>OY720638.1:81129049-82546037 GCA_963169105.1 Ceriagrion tenellum | reverse complement strand
CTCATCCCTCAATATGCTCCACACGCCACCTGCCACTTCCTTGCAGCTGAAAAATTGAATGCGATTTCGGAAACTGAAGTCTGGTGCGCATGGCCACCTGCGCGGGAGACTCTTCACGTCGGATTGAGTTTCAAGCTCAATATGCGGGCCTCAGTCGACGGACAGCCCGCAACCAACGGACGCCGTGTTTTCTAAAATCTAATTAACGCCGGTCCGTAACGCACACAGTTGAGCGAGGGGATGGGATGATCAGAGGGGAGCCAAGGGCGAAGAGCTTTGAGGCTTTAATTCGATATTCGTAGGGCACTGTGTTACCGAGAAAGGTTCCTCGAATATGATGCCCGGCACACAAGAAATCCGAGAAAAATGAGTAAGAACTCGCACCATTGGTAATGATGTATCGAATGGCGTTTTAAATATACGCCTATAAAAGAACCGAGAGACTTAAAATGCCGGAAATGTCTATCAGAGTGTATAGAGGGAGTGACACCAACTTCATTAGGTATCGATATGAAGTGTCAACTTTCAGTAAAACCTCAGCTACGACATACTAATCTATGAGCACCAAAGAGTGATTAATTAGTCCTTATTACTAAAAGAGATAAGTTATTTATAACTTCAGGGTTGAAATTCGCCATGAAAAAATCATTTGACCTGACCGGTAGACGCATGGCAAATTTCAACCCTGGTGTATATGCACCCGTCCGAGTGACTTCGTACCTCATCATTTGTTTACGCAATGGTTGGAAATAATCCATAACTATTTTACAAATAATTTGAAAGACTTATGGAACAATAATGAAATCCAATGATACTGATTTTTCATTAATAATACAACTATAGGTTATAAAAATGATCAAGTGGTAACCATTTCAACGTACATTTTCACCAGATATTTGTGGATTACTTCTGCTGGTCAAGGGCATTAAGGTACGGAAAATCTTCATACCCATAAAAATATCAACCTTAAAAATTGATCATATAACTTGAAAATGAGGATTATATGTTTACATGTAACCAATATGAGATATTTCACTCAATTTTAATGCAAATAATGAGTTGAGAAAACTAAGTTGAAAGAAATTTGTGGATGCTAGAGCTACAAAGAATCACATGAAGGACTTCTGGGCATCAAAGCTCCGCTTCTACTAACATTCTCCCAGATGAATATCCAGCCCTGCGCTTATGCGCTTAATTTGGAATAGAATTGAATGAGTTTAAGCACCGTTATATAAAATTTCTTTACTCATAAAAGCCCTGAGCATTTTGCGTTGAACAGTTTTTCGCACTGCCAATCGGCTCATAGGAGTTCATCCACCAGTAATAAAGATGATGAATAATGATCATACGTTTATGGGATATCTCGTGGAGCCTAGGATGACCACCGGCAGCATAGAGATACATTATGAAGAACTAATGTATTAAGTTAATTCAATTTTTTACCAGCACCATACCGTATAATAATTATAATAAAGTTTATCCCACAGCATCATATACATTTTACAGTGACATTTATCCTAAATACGCGGAATATAGGTACCCCTTTAGAGATACTCCATTTTGGGGTTATCGACTCGTTCTAAATCAGCAAAAATAATTTGAAAGCGTGGTAACATAAGTATCTAACGATAAAAATGTATTTGTGCTGGTGTAGTTACAAAACTGCTGGTAAACGCAGAAGCAAAGACAATAAAACTCAGTGAACATTTTCATATCGGTAATAAAAAACATACCAAAACAAGATAATTAACATGACTTTGAGCAATACCATTTCAATCATGGTTAAAATAATGCTTTCTACGCCATATATCTTCCAGAGGCTTGGCTTACGTGCGCTCAAAATTAATTATGGCCATTTAATTTGTCAAACTTTTATCGTCAAACAGTCAAAGAAAGCGTTCCATTAACATTTAAAGCAAATTCATTCTTGGAGGTTAGCCTCATTGTCTTTATCCTTCTTTCAGACTCTTTTGGGGTCTGGCTTTCCTTGGAGGTCTCAGTCTTTCTGGATTTTTTATTGGAGCAACTTGGCAACGCTGGAATGAGAGCCCCGTGCTCGTATCCTTGGACACCCTGGCGGCTGTTCTCCAGGAGATTCCTTTCCCAGCAGTCACTGTTTGCAATATCAACAAGATGAAGAGATCCATGGTGCAGCAACTCAACCAGAGGTGAGTGCAACATCGGGAGAATGTGGAGACCTCGGGCTAACTAAAAGCTCGCCTCACCGTGAAACACTCAGCCTTCATCAATGTCACGGAAGATCATTGAAGTTAATGGGCTGGAAATCTTTCCACGCCGTTTAAAAAATCCGATTAGTCACTTAAAGTGTCGGGAAACTACCCCGGTGCCTTCACTAAATACCATTATACTGTTACTCTCTCATGATCCTCAGGAATTAGATTATCCTAAAGCCGGGGTCACATGCAAAGGCGTTTCACACGGCGAGGCGCACAAGCCCGGGGGCGTCCAATCGGGTTTACGCGGGAAGTATTAAGGAAAATACATTACCTACGCCTCACCGGCCTGGCAGGAGGGTGGGTGAAGTTGGTTAAGTCTCAATTTGAAACGGAAGGATTCGACAAGGTTGTAAATTCACTGAGTGGCGGGGTAGTTTAGACAAATCACATGGAGATATTATACAGAAAAAAAAGTTGAGGGTAAAGGAAGATGGGGACGAATAAGAGTCTCTATAATCACATCATAGCCAGATAAGGAAAACAAAACTGAACGACAATATTCATAGATTTCCGCTTAAGAGCCGTGGAAAGTCAACGAATCTAATCCGTAACACGAAGCGCTAAGTCGGATTCAAAACAATTGTATTCATGGAACCCATTTAGCAAGACACTACCATAGAATGCTTCTCTCACCACTAACGTGGCGGAGTATAAAGGTTTCGGCAACGGCTGCCCCGAAAATGAAGATGCAACTCTTGGCAACACTCTTACAACACTCTCCGTGTACGTGGATTATTTTTTCTGCATTAATACTTCTCAATTTAAGTACTTAAATAAATTCCAAATAAAATAATATATGAAAGGAAATCGTAGTTACTTATGAGTAGGAGTATGCGTATATGTTTATGTATGTAGTTCTTCCGGATTCCCATTGCCTAAAAATAACCCTGAGGTAATGGGATCACGATTCCATCATTCTTGTTATCGTGAACGTCATTGAAAACTCAAACCGCTCTCAATGCTTAATTCTCAGAGTTATTACTTTAAAAATACCCTCCGTCATGTAAGACTAGAACTTCAAATGACTTGTCAAAATCTGTTGCTTGACAAGCACCTGCATACTCACATGAGTGCAACATATGAATAACGATATCGCGAGCGCACGCGCAATGAAGAACCATGATCGTTCCCCTTTTACATGAAAGTTGATGGAATGGCTCAGGCGTAAGATGTGGACCAAGAATATCGCGGTGTATCTGATGGGAATATCCGCTACGAGGAGAAATATCAGCGACTTTAAGAATAAGAGAACGCATATGAAGCAATGTAGGGAATTAACAAAAGCAAACGGCGTTTGCAAGGATAGGACAAAATGGAGCGAAATTTTAGACCAAACTCAGATTTACGGGCCTGCTAACTGAGAGTTTGTCATTTTCCTAGTGGTTAAGGTAGGTTTTGCTAAATGTCTGGGAATAACCTCCCGGTCCTCTACTCATTCAGGGGCCCATCCCCCTCAAGTATATCCTTTTTCGCCTCAGCATAAAATCTACCCTTCTTCATCCGGTCCGTGAAACCAATTCTCTTTCTTCCGCTTCCCCGCTTGCCCAACGTCCTTCGCTCTATCACATTCTTCAGCAAACCATTGCCCTTTATAACACCATTCAGCCATCTACCCTGCCCATCCCGGATTTCATTCAGAAGTTTTCTTGCCTCGCCCACCATCTAGAGCACTTCCTCGTTAGTCTTCCTTTCCGTCCACCTCACCTTCTCCATCCTTCTCCACACCCACATCTCAAATTCCTACAGCCTATTCTCGTCCTCCTTTCTGAGGGTCCACGTTTCTGCCCCATACAACGCTACGCTCCATATCAACCTCTTCACCAGCCTCTTATTCACATTCTTAACAAAACCAAATGTCCCCGTCATCAGCTCCCTTCTATTACTAAACGCCTCCTTAGCTAGCGCTATTCTCATCCGTATGTCTTTGCTAAGTCCGTTTTCCTCTAGCGTCCTACGTAAGTAATTAACTAAAATCTACTAAAATTAACTAATATCTCTACTTGATCAAGTTCGTGTCCTCCAACTTTCATCACAACCCTAGCTTTCTTTGTCCTGAAGAATCTCATTACTTTAGATTTCTTATAATTATCTTCATTCCGAATATCCCAAACTGCATTTCTAAAGCATCTGCCAAAGCTTGCAGTCCCTTCGAAGATTCACTAACCCTAAATGGGAGAATTAAGCTTAATTGACTCGGTACATCCCGAAAAGGAACGGCTTAATGGACATGCCTTGTGCGTATGGCATTACATATTTGAACTACCTCAGCCACCGTGGACGGTACACCACAGCCGAAAACGTTTACGCTGGCGTCGAAGCATTTGATTTTATAGCTCCGTTATGTCACTTAAGGCAAATATTTGCACAGGACTCTATAGTAAGGCTTAATTATTATTAAAAGTGCAGTCACTTTTCGCTCATTCTACAGGAGTATTCAACCGAATAAATGTAAATTTATCATGAATCAGGTAATCCATTAGGCGTCTGACTCATATTTCTAAAAATCTTTTCCCTTACTGTCTGTCATTGACTATCAGAACTGGTGTGTTTCAGAGCGACACAATATTAACACGGTTCCTCACTACATCTCTAGGTCCGATAGAAGCGATAAAATAAGAGAGATACAAAACTGAACAGATGAATACAATAACTCGTTTCCGCGCACAATAGGCGACCAAAATAAAATTTGAGCATCTCTAAATACATTCCCTTGATGTGAGTCACCATTTCACCTCCCAAAAGTTTATTCCTTACATCTTTGCAGGGCTGGTATCCTAACACGCCCTTCCACACGCACATGTGGCAGATCGTAGGAGATTAAATATATGTAGATGTAGAATCCTTCATCTGCACGTAGGATCATCAAAATGTTGCCAATTGTGCGTCATAACGTCACGGCGAACATTTCCGTGGACCCGTGGAACGCATTTTCCAACCGTCGGTAGCGCTGCTGTTTGTGGCGGGCAATGGATTGGAAGCGGAAGACCTCAAAAAGACTGCGGTAGAAGCCAGAACTAAAAGGGCGTTTCCACCCGCGGTGGGCAGCCCCCTCATCCAAGGAAAACTGAGGGACGAGTCGTATAATATGGTTCTTTCCCGGTGTACAATGTTGGTTAAGTCTTCACGGTTGTTCTACCAGGTGAAATAATTGTAGACCGACTAATCGATAGCTACCTCCGCCATCGTGTCCTATCCTAAAGGTGATTGCAATACGAGTGGTTTTCATTGTAATTATTGGGTGCTGGTTAAAACAGTAAACTGCGATCAGGATAGTAAATAATTTGGCACATAATAAATCACTAGTTTCACAATGACTCCTCATTTGATATCGGATTTTACTCAACTTTTTAGGACATTCTACAGCCTATGGAAGACAAAGGTTTATGATGATCTTTTGTGAATGCAATAGGCTGCATTTTGGGGTCTTCATCGAGTTGTTGTTTGTGGTGACAACAGTTTCGCCTGTTATGTTTTCGTTTTGTTTTTTGGTGACAAGAGTGACGCCTGCCGGAACGCAGACGAAACCGTTGTCACCAAAAACAAAAACACGGTGAAAACCCCAAAATGCAGCCTATATCATCAGAGCACCGTGAAAGCCTTCGTTCCAACATCTATAGTTAATTTGAAGCGTAAAACGGGCGACACTCATCGCATTTCCTACAAACCTTGGCATGGCGAGGAAGTATCTTAACCCTTAACTACTATCATAGTTTTGGTCACGTACACGCCAGCCAAGGGACTTATTTGGCTCAATTTTACGAACTGCTCGTAAGCAACAACCGTCACCCGCAGTGTCTCAAGATTAACTGTCTCTTGCTCCTCCCTTCCATAGGATTACATCGTACCCAAGGTAGCTGCGAGCGGCCGCTTAAACACTACAAAAAATAACAAATTACGTAGGGTCAAAAAAGACCTGACGATGGCAGTTACGGGTTAATTAAAATATTCACAGAGGTCTTTTTCAACGTTTGTGGCTTAAGTTTCGCTATAAGAAGGAATTTTTAGCCGCAACGAATCGAGGAAGTTGATGCGTATCTTAAAGCTTCCGGCTTCTTGCGTCGGACTCCGCAAACTGCAAAAAATGGATATTTGTATCGGGGCGGCAAGTGATTGCAGAGAAAATGTTTTTAATTCCACTTCAGTGAATTTGAAGATTCTTGAGTGCAAATATCAATGTCTCCTTTTGTCATCGGTCAATTCGGCCTTTCGGTCCTAAATAAACATTTGCAATACTTAAATTGCAAAAAAAATAGTTTAAAACGATTTTTAAAAATTTAAATAAAAAACATATATTCCCGGTCTCTGTCATTTTAGTTACATAAATTTACCATTAACAGGTTCGGTATTATTTCAATTCGGTGATTTCCAGGGAAAATTGAAAAGGGGGAATTTTTGAAATGTCCAAACTCTTCTTCCGTCCATGCATTTCCAATTCACGAGAAATGACACAGATGGTATGCGTCAATCAATTGAAAATTCCCATGCGAAGTTTTAACTTCCGGATCCGAGGGGTAAAACCTTTTTTTTTATTTTTTTCAAGCTTTAACTGATTGCAGGCCTCAGTACAAGCTTTTTTTAAAGTTCATATCCCGTGCGCAAAAACTCTTTTCTGACTTCGACAAGTCTATTTCGCGAATAGCTCCTAAAAAGGGGTTTGGTTGAAAGTGACCATTCTATCTCGAAACTTCCGTCAGATTGCCCACGTTCACTGCCAACCATATTGCTTATCTGTTTCCTGGTACCCTTAAAATTCACGACTGGTGTGTTTCAGAGCGACACCAAGAATACTATTACGACGCCTCATCACATCTCGAGTTCTGACAGAAGCGATAAAAATAAGAGTGACATATTGCCGAACAGATAAGTGCAAAAACTAGTTCTTTTCGCGCATAATAAGCGACAACAAGAAAAACTGAGCTCCACAAAAATACAATCCCATGTAACGTGTCACCATTTCACCTCCCAAAACCTTACATCTTTACACGGCTGGTTTCCTAACACCCCCTGCCACACTCCCATGCGGCGGCTCACAGGGTAGTATGTAGATGTAGATGTTTGTTATGTAAATGCAGCAAAAATTATATTTGAAAGTTTTTGTCTCATCAAAAGCATTGTTATGTTCTACATCTACATACTACCCCCCGAGCAGCCGCATGGGTGTGTGGTAGGGGGTGTTAGGACGCCAGCCGTGTAAAGATGTAAGGTTCTGGGAGGTGAAATGGTGGCGTGTATTATGGGAGTGTATTTAGTGGAGCTCAGTTAGTATTGTGGTCACTTATTGTGCACGGAAAGAACGAGTTTTTGTACCCATCTGTTCGGCAATGTATCTCTCTTATTTAATCGCTTCTGCCAGACCTAGAGATGTAGTGAGGCGTCATGATAATATTCTCTGTATCGCTTTGCAACATATCAGTTCTGAATTTTTCAAACAATCTAAGCCTAGCGTGTAGCCTCCGAGTCTCTAAGGGCTCCCACCTAATCATTAGGGTTTACGGCGTGTAATTCGAAATGTTAAGAATAAATTGTATGTAAATACGTGTTTTTTTGGCATGATACCTTGAAATTTATTGGGAACTTATATACCTAATATCGTGAAACCATTTCACCTCCCAAAAGCTTACATCTTTACACCACTGGTGTCCTAACACCCTCTGCCATACGCTCATGCGGTAGCTCGCAGGGTAGTATGTACATGTAGATGTAAAATTGCTTTCAATTCCTGGTCTTACCCTGGTCGGACACTACCTAATCTGTTTGCCACCCTGCCAACCACTCTTCCCTTTCCTACCCTCCCAAGGGAACAGACCAGTGGGAGAGGTTTGTTTTCCCCTCCAAGTTTTTCACATTTATACTCGGGTGTGGATGGACCGTGCGCAGTGGACGCGTGGAGGAGCGGAAACCAAGAAATACTCCGCTGCGTGGGCGAGAGGAAAGGGATTGCGTTCGCAGAGAGAGATCTGAGAGAGATAGGGGTGGGTTGGCCATGAGGGAATGGATGGATCGAGCAATAGCGAGGAGATTAAACAGTGAAGTCCCTTTCGGACGGCAGGCCGGTGGCAAATGGTGTGAAGGATAGGAATCCTTAACGCGCCTAATGAAGAGAGGCAGCAGGATGATGAAATTGGATTGAGAGAACAACGTGAGGAAGTAATGCAACCTAATCAAGGAGGATATGATGGGATTAGAACATATTAAGGAAGAGATAATGTCTTTTCGCATGAATGCAAAGCAAAGTGTTTTCCACGAAAAATTATCCACCTTCCTCAGCTATCGCGCGCATTTTTCCCACTATTGTATTGATAATATAGCGCTATTTTCGGAATCATTTCCTCTAAGCATCTTTATGGATAAAATCACGGCATAGTGACACTGACTCCGTTACCTATGCGAATATTTTCAGGATTTCATTATAGTGCAACAATAACTTAAACATTAACATAAGTCCTGAGAGTTTTAATGGCTTCAATATTCCCCGCAGCGATCATGCCGAATTTTTCAACATATTATCCTCTCTATCTAATGAAGATTAATAATGAGCCATTAGATGTTATCCTCACCGGCACGGTTCTTACATGATAAAAAATACGGCGCTTTTTTCTGAATCATTTCCTATTTGCATTATTACCAATTAAATCATGGCGTACTGGCGCTGATTCCTCTACTTATGCGAACATTTTCCGTGCATTCATAGTGGAGCATTAATAATGAATAGAATTAACACAAGTTCTGAGAGTCTTTATAGCTTCCCAATATTACCAGCAGCAATCACGCAGAATTTTTCAACATATTGTCCTCTCTATAATTAACCCATTTCCACCCACCGAAGCCAAGTGGCGACGCCCTGACGCGCCTAGTGTATGAAGCTCTGAAGAAGGAACCGCGAACTATATCGCAATTAACTTTTCAGTATTGCGTCTGTCAACGTTACGATCACCAAAATTTTTTATGAGTACTTCAGGGGACCATATAAGTAAAATACCAAAAATTCATCAAAATTGCAAACAAAAATTTTTTTGGGTCGAAATGGGTTCATGAGATTAATTGTGAGCCATTAGATGTTACCGGCGCGGTTCTTACAGGATATTAAAAATAACTACTTGCCACGATGGTGCCAAAAATATATCGGTCGCTCATTACTCTCACGCCATGAAAACGGGGAAGAAAGCAATCGATATTTTCTTTGGTTATTTTCGCCTAGCTTTCTTAAGGCCTTTATAACGCGATGGATCTTCATATAACAATGAATGTATACAGTTAAGCATTAATATAATAATAACACACATAATGGTCAGGTTAGATGGCTGTTAAATGATGTTTTAAAAAAGTATTTTAGGTGTCCTTACAATGTAAAATAACATATATATATAGTATATTTTGCAGGATCCACTTGTTAAACACGCCTTTTTTCTGCGTAAGCATTGATTGAAGTGTATAAAATTGCACCTGGAAACGATCATTAGCTTTGTAAAATTAGCTATTTTCAAAATTATGGCATATATATATAGGGTTAATTCTAATCCATACTGATAGAAGTTTTGTACTTTTCACAGTTATTAATAATATCTGTGGAGAAGTAAAAATCTATTTCTACATGAATTCGAATATAAAATACTCCGACAAAGTGATGCGTGAAGGTGTAATTTTTACTAGTGAATACTGTTTGATTTTCAGTAATTTTTTCAATAATTTTTTAGGTCTGCATAATAAACGAAGTATGAAGACGTGACAGGATAGGTAGACTATATTCCGTACTTATTTGTGATGACTTGGCAATGTTATAAACTCCTCATTCCGAGTGTAAACGCGTATAATTTTTTTCAATATGAAAAAATATCCCGCACAACCCTCAAATTAAGAGCACTAGTAATTCTAATCTGAAGTAGTATTTTCACCCATATACTTT
The DNA here is from genome assembly GCA_963169105.1 of Ceriagrion tenellum. NCBI lineage: Eukaryota > Metazoa > Arthropoda > Insecta > Odonata > Coenagrionidae > Ceriagrion > Ceriagrion tenellum. Next base: position 82,535,897 of record OY720638.1, on the reverse strand, counting down.
ACGTTGGCATGGTTTATTGCATAGCACGCTCCTAGTTTCCGAATGTTGTCGTGTTACTTTTTGGTCCTCGCCTAACAGTCAGGGTAGCATGCGTGGTTCAACCTTGAACTGGGACGAGTATTGAAGTAGGTTAGGTGTGACAACAGATTATGTAAAATCATCCCGTCCCACCCACCCGTTGGTTTTTTGTACGGTACTTTGTAAATCTCAAGATATATTGCTACAGATCTCACTAGCTGTTTTTAAAAATGTTAATGTTACATATTCCCTACTTTTATATATTTATTTTCACTGCCCCAAATACAGCACATTAGGCCATTTTACGTCGGGTGAATAACAGTAACAACGGACGTGACACAGACACCCATGTCCCGGGCAGATAATATTCTACCCAGGCGGGACTCGAACCCGCGACCCCCGGGTTAGCAGGCGAGGACTTAACCCCGCCGCCACATCTCATAATTACCTTCAAATTCATTGCATTGGGCACGCACTGCACCCAAATAACGGAAAAAACATCAAATAAATACGCAGAAAATAGAACATAACACTGCTTATGACATCAATAAGCACGAAATATTGAAAATTAGGAATTCCTAATAACCGATCTTGAAAAAGAACTTTTAGTAGCTTCAGTATAAAACTTCACTATCGGAATTTTCAAATAACCTCGCTCTTCGTTCATAAAGGTATATGAGAATTACAGTTTATCGATGTTTCCCCACACACACAATCCCGAACGGTCAGTTAACATGTGATGCTGTTTTTGTCCCTGTCTATTTCATTTCAGAGAACATTTCAGGGAGCAATTCAGAGAACGCTTCAGGGAGAAATGTAGAAAACAGTTCAGATGAAAGCTCTGAGAGCAGTTGAGAGAGAAAATTAGAGAGCATTTGAGTCCACACGGGCGCCAGCCTTGACCACTGCGGTGATAATTTTTAACCCCGACGCCAACCTTCCGAGAAGTCGAGCCGACAAAATTGCTCAGCATCGGTCTTGTCCCCGGAGAGCGCACAGTTGCAGCGCCCCGGCAAGAGGCGGGACTTTATTATAAGTTGCAAGGAATCGACAATTTTACTCCGGCTCGGAGGAAAAAAAATTACATAAAAAGAAAAAATAAACTTAAATGAAAAAAATAGAAGCCGAGATGGGATGCACTTGCCGCAGGGTTTCGATCCAAATATTTTGTTCAAATCCTTTGTTTGCTCCGGCGTCGGGCAAACACTTGCCCGCTCCGCCGAAAAGGAGGGGGGCTTTCACGCGGGCGGCGCGGAATTCCGGCGACAGGAATGTTTTAAGCACACGAGCTCTTGCACCCAGCCGGGAAAATAAAATATGCACCCCCCCTCCCCCACTCCTCCCCACACCTCCCACCAGCATTTTCTATGGAGTGAAATCCCAGAGGAAATTCCCAATTAGGAGTGAAACTTTTCACGTCACCTGAGCAAACCGCTTGAGTTATGAGAGCTTGGGTGGGATAGGGGGAACCTATCCGGAAAGTATGGCGGTTGAGTGCACGAGGCCTAGGGAAAACGAGGCAGGGAGGAAATTGAATTCGTGCCGTGGTCGGTTTTATCGGCTTTCCTGATTCCGGGGACTCCATTTCAAACCCCGGTTGCGACGGGAGGCTGAAGTCGTTTGAGCCCATTAGGGACTGAATCAATTTCATTCAAAAATCTTCTACATTTTTCATTCAGGAGGAAAAAGCAGACATTTAGTGTGTTAACATGGAAGAAATCTTTTGTACTCCTCTCATTCTCGAAAATATATACATTTTCGTGCTCTAAATATGTAGTAGCAGACAAAACCAAATCAGTATCCCACTCTTCTTCAACAGATTTTGTTTGTGACATTTTCTGTTTTGCAAAACTAAGTTCTTTTATACGATTGATAAATTTTAGGAAATGATAAAATATCAAATACTGATAAAAATACATAAAATGTAACAAGGTGCTTAGAAAAAGTAAATTATGCAACATATGAGTTGCTCTTTATGTACACATAAAAATTTGTATTTTTTAGCTCATTCATTAACTTTCTCATTAATTTCTTCATTAATTAATCATGTATCTCTGTTCATTAAAAGTTGACAATGCTTGAAGATATTTTCAACAAAGAACTCTATAAAGCCTGCTAAAAGTTTGGCTAACAACCATTACCATGAGCTAACATTATTCCAGGATGGAATGAGAAGGGTTTTACCGCGACTGAGTATTACGAAAGAAATAATTCTGCCGTCAATTTTTTGTGTTAATTAATTATTAAATATTATTTCCACCAATAATATCTTAATAACCTCAGCCACTGGAGAAAAAGTAAAGGAATAATATATGAAAGATATTCGACAGAGGAAGATCTCTTCGTAGTTTCCGAATAAGAAATTTTGAATGCGGCCAGTTTCGATGTCTCACCACATTGCCGGTCGTAAATCATGAAATTCGGTCGCATCTAACATTCCCCAGATGTTATCTTCTTTCATCATGCATGTTTCATCACATAAGTCTTGAGATAACAATCATAAATTAAATAGACGATAGTATTTTTAAGTGATATGAATTGCTGCCATTGTTCACTGACTACAACGCCACGCCTTAAATCGTGATAAAGATATAAAAATTATTTAAAGTTTGATAATCAGTTTTTCCCAAATATGCCAAAGAAAAATACTACCCTTTCCAGTAAATTAACCATTCCCGCATAACATACCCTTAAGGTCACGAAGATAAAAGCAAGGGAAGGTAGAATTTTGTCGTCCATATCGAAGAGAAGTCTGATTTTCCTGCAAATTGCTAAATAATGAATGAAAATATTTTTTCAACTCACAGTTGAACTACCGTCGTTCCCTTAAACGTAGACAACGGATGAAAAGTTAATTCCAAGTAAAGCGGAAATAAAGGAAGAGTGTGGATCTAGCAAGATTTGTCACAGCCTTTTAATACATAGGAAGTAACTTTTTGATGACAACCATGGTCGCAACCGTTCAAAAAACGAGACTAGTAGTGTCTTTTAAATATTTAACAAAAATTGTAAGAACAATAGGCGATTAAAAAAATAATTTTTATGTAAAACTCTTATGTAAAAAACACACTTTCATATAATATGTTGGACAAAGTTATGTGAGATCATACAACGCGTCAAGAGTCAAAAACATTTAACAGTTCTCACGAAAAAATGGCGGATAGAATTTGTGACAATTTTTCCTAAACTTCAAAGATACCTGCTGACGTAACAATCACTTAAAGCGGAAACTACTTTAGGATGTCATTTGGATATTGTACTATTATAAATTGCTATAGTCTCAATCAAAGTAAAAAGTTAAAAAAATATAATTTTTAGCCAGGTTTTTTCGACTTCAGCTCAATTTGCGTCGTTTAATAAAAATATTTCTTTCGAAAACTATGTGCCCTTGTTAGCTTTAAAACACCATGTCATTGGAAACCCGGCGGATGACGCAGAGAACAGTATTGCTGCCACCAATAAGACTTACTTCTACAGTCTAATAACATACCGTAATACACTCAATGTTAATTTCCCTACGTTAAATTGCAGCTAACGCTAGCAGCGCCTATATCCGCCAGCAAGTAAAACTAATCCGCCCATAGGGCTTTGCTACGAAAATGCATGGGATTCAACAAGATACCTGTCAGCGATTATTCATTTTTGCTGAGTGAAATCTACACTGCTTCAGAACAGCAATATTAAGGCACCTACACGTTGAGTTACTCTGCCGTAAATGATTTATTTCTTCAAGAAATTAGTATTCTTCTTCAGATAGGCTAAGTACAAGATATAATGTTTCTAAACACCGCAATATTCACCCGCAGAAGCTTTCATCTCATTCAAAGAGAAAGTAAAATTATACATCTAATGATTCACGGAAAGACTGATTAGTGGTATGCTTTTAAGTTACTATTTAAAATAAGCTTTTACTTGATCGCCACCGTACCCTGAGCTTCTAGATGCAAGTTTACCGCAACAGATTGCGGTATTAAATTGTCCCTATTGAAAGCATTCAGGCTTTCACGGTGAATGGTGTCAATAGAGGGTTACTGGTACAACCCAGGTGGAATCCCGAAAAGACTTAGTTAATTGAGTGTTTGTTCATATAAACCCCCCACCGATTCCGGAAATTCGTAGTAGACTGGGTAGCTTGATGGTCTAAGCATTGGACGCGAAATCCAAAGGTCCATGGTTCGATTCCCGGTCCAATCGGATTTTTTCTGCTTGGAATCTGCCATCTTTACATCTTCACGCCACCATTGTGTCTGTTAATTTCATGTGTTCCTATCCACTTTATTTCTACCTTTCTGAATAAACATTTACAAGTGTGTTATACATGTTATTTATATATGTTATATATACAGAAAATAAGACCTCTAAATAATCTAAAAGAGACTGTTTAGCTGTAGTTTTTTTAGTAACTATTTGAAATGAGCTTTTACTTCCTTGCCACCGCACGGTGCAACTCAACCCAGAGCGGCAAGTATATTGGAATCACTTTCGCGAATGTATATTAAGACAATAAGAAGTAAGACAATAGAGACATCGTATTGGATCACGTGGGCTTTTAAAAACTTCACACCTTTTACTAATGTAACTTTCAATGCTTGCGGTAGTCGGATGCACGCCTGGGTTTTATATTTCACTTAGTTGGAAAATCATGCGAGAAGACTACCTAAATGGTGGGCGCTTTCTCCATAATTACACCCTCTTTAGATTGATTTACAATGATTAACGGGCACCGTAAATGTGATCTAGCTGTCATAAAATTGACGGAAAAAATAAAAACCAGCATTTTAATCCAAGTTGGAATATCATGTCAAGAGCTTAATACCTTAGTATTGAAAATGTGCTGATCATTCCCAGAACCACCTATTGCTGGGAGGCGTTTCCCTTGGAGGAGAAAATCAGCCCACAATGAACTCCTATAGAAAGGATGAGTAAATACTAACTAAAAGAGTACTTGATTCTTCGGGGGAAGGGGCACTTTCGCTGGGACCTCCCAAAGGATATTACTGCTTAGATAAAACCTTCACTTCTTTTAGCCACCACTATTCCACGACTTTTACCGTAATTTAAAGGCAGCCAAAAAAAGTTGATTAAGATGAGGTACTGGATTTCCGAAAGATTTCTGTATTCCAAAGTTACAGGAAGTTCAAGTTTATACACGGTTGGAGAAAGATGCTTCTTAACATCCTCAGTGGGCTCTGCCATCCGTGTGAAAAGGAAAACATGAACGAGAAATATCAGAACTCTCTGACAAAAGTACTGTTTACTATCCTACAATTGTCCAAACAGCTCCATTGATATTGAAGCTAGAACTGCCGAAGATTTGCTTAACCCTCCAGCCGCCGAGAGATCGTTTCAGCTCTCCGTTTATATATTGTCAAAAAAGAGTGACCATGATTCATAATAAAAGTAGACACTGTCAAAAGATTTTGTATCTGGTGTGGTTAAATGCCTGCTTTTTCATCATTTACGCGGTTAAACATCGGTCATGAATTGAAATCGATGCAACAATTAAGACTAATATTAGATGTAATATTAAGACTAATATTAGATAATTAAGACTAATATTAGAATTGAGATCTAATATTTTTCGTTACCTCCGGTGAAAACTTATTCACTGCATATATCCGTCACAACCAGAGAATATTTCAAAAATCCTGGACTCAAATAAAGTTAATGGATAAGTTAATGATAACAGTCTCAATCTTGACTAGGTGGAATAACTTCATCATCATTCCAAAGGAAACACTGCCATCCCACAGGAATATTGAATCATATGCAAACATATTTTCAATCTTGCGCGGCATTATCATTGCCTGTTCAATTGGATATCCAATTAAGGGCATTGACGCAACCTCAACATGAAGTCTTTCCAGGAACTATCAATCAAACGTGATCAGTGATCTAATGATTTCTCGCAACAGTCAACTACCAACCCCCAGCCCTTGATCAAGCTTAAAAAAATTACCTACAAAAACATTTGACGCTTTCTTACCCCAAAATGGAACTACCAGTAACTAGTGAAAACATACGGATCCCGTGGCATAGAGTCCACAAATTGCTGAAACTTCCATTCCAGTAACACGCCAGTTCCAATAAGTGAATCTACATTAATCAACGGTACAATCGGAGACAGTTACTTCGTTAAATAATGAGGTTACTCAAAATTACGTGGACAACTTTAAGCTTAAGTACCTTTCACCCTCTCCTTCAACCTACGCAATGATTCTCATTTCTGATAACTACATCACTGCTGCCACTCAAATAACCTTTCCTAACACGATTACAATGAAAAAGGAACATCATTTCTTCTATTTGTCACGACAATTCTGCAACAGTTATTTTTATGATATTAAATGCAGCCGTGTCTACATACTAAAATTATGGGCCAATGTTTGTTTTTCAGGCCAATAATATCATACTTTGCTTAGAGTGATTCTTTCCGCATTCCTAATAGCACGTTTAACAAGCGTTGATTTGTGAACTATTTGAGGCACCCAATGGGGTTACAGTCCCAGTTCGCACTTTAAATTAAAGAAGAGAAAACAAGGATTATATACAGGACGGGAACTTTCATGACCACTTTATTTCGACAGGTTAGGAGCACCCCAAGTATTTTATTTTCTTCTGAAAGCTTTCCCAAGTGTGGGACTACGGGTGAATAAATTTGAACTCACGGCTCAATCGTAGCTTCCCTTTAAACATGCGACCGCTCTGAGCCTCAAAGCGAACACACATTTTCACTGTTGAATTTGCAATGAAAACAAGCTCGGCTAAAGGATAATGTTAATTTTTGCATCAGATGAAACCTCTTTTTTCCCCGTAAACAAAGCTGAATTTTTTGCTGATTTATTTTCCCGGCCAAAAGTACCGGGAATGTTTTTCAATAACTCTACGGGCGGTGGTGGAATCGATACCGTGAGCAACGAATTAGTTACCTACTTTAAACCCAGTTGCAAATGGCCACATGCCACGATAAAATAATTCTGAATCTCTTTAATAAACTAATTATAATTTTTATGCCTGAGCTCTTTCCACTATATCGATATGAGAATTTACAGTTTCGGGTCATTTTATCTCGCGAGATTTTGCTCTCTTCAATTCAGCTCAAAAGACCAAGTTAGCGCGGCTCTATTCAATATCGTTTATTTCTTCGTAATCGATAAATCCACGCTTGTAATAAAAACTAATTGACGTTATTTGGCTCTCAATCTAAAAGAGGTTATAAGAGAAAAATTTATTGAGGCTAATTCGCCTTTTCAGTCATAAGTTATTAAAATTAGCGTCGCAAAAGCACTATTGACATAATGTATAAACGATGCATAACTATTCATTTTTCCGTGCACATTATTTTAGGGACCGCGTCACACTCCTCTCCAGTTCCAATCGAATTCCCTACCTACCTATCACATTCAAGGCATTATTTCAGAAATCATACTGACGAATGAGGGAAATCATTTCAAAGAGAGTTATTATGCAAGACTTTTTAATAATTCTGAATAGTTCATACGTTAACCCATTTCCGCCCAAAAAAATTTTCGCTTGCAATTTTGACGAACTTTAGGTATTTTACTCATATCATCAACTAAAGTACTCTTGCAATATATATTGGTAATTGTGACCTTGAACCACGTAGTGTTGACCATTTGATTACAATGACGTTCGTAGTTCCTCCTACAAAGCGTCATAAAGGGTGTCGCCATATGGCTATGGTGGGCGGAAATGGGTTAAGGTTATATTTTTGGTTTACTCCTGATGATATCATAAAAATGTATAGTGTGTTTTTCCAAAACACCGACTATTTGTTCCTATAAATAGAGCCATCATTCAGATAGAATGTTTTTTCATATAAAAAATGGCAGCTTGTAAGTATAAATAATTTAACCACGTCTATTCAGGTCGTGATAAATAATTATAAACGGAACTTTTCCTGCGTCTTCATGATTTTTAGGTTTAGCAGTTTCGGACATGCTTATTGTATTAAAAGGCTCATCACATAATTGAAGGTAGGCTTAGATAATAATAATGTAGTAATATTTTGAAAAGAAAAGCGAAGCTCAGCATTTGCAGGAGAAAAAGTTTAATGCACATGGAACCGAATCACACATCGTGTAATTCAACATAAAATAGCACGTGATGCAAGAATTTGCAGATAACGGTGACTGAGTGATCTCACACGGTAGTACTTTTGACTAGTTATCACATCACGTGCCTTTTAAATATTCATGACGCAATTTTCCCAAAGGCATGGGTGTAAATTCAATATGTATAAAATGAGAAATTCAACTATTGTGACGGGTATATCCTGTGAGTAATGCGTTAAGAGAAGAAAAGAACATTTCCGAGAGCCAAAAAAAGAACTAACAAGGCACACAGCAAAAGGAATTTTGCGTTCCAACTATCACAGTCCCTGTATAATTATAGTGACGGCTAATATAAATCAGTAATCAACATGAGTGACATTAGATTATTTCAAAGAAAGTAGGTCATATTTCATTTGCGAGAGCCAATCCTGCATAGCCTCATTACTAATTTGTTGTGAACATTTTCTAAATTAGGAAAAAATTTTCAAATTAAATGTAATAATAATAAGCAAACATATTCTACAAGCTGAAAATTTTCTATGAATAGCGTGGCTTTCGTATGAGATGGGAAAATTGGTTGTAATCAAAGGAATCAAAAGGAGAGACATTGAAAATCCAGCATTCAGCAAGAACATTTTGATTAAATGCGACGCAAATTCTATGACCTGATAACATGCATGGCCTCTCATACTTTCAAGATATTATTCTTGACAGATATATTATAATTTGGATCTGCGTTTACTCCGAGGGGACAAGTAATTAAAACGTTAATTAAGAACAGGATTATACATGTAACACATCATCGAAAGTTAAAACCGGAGTTGTAATTTAAAGTAGGTACTTTAATTTTTGGCATAGGCATTTGGCATCATATCATTATTTTTGCATGAAATCATGTATGAATTGTCGTGAAAATTTTTCAAAAGTATAATCATATTTTTACAATTAAATTCTGTAATTCTAAGAAAATTAATCCCGCGAAAAGATAATTTACCTCGCTACACGTGATTATCACGAGAAATTACTTTTCTGGGAAATAATTAGAGATATAGTGGATTAACAAGGAAAAATGAAATACAAACCATAAAATGAAACGCAGATATCAAATTTGCTACGTATTTGCATTTGATAAAGACAACATAAAAATTCCATGAATCAGCTAGATGATTTCAATTAAATTATAACGATATGGCAAATAAAGATTTTGCATGTTTTGCGACGGCTTTGTTCACCAGTTCAATAAAGTTCTAACCATGTGCGAGCTCAGTTTTAGGTAGTTAATTCGGCTGATGAACAAGGACATTAGAGGAGTATCACAGGGATGTATCATTTGGCATACCTTTTGAACAAATATTTTGAGCACCTACCTAGACTTCATTCATTAAGAGGGTTTTTCCGCATCAAGTCAAAGAGTGAATGATGATGGAGATCTGAATTAAGGCCACTTTACACGGTATATTTTCTCACGCAAACGAATGAATCGCAGAATGTACAAGAAAATGAATGGGTTTCGAGCAGATTCTATTTCATGTTCAGTCATTCAGACAAACATAAAATTTGACGCGTTACAAGGCACAATTTCCATTATGTAAGAGTGGCTGTATTTGTTTTTAAGCAATAAAATATTCCATGTAAAGCGGGCATAAGAGTCTATGGAATACGGTTGACCTCCATGGATGACTACTCGCACGAAATATTGAGCACAATGGCCAATACATTCGCCGGTTCTAGTCAATGTGCCGATATGGTTGCCAAATACGGTTGTCTGAGAGACAGTCTTGCTAAGCAGGACGGAGTAGGTAGAAAAATACCCTGGATGACAACAGTTTTTCACGAAAGAGTGACAGTACGATAAATTACTTGATAGTTTTTCAGGAATTTGAACGAATATTGCCTTAAGTTGGCCGGGATGATGTAGGCTTAAAAAGTTGCTGTCCTCTTCTACTGATATTCGACGTTTTATCTCTGGCAAATATTAAGTTTGGCATTTTCAGGATAAGCCCATCCCACACAAAGACATTTCTGGTGCCCAAAATGGCATGGGAAGCGGCTAGCGGAATCTTTCTCCGAGTGAAAAACCAAATCTCATGCCATCCACTGGTATACAATCGAGTCGCTTGAGATTGCCACGCTCCAGTGAAGATCAGTACACATTTAATTTTTCCAGCAAACTGTTTGAAAATTACTATATATTTCCGCCTTGATTACTTTGTAAACAGAAACAATTTACAAATAAAATAATTATAATATATATGTGTAAAATATTGGTCGAAACAATCAGCGAATAAAAAAATAATTTTTTCATGCATGCCATTATTTCTTTTTAAGAGTAATCATGCAAAGATGCACGATCGACGAGGACATTTCCTGCTACAAAGCGTGATTACAATAATCAAGGGAAATTAGCTCCGATCACATATATATATCGGCATAGTTTCACAGTTATAGCTCCATCTATATCCGTTTCACTGGCAAAAAAGTCGCCTGAACTACACCGTTTCTGTGACTTAATCACTTCCCGATGCTACACGTGCATAGAGTGGTGAAAAATTTACTCGCCTTCAGTTGCCACCATTCCACTTAACGTGGTTAATCACCAGATTGTAGACCAATTCTGGCACGATAAACGATCCAGTGCGTACAGGGTTTTAACGATTGGCCTCATATCATGGTTTAACGAAACGATACGCTTGGGGTCACAAACTTTGCCTTCCATCATGCCATTAAGATAATGGTTAGAGATTAAAATAAATAATGATGGAAAAGATGAAAGAGAGAAAGTCGAAGATCAAATTGGAGTTGCCATTCCATCATACTGAGCAGTTTGCGCGTACTGCACCTTTGGGGCGTTATTTGGCCACAATGATGTTTACAACTTTTTGCTTGGGACTTTTTTACCGTTTTTCCGTTGATTTTGAAGAGAGGCTATGTAGTTTAAACACTCATAGGATGCCAGTAATAAAGAAATGAGTTGCGTTTGACACAAGGACAGATTCTGATGGAGATTAATATGATAATTATGCATTAAAATTTGTTTCGCCCGCATCTTTTTTAATAGTCTTCAGGTCACCTTTGGCCAGTTGCAGGAACGACACATATGTATTCTATTAAGCTCTGGAATCCATAGGCCATGGCAACCATTCAGTAGGTGGTGCAGAAATAAATTCGATAAATTGGTTGGTTTCATAACATACGATGTGAGGTTGTGAGTTCCATAAGTAGCTTAGATTTTGGATGCGCAATGAACCGCTTGTGGATTTACTTACTTGATAAAATAGTTGTTTTGAGAAAAATTACCAGTTTATTTACTCTTACTAACTAATTATTATGTGCATTGGCAGTTACTCATTGGCCAAAATTTCATAAATTTTATTCGGCAGTAGAAGCCTAGATAAACTATTCTAAACAATTAGCAATCGGAAAATAAGTTATGTAACTAGAAGATGTGTTCCTTTAACCCGAGTATTTTTATGAGATCTATAACTTAATGGATATCATAACCATTGATTCTATCACTAAATGTTCTTGCAACCAGCCATTAATAAACAAAATAACACTAGAGAGTAAAATAAAAATATTCAGACACATTGTGCCTTACGTAAAGAATGAGCAGTGTTTACAAAAAATCCGTTGTCTAAAAATCAATGGAGACAGCGGTAGGAAGCAGCAAAAGATGTATCAATACAACAAAACTTTATCAAATCTAATCGGTGATCAATGAGCCTATCAATTACAAACAATTTCTAGCCATTAAAATTAAATGGTACGGTAGAATTTCGTGATAATTAGGAGCTAAAAGCCGTATTACATATGCTGACGTGAGAAATAATCAAAATATTAGCACTAACAACGGAAAACAATGAGAGCCGTAAAAAATAGCAGGAAAGAAAAGTTAGAGGACAGCCGCTAGAGTGACATTTGAAAGATATTTTGAAGAAGGTAGAACAAAGCAGATAATTGAAATGGTATTAGGCTGCAAGGAAATCAAATGTGTTCGGGAATCTATGAAAAAGTGAGCCGGAATTTAGAGCCATAAACATGTTGGATTGGATTGTTGGGGAGGCGACCGACAACTAAGGTCATTTGCGCCATAGGGGATAGGTAAGGGAGGAAGGGTGGATATAAACCCGGCATTAGCCTGCTCTTCACGAAAGGCGCCAAGGGGACCACGGTATAACGTCTCATCCGACAGACGGAGTACTGTACTTGAAGTTCCCTCCACAAGACATTCAAGTAGGGATCGGGTTTCCCCTGAAAAACATCCACCCCTGCAGGGGTATGAACCCTGGCCGTCCACATGGTTATCCAGTACTCTAGCCACCACACCAACCCGAACCCCCATAAACATGTTCACATGTCGGAAATAACCATACATGTTTTAATGTAAATGATGAAAAAATTTTATTTTAACATAATCGTCTCAACTTTACCTTTGTCATTACTTGAGTTTACGGCACATAATACGCAATTCAAGTTAAAATCTTATGCAAAGACGTTTTTTATTCGGCATGATAGCTTAATTTTTATTGGGAAGCATCAGAATATGTGCAGATGTAATCGAATTATTTTGAAATATATGTCAAAAGCTGTAGGGCAACGCGTTAGGATAGCATGAAATTGCCAATAAACTAAACCAGTTAGATGAATTTTTTTACTTAAATCTCTACACATCACTAACAATCCCACGTACGCAAAGCTTTGCGCAAAACTTTAAATAAACGAAAATCGCTCAAACCAACAAATTACAACTCTTGTATTGGGTAATGCATTCCCTCAAGTTTCTGAGACTCCTAAGGTTCACTCTCTTACGAATGTCTCCCACTACATTCTTCTTTCAACTTTCCCGGTCCCCCCCTCCTCCCACTACACCATTCCTCTATCGTGAATCCTCTTCGTAACTCAATCCGTTCTGTCGATATGACCAAGACAACGAAACATTATTCATTCGTACATATCTATCATCAGGTCATTCAATCCGAGTTCTTTCATCACCATCTCATTCTTATCACAGCACTTTATGCATTTACTTCAAGGAATTTTCAGATGCCTCATATCAATTGTATTTGGTAAACACTAATTTTTATCATTGTGGCACTCCAAATTTTGCTGCCATACAATTTGGTAGGAGGGAGTTCATTGTTGCACACTAAGTTTTGCTTCATGAGACACCCAATTCCTTGGTATACTTCACATGCTACCTACTACATTTCATCCAGCAGTCGTACGATTTTCAGCATCACCATCATACAATTTGTCTTTCAATACTAATAGATGAAATCAATATTCGCAAAATTATTTCACCCTGTGCTAGAAAATTTTAAATTGGTTACATGTCGGCTGCGAAGTAGGGTCAATATTGAAAGTGAAAGGAAATTGTTGACAGGGTAAGTTTCTCAATTAATACTAGGAGTCCTTACGATGAAAGATCGTGGCAAGAAGTACGTTGACGGAACATTAAGCTGTAGAACAAATTAAAGTCAGGCAGAGGATTTGATAATGCAAAAATATTCAAGAGAGAAAATACATCCCGAAGGAACTTAAGGGCAGGAATACTTATTTCTCTTAGCATTGTTACACTGAGTACAATACAGTACGCATAAAACAATTCTGTGTTGTTCTCCAAAGTAATGGGTAAAGATTTTGCCTAGAATCCGTGAGAGAATTGACGATTGACAAGATGAGAATCGTTCACTCGGTGGCATATAGGCAAGGAACAATTAGAGATTCGTTTTCAATTATTTCAAGCGGATTAAATACACTCAATGCATCCATTTTTTATAAAAATTGCGCAATACATTATGATCACGCTTAAAATGTTGAATAACACGATGCTGCTCTTCTGTAAATTACGTAATTTTCATAGTTAACTCTTCTATACTCTATCAGTGAGGAGCGTTGCGTGTCATAGCATTTAAATTTTCCATCATCACCTGTCGTGACGATTCATAATTTAATTATATCCATTAAGGAATTAATACTTTCAGGCGCAAGACTTCAAAGCAATAAATGCACTCTCTGTTTTAGCATAAATAAATCCATGTCATGATAAATCACCTCGGATTTTAGTTAAGCTGCGTTTTTTGCGTGGATACGTAATTTTTTCAAAACGCTGGGAGTTCTCTTCTCAGTCAGACGTAGAATAAAAAAGAGAAGTAATCAGAAATAGGAGGGGTTTTAGTTTGACGCCCTGAATTCATGTGTTCAAGCTGAATATCAACTGAAGATATTCAATCGCTATAGCGTATCTGCCCAACTGACATCACTAAAAAATGTTATACAGATATTCCCATAAAATGGAAATATATACAATTATTTCTCGTCTAAATTTGTTAATATAAACTATTTTGAGGGCGCTGGTGCATATTTGGTATAATTTTGACCAAAAAGTTACTAAAATGTCACTCAAAATGAAGGATTTTCAGCCGTTTTATTCAAGGATGATAGATAGGGATGTTAGGTAGGCATGACTTTGTATGTTCTTCGACAGGAATGCAACAAACCTAAAGTATTACATTCATTCAACACTTGGTACGTTCTGTTGTGGACATCAACGTGATGACAGAATCTTCAAATTGGCAAAAATCTTCAGTCCTTGCCATGAAATTTCAACGAAAGTAAATCAACACTTCTGAAAGAGGAATATTTTGGCAAAATTTGGTCACATGACCCAAAGAATTTCACTTAAATTGCGGTACATCTTTTGAACGATAACATCCCCCAGCTAATTTCCTTTTCCTCCGCCAAACCACGGTTTTGCTAAAGCTGAAATTCTTATTTCGAATTTTTACGATATTCTGAAGAAATAAAGTATTCATATTGCGTCCGGAGTAAATGTGTCATTTTCACAGAGCAATAAAGCCGTGCGATTTTTATTTCTAATATTAAAGTTTTAACGAACTGAAATGTACAAAACAAAGGGGAAAACACTTTTTGCTGCATCTTCTGGCTTCTCGAAACAAATGCGTGCTGAGGTGATGAAACGCATAAGACTCTCGAGTTGCCAACTCACAACATATTACAAATCTTTGTCATACGTTCCGAAGTCTATTGGCTGGTAGTAAGAACGTTTAGCTATGTAATCAATAGTTATGAGGGACATGAAGATATGAGCCTCATAAAAATATCCGGGCTGTAGGAACACATCCACCAGTTTCGTAACAAATAAGCAAACATTTAACTGCTGCGAATGTACGAGTTAGTTTTCCTTCACTCCATAAAACTTATAGTGGTTTATCCTGTATATAATTGCTGATGCACATAATAATTATTCAGCCAGAGTAAAAAATCAGGCCATTTGTCTCAAAACAACTATTTTACCAAGTAATTCAACTCCAAGAGTTACAACGCTCATCAGCCATCGTGGCTACAAATGGAGCTCATAACTCCATTCCATAAGTTACGAAGCCATTTGTTAACCCAATGCATATAATGAATGTTTCTACAACGCTAACTGAATTTCATGGCTAATGGGTCCCATAAATCTATGGAATACATGTGTCGTTCCTGCAACTGGCCATGAGGGAAGAAATTTAAAATGCCTTCATTTACCCAATTAATGCAACATACCACGGCTTCGAACGTATCCTTGGTTATTTGATAAATTTTGAATGCAAGATACATAAAATATTTCAAAAAAATCTCTAATTTTGATCATAAAATACTCAAGCAAAGAAACACAACACTTAGGACTTACCAATTCATGCAAGTTTCACCGCAACCTAATATTTATTCATGTATCCAAACTTTCAACCAGAATTGACTTATAATTGGAACGAGTATACCTACTCACCATAGTTTTAATGGCTGAATACCAAGTAGCAGATCCTTCCAGCTAATTGAAAAGGTAGTTAAAAACCCTTTAAGTTATTTCCATCAAATTAAACGTATGTACCCAAGGATGGATAAAAATATAGGCCCGGTCAAGATCAACCGTGATTCAATCACAAGAAAATTAAGGCGAATTTTTCCACTGATAAATTTTCAGAACGAAGTTAAATCCTGGTTCATACTATGAATACCAATCTCCGTGCGGCAAGGGAATGTTTTTCGCCAGACAAGTCGAGGAAAACTTCTCTCATAAAACAGTGTGCCTATTTTCCGCGACGCAACACGCGTCCTTTCAGAATCGCTGATGAAAATCTAAGCTCAAACATTCCGGGGAGTCTTCTCGGAAGGTTGTGCTCTAGTTAATGGACACGCCGCAACACTTGCACGAGAAATGGGCGCGAAAAGGGTGCTGCCGCGTGCTCATGACGGCGGCCTGATATTCTTCCTCCTTTCCCCGCAGCAGGACGGGCGGCGCTGCGCTCCCGCCTCCATCATCGCCGCTCATCGCCACATTCATGGGGCTTGGGAGCAATATGTCGGAGATTGCCGGCGAGCACGTGGACCTCCCAACGGGTCCCATCGCGGGAGATGAAATGAAAGACTTCATGACCAAGGTATTCACTTCAAATATTAATCCACTTTTGCCCGGATGCAGGCTTGCTTCGACGTGACACCGGGGCACAAAACAGAGAAAGTTTTACCGCTCCTACGTGAAATAAAACAAGGAGTTAAACGGAGGCGGTAGATAGTCGGCAAATATCCCATTAGGAGCTGAATTAATTTGGTGGCATAACTATTATCATTTTATACACAGGATGAGACATGCAATGAGTTCAAGGAAAAGATATTCATGTTTATTTATTTATTCTTAGCAAATATTTTCATCATCATGTAGCTAGAATTTATTATTAAATGGAATTACTTCGTTACCACCTCCTCTCTTATGTTTTCGCTTTTATTTTTTTCAACTTCTTGTTTCATTATAGCTATTTTCTCATAAAATAGCCATATATTAATGAAGTGACGTGTATTTTAGAGTTTATATATTATTAGACGCCGTTCTGGAAATAACTAAATATTAGTGGCATATAATATTTAGTCGGCACTGATTAAAACCTTAGTATTTAGAATAAAATTCGGTATTTTTCTTGTATTTATTCATCTATATTATACTCTTGCTTAGATGAAGGTCTGCACCCACAAGAGACGGAACACCTAACGGGAAGAGTTTAATCAAACTTGCGTGGAATTTAAAAATGACATGAACGTAGACATCAGAGATCATTAATGAATCATGCTCGTTGCTGTATGACACCTTCAGAATTATTGCGCGTCCTGATACCAAGGAAAACGTTTCCCTCAGTATTGGCGAGAATTACACCTATACAAAAATTGCTGCAGACCTCCCTGAGGACCGAAATGATTTCTCAGGGAAATTACGTATTTTAGCACAATGCTATTTTTTCTATCTCATATTTTCAATCCTATGAGAATCTTAATACATCAGGTTACACCAGAAGAGCATGATTGGTGTCGTCTCTAATGCGTATAACTCTTAAAATATACAAAACTTGATACTCAGAGTTGAAAAGCCGAGTTGGAAAAACTCCTCCAGGAAATATTGTAGTCTACATATGAAACAATAACCACGCAAAGTACCTTATAACCACCACGCTAAGCTCCACATTGTGTAGTTTAAACATGCTCTCATTTGAAAAGTTTGTACTGCATAAAATTTGATACATGTGTTCTAAAATAGCTTCAGGCTGACGGCTGCGAATTCCAGCCCTGGTTGAGTGTACAATGTACGCTATTCACTGCCATCTGGCATGTACATTTTCCATGGATATTTTTTATAGTTTTTCTTTTATATTCAAGTATTATAGAGTACGAATTACTTGTAGGCTAGAAAGTTGTTATTGCTATTCATCCTAACGAAAAATGGTCCAAGTTACTCACTAAGACTCGAGCTAATAACAAAGCTGACCACTTTTGATGGAGCAGAAACAACAGTTTCACATGAGAAAAAATCCCCCAAAATCGGTTTACGCATGATAGGCGAGATTTAGGCGATATTTAAAAATTAAAACTATCGACTGGTCTCACGGTATTCCATTACTTGCTAAGGCACTAGTTTCCCAAAGAATGGAGATATCGTGGTGGAATCTAATAAATTAGCCTTTGGAAAGGATAATTTCATCCTGCACTTGAACAGGGTACATATAGCCTCATAGCATGTCTTTTAATTAATATGCACCCAAAAATGATCCGTACATCCATTAATTTATTGAATTAGATTATCAAATGTGTCTCAACGAAAGAAAAATAGGCGTATTAAATTTCCTCACTATGCATATTAATACCTAACGGAGTATTCTCATGCCATTATTCAAATAATGAGCTTTTCAAAATGCGGGTCCACTCAATAAAAATCTGAAATGAGCTAAAAAATGTCAAAGCAGCGTTAATTTAGAGTGTGCGGCTTAAAAGTTGATAGCATAGGGTTAAATTTTGAAGCGAACAGATTTCTAAAATTAATGAATAAGCACGTAATGAGTGTAACAGTGCCTATTGCATGCAAAACATTGATAATCCATGGATATCTATTGAACAAATATTTACGGTGAGGAAAACTACATTGAGTACTATTTTCAAATACAGTTTTTCTTTAGTTTCCCCTATTATTCTGTAAATTATTTTGTTGGATTTAAAATATTTCATGACGAATTAGTTAGAAAGAAACTCATTTTGTAGGATACTAGGCGAGATAAGTTTATACCGATGGGGCACGGGGGACGGGGGTGACAGAAACGGCAGTCAAGTGTCGTTTTTCAGCATAAACAGCGCCACTATAGCTGGATACACCTTTCAATGAAGAACGAGGTCGTCGACACATCGGCACATTTTGTGCTGCATTTAATTTTTTTAATGCTGAGATGTGCTATTATTATTCGAACGGGTGGGAACATTTTCAGTGCCATAGCTGTTACGATAAGGCGTTAGTGGTAATTTAACAAATCACAAGCTATCTATGAATAAAAGAAATAATTGCATGTAATTCCGATGACCTGATAAGGATTAGAACAAGTGAATATTTCATAGCAATCTGGCGGCAAAGCTGGGTGCATTACCGCCTTCACTTGTATGTAAATATGTAAGAGAGTAAAATATAAGATAGGAAATATTTTAAAGCGGAAACGCTGAATATTTTTCAAACTAACCAGTTGGTATAGACGTCAATTCATTTTTGATTTTTATGATTATCATTTTTTTCACTACACTGAGTAATCATATACAAATAGGTGATCACAGAGTATAACCCCTGAGACAAAGCATGATAACAGCAATTATGGTAATGAGTTGACTCCGATCCAATAAATGAAACAGTCAGGCTAATTCCTCTAATTACCGCTAATACATTCTGATCCTCATCCATTTGCATATGCAAAGCAGTCTCCTGCGCTAAACTGTTTCAACAACTTGATCACCGCGTATAGCTTCGTGAGTACACCGAGGTAAAATGTAGGTACCTCGCAATCGGTTGTCCCAAGTCCAGGCCATTGGTACTTAATTGTTAGCCAAATCCGTTACCAAAAATATTCCCCGTCATGATCAAGATAAAGTTTGTGACTTCCACAATTTATTAAGAAGTTACCGACCGGCTTCTTCTGTCACGCCATCTTCAGGTACAAAATCTCTTTTGTCAGTCATTTATATATGTTTCGGAGGATCAAGGGAAACACTCAGTTTAGGGGTGAAATGTGATCGGTAGGAGGGGTGCACACTTGGTGGAACAAGGTGACGGTGATCTGTGGGATGAATCATGTGATACAAATGAAAATTTAAAGGTACCGCTAGGGTGTTCATGCAACCGATCGGTAACTTTTGAATAAATTGTGAAAGTCACAAACTTTATCTTGTTCATTATTATGCCCTTCTATCAAATAAAAGCTTCCCTTTTTTATATAAATATTTCCGTGTGAACATGCCTTAAGCTATATTTTTCCAAGCAAATCTACAAAAGAAATAAAATTCTTTAATCTGTGCCATTGTGGAACCTCTTCACGTAATCTTGGGGTTGACGCTAACTATACACCTTTCCACTACGAATGTTACAGCCTTTGAAAGAGTGAAGCCTAAAGTCCTGCACACCCGGGAAGAATAATTGGGCCAGATTTAGCATGCTATTCTGTACCCGACCATGCCAAATGGAATGGCGACAACAGAGGCGAGCAAAATTTTACCAGTGTATGCACTGGAAGCCACAGACAGTGACCAAGTCGTGGAAACAGATTGGTGCGGGTGACTATCGCATATGAAGTGGAAGAGGTTCAGGCAGAGCGATGAAAGGAAAACCACACATTGACTCTTCATCTAGAGTTAGATGATCATCAACTTTGTAAAATTCAAGGTTTTTGACGGAAAAAGTTCTGGTTCACCAATTATATGAGCAAATTCACTACAAAAACTAATAATTCTCATAAAAATACAACACAACTGGTTTCATCACTTACTAATTGGTGCATAATTAATTATTCAACCCCTCTTTTTTAAAACCATTCTTACAGATACAATTTTAAAGCTGTATTTACTCTACAAACGTATACAAAAATTGGCAAAACTTCGCGGCCAAGTCGCACGAAAAATCGAACCGATCCCGTAATCTATTCTTATTTTGTCACACGGATATTGAACCAGGAATATTTACAATATAAAGATTGTCAATATCTTACGAAAGATGGTGTTCCAATGGTATTCCCGGTGGCAACTATCTTAGCAGATCTCACATTAAATAGACTCTTAGATACAGTACTTCCAACACTACCCTTCAATATACCTTTCATATACAAATTTGTAGATAATTACACTTGGCATTACCACATAAAATACTAGAAAGCAATATACTGGAACATTTAAATCGTTTCCATCCAAAACAGCAATTTACAATAGAATATGAGAACAATAACACACCCCCTTTTCTAGACATAATTACAAAAAGAAACCCGGATGGCACAATAACCATTGACTGGTGGAAGAAACCTCATAAGGCTGACAGGTATTTAAATTTCCAATCCCACCACCCTTTAAAACAAAAAATTAACATAGCACTAGCTCTGAAATTCAGAGCAATAAACTTGAGTGATAGAATATTCCATAGTAAAAATTAAAAAATAAAGGAAAATATTTTACAGGAAAACCATTTCCCTATAACGCTAATTCACTCTATAATTTATCCTAAAAAAATTCTTCTACTCAGTAACAAAAATCCATCAATACAACTAACAATTCAAACACATTAACAACTCAGTATCGAGGAATTATTTATATAAAAGGTCTATCTGAACAAAAAGCAAGAGTTTTTAAAAACAAAGACTATAAAATAGCACATAGGAATCATAAAACAAACTCATTTATTCGAAATTAAAACATGAAACTCCTATAGAACTAAAAAGTAACGTAGTTTATTCAATATCGTGTGATGATTGTGATAACATATATATAGGACAAACATCCCAATATCTAAAAAATAAAATCTCTCAACATAAAAGTTCAATAAAATCCAAAAATCAATTATGTGCACTAGCAGATCATGCAATCAAAAATAACCACTCATTTGATTTCCATGAAACTAAAGTAATAGATAGAGAAACCATCTTATCCAAGAGATTATTTAAAGAAATGTAAAACATCACAAAAAACAAAACATCCTGCAGCAAAAGAACAGGCATCGCCAAATTAAGTAAAATTTATCATAATTTGATATTCTTTAACAACACTTATTTTTATTTCGATTTTTAACTCCTAAATTTATAAAAATTGACCAACAAATAATAAATAGCAACGAAGGTATCAACAAATAGTTATTCAAGAGGAACTATCTCTGAGGTAATAAAAAAATCAATTGTAAACAAATTCTGTAAAAATATAAAAACCTAAATTGTAAACTGTAATCATTTCATGTGCAATACAAATATTTATTTTCGTTGTAGCCCTGATGAAGCATAATAAATATGTAAAACGTTGGCAAAAGAGGAGCAGACTAAATATGAATTGATGACCTCAAAGCTCCAGGAAAAATAGCTTTACATTATAAAAAATGAGGTCACGATAAAGAAACATCTAAATATGATGATCAGTAAACTTTAGATAGGAATTCAATGCGTGGTTTAACTTTTGTCGCTAAAACAAGCTACATAGCTATTGCTTATGACAAGTAACAGGGTAATATGATTCAAACTAAGGGAATCACAGGTTATTCCACCGCACGACAGCAGATGGCATACTTCTAGCATGAAAGAAATACTGTTTCTTTACTTATGCCTAATCTAACTTTATTTCAAAGATGTTTTGTGTATACATCACGAAACGTATATAATGTCCTTCCGATACACATTACGGAAGAAAAAAACATTCGAAAATTTCTTAAGGAAATATAAACTAGGTTATCACTTATAAAAATTATCGAAGTTTTGTTCTGTAATGTGCAAGTAATATTTATCGAATTAAATGTAAAAAATGAAGCGTTATCGTAATACCATTGTTATAGTACGTATACCTGATCATTTATTTACGTATCTCATTTTTGTAACCACTGTATATCATTCTGTATACCTCTGAGTCATTCTTTAGTATTAGTTTATAATTCTTCACTGTATTGTTAAACATTTGATAGAAAATTTTAAATCATTTTTGTCTGTTTCTATAGCTTTTGCATGGTTTGTCTGTTAGTAGCCCCAATACAGGATCATCCTTAGGGGTTATCTATTGTACACTACTCTGTAATTGCAGAAATAAATTAAATTATTAGGTTGGTCACACTGCGGAACACGTCGCCAGAAACTTCCCGCGTTAGCTCTGGCGCCATGAGTGTCCCCGTGTGGACAGAGCTAACGGTACTTTGAGCGGCGGCATATCGTTTCACTAAGAAATCAATGAATTTGGTCTCACTTCAAGTAAAAATATCTCACTCTTCCAAAGACACATAATTATCAGCCCCTGACCGATCTACTCTCCGAGACATTTTACGAAAAATGCTTGCCTTTTTACATGGGAAATGGTATGCGTATGCACTCCACAGGGATCTTATTTAAAAAACAACCAATTTGTAACTCCTAGATATCGTCAAAATATTAACAGTGAGAAGAGCCTTTTCAGCTATTTTTGAAAATATACCATATTGTCACTGCAGTAATTTTTTCAGGATCAAAAAATAACCTCCCGTTTTGAAAGAGTATTAAACGTACAGCCTGAATAAATGAGCCGTCTTATTTAGATATTTTTATTTAATTACTTAGAATTTCAGTCTTATGGAAGTGTTTAAGTGCACCATTAATAATAGAATACTTAATTCATGCTTCCTACAGCTGTTGAAATTAAAACAGATACTTCGAATATGGTCACCATTATGACTAGGAAACCAACTCGCTCAAACTACCTTAAGGTTCCCATATCAAGGGTCGAAGCCTTGTCATATTCATCTCACCAACTTGTGCTAACCACACGAATTATCTCCAACCAGGCACTGCCATCTTGCGGGGACATGCTGCGACACTGCCGCTTCGGCGGCCAGTCCGTGAACTGTGCGGACATCTTCCGGGAGGTGATCACGGACGACGGCATGTGCTGCGCATTCAACGCCCTGCCGCCGCACGTTCTCAACCGCCAGCGGGACGTCGAGTTAAGTATCGCACTCGATCACTCACCACGAAATGGAATTCAATAAATTCCGTCATCAACGGGCGTCATCAACCTGGAGATAGGACGTCAATCTGCAACATCTGGGACGGGAATCACTTTCAAACCGTCCATCAAAATTTAGACTTTATCTATTATGCACGTTGCAAACCAATTTATTAGCTGACGACATAAATAGCATGCTAAAAACTCCGACGCACCACAGTCGATCAGATCGTGGAAATAAAAATTAGGAAAACAGACTGCAGAATGGACAGGTTTAAAATGCCTTTTTTTTCCGCAAACGATAAAAGACCATAGAAGGCTTTTATTATAGTTAATCTATAGTTAGTGCAGCTTGTGACTTAATTTACTCAAGTATGATTGTTGTTCTATCGGCTAACTAGTGCTAACAGCATCCTTCACATGCTTGCGGTACAGCACTTGCATAGGATAGCTGTTGGGTAGGAATTACAATTGTAGGGTAGGGTGAGCCAAAACTCCCAGATTATTCATTTTTTCCAACTTTTCTGGGTATTAGAGCTAAAGTTTTATCCTCATGATTCAAAAATAGCACATACAAAATTTGGAGTCAATCAATGCCCGGGAACCCTTGCCGCAGGGTTGCGAAACCCTAAATCTTTAGGGGTGATAATTGGTTTTATTCATTCTTATCCGATAAATGTGGCAAATATTAATATATTTTCTCCTAAATAGTCACATAATTGATATGTGAACATTTTTCGATATTAAAAAATGAATAAATGGCCGATAATATAATATAAATACTGGTTATAAAAACATTATACTGCCCGTTTGATGTGCAACACGCAGGGCACGTTCCCTTTTTTTATTTATTTATTTTTTTTTAACTTTCGCGTCTATTCCCTTATTACTTATTATACTTAGACTTTTTCATATGGTAAATAAACATTAACATAAATTTCAATTGAATATAAAATATAAACTGAATATGGTAAATAGTTACAGCATTTAACCCACAAAAATACTAACCAAATAATATGTACAAGAATGGCAAAATAGAGATTTCACAGTAAATTTATTGGCAACACGATGCTATATATTATTGTATTTATGTTATATATTATACTTGCATCAAAATAAAAACATTTAAGTTTCAAGACAGCAACTTTCCCAAGCATAAAATGTTGGCCCACACTCTTGTAGGGTAGATCGTAACTGCGAACTCCGCCCCCCAGACAAGTATTATTAGGTTCCGCTGATGAATCAACATCTGTTAAATATACTTCAATAAGGTGTGGCGTAATGAGCATTGGTAATAGCTCACCTCGTCACACAACTTAACGTGGCTAGCTAGGTGTTATGCAGAAGTAGATTCTTTTTCTGGAACCCTTAAGAAAATGTAGGTGAGCTCCGCGTCCTGAAGTGTGAGAAAAAATTAACTCTAAATTAAATACCGTGTTAAGGTGGTTTGAGCGAAAATATTTTGTCACTGACTGCACATTTTAATAAATTTTCAAGTAAGTCGATTGAAAAATTCATGAACCACACTTCACATTTACGTATCTATTTAAATATCGGAAATAACCATAGTTATTTTAACACCAATGATGAAGGAATTATTTTTAAAATTTCTCCTTAACTTACACATTGTGTATGAAAAATTTATGTATGTATATACGTATATTTTATTCAAAATGATACCGTAATTTATTAGGAGCCATGATAGTAAAAATATGAAACTCGAAGTCTTCACGTTCAGAAAATCATCATTCATCTGAACGTGTAGAATGCAATCGTTTCGAAATGTGTGTCAAGGGCAATAAGGCTGCGTATTCACATAGCATTAAACTGTCAAGAAATCAAATTGGTAACATAAATTTTCACAATTAATCCATACATTTTGGAAATGAGTACGCAAAGTTTCGCGCAAATCGCTCCAGCCACCTTAAATTTTGAGCTCCACACGGCATGGATCGCATGAGAACTATAACGAACCAACAAAAGTAACCTGAATTTTCCTTAATCGGTTAACCCGGGGTGGTTTACGAGGAAACTAATCCCTAAAAACTGTAACTAACCACAAGACCCATTCACTCGACCCAAAAATGAGATCCTTGACCGTTTGCCGTTTGGGTGTTAAGCTGTATGGGGCGATTTTCATTTATGCACAGATTTGCGTCAAACTTTGGATTCGTGTACTTATCAGTAATATTTATAGGTATGAGTGAAAAAATTGCATGTTACCGATATGGTTTCTTCCTAATTTAATGCTACTTTAACACGGAGCCTTATGGCACTTCGCATTTATTTCGAAATAAATCGATGACATGTGTACAGATTTTCTCCAAAGCGGGAAAGCATACGTTTCGTATGGTTTTAATGGTTACTAATAATTATCAATAAATAATTTAGAATAAAAACAAGGATTCACATATGATTTTTGCTAAAAGTTTGCACTCCGCGCCGTAAGTCCAAGTCATTACACTGCTTTATTTGGAGAGACATTTTATAACATACAGGGTGTATAAAAACAATCACCTAATTTTGAAACTTATATTTATTGATGGAAACATACTGCAATACATTGCAAATTTTCAAAATACTTACTAGATCTAATAGTGTCATAAAGTCTCACAAATGAAATAAAGTGAAATAAGATGGTTCTGTAATTATACCTGACAGTAAAAAAAGAGGTCATTCTTTTTTATACATGCGGTAAAATTCATGTACAATTTAAGTTAAAACAAATATAAATTATCAACTTTCAACATTATTTACTTAGGCAAAGCCAAAGAATTTGTTTCGAGAGGTAAGAGAGCATAATGGCTCCATTTAGACTTGGAAGTATGATAGTTGATAGGTAGTGTAGATGATTAATTCATACGCCCCCTAATGTAAGTTTCTGTATCTGCCTGTTCGTGCTAACACCATGTTTTGCAAGTTTCCTGCATGACTGTTGTGTCATGTCAACATAGTTACTTCATAGATTTGTTAACTGGTTTATGTAGAATTTGTAGCATATCCTTCGCGTGGTGCATATTGGTGAAAGTTAATTTCTTCAATCTAGTTAATGTAGGTGATAAGTCACCCCCTGCCAAACACCCTCGTGATGGCTGTCAGGATGATAAGTAGCTAAATATTTAGATGTAACATAAGTTAACTTTTTACACCTCGTAATTCATCATACTTAGCGATTCTTTAAGCCTCTTTTTTCTCGAGTTTTTTGCAATGAAGGCAATAAAATATTTCCCGTACTACTATTAACACATTTCCGTAAATTTCCAATAGTCCCTTAAAGTGTGAGTACCAGTGTACATCAGGTGAGCATAGACTTTTTGTTTCAGTGGCATTGGTTTTCACTCGACGTTGGCGAAATCGTTCACAGACCATTACCCATACCAATCTCATACTTTCACGACAATCACAAATCTCAAAGATGTGCGAAATAATTGAAAAAAAAGGTGCGCAAAAATATCGAAAACTGTGATGTTAGCTCAGCTGCGGCCTCCATGTTGTCGAAAACGAGGTTAATAGGCTCGCCAATGTCGATTTGGGTCGCAAGGAAGGCAATTGACGTTTGCTGCCGGACGAAAAACGTTAGAGACTCCTCCCCCCCCCCATAGGAATCGATCTCACCTCAGTAATCTCAAACTCACAAACCATACTCTCTCTTGACACACACACATTGACTCACCCACATACTCGATTGGGAAGCTGCAAAGGAGGCTTCGAAAAAAAATTATGGAAACCGATTGACTGAGAACACAAAAAATGAATTAAGCTACGTTTTTATGGACGCGTCAGACGCGCACGCGCGCGACGAGACGCGTCATTTCTTCGCGTGAACCGTTCTCAAGCAAGCAAACCTATAAAATCAATGGTTGGCGAATTCACTTTGTGGAAATTTCGATTCATGTTAAGAATGAAACTACTTTGTTTTTCCACCAATATATTTAACCATAAATCAACCGGTTTCGGCCTTTTCAGGCCATTATCAAGATTACAGAGGAAGTTGGACTTCCTGGAAAATTTTGAAATTCTATATTATCACAGAGTGCACGGGGAGAGACTACTTAATGACATAATCCCTTCAACCGCCTCACCCTTGTTCTCTGTGCCCGTACCCTCACCTCCATCCCGTAGTCCTTGAACCTGGCGTCACCATCTGTTTGTTCCTTCCCTTGCAGTTTGCCCAATCACCTCTCATTCCCCCCCCTCCCCACACCCCCTTATTTCAACCACTTCCCACCTCCTTGAGATTTAGTATATAAGCTGTGCTGTCTTTTGGGTATTTTTATTCTGTAATCTTGATAATGGCCTGAAAAGGCCGAAACCGGTTGATTTATGGTTAAATATATTGGTGGAAAAAACAAAGTAGTTTCATTCTTAACATGAAGCAAACCTACGCGTAGGAATTACCCTGAGGCACTTCCGGGCTTCTTTTTGTCCCTCACATACTTATCCCGGAGTAATTTCCACCCAATACATGTAAGCTTTGAGAATCATCGGAATATAACTTGTTCTTACCTTCCACTCCAATGGATACTCCTATCTCTCGCCACGCCTTCTCCCTTAGGTTTCTATCCCTGTATCGATAGTCCTTATAACTGTACAAGTACGTGTACATCCCTCGAATTTCGGACATGATCATTTCATCCATGGAGCCTACACTTTGCCGGTCAGCCATGTTTGTGATTCTACACGTTCCACGCGTCGAAAGTTGAAAATATTTCACCTCGGGCGACACGACGTGAAGAAATCCGGGCTCCTGATTGGCTGAATATTTCGCTTTCGCATCTCTTCGTGTGAAACGCGTTTATGAAAACGTATCATAAAGATAATTAATACGAAATAGAGAAAATACTAGTACGAGTGACATAAAAACTAAGTCCAGCCACTGCAGCGCTACATTTCTCGCGTTCCTGTGGCTCTCCCATGTCCGCTCGGCTCACTGGTTCAACAAAACCGTCGTGATTATTTATTTTCATCGGAGCTTCCTTTGGACCAGGAGCCAATTGCCACCAGTTTTTATTTTACTGCGATGTTGGCCACCGATGGATCACGTAAAATTGCGTTTCATTGAAAGAACTGGTATTCTCCCGAGCGGCGTATGATGAACGTTAAGTCTTCAAGGGATTTCCGCCGAATAAAGTGCCTGGGTTTAAGACATTTCAGTTCCGCCTAAAACGTCCCAGCGCCAAAATGGCTCTGCGTCCAAACGTTCCTGCGCCCCAATGACTGCACTCAAACGTCCCTGCACCCAAACTACTTGCGTCCAAACGTCCTTGCTCCAAAACGGCTGGCGCCTGATTATTCAAACATAGAGATAATTGTTCATCTCGCAATACAGAAGACTATCACCTTTATTACCAGATTAAAATTAAAATCGTACAAAAAAAAATGGCTCAAGTGCCTTAAATTGTGAAGAGATTATAACAACTGCTGCCAATAAAAACGAAAAAAACGTTTCTTTCATTAGTCTTCAATCAGGAAAGGAGGCCACTCTTTTCTTTTTCATTCTTACCTCGTTTTAGATCAAAGCTAAGCGCTGTAATCAGTAAGATAGAGATCTAAATCAAGGTATATATCGGTTTCATCAAACCAACTGTTGATATGGAACGCCAAATGTAAATCTTTAGCGAAAAAGGGAGCAAGAAAATTACTCCTGGCACTGTTTCCTACAACATGAAAGATTCATACATACATTTTGGAACACCGGAACATAGCTATATTGATATGTAATAAACATTGAACTTTTTTGCGTACAATTAATTAAGCCAATCAAGTTCGATGAGACTTCCTTCTTTTCGATGACCTTGACAAGTGACCTTAAAAATGACGCTGTAGCCATCAAAATCGATTGGCTTTAAAAAATAAGTAGTGAGCGGAGAAGTACTATTATCGTTCATTATTATTCGAGTTGATGAGCACACAACTGTGTGTTAAAGCCTCTGACACGACACTTGACCTAGCGCATGTTTGAGGTTACCCGCCAGGAAGATACCTTCCCAGTGCATGTGATAAAGATCCAGCATCATCAGTAACATACTCGCAGAGTTACATGTTTCATCATTGATGCGGTGCTAGTTTGCTACTAGTTCCGAGTAAGACAGCAACCGTCGAACAATCACGTTAGATTGCATAGTCGTAGTGTGATCTTCACTTTCTAAAATCTAAACCTTAATACCTCCTTTTTGACCATTGATAATTAGCTGACCACGAAGCCAACGATAAATGATAAAGTTCCACCAGTTGTTTAGCAAGTAGGCTGCCAAAAACTGGTTCTTTTGTAGTTATTATACATATGCACATCGATGTTTTTGTGGTTGGAGCACTAAACGTGAGTCATTGAGAGCACATTTCAATAACATTTCAGTTAAGGTAGTTTGAGTGAGATAGTACCCTAGTTATAATAGAGACTCTACTCGAATTATAAGTTTTAGTTTCCACAGTTATGGTTTACATGAATAAAATATTTCTCTATTAATGGAGCAAAAATATAGTTTAATATGAACGAAATCGTGAGTAATTTAATGAAAATATCTTAATTAAATGAGGTATTTAACTTGACCCATTTTTTCTGCGCGGTACGTTTGAAACTCCTTCAAAACGGAAGCTTTTTCTTGATGCCGAAGAAATTAATGCAGGTAAACTACAAAAACTAGAAAAAACTAGACGCTGTAATTTTTTGACGAGATCTAGGAGTTATACATTCCTCATTTTATAAATGTCTCTCTCGAGGGCATAGACGTGCCGTTTCCCATGTAAGAGGGCTGGTATTGGTCGACGGACATCTCAAATATTAGTACGGAAGGGTCTGGTATAATAGTATCTTTAGATGGGTAACATATTTGTCCTTAAAATGAGACCAAATTCACTGATTTATGGGTGAAATTATATTTCGCTCAAACTACCAAATTTCGGACAAAATTCTAGAACCACAATTCACTAAAATACAGTTGTTCATGCGATGGACATAATAATTCATATAGCTATACAGATGATGCAAGTGTTACAAATTAAAATTTTTGCCTGCATTATGTAATAATTGTCTTGGATTTGACAGTGAAATTCAAATTTTAAGAGCAAGTTATGAGTAATTACGTGTTTTCACTCCGGTGTGACCCCTTAAAATTATTTAGCTAGAGTACTAGTAATATGAAACATACTATTTCACAAGTTTACACAAGTAATCGATGAATTTTTTCAATACACGTCAACTGTCTAAAGTCTACGGGTTAAATGAGCATTACATTTCCAAGAAACCAAATCGTTAAAAGTCTATTTATTTCAAATTTATCCATACGTACTTTTGATAAGTTTCAGCATGCAAAATTTCACGCATACCTACGAGTAAATGAAAGTTGCTCAAGCTACATTAATAAAATAACACCGCAAATCGACATGAAAAGTTCAATTAAGGCATGAAGCCTTCCACGACGGCCAGCTTTGATTCCCTCCTGCATTACCGACTGGCTAATAAAGTGATGAATCAAGCATTGTATCATGTAAGCTATAATAATGGCCATTATGGTGAGGTGAAAATTCAGGATATAAATGCCTCATAACTCCATAATATCAATACAAATACATGCTTCGAGGTATTCACTAATTTGCATATTGAAAAAAAAATAAAAACAAATTTAGCATGGTTTTCATCCACACATTCAAATATTTTGAGAAAAGATAAACCATAGGAAATATTAATTTATTACCTGTATATGTCAGGAAATTATCCTCATATTTGAAACCAATCACGATTCTCTAAGCAATACACGATTACATGAGCATTGAATCAGTTTATAACCATAAAACTGCACACATGGCATGTAATTCAAAATATACAGATTTATGAGGATTGATGTTTTCCAGGTTGTTATGTAACCACTGACGTAAGGAGTTCATATTAGTAAAACCCATTATGTTAAATGAATATTATCATTTAAAGTTACATACTTTTGGACTAGCTTACTGGAAATATCGGACACTTCACATTTCTTTCCAAACCAGTCAGGTCGTTTTCGACATGGCAATATTTAGAACAATCCCGCTGTTCAGAGATATATAGAAAACCAAGTTGAAAGGTAAAAACTGTCAAACTGTCGCCAAAGTTAGACTGTAAATTTAAGCCCGTTTTGAACCATGTCTGATCCATTATGTGGCTCAGTACGCTAACCAGTGCAAAACGAATTATGAACCGGTATTCGAACCATGCTAAAGGTTTCAGATGATCACTGAGTCTTTATTGTCGAGGAATGTGTATTTCCATTTATATCATACAGAATGGCAACATTTACAGATAATTAACCAATTTATGACAACCAAAAAACTGGCGGGATAAAGTCACCTAATGCCGACTTCACGGCCACAAAGTTTTCAATATCCGTCAGGTAGTATAAATTACAAATACTTCAGAAAACGGAGATGAAAAAGATGAATTCAAAATCCATCCAAATCGGAACTTTGTCATTTGCTGCTGATTATACAGCCAGAAAGTTACAGATACCCGCAAGGTGGTAGAGATGATGCAGTTTTATGAAAGTTGTGACCATAAAGCCACTGTAAAATCCAACAAAATCGGCCGATGACCATCAGGTCCTCCTGGGAGGGAGTAAAAAACTCGAACCGCGTTATAATAGTAATATAGTAGCCAAGTAAGAATGAGCTTTCAAAGCCTGGTGCTGGAGAATGATTCTGAAGATATGAAGGACGGAAAAAATAAGAAATGATGATGTTTACAGAAGAGTAGAAGAGGAAAAAACCATACCGAACACCATGCAGAAAAGAAGAACTAGATGAATTGGACACACTCTGAGGCAGTGTGTTTGCGAGGGACATAATTGAAGGTGAAAAAGAAGAAAAAGTCCCCATAGGGAGACCCAAGAATAAGCTCATTTACCTAGTTAAGAGGAAAGTTCGTAGACGAAGCTACCAGGAAGTAAATGACCCAGCATTAGATAGGAAAGAGTGGAGGGCTGTAATCAACCAATCTTAGGATTGAACGAGATATGACTGACTGAATGAGCTAGCATGTCAGAGGCCATGCTATTAAGCAACATACTGGTTTAATATCATAAAATACCTCAAATCTATCGTGAAAGCGAGCATTTTCAAACGGAAGCTGGATCTAGAATCGTGCGAAACGCTCTTTTCTTTTTTATGCTTTTTTCAGAGTATACCGGACACCAGTGCACTGTTGCATCTCGCATTTTCGAGAGGTATATTATTTCATCAGAAATAACTTGCAACTATATGCAATATTTCCGGCAATAGTCGACAGAATTTGACATCGTACGCCTCAAAGTCCCGACAGAGACCTCGTTCTCCACCATGGTGCTCTTCTGTAACTCAACAATCAATCAAACTCCAATAAATTAATCCATATTTTCCGCGGCGTTTTAATTTTAAGATCTTACGTGACCATCCACCGAGAACTTTGGAGGAATTCACATAATTTCACCAAATAAAAGGTAAAGCCCAACGCGCTTCCCCCGCAAAAAGGCCTGTAACGACAACCAGGAAATGCGCGATCAAACCAGAAACTATTTTAAGAGAGTGCTACGGAGGCAAACATGTAGCAAAATATTCAAGGTTAAATTAAACAACTGAGTATTGCTAATGCTATAAGTGCATGAATAAAAATTATAAAAACTCATGGAGAAAACTAAATTATGCGGGAAATTTAAAGCAGGCTGATGCGGTGGCAATAATGATTATGTAAGTAATGATAGGGAGAAAGTCAACCCATGCAAGGGTTACAAAGGCAAGGGCAAAAAATTACATTTTACATTTATCGATTTCGTAATCCATTTCCTTTGTCTAGCACTTAAGATTGTTTCTACCGTAATTTGTCGGCTTAAACTACACACACAGAACGTCCGTAAAAATATCCAGCTTTCAATTCACGCATTATATTTTTCATATATTTACCCCCTTTCATTAATGGATTTGAGATTATCATCTAAATTCCTTTAACAGTTTAAAGGTACCGTACGCTAGCAATACACTCTTCGTAAAGTATCAGTAAAATGGGTGAAAAGCATCACTCTTTAAACTTCTCGTCACATTTTTCCTCGTCTCCAAAACTTTCCAAGTTTTGCCGATATTTTTCCCTTTCAATCCCTTAGAAATTCCCACCCCAATTCCTCCCACCCGATGCTGATGGTGTATGTAGCCTGTGCGTGATCTTAGACCATAAACATCATTTAAGCATATCATGGTGGTTGAAACAACGTCCGTTTATGACAAAATCTGCGTGTAACATTTATTCGAGCTCGCTTTTGTGCACTTTTTAATGTTACTTACTGTTAAAAATCGTGTGGATCGTGGCAATCAATGGATTGGAAGCATGAACCATAGAAAAATCTGACCAGAAAAGACTGGAAGCCTTTAAAAAAACGTTGGAGGAGGATGCTGAAGATGAAATGGACGGAAAATATTAGAAATAATGAAGTGTACAGAAGAATAGAAGAGAAAAGGACCATATGGAACATCGTACAGAAAAGATGAACAAGATGGATCATACACCCTGAGAGACAATGAGTGTGTAAAGGACATAATTACAGACATAATAGATTGAAAAATCCACAGAGGATGAACCCAGGAATAAGTTCATGGACCATATAAAGAAGGAAGTACATAGGAAGAGATACCAGGAGGTAAAGTGGCTAGCATTAGATAGAGAAGAGTGGAGGGCTGCAGTCAACCAATCTCAGGATGGAACGACCAATGAATTATAATGAATTGCTAAAAAGGACAAAATTCAAGTTACCTATAAGATTTCTTAGCAAATTAATGCTACTAGAACACGTAGCCTCATCGTACTTAACGTATGTCTCGAAATAATTCAATTCTAAATGTCAGCTGATGATGGCACGAAGTTGCTAAGACCCGGGTCGTATTTACAATAAAATTGTGTAGATTGAAACTAAGTTGTTTTTATCATGGCCATGACAATGCCTTAACACTTTGCGTGCTATGAACGTATGCTAAGTCCTCCTTACTTTTCTGAGAAGGACAATAGACACACAAGGACGTCCACGGAATATCATTATTGAACAGCACCTGACGTAATGGTACGGCAACAATCTGTCTGGTAGACATACAGATGACCAAAAAGTGCCCAAATAAATTTAATTATTTAATAAAAGTTCCTCAACCTATATTTAAGAGTGTCTTCTTTCACGATGTAGGTAAGTGTTTAAAATCCTCAGCTTTACATTGCGAGGAACGTCAATTTAAAGCCCAGCACCCAAAGCGTTATTTGAGATGAAACTTTCAAAACATAATACTTTCATCTCTAATATGACTAAATGTGCGTCTATCTCCAACGTACAAACAGATGTACTCAAGTGGAATATGATCCCGAAATGTTTCTCGACTTAGTAGAAAAGTTATTAAAACGTGCACTCAACGACTTACGATTAGTGCTCCAGCCGCCTTGATGTGACCGGAACATGAAGTACGTTAAGAGCGGAGGGAGGCACTGGAGCAGAGGGGGTGGGACGGGGCAGTGTGGGGATCCCTCCCCCCCCCCCCCCCCCACCCCGCCACACTACGGACTCAATCCCTCGCCCCTCTCCGCAAGGATCACGTGACACTCCGCCCACCCCCTCCCACCACTTTCCTACTTCCCTCCCCTCCCGCTCTGATTACACGGTTCTCGCCTCCCTCGTTGGCATCCGTTACTCTTTGTCGATTCTCATCCGCAGGGAGGAGGGAGAAAAAGTATTGTAGCCATCGTCCCCGAGAGAATTACTCCAGTCTTCTCTTTTTCCCTCTACCCCCATCCCAAACTATCCCGGAGTAATATGCGGGGAAGTATCGACTTTCCTTCGATAGGGATTCGGGTCTCCCGGTTTAATCAATCACCGACCACGGCGGATTCCGCGAAGCAATCCAGCTCCTAGGCTCCGATGCCCAGAAGACACTCTCCCGTGAGAGAGAGGAGGACGTTCGCTCGAAAACAATGCGCTTTCCGGGCCCGTTGATCAATATGCCCTAGGCGGCGGAAATTAGAATGCGTGCCGTGGCGGGAAAATACCACTAGGAGCGTGCTCGAGCGGAGTGGGCAAGAGTTGCGATCGCATTGTGCACGCGGGAGGGCGAATACACGACTCATTACGAGGGGGGGTATGGGGAAGGGGAAGACGATCGGCCGATAAGCTCCCTCCCTCTCATTTACAATGAGATTTTGAGGAATGGAAAGAGACGAATGACACACGCCGTGAGGAGCCACGTCCCATCATGGGAGACAATCCAGGAGAACTCTCGCCAAGCGCTGTGATGATCACTCTCTCTTGGCAGCCGCAGTATATTTAAGCTCCACTCTAAGCTGCCATTGGAATGAGCCACAATTCGTTAAGGGAGAGAGGATACGGCATTTTTGTCACGTGCACACTTACATTATACTTGCACGGAATTTATATCCAATATTTGAGGAGCGTATTTTACAGTGAGTTAATAAGGATATCAAGCATATACTTCTCACAATAAAAATCGAGAGTGGTGATTTATTGCCAGATAAATAAATTTAATTCGGCTATAGTTTCAATATACTTCATTACTTGGCGCATAATTAAAGAAACTAGGTTTTGTTATGTTATAATAGGAAGGTCCTAAGATGAAAAAGTGAAAGAGAAATGCTACTTCACTCTGGTTAGATCACACCTTGAATATGCCGTGAGCACTTGGGACCCTGGTCATAAAGACCAAAATAATTAAGAAAATACAAAGGAAAACTGCACGTTTTGTAAAAAAATTCTACGTGCGAACATATCGTGTATCACAACTTTTAGAAGGATTAAGGTAGGAGCCCCTACAGACTCGGAGGCTACACGCTTCGCTTAGCTTGCTTGAGAAATTCAGAACTGTTGTGTTTCATAGCGACACAAAATATTATCACGACGCCTCACTACATCTCTAGGTTTGACAGAAGCGATAAAATAAAAGAGATACATTGCCGAACAGATGGATACAATAACTCGTTCTTTCCGCGCTCAATAAACGACCACAAAAAAACTGAGCACCACTAAATTCACTCATTTAATACACGTCACCATTTCACCTCACAAAATCTCATCCCTTTCATCTTTACACGGCTGGTGTCCTAACACCCCCTGCTACATGCCCATGTGGCGGCT
The DNA here is from genome assembly GCA_963169105.1 of Ceriagrion tenellum. Classification (NCBI taxonomy): domain Eukaryota; kingdom Metazoa; phylum Arthropoda; class Insecta; order Odonata; family Coenagrionidae; genus Ceriagrion; species Ceriagrion tenellum. The sequence goes on along the minus strand of OY720638.1, from coordinate 82,499,176 downwards.
CGCAGGATAGTTTTTAGACGTAGATGTAATACGCCATGATGTAGTACAACAAAACTATGGCCAAATTTATATGCACATATATATTCATACGCACATAAATATAATAAAGTGAAGGAAATAAATGTATGAATATACCCAAGAAACAAGGCGCAGAGGTTGGGAACGGATAGATAGTTATATCAGTGGACACTCACAGACAGATGATCCATGGCGACACGATGTCCACTGTTCAGGAAGCTTGCGGATGAGAACCCTTCTTCAGCTGGAGAGGATCACTCATCACGTTTATGCGTCAACCGCAGACAGCAGGGACCGACCCTAAAAATTAATAAAACCAACCAAAAAATTAATCTCCCTTAGCTCGCCAGTAACCAAAAATATTGATAATATATAAATAAAAGCAGGACGCTCCGTAAAAAGTGCTACAAGCGAACATATAGTGTTCCACAACTTTTAGGGAGATTAACACTAAGAGTACTCGCGCGGGGCACGTGTGTAACCCATTGTAATATAGGTTTTTGGGATCAAGTTTACCTAAAGAATAGAAAACAAGTAATAATATTACCAATACTATTTGTTATTTTCCAAAAAACATAAACAGAGCAATTATTTTGTTTTAAAGAATATGAACAAAATTAAAACTTCTCGGAAAATCGTCACACATTGAACTCTTTGGAATAAAAAAGTCTTTAATTCACTTTTACTAAGTATTTTAACAATTTTATCAATACATTGTCACAATTCAATGTCAATATCATCAGAGCTGGGGCACAGGACGACTTTATGGTCTAGATAAACGCGTCAATTGCACTTGCCACATTGTTTCAGTGTGCTCCGGTCTTGGGCTCTACTGCAAAAGGCACATCGTCCTTTCCCACCCCGTATCGGCACACTTTTGTGTTTTTGGATATAGTAATTGCCCCAGAAGAAGTCTAGGTTTTAACTTTAACTGCCCTGGGTACATTCACTATTGAAATACACCGTGCAATAAGAGGTTGCACAAGTTCAAACCCGAACTCCTGCAAATATTTCTGGATTATTCAATTAGTATATAGCTAGACCATTAAAGCCAGCCATATTCAGAAAATTAAAAAATTATGTATAAGGACATCGACGACTGTTGCGCGTCACATCGTATTGATGACAAATTTTGTCGAAAACATCGACACCATTCTCGGTATGATTGTAAAACGTGATAATCTACGGCTTCTTAGTTTCTCCACTTTCAAGGTCAATTTTATCATCATTGTGCAGAGTAGACAGCAGTAAAACGACCTTGTTTCTCTTTGGGACAAAGCGGACTAGATCACAATTATATTGGAACCCAAAGGTGGAATCATTTACTTCTCTGCCCCAACTTGTCTTGAATATCTGCGGTATCTCTGGTTAGTTGCTTCATAGGGTCCCAATTACTGTGATTCGTTTTTGCGATAGTGTTTTACTCACAAGCACACTGGTGAACCAATAATCCATGGTCACATTACACCCTAAGCCGTACAAAGACTTCAGAACTCCTTAGATAATGTCAGGAACTTGATTTGATAGCCGAAATGGACCCTCTGTTTGTGAGTCTGCATGTACTTCAAAATTCCACACATTTTGACGTCTACGTCCATAGTAATTTGATGCAAAATTTAGCGGGTTTGTTTGGCTTGTATGTTATAAAGACACAGCGGCCTTTGAAAGCTAATAGCTGTTCGTCAAGGGTCACATACTCGCTTGGCGTATAGGAATGCTCACAATTTCTAAGCATGAGCTCAATAATCTGATGTAAGGGTGCAAGTTCATTAGTTCTATGAAGAGCCGTCCTTTTCCTAACGTCATCAAATCGCACACAACGTAATAGGTAACGGAATCTGTTTTGTGACATTGTAGTGTATACTAGTTCGACTACAAGGCATTATGCATTATCCCAAACATCTTTGAGGTTTCACCGTCCGGCTCTACAAACCACAATCACTAGCAGCAAGCCGACAAAAGCTTTAATTTTCTTGTTTATTTTACCTTTGTTTAATTGTACCAATATAAATATTCGTGCAATTGACCAGAATGTCCCAAATTTTAGTGCCACAAAATAGCAAAAATGATTGCAGGCAAGTTCTAGCACCCCCGGCAATACCTTTGGGGCCTGGAGGACGTGTCACAATGTTGTGATCTCTTGTTATAGATGTGGCAGGTGGAAATGCACATCATTACGCTCCATTGCGAGACAATACACAGCCAGCTGTGATAAAAGCATGCTGTCGTCATCAGAGTCGTCACTTCTTGCTCCGTGTTAAAAACCTGAGGCGAACCAAGTGCGATAATTTGCTCTTCGGAACCATTATCAACTTCATCATCGCTCCCTGATGCACTGTTTTCTGATAGGTCTTCTTTTAACCACCTATTTATAGTCTCAACGTTCATATTTTTCGCCGTTATTACATAAGAAAAACAAAAATTTGAAATTTTACTTCAAATAGCATAAGAAAATATAACTATTTAGTCCAAAACAGTAAATTATTTAAAAAAATAAGCTAAAAAATAAAACACAAACTTACTTACGAGCAGACGAACGCGTTTTCCACTCGCGGTATTTCCATTCCTAAAACTTCCTTGAGCGCTCGCGAGGGGGACATGTATCACCCACGAACTTCGTAAATACACTGCGCAGATTTCAAAGTGCCGTTTCGACCGGCGTGATACTAACGATGGGGATGGATAATACTCGAGGAATACCTGAGAGGTTGGAACTGTAGTGCGATGCCTTCAGAAACTAGGTAACAATTTTACACCCTGGGTGATAAATGTCACCCCCGCAAGCACTCTAGGGTTAACGTTGGAGCCCCTAGAGACTCGGAGGCTACACGCTTGGCTTCGCTAGCTTGAGAAATTCAAAACAGGTGTGTTTCAGAGCGACACAGAGAATATTATCATGACGTCTCACTATATCTCTAGGTCTGACAGAAGCGATACAATAAGAGAGATACATTTCCGAACAGATAGGTACAAAAAATCGTTCTTTCCGTGCATAATTAGCGACCATAATAAAAACTGAACTCCAGCAAATACAATGCCATAATACACATCACCATTTCACCTCACAAAACCTTATCTCTTACATCTTTACACGCCTGGTTATATAAAACTTCCTGCCACACGCCCATACGGCGACTCGCAGGGTAGTACGTAGATATATTTGTAAAAGGAGTTCAAATTTTTGAAAAAAATCATGAGAATTCAATCGGCAATTCAAATGCTAGATACCACCACATGGCATAACTTCTCTGTCATTGGTGTATTTAAACAGCATGGATCAAATCATTTTTGCTCATTTTGTTCCATTAGATGTATGAAAAGTACTACAATTGTCAAATTAGGATAAATAAAATGTCCCTTAAACTTTAAAATTCATCGTCTTAATCCAATACCGTTCTATAACGTCATTGGCTGAAACTTCATTGGTTTAAGCGTTGTAAAGCACATGTAATATTTAAGAAGAAATGTATTCATAGACTGAGATTATTTGTTGACAACATTATGTCCTTCGTATTAACATAATTAGACTTTACGTTCAAATAGCTTGAAAAAATATACATATTCGCCATTGCTACTGTACACCGACAGCCGTGACGTGGCTAGCGGTGGTTGGAGCGGGTGGTTCACCTTGGGAATCTCTTTTCTTCGGGAGAATATATTTGGTATAAAATTTTTCAAAAACTCTTTTTCATTTTTCAAACTTATTATTGGGGTAATCCATGGATTATGTAAAGTTTACAGGGAGGAGATCAAAATCTCCCTAGTTTCTTAACGGGAGCTAGATTCCATCTACCTATATATGTAGTTTCTTTCTTTATCACAGCATATATACCCTTCCTCCATTCATGCAAGCAAATAGACATACATACCCCTCTCGCCATTCTTTTTCGGGTTTAGCACAGCCAAATAATTGAGCCATAGTAATTAGCACTAAAAAGCTGCTATAATTTCCTCCATAATTCCCTATCCTTAAAAACCACTTTCCGTCCACTTACACTCTTGCATTGCTTCAGTCAAACCATCCTAATCTTCAAACTGTAGGTGATCCTACTCCAAATGGCCAGTTGCATGAAGGACACATATGTATTCTATAGAGTAATGGGATCCATAAAACAAGGCAACCATTCAGTAAGCGTTGCATAAACATTCGATGAATTTATTTGTTTCATAAATGGCTTCGAAACTTATGAGGTGGAGTTATGACCTCCATAATTAGCCATGATAGCGGAAGCGCGATGAACCGCTTGGAGTTTTAATTGTTTGATAAAATGGTTGTTTTGAGACATGTGGCCAGTTTTTTTACTCTCACTGAACAATGATTGTGTGCTTTAGGAATTATTCATAGGATAATCACTATAAATTTTATCAAGCGAAGGAAGATGAGATGAAACATTCGAAGCCACTACCTATTGGTTGATAAATTGTGAAACTGGTAGGTGTGTTCGTACAACCCGAATATTTTTATGAGGTCCATAATATAATGGATCTCAAAGGTATTGATTTCACACGTAAACGCTCTTGCAAACAGCCATTAGAGACTCTTCTACTACATTCATCCTTGAATTCCGCGGTCTACATCTCCCTTCATACTATTTACTATACTCTTATATTTCAAGGTCGCAATTCAAATCATTCCCATTCTATTTACATGACCAAGCTAAGGGAGCACACTTCTTTCATATAAGTTCAATACTGGAACATTCAACCCACATTCTTCAATCTCACCCTCGCTCTTAAACCGATCAATCCAAGTTTCCCCTATAACGCTTCTCAGGGACCCCATTTCCACTGCATTTACCCTGCTCTTAGAATCATCCTGACATATCCAGGTTTTTCTTCCTGGGTGTGTCAGGAAAATCAAAGGTTAACGTTATGTGCAGTTAGGATTAAATAACTGTGAAGTGAATAGGGATGGATTTATAGAGGAATGAGTGAGCGAAGAAAGAATGTGGGCTTGATCCCGTCGATAAAACCTAGTCTTTTCCATCCTCTTCCCTACAAGCCCAACATCCTTCCCTCATTCATGGCCCTCAGCAATCCTTGAGGTCAGTTAAGTAAAATCAGAGAAAATTATATATTTGCAAAACATGACTAAAATTGTAAAATATTTGGAGAGTTCATTACACCATAATATATACGATAGTGATTGAAGACTATCGACCGAGGTCCCAATTCCGATGGAATAAAATACATTATTAGTTTTCCGTGATATTAGGCACATCGCTCTGGGTGGTTCAATCTGTATTCGTAACTCTTCTTCAGTAACATTAGCGATATACAACTCTTCTTAAGCAATATTAGCACTAAGCATCTATTCTTCTGCTATGGTAATGCCACACCTGTACAGAAGTACAATTTCTCTAAATTTACTCTAGTGGTTATTGAGTTCTGTATTTATAAAATCTTTTCTCACATTTGTGGCAATTAGGTTTTAATAGGCAATCACCGTTCTGAATAATGGTTGGCCTCAAGGAGGGAAATAAGAACGTTTTCAATGCTCTTTGGGTAATCACCCTATAAGTTGCTTAGATTTCATGTGGTTTAAACTAGTCTAGTGGCGTCGGATATTTACCGTAATATGTCAAGAAAAGCTCCAATAGTCAGATGGAAGTCATATTCTGAGCACGTTGGTGACTCATCCTCAAGAGAGAAGAGATAAGGATGAGAAAGGGTCATTAGGGCAATTCTTCGCGTTGAAATTATGAATTCCTTGCGTCGACTATTCCATAGAAAGGATTTCTAAACGCCTTAAACATCACTTTTTATTTTGCTAAGTGGTGCCTTTTGAAAGTAGTGTAATATCTTAAAGTTCCCAACTGCCAAGAATGGTACTCCATAAATTTATCCTCGGGTCACGGTGCGACATTATATTTGCATCAATTTGCTACTATTTGCCTCAGTCACTATTGCCACCATTTATTTCCTTTCCTTTGACGGGCTACGGTTGTCACTCACTTCAGATGGGAGTGAATACTTTCCAAAAATGCGAATGGAAATCCGCCAAAATTCAAAAGGACTACGAATTTGAGCTATGAAGCTAGTGGAGGCAACACTTGAGTACTCAGGGGCTGTGGCGAGAAATAGTTGCAAGCAGGCCAGCAGAAGAATTTGTTACGATGTCCCCCTTTGTTTTAAACATATAAAATATTCTATGAAATCTACATTCTTGAAATGGCTTAATTCAAAGGCAAAAAATCACTGCAATATTGATATTTGGGATTTTTTACCGGGCTGGATGATACAATACCGCCTCCTCTCCCCACAATCTAGTTTACACAAACCTCTATGCCCTGAGTGTATTAATACTTGAACCAGGCGGGACTCGGACCCGTGACCTTCGGGTTGGCAAGCGGGGATTATTTTCCGTTTTTCGAAGAGGTCGTTTGAAAATCTTGGTGTGCACACGTTAGCCTGTTTTAAAATCACATACATTTTCCGTGTACTGCTCCGTTGAAAACTATATGGCTCAAGCAAAATTTGCGTTCACCCTTTCCGATATTATTTGTATCGACTTCATCAGACATAATTTTCCTTCATTACTCAATCTTTTAAGTCCCGAATGGTGAAAACCAAACGTTTTTTAAACTACCGTTGTGCACTCGTGGCGATGAAAGCCCAAGCGGCCGGAAAACCTATATTCTTGCATCGTATTCACTCTCATTTTACGGTGGTTTGGATTGGATTGGATAAATGGCGAGGTGGCCGACAGCTAAGATCATTTGCGCCATAGGGGAAGATAAGGGTGGAAGGTTGTAGAGAAACCCGGCGTCTCCATTAGCTTACTTTAACGACAGGTGCCAAGGGGACCACGGTTTAACCTCTCATCTGACAGACGGAGTACTACACTTAAATTGCCCTCCAAAAGACACTCAAGTAGGGATCGGGTTTCCTCTGAAAAACATCCCCCTCTGCAGGGATTTGAACCCTGGTCACCCGTATAGTTAGCCAGTACTCTAGCCACTACACCAACACGATCCCCTTACAGTGGCTCTATGCTTCCAATCCACTCCACATTTTTGAGAATAGGAGTGTATGCATGAAGCAGTGTAGCATGTATATGAAAGTGGAAGTAGTATGCAAGGATAAGATAATTTGGAGTGTATCTTTAAAGGAGTCCAATTATTTTGGACTGATCGCAATAACTCGGCTCATTTGCGGTACCAAACCCGAAAGTGAACATCGTCATGGCTACGTATATAATTATGCACATAAACAAAATTGTAATTTGTTATTAAAACTTTTCTCGAATTCATGATAAATAAACTCGGTCATCATTTAACGGTGATGTGCCATATTTGATGTGATTTTAGCGTAAGAAAACGGGGCGTAACCCTACATGCTAATTAATTTTCTACCTGGAGACGCCACAGTAACGTGGTTCGGAGAAAGGTACAAAGTCTCTTTAATTTTCAATCTTGAAATCTCGGAACCGCATTAACGACGCAATGCGTATAAATTGGATGGTTAGCATAAAATCAGTGTGGACTACTGTCACGCGTCTCCTCTGACCGTTAAAATCCCACGCGAATCACTGCCACCGAATGATGCCTCGTGTTTTCCAGCGTGTCGCTTGCATTGGCCACAAACACTTCTCCGTCCACCGACGAGACCTCATCAGAGCGAATGATGAAATCCCTGCGGACACATCCTTTGTGAGCAGAGGCGGGCGGACGGGAGATCGGGTGCGGGGGAAGGGGGAGAAACGGGAGGAACGGTAGGGAGGGGAGTAATTGCGAGGAGGGAGGAAGGAACATTCAGGATGGGCAAGTTTGCACACACGTTTTCTTTGAAGTGCACTGATCCACGTGTGTCTAATTTTCTGGTTTTGATACACGCAGACATTTGTTTTCTTCTCCACCCTCCCATTTGATTGGAGGTTAGCCATGCGGAAAGCGGAAAAATAGCTAATTATTTTATTTGAAAGGTTTTTTGCTACAAGGACTATTTAGAAGTAAAAGCGCGCGCAATACATTTTATTCGCCCACAAGCACTAGTAGTCCCGAACAAAGGATAAACAAAATTTCAATAGAAATATCTCTGCTATTGAAGCTCAGTCCAAAATACGATTGTTTACTTAATGAATATACGTACCGCTTATTTTTCTGGTGAAAACTCAATTAGTGATTTACCTCACTAACTATATTATGCCTCTAGTTTCACTGAATGGTGAGTGGAATTTGGCGAACTTAGTATTTTGAGATTCATTTGTACATGTGGTGCAGTCGAAGTTGGCGCAACAAATTTAACCTACAGCCATCACGTCAGTGGTTAACAAACAATAAATTACGTACTAAAAGTAACGATCATCTTTCTGCCTATCAAAATTACCATTCTTTTCTATCAGGCTATACCTGTTGCCGTTTATTTTTAGGCTCAGTGAAGGATATTTTTTTTCAAACTCATTTTGATTGGTGGATGTTCAAGCAGGATGCAGGAAAATGCCAATTACTTTCAAAAGAAAGCTTTTATCAAAATTTTTGCCAGAGGCAGAGACCTTTTTTATAGGCAGAGACCTTTTTTATAGGCAGAGACCATTTTTTAGCAGAGACCTAAGCTTGATTCATAGGTAGTCATTGCCTACATTAATTTAATACTGAAAAGATAACCTAATATATGAGTAAAATATATTTCTGTCCTCAACCGACATGGTAGGGGGGAAAGAAACGTTTTGGAATACCAATTTGGTCAGAGAGTAAAGAGTTGCCTTCATTATTCATTAACCTCTCATCTATTCCCATCGTTAGCCACTTGTGTTACTCATGCAGACTCTTAAATATATAAATAGTTACATTCAAATCTGTATAGTTTGTGGTATTTGGAGGTATAGCCGTCACACTTCTCCGACTCATGGGTTTTTATGCCATACCGCGACTCAATAAGATGCCCGCAAAAGTTTTCTACAGCAGGATCCACATGACGTATCCTCGTCTCTGCGTCACGCACGGGAGCGTATGAATTACTCATTATATCATCACCGTCAAAACCATAACGAACGGTTTAACGACATCCATCAAGTTCAAATTAGACCTCCTTCAGGCTTAGTAGCACGGGTAACAAGTACCACTTCAAGGTCGGAGCACACACCCTTCCCCATTCTAGGCGAGGACCAGAAAGCAGCCAAGAGAACAATGCCCGGCTAATGGGCAGTTGCAGGAACGGCACACATTTATCTATGAAGTTATGGGACCCAAAAGCCATGGAAACCATTCAATAAGTGTCGCAGAAACATTAGGTAAGTTGGTTCCATAACTTGGCATGGAGTGATGAGTTCCATAATTAGGCAAGGTGGATGTGCAATGAACCGCTTGGAGACTTAATTACTAGATAAAAGAGTTGTTTTGAAATAAATGACCACTTTGTTTACTCTTACTGACTAATTATCATAAGCATTAGCAATTATTCAAAGGGAACACTTTCATAAATTCAATCCGGCGTTAGAAGATTAGATCAAATATTAGAAGCTATAAACTATAGGTAATAAGTTATGTAGTTAGTAGATGTTTTCCTACGAGTGAAATATTTTTATGAGATTTATAACTTCATGGTTCTCATAACCATTGATCCCATTCGTATTTTTGGACCCATCCCATAAGTATCCCATAAGTGTTCTTTCAACTGGCCATGAGCCAAAAAACCCGAAGAGTGCTCGGAAAATAAATTCGTCAACACGCATTACATGGGTTAAGATACTAAAATTGACAGGCATAACAACTATAATTACTACTACTAATTTGTGGATACCACAAGACACTTATCTATGCAGGAAAATTAATTTCTTTTATTCAAACAGACATTTCAAACTGGATAAGGTGTAATTAATGTTTAAAAATATTAGTTTTCCGCAGCTCTTCACTTCACTCCTAACTAGATAACCAGCTAATTCATTAATAGTATATTATTTTAACATCTCTTATGTATTGCACCATGTTTTTCAACGTTGGTGAGCCTATATTGTTCTTTGCAATCGCCGATTCTTCAAAAGCAAATTTTTCGGACCCTCTGGTGTCTCAGAGTGTCTTACTGGCTGTATCCAAAACCAAGCAAGTATTTATCGCGTTTGCTTTTCCTCCATCTCTTCGGAGAAGTTTTTCATTAATAACTACGCATATTTTATCATCACATTTTGTTTATTAACCATAATTCCATATCATTGACCACATGTTTAACCCTCCGTCCATCGCGCGACCTCTGCTGAATGTTATTTAACATCATTTTCATTGCACACACCATGTTTGAATATTTAGAAGCCTCTCTCTTCATGTATCTCATAATTTTATGCTTTTCCAACAGTCATTTATAAGTTTTTTTCTATTTTGTCACGTCGCCGTAATAAATATTAGTATTTCCATATCTTTGGAGCCTAATAAACGCCACGTGACTACTTGTGTTATACTGGGTTACTTCAATATTTTTCCGATATGATTTGAAAACATTTTCCGTTCGTTTTATTTCACTTTGTTTGCAATTATTATAAATATTTTATCATAAAAAATATGCTCAATTTCAATATTTCGCTCATGTAACACCAAGAAAAATGAGTGAGTTTTACGAACTCCTATGTTAAGTGCTCAAATATTCGGTCGGGACTTCAGCATAAGAATATTTGTATTCAAAGCATATCTCTTTTGTATTCTTTTGGAACTTTTTGTCAACTCACTGAATGAGAAAGATTTTTTCATTAATATTTTCAGAATATTTTTCTTCTGTGCAAGAAACCATTTTCTTTCCTAAACAAAAGTTGCCTGCACATATATCGAACGCCTTATTTGAATACGGCTTGATTTAGATTAAAATAAAGAAAACCTATGAAATAAATATAAATTGCGCTCTTGTCTAGTTACGGTGAATAAAGTAGTTCCAATCTGGTAAGGGAATGTTCTGATCAACTTCACTTGAACTCAGTCGTGAACAAAAATGTTTTCCTTTTCGAATTTTCCGCTTGAAAAGTCAACGCCACTCATGACATTAGCAAGAATCTTACAAAGTTCCAAAGGAATACAAAAGAGATATGCTTTGAATACAGGACTTTGTGTTCCATTGCGTCAAAAAAGCAGTAAAAATGGTATGTCTTCAAATACAGAAGACCGGCTCCCAATTGGTTCCCAATTCTCAGTCAACACTCCAAGGCAGTCAACGTTTCCCTTCCTAGGCTCACGCATTTACATCAGGCAGTCTCAGAACAAAGTCGATCGCTCTATTATAGATATTTTGATACGACGCAGGATGATAAGGGTATGCACAAAGATGAGAAAAAATATCTGAAGTAATGAAAACACAGCAATATGCAATGGCGGAAGAATGTCGAATTACTGAAAATTTCCAAGAACATAATATTCATAACTTGAGTTGCCAATATTATAAATGAGACGAAAATATAAATCTTTATACAATATTTCATTTAATACATAATTTTCATTCAGGCATTAATTTTGTATGCTCATTTTTTCCCGTCTGCCACGCAGAATTCATCGCTGTCCTGGTTCAGCAAATAATAGGGAGGTATTTTACGACTAATTTGACGCCATTTTTTCTCAAATTGTGACGCTGAAAGTGTTTGCACTTTATAGTTAGAATTAATTTTTTTCTATGCTCTTCTTCGTTATACTTTAATTTGTAACACGAAGTTTTATCGTATTAGCTGTTCTTAATTTTACCCATACCTAGGTTAGAGGGCAAGGAAAAAAGCAAACTGTAATGATGTTACAAAAGTATTGTCATTATATTCAGGAAATTTAATTTGAATCAACCGATTCTGAAGTATCGCACGCAGCTGATAGTGATGAAGTTGAAGAAAACTTCTTGGGGATATAAATCTTGTTAACAATAGTCCTTATGATCTAGATAAAAGACTAGGAAAATCAATCAATACAGCTGGTTCCCCAAAACGATCCCAAAATAAGATACGGACAGAGTAACTTATAGCAATTCTTCTGCCCGAATGAGATGTTATGTTCCAAAAGAACAAAAACGAACGACAAAATATAAATGCAATAATTATGTTTAACAATAATATTTACTTAACGATTTTTTAATGTTCATATTCACTCTGTAAATAAAACATGTTGAACGAATGTAGACCCTAAGAAAACACACGTGTGCAAAAGGTACATTTATAAAGTCTCATATAAAGAGAAAACTCTAAATTAAAATTACATTTCTTCCTGTAGGTACAATCCTCGGACAGTTTCAAGCAGCACAAAACATAACTTTCTAGTGAATAAATGATATCTATTAAAAATATTCGGTCTATTCCGATGAATTTTTATAAAACTAGTCCTAAATGGCGCTTGGGAGACGCCGCGCGGCTAGTTGCACCTTAAAATATAACACGACCAACAAAGGGTTAAGGATTAGATGACGTTTTGGCGCACAAATTCGACGGCTGATTTTGATTGAAGACGGATCCAATTAGCATGTCTACCGCGCAATATTTCTTCGAATATTTCTTGAACCATTCCGTCCTTTTTTAGTTAGTTTACTACATTATTCTAGATAAATAATTATGGTAGCACAGCAACTCTGCTCCTGATACCCATGATTTTATGGCATATACTATGAAACTCATCTATTCACCATAGTCGATTACTCTTTTTTAATATTTATTTCTTGTGGTACTACCCTATTCTATCATTATATCTATTCCCGTTCTTTTATATCCTAATATGGTTTTTGTCCGCACTCCTCCAAGAGTTATAGAAATATTTCATGCTCATGCTCTGAAGGAGTTCTTTATCATTCCAAACTTCTGTTTACCACTATAGCTAATATTCTTCCTCAATGTAAAGTCCTAATTGCTTGTGTCACTCAGTTTTCTATTTGATGCGCTCGATTGTGAATTCACAAGTTTACCTCTACATCCATGCCTACGAAGCACCGTGCAAGCCACCACTAAGGTGAGTGACACGGGATGATTTCACACAAGGCCTACAGTACTCGTTCCATTCAAATTCGGAACCTTCCATGTCGCCACAGCCGCTAGGTGCAAGCCAAAAAGTAGTCAGTCATGTGCGGTCAAACCGAAGACTAGGAGAGTGCTACGTAGACAAACATTATATCATTCAGTAAACTCGTACAGAGTCAACGGCTGGTTAGAAATATCAAATCGAATAATAAATAGTACAAAAAGATGCTAAATCATGTAGAAATATCCATCAAAAATTTTATGCGGGGTGAATTGTTGAAAATGAAGACCAGTTATTAGCAATAGTACACAGTCTACTTCACATAGTGAGGGTCGGAGTTTCGTAGACCTTATCTATCGCAACTATTATGGTCCATAATTGTGCAAGAAAAAGTGAAAATATAAATATATCGATTCTGCTACCTATCGAAAAACCTAGAAAAAGAGGACGCACCTCCCATTTGGTAAGAAATAGTTGAGTAGAAAACCCTCCAAATGGCAACCCTTACACCCGATCGAGGCGTTTTAACGTCAGGTGCCTCTAACTCCAGGGTAACGATCGCTTAAGGCAGCAGTCGACTGCAAGCTGTTGCCTCGTCTCCAGCGCGTAGGTACAGACTATGGTGACCGAGGGCCTGTAATTAAAGGCTGAACTAGGATCTGGTGCTTTCCCAGCGTATGAGTTCCTCAAAGTTTTCTCGGGCTTCCGTCCGGGTGAGTGCGTCCATGACGGCCGACGTTTCGAAACTCGACTGGAGCATCGTCCTCAGGACAGAGGTGAGACTTCATCATCATCTTTCACCTCTGCCCTGAAAACGATGGTCGTGTTGAGTGTTGAAACTTCGGCCATCATAGACGCACTCACCCGGACGGAAGATTGAGAAAACTTCGAGAAAAAGGCTGAACTATTTTCGTCACCATTTGAGCATATCATTGCCGAGAACACTTGGGTAGCTTGTCGAAATAAACCTGTTACAGATGTTACATTTCAGCCGCAACGGCTGTTAATTATCTTTCTGATAGAATAACGATAGATACATTCCTTATGTTTACGATTTTTCAATACATTCATGAGTTTTTGTAAATTTGTGCTCTAAATCTTGCCGTTTCCCTGACGGTTAATTTATGCACCAAGATAAAATGGTCATAATTGAGATACAGGTCTCCTACGGCAAAGGTTTACTGATGTTATTGAGAAAATTTCAAGTTGCTGACATATAAATCCATTGCTTCCGGGTTCTGCTGCGTTATCTTAATAGAGACGTTATGTGACCAATGCTTGCCACATCTTCAGACCAGGTTCGAATACCGATTGGTGGAGTCTTGCCCAAAGAAAAGTACTATTGCCCTCGACTCATTTGGGTGGCAATTAGAATAGAGAAAGTTAAAGAAAATTTCAATAGAGACGACGGCTACAGACTCCACAACACATAGACTAGACTCTTGAACTAAAACACGCCAAAATCGGGGTCCTCTGCTGATTGCAAACGTTACCGGAAGGCTACCCCGAGGACAGTATATTCCCCTAGTCGGCATTCGGACTTGATCTGAGGAGGTGGCCAGCATTGGTCACGAAACGTCATCTCCAAGATATCGCAACGCAGCGCAACCCGGAATCAATGGAATTACCTCTATTACAGCGCTGTAAAAGCCTCAAGCAGAAATTGATGACACATGTCTGTCACAAGCATCTGGGGTCGGGAATTATGACAAAGTTGTCCGGTTGAGCGGGTGTGATGCGTCGCCTTAAAATTCTCATGGGTAGTGTTTAGACTTACATAGAAGTGAATACATGTATGCATATGAATTGCTTAATAATTGTGATAATTTGCCCTGACTGTCTACCCATTTCCAAATATTCAGCAAGGGCTTCGATTACAGAGTCGAGGAGGGTACGGAGAACGACATGGAAAACGTCTGGACTCCAGAGACTGGCTACCCAGATGAAGGTGCATCTCACGACGAAGACTACCGGAAGAACGAGATTCCCAGGCGCGGGTCAGCCCCTGGAGTCTCCGGAGGCCTCACGCTATTGTTGGACGCGAGAGTCGACGACTACTACCTGCCACGCTCCCCATCTGTCGGATTCAAGGTCAGACGCGAAAGGTTTACCCGGCGGAAAAAAGGCGAATGTTAAGAGCGTAACCAATTGCAGATCCATAAACGGAATAGTGAAGCGATCACGAAGTCATAGGAAAGTGAAGAAAGGCATAACCGAAAGCAGTGATAGACGACCATGCGCGTGATACCATGTGTTGGACTGCCATTAATAATGAAAGCAAACTGTTATATATTAAACAGTTATATACTATTTTGGCTAAATATATACATATATATAGCCCAAATAATATAGTAGCCATGCTTACAGAAATGCAATTGGCTAAAGGAATGATGACGTTTTCATCACATATTCGATTCCGTACTGATCAATATATTACTTAACCAATTTTATTACGTAAAATATAACGAAGATATCCTCTTTTGTACTTTAATATGCGCATTAAAAAATTCAAAGGTCTAGCATTGAGTCAATTTAGAGAAATTTCAACGCATCAGTATTCTAGATGTCTTTATCTCAACCTTATCCTATACCAGATGGCATGAAAAACGGTTTTATTGTGGCCCACCAATGAAAGAGACGAATTGAAGTAACAACGTAACATATTTGGCCCTTCTTATTCATGTAATCATATTCATAAAATTTAACTGTGTCCATATACTTGTAGTTTGTCAAACGAAAACTGAAAAGTTACTCTCTACTGCGTGGACATTACGGCGTAACGACAAGGATATACTTTAATGCTCGGTTTTGTGGAAAATTTTAGTAATATCGATATATCTATTTCTTTTACGAGTGAATTATTGCAAAATATGTTTCTTGTAAATTTAACGTAATTTAATATCAATTATACTTATTGCCAAATAGAAGTGATTATTTATTTAGTACATGTATTTTAGAGTTCATTGTGATGTGATGTGTAGCACTTTTACAAAAGCAATATTTGTTCTGTTGATACTTATGCTATGTCTGTTAATTTTTTATTGCATTTTAACTTCTAATTATATCACCCAAACTGTATTCTTTTCCTTCAGAAAAGTCAATAATCATGCAGTTTTCCATTTCTCACATGTGATTACAAATTAATTTCACATCATGTGTCTATAATATTGAAATTATCTTTGCATGTCAGCGTAAATGATCATTTACACGTGGTCCCATCGCTCTAACAGCGTATCGTCAATCCTGCAAGTGTATTACAATGGCTAGAACCCATACTGAGGTCCATTCAACGTACGTTGCGTAATGTAAACAAAAAGCATCTTTGGTAAAATTACCAAAAACTTTAAAGAGCAAGATGTGTTGTTCTTTCGGGATTACCCACGTCCAGTTCCAGGGACTAACCAAAGTTTCTTCTCCTTTGTCGGAGACTTTGCCAATGAAAGACCAATGAAATTTGCCTGTTTGCGCATCCAAATACATACTCTCCACTCAAGAAGGACTACGGGGTATGGGGGAGGCGTTGGGTGAGCAGGAGCAAAGCCATTTGATTATTTTCTTCTTTTCCCGTAATCACTGGTGGCCACGACTCACTGATCTCTTGTCCTGATTCTCCATTGAAGTTGTCATTGTATTTTTTTCAATTTCCAAGGCCTTCCTGTATATTCTCTCCTTAAAGTGCTTTTCTCTTGCTAGAATTTCTGAGTTTCCGACGTCTATACGATGGCCTTGGGCAGCCGGTTACGCAACCGATGATTTTTCATGACGGTCGAGTCCGACCCCGGCACTATGCTCCATAACCCTCGAACAAATTGTTTCACCACTTTACCCCACGAACACTCGGTCTCAAGTTTTTTATGCTAGTAAACCCTTAATTTTCTCGACCTACAAGTTGGGAACTATTGTCGGTCCAAAAATTATAAAGACAATGCTCTCTTCTGCATTTAAAAATGAAAAAACGTCATTTTCAATCGATATGAAATTATCCTGCGTAGGAAAATTATATTTAAATATATCTTGCAGCCTTCAGTTCTTTAAAATGTTCCACAAAAAATTTATCATCAATTTTATGAAACAACTCTTTCTTGGTCATCAAGAGTACTGGAAGCAAATCCATGATCTTTTTTTGAAGGTATTTACAGTAATATTTGAAAACCATTACCATTGTTAACCCACATTGTGACTCCGATTATTAAAACTATCTAGACTCTAGTTGGACAATGATTAAAAATGAACCATGTTACCGGCATAAATACGAGATGCATAACACTATAACTTATTTTGTTTTGCTTTTAAACACAGTTGCCGATTATTTTTACAGTGCACTTCCGATTATACATCGCGGTGAGAACGAAATAAGTGCCGGTTTTTTGGGGTATTAGAACAAAACTCACTCTTTGGAATGTAATAATGAAGACACTTGATGTTTAATTGACATGAAATTGCATAATGTTTAAGAAAAATATGTTTAAACACATCTTCAAGCATTGAGTTCTTTCAAAATCTTCTTAAAGCAGTTGGTATCCATTTTTAAAACAACTATTTCTTGATGATGAAGAGTACTGGAAGCAAATTCATTGGCTCGTTTTGAAGCTCTTTACGGTTGCATTTGAAAACGATTACCATTGTTAACTCTCACTGTGAAATCGATTTTGAACAAGTTACTACACAAAACCAAGTATTTTAGCGCACAAAACCTGGCGGTAAGCTGGCTGTCTTCTCGAGAGGAGTGGTGAGAGTTTGTGCGTTGTTGCCACTTCATAAAATTCTTTCACCGATACTTTCTTTGTTCTCATCGCGATGAAAAATCGGAAGTGTTTGTACAGATAATCGGCAACCATGTTTAATGTAATTTAAGCGAAATATCATTTCACCAGGAAATCAATGAACTCAGTTTCATTTTAATGAAAAATATCTTACCCTTCCAAATATACCAAAATATCAGCCACTTACCGGACCACCTACTGATATTTATGACGAGAAATACCGGCCCTTTTACATGGAAAATGGTACATGTATGCACTCCAGAGAAACTTCATTTTAAAAATGAGGAATAACTAACACCTATATCTCGTCAAAAAATGGTCAATGTATAGTTTTTGCCTTTTCAACACCTTACCACACTACAATCCGAGATATTTACTAAAAATACCAGCTATTTTACTTGCAAAATGGTACGTATATGCTCTCCAGAGAGACATTTAAAAAATTAGAACTTTCCAACACCTACATATCGTCCAAAAACTCACAGCACGTATTTGTACGTTTTCTCGACCATTTTTTAAAATAAATCATATTGCTACCGCAGTAATTTTTTTCAGAAAAACAAAAAGCATGCCGTTGTGAAGGAGCTTTAAACGTAGCGTGTGAAAAAAATGAGTCACGTTAAAGACTTTTAGATATTTTTCTTTAAATTATAACAACTTCAGTCACCTAGGAGCATAATATTGCACCATTAATAATGCAATGTTTGATCCTTGCTTCCTAGAGCTGCTAAAATTTAAACGCATAATTCGAATGAACTCTTCATTATGACTAGGGAACTATCTCGCTCAAACTAACTTAAACGCAAACTAAAATAGGCTAAAGTTGGATGTATTTGGCATTCATGTAGCTACGATGATTCATTTTTAATCAGTGTCCAAATTCGAGTTTACATAACTTTTTCATCGACGGTACATTTTCTGCATTTGTGATAGCGCGATATTTTGATAGGCGAAGCCATTGACACAAATGTTTGCAATTTGTCATGCAAAGGATAAATCACATTCCTGGAGAGGCAGAGTAGATGAATCGTAAGCGGCGTCATGGGTTGACGCTTCTACATCTAAATATTACCCTACGAGCCGCCGTATGGGCGTGTGGCAGGGGGGCTTTAAGACACCAACCGCGTAAAGATTTAAGGGATAA
Organism: Ceriagrion tenellum; assembly: GCA_963169105.1. Taxonomy (NCBI): domain Eukaryota; kingdom Metazoa; phylum Arthropoda; class Insecta; order Odonata; family Coenagrionidae; genus Ceriagrion; species Ceriagrion tenellum. Next base: position 82,480,349 of record OY720638.1, on the reverse strand, counting down.
GATTTTGGGAGGTGAAATGATGAAGTGTATTATAGAAGTGTATTTTGTGGAGCTCAGTTCCTATAGTGGTCGCTAATTGTGCGCGGAAAGAACGAGTTTTTGTGTCTATCCGTTCGGCAATTTATCTTTCTTATTTTATCGCTTCAGTTAGACCTAGAGATGTAGTGATGCGTCGAGATACATTTCTTTGTGTCGCTTCATTCCTATTCCCGGAAGCGTCTGAGTAGACGGAGATCGGAAAGATGACAAAGTAAGTTAACAGGTTTATCGGTCGAAAGTATTCAGAAAATTTAAAGACCTTTTCAAGAAAAGAAACAAGTGTAGATAAATTTACGTAAAAATACGTACAAATACATTGTACCAGACATATCAGAATACAATATCACATGCGATATGAATAAAAAACACAACCACAGAATATAACGCATGTGAGTTAAGCCAGGAGGAAATCACACGCTTGAATTTATCCAAGCTAGTCATTTTGCAATCATATACCCGTACAAGACTAATTGGATTGGGCATTGAGCAGAGGAAGACTAATTGGATTGGGCATATTTTAAGAGGAATAGTGTTAAGAAATTAATTATAGAAGGGAAAATAGAATGGAAGAGACGAAGAGGAAGGAGGAGGCACGGAATGCTGACACACATCAAAAAAAGGAAGGAGCTATGAAGAGATGAAGAAACAGGCCCAGGACAGAATGCTGTGGAGGCAGTACCATTGGAACCAGTCCAAGGACAGAGTCACAATGATGATGAGTCATTTTGGCTGCATTTTTTAAGGATTATATAGCTTGATGCCTAAATAAGATAGAGAAAGTTGAGATTTAGTTAATTTGTATAGGTTAAGGGAGAGGAGATTATTTTTTCTAGTGCCGTAGTTGAGAGTAACACATCTTATAGGAAAGGGGTCAAGGTTTTCCTTTATAAGTATCAGAACTCTGTACACATACCACTTGTGATATTTTATTCTGATATACCTGGTAAACTGTACTTGTACACATTTGTCCCTGGTAGCGACGGGGTCAAGTCCACGTCTGCTAACTGTAGGGTTGCGGGTTTGAATACCGCCAGGTGAATTATCACCACTCAAGGCTTGGGTGTTCATGTTCGTCAATTGTTACAGTTCTTCACCCGATATAAATTGGCCCAAGTTGCTGTATTCGGGGTAGTTAACACTTTGAGTACTATGAACCTATTAGTATGCCCTCTTAAATATTTTAAGAAGGACGATAGACGTACAAGGACGTCCATGGGATATCATTATTGAACAGGACCTGGACGTAGTGGTACGGCGAAAATTTGTCTGGTAGACATACAGCTGACCAAAAAGTGCCAAAATAAATTTAATCATTTAATAAAAGTTACTCAACCTATATTTAAGAGAGTCTTAGTTCACAATGTAGGTAAGTGTTTAAAATCCTCAGCTTTTCTGAGAGGATCATCAATTTAAAGCCCAGTACCCAAAGTGCTAAGATATAATAAAATAAATCAAATACATTCTAAACAGTCAAAACTTTCAATTTTGTAAACAGTGGGCGACTGTGTTCCCGAAATGTTGATTTAGTAAGTATGCAAAAAGACTTTTTTGGAACAAAAGTATCATTTAATGATTGGGGCAGTTTCCCATTACTCCAATCCATAGTCCAAGAGGCTGTCAGGAAGAGCTAAATAAATACATCTCAGGAAGTCAAAAGGGACTAATAAGCTTAGCTTCCTTCTCAAGCAGACAGCTGTTGTGGATAGCTTCCATTAGTTAGGAAGCACTCCCACGGGAGGGTTCGGGAAGTAAAGAAGAGAGGATGGCGAGTAGACCGTCGTTCACAGCGAATCACTCGGTTTAACTTGGTTTGACTCAGCGTAATACCGGAGATGGGAACTCGAGAATATCATAAGCTAGTTCACAAAAACTGAAATCCGACATAGCTAGACTTGACAAAGCCTGGAATTGATCCCGGCCAGCTTTCTTTTGATTCACTTCAGTATCAAAGCCCAACACACAGTCCCTATTCAGGAGGCTATTGATATATCTTTGCTCGTAATACAGCCACAGTGAATATGTCTCTTGTTGGTACGAAATCGCTTCTTTTCAAATATGGAGAAGTTAACAGCATGTTCAAAGTAACCATCACTCACATAATCAAGAGAAGAGTCATGAAGCATGATATGTTTTACCCATATAAACTATTCACACTAGAAAAAATAATTTCTAATTACATCTCACCGACATCGAGCTTTAGTTCTTTTCTACATCTACACATTACTATACGGGCTGTGGTGCGCATGAGTGTGTGGCAGGGGGAGTTAGGACACCAGCCCAGTAAAGTTAAAGAAAGAGGTTGTGGGAGGTGAAATGGTGAAGTGTTTTATGGATGTGTTTTAAGTGGAGGTCCCGTTTTTATTATGTTCACTTATTGTGCGTGGAAAGAACAAATTTTGGCTCCTATCTGTTCGGCCAGGTATCTCTCTAGTTTTATCGCTTCTGCTGGGCATAGAAATGTAGTATGCCATCAAAGTGACATTCTCTGTGTTGCTCTGAAACACACCACTTATGTACTTCTCCGGGAAACTTAGCCTATCGTGTAGCCTCCGAGGCTCTAGCGGCTCCCAACCTAATCTCTCGAAAACTGAGACACACAATACTTTCCATTGTAGCAGTATATTTCGATGCACTCATCTTCTCTTTGTGTTATATTTATTTTTTCGTTAAATCTTTCAGTGCAGGGTCCCAAATGGTCGGCTTACTCGAGAAGTAGCCTAACCAGAGAAATGTAGCACCTCTCTTTTTCTTTCTCATCTGACGACTTTCCTATTATACGCTTGATAAATTCTAGTTTCTTTGATGCTGTGCCGCATATGTTTTGCACGTGTGTTCTCCACGATATATCTGAAGCTGAGATTATTCCAAGGTATTTGACATTTTCTGAGGACTTAATGATTACACAACCCAGAGAGTATACATGTCGTTCGTGAAATGACATCCGTAAGAAGTGTACTGTGGTGCATTTACTAAGATTTAGTTCTCCCCCTACTCCTGGCACCACGAGTTGTGAAGCATGAATTTTTTACCCTTTTAAATTAATCATTATTTGAAACAATTATGTTAAAAATACGTATGAACGTATGTCCACGAAGTGTTTTATGTTAGTACTGAGCTTCACATGTTACAAATTGTTACTACGTGGAAAGTGGGAATTTTGCACTTATCAGTTACGCATTATTATCCCTCACTTAATTTGCCACCTGGCTGAAGCCTTAGGAGAATATCAAGCCCGCTACGGGCGAGACAGACAGCAGACCAATTATTGAACATGAATCAGATCCAGGAAAAACACAGTGAAAATCCATGCACACCAAGTGAAACAGGTTATGAGCTTGAATTCCGAGTGACCTAGGCAACGCGAAGTTGAGCTCTGCGATCTTTCTACATCCACGTCTACGAAATACAGTGCAAGACTCTCCCAAGGAATCGCATAAGGTGATTCCAAAACTTGTAAGCAATAGCCATTTCGCTCCCAAGTCAAAAACTGTAATCTGCTTTTGCCGTAAGTCGCGGTCTAGGAATTTTCAACATACTTTTTGTGGGGTCATTTTTAAAATTTCCACCAAGGAGTGAGGTAAGGAAAAGATTGAATCCTAAAGTACGAGAGCAAAGTGTGGTTATGAAGCCATCACAACGCGCATTTGGCAATGTTAAATGGCCACGTATGCAATTTTCATGTTGAAAACGTAAGTATTAGTGGCGGAAATTTCGCGGTGCCGAAATAATTTATCCATAAAAGCATGGAATGGAAATGATAGTCAGTTATTTCTAAAATAATAAATATACAAAATAATCCACGCGGGATGGTGTACAGGATTAATTGCCATGAAAAATTTCCAGTTGCTTTGGCATCTCAATAGCTTCTGGAATTCATCTTAAAAATATCTGCATTCTCTGGCTTACTTTATCTTATCAGTTTTAAGACATCTCGAGTGCCCTTATTTGGGTTGAAAATGTTCCGCCGCAGTCGAAAGCCGCCAATTAATTTCTCCAAATTCTGATTTCATTCTCCAAAAGAGATTATTTGAAAACGTACGAAAATCTTTCCATTACAAGTGTGCTGGTTACTCAACTTCTTAGCAAGCTTTTCTTAATCACACCTAAGCCAGTAATATTAAGAGGATCACAACATCCATCGGAGTGTGGAGATTAATACGCTAGGATATATTCTCGCTCCCCTTAAAGCAATAGTTTATCTAAGAATACGAAAGAATTAGAGGAAAATCCATTCGTATAACAATTTTTATAAAATATATACGATAAATTGATACATATGGAAAACGATACATATTGCACCTAATTAAAAATTGTATAAGCCCTTAATGTAAAAATACCCTAATTGTCAGCTCGCACACCTTGAAAAGCTATCGCGCACCCCAATGAGTGCGTGAACCCCTGGTTGAGAAACCCTGTTATAGAAAATTGCAAACGAAAACGATTTCATGTTGTTACCTGGGTAAAATATACGGGGTGGTGGGCAGGAATCGTTTTCGAGGTGATTCTCAAGATGTAACGATATCTCGATATTTTTTTAAATTTACCTTGCGAAATAACTGGATTCGCCGGCTGTTTCTCCCATTAAATTCAAGACATCTATAACGCGTTCGTTCTAGCCGAAAATCTTTTGCCGCAGTCGAAAGCCGCCACTTCTTTTCTCCGAACAGCTCCTTTCATTATTTAAGTGAGCACTTAAAAACATATGAGACTTTCCGTTTCAATTGGGTTCTCAAACTGATTAGAAACCTTTCCTTCTTTAAAAAAAGTCGCTCATAGCAAGAAGTTTACAATATCCATCTAAATGGAGTTTTAAAGGAAGGCCTTCTGGTAGTTAGGCAGCAGCGTCATCAGCGATAATGCAGCGGTCATGTGTTTCAAGCGACGGTGTCCACTCTAGCCCAGTTCATTGGGGTTGTCGTGGCACCAAAATGGACTATAAAGAAAGATCACATGCTTAACACTTGGAGTGCTATGGACGTAATGGTACGCCCTGCTATATTTTCTGAGAAGGACGATGGACTTACTAGGACGTCCATAGAATATCATAATTGAACGGAGACTGGACGTAATGGTGTGGCTTCAGTCTTTCTGTTAGGCATACATATGACCACAAAATGCCAGTGTAAATTTTAATAGCAAATAAAGTTCATTTACCTTGACTAAGTGAGTCTTCTGTCGCCATTCAGGTAAAAGTGTGAAACCCTCAGTTTTTCTGAGAGGACCTTTAAATTAAAGCCCAGTACGCAAAGTGTTCAAGAATTAACAAATTCGAAATGCTTCGCTATACTCTTAAAGTACATACCGTTTTAGATGCTTAAAACATAATTGAGATTCAACTGGCTTCAAATTTATAGGAGAGGATATGAAAAAGTTGTTGAATTGGGAGGAATTTGAAAATATTCAACCATAGCAGGTGAAATATGTCGACATTGACAAGAGGAAAATACGGCCTGGACCGGGAATAGAAACACGGACCTTTGGGAAATTCAATAGTTTCAGCCGTAACTTGGTACAAATTTTCTATAATGCTCAGGAATTAACAGAACTTTGTAAGCTTTACGTATAGTATTTCTGGTACGACCGGTTTCGTCGAATACTCGACATCATAAGGTACATAACACAGGAATCTCAGTCAAATATATTCTAAGGTGGTGGGTGGGGGGAAGGGGAAAGACTTGGGAGAGTAGTACATGTAAGGAAGTGTAAGGAAGCCGCACGTTGTTTTACGGTGAGAGTCCTGTATATTTTGGCTTTAGTTGCGGTACTGGTGCACTTAGCAAATTCAATGATTTCAGCCTTAACTTTGTAAAACTTTTCCATAAAGTATATATGACTGAGAGTCCTGTGTTATCTACCTGATGATGTCGACTATTCGACGAAATCGGTCATACAATAAATACTCTACGTAAAACTTACAAATTTTTGTTAATTCCTGAGCATTATGGAAAAGTTATACAAAGTTAAGGCCGAAACTATTGAATGTGTTAAGTGCGCCAGTACCGCAACTACAGCCAAACTGTACAGTACTCTCACCATAAAACAACGAGTGGCTTCCTTAAATATATACCACTCTCCCAAACCTTTCCCCTTCTCCCCACCTACCACCTTAGAATATATACGACTGAGAGCCCTGTGTTATATACCTGATAATGTCGACTATTTGACGAAGCCGGTCGTACAAAAAATACTCTAAGTAAAAGTTACAAAGTTTTGTTAATTCCTGAGCATTACGAACCTTTGGTTTAGTATTAGGAAGCCTGGATAGCGTAGTAATCTGCGGATTGGTCCGGCAAACCGAAGGTCTGTGGTTCGATTCTAGGTCCAGGTCGAATTTTTCTCGTGAAAATTTCAGCGTGCTTCATCTGCTATGCTTGAATATTTTCACATGGCCAAGCACGGCGTAAGTAATGGTGAAGGTTAATGTCACTTGGATGTGGCTTCTTTGAAGCCTTCTTCTCCCTTCCGTTGAAATATTGGATGGATCACAAGGACCTAAGATCTAGTTCCCCTCTATCCTCCAAAATTGCCACGAGAATTAGCAAGCCTGGATAGCCTAATGGTCTGTGAATTGGTCCGGCAAACCAAAGGTCCGTAGGAGGAACTAGTGGAGTGTAATAGGTTAGGTACTGATTCTCAAGGACAGCATACACTTAGGAAAACATAAGATCAGTGAAGAGGAGATAACAGGAATGGGATAGAAAAATATAAGTTAAGCGCCTTTTGCGTTTTTACTTGAATTTTAACTCAGATAACGATGCTATAAGCTATGAAACCAGCGAGTGAATATAATATAGAGTGGAATTTACCCTAGTTGAAAATTCTTTAATACGTTGGAATTCCACAAGTTATTACGCACAAAATCATGTCAATTGATAAACGCCAAATGGAAATAACTAAAAAAAGAGTATCACTCAACAAAGTAATGGAACAATTACGCGATATAGTAGAGCCAGATGGATCATATTCAGCAAATACAGCCTTCACTTTTGCATGTCACGATACATTCTACTCTAAGCAGTCATCGTGATAGCGATATTAATCCTGCGAAAGTAAAGGATTTGCTACACAATCTCGTTATTCTGTCCACTATCTTTCGGTAATTCGGGGGTTCATATGCACCTAATACCGCGAAAGCCTTTCTTTAGAACCACAAATATGTCGTTCGTATTCTTTGCTCCTGGGTTTCGTATTTGTTCAATTAATTTTCTCGTTCTCAGGGCATTCTTTAATCATAATAATCCGAAAGGGAGGCTATTATGCGCTATTCTAAAAGGAATTAGCACCCCTTAAGTATAAATTCAAAACCACCACTTAAATTTAATTCAAGAAGTAAGCAATTGACAAGTAAATTAAATTGAAGAATAATTCGAATTGTCATGACAGCAAATGAAATTAGGCTTAGCATGTAGAAACATGTAGGTCATTTTAGAGTACTTTTCTTTGATGCCTACGTTTGACCAAAATCTGCATGGCTAAAGCTGGATTCGGATTTCTTTTCGGGACATTGAGGAGAATAAATTCAGAAAATATTTTTTGTTGTTTGCAAAGTTTTAGGAAGCGTTTACCTGCCATGATATTTTAAGACTCGAGTTAAATTGCCTCAAATTTGTAAAGCACATTTGGCTGGAGGTCCACAGCGTAATTTAAGAAGCGAGAAATGGACAAGTAAATACAATTCAAGAATATTCCGGATTGTCATTAGAAGGAAGGAATATAGATTACATGCGGGCCACGTTTTGGTATTTTTATAAGATATTAATTCCGGCGGAACTCGACGGAAATCCGTAAAAAGTTTATTATAATGAAAAAGTAGCTTTCGTTAGTCCGATACCACCACTTCCTCTTACCGTCCCAGGTTTCGGCATATTTGGCCATTTTTAAAGTGAATGCATTTAGGATATAATATTTGTTTGCTAAGTTTCAGAAAACCTATGCCTTCCGTGAGAGTTTAAGTATTGAGTTTAAATGCCAGCAATCCATTAAGCTCATTTGGCCACAGGGCCACGACGTATATGAAGAAACGAGCAATCGACAAGGAGATAAAATTTAAGAATAATCCGAATTTTACGTAGAAACTTAGGAAATTAGACTCAACTACTTGCAAAAAAAGACTTCATTCTTTTACGTCAAGACGCCATTTACTCCTTTTTTTATCAATGCAGAGCTCTAATTGCCCGCCATCGAGTTTCCGCCAAGTTCCTCCGTCCATCTGCCTCTCCTCATGTCGTCTCAAATTCCTCTCCGCTCCCTTCATCTTCCACGCTCGCCGAGCGCCCAACGCTCCATCAATCTCCTCTCAACACGCCTTCGCCACTCTATACATCCTCCCTCTAACTTTGCCACCGTCTCAGAATATCCGCCACTAATTTCCGTCCCTCTCTCTCACGCCGTTCTCCGCTCCCCCGGAACGCTCGTCTCAATGGCCGCCCACTCGGTTCTTCACCACGGCCACACGTCAAAAGCCGTCCTGTCTCCACGCACTTACTATCTGTTTTCCAACCTCACAAGGCCGAGACTGAAACATGAGGGCTCAAATATATATACCAAATTTTAAGGCTTAACCTTCTCAGTCCCGAGACACATCCAGCATTATTTTTGGAAGATTCTTCATACTTACGTTTTGCGTTGTAAGCCTTGTTTGCAAAGTTAATATCTCTGTAAATCAAGGTTCTTAATGATGCTGCCACTTATCAGCAAGCGCTGAACTAGTAGCGTTGCCAGTATTTTGCGTTGTTGAGTGGGAAAAAATTCAAAATTATGTGTATTGTATACAATACGCCAGGACCGAAGAGGTTAAGATAGTTTGAGCGAAATATCATTTTACCTATAAATCAATGAATTTGGTCTCCTTTTAAAGAAACATTTTTCACCCTTCTGATGATACCACAAATTCAATCTCTTACCACATTATTTTCGGAGTTATTTGCCAGAAATTACCAGCCCTTTTACACGGTAAACGGTACGTGTATGCACTCCAGAGAGACATTATTTACAAAATGAGGAATTTCTAACACTTAGATGTCGTGAAAAAACTAACAGCTTGTAGTTTTTTTTTCTCAACTATTTTGAAAATTAATCATATTTTCACCGCAGTAGGTTCTGGGATATCACAAAAAACCTTCCGTTTTGAATGAGTTTCAAACGCACCGTGCGAAAAAAATGAGTCAAGTTTAAGACTTATTTAGATATTTTCATTTAATTACTTACCATTTCTGCCATATAAAACTATATTATTGCACTATTAATAATGCAATATTAAACTCATGTGTCCTACAGCTCGTGAAATTAAAACGTATAGTTCGAATATGGTCTCTATTATGACTATGGAACTATCTCGCTCGGACTACCTTAACTTGGTGAAACCAACATACTCTGTGGTTTCAGGCCTGAGAGAGTTGAAACGGAACATAACTTCAGTGTGAAAAAAGAGCAACTTCCACTGTGATAATATTTATTAAGACTGGATTCGCTTTGTACATAAAGATGCTGTAAAAAGCGAAATCCGTCGTAATAAATATCATCACAGTGGAATTCAATAATTTCAGCCTTAACTTTGTAAAACTTTTCCATGTTTAGGAATGAACAAACTTTGTAAGTTTTACTCAGAATATTTATTGTACGACCGATTTCGTCGAATAGTCGACATCATCACCTGATTATGTCGACTATTCGACGAAACCGGTCGTACAATTAATATTCTGAGTAAAACTTACAAAGTTTGTTAATTCCTGAACATCACACTGGAGATTGCTCTTTTTTTCTTACTGCACCAGGTGGAAGCACATTGCATTACTATGAAAATAATCCAAAAGTCCTCCCCTCTCAATGCATGGGGCACGAGCTTGAAAATCAATCTTGAAGCAATCTTGAAAACTAGAAAATATTTTACATTCCAAAATTAAAAATGTATGGGTTGAATGAAACGTTCCCTTCCCAATCTCCTCTCCTGACCTTACCTTTCTCCCCCCTCCTGTGACGCAATTCTTCAACAACTCTCAAAACCTCCCATATATTCCGGACCAGTCATGCAATCTACACCCGTTGGCTCCTTCCCCATCCCCTGCCTTCCCTCCCCTACCCCCCACTCTGTATATAAGGGGCTGGAGGTGAATCATTGTCATTTTGATAATGACTGTGTAATAGTCGAAACCCTGGGTCGGAAGAAATAAAACTTTCTGTAGAATATTACTAAGTAAAATTATTTTCAAACTATCACGAGGACCCAAGTGTCCAATCCTCGCAACCACCCGCGGTTCCCATTTGTCTCCACCGATCATTTCTCTCACGTCTTCTCGTCACATCTTCCTGATACCTTTCCTTAAGACAATATTTCTCAGTTCATTATTTCATCCAACAACTCCACCAGCACAAGCCTTTTATCCACCCAACACCGCCACCGTTACGCTTGTTGGACGACCGGAAAATTATCGAAGCGGAGAGTAAAAATGAAGGTTCAACACAGCAATTCATGGAAACTAGTATATTTAACAGGACAAAAAAAAGTGCCTGATCACACGTTACCATCATCAATGCGGGTCAACGCGGGCTGCTGTAGCGATATCGCAAGTAGATGTATGTATATATGAACAGATATTAAATAGTCCTTCACAATTAGAAGTCCAAGGTGGACGAATACTTCAGTAAACGATCAGATAGGTATCTTTCAGCTCGTTATAATACATGGAACTCCACGGAATTTAAAGAGTTCCTTCCAACACACACACTTCATTTCCGTTTCCCAGCCTCACAAGGCCGAGGCAAAAACATGAGGTCCCAGGTGTCTAATCCTCGCAACCACCCACGATCCCCATTAGTTTCCACCGATCATTTCTTTTGCATCTTCTCGGCACATATCACCGATTCTCTGCCCCATGAAAATATTTCCCGGTGCATTATTTCATCCGACAGCTCCACAAATTCATCCACCTAAAATCCAGCCTTTTATCCACCAAAAACCTACATCATTACACTCGTTAGACGACAGGAAAATTCTCGACGCGTCTACATCTACGAAATACCCTGCAAGCCACCACTAAGGTTTGTGGAACGGGGTGATTCTACACCACGTATGCAGCACTCATCTCAGTTAAAATCAGAACCGCGCAAGTTCCCCCGGATGCCAGGCGCAGGCCAAAAGCAGTCAGGACATCAGTGCGCAGTCTAGACCAGAAACTATAAGAGTGATACGTAGAAGAACATGCTACTCAAGATACCACCACTGGTTAGTATTATTAATGAGACTGATAAATAGCATTATAAGGTACTAAATCATGCAAGAATATATCATGCCGGAGATTACATGCGAGGTTAGTTGGTGATAATCATGTTAAGATGTTTAGCACTAATAAAAAACCTATTTAACCTGGTCAGTATCTATCGCAACTATTATGGTTCCTTGTTGTATGTGAAGAAATGAAATTTAAATCTATTGGTTCTGCAGTCTATTACCTTAATCTTATTCCTGTGATCGTTCCTACCGTAATAGTTTGGCTCTAGCAAAATATGTTGAACGTCCGCCAAAAAATTGTCTACATCAAACTTTCGTAAAAGATTTAGCCTATTTTTCTCTCTTCGATTGGATAGAGGTTCTCACTCTAATTCTCTCACCATTTTTGTTACACTACTAAGTTTATCATAACAATTTTTAACAAATCTAGCTGCCCTCCGCAGTATTTGATCTATATCTGAAACTAGTCCTACTTCGTGTAAAGTGTCCCATATACTAGCGGCGTACTCCAAGTGAGGTCGAGTACACTGAAGATAGAGCACAGCCATTTATGGGAACAGGTAAATTTAACAGAATTTAGCGAAAGCGCCTGATCACACGTTCCCCGTGTCAATGCAAGCCAACATCTGCTGTGGCGATATCGCAAGAGGTGGTATAAATATACATGAACAGGCATCAAATTGTCTTTCACAATCTGAGGTCCAAGACGGACAAACACTCCAATAAACGATCGGGTAGGTATCCCACCACTCGCTATTACTTATGGAACTCCATTTAACTTAAAAAGCACCTTCCAACGTGCTCAGTCATCTCTTATTGCTATCCCGCATTCTTACTTATCTCTACATTCCGTCTAAAAGCAAAACCCATTTATTTCGTCTTCCTATCATTTGTCTCCATCCCACACCCTTCCGAGGAAAATTGTTCATGGTATTACTATAGTATAGTGATACACAATTGCGACCCTTATTGTTGATGTCCCTACGCTAAATTGCAGCTGTTGCCGGTAGCGCCTCTAAGCGTCAGCAGGTAAAACTAATCCGCTCGTGGGGGCACGCTCAGAAAATGCAATCAATTAAATAAGATATCTGTCAGAGATTATTCATTTTAGTTGAGCAAAAACTACACTACTTCAAAAGAGCAATAATAAGATATCTATATTTTGAGTTATTCTGTTCTCAATGATTTTACTTCTTCAGATAATACGAAAATGAGTCAATAAATAAGTCGCGAACGTCAGCATTTCATCGTCAGCATCAGTCGAACACATTAAATTGGGAACACTTAAAGCATCCACCGTACAATCCTGACTTAGCCCACTGTGATTTTCATCAGTTCAGGCCCCTAAAACATCATTTGGCTGGTCGACGTTTTGAAAATTATGGTGCCGTAGTCCAAGAGGTTACTCATTGACTGCGAGAGCAAACAAAAGGCTTCTCTTCTGCCGGCTAGCAAGGACTTGCAAAGGGATGGGATAGGTGTCTGAATGTCGAGGGTGGATATGTAGAAAATTGAAATAAATTTCAGTTGGTTAATTTGATTATTTTTGCCTCTATCCGGTTTTGTGAGTTATTTATTGACTTACCGGCTTAGTATTTTTCTTTAGACGTGCATGGTACAGAATATAATTATACATAGCACCGCTATATTCACCTCCAGGACCACTCATCTCAAGCGAAATATAGATAAAATGATACCTCTTATAATTATCAGTGAGACAGATTGGTGGTACGTCTTTAAGTTGCCTTTCGAAATAAGTTTTTATTTTTTCGCCACCGCATGGTGTAGCAAAGCTTCAATATGCAAGTTCACTGCAATTTCCGGGACCTAATATAACTAGATAGTGGTAATTCATTATCCCTATTGCAAGCTTTCAGGCTTATCTGGTGAATGGTATTAATAAAGGATTTTCGGCACAACCCGGGTGGAATCCCGAAAAGACTTTCTTTACTGTTCTTCTCTCGCGCATTTAATTAAGAGTAAGTGCAGAATATATATCTAAATCAACACACAAATAACACCCTTGAGCCACCGCACAGGCGTGGGGTGAGTTACCCCCAGCAAGGATTTCTTCATTAAAGCTCTGATGCCTCAAAAAACAGCAGACATTTTTCAGGAGGCTAAATTTCACAAATATGTGAAACATTATAACCATATTACCATTGTAAGACTGTCTGCATTAATGTTTCCTCTAGCTGTACTAATGCGCAGGGATGTTAGAGTTACACCGAAGGCATGCAAAGATATAAAGTGCTCGGCAGCGTGTAAGAGCACACGCTTAAAGGAGCAGAATTAAATCTTGGTAAATACACCACTTCAATGAACTCATTGAAGAAATAAATAAGTTAAGGTCCAAAAATTATGATAAATACAAGGCTGTTAAAAACAAGATAACAACAATGTGTAGGTTACAGAAAGGAATATGGATGAACGAAACAAGCAAAGAAATTGAGAAAGATTTAGTTGAGGGGAAACTTAACAAAGCCTACAGCAAAGTAAAAACATTACAATATAGACCGAAAACTAAGAGCAACCTGGTGAAAGATAAACATGGGAAACTATTATTTGGGCATGAGGAGGTATGTGATAGATGGAAAGAATATATTGAAGACTTGTATGATGGTAAGTAAATTGAAAAAAATAGAAGAGTATATTGATGAGGAAAATTCTATTGACGCTGATAGCAAAGGGCTACCCATAACAAGAGCTGAGTTTAACAATACTCTGAATAAATTTAAGCAAAATAAAGCCACCGGTGCGGATAACATTGCAGCAGAACTACTGAAAAATAGTGGTGATACAATTAAGAATAAACTTTACATGATTGTATCCAATTGCTATGAGGAAGGAAAGGTACCACATGATTTCACAAAAAGCAGAACCATTACACTTCTCAAGAAAGATAATACAAAGGATTGCACGAATTACCGAACAATAACGCTTCTGTCCCATGCTTCAAAAATGTTATTGGTTATAGTAAAAGAGAAAATAAAAAAGAACATTGATGCGACATTAGATAGTGATCAGTGCGGCTTCAGACCAGGAAAAGGCACTCGAGAGGCAATTTTAGCATTGCGACAAATCCTAGAGAGGAGGCTAGAAATTAACAGGAGAACTTATATAGCTTTCGTTGATTTTAAAAAGACTTTTGACCATGTTGACTGGAGACTACTGTTCCAAGCAATGTGCAAAATAGGGTTGGATTGGGGAGACAAAAGATTGATTTTAAACCTCTACAAAAACCAAAGTACGGAAATAGAAATCAGTGGCACCAAGAAAGAAGCAAATATAAGAAGAGGTGTTAGACAAGGTTGCCCAATATCGCCTTACTTGTTTAACTTATAATTAGAAAAAGCAATGGCTGAAATGAAAACAAAAACAAGAGGAATTAATATAAATGGCAAACAAATTCATTGCATTCGATTTTCAGACGACATAGCTCTAGTAGATGACTCAGAGAAGGAATTAAGTCGAATGCTCAAGATTCTAAATAATATTTTATTAAAACTGAAACTTAAAATAAACACCAAGAAAACAAAAATCATGGTGGTAGAAAGAAAGAGAAGTGAAAAGATGACAAATATATGTATAGACGGAGTGAGACTGGTGGAAGTGACAGAGTTCTGCTACTTGGGTAGCATATTAGAGAATCATAACAACTGCTCCTCTGAGGTCAAAAGAAGAATAACGTTACCCAAGAAAGCCTTTCAATTAACGAAAAGTCTCCTAGTAAATAATAGCATTAGTATTGAGACTAGGAAGAAATTCCTGAAAATCTTTGTATGGAGTGTGCTAACATAACACATGGACACTAAGGAAGAGAGAAATGACCAAACTTGAAGCTGCAGAAATGTGGTTTTGGAGGAGGATTACAAAAACTAGGTGGACCGACAGGAAAACTAATGAGTAAGTACTAAATGAAGTACAGTGGCGGAAGAAATTAACGCAAAATTTTTCGCGCGCCAGAATGCGGCATTTTTGGGAACTTCTAGGAGCAGTACACACTCGAAAGGCTGGCAACACTGAGGAAAACATCGTCTACCGCAAATATTTGAAATCCGCAATGGAACTCACATTTGCTGGAGCGTGAAACTTAGTCATCAATCGCCTCATTTTCGAACTTTCTTCTCATATTATTCGCACATTCAGTCACGGTGTATCGCTGTGTTTATTTCAGCATAGTTCTTACGTCGAATGATATCATTTATACAGAAAGACTGATCATAAAAAAATATTCACTATCCCACCCAATTCGGTATATATGCTGAAATCTTCATCTTCTACCACCAAGGGATATTTATTGTGGTCGACTTTCCGAGGATCTTTTTGAATGACGTGTACTGTGTCTTTTTCACCGAAATGATATAAATCGAGATTTATCCGCACCAAATGTTGATACAAAAAAGATTTAATTAAAATAAGTATAGTCTACGTGATGAAATTTTTCACGATTTTCCATTTGTAGATTGACGAAGTTCCTTAGACGGATTTTTATTAAATTCAAAACGGATATTTATTAATGAATCGTTCTTGACCCAATATAAATCCGTTTTTAGTTCGTCAGAATGGGATTAAACTATGAAAACACACGTAAATATATATAACTCAAAAAATAAAAATAAATGTGCTCGCATCGATATCGAATAATCTAGGCATATTTTCCCGATATTTCTTTCATTTTACCACAGGAAGCTTGGTGACGAGCTGTCCTCTGTTAAGATTTATCTAGTAACTGCAGGATATACGAATAAACATTCCGAAAAGTTTACCGAAATTAGGTGCAGTTATGGATAAACAACTCTATTACGTCTGACTGCATAATATCTTACACGCTTAGTTATAAATTCGCCGCACATTTAAAATTAACAGAAAAGCCTTTTAAAAGACTCCAATTTGAAGTAAAATGTCATTAATGAAATAAATTAATAGGTAACGGTTAATGTTGTAGCTGTAAGATGTATTTGGCTAGCTAAAGAGTGGTCCGTGTTCGATTTTTAATGAACACAAATGAGTTTTATATACATTTTATCATATTGGCGATATGACTGAATGTAATGTGTAGCTGCAATGACTGGCAGATAATATGATTTTTTTTAAATACAAAAGAGATAAAATTTGCCTAATAAAAATCAATTTACTTGACCAGAAATTGAATGAAAAACTCAACAATGTCTCGACCAGGGGTGGGGTCACGGTTCTTTTCTTTTTATGGTCGTTATCGTCATCCAAAAGGCAAGCCGCATTGGTAGGGCTATGCTCAACGTCCTTGGAGCGCACTCCACTGCTATGTAGCACCCTATCTTTCTTGATGACGATCACGTTTTCGAAATCATGAGCGTACTCGAAAAATATTATCATGAAGAACCATGATAGTGATCCATGTTTGCAACCCAGTAATAACTACTGAACTTTCTTATGTCAAGGTCAATTTAAGATGATATTCCGTATCCTTGCGGTGAATTTATTTGCGTCCGTATGCGTATACTGTGAACTAAGTTACTTTTGAAATGAGTGGTGGTATTGTATACGAACGTTTAAAATAACTATAAGGATAGGAAAAAGCATACTAATCTCCCGGGAATACAAACAGAAAGAAGTAGTTCTCGGATTACACCTCATCAGCCCAGACCATTCCAATCAAACGCCATTAGTTCCCCTCATGCATTGGTTTGGAGGCCAACTACCATAAGTCTGAGTTAAAGCAAAGAGCAATCTTGGAGGACTTTTGAGGATCCCTAGAGGTTCCCCTGCGACGATACAAAGCTCCACCAATACTAATGCATTCAAAATTGGAATGTATGAAGGCCGCATTATATTGATTTGGGAAATAGTATGCCTTTAATAAGAGTTTACTTTCCCCTTGTGTTGCGGGCGATACCTTTTCTGCCATAGATAATGTTTCGGACGCCAGTCGTTTAACTCACAGGAAAGAAGTGGTATTTGACTTCTCTTACGCCCTTTACAATATTTGACGGGTGCTTCAGATTTTTTCGAAGCGCGACGAGCCTTTTCTTTCTGGTGCAGCGAGCATTTGAAACCTGTGCTTTATTCACAACAACAAACCACCCCGACCATCACCACCCGGAACTTGGCAAAGGTTTACTGATGACTGCTTCATGGAGACGAGCGTCGATAGACGAACAAGCAGAGCGGACAGCGCAAGCAGAGATATTGTTCAAAGTTTTAGCGGCCTCTCCCTAAATTCTTGGGGGAAAAATGATCTTATTAGCCTTTAAGTATGCCTCATTTTTCTCCCAGGTGGAGGAATTGGATAGTAGGCAGGTAAAAGGCAAAAACATCCGTCGAAAAATTACCCGAAGAGGTGTTGCGCCTTCGACTTTCACCCACTGAACTTTTATTTGGTGTTTAAAAGTAAAAAAACCTATTTCTCACTACTATCAAACGAAAATCATTAAATTTATGTCAGCTATAATAATAACTATGTTTATTCAAATGTTTATCAATATTCATTTTTCGTCCGCAACTAGGAATACTTGCGAGTTCACAAATGTCAAAATTTTAGGAGATGGTTCAAAACAAATCATGTAACATAGATGGAGCGGGCTGCACGGAGCGCAGCGTTTATTATGAGGATAATGCGAGAAACAAACGTTTTTTGACCCCCTCAAACGAAACAACCCAAAATTAAGATGCAATGAGGAAAATCGTGAAGGAAGAATGGGAAATGAAGCCAGTAAGAGGATACCAAAATGTGGACAACTCCATGTCACAAAGACTTGGTCAGGAAATCGAGAATGGAGGGGGATGGATTGATTATAAGGCTAATAAACATCCACATTCTTTATGTAAATACCAGCATATTTCTTGATGATCAATTGCTGTGATCATGTGCACACATAACTCAAATTTAGAGAATTACACATACATTTTACCCTTTTCCACTCGTTGCATTATAGTGTCCCTTTTCAACATCCGTTAAAATACATTACTACTAAGAGATGAAATTTATGACCCTGTAAAAAGTCTTTTAATATCTTCATGTGGCGGTACTCACAACTTTAACTTCCATTGAAGCAGTAATATTACGACACATTTGAAGAGAAATAGATTCTTTAGGAACGTAGCAATCGTATAATCTTTGATGGTGCACACTCCTAATTTGTACTCCATTGACTACTCTGCGAATTTATGAGGAGTATACAAATGACCATAGGGAAACTATGTAATTACTGCTCAGTGATGGAAAAAGATTATTTTTAGCATTTTATCACTTTCATAGGGGGAAATACGCGATGCATTTTTGTCGGAGTATTACTTACGCGTGGGTATAAAAATGCTCCTCATAAAATTTAACTGCGAAATTTTAGCCAAACATTTTTCACTGCGAATATGTCAAAAGGTATATAAGTGATTCATTAATTAAACTTATCCTCTAAGTATTATCCTCCATCCTATAAGTTGAAACATTGAGCTACACGGCTAATATATTGTTCATAGCAAACCTAGAAAACAATGCTGGGAAAGCTTCAAAAACCGTTTTAAAGATATTTTGAAGAGAATTCCACACTTGTTTGGTCTCTCACTCAAATAAGTAATCGGTATTTACAAGTTCGGCAGTTAGAAACAAACTCTAATTCCTAATAAAAATAATTGCCCTCTTTACTAAATCATTTCAAAGTAATTTAAAGGTGAATGTAGCATCAGGTAAGATCACTAAATCGAGTAACTGACACAATCAGAGATCCGGTCTGTTCCCTCCTTCATGAATAGCTTTTCATTGAGTGGTAAATTGGGAAATGAGTGGATATGAGCACCATACGACAGGCAGGACGTAGAAATCAAGTGGGGTCGAGTACCCGAGAATGGGAAGTAAACATCGCATTCGACGACCAAGGAGACCGCTCTGATTCTTTTACAAAGCCCGAATATGCGTAAAATCACTCACTCATGGTTGAGGTCAATATCCATTCCCTGGGCCTTCCGCGGATTCCTGCGAAGTTTCGGCTGCAATAAAGTCACATCCCGTAGATTAATTATAAAGGCACTAAAAGAGGCCACGCCAGGATTTGAACCCCAGGCATTCTTAACCGCAGACGAACGCTCTCCCTCTAGGCTACTTCATCGTTCAAGAGAAAACAGCGGCCAGTGGTTCTTACTATACAACGTAAAATGGGAACTCTAATGTTTCCTTAAAAACTGGACCAAATAAAATGCTCTGGATTTTTAAAAGTAGTTTTCAGAAAGTAAATACTATTACGTTTGGAGGAATTAAGAAATTTAAGTGTTTGGGATGACCTGAATGCACAAGGGCGGAAACTTACGTAGGGTTTTAAGGTATTGGAAATGCTTGTAAAGAAAAATTTTCTCCTCATGGAAACCATTCTATTCTACCAGATTTCCCATACTTTAAGTTGAAATTCACAGGATATTACGCCAAAATGTTAATTGTAATGCATCATATTTCTCGGAAGTAGTTTGAGGCCTATTAAAACGATGTTCATCCACAGCTATTCCCTGCACGCGGAAATACATTTTATTGTTAGAGAATTTGATCTGGAGGAAAAAAAAAATTTGTCCCAACAAATTATGCTTTCATCGTATTGTTTCTTAAGTTTCAACCAAGAAATTTGTTTAAACGGTAAAAATATGGTAAGCATATCTATATAATGAACTACGAATTCGGAACCTCGACTGGGTGCGGGTCGAAGCAAGCTCATCACGTTTATAACTCCCAGACGAACTCTCGCGAACGTAAATCTTATTAGTATGACTATTTACATGACGGGTAAAATCGATATCAATTCATAGAGAGTTTGAATATTCCCGGTTTCCATATGCTGTCTCAATGTTGTCAAGTTGTAGAAGGAAAAGCGATTTCAATTAGTTCCCGTGTACGCCGCATTCAGACGCCAATGAGTTTTGCGTTAATTTTTTCCGCCACTGTACATACAGAAAGAGAAATATTGGAAACAATTAAAACAAGAAAAGAAAAGCTCATCGGACACTTACTTAGGCACGACAACTTCATACAAAATATTATGGAAGGAAAAATTCTAGGCAAAAGACAGAGAGGACGACCGAGAACTTCGTACCTAAAAGTTTCGGCGATGGAAATGGGATGCACCTCGTACAATGAAATTAAGAGGAAGGCTGAAAAAAGAGATTGTTGGAAGTCGTGGCTGCAACAACGAGGATAACCTTTAGAAGAGAAGAAATACACCACAGTACACTTCCTGTGACAGTAATCACACAAATGTTATACCTACACTGTGGGTGGAGTACATATAATATCTTCACATACAGTAAAGTATCTTGGAATAGCCTTAACTTCTGATACATCGTGGGGAACACACATACAAAACATATGTGGCGCAGAATTAAAGAAACCAGATTTTATTAAGGGTATAATAGGAAGGTCTTCGGGTGAAAAAGTAAAAGAGAGATGCTAGTTCGCTGTAGTTAGGCCACACATACAATGCGCCGCGAGAATTTGGGACCCTAGTCAAAAAGATTTAACCAAAACCATTAATAAAATGCAAGGAAAAGCATCACGCTTCGTTAAAAACTGCTACAAGCGAAATATAGTGTTTCACAACTTTTAGAGGGATTAAGGTGGAAGCCCCTGGAGACTCGGAGGCGACAAGCTAGCCTTAGCTAGCTTGAGAAATTCAGAACGGGTGTGTTTCAGAGCGACACAGAGAATATTATCATGACGGCTCACTACATCTCTAGGTCTGGATTGGATTGGATATTTGGAGAGGCAACCGACGGCTCAGGTCATTTGCGCCATAGGGGAGAGGTAAGGGAGAAAGGGTTGATAGAAACCCGGCGTCGGCATTAGCCTCCTCTTGACAAAAGGCGCCAAAGGGACCACGGCTTGACATCTAATATGACTGAGTATATCTGACTGACTGAGTATAAAGTGAGCTCTTTGAAACACACTCCCATAATACACTTCTCCATTCCACCTCCCAAAAACCTTATACCTTACATTTTTACACGGCTGGTGTCCAAATGCCCCTGCCACACGCTCATGCGGCGGCTTGCAGGATAGTATGTAGATGTAGAAGGGACAAAATCAACTAACTAGCGTTACTGCCTGTCGAAAAAACTAGTTAACAGTCTCATTGGCGGCAAATTTACCGTTAAGAGCAAATTGATAATGAGTAGCATACCTACCATCATGAGCAAGGCGAAGAGTGGCAAAAAATTTCCAGAAAAGCAAAAAATTTCCGGAAAGGGCCGCAACACTCCCTCCGTAAATTGAGGTGTATATCATATCTGCGCGACCACTTTTTCACTGGTTTTCTCTCCTCACCTCCCCCTTCTACCTCCCCTCAAACCCCTTATGATATATATACTTTTAAAATTCTTTTTTGAGTTTGTACCTGTTAATAACGCCGCTGTGTCGAAACATGTTGTACCAGAAAAATAAATCTGTTGAAGAAAACAAAGTTACTTTTTCATTTGTGAAATTCTATTTCCATATAGTTGAGCCTCAAACTATGGATCATCACTGGTAGGCGCGGTATTCAAAATTTAAGCTCAAATGATATGTAAATACGATTTTTTTATTTGTATTGATACCATAATCTTAATTATGAACCACTATTGTATTAAACGTTAATTTTTGCGTTTAGGATAAAATCTGGGCGTATATCATTTAATCCTTTCGATGCAAATAAAAAAAATTCACATTATTATGCCATGAAACCAAATTGATATCAATCATTTGTTTTTGTTTTTATCTGTATATATTACTAATAAAAACACGACTGCATTGTTTCGCGAAACTCTGTATATAAACGAAAATTACTCCAACCACCTTTATTGAATAGTGAAACATGGGTATGTCAGGATAGACACAAGAGTAGACTAAACGCCTGGGGTGAAAGTGGATAGGTAGGATGCTCCAGAAATGGACATATATGAAAGGAGTGTGCTTCGTTGGTTTGGCCATGTTGAGAGAATGGATGACAGTCGAATAACAAAACAGTATATAACGTGAAAGAAAGAGTAAAATGAATGGTGCGAGAGGTAGGCCGAGAAAGTTGTGGTTGAGGAAATTCTTAGGAGGAGGAATTTTAGGAGTCTTAAAAACCGGAGGGCGTGTATGAAGCAGTGAATGGGGTAAATGAGGCAAAAGAGGTTTGCAAGGATAGGTCATTATGGAGGAAATAATTGAAGCAGAGCTAGGAGTACAAATATGTATTAATGAGTGGAACATTGTGACTGTGCCTACTCCGGAAGGGAACGGCGTGATTGTTATGTATGTATGCATGTGTTTATCGTTATTGAAAATAGTCAAAAAGGCTACACGATACGGTCAAATCTAGACAGCTGAAACTGTGGAAAAGGTTTTGAATTGTCTTGAAATGCGGGCTCCACGAAGAGAAAAATTTCCGGAACTTGCTTGATAGCGTCCACGATTACTCCTCAAGTGAAAGATAAATCAAATAACAGACTAAGTAAGCATGGGGCAGATTTTAGAGCACCGTGGCGAAATGGAAAACCCTCTTGAGTAAAAACTCTCCCAGTTTCAACGAGAATTAACCTCAACTTGGCGATTCGTTCCATAACCGGAGTTGCCCATGCAAAATTCCCCAAAGGAATCATCAATCGCCCTGACCAGGACTCGAACTCGGATGCCGCGATACCTCGCCGAATATTTAAGTCAGTTAAACTACGTAGGCGTCCTCCCCTGTGGATGTTAGTGTACATTAGAGGACCAAGGTGCTCAAACCAGCCGAGATGCAATGTAATGAGCAGTCCAAAGCGAGCGCTAGGCGCCACGGTTCGCGACATTAAATCCAAACTTTGTACTAATGAGGTTTCCGCTCTTGTTGGACAATTCTGAGGATATCAGGAGTATACATGGCATTACCTACACGGCATGACATCGAGGAACTCGGGTTCGATTCCAAATCAAGGTGAATGATATTTTCCTCCGCATAATTTGTGCCCTTGGAGGTGATTCCGTGCCGGATCCCGGTATCTTCAAATTTTGTCATTTTCATAGCCATCCCAACTCCGGTTTGAATCCTGTTCCTCCCGGAGTAATATGAATTAATAGTTTCTCTTAAAATATCCAACCAGCATCCAACTTCTCCGCCCTTCCCTCCGTTAACCCCTTCAAGCGTCAAGAAGGGGAATATGAAATATGTACCTAAGTTTCTACTCCTTTCCGTTAAAATTTCAATGGTAAGTTCTGGTAAACTTTAGTAGGAAGATCTTTCTTCATAAACTATACCAAAACCTCAAGTATAAAAATATCTGAAAGACCAGTTTATTTGGTTTTCTAAAGTAAAGAAGACTGGATAATTGTGAAACTCTAATTTTTATATCCTTGAAGACGTCATCGCTTGGAAATAGAGCAAAACTGGCGGCAACGCTTACAAATATTTGCATAGTTCTAAAGTTATATAACGCTTATTTTAATATATTATTCTCGAGTTCTCCAGTTGCATTGACCAAGGTGCTCAAAACGAGATATTAGATAACTAACACACTGCCCTCAATGGTGAAATTTAAAGACCAATACAAATGTAAAAGATTGTCTTCGAACAAATACATTTACTATTTTACAACGTTGTCACCCATAGAGGATTTGATTAAACATCTATGAACGATAAATGTAGTAAAACATAGCCATTTTTATACCACCGCGGTTAAGTTTCCTTCTTCTCATAAAACAATGAGGACGTAATGCTTTTTTCGTCTGGCATCGCTTTGCAAACAGACTGCCGTCCAAAAGCTCGCGAAATGTAAGTACTTGTCTTTTCTTGATGCATCTGGCGGCTCCTTCCCTGTCTACATCTTGTACGCATCGCAGAATAGCTTTCTTAAACCTCTCATTTGGTATATTTACAGAAATATATCCATGGAAATACCACGAGTCGCGATGCATGTGGAAAAAAATTCACTCAGTGTGATGGTTATCAGGAGAACTAAAAAAAGAAAAACTCGCCCGAGACATACTTGAATTTTCGACCACCTCCCTGCTCTTCTTCAGACGGAGGAAGTAGTTCGACTGCAGTCACGCACACATATCCTTATTTCCCTCGCCATCATATCTCACAGTCCATGTCCCTGCACCATACAACACCACAGTTCATAGTAAACTCTTCGTCAGCCTCCTCTATGATTTGGTTTGACATTTTTAATATTTGCAAAACAACTGTCAACAATGATACATCGGTTTAATGGCGTCATTTTTCGGTAGTTTTTAGTGTTTTGTGGGATACGTTCCATCCAAAAACGATTTCTACAAGCGTACAAGTCATTCCTTGTGTCCACAAACTAAATAATACGTGTTTAAGAGTACTCCAACATTAAACAGGTTATATGTCTAGCTATAAACGAAAATCTGAGAATTAAAAAAGTCATTAAACAACTAAAAACACAAATGGCAGATTATCGTCATACCTCAGCCATGGACTCATGGAGTGCTATTTTATGAGCCATTGTTAAAAATTAAACTTCGGGGCATATTCTCGTATAACTTGATTTTTTCGTAATTTGACTCCAATTTAGAGTTATATTCCTGGATGAGGTAAGGGAGATAGGAAACATTAAAGCACTGACGCAGCATTAAGAGATAGCATTAATAAAAGAAGGTTCACTGACTGAGAGATACACGTAAGATAAGCAAACTGTATAACTGCCTTAAAGAGAATAGATGATTTCGAGAATGCAAATGCAAATTCAACAAGTGCAAAAGGATTTCAGAAAGGAGAACTAAAGGTTGTGTAGGGGGCTATTCAGGTGGCTTGCGGGACCTGAAGGGAAGTCACTGTTGCCTGCGCCTCAGACCGCGGAGGAATTAATTACTGATTTTTTAGGAAATTGTCATCTTTTGCTGAGTTTTCATGTTGGGTATCACCCGCGTTGTACAAATACTTATAAACACTATTTTTACAGCGCAGTTGACATATTTTCATAATCAGGATTATGAAAATTATCCTGATTGTGATCGGCAACGGTATTTGCTTTTTATAATATGCATAATATAACCTTCCCAACACCGGTTTTAATTCAACTCTTCCCCCTGAAATATAAAAATTAGTCTCTCCAACAATACCCAACCAAGATCCAATTCTTCGAAAACGGTTGTAACGAATGGTTCTTAATTATTCTAGGGTTATCACAATTATAATTTTTTTCTGAAACCTACTTTTTCAAGTAACTACTGCATTCACAGCTGGAATATCTTAGAATGAATCACATACTGTACATGTTTTAGAACCCATCATAGTCGTAATAAGTAACAGTTTTATATTGCGGCACATGAAGTTGAAGTTGGATTTTGCGCTAAATTGCAAAATCCATAATTGTTAGGAAAAATATAGATGCTTCCATTTACCCCAGAGTTATTCACTGAAAAAATGACCTCAACATAAGAAGTCAATCATCTTCAGAAACTAACCGAATTTTCACACAAAAATCACAGCACAAGGAGAACACTCTAGCCAGAGCCCAACTTATCTATTGAGAGAGATATTTCATATCTTCTACATTTTTTAAGTCTATCGGAGGGTATTCAAGAGATGGACAAAACGAAATACAGACCCACAGTCACAAATATCATATTACTTCTAATGACGCCGGTTGGCTTGGAGATAAAATCTTCAGAAAGGTTCAACTATGTGCGTACGTTAATTTCTGTACTGGTCGGTAAAAGAAAGTTTTCATGTCGAAAAGTATAAGTCTTAAGTTTCGAAGGTACTATCATATTCTTGTTAGAGCCATAGCATGCGCCTTTGTATTCATTGCCTTTGGACTCACAGAAGGGACCATGAGACACGGCAAAAATGGAGTACGTTTGTCACGCCATTATGATTGGCCGTTTCTGGGCACCCAGGTATGCAAAAACTGGTATTTTTCAAAGCAATGAAGAGTTAAATCAACCTCATTTTGCGTTCATTGAACTATAAACGACTTAAATGAAGCCACAAGAGATATAGATTTGATAATGTGAACGAAATAAAAAAATATGGCATTTTTAAACCCCGCTGGGTATAATACGCCCGGACAACCATACTCAAAGTGTTAGAAGATAATATTTGCATCATCTTTTTATATGAATGATGAAAACCGAAATTTTTGTCAAATACATGAAAACTCGACGAAGAAAACGTCAGCTTCAGAATATACCCTTTCCATCGGAGGATCCATCTCCTTAAACTGGTTGACCTTCCAAAGAACAGTAAGTAAACCATCCTTTTGGGCAAGAATATGAAGTGTCTAGGAGGTACGGTGAGTAAGGAAGAGGGTACTAATGTTTACCAAGCTGCTAGGCATTTCAAATCGAAAGGTTCAGACAAAACCAAGGACTGCTAAAATCCCTTCACGTGAGAGGCTAAGGGACCGCAACTTGATGAATGGAACAACGAGAAATTAAACTCCGCGCGGAGAGCTGCGTGTTGCTAAAATGAAGATGTATCGGCCACTCCACCGACCTTGCCCTTCCCCGGCCAGAACTTCCTCGCCCAGGAAACAACGGCCCCCGTAACACGCCGGACCGCATACCGAGATCCTTTCTCGCACTGGCATCTACGAAATACCGCAAAAGCCACCTTCAGGAAGTGTGGCACGGGGTGATTCCACACTAGATCCCTTCAAACGCGCCAAAAAGCTCGCAAGAATCCTCTTATCTTGGTTAAATCTTATCATTTTCCATCGCAATTTCCAAATCACAGCTGAACAAATGATATAGCACGCAATCACGGGCACTGATGCAAAGATATTTTACCCGTGCGCGTGACTGCGGGCCACGTCATTGTGAAACAGCAATGAATTTAAAAAATGCTGATATGTTAGTCGTTCTTAAGCAACAATGCTGGGTTTATTCTCCCAGACAATGCTATATCATGCTCGACTTTTTTAAATTGCCTATGCTACAATGTAGACAGGGGACTAAAACAACTTTTACATATAAAACACCGCTGAAATTTGCTTTGAATGAACAGGCCTTGGTGGAAAACTAAGTGAGACACACGACTCCCAATTAACTAATCCTGGAGTGAATTATGGTAAAATAATATGGCATTTTAGAGGTCAATTTTAGCCTCTTTGGTGTGTATCTTCAATGGTAATGAGCTCATTCATTTTCAAATTCAGCAGGAATATTTAAAGGACTGATACTGGCTTCGCTCATATACAGGGTGAGTCAGCGTCACCTCACAGATTTTGAAGATGCAGCAATTTTTTTATTTAAAAATACACATAATAAATTGCAGTTTACATCTAATATGTTACTTCTTATAGAAATTTATCATTTGTGAAAGAGGTGCTGGAGCTCGCTTAAGGTAATTTGAGCGACATATCATTTTACCTAGAAATTAATGAATGTGGTCTCATTTCAAAGAAAAATATATCACCCATCTATTGGGACCGAAAATTTAACCCCTTACCGCATTACTTTTCGATATATTTGCCAGAAAACACCAGCTCTTTTATATGGGAAATGTACGCACTCCAGAGAGACCTTATATTAAAAATTTGGCATTTTCTACACTTACAATTAGATCTCGCCAAAAAATCAACAATGTGTAGTCTGTGTGTTTTCTCAACTATTTTTTTATTATTTATCATACTGTCACCGCAGTTAATTCTTCGGAATCACAATAAACTTTCCGTTTCGATGGAAATTCAAACGTACCGCGTGAAAAAAATGAGTCGAGTTGAATATTTATTGGGATATTTGCATTTGATTACTTTCCATTTCTAAAACTATTTCTTTGCACCATATAAATGCAATATTTTATTCGCGTGTCTCACAGTTCGTGAAATTAAAACGTATATATCGAATATTGTCTCTATTATGATTAGGGAACTATCTCGCTCGCACTACCTTAAGTGCTGGCCCTCTTTTTCGGTACACTTTTCGACCCTCTGCGCGACGTTTGTCAATACCATGTTACGAGGTACAGAAAAACAAACACAAGGTGTTGCGCGGTCCACCTCTCCATAGCAACTAAACTGCTGCTCTAAGGGAAAACTGTAAGGCTAACCGTACCCCTCTACTATGATTACAGCCTCGCTACTACTCGAGCCAAAAAGTCGAGTAAAGCTGACTTACCCAGTGCTATATTCACTTCATATCCACTCGCACTCTAGCCCTATACCCAACCCCTCTGTTCACATTTCAAATATGTGTTTTAGTTCCCCCTCATTCCCAGAAGAAGGCGAGTGTTCTGATAACCATCGCGTTTCGAGCGTCGGGGAAAACTCATGTTTGACCACGCTCAGTGACTCGAGACGGTCTATTTTACTGGAGAAATTTGCAGAATAATACCGGCACGGGTTGACCCGTTTCCAAACCCATGTTCCCGTCGCTGCATCGATATCATAACAAAAGACTGTGGTAGCCTCGAGTGTTTAGAGTCACGCTTGTATCGCCAAAGTTTAAACCTCGAATGCTTTGTCGGCCTCTCGGCGAGAACAAAAGCAGTCAGTAGAACAATGCAGGACAAACCTGCTAATGGAATCTTTCGTTAACATAACATGATTGACACGTAGTTCCGGCACAGACTTCGCGGCAAGAAAGGGAAATTGCATTGCTAGGGAAGGCGGACTGCACAAAATAATACAGGCGGAAGTGGAATTGTGGCTGCTTTCCTGCCCAAAAATCAAATTTAACAACTACTCCTTGCAGGTCTCCAATTCAACTTCATAAATAAGTCTATAGAGTAATTGGTAGTGGACCTTGAAGAGAAACTTAACCGAAGAATTTGACCTGGGAAGATAAGACACATATAGAGAAGCAGGAAGCGTATAAATGTGGGACAAGGATTGTGGTGGCAGTTTCTCGCCCGCTAGCATTACTGTGTGTTGGCCCTCGGGAATACCCTTCAAACTTTCTTGAAACACACTCTCGAGTCGCCTTTGCCACGGTTTGACGTTCAATGTTTTACGCTTAACGTTTCTCTTCAAAATAAAATTGAGTAGTGTCAAATGATGGTTAATGTTGGTCCTTGTAACGTACCTGTCAACAAAGAGCATTTATGTAACTTCGCAGTTCCTTTCAATCACGTAAAGATACACAGATATTACCAGATGTATGACGACGGATGAATCGACTATAATAAAAACAACAAATACACTTTTCCATGAGATATTTTAACGAGTACGACGCGTTTCAGCCCACAGAACCGTCATCAGGCACAAAACTCATTAACCTGAGGGCACATCACCCCAGGTGGTGGTAGAGGTGATGTGCCCTCTGCTTAATGTGTCTTGTACCTGATGATGTCTCTGTGAGCTGAAACGCGTCGTACTCATTAAAATATTCTGTGGAAAAGTGCAATTGTTGTTTCTGTTATAATATGACGAACTTCTACGATATCTCGCCTGAATTTATTTAAATCATTCGGATGAATCGGTACTTGTACTATCAATGATATCAACAAGCTATAGTTTATAGCACGTAGGTGAAAAACTATCCCCTGCCACCCACCTTTAACATGACTTACCGGGCACTAATAAAACGTAGAATGTCACCGTCTCATCTGCCATGAAGAGGGAAGAGGTTCCGTCTCGGAGCCTGCAGCTGGGTAGCCTCTTGTGCTCTTCAAAGCTTTCCAGTCGTCTTCCTTTGTATCCACAGCTAGCGTCGTGCTCCTCGTCCTCACTCGTTTGCCAATGGATTGTGGCGGCCAGCTGTTTATCCCACTTTCACCTCTCGTGTCCCCCCCCTCTCCCCCCCCCGCTCACTCCAGGACTTCGCTCTTGTGTGCTTTCCGCCCAACGACTGCCCGCCGTCGCCTAGCGCTGCTCCATTGAAATGAACCAGGGCATTGGTTAAAGCACGTTTGACACCACTCAATTTTCCTTGGACGAGAAACGTTGAGCGTTAAACATTGAACCTCGCGCCGTGTCAAAGGCGATTCGAGAGGGCGGATAAAGAATGCTTGATCAAGCATACTTGATAGGACTTTCACAAGTCCAAAGGCGTCAAAGATGAGTTAGGAACGTTGGAGCCGGATTAAAATCAAAACAAGCAAAATAGCTACGTAATGAGATTCAGCTTGTAAGGTAATTCCAATTTATTTTACTTTATTCAAAGAATTTCTTGCTCTGCCCACAGTGTAGATTTCGCATTTGTGAGAAGACCTCCGCAAGAAGTGTACCTTGGTACATTTACTACGATTTCGTTCTAGCCCCCACTCCTGGCAACACGAATGAACGTTGTTAAGGTCCGATGAAAAAAGTTGTAAGTCCGCATCTTCGCTAATTTTGCAGAAATGGCCGATTTGTTAGCAAATAATCTTAATTTTAACTGTCGTCCCTCCTCTCCTTTCAGCAGAGGCTCAACCTCCCATGTACGCCTTCACCCTCCTCTCCCTCTCGTCATTTGGCCACAGAGCAGTCGCTAAGTGACGCGTAATTTGGCTAAGAACTACTTTGCGTTCAGAGCATTCCAATGCGTCGCCTCTTTTACTTTTACGCCGTGTCACCCCGCTATCGCAGATGCTAGATGCTCCACTCTTCACATTCTCCAAAAAATATATTCCTGAAATGCTTAAGCATATAGCAAGCTTTCATTTCCTCATACAGTCATGGACGCGTATACAGTTTCAATAACCAAAATTTAGATCAAAACCCCAAGTCATTCTGGTCTCACGCGAGAGACCTCCAGGGAGAATCTTCGACGGTAGTCTTTATTGGATAAAAACGGACAATCAGTCACCAACAGTATCAAGAAAGCCAACCAAGTAAACCACCACTTCGAAAGTGCATTCACAAAGAATGGCAAGGTTTATACATAATTCAGACATTCATAACATAAATGAACGGCTGGCTGACATGATTACTCAACGTGATGGAATAACTAAACACCTGTGTTCAATTTAAAGTAACAAGTCCTCAGGTTTAGAAGAAATACCTGCACGCGTGCTCAAAGAGTTAGCGCAACAGGTTGCTCTATTTCTAGAAATCATATTTGGCAAATTTTTATCCGAAGGCAAGATACCCCAAGACTGGAAAATAGCCAAAGTCACACCAATATTTAAAAAAGGAAACTGACATGACCTAGGAAATTGTCGGCCGACATCATTGGCATTGCTTATATGCAAGACTCTCGTCAACATTGTAGTAAGCAATATTAAGACACCTGGAAAATCACCAAATATTGTTGTAAACAATATAATGGCCTTCTTAGGTGGTCTATACTTCTTATATGGCAGTCAACACGGCTTCCGGAAGGGTAGATCCTGCGAAAAACAGCTTGCGTTCTTCCTTCGAGGCATCCTATAATCAGGTGAATCGAAAAAAAACGAGATGACGCGATATTCCTTGATTTTAAGAAAGCATTCGACAAAGTTTGTCTCAAAAAACTCATGTTAGTTGCAATCATGTGGAGTTAATGATAAAACAGTAAATTCGATGAGGAACTTTCTGAGTGATTGCAACAAAGAGTATTTATTGATGGTATTAGCTCTAATATGGTTAGAGTCACATCCGGTGTGCAAATGGAAACGTGATTGGCCCTGTCTTATTCATTACTTACATAAACGATCTAAGTTCTCAAGTAAGCAGTAGACTAAGTTTATTTGCAGACGATACGGTCGTCTTCCGGGAAATTAGCGAAGAAGTGGAGTCAGAAGTTCAATCATCGGATCTATACGAAGTTCATTCGTGGTGCTAGGAGCGAGGGCAAGAACTAAGTCTTAGCAAATGCACCGCAGTAAACTTCTTGTGGATTTCATCACGCCAACGCCATGACTACTTTCTGGGTGCACTAAACAGAAAGTCCTCCGAAATAGTCAAATACCTTGATGTTACCTTAACTTTACATGTATCATGGCGAGCACACATAAAAAACATGTACGGCACAACATTAGAGAATCTAGGATTTTTCAAGCATGAAATAGGAAGCCACTCAGTTGAGAAAGTACAACAGATGTGCTACTTTGCGATGGTTAAGGCACATCTCGAATATACCATGAACATTTGGGACCTGAAAAACAAAGATTTAACCCAAAAAAAAGACAAGCTGCGCGCTACGTAAAAAACTACTACGAGCGAGCATATAGTGTTTCTCAGCTTTTAGAGGGATTAGGTTGGGAGCCGCTGAAGAAGAGGAGATAAAGCTAAGCCGCCCTAGGCTTTATTTGCTTGAGAAGTCCAGAACAAGTGTGTTCTAGGGCGACACAGAGAATTATTATTTTGATGCCACACTACATCTCTAGGTCCAATAGATGCGATAAAATACAAGAGATACATGTCCGAATAGATAGGTACAAAAATTCGTTTTTTCCACGCAAAATAAGTGACCATAATAAAACCGCATCTCCACCTAAAACACAATTTTTTTATATATATTCACTACCCCGAAATCAGCACAGTGTGCCAATTTACGTCGGGTGGATTACAGTAACAACGGACGAGACACAAACACCCATGTCCTGGGCAGATAATATTCTACCCAGGCGGGACTCGAACCCACGACCCTCGGGTTAATAGGCGAGGACATAACCCCATTGCCACTGGGGGCAACAACACTTACGCATTTAACCTCTCAGAATCTCTTGTTTACACCTTTACACGGCTGGTGCCCTAACACCCCCTGGCACATGCCAATGTGGAGGTTCGCCGAGTAGTATATAGATGTAGATCTAGAGTATATCATCATGGAGAATAGATTATGCAAGACAGTAGATGGCGTCTTGAAGCACGAAGTGATGTTTGTTTATGAGCGAGCAACCTATCCACCAAACGTGGATTCCAAATATCCAAAATTCGCGCATAATTTTAAAAATAGTGCAGTGATCTTAAAGAAATGATTTCCAGTCGGTAATTGTCTCAAATAAACATTGTGGATTTATTTACAATTTACAGAGCGTGAGCCGACTCCGTCGCCTGAAACAGTCGCCGGCAGTGCTCGTATCACGGGTCTCATCCATATTTTTACCATCTTCATCCCCATACCACCTCATAATTGGCGTCGTATTTATGTCTTCCGTAGGGTCTGCTATCCATGAGAATGAGTAGCTAACCTTACACTTCCATCCCTCGATCCCTCTGTCAAAGCCGCCTCCATATCTTCTCCAATAAACTGGACGCTACTTGAATTTGCATTAAATTTAACTCTGATGATAATGCCATGACAATTGAAACCAGTTCTCGCGTGAGATTCGTATGTTTTTGATGTTGTGCGCTCGCAGTTTTTCCTTTTTTTCCTTATGCCATAGACAGCCGGAGAGTACGCTGCGGTTGAGGAGGGGAAAGTGTAAGGTGAGGTAAAAGTATTCTCCGGCCTGCCGAGAGGAGAGAGCAAGCAGTTGGCTTAGGCTCCCGTGTGGGAGAAGTACGCTCGTTATCTCTACATAACATTAGGCTTAGACTGAGTCGTTGTTAATGGGTCTCGTTCAGTTAGGTTTGGCGACCACGTTATTTTCATCTTCGTATTCCATCCTTCGTTGCTCCTCATCCTTCATTCCTCCCCCTTACTGTTCCCTGTGATGATCGTGTGTCCAAATCGTCGAGTATATGGTCGGCAATAATTCTGAGAGAGCTACAAAACCTATTGAAAGGTTTTTACTTTGGACTCCTCCCATCATACTTTTCCTTAATCTCCTCAGAGTGCGAGCGGAAGATTCCTCGCCATTTTACTCGCAATGGCGCCCAAGCTCCCTCTCCGCCTTCCTGGACTCACGACCCAAGTTACTTCCGGTTGGAAAACGTCATAGTCGAATAAAAATGATGTGGAATTTAAACAAGTTAATGATAGTTTAACATTGTATTTAGTCAGATAAAACTGTACCGGGGTTTAATGTAAAAGCTACCGCCACAATCGTGATTAAAGAGGTAGGAGCGGTAATCGCGGGCTATTGAGCGCTAATTCTGATGATGATTCAAGTGAGTCGTAAAGATATTCGATGACCACATAAAACTGGAGGACATCTGTTTCCACGATAGAGCTCACCTTACAGACAATAATAGAAATTATGGTAGAACTATATTTGAAATCATGGAAGAATAAACTAACCTTGTTAACTTCATTAGTGAGAGTTTATTATCACACATGCGTCACCTTCAGGTGCTATCTGCAACCGTTTATTAGTTTTCCTGGTTTTTCTATAATTAAAACCGGTAAGAGATTAAGTTTTCGGATTAGTAGAAATATTGATGTATACCATATTCAAACACTTTTTTTTCGAATCGGCGTGAGACCTTGATATTTTTTTATAAACCATAATAATAGTTTATTTCACCGTTGGCAAATACATACTACATCAAAAAGAAAATGTACACTTCATTGATATAAAATCACATAATATTATGCATGGCAGTTAAAGCCTATTTATATGAACAAAACAAAATACAGTTTCTTCCCGAGTTATAAAACCTAAATAGGAAACTCATTATTGAGTAAAAACGTCTACAAAATATCAAGGTGCATCTTTAACGTATTCCCTCGCATCATAGTAACACTTGCTAGATAGAAATATTTTCACTCTCCCTTTAAATTTAGTTGGTGATGAATAGTTGGATACGTTTGAGATCATGAAGTGATTAATCATATAAAATGGTGGGAAAATGATAACGGCCTTTGAGACAAAGGGAATAGCAGTATAAGTAGGTATGGATATCATTTTTGAACCTAGTGGACTACGAATGGTATTCATAATTAGCTGGGAACTTATCAGGATTGTCATTAACAAAACAAACACAGTTGAGAATATACTCAGAAGGCAGTGTCAAGATATTAGCAGCAAAGAAAAGCGGTTTACCAGGAGTACGGATGAAGAACTGATGTATGGCTTTTACAGCTAATTTCTGGGCTAAAAAGGCTTTGCTTACTGTAGAAGAATTACCCCAGAACATAATGTACAAAGAAATGTGAGGATACACTTTGGCATAATAAATCATTTTTCAAGCCGCTATGGACAAGATGAGTGATACTTTCCTAAACGTAAAGATGCCTACTCATTTTCTTTACCGTGTCCTGCACATGAGAGGACCAGTGTTGGTTATTCATGACAAGTGCTGATTTTCGTTTAGATGAAAATTTGTACGCATTTATTCGAGTTATAAGGAGATATATGTCACATACCTTTAGGCTATGTGTTAAATAGCATTTGATTGACAAAAAAATGCGTTTGTTGTATTTTTTAACTATTGTCTATTGATATTACTTAAGGTAACATGTTTCAACATTTCACGGAAATCTGTGCGCAAAAAAAAAGTTCCCAACAACTTAACTGAGCGTGAGTTGACATCATCGCTTGAAACAGAAGCCGGCCGCGGACTTGATTACGCGGCTGAGAGGCAATCAGATGAATCGTGGGTTTTAATCTCCTCCTACAGATGGATATTTTGATCTCCTTAGTATGATCGGCATGGGCCTAATTGGGAAAAGCTAGTTTAGCTATTTGAGCTTCCAATCCACATAAAACGGGAACAGTCTCGCATTTTTCCATTGGTTGCTTTTTTAGAACGTATCAAGGTTTTGAGAAAACAAGTACCGGATTACAACTGCGGCAGAGGGGATTTTGCTCGAGCCAAGGTATTAGAGTTTCCTTGAAAGTAATTCGCAGAACTGAGCTGGAGGATTTATATTTCCCAGAAGATCCGAGAAGCTGTTGAGATAACAAAAAATCACGAAAACTTCCATGAAAATGTTTCCTGCAGCACCATCACACGTTAATTATATTGGGTACAACCGGAAATTATTTCCGTTTTACATTTTTCTGGAAAAATAATTACCCTGCAACACGGCGTGAATAATTTCCTGTTCTCCAACAGCTTGCAAGACGCTAAAAGATAGCAGTAAAAGATAGGGGCAGAAAGATTAAACGAAAGCGTTTCTCACAAAAGTGAAGCCTATTTTTGGCGAAAATGGATCTGTTATGCATGACTGTCTCGTGTTAATTGTCCATAAATGTATTGAATAATGTAATTTCACTTGAACTTAGTCCATGTTGGTAATATATGACTAAATTAATAACTGAAACTAAACACGGTAAAAGATACAGACGGTCACAACTTATTCTTTTGGTGTAATTATCGCATAATTGATCCATTTAACAGAACCTATTGTGCATTTTAATGGAATAAATATTCCTCTACAATCACATCGTATATTACCATCTATTCTTTTGCTTAATATAAGCATATAAATGACTAATCCAACTATAGGCCAACCGAAGATTGTGGCGGCGCACAGCGGGCTCGCATCGAAAAAAGTCGGCAAAACTTCAAAATTTTGGCCAGCTTCATGTTATCTCACATACTCCTTTCAGCGGATTATTATGCCCCATACACATATACCTGCAGTTCTCTTTACAAAAACTTACATACTTTCATACTTCTTCATTAAAAGTGAGAATGTTTCCGTGTCTATTAGTTTCTAAATTAGCTTTTCCCCTGTATGACTGAGAAAACTTACCTGAAAACAAGAGTCCAAAATTATGTGTATAGCAGCAAGGTAAATATCAATAGGCACATAAACGCAATATTAATTATAAGCTAGACACTTTTCTACTGGCCAGTATCTTTTATTATTCCATAATTCACTTTCAGCAGATTCCATAAGAGCTTGACTGTGGTGATTTTTAGAGAAAATTAAAGCAGGGGTTTTGTGTGAAGTTTGATAAGTTTTTAAACCTCGTATATTCTCAATACTTAATAGCTGAAAGAGGCATCGTGTATCATACCATACACAAATTTACGAGGGATGGAAATGCGAAATGTCAGATTCTAAGAGCTTAGAAGAGAAACAGCTTGAAACAAGCGGGTTTTTTGACGAGCCTGTTTCGATTTCGGCTCTCTGTGGTTAGTATTCGGCAGAATCTCACTTGACTATGTTCCCTGGATACAAACACTCGAAATCTTCGTCAAAAGAGGACGTATCGAGAAAAGAAACAAAGAGAAGAGGAGAGAAACTGTAATTTAGATGATTATCCCCAATCAATGTTCTCTCGAGGCATTTCACTCCGTTCATTTTCCGACTGAGTCTTGATAACTCTTAAGTTTTTACACTCCTCATGAGCTAAGTAGATTATGAGACAAGGGTCGTTAATTATCCCTTTCCATAATTTTCCCTCTCATTGTATTTGTTCAAGAGTATATATGTTTCGTCCCATATCCCACTTTGTTCACATAATTGCTTCAGAAACGACAACTTTTAATCCACGTGGACCATCGTAGTAAATATTTGATATTCCATTTTTATACCCATCAAATATTGTTACATTTGCGAGAAAGACTCTCAAGTTGGAACGCAGGAAAATGAGACACTCGTCATAACGAATAAACCCGATCGATATATCAGCGGACGCGAATGAATTATTGTACTAAATTTCTGGGTGGTCTAAATATTTTTCATACCAACTATACGGGCACAAGTGGAAACAAGGAACATCCGTAGTCCAATATGAATAAAAGAGTTAGTACCATGCCAGCCTTTCTACTTATATGATCGATTTCAACGTCTTGGTGTCATTCACAAAGTAGGATAAGGCGTAAAGTTGTTGGCCTCCAAACAGTTATTGGTAGTTTGGTGCTGTGAAGAGCATAATAAGACCTCAGCTGGATTAAACTTTCAATAAGCACGCTTTATGTGATGGACAGATATTTCTATGCCAACAACTTTCTTCCAACCTCACCACATGTCACAAAATTTAGTGAGATATTATTTTTCATATCAGGAGCTTTTACGGAGGGTTTCTTCTCATTTTCTTAAGTAAAGAACAAATGTCAAGGCATCACTCCGGCTATCTCTGACACAAAACCATTTCTACGTAATTTATAGGACTTTGTTTAGACCACTGCCTAAGTTGTTATTTGTAATTAATAAAACTTGCCACCTCAAGTAGCCCAAATTACGGTTTTCCAATAAATAATCCTATATTGCTTCATTTTCAGTTATTGGCCACCCCAGGAAATGACTATATTTAATCTAAATTTCTAAATTTCGCACAATTACCTTTTGATTACATTTTTTCTTATAGGTATGCTACATTTTTGTATCGGAACACAGTTAAAAGATTTTGCTGCCAGGCCAAAAACTGAAACTCAGCTGGCCTATGACAGTAATATTCAGTTTTAACGCCTATTACACTTAAACTTGTTAATGGTTATTCCCAGTATATGGATGCCCCAAAGGAAAAAAATCGATTCCCATGATTAAGATTACGACATTAATATAATAAGTCTTAGTACAGAAATACTTGCAGTTCATCGCCAGTTTTCCCCAATTTTATGTTAAAATACGCTGGTTCGGTAAAAATACTCGAAGATGTGTACTGATCATTATAATAAGTATAAGGCCGTTTTCAATACAATAGTTCCATATTTTATTGCAATAACCATAAACTACTCCTATGATTGTGAGCAAGATTATCAAATTTTCGGGTTCGTGAAGGAAAGCGACAGGCATCAAAACAAAGCTGGTTTCTTTAAGGGGATAAATGGATGTGGATGTAAATGAGTTTCCAAAGAACACAGGCTGTTATTCCCTAGGCTCATAAGCTCTTTATTACGTTCCCTAGACCTAATCCGTTTAAGGATTGGAGAGCGCTGAACTTATGTAGCAGTCCAGTGTTTAATTCTAAAAATGGAAAATTACCTTATAAATATTCCCCATTTTATGGGAAATTAAGAAAAATCAGCACATTTTTCAAATGGAAAGAAAATACCACAATTTAAATCATTAAATTTTTGGTATATCCAATGCCCAACAAAATGGGAGTATATTACTTTTTCAGAGAAATCAATATAGAAAGCAGTACTACGGTAAATGGAACTGAAGAAAGGAATAATACTACAAAGGGAATCGGGACACAGGAATTCTAAGGATATTAAGTTCTTAGTGAGCAAATTCTATCTCCGAATAATCGAAGAAAAAGAGGCAGCCATGGGCAATAGAACCATTTCTACTTGAATTTCTACAGCGGTTGAAGGAACTGTTTTAACAAGTGATTATCTATTATGATCAAAAATTATATATTGTGAAGGAAAGCGTCCGGTATTCCTAATGATTCCTGAGATTGTATCGGACTAGAATTTGCATACTCAATATTTTGATATTGCTAACCATAGATTCAGCTGAAAAAAATCATATGATATTTTGGGATTTGCTGAAGTATTTGAAGCCAACAGTACCCAAATGCCTGTGACCGAAGGATAATAATTCTAAAATCTTCCATTGGAACTTGACAATCGTAATTTTTATACCAAATCTCGAGACCATAATCAAATAAAATTAAAATAAAAAAATTAATCTTACTTACATCAGTTTGAGTAAATAAGCCACCACTGATCCTCCACTAATCGGCACCATCACGGGTCACTGCTGGTTGCACGGTTCCGATACCGTAACTTTGAGGTCCAGCCAACTATCCAAACGTCATTCAAAAGCACTTAATTGACGGCTGTTCAAGGTTCTCCTCATTAACATATGCACTGAAATTGAAGGATAATGTAACAGAATAAGGTAGAAAAAGCTATGAGTGAAAACACCTTCAATAGTTAACATTCACGATCGTTTTCATTAGTCACATTAACTCAAACATTTCTTTTTAAATCCATGTTGGCTGTATGCTCTGTATATTACAGTTTCTATTTAAATGTACGTGCGATTTGTTTTGACAATTATACCTCAAATGTACACATAATACGCCATCTACAACACCTGGCACTTGTGATGCAAAGCAAATGAGTAGGTGTCGTCGATCGTAGCACATGAGGGTCGAATTTCGAAATTTGTCAAGCCAAAAAATAAGCTTAAAGGTTTTGTAGATGACCGAAATTTACATCTAATAGAAAGCTTAACCTTTTTTTAAATAAATAAAGTCACCTAGATACTTATGTGATGTTTCTAATTATTAAAAAACTTTTTACTGAAGCTAGCATAGGTTGTACCTACGTATTTTATAAGTAACCATCATCATTGGATGAAATATTTCTAGTCAGGTATTGAAACAATATTTGCAATTGAATGTAACAAATATTAGGTGATTCTAGAAAGAAACTCATTGCAAATGTATGAGAAGAAATGTTTCGTCAAGTTTTTCGTCAAGGATATCACCTCCTTACCTCCTTAAGTTTTTCTCACATATCTATATATCTTTCTTCATGCTTATTTCATGTATTTTTCTGACGAGGGGTTCGATGAAAGAGGGACTGCCTTAGTCTCAATCTCTCCCCAATAAAACGCCTTATTATTATTTTTATTATTATTAGTAATGAAATATTAAATTCATGTTACCGACAGCAGCTAAAATTAAATCGTAAAATTCTATTATGGTCTCCATTATGACTAGAGAAATATCTCGCTAAAACTACCTTAAATTATTTTCATCTCGCTCTTCTTGTAGATAAACCATCATGATCGGCAACCGTAAATGAGATTAACTGAGAGAGACTCAATAACGCCACTTGAAACAGAATCCGGCCTGTCCCGTATTACTGGTTAAGCGGCTCCTTGACGACCATGAAATCGTGAGATTTAATCTCCCCCTTATCGTGGATATTGTGATCCCCTTGATATGATCGGCTTATATTTAATTAACCCGACTTAAAAAATGGAGGACTTAGTCCACTTGTAAACGGAAACAATCTTCATGTGATTTTTATGCTATCGCTTTCTGATGAATCAAACGAGAGATAAGAGAAATTAAGTCCACATCACTCTCAGCTGCGGTAGAACGTTTCTGGCTCAAGCCAAGGTATTTGAGATGCTTTTAAAATAATGCGAAAAACTGAGCTTAAAAATCGAAATGGTTCTCGAGGTCAATCTGAAAAACGTTGAAATAACAACACATCTTGAATGTATCCGTGACTCCGAAACTCTAGAAGTGCTTGGATCGGCAGCAATCGGAAAGATATTCTGACCCCCTCATCCATACTTATCGACCTTCCTCTCGTGTGTCGCACGAATTTGAAAGCTCTGTATCCGATGCCATAACTGTGATGCGCAAGGATATTTTACGGGAGCACACACGTGACTATTCCCATGTTTAATGCCATACTATGGTAAACTGTCCAAATGATCCCTTCGATATAGCATACCGTGAATTTCAACGGCGTCATTGTGCCACGGCGCTATCCTGCCTCTTATGTCCCGTTATATTACTAGGGTTAGAATGATAATTAATATGGCGGCTTAACTAGCATGCATTTATATGGCATTCCTTAACTCTAGATAAAATGCTGGTCGCTGAAACCATTATATCAATGTAGCGCGGGTGTGAGAGGAGACAGCGAAGTCACTAACTCGCCCCACAAATAAAAGCCATTTACCCGTCTCTTTCCCAAACATTCCTTCTCTCACCTGCCGACCCGCGTCCTAAATGGCGCAAATGACCTTCGTTGTCGGCAAACTCCCCTAAATAACCACACAGCCCTTCAATCAATGGCAGGGTGTGCGTGCGCGTAGACAGGGTCATTTCCGAGGACTTGATTGGCCAGCGCCGAAGGCGCGAAAAGCGGTGAACCGTTCTGGTAAGCGGACCTCATCACAACCGGTCAATTAACATGAGAAATAGGTCATCACGGAGGACGGTGAACTCGGTGGGTGAAATGTTGCTATTTACGTATTAAGAAACAACCTGAGGACAGGCAACAATTTTGAGAGAGACCAGGAAGGGATTTACGTTAAGGATTTGGAAGGACCGTACGCATATTCACAGTTCTTAAACTTTTTCAATTGTCCAGTAATGTATTAGAATTTCATGCATAGTTTTTAGACGTATTTTTTTCGGCGCTTACCATTTTAAAATAATTTTTTCCTTTTTTGATTTATAAGGGCAGCTTATAAAAACTAGAGTGGTGACACCCGGTCTCTTAGACTGACATTATAGTTATTCTGGTGACGCAGGCGAAGTATGAAACTTTGCAGTTGATGCTCTGTAGTAGCTTCCTATTCTATACTGCTCCTTCGATACACGAGCCAAAAACTCTCTTTGCTTGAGCATATCACTACTTATAAGCTACTTTCGGTCTACAGACCGTGTGCCACCTCTCGTGTTTTCAAGCACTACCTATTTGGTCGTGCTATGTAAAAAAGATATTCTAAAAATGCTTATCAGTAACTGCTGACAGAAAATGGAATTGAATCCTTTATTTATATACCAGAACCATGAAATGGCTATTTTGCTCAAATGAAGAAACACAATGCCCTAGTCAACCTATATAACTGTATAGCCCTTACCAAACACCCCTGAGGTTGATTGCTGGGCTATGTATAAATATACATCACCTAGATTGAATAAGAGTCTATGTATTTTTTCATTTTGTTGTGAAATATTCGAAAATATCTTTAAATTGACGGCTAATTGCTGTTATGTAGAGACCATTCAAGAAAAAAACTGAAATAATCTTTTTTAAAAACTCCAGTCTTAATCGGTCCAGGAAGTCGAAGTTACCACTCATGTACCAAAAATTCACATCCCTAATGTAGGGTTTATGCACCCAACTCAGTGTGAGAAAAACATGTATGGACAGTTAGACAAAATCTATGAAAAGTACTATAAACACGGGAAAGTTTGATGGACAAGTGACATGTTGAGGTGGTGTACATTTTGGTGATTGGGTGGATAATTCAGAACCGCTCTCCGCGCACGCCACCAGTTCCCTCCCCTCTCAACACACCCTTCAACGCACGGATCGAGTTATTCTTTATTTCATGAATGAGATTACAGTTTTTAAGGTTCCTACGTTAAGTTTACCCCTCCTTTTGCTATATTTTAAATTAAATTCGTGAAGCGAGTTTTTTTTACTTTTGACTTAAAACAATATCTTCTCCTTGACTTTTAATACTACCAAATTGACATAAAAGTGCTTATTTAAAGTTGGAAATTTACTAAGTCAATTTACAATTCAGCGGTTCTTGATGCCACATTAGACCCGCTTACTCTTGGGCAGCATCTTCTTTCACATCCTCTTTTCAATCTTCGGTTGCTACGCAAGAAACTGAATTCGTAGTCACTGAATCAAACTAACTACACTGAGGAGAAACAGGGTCGACAAAAATTAAATAAAGCCAAATGCAGCCTTTGAAATGAGTAATTTCTCGCACTATAGAGCATATATTGCATTAAATAAGAAATTACAACATGCCCTAAGACGAAATACCGTGATGAGATTTTGGTGCATTCTTGAACGAAGTCCTTTTGATGAGAGCTGCAGTGAGGTCCCTTTTGGTGGCCAGGAAAATTCAGGGTACCTTGTACTAAAGTCGACGCCGGTCATGGAGCGAGAGATCCCTTCCTCGCCATGCAGTTCTGAACACGAAAAGAAAGGTAAGTCTCAGAGAGAGGAGGGTGGGAAAGAGAGGGGAAGTACTGTTACCCATGGCGATTGGCTATGATATCTCAGTTATGTTAGTTCACGATTGGCACTGAAGTTATAGGGGGCCTTACAAGCAGTCAGTGTATAAAGATAATCCACTGGAACAACCGCGTCTTGATGGTGTAAGAGGTCAGAGAAAAATATCGCGTATGGCACTCAGGAGTTCCTATGCATTTGTTACAACTACATCTACATAATACCCTGTGAGCCGCCACATAGGCTTGTGGCAGGGGATATTAGGTCACCAGCCGTGTAAAAGTGTACGTTTTTTGTAGAAGAAATGGTGACATGAATTATTGAAGCGTATTTAGTGTAGCTCAATTTATATTGTGGTCGCTTATTGTTTGCGAAAAAAATGGGTATTTTTACCTATCTGTTCGGCGGTGTATCTCTCTTATTTTATCGCATCTGTCAAACCTAGAAATGTAGTGAGGAGTCATGATAACATTCTCTATGTCACTCTGAAAAATATCAGTTCTGAATTACTCAAGCAACCTGAGCCTAGAGTATAGCCTCTGAGTCTCTAGGGACTCCCACCTGAATCCCTCTAAAAGTTGTGAGACACTATATGTACCCGTAGTAGTTCTTAACCAAGCGCGCTGCTTTTCTTTGTATTTTATTAATTTTTTTGGTTAAATCTCTTTGACCAGGGTCCTAAATGCTCGCAGTGTGTTCGAAGTGTGGCCTTACCAGAGCGAAGTAGCATCTCTCTTTGACTTTTCCATCCGAGGACCTTCCTATTATATGTTTAACAAAACCTAGTTTCTTTAATGCTGCACCATATATGTTTAGTATGCGTAATCTCCACGATGTATCAGAAGTTATGGTAATTTCAAGATATTTTACTGTATCTGAAGATTTTATGTTTACTCCACCCACAATATAGGTCTGGTATATTTGTGATGACTTTCGCAGGAAGTGAACTGTGGTGCATTTGCTGATATTTAATTCTAAACTCCACTCCTGGCACCACGAATGAACGTTGTTAAGGCCCGATGACAGAGCTTCAAAGTCCGTGTCTTCGATCATTTCACGATAGATAACTATATCGTCTGCAAATGATCTTAATTTACTGCTAATTCTAGAACTTGGGTCATAAATGTAAATAATGAATAAAAGAGGGCCGATTACACTTCTTTGAGGAACACCGGATGTGACATCGACTATATCAGAGCAAAATTCATCAATTACTACTTTTTGTTTTCGACCACTGAGAAAGTCACTTATCCAATTCTTTACTTGTCTATTAACTCCGCATGATTGCAATTTATATATGAGATTTTGTGAGGAACCTTGTCGAATGCCTTTTTGAAATCAAGGAATATC
This sequence comes from Ceriagrion tenellum, assembly GCA_963169105.1. NCBI lineage: Eukaryota > Metazoa > Arthropoda > Insecta > Odonata > Coenagrionidae > Ceriagrion > Ceriagrion tenellum. Next base: position 82,435,498 of record OY720638.1, on the reverse strand, counting down.
GCGTCGACTTACTTTTCCGATTCACTTGATTCACTTGCTACAAGATAACTATTAGAACCAAATAAATACAATTAGACAACTATTGAAAAAATATCAATATTGATGGCCCATAAAACTGTCAAAAGTAATCATCAGGAAAAATAACAATGCAGAGCATACTAATCTAATACAAATGAATAGAAAATTTCATGTTTTCTGTGCAAAACTGACACGTTAGAGGTCGCGTGGGATACTCAGATGCCCCAAATAACTGTGATACGAGACACTGACGTTATATATAGTCACAGGGTTGAAACGACAGTGGATGGATAAGCAAACTTTCCCTGGAAAGTATTAAAATTGTAAGAAGGCTACATAGTATTACAAAGCAGAAATTCTAAAACATATGACCGCAGGTGCTGGTGCACAGTCCGTCCGAGGTGCCGGCGGTGCGGGAGCTGGGGTTGGTCGTGTCACCGGGAGCCGAGACGGTGATCGCCGTGCGGCCGGTCGTCGTGCGCTCCACGCCCGGCATCCGGGCCCTCCCCTCGCATCGCCGACGCTGCTTCCTCCAATCGGAGCGAAGGCTTGCCTACTTCCGGCTGTACAGCGTGTCCGCGTGCCGTGCCGAGTGCCTCGCCAACAGCACGCTCAAGGCGTGCGGCTGCAAGGAGTACTTCATGCCCGGTAAGTCACGCATGTTCTCCACGTCGATGGGTGTGCGGTCCAGCACACGCGTCGGCAACAGCCTTTGAGAACTTCACGGAAGTATGAAAGATCTTAGGTTTTCCCGGCGTATCTGCTGGATAAATTTTTCTCGGGTGTTCCACCGGGCAAGTAAGTCCATAAGTCCCGAATTTTTGGAGAATGACTTGCTCTACATCTTCAGGGGTTCTGAATGAATTCATTGAGAAGATGGAGAGCAAGTCGTTCTCCAAAACATCGAAACTTATGGACCTGCTTACCCGGTGGAACAACAGAGAAACTTCCTTCGCGGAAGTATATTTACACCTAGTTATTCTTCACGGTGTGGCTAAAGGGCGTTTTACAGGGTGCATACAAACGAATGCATGAAATCTTCAATAGGGAAAATTGGACCGTGTAAAGCGGCAAATTGTATGAATGTCTGAATGACTGAACGGGAAATAAAAACTGCTTAAAAACTTCGTTCATTCTCTTGCATTCCTTGCATAAATTCGTTAGGACAATGAAAAGTGCAGCGTATAGCCCGAAGATCGATTATTCCATAAAGGAAAATCATTTGCCTTGATCGAGATTCAAATGCGAATAATTTCATGCCATACCATTTTGCGCCGAGTGCTCTAACCAATTAAGCTACCCAGGCGTCCTCTTTCACCGTAAATCTCATGGGGGCTTTAAGGAGCCAGTTGTCCCCACAGGTACCGTGCATATGGTGACAGAGGTACCCGTATGTGAGCGCTAAGCGCCAAAACCAACGGAGTAAAGCCCAAATTTAAACACAAAGGTGTTTACTTTAGACATTTTCAAAGAACCATGGAACTATCCGCACGGTTACTTCAACGGATTCACCCGCTAGTGATCACACAATTGTGTGAAATTCACAGTGGAAAAATCATTCACCTGGACTGAGAATCGAACCCAGATCCCTCGATTTTGCGCCGAGTGCTCTAACCAATGAATGGCTCCAGGTGAATGATTTTTCCACTGTGAATTTCACACAATTGTGTGATCACTAGCGGGTGACTCCGTTGAAGCAACTGTTCGGCTAGTTCCGTGGTTCTTTGAAAAATTTCGGCTTATGCATACAAGATCATCCGCCTGTTTGATTATTTCTCCATTAAAGATTATTTTCAATTCATTCACTCCATTATTAATTCTATAATTAACGCGAGGATAATGTAAATTAAATAATATTTGTCGTTTGTCATGAAATGGGATACAACATACGTAATGAGTTGCGCAAAATGACCGAAATCCGTCGTAGCTAAATAAAACACCTAAATCAACCTACCGGCAGTTAAATGCGCAACGCAGTAGGCGGGAATCTTACTCCCAAGCATTTACCTTTCACCATAAAAACATTACTCTCTTCAATTTTAAACAACTTCCAGCGAGAATTGAACATGGTCTCGTAGTCCGAAAAGGAAGGAAAACATTACCAAACAACCCCTTAAAACCGGTTATGTTTAGCTCAATCGATTATGTGAGGCAAGCAGGAGAATCTAAAATTGATGGAAATTTATTTTAAATAATCCATTTGGATAATAGCGACAGCAATCAAAATTAAGCCTCGTGAGTTCTCTCAAAAAGATCAAAATTACGATAAAAGCGCAGAAAAGCACCGGGCTCCACCCGCGAGTTGAAACATTATCCATGATGCATTGATCCCGGCCAAACAAGGGAATCAAGCCGAAACTAACAGCTCTAATAAAAAATGGATACCTACAACAAAACAAATGATCCATGACAATATGTCAATAAATGGCATATGCCTGCAACATGGGGTAGATTATAAATTAGGCAAAATTAGCAGAAATATTTCGCTGTAAACGGTAAATTACTTCACTTTACCGAATGACAATCTTCCGTACTAAAGAGAGACTATACACAACCCACACAAGGTTGGTGGCTCTTCTATCGGTATTCTCAATCAAAGTACCTGAACGCCCGTTTTTGGTTCATTTTCACCGTAATTACAAGGACATCACTCGATTCTTCGTTAATATTATTCTAGAGGTTGTAAATTAGTGAGAATAATTTAGCTCTGATATCTTTAATCTCAAATAGAGCCCCGGCTACACCTTATTTATAAAAACGACATTGGAGTTAGCCGCAAAATTAGATTGTTTGCAGGCTTTGCAGTCTTTACAACAAAAGCAGACATCAGATGTCGTTAACTCTAAAAGTTAACTTCGTCTGGTATCCGTCATTAACACGTAGTGTCTTGATTGGGGGCTCGAACTAAATTATATCGAATGCAACTTAGTTCCTTTTTCTAAATATCTAAATTTCCAGAACAAGAATGACGCATACATTTGTATACATTACAGTTAATATATAAATTAACATTTCATAGAGCATTTTTCAGGGTTATTGGGTAATATATTAAGTTACTATCAACAGTAAAAGTAGTCATTACGGAAATGTTATAGTTGTATTCAATATGCTTCGTAATTATTACATCGATTTTTCTACATTTTATAAGCCCTACAATCCGAGATACTCGGCTTACCAAGTCTTAGAGAATCAGAGTGAGAAGTACTGAAGTACCCACAAGTACTCAAGTCATTTTCAATAATCTTTAGATTCACAGAACTTGATTAGAAGTCTAGAGATACATACGCCAGGTCTAGAAAATGGAAGGAGATAACTTAAAGGTGTTAGATGAGAGCGAAAACCTGGGAATGACTAACTTCTGAGCTAGTGCAGTGGAAACATGCGAAACAATTCTGCCGCTGCATTATAGAAGCCTGGTTTAATCAAGGAAGTAGTAGAAAGATCCATGGATGAAAAATTGAAAGAAAGATGCTCCTCCACCGTGATCAGGCCATATCTCAGAGCCGCGGCGATCATTTTGGGCTCTGTGCAGAAAGATTTAATCCACAAAGTAACTGTAGTACAAAGAAAATCCGCACTTTTCGTAATAACTACTTCTAGCGATAAGAGTGTCACGAAGATGAAGGAACAAATAGATTTTGAGCTGTTGAAGAATTTAGACTACGCGCTACACTTAGATTACTGGTTAAATTAGGATAAGTCATGTTTCAATATGATTTAAAATACGCTGCCATTGCTTGGAATCCTCATGAGGTAGGCTTAAAAACAGAGAGAACGTGTGCAGAGAAAATCAGAAAGATACGCGAAAGGCGGTTATGATAGTCTCGTTAGTGTTCTTGACCTCGTGCAACAACTTGAATGGGGATCGTTTTCAAACCGCCAATTGAAAATTAGACTCATTCCTTTACGTTAATTCAAAATCACTTTATTTTCCGACGAAGTAATCCATATTTTTCGTATTCCAACATACTACGGCAGATCAGATCATGAGAATAAAATTAGGGAAATAGACAGCAGAACAGACAGATTTAAGATGTCTGTTCTGCTCTAGACTTACATTACTTGAAAACTTAGGATAAATCATGTTTGAACATGATTCAGAGTATATTTTTTCAGTTCTCTAGTATATATATATATATAGATTTGATAGAAGAGAGAATAAGAGAGATATACTGCCGAACTCATCGTAACCGTTTCCATTAATCAAACTCCAGCTTCCCTCTCTCCCAGTGGTATCGTTTTTATCGACTCCCTAGATTGCGTGACACCATTTGTTCAACCAACCTTAGATAAACCACTCCCTACCCTTGTGTAATTACACCAGCCACCTCAGAAAAATACCTTCTTTAAAGTTATACACACACAAACGGATAGATACAATAATCCTTCTTCACATGCTCCAAACAATAATATAACATTAACAGAGCGCGAAATTGAGATAGTCTGTTGACAAGCAATACAAATTTTTCACTTCCCCTCCCTATTTATTTTCCTTACCCCTCCTCTAGCACCGCTGGTATCCCAATACCCCTGCCACACATTTATGCGATGGCACGATGGGTAGCTTGTTAGTGTAAATCCAATCACCGGAAATATTTGAGAGATTACGTGCGTAGTCTAGCAAGAACGAAATATTTAGGCAATCACTTATTTCTTGAGTCACTCAAATGACGATATTTACACACAATGGGCATAAACTACTTTATGTTAAATCTTTACACCCTCAGGCGTCACTTCGTGGAAGTATTTTATACTTGAATCCACATCAAAACAATCCTTGTACTTTTCCACTCATATTTATTAATGTACTACGCGTTTTGCAGCTTTCTGCATCCTCGAGTACAATTGTTTACATGTTATTTATTGGTAATTGCGAGAGTAACCAACGCCAATAAGCTGGGGGGGGGGGGTTTGGAGAACAAACTAACTATTGGGTGGAAAGGCAGGGGAGTATAGGCGAGGGGCTTGCAAAAAGGGAATTTTTCTCGGAAAGGAGTGGGGAGGAGTGTGGAAAAAGAAACTCGTGGCAAAGGTTGCTTTAATCTCTAATAATTTTCATTAGATCTAATGCATCCATCTTTAAACCTTTTGGTAGGCCATGTAGAATTTTGGGCATAAAATCATTTACGTGATTATTATGCAGCCTATGCTTAGCAAACTGTGAGTTAATATCCATATTTAAGTAACTTCGTGAATGTTCTTTGATCCGTGTCTTAAAATTTCGTCTTGTTTGACCAATGTAAGCTACATTACAACTATTACATTTAATTTTATAAATACCCGATCTGAATAATTTATCAAATTTGTCTTTACCGTTTACTAAAAATTTCAAAAAGTTTAAAAAATGTGAAACTTTGAACCACCACGTAGGCATTACGCTGATTATCATGATTCTTCGTATTTTATTTTCTCATATTATTTAACTGTTATTATAATATGTCATGAACAGCAAGGTATGCGTGGTTACAAATCGAGTAATGAAAACTGAAATGTGGCACTCACACAGTTCGCAATCCAAACTCGATCCAATAGAGGTAACTAAAGGTTTGTACCTTGTACATTACAACAAACTGCCAATTGTTTAACGGGAACGTTCTCAAATGGAGAAAGTTTTAGCACCGGATTTCGTAGCGCGAAAATATAAAAAATTTAGTTTAGCAAAAAGTTTTAGAATGGGTGGATGATTAAGTCCCTGACTGCATCGTTATAAATCGATTGCGTCATTGTGGTAGATACTTCTCTTTCAGGCCCTGCAATCCGCCATCAACTTTGTTTCCGAATGGTGCTCAACTTGGCAGCTGCAAATCAACCCCTCAAAATCAGCTCTTATAACCTTTTCATTACAAAGCAAACCCCATTCACATTCTTACACTCTCTTAAATAATCCTATCCTCCCTGTGACCTCCCACTGCGACTTAGGAGTCATTCTTGATTCTAAACTCAACTTTAATGGCCACATTAGAATGATTGTGCGGAAGGCGATGGCTATAGTTGGCATGCTTTACCGCCTCACTGACGTTCAGGACCCTACGGCTCTGAAAACTGTCTTTTTCGGTTGTATTCTCCCCATCTTCGAATACTGTGCACCAATTTGGTCTACCGCCTGCCACACTACCTTGGATTTGCTCAACCGTCCAGTCAACTTCTTTCTCGCCATAGTTCGCCATCGAGTCCCCATCTTCAGAAGCTCATCCCGTTACCTCATCCTTTCCTCCCTTGGCATTTCTCATTTAACTCACCGCAGTGTCCTATCAGATATGATGTTCCTACAAACAATCTTCAGCGGCTCTCTACGGACCAATGAAATACTCCCTCTCTTTAGTATTCATGTTCCTCCCCGTCCATTACGCAGTAACTGTCTACTGCATACTCCCAGATTCCGTCTTTCCATCTCCCAGCGCTCTCTCTTCTTCCGAATCCCCTCCTTGTTTAAATCCTTGGCCTCGAAATATCCTTCCTTGGACCTTTTCTCCTTTGCCACCATTTTCAAATCCTCCCTGAAACGCCACTTAAATGATCCATCCCTCTCCAATCCCTAAGTCCCTTCCTACGCTTGCCTCATTATTGTTTTATTTAATGAATATTATGTTTTTGTTTGAAATTTTTATTTACTTATTGATTATGTCAGCCAATGTAATAGCCTTTGTGCCGTTTTTGGTGGTGAAATAAATAAATAAAATACAGAAATAAAAAACAAACATTTATTCTTCAGTGTTTCAAATGAGATATGAATAATTGCACTATTAACTCAAACTAAATATAAATTATCATCAAATTTCACACATCCATGTTTAGCTTCGTATAGTGGTGGGAGTTAGCGTTTAGGAAAAATTCTACCAACAGGACAAAGGAACATCCATGGGCTCCCCAGTGTCACTTGCCGTGGCGAGCATTTACATGGAGATATGTGAGCAGATGGCCCTTGCATAATTTCATTATAAGCCCAAACTCTACGTGAGATAAGTAGGCGACATATTTGTCATCTGGTCCCATGGAAAGCAGGAATTTGAGAATTTTCATACAACACTTATGCAACAGGCATCCATCCATTCATTTTATAATTCATGACGAGGAGGATGGCCGTCAGCCCTTTCTCGACGATCTAGTGTCCAAAAAAGAGGATGAAACTTTGGGATACACAGTGTACCGAAAGAAAACATGAACTGATCGGTACCTGAACGTCAACTCCAACCACCATCTGCAGCAGAAAGAATGAGTCATCAGAACCCTATTCCACAGAGCTCTACAGGTTTCTGTCTCAGGCTCCATCTCCCGTGAAAAGGAGAAAATAAAATTTATTGAAGACTTTCGAGAGGAACGGCTTCCACTGGAAGCTGATTCTCAAGACCGCCCGTGAAGATCAAGATGTCATGGCCTTGAGAAGGACCCCGCAAGAGACGGAAAGACGTAAACCAGCAGCCTACGCCGTCTTACCGTATGCTGCGGGAAGTACGGAGAAGATCGCCAGGGTCCTCAGAAAGTTTGACGTTGTGACTCGAAACAGCTGCGTCACCAAAATAGCGAATCTACTTTGCCGACGCAAGGACCAATTACCCAAGGGCTCAGAAGGAGGAGTATGCAAAGCGAAATGCGAATGCGGGAAGTTTCACGTGGTCCAAACTTCCTGAGCGCTGAAGTGTTACATTTTCGATCATCAAATAGCCATAGAGAATTGACAACCGAACCGGTCAGCCATAGCGGGGCACACTTGGAGCGGTCCGTCCCAAAAAATGGATCTGGAGGAAGCAAGAATTATCTACGCCAACGAAATACCGTGCAAGCCACCACTAGGATGTGTGGCACGGGGTGATTCCGCAACAGGCATGAATCCCTCACCCCAGCTCAAATCCGAACCACGCACGTTCCCCCGAAATGCCAGGCGCAGGCCAAAAGCAGTCAGGATAACAGTGCGCGGTCAGAGCAGAAACTACTGAGTGCTACATGGAAGAGCATGTTACTATGCAGTACACTTATTAAGATACGACTACTGGTATATATACTACACTACTGGTGACTATAATTACTGCGACAGATAAATAGTTCTATAAGGTACTAAATCATGCAATAGCTATATCATGCTGGAAATTGCATACGAGGTTAGTCGCTTATAATGATTATTGCCAGGGAGACTCGACAGTTCCCCGGATTAGTAAGGGAGGCCATAGAAATTTCAAGTCTCCGAACAACGCTCACAGAGTAGATGGCTACGCGCTTTCCAGCACTTAGAAGCCAATTTTCTAAAGGAGGGAAAGGACTTCCGTAAATGGCGGGAAACAATCACACCTGACCAACCACCGAGCTATATATAGCGACCAAAATGCATCCTGAGCACTTCAGACCTGAAGAAGCGTGCGGAAACGCTCGCGAAACTGTCGTCCTCAAAATGGCACGATGCAAAAGCTACCCCAAAAGCCATCAAGCAACATCCGCCTTGACCGTTGAGCTAATAACGAGACTTGCTCTTAGTTTCCTCGTCACTAATAATCAGGAGACGTGGCTGCGAGCAGCGACGTTCATGAGAAAAATGAACCACTAAAAATTTATTTTTGCTCAAATGCTTCAAATAAACTTTCATATCAAGTAGAGAGGCTAAAAATCTCATCTAAGTAGAGACGACACACAAAAAGACATAAATTATTTAATACAAACTCAACTTTACACATAAAATTTGACTTCTATGGAAGAGGGGTTTGTACAGATATCTCATTTTGTATCGCTAACTGCAGGCCATTGTTCATCGTACGCAATATTTCCACTTTTTCCCACAGAAATGAATGACGAAAGTTGGTAAAGAATGTAGCAATTATGAAAATCGCTCAATATTGCCCAACCATGCGTTTTTGAATCTCATTTTTCGAGTTTTACGGTCATTGCTGGAATTTATAAATGTGTATAAATTACATTAAATATATCTTATCATTTCAAATTTTGTTTTGGTTATCAGGTATTACACTGGGTTACCTTCTTAACTACAAGTAGTCATAACGAGAATTGCGGTATTTTTAATATTCACAAATGTGTTTTCACAATTAAAATTCTTATCTATATGCTTCCTCATCTTTTTTCGTTGAGTTGGCTATATTTTGATAAGCCCCGTAATCTGAGTCACTCGATTTTCCAAATCTTAGAGCGTCAAAATGAGAATATGTGAAGTTCCCGGAAGAACTCAGTCATTTTTGATTGTCTTTTGATTCACATAACTCTTGTCGAAGTCGCTTACATCTTTTCCGCGGCTCCTCACGTCGACGTCCCTTGAAAAGGACGGACTTGACGTAAAAGTTTGGCGCCTCAGAATGTTTAATAACCCCGGCTTGGGCAACTTCTCATAAATATTCATGTGCTCCTGCTTGCATTGCCCGACCAGATTAGTGATTCCTGTGTCATGGTAAATAGAAGGGCACCAAGTCAATTCAAAATTCAGAGACCTCTATTCATTTAGTTCCTTCCCCTGGCGCTGGATGCATTTATAGCGCGCGCATCAATATCAGTTTGTAGCGCTGGGAAAACAGTTCGAAAGAATCCCTGCAGATGGCGTTAGCTTACTCACTGCACTTCGACCGGTGCGTCGCTGGACCAGAAGTATTCATCTACGCGCCAAAATATATTTGAAATTGGTAACATAAGGCATCATATAACACGCCTCGTAGGGATCGCCAACGGAGATCGGTGACTATTTGGCGTATGACTGGAAACTTTCTCTTACAGAAAGTTCAAACCTCATGCTCGGGATTTTGAAAAAAAAACATTAGATTAGATTGTTCTTTGTGGGAGCCTTCGACGGGAGCTCGAGCACTTAGACCTTGCGTGGTGCATTGTGCCAACCCCATTTTTAACCTGCCTGCCACATGCAGACGGGACAAGAGCGCCACGGTGAAGGTATCACCCATCCAACCCTCGTCCGGGCCCAACACTACTTACAATCAGTGATCTCACGGGAACTGGTGTTTCAATGAGGCTAGGCCCTTGTCCACCCCCCTCCCCCGAAAAAAAAACATTTTATCATCAAAGAACACGCAAAGCACTTAGGAGAGATTTGGCATCATGTTATTTCCTTCAAAGTTACACCAGAAGAACACGAAGGTAATTCAGAAATAATCCTAGCATTCCTTTTGATGGACACAATAGGCAAGCGGTAGCCACCAAGTTGAAAAGGCACTTATGTGTGTCCAAATAAATTATTCAGCGAAGTTGGTTCGGCGGTTAAAAGGAATATGTGCACAAACTTAATGTCTCAAATATTTTGCACAAGCAGTTTAACCATGAATCCCAAAAAACAGCCATGAAGCTATTGGCGACATTAGATTGCGAAACATGGAGGTCAACGCTGCTATCCAAGGGATAACGGAAAAGAGGTATTATAATATGGTCAGGTCCATGGCACTGATGTGCAACAGCAGAACTTTCCCAAAATCTTAGTCAGTGAGCGGAGCTAAGAAAAGGTACTTAACAAACGGGATTAAAATTAAAGAAAATAGAATCAATGGTTGGCGAATTCACTTTGTGGAAATTATGATTGTGCTAAAAATGTAATCTTGTAAACTCTGTAATCTTGATAATGGCCTGAAAAGGCCGAAACCGGTTGATTTGTGTTTTAAATATATTGGCGAAAAAAACTAAGTGGTTATTTTTAACATAAAGAAAATAGTGCTGAAGTGGTTTCGCTGGGCCTGTTGGATCACACTATCGGTCACATTGTAACGATGCCACATGATGTTACAAAAATTCACAACTAAATGCATTCGACAAATAATGTTTAATTATTCAGATGCATTAACATTAACGCCTTCTTATGTTTCATGTTATTCTTATTGGGTGTTTTTCAGGTAATACCGAGGGCAATATTTTGCAGTTATTCCAAAAACGCAGATTTTTTCCAAAAATATGCCATAGATACCGCTAAACGATTTGTGAAAGAGAACCCGTGACAGTGCGTAAAGTACTCTTTCATAGCCCTCAAAAGATATTTTCAGCTGAAGTAAATTCTTCTCGGGTTTGCGTACGGGTTAATTGCTCCATCTTCATCTCTGCCGACGTGTCGATGAAAGACTTTTTTTCATCGTCATCAGGGCCGTTGATGACGATAAAGAAGTCTTTCATCGTAACGTTCCTGATGACGATGAAAAAGCCTTTCATCGACACGTAGGCAGAGATAAAGACGGAGTCGGATACAAACCCTGGATGTCGGATAAAACACCTGGATACAAACCCGAGAAGACTTTATTTCAAATATTCAATAAATCCTAGACATATCCAGTTCTTCTGCCCATTGGAATGCTTTCAGAGGACGCACTAGAGCCGTGCAATAAAGACGTGAGAAGATATTAGGGTATTCCAGGAAGTTTTCCAGAGAAGCGGCCATGGAACGTGATTGACCTCAGCTTCTTGTTTTATCAGATCCCTACATTTTCAGCATCAGGTTATTTCCTAAAAGCCCTGAGTCACTTGTCAAAATATGTACTTGCTCTCCTTAAAGAATCTTAAATGGTGAGTTGAGCAAACCTGGGAGACAAAGTGACGGTAAGTGATGTATATTACAGAGATTGGATAATTTTACGTCAATTTTTCATTCGCGGGTGATGATTTAATCTGTAAATTAATTTCTATCTTCCATTGTGAAATGTACCGATTTTACTAGCGATGTAAATGATTTGCTTAAAATATTATGCTGTCCATTTATATAAATATTATTTAAAATTATTTAAATGTATTGATACACATATTTCATCCAGAGTAACCTATGCACTATGCAGACATTATGAGAAATATAAAATTCAATTATTCCTATACCAGTTGTTCAAATAACTCTCGATCCTGTAGTCAATTAGTATTTTCATGTAAGTTCTACGCTAATTTTTTAATATATAAGAAATTAGATGGTCATAATTTTATAAATTATCACGCTTTATGCCTATAAGTAATCAAATCATTGGGTAGGTAAAGGTTTGCGAAGGCCTGGGCACCATTTTGGAGTTTTGGCCGGCATTTCGGTGAAATTTGCCACTGTTAAGTGGAACAAGATTTTTCATTGGGAAATCAAATATTTTGACTTTAGCAACATATTTTTTATGTTTTTATCGACCATTGCATTTAAATCCGAACCTCATAATCGGCCGTTTCATGATGCAGTGCAATTATTCTCCTTCTCGTAGATGCAAGGGTGTAAACATCTTTCCGGATGAAGTCTTAGGATTCATTAGCATTATCATGGCTAAGTACTCTTAAAATTCAGAAAAATGGTGGTTTTACATGTTGATAGCAAAAATAGCCCCCAACTGCAACAAGAATACTTTGACTTGAAGATGCACCAGGTCGAGTGGTGACGTTTTGCCTACGAAGTAATAAAATGCGATGAAACTCGATATAATAAAGAAGTGAATTAACACAGACTGTTCTGTTATTTATTATACTTGAAGGAAAAAAAGAAGTGAGTGCAGTGGCCAAAAGACACTAACATAACACACGTATTTTCAAATAAATTAAGAGTTAACATCAATGAGGACAAATTTCGACGTTACACATTTGAGACAAATACTGTTTACACATGGCCAAACGCAGATTACTTTTAAAAATGTTTCTTTCAGTTTATTATTTAAGGTCAATGAATCATGATTTAGGATTCATAAAGAAGAAAGTAACAAAACACAGGGTAGCAACGCCAAATTAACGACGCAGTATTTCAATTAAAGGAAAAAAGTATGCACGATGACAAAATGAATAATAATTTTCATTTAAAAGTTAAATATGAGATAAAATTTATTTTTCTAAATGAATAAATTCAAGCAAAGTTAAAACCCACGATACCGTAATTCAATAGACGGCATCTTCACTGAACAGCACTACTATGTTAAAGATTCATCTTGTACATTATACATAAAGGTATTTCAACTTGGCATTACGTGATATGCTAGCAATATCCGCCCTTGGCAGTAAAATGTCAAGAAAATTCAATCTATATGAAAGTTTAAGAACAATATTATATTTACTTTATAGCATAAAAAAGCATTTTTCGATGAAAAACAATCATCTAAAGTTTTTTAGTTGAGGTTTCGACGGCATTTATATCATCGCTCTTTGTTCACTAACTTTTAAGTCTCAATAATAAATGGTTGTCCATAACATATGATAAGCATGTTGGATAAATGAAAAAACAGTGGAAGCTAATCCCAAACGAGAGCATACAACAAACAACAAAATCATACAATGACACATAAGTATATTCAAATGGGCACATCTTTCAATGGGCTGCTAATGATGCAGGCATTGCTTTTGTGCTCCGCAGACGTGTAAACAAAAGCTCATTGAATGGACAAACTCTTTTCATTGAAAATAATTTATAGAGTACTGATTTAAAATGGAAAAATATCAATGCCAAAATTTGGCTCCCACAAGTGTGAATGGGAAAAAGGTGAGTGAAACGAATTATACAAATAAATACATTGAGAGACACTAAAAATTCAGTAGGGTGACATTCCATACTGAGATAAAGAGGAGGTGAACCCACAAATTCGTGAAACATTTCTTCTAATAAATTTTTAATAGTACTCGATAAAACTATATTGAAATTATCAATACCGCTAAAGAAACAGTTGCTTCCTTTCATCAATTGGACAAATGAGTACTTATTTTATCGTAATGTAACAATTCCCAATAAAGTTTTCGATAAGTACCTCAAAAAACGGCCAATTTTGCGGCGGGGTAAGGTCCTCAATCTCTTGCCCCTGGGTCCTTGGTTTGGGTCCCGCTGTCAGTCACGCCCGTTTGAAGGACTTCCATGAGACCTAGAAAGTATAATTTGGCACAATTACAAGTCAAGACCAAAAATATCGACCGAAAAATTGTTTAAACTGCGAGCAACAACTTAATGGGGTAGAATTCACCCCGTATTGATAACTTTTAGACTGTTAATACACCGATTTAAATTTCTTCCAGACAAGATACAAAGTGAAAACTTTCACTGTTTATGCCTGGGAAAATAAAGTTTTTAATCTTGTATACATGTTCTAACCGTATTGCTTTTTACTGTCAACTTTAAGTCTATTAATTTCCTTATTTGAATTACTTCCAAACAATATACAAAGTAAAAACTTGCACAGTGTGATGACTGAGTTTTTAATATTATATACAGTTTCATATACGCATTTGCTATTCCACAATATTGCGTTTTAGCTCCAAAATCGTCTATTTTTTAACCATTTCAAAGTTAGAAATATCAATTTCCAAGGCTATTGAGGTATGGGTAGTGAATGGGAACTTATGCCTGAGGCTTTTTGGCTTAAATAAAGTGATCAATACGAGAATTACCAAGAGATTTCAGATGCAATGTTTTTAACCTCAGCCTCTCCATGAGTGTTTAATGACTTATTCATGGCCATTGCATTTTGTATGAACTAATTTCATTTTTCCCCCCGTTGAGTTTTGACGGACACCCTCTTCAAGTTAATAAATAAACCTCATTTTTGGTTGTTACACAGGAATGAGCGGGAGCACAGACAACATCACGGAATCCATCTGCAGCTTCTATGATACAGTGACCTGCGTGAAGCGGATTGCAACGAGAGGTGAGCATGTTAACAACTTAATTAGTTATATTTTTATCTGCAAAGTCAACTACCTAAATATAATTTTTAATCGCATAAATTTATCTGCCCTTAGGTAAAGGGCTTTCTTTTACAATGAAAAATTATATTTTCGTAACATAAAAGCTCTCAGTTAATTTCCCCACCTAGAGTAAACTGAAAATTATATTTGAGGTACCCCATGCGCAAGCATTGTCTTAAGAAGGTATTTGAATAATCCATTTCTAGAAACAAGTGAAAATATATAATAGCTGATTTATGTTTGAGGAGAAATAAATAATAAATTATTGACTGATGAATGTTGCAAAATTATGCTTGCAGTCTACATTTTGAACGTAACTTTAAAAAATAATTTAAACGAACACATGTTAAATTGCTGGCTGATACGTGGCATGGTGTGTTATTCCACGGGTTCATAGTGGGCCGATAAATGGCCCCCTGGTATTAAAGGAGTGAAGCCCGGGTCACATGGTACTTGACTTAGCACAAGATCCTTAATGCTATCCGGTACATGATTATGTGGGTGGAATCCAGTATGATTTGAGCCGTCCTAAGAGCTCCATGACACGGTGAGGTACTGATATTTTCATTGATACCGCTGCCCACGACCACTAAAATTTTCAAGCAATCAATCCATGGGAGTGGGCGACCAATACAAATGCAAGGAAATTTTGATTTAAAGTTAATTTCACGGCCATAAATGAGTGATAGCCGCAAAGGGTTCACAGATGACGCGGATATCAGAAAGTGAAGACCGCACAGTGACAGTAGAAGCCAACAAGATTGGTCAACGGACCCAAAGTCACACAGGGAGCGGGAAAAAAACGAGTAACGCATTATTATAAGATCAAGAGCCATTCCTGTGCGACTTACTCCTTAGTCCTTGTGTAACTTTGGGTCCGTTGACCAATCTTTTGGCTTCTGCTGTCACTGTGCGATCTTCACTTTCTGATAGACGTTGCTTCATCCCGCACCTGCTGACTGCTTTCCAATCTTTCGCGGCATTCCCCTCGCAAGAGAATGCCTCCAAGTTTTGATACGCCTGTAGAAATAGGAGTGACTTTTAATTTATCGCAGGGGTGGAAGGGGTGGGATGCTGGGAAGGGGCAGCGAACAAAGTCGGTCACTTATTCCCTAAGTTATCATACCATGAAGAAAACATAAAAATGACGTCGATAATGAGGAGATAAGTGGATCGGGAGGGTATATTGGGAGGGCAATTTTCCGGGACAATGTCATTGAAGTTTATTACTAAACACATCTGATGCTGCAAAAAGTTTTTACTGGCCGTATTTACACTTCATTTATTCTACGTTCGTTTCCTCATCATGTGACAAAATATTAGCTAGACTATTGGTAGGTTTCACATTAATATTTTTGTGTTACATTGTGGTTCTATATCAAATTCCTCCACACTACCTCAATGTTCTTTCACACTTGAAAAATTTTTTATTTTTTTTAAATTTAAATTGAAGAATAACGAATTTAACTGGGAGCTAGAATTTTTCCCCAATAAATTTGTCTTATATATAATAGTATTATTCCTTACGAAAAAACTTAAGGAATTAAAACAGCTTTACAACCTCGAGCTTTTGCTGGATCAAGTATTGAGTGAAGTGGCTCTAAACCTACGCCTTGCATCCGAATGGAATTCCGGGCATGTGTTGGTTAAGGCAATCGCCAATTCTCCAAGTGATCGGAGTTGTGATTCGGGCTAAGTGCTCTCAGGTGGCCGGGAGCACGAGGCATGCAACTGTCAGCCTGCCTGCTCCGAGTATAGCTACGAGCCGGAAGTGTCGTCAACGAGATTTCCTGCGCCCGAGGACCCATCCAGTCGGGCCGTTCTCAACACTCTGAGGCACCTCTCCGGACAAGATGACGATCGAGACCTTGCGTGAGTGCCATTCATGGAATCCCTCCCCTATAAATGGTCGTCTCTACACGGCGGACAATCAAGTGTATCCACATTGGAAGAATAAACTCCGTATTCTGGGCTGTTCGATCTCTATGTGGTATATTTTTTTAACATTCATTCAACGTTTCGCTTCCTTGACTGCACGATTTGTAAGCTATACATGGCTCGTAGTTTGTACAATTCGCCTTCCAAAAATAACGGCTGAGAAAATAAATTAGAAAGAGATGAGAGAGACAGCGTTATATGACCGCTAGCCATGATATGATTTAATGCATGAATAAAAGGATAGCACATCACAATGTACATAATTACTAACAGAGCGCTCAGCAGAGGACGGGAGAGGTTGAATGAAAATTTAAAATAAATCACAGGGATGCAAAAAGTATTCTTCAGAATATTGATAAAAAAATTCTGTCTAAACCTTAAGGTAGTTAGTAAGTAGCAAGATAGTTCCCTAGTAACAACGGGAATCATATTCGGATTATACGGTATAATATATAATTTTAGCAGCTAGAGGAAGCATAGATTAAAAATTGAAATAATTGACGCAATTATATGTTTATATTCGTCTGAGGTTCTAAGTATTTAAATAAATATATCTAAATAAGTCTTTGACTTGACACATTTCTTCCACGCGGTACGTTTAAAACCCATTGAAATTGGAAGATCATTACGATCCTGAAAAAAGTCACCGCGGTAACTATATGATTTATTTTCAAAAATAGTAATTGGCTATCAATTCCAGTAATTGGCTATAAGAGGCGAAAACTCCAGGGAAATAGAATAAAAATACAATTCAGGGATGTCACTAACTATTTCTTTAAAAAATGCAGAGCAGTAGATTTTGTACTGCCCAATATTTTTAATACTGAAAATAATAATGCAGTTCCACAATATCTCGCCCAAAACTGATGACTATTCCTTTAAGTTATTTGCATATTACTGCCGTAATTGTAGTCAAACTGTGGTAGTTCCATACAAACGGCACCACAGTCGACTCCTGCCGCTGGACAACGTGGTCCTTAAAAAAATATATTAGTGGAATTATCCGCATATTTTGTGCCTTTTTTGTTTTTTAATTACGTAACCCATTTCATCAGCAACGGTAAGAATTTTAAATGAATTAAATTAAAAAGGGATATTCATTATTTTTTACTCACATAGCCACCAGAGCCACATTATAAAACAAAAGTTGCAATTTGGTAGCGTGTCTCTCGGCTTATTGTAGTTTGAGCGAAGTATCATTTTACCTATAAATCAATGAATACGGTCTGATTTTACAGAACTTTATCTCAGCTCCCCAAAGATATAAAATTATCATCCCCCGACCGATCTACTTATCGAGATATTTAATAAAAAATACCAGCTCTTTTACATGAGAAATGGAAGGTGAATGCACCCCAGGGGGACCTCATTGAAAAAACGAGCAATTTATAACACCTAGATCTCGTCAACAAATTAACAGTGTGTAGGTTACATGCTTTCCCTGCCATTTTTCAAAATATATCCTATCGTCACCGCAGTAATTTTTCAGGATCACAAAAAGACCTCCCAATCCAGGGAGTTTTAAAAGTAACGCGTGAAAAAAATGAGCCAAGTTGAAGACTTGCATAGATATTTTTATTTATTTAATATATTTAAAATTTCAATCTTATAAAATATTTTTAGTGTACCATTAATAATGGAATGTTAAATTCATGCTTTCTACCACTGCTGAAATGAAAACATATACTTTTAATATGGTCTCCATCATGACGAGGGAACTATCTCACTCAAACTGCCTTAAAAGACACTTCCTTTTTAACTAAAATGTATTCTGAACTCGAAAGGTGTATGACCAATTAGCATCCGTCACGTTGGCATATCATCTGAAAACAATATGATCGGACATTATACTAGCCATAGGGTATTTTATTCGCTAATACCGGAAGATAATAATAATTTACAAGCTTAATAATGCCAGAGTAACCAACCTTTACAATAAATCTGCCCTCACGATTTCCCGCTAAGTTCACGACCTTAGACCATATCCGCTGAATTAGTGCCGTTAGTACGGGCGACTAGCATGCCTTTTTCTAAACAAGTCCGTATCTGCCATCTTGCAGTCGTGAAATAAGTCCTAAGAAGGTTTTGGACCTCCGTTCCAGAACTTATGGAAGCTTAAAGTAGCTGGAGAGAGATATTTTCCTATCCATTATTAAGATCACATTAAAATTTTATGTCTAAACGTCATCTACCGTATGAAGCGTGACGTAAATAAGGCACAATTATTGGTCCGATCATATAGTTTTAAGTAACTGAAATTCACAGTAATCAAATACAAATATCTGTATAAGTCGGCATCTAAACTCATTTTTTCACACGGTACGTTTAAACTTACTTCACAACGTCAGATTTTTTGTGGTTCTGAAAAAACTTACTGCGGTGACCATGTGATTGATTTTTTAAAAAAATTGAAAAAACACGCTAACCATACACTATTATTTTATGCAGAGATCTAGATGGTATGAGTCCCTTATTTTAAATAATGCTTCCCTGGAGTAAATACTCGTACCATTTTTCAAGTATTTTTGACAAAAGTCTCGGGGAGTAGTGCGGTCAAGGGATGACATTTTGGTACCTCTGGAAGAATGAAACATGGTTCTTCAAAATGAGACCAAATAATTGGATTTCCAGGCAAAATGATCTCTCGTTCAAACTATCTTCAATACGGCTAGTGCGTACGCCAGAACGTGGATTGGAACACGACCTCAGCGGCTCTTATTAGATTAATTATCCATAAAACCAATTTCAATGCATGTAATGACATCAAATGATCATTTCAAATGAGCCTACTTATACGGCGCTTTGCTCCTCTTTATAGACACTTCAAATCTCATGAGAAGACCCAGGCTCCTTCGGAACTTCAAAATCTTACGGATAAGAAGAAGAAAAATCAACGACGAGTACTGTGAGTCATACTGAAATACAAACAAATCCTCCATACATTGTCCAAAGAGACCCTCAATGCCGAGATTTGGACACGGGAAAGATAAAAAAATGCAAAAGAAGAAGACTGTTTTCTATAATTTGCGAATGAGTAGGCTCGAGTTTAAAAAATGAATTTGCAAATGTGGGATTAACCATTTTCTCATAATTTAGTCCCTTTTTACCCATTTAATGGATATCCAAAAACAGCCAGTAGCATTGACCTTTGTACAGAATATTATCTGTAGCTAAATCATAACGATAAGCTTTTATAGAGAATATACACGAAGCGATACATTTTTTGGTCCCTCTACACTTCTTAGTTTGCTAGAGAATGATAAAAATGATTTTAGAATTTATATTATTGAAAGAGTAGGCTCGAGTTTAGATAATGAATTCGAAAATGAGACCTTAACCATTTCATCACATTTAATTCCATTTTTACTAATTTTATGTTCATTCAAAATCAGCTAGCATCGTAGACCTTTGCACAGAATATTAACAGTAGTAGAATCGTAATGATAAGCTTTTACAGAGAATTTACTAAAAACAATACATTTTTTGGTCCCTCTACTTTTCTTGGTTTGCTACAGATTGAAAAATGGTACTAATGACTTACATACTGCCTATAATACCACAAGACGGAGAAGCGGGGTCCATCAACATCTGCATACGACCCCGCGGACGGCGGAGGAGGGGCATGGCAGGATGTGTTGGCACACCAGCCGTGAAAGAGGAGGGAATAGGGTAGAGGTAGTAGGAAAAGACAAAGCTGGATACGATGAAATTACACGTCAGTGGTGCGTCTTGTGGTAGAGTAACGCTATTTTTATTGCAATCGCTAATGATGCGAGGAAAGAAGGAATTTTTGTATCGGCCAGTTGGTCAGTGTATTCCTTCGACTAACAAAGTTTTTCTGAGTTGGTTGGTGTAATTGCGGAAGAGTTGGGAGATTTCTATCAATAACTGGCTAGATAAAATGGTGCCGATCAATTTAAGGAGCTAATAAAAAAGATATCGTAGGTAGAGAGAAAGATTCCATTTAGGTATGAACGGAAATGGACAGTTTTGCAAGGCGCACGTGAGGATATGGATTTCCGTAACTAGCAGATCGGGAGTGTATCTCTCTTCTGTCGTCCCTCCCTCAGTTCAAGAGATATGGAGCGGAGTCTAAAGAATATTCTTTGTATCGTACCGAAACTTGACTGATTTCAAATTTTCAAGTTATTTTCGTCTAGCGAGTATCCACAGTCTCCAGCGGCTTGCAACCTAATTCTTTCATCAGCTGATTTCACTCTCCTTTCGCTCGAACCAACTTTTAACGAAGCTTACAGAATCCTTATGCACGTATTTTTTACATCGCGAATTAAACCTTTCTGCGTGGGGTCTCAAATTATCACGGCAAATTCGTGGAGGACCTAACCAGACTGAAATGTCATTTTGTTTCTAATTCCTGCAAGGACCTTCCCTACTACTTACTTTTAAAATCCTAGTTTCTTTCATGCAGCGCATCATTTGCTTCGTTTGTCTTTTTACCCCACGCTAGGTCTGAATTTAGGGGTATTTCCAAGTTTTGTCAGCATAAAACCTTTATTATATCTCCATCCACAGGATAGGTATGGTTATATAAGTTACAGTTTCCGGCTCAACTTTGTAGAAAGCGACACATTATATAATTTCACGCTTTGTACATTCCACACTTTTTTTATTTTTACCGACCATAGTATCAACATACAATGTAATTATCGCATCATCCTTGAAAATGACATAGTATGTTAAAACCATGGTCGGTAAAAATGACAAAGTGTGGAATGTATATACAAAGCGAGAACTTATTTCATGACAGATATGGCGCCAAAATGATTTACATCGTAAGAAGTTTAGGTATTGCAGTTCAATCAGCGAGTTCAAGCCCTTACCCGAGACACCACGAACTAACTTTGCTCAATGAGAGAATTACGAATTCCGTATCTTAAGTAATTTCTTGCTCAATGACTGTCTGTAAAATGATCTAATTTTGCTGCTAAATGTATATGAAAAATAGCAGGACGCCTATCATCATTGAGTTAGACGAAAGAATATCCTAAGGTGGCTGGAGCGGTAATCGTGGGTATTTTAGGGAATCGGGTAGAAACGATAATATTTTACAGAGAATTTACACAAAACAATACGTTTTGGGTACCTCTATACTTCTTATACATCTTATTTTGCTACATCATGAAACAATAGTACTAATGAATGGTACAAATAATACTAAGGAATGGTACAAATTCACATATATAAACTTACCAAGAACGTCAAAAAATTCTTAGATCACACTCCACTTAAATACATCTACTTATACGATTAAACCACCATCCATCTAGTAAAGTAAATGGTGTATAAATCACACTACCAAAGTTTTGTCTAAATAAAAACAGAGTTATAACTTGGATTTATGGCGCGGAGTTTGAAATCTAAGCGTAAATCGTACGTAAGTACGAGTTTTTTACTCGACATCATACCTTGATATTTAGTACTCAACTTTATAATTATGAGAAATATTTCTTTCTCGGTTGGGAAAATATTTGCGCACATAGATGTGAATAATTTCGTCATATACGTCTAAAGCCATGGGGCTAAGTGCTTAAGTATGCACTAAGGGAATGGTTGCAGGCTTTACTTTGTGGAAGTTATCCGTGATGGACCAAATAAACATGAATTTTAAAACTCCATTAGATGCTTAGTAGCACGATCCAGGTCTCAACACTTGGTGTCATTATCAGGGGAACTTAACCTGAAGTAATTTTTATAAATTCATTTTTATTAGTCATTTTTATTTGGTCCATGCTATAGTATGATTAAATTGCCAATAAACCAAATCAGTAACATGGAAAATTTTCACTTTCTTCCATACATATTACTAATAAAAGCAGAAATGCAAAGTTTAATGAAAATCCGTGCATAAACAAACAACGCTCCAACCACCTTAAGAGAGCAGCCTTGACGGTGCATGACGAGAGTAATGAAAGTGTGAGAGTTTTATATTCCGAGTACGGACCTCACTGACTTCGCGCCGAGTATGAATGTGGGGTCCCCCAGGACCCAGACTTTTAAAACCGATTTCTAGTCACAATATTCATTACCCTAAGAAGAAATGAATGAATATAGAACAAGAATATTAATTTAGACAAAAAACTGTAAATTAATCGTATTTTTCTGAAATTAAACTCTTAATTTCACATTAAAATAAATATGAAACAATTTTTTTAAGGACAGCATTTGGATAAAATAAAAAAATATTGTTGAAAATAAAATTAAGGTAGTATACACATGTTCCATTTCTCATTCAATCTCCCATTTCAGAATGACTAGGGCCACATACAGTCAAAAATTATGTTCCAAATGTATTCTAGAGGAAAACAACGACATGAACAGCGGAGACACATCGAGAAAACAGAGAATCGAGTCCTCTAGACCTCGATAATAATTACAATGTGTTGCAGTGGCGTGCTGAGTGAGTTGAATTTGTCTAGACTTGGAACAGCTCTGTCATAATAGCGATATAAGTTACACAACGTAGAGTACTGAGCCGGGTTCCAGAAGACCATCAGTATGATACAGTCCGGGGAATCCTATGATTTAAACGAAGGTATACGTTTGTTCTAGATTTGAAACTCCAAATATAATTCTCTCGGAATACATGAAGTACCAATTATTGCAAAAATAAATTGAATTAATTATTTTCGAAAATGTATTTCTCGAGCCTCCGGAGACCCGAGGTCCGTACTCAAAGTGTTAAAGCTTGCAAATGTCCCGACCAAAGTGAACTGACTCCATTTTCAATTTCAGGAAGAACAACGCCGTCCTGCATGTCTTCTTCAAGGACTTCAAAGTGATGCGCTACAAAAGAGCCATCATGTACGATGCCTTGGATTTCCTGTGTAAGTTCCGCCACTCAAACGAGAGGAGCAATGGGCGGGGTTGGGGGAAGGGGGAAGGGGGAAGAGGGGGGGTGAAGGGGGGGGGGAGACCCTACTCTCTTTTTCCTGCCCGCCAACCACCACCAAAGAGTCGAACGAATGATTTAACGCGGAGTTTCGTAACCGCCCGACGGCGGCAGGCAATAGAAATATGTGACGTTTCGGGAGGCAAGTGGGTCACCGTGCGTTTGTGAGGATCGCTCCTCGTGGCATGAGCCTGGAGGATGAGGAGCGCGCCCCCGAATTGTGTGAGCCGCGGAACAGAGGAGGCGGCTCGGCCACTGCACTCTCGGCATTCCCCCCACCCATTCCCCCCTCACACACACACACGGGGGCCGGCCTCAATCGTCCCATTCACTCGGACGCGGCCTTTGTTTTGTCACCGTCAAACGCTTTATTGGAGGAGTGAGGGCGAAGAAAATGAACCCGTTTGTGTGGTCCCGCTGGGCGCGTCAAACCGGGGATTTCCCGCAGGTGCTGTGTGTGTTCTAAAGCCCTGTACACATGTGAACTGTTATTGAGCCAGATGAGGTCTGCAACCCTGCCCCTAGCCATGTCTGATGTAATGATTGGCAATATTTCATCGTCGTACACGCACGAAGCCACTGGAAGAGATCAAATTCTCGATATACATTTGTGTAAGTGACTTCTTTGCGTATAAGATTGACGCTTAGATGTATTAGCGATAAAGAGCAAACATCGTAAGACTACGAATATTTTTACTCGAGTGAATTGATCACGATCATTGATATGAACATGCTTCGTAACAGGAAATATACTCGATAATTATGCATGTAAGCATAATTATTCAGAATAATGTATCGCAATAGAAACTTAAAAATAAAAAAAATGACTTCAATACTTACTTATTACAGTAGAGCGACGATAATTCGGATGAATTGTCCCCCAGTCCGAGTTTTTAAACAGAACCAAAAAAAGCCATTTGATGCCTTAAACATACAGAAACTTTGCTAAAAACCGTAAAAATAGTTATTTACTTTAGCACTGTAATTAAATAATTAGAGCAGATACATAAAAACATTAACTAATATTAACTTATTACGTAGTATTTTGATGAAATATACTGAAATAAGTCTCTCATCAACGCCTTTGACAAATATGTACATTGTATTCACTTCAACTTATATTTCGCCGAATGTGAATCTGGATTATCGATGGTCCGGGTTTTTTACGTCCGGATTATTGAAGCTCTACTGTATTGGGATGGATATTTAACACTTCGATTTCAAAACCCTCCTTTCCATGCCATTTTATTTCAGTAGAACTTCAAACTTTGCTGTGAGATCGCAAACATGTGTTCTACTGCCTAGCACAGTAAGGCAATCGCGAGAGATTTTATTGCACGCCAGAAGTTGGTTTGGTCAATGCACCGGAAAATTTACCACTCACTACTCCCTACGTCACCTCTGCTTCCAGAAATGGCACCGGTCTACCTAACTCCTTATCTACCTGCCTGCATAATTGGTGCAAATTACATGTTGTCAGTCTCCTTCCCATACAAATAAAACCAAACCTGTCATAATAACGCGAGAGTAATGATTAGAGAATCATAAAAATTGTAATATATTATAAAAAAAGCCGCGAGGAAAGAAAATTTGATATCACGTAGGGATACTTTAGTAGACCGTTCTTCTAGTCCAGTGGTCGGCTAACTAATTATTCAACAGAGCCAAATATCAACAGTACTAGGATTGAAATTACATAGAGACAAGTTTTTTACACTTAAACTACATTGGTAGTTACATTTTTATTAACTTAATTAGGGTGCTCCTAAGCTGGCCTTTGCTAAAAACGTCCTCAATCTGATGGAGGTACGTTTGCTGAGGTCAACCGCTTACAAATTTCCCATCCACAATCGTCTTGTATACAAAATGCCCAAACCATCTCAACATACCTTTCTCAATCCTCGACGAAACGTTTTCTTTCACTCCACAATGCTCGCGCACGCACGTGGCATTTTGTGGAAGAGCCAAACAAAAGAGGTCAAAGAGGCGCATGTGGCTCACGAGCCGCGGTTTGCCGACCACTGCTCCAGTCATTCCTGATCGTACATCCGGACCAGTAGTCCATTTTTACATTTAATCAGTACATCGCAGATTTTCTCATGGTTCTCAGTTGATTAATACCGCGATTGTCATACGGCTTATTAATTTCAAGAGGATAAACCAAGGATCGACGCGGGTACAAAATTAGATCAGGAGCTATTTTCATGTATTTTGTTCGTGCATTCGCTCAGTCATTCTAGTTTGTCCCCGCTTCACCCGACTCATTTTGCCCTGCAAGTTCATCCATGCATCAGACTGTGCATATCATATACTATTTCAAATATGTAAAATGCCCCTGCTCCAATTTCCGTTATATAACATGTTGAGCGCTATGGACGTCATGGTACGTCCTTCTATATTTTTAAAAGAACGATGGACGTACCATGACGTCCATTGAATATCATTATTAAACGGCGACTGGACGTAATGGTATGGTTGCAGCCTTTCTGGTAGACACAAATAAAACCACTAAGTGCCAATATTAATTATAACAGTAAATTAAAGTTCATTAATCTAGATTTAAGAGTGTCTTCATTCACAATCCAGTTACATGTGTAAAATCCTCAGTTTTTTTGAAGGGGTTTTCGATTTAAAGCCAAACACGAAAAGTATACCCTTTCTATTTATTAAACTGCGCAAGTATGTGTGTCTTGAGCAAAGAACGATGGCTCATTGGAATCGTAAAGCCATTAAAATCCGCAGTGGCACACATTGAATGGATAAGTTGTGCAGTAAAAGTTGCCGCCTACATATATTAGTAAAAAATCAGTAGCAAAGTTTTAGTGGTTCAGCAGTAATTTATATAGAAAATGGTGAAAGTTATTTCCAAAAAAAAAGGACGGCATTAATTTTAAATTCTTGAGGCGAGTTTAGTGCCATAGCATGAATGAAAGGAATATTTTTGCATGCGGACAGATTTTACTACCGTATGACAAGATATAATCAACTCTTTTCTTTAATCAATGGAAATAAGTCAATTTAGAGGTAATGAGTAGATTTAGAGGGATTAAGGTGGGAGCCCCTAGAGACTTGTGGGCTACACGCTATGCTTAGCTTGCTTGAGAAATTCAGAACTGGTGTGTTTCGGAGCGATACGGAGAATATTATTATGAAGCCACACAACATTTGTAGGTCTAACAGAAACGACAACATAAGAGAGATACATTGCCAAACAGATAGGTACATAAACTCGTTATTTCCGCGCACAATAAGCGACCACAATGAAAACTGAGCTCCAATAAATACACTCATATAATACACGTCACCAAATCACCTCCCAAAACCTTATCCCTTACATCTTTACACGACTGGTGCCATAACACCTTCTGCCAAACGCCCATATGACGGCTCTTAAGGTAGTATGTAGATGTAGAAGTAGAAATTAACAAAATTTAATTGTTAAGGAGGTAAGGTATAGAGATCGATCACATTACTCCTGTGAATAGTACTTGGATGAGACAGTGACAGCGATTACACGCTTTGGTTAGGCGCACGAAGAACATGAATAGTTTTAAACTTTTTCATTTGAGATACGTATTTTTGAATAAAAACGGTGTAAAGTTTATTGGAATATAATGTAACATTATAAAAATTATTCCTTCTCACAAGCTGCAGACAATTACACGGAAACAATGCGAAACAGGACCTGTGGGTCAGAAATACGACGTGCTTTCTAATGAAGTTCGGGCAGATTTCAGTAAATTGATTGAAGTATCGTTTTAAGTTCCTTTTTGTAAGACTATGAGCAATTATGCTTTTCGCATGGACGCTAAAATTAAGTCAGATTTGAGAGGCAATACCGTGCGCTAATGGCAAACCACCAAAATGCCGCTTGGCGTCGCGAGACTATTTATCAATGTTAAGGAAGGTTTTACACAAGATACTGCACAGTTTAGAAGATGTAGAATGGAAAGTTGGCAGTCAACGGCGAGTAAAATTTCACCGTTGTATATAAACAAAGCTACTGGCATTGACCAAGTAGTGGAAACAGTTTAGGATCGGTGATACTTTGCATGGGAAATGATTGACGTTCAGATTGGATAAAGGTAAATAAAAAATTAGAGTAAACTATACATTACTTACCTGATTACAGCTTTTAATTGTCAGCATATTACTATGATCATGTTGTGGGACGAAAAACTGATCTTATCTGAGCGCATATTTTCCCAGGAATCTTAATAATAGTACGTAAAAAATGTGAAAAAATTATTTTAATTCTCGCTGGATTCTCTGCTTCTATCTGCTATTATCAACGGGAGTAGTTAAATGTAAGATGCATAAAAAATCATCAGATATAATAGGATCTCGTTTGAGACTTATTAGTGAACAGCGAATACCACATCCACTGAAATAAAAGGTAGTCTTAAGAGAATTTACAACGTCTCTATTTCCCTGTAAAATGCCAATATCCTAAAATTAAAATAAAATCAAGATAATTAATGGCTCAACATCGACGAAATAAATAGCAACAACTGAGAATAACAAATAGCAATGCCAAAACAAATATTTTATCTCAAGGAGGAATAGTAGTACATCTTTTTTTCTGATAAAACGGACCCAAATTGCTTGGATTAGCCATAGAAACAGAAACTTAAGTTTGAACCAAGGCAAGCCTCTTTAATTTGTTATCATATATGTACATCAATTGCAACTACAAGAACATTTTACAGCATTAGAGAATGAACTGATATGAGACTTGCAAATGATTCACACTCACGTATACGTCTCGTACACGGTTGAGTTTGAAATCTCCAATACACTTTTTTTTCAGTGCACTGGGTGTTTATTAGATAGATAGATAAATTTATGGCTCCACTTAAAAAAATTACAGAAAAAAGTTTAGTAACACAACAGTGGGGCTTTAGGTAGATTCAATGGTTAAACACTCTCTTAAACCCTTTCCGTATTTCTCAACCCTAAATTCTCGCTATATTCTAATACTGATAAACGCTATTTCTGAGCATTTACTAATTCATTTAATTATTATTCGTTTCTTTCATTGTGAAATTTCCCTTATGCATACAATTTATCTCTTTGATCAGAAATAATATGAAAGAGTAAATTCGCACGAAAGTTGTCTACAAATTGTATGAGAAATCGAAGGTTTTACAACCTTTACCAGAGCATCATCAAATCACTTCGACGAATGGTGCCCAGCCATTTCAGAAATGGGTTAAATATAAAGTCACGGCAATATTTGCCACCTAAGGGTGCAGATTAATCTTGGACTAGCAATTTTCAAAGATTGAACTGTAAGCTGAGTCATGTTGACCTCTGATTCGTGCGTCGCCGATAAGCCATCGTCCTTTTATAGTTTAACTTTTACTATTATGCTTTAGACGCAATTATAAATGCTAAAATAATATGAAAAACAGTTATACCGCATAGAATAACCAAGGAATCAAAAAATATAAATTGATTCCATCGGTAATAACGGAAAGTGTGTGAAAAAATGTGAAAGCAATGTTACATTCACTATTCCTGAACTCAAACAAGGAAGAGACTTTAGTGCTCGTCAGTCCAGTCTTATTACGTACGCCCGATGCAAAACTCTGACGGGCAGGGACAGGTGGACAATCTCTTGGCCATCGCATGCTCACCTTCCTCAGGGCCAAGTTCTCTTGAGAAAGGCGACGGAAAAAATTCAGCGTGCCAAACCTATTTCCGTCGTCGGCGATTGTTCAACTCGAACTAACCAGTGCTGACATAATCATCGAAATTCTTCGCGACTCTCCTAAAAATCAAAGCACGGGTCTCCATCTTTGCCCCAACGCTGAATCATGCCAACTCCCAAAACTGCCTAGCCCCCCACCCACCCGTCGGGCTCCTTCACGAGGCTCTTCTGTCCCACAGCGAAACTTCAAGGAGTGCAGCTACGGGTTTCAGAGCTTGCCCCAAGGATTTGAGCAGAATTTCCCAAAATGTTCTCCGGAGTGCCCATGAGGCTCCGAGATTGGTTCTCAGGGGCTCCGTATGCGGCAGTTATGAAGATGAAAAATTCGAAAAATGAAGTTTCTGCTGCTATCTACCGTTTATCACAATCCCTCTATTTATGAATTACTCACTATATTATTCATAAAATGAGTCATTTCAGGCGTGATATGGTGGAATATTATGATCAAATCAAAGAAAATTGGCAATTTTTCACAGTAAAATAAAACGGATGAAGTTTGTAACCAAGTTGTGCGTGGAGAAGGTACAAGTAGTAGCACATGGAATCGCATTTACTATACCACGTTTTCAGCTCCGTCCGGATTTAAACTGTCATCACAACTGACACCGCGTGTTGAGTTGCTGCCAATGAAGAAATAGTCTTGATGGAAATATACTTGGGGGGTTAAACCTTTTTCTAGGCGGTTGCTGTTAAAATAAATGTTTAACGACGCAATTCTACGCTCGATGGACAATTTGAGAAATAGCTTTACCTGGATTTCCATGCTAGAATTACGAAAAAAGAGAGTCGTTTCAGGCGTGATCTGGTGGAATATCATAATTACATTATTACAATTTAATCTATATTATTCAATCTTCGTATACTGCGTATAACTGCCCCTCGAGCATTGTTTGAACAAAACAACATATATTTCTTGGGGTTCCACGAGATAATTATGCTTCCAAAAGGGGCTCCGAGGCCGGAAAACTTTGGGAACCGCTGAGTTAAAGAATAGAGTTGATATCGCATTGACGGAAAGTAGTGAAGCATGTTTTTTGTGAAAAATAACCCAGTTTACACGGCTCTCGCGCAAAATTTGTCCATCAATGTTATGAACAATTCAGTGCTCCTTTGGAAATGATTCACGTTTTTCATTTTTCTAGCAACATATGCCATTAGCGCTCAGGATGAAAAAACAACTGTTGCGTTCAAAGAGGAGAGGACTATAATTGAGGAAATGATAAGTGAAAACAATTGTGCAGAGCATAGTATTCAATAGATTGGAAGAAAGGTTCATTGCAAGCAGACTAGATAAGACGAGAGGCCTTCAAAACCTGGCGCAGGAGGATGATGCTGAAGATGAAATGGACGGACAATCGAGAAATGACGAAGTTTACAGAAGAGCAGAAGAGGAAAGGAACGTAGGGAACACAATAGAGAAAAGAAGAACCGGATGGATTGGACACACCCTGAGGCACAATGGGTTTGTGAAGAAAAACTCTGATGGGAAATTGGGGAAAAGTCTCCAGGGGCAGACCCAGAAATAAGTTCACGGACCAAATAAGGAGGAAAATACGTAGGAAGAGCTACCCGGAAATAAGGGAACTGGGGTGAGATAGGGAATAATTGAGGGCTTCAGTCAACCGATCTTGGCATAGAAGGACCAACGAATGAATGAACCATACAAGTGCCGCGACAATATCACAACTAATTCTGATTGGAGCTTTCCGTCCAGGACGCTGACATTAGAGCTGATCGGAACCCGAAAGTGAACTTTAGCACGCACGATCAGCATTAAATGGAACGATACTCGCTGGCGAAACGTTCGTCAGCTTACTAGCGGATAGCATTCTGTGGGTGTACTGCAATCATATCGGAATATTTTGCGTATTAACATCCAATTGTTCAAAGTTCTTAATTAAAAACGTGAGTCCTTTGTCTCAAAGTATTTAACAATTTCACTTCAACCACGCAAGACGTATTTACAGACAATCAGCACAAAAACAATTTCGGATGCTATTTTTAACATTCTCTTGTTGATCAGGGCACATCAACCCTGCTCTCGATCTGTTTGAAGTGACCTGTTTAGTGAGTCGGGTCGGAAACGGATAGAAAGCAAGAGCCATGTTTCGAAATGAGCAGCACACTTGAGCGAATGAAGAGCAAACAGCTCAGAACCAACCGCATAATTGAAGCATACAAAATGACTGATTTGAGCACTTTAATGGCTTTTAATGCTCCCCTGTGCTCTTTCTCCGAACAGTTCCATTCATTAGGCACTGATGCCAATTTATGGAGGCTGAGTCTTTGGATGCTGGCGCCAATTTTTTCCTGGCGACGAATTTCGGAAACAGGCGATGATAGCGGAATTTTAATTCCCAAGGGTGCCGCAAAAATAAAGGCTGCATTCTTTTTATACGCTGAGCTGTCAAAGCAAGCAGCTCTGCCGACACTTTTTTTCCTTTTACAATACCTACGTAATCAATGGCATGGTAAAAAATATGGCAGAATTTCATAATGATTCCATAAAGTTGACCTGATTGAGCCCATGCCAATGATATTACCTTACACTCATAAGTACACATCAAGCCATTCTCTGTCTGGATATGCTAAGAAAAATAAAGCAGTTGCTGCTGTTTGGTCTTGGATACTTAAATACGGTTCTCCATAATGTAACTCATGTAGTCTCAGAGGGCGAATTTTTTATATCATGTCCTAACGGAATGAATGGCAACAAAAATGATCAGGGGGATGAGAAAAACTTAAGAGGATATGGGGATCACAGATGACATGATACGGTAAAACTGCATTTAGAAGGTTCAAAAGTTGAATATTTCACCTGAAGAAAGGTCGTCATTGTATTAAATCAAACTTTTTGTCTTCCACAGTTATGCCACTAAGAACGAAATCGGTTTCGGCAGTTATGACATCATTGTACCAGATGTGCCTGATAATGGCGTGACTGCCTAAACCAGTTACACTCTCAATAAGTAAACTGTAGAAGACACAAAATTTAATTTACTACGGTACATTAAGAAGATTGATTTTGTGAATTCGGTCGTATAAACTCTAAAGAGAAGGAAATTCAGAAATAAACTCCATAATCTCCTCTCCTCGCATATGACTATCACTTCATGTTTATCCATGCTTTACTTCATGCACGCTCTCCAATTGTAATATCTCTTTACATTTCTCTTCCATAAAGTCCTTTCCACCACATAAACTCATGACTTTCATGGCGTACCTTCTCTTCTCATACAATTCATTCTATTCTCACATATCTGTTTCCGTACTAGACTCTCACCCTCTCCTTAAATTGAGCCAAACCAACGAATCACACAGCTGTCATATACATCCATCCCGGGAGCGTCCGTGCTTTGAACTTTTCTGTATTAATTATGATATTAAGAATTAAAGACAATAGACTATCCAATAATGTACCAATTTATCAAGCACTTCAAAGCTGAAAGTGAAAACTGAAAAGTAATTGAAAAAAGGAAGCAATTTTGTCAATTTCATTCCTCAATTTTGGTCTAGACCATAACCAATATCATCAAATCAGCCCATAACTATAGTTTCAGTAACTACTATATAAAGAAACAAAAAAAGCATAAAATCGCATTATTTTTTAATCTTCTGATTCAGCTGCATCATAAATAAATAACATTGAATACGCTAATAAAATAACAAAAATTTGATTCCATTTTCTCATTGCAAAATGGCATTTCTTAAAGAAAACTGGTTGAAAATCAGGTACGCTGCGAAAGGGTTAAATGCCACTTACTATATAATACTTACTATATAATATTAAAATCGTCGTATCAATACGAAATTCAACACTCGAGATAAAAGGAAAAACATTCCCTCATATCAATTTTCCGTTATTCTCATCAGTTTTCCTCTTAGATTAGCGGAAGGTCGACAATTCGATACGATATTCATTGACTTTTTCGGGTCATATTTCAATTAATCTTTGTAAATTACGCAGGATTTGAATGTCATATTTATTAGAGTCAGTGGAGCAAATTTCCCTCTATGTTTCTCTTCTGAGGATAATTCACTTTGCTTTCACACCGAGCATTTACTTCTCATTAAAATTCCGCGATTCTCCTTTAGAAAGACAAGAAATGAATTAATGTGGTATTTTTTCCGACAAGAAAAGAGATGCTCACCTAACCAATATCCACTTGAGCAGAAATGTAATGAGACATCTATAATGTGCAGACAGCCTTAGAATGATGCTATGATAGAGTTATCCAAAGCGTGAGAACCGGCGACCCACCTGCATCCAAATATATCGCCTCCACAGGAAGTGGATCTCTGCCATGAAAACGGGGACGCAGTTGTTCAATTCATAAATAGTACCAATTAAGCACATTCTAATATGAATTTCTTGATGTAGAAATAGCATAAATGGGGACAGTAATGGAGTGGAGGGCGGTCAATTGACATGGCCCAGTCGCGTCCCTCACTGAAACCGGCGACAGAGAGGATAAGAGGTATTCCACATATTTCTCTCTCAAGAATGCGTGGATTTCCGCTTTGGCAGATTTTTTCCCAAATTCCGCAAAGTTTTTCGAGGGGTGTAGCTATCCGTACACGGGTAAGTTCATTATTTTTTACAATCTCATTTTTTTTTCGTGATTTTTTTTGCTTTATCATCATTTCTCAAATCTCTTTTTTATATGATCAACACATCGACAAACGCACGTTTCTATTTGAAGTCATTTAAAAAAAGGAATCCCCTAAAACCGTTGTCAGACATTGTACCTCTATTGAGAAAGTCTCTAAGCCCCTAAATGTTGTTCATGATGAAACCAGGAGAAAGAGAAGGCATAGAGAATAGGGTAAAAGGGATTCAAATAAATTTTCTGCAGCAATGAAAGTATAGACGTGGAATAAAGACAATTATATCTACGGTAACGGGAATAGAAGGCATCGAGTATTGGAGAAAAGGGACACAGAAAGTTCCTGCAGCACAAAAAGAAAAGACATACGGTTTAGGCATACGAAGAATGAATATCTCAAAAATTGAGTGAAATGACAATATGAATTGATGACGAATGAATATCGAATGAATAACTGACGAATAAATCTCAACAGCATGGATAAACATTTGAGAAAATGCTAGGAAATATTTAGGAAATAAAGGGTTAGGTTCTTCGTCCCGTAGTAAGAACCGACCACAGTAGTCTTAGAGGGCGAATGTATTCACTCACTTCTTTAACGGTAAGAATGACAACAAAAAGATTTTAAAAAGCCAACGTTTCTTCTCCTTTGCCGGAGACCTCATCAGGGCTGAATGACCTAAATGCCTTTATTTTGCATCAATTTATATCGTCACGGTAGTGCAAGAGGGGGAGAGGGTGGGTGTTGGTGGAGAGTCTTCCGGACGTCGCTCTTCTTTCTAGAAATTACTGGAAGCCATGATTCACTTATTTTTTGTCCCTGGTCTCTATTGATATTCTTGTTATGCTTTTTAATTTCTAATGCCTCCCGGAAGATTCTCGTCTTGAAATGTTTTTCTCTGGCGAGAATTTTTGGGTTCGTGACGTTCGTTTCGAAAGTTTTAATAATTTGAGGCAACAAAAATGTTCGAAGGACTGAGAAAGACTTATAAGAGATGGGAATCACAGATGACATGACCCAAGGTAAAACTATATTTAGAAGGTTTGAAAGTTGAAGATTTCACTTGATGGAAGGAGACATTGTAGTAAATCAAAATGTGTGTTCTCCACAGACTTATTATTAAGAGTACAACCGCTATCGGCAGTTAACCCACCATTGTACCTAATGTAATTGATTATGGCGTAACTGCCGAAACCGGTCGTACTCTCAATATTAAAACTGTAGAAGATACGAAGTTAAATATACTACACATTGTATGGGATAATGTATTGGGAGGTGAAATGGTGACATATATTATAGGAGTGTACTTAGTGGAGCTCAGTTTTTATTGTGGTCGCTTATTTTGCGCGAAAAGAACGTGTTTTTGTACCAGTCTGTTGGTTGGTTTAGTGATATGGAGCGTATACACTTTGAGTTCTGAGATTGAGTCTTACGTGAGAGAGCTCCAGGGCGAATCATCGAAAGTAGGATCTTATTGGAGACAAACGGCAAAAAGGTCACCAACAGCATTGACAAAACCAACCTATTAAAACACTACAACGGAAGTGTATTCACTACGGATGACACAACGTCTCTCCAAATATTTGTAATCGCATTTTTCAAATAAGTAGACTTCTAGTTTAGATTTTGCAGTGGACTCTACTGCTGTTTTCAATGCCGTAAAATTACTTTATGATCACTTATGCCTTCGAGGATATAAACGAGTTTAATCATTGTAGGGTGACTAACAGCTAAAAAAATGTAATATTTTATTACCTCTCATAGGCTTGTCAACTACTCGAGTAAAATAGTGGTGTAGAAGCGTATTAAGTAAGGTCTCGCGTATATCACGCTACATTGAACTTGCTTCAGCGCTATTGGTTTTCCAATTTATAGCCGGACATCATAGATATGTGAGGTAAGGGACAAGGGTAACGCTATACGATTCTCACGATATGATTGCCAATAACGGACGCTTTAATGTTTTGCAACAGGGATACAAACTGAGCTATGGATGTTTTTATAGACTGTACACCACGTAAAGAATTATACCCTCCGTGTCCCTGAAACCTGTCATCTTCGGTAGTTCAATTGGTTGATGGCAGTCCTCAATACTTCCCTATCTAATGCTAGTTCTCTTACTTACAAGTTAGTCTTCTTATGTACTTTCCTCTTTATTTGGTCTGGATATTTATTCATGGGCCTTCCTCTGGGGACTTTCCCATCAATTATTCTTTCAATTATGTTCTTCACGAACCCATCACGCCTCGGAGTGTGTCTAATCCATCTGATTCTTTCTTTCTGTAG
Organism: Ceriagrion tenellum; assembly: GCA_963169105.1. Taxonomy (NCBI): domain Eukaryota; kingdom Metazoa; phylum Arthropoda; class Insecta; order Odonata; family Coenagrionidae; genus Ceriagrion; species Ceriagrion tenellum. Next base: position 82,399,427 of record OY720638.1, on the reverse strand, counting down.
AGCGTTCCTCTTCTACTCTTCTGTACACTTCATGATTTCTTATTTAGTCCGTCCATTTTATCTTTATCCGGGATCCTCCTCCGTAAAGTTTCGATAGCTTCTTGTTTATTCTAACATTTTTATTCCAGTGGTCCACACTTCCTATCTGAAGAGGCTAAAACCTGTATGATCTGCATACAGAAGTAGTAGCAAGGGTGGTGGTGACTGCATATCCGTTTTAGCTATCTCGTTGATTTAGGTCCCAGACGACGACGCATGCAATGAGCGATCGGGTTAAATTTACACCCAGACAGCACCTAGCCCATGATTACGGCGGGGGATGGAGTGGGGTGGCGGGGTTTTTCGCACCCGTGGCACTTAGGTGATGGGCCGCCGCCGCCGTCGAGTGGGCCGCCCGTCGGGACCGACTCTGATCGGTTGAGCGTGAGAGGGCACGGCCGTGAGTGCGATGCAAAACGGTTGCCGTGCTTGGAGCAGCGCGTGTCTCGCCACGGGCCGATGCGCCGTCGCCGCTCCTCACGCGTCAACCGCCGAGCGTTGCGTCCACGGATCGCGACGCAAGTTCAAGGTATGTTTGAGCGGGATATCGCTGCATAAAAAATCATTTTTCTTGACGACTGTCGTTCCTTGAGTTTTTCATTGAGATCTTTGATCAAACAAAAAATAAACTCTGTGTTAAAGTTTTCCAAGGTTTCTTTCAATTTTTAACAATTTCACAAGTCTTAAAATTTTATTAAAAAAAGGGAAAGCGATTAAAAATCAATTAAAAACACATAAACTTCAATCCATACGAAATATTTTGAAGCTGAATATGCATTCTATTTGATTTATTTTATAGTTTCTTGAAATTTGCTTTTAATAACTCTCATAAAAACGTGAACATTCCAAAAATTACATTAAAAAAAAAAAAACAATTATACCAAAGGAGCAGAATTCTCACCTAATTACTTGACAATATAAATGGGGCAAAACACACGCAAAACCAATATCAGACTTATTAAAAATATTATTCCATTTAAAACCAAGAAACAAAAAGCAACATTGCTATTAATCAAACGTTAATAAGACCATAGAAACAAAAATATATCTCTAAATTCCAAAAAAAATAATTTTACTCATAATATTCGCAAAAATAATACTTAATTCCAAAATATCTGTTTTTTAATTATGAGTTTTTGGAAACAATTATACTAATAATTATTCATTAAAAGTTTATAACTATTATTCTCAAAGTGAAATTTTTACAATGGAAAATCAAAGGAGAGGAGTTATATTTGACCAAAAACCTCATTTTAAAATCTCAAAAAAGAATTCATAGAAAGTGGCCGCCACTTTTCAACTTATGTGTCAAAAACATAAATCAATTTCCTTGGAGCATGGTTGGAATATAGGTTCCAGAGAAGCATTATTACAACAATTAGGGATTCTAATGTACAGAATACTTCAGAAATTAAACTATGGATAATAGTTACGGCTCCTCAGTTATTTTTACATTAAATTTATTATTCATCACGTTACTTTATCAAAGATTGCAAAAACTTCTATAAATCGGTATTTTCAGCGTAAAATGTGATAAAACTTAGTAAGCTAAGGAGTCAAACGTGTAAACCACGCTAATTTATGAGAAGTTTGGTTATATAGTTCAAAGTATTTCGCCACCAATATTCCCATATTTATTTTATCTTTCTACAATAGCTCAATTTTAAACAAAATTCAAATATGGTCGCTCTTATGGCTACGTATGTTTCTCGCTCAAACTCCCTGAAGGTTTTGACACTAATTTTCTTGGTCTTCATCGGTGATTTTTCAATTTTGAATTTTTTTGCATAATTTTTTTCGATAAAAATTTGTGTTGCAAAATGCCTCCAATAATATGCAGTCTTTTTCTTCTCATAATCTTTGTTATGCTTCTTTTCTCTCCAACTCCCCGTGGAACTACTTCGATGGTGATTCTGTTCGTCTAATGACCTTCATTAAAATATCTCTAAGATTACCTTCGATATAGCCAAACCTCTAATGCTTTCACTGTCCTTTGTTCGAAGTCTTTTGTCATCCATGGTTCACTGCCATGTATGATCATGCAATAAATATATATTTACATAAGTAAAGAGTCCCTTTACTTTAAATGTTACGGCGACATGTATTTCAAATACCAGAAGGTTTCGGGACCATACGAAAGTTCTTTGTAGTGATACCATGTTACTCATTACGTTGATTTCAAGCGCTGATGTATTTTGGCAACACCACCGCTACATGCCCTGAGTCGAGTGGATAAATTTCACTCTCAATGATAGCATGTCTAGTTATCAATAAGATTAAGACAAGTACCACAGATGCAGATACACCGGCGAATAAAATTTCAGTGTTCAGGTTCATGCCAAGAAGCTGACGATAACGCCCTTGCAACTGAACAGACACTTGTACTCGTATTCACATGTGTCAATCAATGAGACAAATTCAGATTCATTGCGTTTGTTTTTGCATAGTGTCACTATCAGTAATAATACGCTGAATGTATCAGTTTCATTCACCAAAGTCCCACCGTAAAATAATTCAGAAATTCCTTCTCGCATTTGGACTACCACAAATCCTGGCCCTCATTGAGTCAGCGCAATACCACGTTACCACGTCAAATTTGCTCACATCACGCACCTCATTCCAACGCTTCACCAAACAATCCAGAATCATTTACTATAGGAGGCACAGGTGAGTGAGGTCAGTTTTAATTTTATTTTTCGCGAGAAAAATAAGAAATCATGACGCCAGCTGGGAAAATGAGTATTACTTACTAGCAACGTTAAATACTTATAGAATCTTAATTCTAATTTCCAATATTTTTCCTTAGATGAAATTTAGCCGATTTTTCCCTTCGAATGACGATTTAATTCGAAGCGTTATGTTTCTAAGAATTATTTTAAATAACTATCAAAATAAAATAGCCGATTTTTATTTGAATAAAATATATTTCTATACCTTCAATGCTATTCTTTCGTAACCAGCGCTCTGCTTTAATCTATGACCGTAATTCACAAACCGGCCAATTGCAACCGCTCCGCAATAGACAGAGCACGGCCCGTAACGATTACAGGGAATTGTATCTCTTACCTCAAATACACTGGTGTATGGAAAGGTGGCCGAATTTGCCCTTAAAAGTATTCCACTGACGTAAGCGTCACTCCTCGGTTTAAAATATACTCATAAGGTCTTGAACCAGTTCTAAGCCGTGAAGCACCACTATGACGTTAGATACTTATCTTAGTATAGCGTATCAAAAATTAAAACCTGAGCTCAAGTTTGGGTCACCTTAGTGTGGAACCTTTAGAGCCCAATACTGAACGATGATATTTCTAGCGCCATAGCAGGCTCGGATAGCTGCGGTCAACGGTCTCGCTGTGCTGCGGTCTCGGATGTCTGATATTTTTTTTTTTGCTTGCCGGATGATTCTGTTAGCCCGTATGTCCCCGGAATCCCGATAGGCTGCTGAGCCTGTCATCAGGTTTTCCAGGGACCGGACCAACAGAACTTGACACACATCCATGACCTAGGTGGAAAAACCCACCCAGGCGGGACTCGAACCCGCAACCCTCGGATTAGCAGGCGAGGACTTTACCCCGCCGCCACCGGGGCCGGTTTATTTAATTACTTACCATTTCTGTCATATAAAACAATATTATTGCACCATCAATAATGCAATATTGAATACGTCCTACAGCTGGTGAAATAAAAACGTATAATTCGAATATGGCCTCTATTACGACTAGGGAACTATCGCGCTCGGACTACCTAAAATGCGACGGGAACGCTAGAGTTTGCCTACCTCTTGTAAATACTAAAGCGCTTCTAAGTTTTCCATCGATCTCGAAGAAAAGTTGTGCACAATTCTGCCTTAACTTATTTCTTAGAATATAGAAAGATTTTGTGGGGTTAGGGAAAGTGAATGAGATAGGAATTGTAAAGTTGTACACAAATGAGATTTTCGAAATGGAACAGTTAAATATCCATCCCATTAATTAGTGAGTGTTATAATCAATATTTTTTATGGGTGTTAGTTTCGATTCATCTGAGTGTTTATGCACAAATGCATGATCAACGAGTATGTTTCTCGCTAAAAGTAAGATAATAACAGTGATGAGAATAGTGAAAATAAAAGTAAGACAATAACAATCGTGAGTATAGAATAATCGAAATGCATAGTGTAGAAATAAAAAATTTGCAATTATCCAAAGAAATAAATTTTATTGCAAACTAAGTTTCGATGTTTACATGTTTCGATGTTTTGCATCCTCATCAGACGGAAAAAAAAGTGTTAAAACATTGAAACCTATGACAGAGTTTCAGGCGTAACTTTTTGGAAATATGGAAATATTCAATATCCATACTGGTAAAAATGGAAACTCGATAGTAAATTTCCACACTGTTTTAATAAACACCGACCATGGTTTCGACATTTATTGTCATAGTTTGGTACAAAATTAACTTTCCGATTCTATATGTACCCCTTTGCAAAACACAGTTAGGTGGGGGATTCTGACGTTAGAGAGGGTAAGGAAGGTAACATACAGAGGTTGGGGATATCTCCTAGGTCGCAGTAAAATTTATTTCTGAGGGTAATTGCTAGTTTTTATTTCTGCATCATGCATAAATTCCTCCAAATGTCGCTAAAATCTTCGGATTTAAGGCAAAATGCACAATACGGTCGATAAATATCGCTAATGCAATCAGAACACTAAGAACTTCTCATTTAGAAGATTCACTCGTGTTTAACTGTTTTCACCACGGTACCTGCCGGTGTGCTTCTTGTGTGCACAGAGGATATATGTTGCTCGCCTCAGGCTACCACCATTTCACCCGATATGGCCGGGCGCAGTTTCGCAGGCCTGCTCTGGCATAGGAAATGTTCCCGTGTGTACAGGGCTTAAGGGTACGGCATTGAACCGTACCAGTTTGCGGTTTCCCTTTCGGTCTATTAAGCGGCACTAATGGAGCAGATAACCAAAATAGCACCCAGCATCCGTGCTACATCCGCAGGGTCTCAAGAACGGCATCCGCCAGCCATTCTCGATATCCAGCGTGCAGAACTCAATAGGCAAGCTAATTACTCTTAAATCATGCATCACCATCACCTATCAGAAGATTGGTTTGTTTAATCTCTCCACTCTATTACATGTCAACGCTATTATCCTTTAATTTAACAAACCTTGATCAGTCTCCTTGTTCAATTCCCAATTCGTCTTCCAAAGTAATATTTTTCATTCATATCTCACTTCGTTGATACATTCTAGAGGTTCTGTTAGCCCTCTTCTTCTGCTGTCGAATCTATGCACGATAAAATTAAGTATTCATCAAGACAGGAAAAGAGTCGAAATTCATAACAGTGAAGCTATGTAAGGCTGTTAGAGCAAGGTTTTTCTTTACCTATGACAGAGATCATTTTCAACTTTATTCTAAAATTTAAGCAGTTGTGAAAAGCATAAAATAAACATAGTTATGACGCAAAAACATTTATTCCGTGACTTAATTCTCAATAATAAAGAAATTTACATCGTCGAGGCTTAAAATTGATATATTTTATCATGCCATCAGCTAAATATGCTTTAACAAGAGGCTGTTATTTCTACATTGAATATTTAAGTGGATTATCAATTTTATTATCAAAAATAAACAAAATTCTTACAAGCTGCACACTATCATCACATTTTCTACACGATTATTCCGTCAAAAAATCTGTATTTTTTTAATTTTCTCCCTTCAGCGCCAAAAACATAATCAAATCCTACGAAAAACGACTTATCTTTGGCAAATATAACAAAAAACAGAGCGGTAAGAGGCTAATAATTTAATGTAATGTAAATGAAAATATACATTAAGAATTCACTCAATGTTATAAGTACTGATTACATGCTTAAACTACAATCAGCCAGGGATTTGATGCAGATACGTCTGAGCTAGAAAAGTGACATTGTATCTGCTTACAAATTACACAATATAGATGAGGCTCTTATTCAGCATATAATAGAATGACACGCGATTTATACAATAGTTTGTTCTAGATAGTTGTATAGTTGAAAATTAGTAATGCACCCAGTCAGTATAAGCGTCTAATGCTGTTTCGGGATGGAAGTCTAGGAAAACCCATCCATGATGGTGTCCTTACTTTACGCCATACGATCGTAAAAAATGTTTACTTTTTATTTTGTTCTTGGCAAACCAGTACATTTTAACGGCACTATTTTCTTGACTGGACTTTACTCCGCTTAAATGCAACGTTAGACTCGACTATACTCCCGTTGTGCAGTACGAAGAATACTTATGCTCGTTTCCAATGATTCCCTTTTTCCAATTGATACAGCGGTATTACTGTCTCCTGAAGACAGTGAAAGAAAGCCGAGATAATTCCGAGCGTGAAATGTATGTGGAAAATATGATAGACGTTACGGAAGGTGATCCTGAAAAATTTCGCTATTTGTTGAGAAACGGATGAATCGGAGGCTCCAAGAAAGAATTCATTAGATTGATCGCTTTCACCGCCATTAGAGTTAAAATACAAGTACTAACACTAGTGAAGTTTACGAGAAATTCAAAACCAGAATGCCTTTATGGGCATTTCCCGTATAATTGTATAAAATTTTCCCGTATTTATTTTACTTTATTTGAATTTCCCGTATAATTGTATAAAAAACCCTAATAGCGAGTCTATTTTGCAAAATTTTTATTTATTTTTCAACATCCAAAGTGTCCAGCCAGGGCCGCCCACAGAGGTGATGTATGGCGCAAGTTGTGCCATAGAAAAAATTTTTGGGGGGAATAAAAAAAATTGGGGGGATTTTTAAAATGCATGAAGAAATTCACTAGATGTAAATATTTTTACCAGTTTACAGTAATGTATGTACGTATCGAAAGATTATCACGATAAATGAATATTAAGCGTTGAGTGTAGTACTAAAGTAAAACATCGTGCAGTTATAGAGAATCATTCAGTCAGCCGAAAGCTTCTTATATTTCGGTCGGGTCTCTCTATACTCTTCCTTGGCTGCCGCACCACGCCATCGTTAAGGCCATCATAAGATCCCCGAACGCAACCCAGTAGCATAACTGACTATGTATCCCTCCAGTCATATTCACTCCCCCTCCTCCCAACATCTGCTAACAGGTCACATCACAGTACAGTAAAAGGCTTAGACTTATGGATCGTGCATACACTGCACGTTACCTTTTACGGTGATTTTTTATCCCCACTTCCCCGTAGTCGACAACCATAGCATTTGTCTCAACCCCTCGTATCCTCCACCTCTTTGATAAGTTACTTTGTCTCTACATATGAAACTTTCAATTCAAAAATATTTTCTTGATTTTTTGTAAGTTTATTTTTAGGGATGGGTTGAAATTAGGCAAAGTAGCAGAGCTAGATAAATAGAATAACGCTATTTTCAGTTTTTTAATTGTAAAACTATACTAGTTTATCGTAAATATTTAATAATACTGACGTCCAGCGCCCCTACCCCTTTCCATTTACAAGTGCACCCGCGTTCCGAGAAGGACGAATGAAAAGGTTACAATATATATGTACACGAATTCTAAATAAGATCAGAAGTGAAATAAGCGAAAATAAGATCTGACGTGTACTTTCAAATCCTCGATTCCCTAATTCTTCAGCTGCAGGATCGGTTTCTCGAATGTTCTCTGAATATTGTCCAACGAATGACTTGCTTTTTCCATGATGGTTTACTCAATGTTGTTAAAAATATGGATAGTACTCTAAGGCCGATTCTCGTCAGTGACTTGTGCGAGTAATACGGAATCGATGGTGAAGAACTTTGTGAAGAAGTTAGTGCATTTAGTCAATTGTACAAAGCTAGCTACCCGAGCATGGATTTATCAGATGTGCAGATCTGCTATCGATGGTGAAGAACTTTGTGAAGAAGTTAGTGCATTTAGTCAATTGTACAAAGCTAGCTACCCGAGCATGGATTTATCAGATGTGCTGAGCTTAAGTGCCGAGAGTCTGAGCTAAAATATTGACGAAAATGACACCCAAGATTCTTGTGACGACAAGCCCGATGGTCCAAGTACAGGTCCTAACATAGCAGATCAAATATTTCTCGATCAATGGGTCAAGAAAGGATTCATTGGGCCTTATAGGTGTTTATTAAATATTTATGGATTTCCTTACCTAACGATGCTATACCAGATACTTCTGGCATTGCCAGCAGCATGTTGCTCAGCAGAGAGGGTTATGAGCAGACTATGAATTGTAAAAAATAGGCTGAGAAGCACCATGGGAGATGACTGGCTCTCCGACATGCTTGTTCTTTCTCCCGAAAAAGACATTTTAAAATACATTCATAACAGTGAAGTTATAGAAAAATTTGCTTTGTCAGGTGAGCAAAGAAAAAAACTACTACTGTGTAAAGGACATCAAGGGTAGGGTAGTCAAAATGTTACCACCACCACCAGTACTGATTTTATCTGTATTATTTTAATATTCAAATCTTAATTTAATGTGTTAAGTTTATTTAGATGTCCTTATTTTTTGCACATTTCACTGGTACAGCTCTCGCGGAAGCTTATGGCGTTCGGATACGGAGAAAAAGACGTCGTGCAGGGGTAGTCTGGTGGAAGGGGTAGGGAAAAGGGACGTAGGGGAAAGCAGAGACATAGCATTTGTACCATGCATGAGTGCATTTCAAAAACTGGAATTTGTATGACGGGGACAACACAAATGCCGCGCATCCGAACGCCATAAGCTTTCGCGAGAGCTGTATATAGCTGTCAGGTGTGGTATAAAGTATCATAATAGTGTCTTTGCAGTAAGTTGACCGCCTATTTTGTTAGATATAGGATCCCGCTGTGTAGTTTTAGGAGTGCAATATTCAATATATTTCCCATATTTTTTCTTAATTCGAAATATGAAAGAAGCCTTAGTTACTTTAATAAAATATAAGAACCAAACGATTCTCATGTTTACAATTTATTCCTTTTTTAAGCATGCTATCGTGAAAAATAAACTCATATCCTTATGGTTTTTTGTAGTATTTTAATGAGTTTAATTAGTTCCCCTATATATGCGCAACAGTTTGCTTAAGATTTTATTTCTATTTTTTAGAGTTAGTTTTTGAGGGTTTGGTCGTAAATCATTGTAGCCAAAACCCTCAAAACTAGCTCTAAAAATATGGATATCACAGTGGTCGACAACATGTATGATGATTTAAGTTTGTATTGCCAGGAAGTGTTAAGAACGATTTTGTGAAGCTAGTAATTAAAAAACTTCCCAAATCCTCCGTTACCCTCTGCGTTACTCCAAACTACCTTGGACAGGCTATCAAATTATAACCTGGTAAATAGCTATATACCGGCGGGTGGGACGGGGAGGCGAGTACGGCGGTAGGCGAGTTGTTGGTTTCGGGGGGGAATGCGCCATCAGCATTTGGGAGGATGGGCACCCCTGTTTCCTGCAGTACAATTTTGAAAAACTGCACTCCGGCGAACTTGTCTTCGCATTTTCACCTTCCCAGTCACCTAAAATGTTCCTCATTGTTCTCTCTGTACGTTTCTGAGAGTATGCTTCCTTGAGAATGAGTAACATGCCATTCCCAATACACCTCCCCACGACCCATCACCTTCAACCCTTCCATATCTGCTCATATAAATTAGACGCCACTTGTATTCGTACTTGTGTTTGGACATTGATAATGAACGAAAATATACATTGAAACCGGTCAGTATTTGAACCTATACGCGACGTATGCCTTTTTCTTGACAATGGCCTAAGGTGTTTGATGTAATGATAAATTAAAATTAATTTACTTTTTTACAAGCGCAGCTTCCTATTTTCCCGAGAATAATTATTTTTTTATGATTTAGGGGCATAAAAAATTATAAATGATTCATTATTTTTTTAAACTACTCCCTCAATAAGTTCCATACAATTAAATTTACCAATTACTTATTTCATTATCAATTTATCAATTACTTCGTTTTCACTATCCAAGATGTAATGTGCCTTCAGTAATCAATCTACGACACAAACAAGATTGAATTGAAGCGGTTTTAATGCTCTCGAGTACCCAATCACCATAATGGATAACCGTAATAACTGCCCAAAATATATTCAATAAAATAAAGTTTGGACTAATTTTACACCCACTTCCCTTCTGAGATATCCATCGCTCCGAGCACTATTTCAAATCCCTTCCAACCGTGAGCACAACACTGTGTTTGGGCGGAGAGCTATGCGTAACTTTTCGGAGGCACTAATTTGATTGGTTTCATTATTATGGAAGGAATTATTATGGAAGCATTATGGAAGCATCATGGAAGCATCTTCCACTCGTTCTATTAAAAATAAAATACCTAAGTCACACGAGCAATAATCTAACTTTCTTCGTCTCGTCCGCAGCTAACATCGGTGGCCTCCTCGGCCTCTGCCTTGGCTTCAGCTTCTTGAGCGCCGTCGAGATCATCTACTTCGCCACGCTCCGAATGGGACTGCTGGGCAAGAGGCGAGCGAGCGGATGAAACTGCGAGGGAGAGTGTTGATATCCCGACCGGGCCAATTCGCGGGGAAAGGGGGGGCAGAGGGAGATGGAGCGGGGGCTCGAGCAAGGGAAGAATTGGAGGTTGACGGAGTAGAGAACTGAGAGGAGATGCTTACAGTCTTGCTGCTTACGGGAGACTGGAGTCTGCCGTACCGCCACCAACGCTTGCATTGCAATAGCCATTGCACGGCCAAATATCTTGAAAGCTATAATTTTAGGGCTTAACCGATGGACCTAAAGCACATATTGGATATCTTATAAGGTGTTAAGGCCGCTTTCCACGGTACATTTTATTGTAGAAACGAATGTATCATAGAATGTATATGAAATTGAAAGGAAATAGAGCAGGTTCTATTTACCGTTAAGTCATTCAGACAATCATACAATTTTCCGCTTTATACAGTAAAATTTTCCTCATGCGAGAGTTCATGGATTCGTTTGTACAATAAAATGTATCGTGTAAAGCAGCCTATAAAGGGTAGTGGCGGGGCTCAATAATATCTCCTCAAAAGCTTTAAAAAACGCACTTCACTGTCCAAAATATAGCTGGTATAAAAATTAACAACATGTTCAGAAATACTCTATGCCAACACATAGTTTTAGACCAAAAAGCTCTCTTTCACAAAATATGTTGAGCAGAAAATTGTATGTACATGGAGATATAGTGTAAGATATAGTGACCCCGATGGTAATTATATGAAATATTTTAGCGACTTCTGAATGTTGTACATGTATCTCTGTAACTTTCCCGTAAATTAGAGGATGCAAAATATTCCATCACGAAGTAAACACCTAAATGTTGAGAAGATTTTTAATGCGGAAAAAATAATGGATAATACAGCTCCGAAAATGATAACAGAAAATTTTGCTGTACATGCATCGTAATTACTAATCGGCTCTGATCAATTAATTTACAAAAAGACTTAGTGCATTCCATGCACTTAAGATCACTTAGGGGTCATGCAGAAACTACGTCACCGTTTTTGGCGATTTTTCCCCCTCCCCGCTTTGTTGACAACCGTAGTATTTTTCCCCCCTCCTTTCCCCCCGACATGTGGAGTTGTCTCGGCAAATGAAAATTTCAATTAAAAATATTTTTCTCAATAATTAAGTGAGTTTATTTTTAGGGATAGGTTGAAATAAGACCAATCAAGGTTGAAATAAGACGCAGCACCTTTCCTCATGTTTAACTTTGTAGTATTTTCGACGAGTAAGAAACGTAAACCGGCGCATTGTAACAGCAACGTTACTTTGTGAGAACCGCCCCTTCCCCTCGTCTCCCGCCGTAGGTTTTCAGGTGATCCCTTTCCCCCCTAAGTTGGTAACGTAGTTTATGCACTTCATAAGAAGTAATACATGAAGTAACGGAGAGAAGTAATACTTGAAAAAACGGAGAACAGTAATACGGGAAAGTAAATTCTACACATCTTCTGCGCACACAAAAAAATAGTTTCACAAGAAAAAGGCGAGGCCCTCCTGTGTGACCCCTATGACTACGTTGATTGAATCTTATTTCCATATAAAATCAAAAACACGGTCCTCCTTCCAATTCAGAATTATTTCACCATGCCTCTGCACTGAGACTGCACTACATGATGCTAGCCGTAAACAGCTGTCCTTATGGGTGGCCACAAACTTATCTTTGAGTGGAAATCTCGTTTGGCTTGATACATAAATATATCATCACTAGAACGCTCAGACTTGGTCACCCCTAGATTAACCCTGGAGCGTCAATGTGACACCACCTAAAAGAAAGTTATTCTTTGAACTGAAAAAGCAATCTGATCTGACATGAAGCATTTGATGCACAACTTTGTTTGTTTCCTATGATATCGTACACTTATACCACCCATTAAAGACTATCAATATTTATTTAATATCTAGAGCATGCTAAGTCGACTAGTTCCTTGATTTTCTGCCCTTTTCATTGTGGCATCGTCGGAATACACAATTGATTTACTCCAATGGTGGGAAACGGGCTGCCTAAATTCAATAAGAGTAGAGAAGCACAAGTTTATGCTTGACAGGCGGACTCTTCAACCCTCTAAAATCCGATTTCCACCTCTCATACATTTGTTGTCCCTCTTACAGTTGCACCTCATAACAGGGAGGCGCAGCGGCATTGGGAGGATGTAGGAGGAGGAGGAAAGCGGGAGATGGAGTGAGAATGAGGTAGTGTGTTGACTTCAGAATGATGAGCATGCTCAGAGAATAGCTATATTTATTAAATATTAAGAGGATACTAGTCAACTAGTCCCTTGATCTACTGCCATTTTAATCGTGGCATCTAGGCTTGTCTTTATACATAAATATATCATTAGTGCTATAAAGTTTCAACACAATAAAAATCAATGCGATAAAACTTTATGCCAACCAGCTTTCTAAACTTTTAAGGTTCTATCTATCTCTAGAATTGCTTTTTTCGACTGCATATTTATTCCTTCTTTATTCCATCGACAAAACTAATTCTCCTTCTTCTCTTCCCAGATCGCCTAACAGCCTAGCCTCTATCACAGTCTTGAGCAACTCATCGGCCCTTATTACTTCTTACAGCCACGTACACTACCAATTCCGGATTTCATTCAAAAGTTTCCTTTCCTCGCCCACCATGCTTAGAACTTCCTCATTCGCCATCCTTTCTGTCCACCGCACTTTCTCCATCCTTCTCCACAGCCACATCTCAAACGCTAGTAGTCTATTCACGTCCTCTTTTCTGAGTGTCCACGCTTCTACCCCACACAACGCAACGCTCCGTATCAAGCTCTTCACCAACCTCTTCTTCACATCCTTAGCCGAGATCCCCGTCACCAGCTCCTTTAATTTACTAAATGCTTCATTGGCTAACGCAAATCTCATAATATTTTAGCCCCTGAGCCCATTTTATTCGAGCGTAATACCCTGTCATAAAAATGTTTCCCTTGCTCCAGAATGTGTCCTACCACTGTCATTACCGACGGTAAGCTGCTAATATTTTAGAAACACCGGAATTATGATATCTTTTCCACCTTTACAACGATAAACTCATTGAATATTATCAAAGGTGAAATCTCACTCAAACTAAGTTAAATTTGCTCCAATGGCTCCTGGGACTATTCGAACAGAACTTACATCCTCGCCGGGGATATCAAAAACTTACAACACTTTAGAATAATCGGCTCAACAGTTTATCCGTGAAGAGGAAGCAAAAGAAAGAGCACCTATTTTTGGCCAATCAGAACCTCACATTTTTATGTGGAACCATCGCCCCACGAAAGGCTTCAAACAATTAAATCCTTAATAGATTGCTCTTTCAAAAAAAATACTTTCTCCCGCCGCCAACAATCCTAGCATAATAATAAAATTCACAAGACATTTCATGATATTGCTCGAATAAATACGTCTCGATAATGACAATCTGTATGTCGCCTGCACTAACACGCTAAAATATTTTGTATCAAAACTTTCACGAGAAAGCACTAATATTTTTTACAAGTCTAGTGAATAATGTGCACCCATGACATCGTTCCATTTTGAGGTAAGCACAATGCTGGAAACTCAAATCCAGGCGTTACGGAAAGTGACTTCGATTTTAATAAATACGCGATCCTTGCCAACCTCATTTGCCTCCGCCGCGTTCATGCTCTCACATATCATACACGATCTCCGATTTTTTAGACTTCTCATATTCCTCCCCTTATAAGCCTCTTCCAATAGTCTCCTACGGCCTTCGAGGTTACTCCATACCCTACAACCATTCACTCCACTATCACGTGACTATTGAGGTATCCGACTCTCACCTGTTCTTTCAACGGGGACAAACTGAGCACGCTCTTTTAATTTTTATCCATTTTCGGGCATTCATTCCGCCTTCTCTCATCATGTAATCTCACCTATTTTTTTTCTTAGCGAATGTCAATTGACAGGTCTCGATAGAACTACTGTCCGTGCATTTCTGTTTAGGGCGAGGTTCTCCATTGCCCTGTACATCCCTCCTCTCATCATATCTGTCATCACACCAAGTATCTTCCTTCCTCTTCCTCTCTTTCCATTCATTTTTCCTCCTTTGTCGACTTTCTGCGATCAATCTCTCCTTAATATGCGTCCAAATTCAATTTGCCTCTCTCTACACTTTTCAATATAGCTTGCTCCTCTCCAAACTTTCTCAATACTTCCTCATTTATAACCTTCTCTATTCATCGTATCTTCTCCATCTTTCTTTCGCATTGGCCACATTGCCAAGCTTTCTAAATATTTTTCCTCCCTTTTCCTCATTGTTCACGTTTCCAGTCCATACAGTTATTATCCCATATAAAAACACTTAGCAAAATCTATTCCCTAAGTCTTTTTGATATTCCTAGTTTTGAGGAGTTTCCTCAAGTTTTACAACACTATTTTTCTCTGAGAAATCCTACACTTCATTTCATGCATACAAGCTATCACTTCGAATTTAATCACCACACTTTCCAGATGACTCGCAACCACAACCATTGGAGACGTATCGTATGTAAATTCTGGCACTTCAGCGAAGACATAAACTTTCAAGAAATTTCATTGCAATAACCATTTTGAACAAATGAGCAACTTCCACCGCGATAAGATTTAATACGACCGATTTCCTTTTTGCAGCATCTTCAGTTGCATCTTTACAGCATCTTCATCCTGAAGATTCTGTAAAAAAGCGAAAACTTCATTTTTTCAAAGTGCAATTATGTTCCGTTTCCACTTAATCAGGCATGAAATAACATATTATATTCAATATGCATTACTTTTACACGAGCCCCAGCGAACGTTTCAGGGAAAGTAGAAGCTAGTATTTGTTGGTGCACTGTTTTTGGCCCCGGTGTATACATGGTAGAGACCTCGGCTGCTAATTCGAGGATCGCTGGGTCGAGTCTCACAAGATTTTTCACCACTCAGGACATAGGTGTTTGTGTTTGCCCGTTGCTTCTATAAATACACCCGATATAATCATCCAATGGTGCTGTTTCCGAGTTTGTAAATATTGATAAATAAATTAATACAAACATTTGGAAGGATTGCTCTTTAGTACGCTGGGGTTTTTACTTTCTTGGTAGACATACGGTTATCCCTTGGCATGGTCCGCATATAACTAACTACTTTCCCCATTGCATCCGCAGAAGTTCGTGTAAAACTTAAGAGATGAGGTGAATCAAACGTTGATGTCTTCGCCGAAGTGTGCGGGGTAATTGGGGGGATGGAGGGGAGGAATTTTTCTCATACTCGAGGGAATTCTGGCCGAGGGCAATCTCTTCGCGGAGAATGGAAGAGTGGTGGAGTGGAGGCTGAGGTCAGTTGGTAAGCGCGCCGGGGGAGGTGTGGGGGAGCGCTGATTGAGACTGGGAGGGGGACGAAATCGTGGAATTATTTTAAGAGGGACTATGAATGACATGACGCAGAAGGGGGAGGAATGATTTAATCATGGCTAGATGTTTAGAATTTTATTTTACATTTTCAATGTGAATGCGAGTGGATCGGGATGGTGTGGTGGCTAGAGTACTGGCAAACCATACGGACGGCCAGGGTTTAAATCTCTGCAAAGGAGGATGTTTTTCTGAGGAAACCCAATCCCTACTTTAGAGTCTTGTGGAGGGCACTTCAAACACAGTACACCATCTGTCGGATGAGACGTTGAACCGTTGGCACCTTTCGATAAGAGCAGGCTAATGCCGACGCCGGGTTTCTACCCTTCCTCCCGTACCTATCTCCTATGGCGCAAATTACCTTAGCTGACGGTCGCCTCCCCAAAATCCAATCTAATAGGAATTTTAATTTATGGTGGTAAATGAAGTTGATCAAGGTACATAAAAATCGTAAAAAAAACAGACAAGACAACAGGAAAAATAAAAAGTAAATCATGTAATCAGTAGCTGAAATACATTATCACATATACCTAGTTTTATATCTTAATATGGTACAAATCCTTTCTTGAAACACATAAAGGTTTATAGGAAATTCATTAATTATTTTCCGAGGCAAATTACTACGCATAATTACTATTGTAGTGAACATAATGTTCGATTACTTTGCTCGCTCGAAAAAAATCGTAATTTTACAATAGATTAGGAAAAACGTAGAAATAAAATCTAGATATTTTTCGGGGATCATATGTACACAAATAAGGGTTACACGTCATCACTCTCTGTAAGAAATTATTGTGTCACTTTAAAAATTTACCATTAACCCTCTATCACGCTGAGTGACCTAGAGGTAACATATAGAAAAGTTTTTCCTTTTGTCTGTTATTAGGTTTCTATACTTTCTATATGCCTTTGTGACATCAATTATGCAGCTTGGCGACAAAAATATCTCTTATTCGAAACTTTTAGTTCCTGATTTCCCCACGACTGGGGTAAAATGTGAAATGACTGCACATGGTGGGTGAAAAAATCGGTGTATAGAGGGTTAACTGTTTACACATTCTAGTGGAGAATATAGAACACCTAAGGAAGCGCCCGTGCACAAAGAAGACATTTGAATCATGAAACCGGTTTCGAAATTTATAATTCAAGCAAAATTCAGAGCGCTTGCATGTGACGGACTCCCTTCGCCGGAGGAAATTTCCAACTGTTTTATATCTCGACATCTTTAGTTGAGAACGAGCAGTGTTGACGCTAGATTTCTCCAAAGCCCTCCCACGTTCTCCTCAAACAGTCCACTTTTTGCGATAATTGAGAACAAATCTTATGTTATACGCTCATTTATTATTATTGCTATAAGAGTAATGAATCGATGAAAGTAGTTCCAAACGGGAGTATGTAACTATCCTCAACAGTATTACATGCTTAGTGCTCTACTTGTTTATTCCATTTCTTTATTCGTCCAAACAAACGCCGTAACTCTATTCCTCTCGTCCAAAAATCCTATTACTTGTCTTCACCTTCTGTGCTTACCTAACATCCACGCCTTCATCATGGCCTTCAGAGCATTTCTTTTCTCCTTTTAACCCCTTTCAACTTCCTAAATCTACCTCTTCCTAATCTCCCCCAGGCTCTCTCTCCCCGCCCAAAGATATCCAGCACTTCCTCCTTCCTCCAGATGTTAAATCTACCGTAGCCCCAGCTGATGCTCATGGAAAGAACTATGCATCGCGCGAGTGTTTGAGTATAGTTTGTTGATTTCAAAACAAGTATAAAAGCACAAACTTATGAATAAAAAGAATAACACGAACACAAAAACTCAACACCTCTAATAAATAATGTAAACACAAGTATTAAGCGTATGACTATCGAAACTCCTCGACCTATCGAAGACGAGGCCACGATCACCTCGATGGAACACTATCGATACCACCCAAGTCCACTTAATTAGGGGTCCCCATGTCCATTCAAGAGGACCCGTTACTTAAGCGATGAGAGGGCATCTACACGGTGTACTTAGGTGAAAGGTGCAATTAAGTGCTTACATAAGTGGTCAGTGTAGACACGGCATTACGTCTGCGTCACTTTCGGTAGCCTCCTCCACACATCTCAAACGCCTGCGCCCTCTTTTAGTCGACTCTTCACAGATTACATGCTTCTACATCATACAGCCCTTCCCAACCGTTCAAACTTCACAAACCTTTTCTTCACATCTATGGACGAGATCCGCCCTTCGATTACTTAACACTACAAGTACCAGAGGGCTCATTTTGTTCCATTTTCATTTGGAACAATCGGTTACTTTTGACTGAATCGTCCCTGCTCTGGCATATTTCTGGACTTTTATTAATTTTAGCAGGAGAAAATAATGTAAAAATAAGAACTTCCTGGCAACAATACTTTTTAATGTACATTACCATCCACCGATTAGTACCAAAAGGGTAATTTATCTCTGGTTTTATTCAAGTATAATCATAATAGAATGGAGTTTTATCGTCTTTCGTTGAAATATGTTGCATAGCTCAGCAACAAAACCTTAATTTCCAAGGGTGAATCGCAGCATAAAGACCCGACAGACCCAGACTTTGCATGAGGACTTGAATCTGGGACAGAAGTGCCAGGTATAGGTGATTTGTTTGCTTTACTTCCACTTACTGACTAAAACTAGCATTGTGTTAAAAACTGCTTACGCTGAGGTGACAATAATGCAAAATCAAAGCTCCACGTATTCAAATCAAGCAGTAAACGAACACGTATCTAATGACTGCTTATTGAAGACCTAGGGAGGGAGGGGGAGAGATAACTTACAATTGATAGTAAGCCAAAATATATGAGTATGATTCTTTCATTCAACCATCATCGGTGCTAATTTCCACGGGAACTTTCCTTATTATTTCATTTCTTCGATAAAATTCCGATTGACATTGGCATGAGACAAAAATGAATGATCCGAGATCTTCATAACTATCATAATGGAGAATAACTGAAAACGGCAACATCTGGCATTCGACAAAATTTTTAAAAAAGTCACTTTCTACGTATATGGAAATGTCATCTCATGTTTAACGACCACGTTACTATTTATACCAACACGACCATATGTCACAATGTTCGCAACTTCGTCATGTCTTGTCAACAAAGCGCTTGAGCAAATGTGGCGAAAGAGGATGTCCTCGAAGACTCTTAGGCGAATCTTCAGGAAAAAACACGTTCAGGACCGTGGTTTACGAGATAAATGATCACCAAAATTGAAAGAAAAATAATTGGTGCTGAATGGTACAAAAGGCGGGAAGCCTCCTCATTAAAATAAAATAATATGTACAGGGTATTTCTTTTGTAGGCTACGGAGTATGAACGTGGTCTCAAGTCACTGAGATGAATTTTCAAAAAACATGACATACATTTTGGTTTTATATTTATCCATTTCCGCCATTAAATCCTGGTTAGTTTAAGAAAAACTACAGGAAAAATCCATGAAGTGGAAAAAAATTGATGGCGTTAGCAGATAAATGGCAATATCAGGGCCTTTTTTCTAAGAGTAGATCTTAAAAGATTTCAGGTTTTCCCGGTGAATAGAATAAAGAAAGGGTTCTTGGGATTCCATTCGGGTTGGAAGTTCCATGATCAACAATTCGGCCGCTAACACTGCAGCTGTTCTCAGGGTGATGAGGTGATTCATATAATTTTGAGTACGGATTCTGTGTAAGCTGCCGAATTGTTGGTCATGGACTTTACAACCCGAATGGAATCCCGAGAACCCTTTCTTCATTCTATTCACCGGGAAAACTTGACATCTTTTAAGATCTTCTCATAAAAAAGGCCCTAATAATGCCATGTATCTGTTAACACCGAAACGCTGATCATGGACCTTCCAGTCCCGGAGGAATCTCTAGAAACCTTTCTTCATGAGCAGATATTGTAATACGAGAAACAAGTGTGCGTCTTGTTTGACGAGATTCATGAAATCACAACCAACTCAGTGCGGAAGAAAGCATTACCGTTGCACGCTTGATATGCTGGTATTTTTCAAAGCCCATACTCGGACAGACAGAATTACAATTTGTAATTTTGGACCGCTCCATTTAATTCAAATGCAGAATATTCGCCTCGTCTCCGCTCGATAAGATGAACAAACTTCATCTTATGGAGCAGTACTGAAGAAATAAGATAGCCAACAGACAAATCTGATGTTATTTCAAAGAAACTATATTTGAGAAGTAACATCAGGCGTCACTTTGTGAAAATGTATGATACTAATGATGAAAAATAAAACTTCTACTATTTTCATACTTTTTTTAATTATTCACCAACCAGGTTTCAACGCAAAGAGTCATTATCAAGGAGACGATTAACTTGATAATGCCACTCTGCTAAAACCTGGTCGGTGGATAATAAAAATTATGTAAAAATGGGTAAAAGTTTTAGTGTTCATCATGAGCAAACTTGATTTGATCATTTTAAATGTTGAAACGAAGCATCTGAGTATCCATTATTTCTCATGGGGAAATTCGCTTTGATGAGACAATTACTTTGTAGGTTTGCGAGTATTTTTCAGGTAAGATCAATAATACTTTCAATTTCCTGTCAACAAACTTTATGCGAACATTTACTAATTATGGGAAAATGCCTCCAAGTTTCCATTGTTTCCTATGAGAGAATTTGCGTTGATAAGACGAGAACTTCGCAACACTTGCAAACACTTTTCCGCATCGAATTACGTACGCGGTTCAAGATTTTACAGCACGGAGCATGATATTTGTGAAGAACTCTCATCAGCACAATACTCTCTGGAGTGTTGTATTAATAAGAGTTCTTCGCAAGTGGATTTCCTCAACTACCTCGGATACCACGTTCCATACCACGTTCGACTGTAGAAGTACAATGGACATTCAGCGAAGAAAATGTCGAGCTAAGAGAACGTTCGTGATTAAAAGCCAACTTCTGCGTTCAAATAAGACTAGAATAGGAAAGAGGAAACACTCTTGTAAACTCTTTCGATACCTGGTGTTGGAGTAGGTAGCTGTAGATAAAATGGGCGGATGAAGTAAGAATTAAGAATAAACTCCACTTTCTCTGGCGAGATATTGTAGAACAGCATATTTAACAATGATACTCAAACGATATCGTACTGTCTACCCAATGTATTTCAAACTCTTACAACACGTGTTTCAACTGTCTAGCAGTCATCATCAGGTAAGACTAATCTAACATAAACAGACTGTCATTATATCTAACATAAACAGACTGTATTTATATATGCTCATGTCTGTTTATGTTAGATTAGTCTAGCCTGATGATGACTGCTAGCCAGTTGAAACACGTGTTGTAAGAGTTTGAAATAAATTTGGTGGACAGTACGATATCGTTTGAGTATCATTGTTAAGAAATTAAGACTTTGAAGAATAATAGAGGAGGATAGAACCATACGGAATACTATAGAGGAAAGACAAATAAGATGGATAGTACACAACCTAAGCCACAATAGTTTCGTGTGGAATATATCTGATGGAAAAATGGAAGGAGAAGTCCCAAGAGAAAGACCAAGGTATAAACCCGTACAAAAATCTACCTAACGGGGAAAGTTCTTTAGAAGAACCACCCTGGATTACGGATATAGCTTTAGAAAGGTTTAAGAAGGCTTCTTCTTTTCATTTCGCGGCGCGTATCTCTCATTCCGAATCATCATCGCGGGCAAAGCCTCCGTTCGCATTAGGAATGCGCGGGGCTCGGTGGGCTTTTGGCGTGACGCCGTGAGCGCACGTGTTCGAATCCACACACCCCCACAACCAAAAAGTGAAAAATAAAAAAATTGAGAAAATTTTTCGCGTCAACCTCGACCGACTCTGTGGATAACCTTGTACACTTCCCGCTCATCCGCAGGGACTTCCACTTGGACTCTGGCATCCGAAATGTCGGGGAGGGGCGAAGGGGGCGCCAACCCTCCCACAGTCCGGCAAGTTCACCCCGACTGTCGACGGCCGTGGCACCCCTCTGAGGCTCCCGATCCGCCCCACACACCTGTCGCACTAATTTGGCAGCGACGTATGCAACAGCGTCACCGACTTCCTCCCGGATTTAATTTTCATTTCATTTCGCTCGCATTAAGTTAGTTTGAGCAAGATTTTTTCCCCTAGTCATAATAAAGACACTATTAAAATTCTATTTTTACATTTAAGCAACTTTAGAAAATGTGATGTAAATTTGGTTACATTTATAACGCACAAACTGAGTTTTAAAATACTGACAATCTCAGTATTTAACAGAATATAATGTAAAAGTTGTCAACTTGACTCGTTTTTACACCCCGTATGCAGAAAAGGCCCCAAAAATTGAAGCTTTATTTGATTCTTTAATAATTTGAGCGGTGAATTATTGATTTATTTTGATACATATTTGAGAAATCATAAAAACTACTCATTGCTAAAATTGGATTGGGTTGAACTTTGAGGAGACGACCGACAGCTGAGGTCATTTGCACCATAGGGAATAGGTATGGGAGGAAGGGTGGATAGAAACCCGGCGTCAGCATTAGCCTGCTCTTAACGAAAGGCGCCAAGGGGACCACGGCTTAACGTCTCATCCGACAGATGGAGTACTGTACTTGAAGAGCCCGCCACATGACACTCAAGTAGGGATCAGGATTCCTTTGAAAAACATCCACTTCTGCAGGGACTTGAACCCTGGCCGACCGTATGGTTAGGCAGTACTCTAGCCATCACACCAACCCGATCCCTCATTGCTAAACTTCTGACCAATTTAATGCGTAGGTATTTTCTTATTTCTCAAAACACGTCTACCATATCCATCACGTTTCCCATAGAAAATGGCTGGTGTTACCTATCAAATATCTCGAAGTGAAAAATTTAAGTGGCTGACATTTTATCACCAGATGTATAAAATATTTTTCTTGACAATAAAGGCACCTTCAACAAATTTTATGTGAGGTAATTATCTCGCTCAAACAACCATAAATTTCTACACATAAAATATCGCATATTGTAGGTACAATCACGGTACTTTCGTTTACGTTGTCTTTATCTTCATCCAATACACAAACCACTTTGGAAAAGCAAAGCTCAGATTCACTCCCCTATGAACGTATTTAATCTATTGAAACTAGTGAGTCAAAGCGCCAGGCCAACTTTGAAGAGAGCACGATTTAACTCTCACGAGCGGTATGAGACATTACGGATAACGAGAGCGTAGGAGAACATTGATTGCGCTCCATGGAATGGGTTGAAATGCTTCTGCGTGTGTAGGTATTTGCTTATGCAAGATAATAATATCACATTATAATTCACAAATATTCATACCATTTTTTTCAAATTTTTGAAATTAACCTTCTCCATCGGGCTAAAACTTTTTCCTTAGTGTTTTCATGTTTGGAGTAGACAATCTTGAGAAAGGAAATAATGATGAAAAAATACATTGAAAAATGGGTAAATCACATTACATCTGTGATCATCTAAACAAAATAAAAGGAGTTATAAATGAAGAACTTAAAGATACTATAAGAAGCTTCTACTGGAATTATGAAAGCGTGATGCTATTTTCTCCACCTTCCAAAATTGTATCATATTCTGCACAACAGCATGAAAAAGCATCACATCACTTATTTGGCAAACGTTTCCATCGAGTCAGATGTCATTGATAAATAATGACGATGACCAGATGTATGCATATGCGTTACATTTGTTACTTTCTTCTAATCTATTTCGGCATAAATATACAAGTGCAAAAATAACCTTGCGAATAAGAATAACGCTTGTCCAAAATAAGTATAATAATGTCACATTAAAATTCACAAACATTTACACACTTTTACAAAATTTCTGAAATTAACCTTCTCCATCAGCCCAAAACATTTTCCTTAGTGTTTCCTATTTACTGACACACCCGTGTGTTTCAGTATCTTATGTTTCTTCAAAATTTGAACTTTCAAATTTGAATAAACACACAAAATCCATGGGTATATAAAATTGCTTCCTGTACCTATTAGAGCTTTCCATATATTGTAAAAATGTAAATGTGAATCAATAAAAAAATCTCACTAAATCAACTGTTTGGAGTAGCCAATCTTGGAAAAGGACATAATGACGAAAAACTACATAGTAAAATGGCTAAATAACAATACGTCTGAGATATTAAAACAAAATAAAAGGAGTAATAAATGAAGAACTTAAAAATGATTTAAGAAGCTTCTAATGAAATTAAGGAAGCGCAATACTATTTCCTCCACCTTTTAAAATAGTCTTATTCAGCACAACAGCATGAAAAGGCATCACATCACTTATTTGGCAAACCGTTGCTTAGAGTCAGACGTCATTGATAAATAATAACGATGACCAGATGTATGCATATAAGTTACATTCATTACTTTCCTATTATCTATTTCGGCATAAATTTGTAAGTGCAAGGACAACCTTGCGAATAAGGATAACGCTAATCCAAAATAAGTATAATGATATCATATTAAAATGCAAAAACATTGACTGGCTATTTTTAAATTTTTTAAATTAACCTTCTCCATCGGGCCAAAACTTTTTCCTTAGTGTTTTCATCTGTTTGGAGTAGACAATCTTGGGAAAGGAAATAATGATGAAAAAATACATTGAAAAATGGGTAAATCACATTACTCTGTGATCATCTAAACAAAAGAAAAGGAGTAATAAATGAAGAACTTAAAGATACTATAAGAAGCTTCTACTGAAATTAGGGAAGCGCAATACTATTTCCTCCACCTTTTAAAATAGTGTTTTAATCAGCACAACATCATGAAAAGGCATCGCATCACCTATTTGGCAAACGCTTCCTTAGAGTCAGACATCATTGATAAATATTGGCAATGACCAGATGTATGGATATACGTTGCATTTATTACTTTTATATCGTCTATTTCGGTATACATATGCAAACTGCAAGAATAACCTTGCGAATAAGAACAAAGCTTATCAAAAATAAGTATTATAATATCACATTATAATGCACAAACATTGACACGCTTTTTTCAAATGTTTGAAATTAACCTTCTCCATCGGGCCAAAATTTGACCACAAAGTTCCAAAATAAATTTTAATAGTCAATAAAAGTTCATTGACCTATATGTCAGAGAGTTTTCTTTTACAATCCAGGTAAGTGTGTAAAATTCTCAGTTTATCTGAGAGGATCTTCCACTTAAAGGCCAGAACGAAAAGCTATAAATGAAAGGACTCCACAATTACGCAGAAATGACCAATTTTCTGAAAAAAAATGTATTAGCTGAGGTCCTACCAGGATCCCTGAATCCCAGGCGAGACACCAATCAATTTCCAACTAATTACAGCCCACTCACTAATTATGGTATCAGTCAATTATATCGACTCATGAGGTATATTTAGAACGTTAGCTTCGAAATATCCCATCACTAGCTTAGTGAGGTGCCGTAAATACGGCGTACCTGCGTGAGTGGAAACAACAGCCCTACCTCTAGCCCTCTCTCCCTTTCCGACAGAGGTAAGGGCTACTCCACACTAAATCTTCTGAAATTCTCGATGCCTTAAATGTTTTCGAAAACAGTTGAATCAGTTCCACCCCCGAGCCAGGAGGAAAGTCGCCTGTTGGATTGAAATAGTATGTGAACACATTCGCGTGGAGCATGACACACTATGGATCGGAAGCACAGAAAATTGTAAAAGAAGACCAGAAAAGACTAGGAGCTTTAAGATTCTGGTGCTGAAGGAGGTTGTCGATGATCAAATGGACGGACTTCATAAGAAATTAAGAAGTACACAGAACATAAGAGTAGAAATGACCCTATGGAACACGATACAGAAAAGAAGAACCAGAATGCTTGGGCACATACTAAGGCACCATGGGTTTCTGAAGGATATAATTGAAGGAAAAATCGAGGAAAAAGTCCAAAGATAAGGCCAAGGAATGAATAAATGAGAAAAATAAATATTTTAGCACATAAGAAGGACTACGAGGGTGTAAGGGAACTGGCAATAGTTAGGGCAGGATGGAAGGCTGCAGTCAACCAACCTTAGGATTGAACGACCAATGAATGAATGAAGCTCTTCATTAAATTATAATAAGACGAATCCCCTAGGAGCATACGACTGAATTTATATTATAGTGTGCAATATTCATCCAACTTATAATCACGCAAAATGGGCACACATTCCAAAACCATTCCATTTTCCAAAACTCCATCACAATCCGTCAAAAATACACGGTAATATGGAATTATATCACACGGTTACTAGAAATATTTCCCAGCATGTAGCATCAAATATTGCCATAATTTCTTACATACCAGAGGTGAAAGTAAGACACATTTCTTTGATATGTCTTCGGCATAAGAAAAACCTATTTTTCCGTGCCATCCACGAATAAAACGATGTTTGAACAGCAGTTTTAGTGGAGAAAGGAGGAAAACATGGAACATGGAAAAATTGCTTCAATAAAAATTATGTGACTCATCATTGCACTAATCACTAACATCCTCTTTATATTTATAACGTTAAATTTTGTAATGCTATGTCAGGCTAACGAAGATTCTCAATTCCAGAACACGTAATCTGAGAGGAAATTCTATTACAAAAGTCACCACGCCATAGGATTCAAACTTATCGTTACTCATATGCGAAGTCGCAGAAAAATAGTAACAGGCCAATTGATCAACACCGGGTGCGAAATGAAAGGGGACTTGTTCTCATTATGAGGCCACTTAGAGATGGGGTCAAAGTTATGAATGAATTTTGAGGCCTTAAGGACCAGTATCGAGGATTATCAAGGTAAGCTATTGTTGGAATAAAGCAGCATATTTACTCGATGACAGCATCGTTTGCATCGATGAGCAGGAAAGCAGACGAGGAGGAGAAATAAAATAGTGGAAGATCCGCCGCACATTTGAAAGTACTCAGCGATGGCACCTTGAAGACATGTGGCTTCACCTCATTGTACTCGGAAAAACGTTCCATTGGAGCAAAATCCGCAAAGTTATAGACCTTGTAAGAAAACGTTTGTGCAGCCAAAATATACAACTATGAGGAAGAAAGAACGGACCGACGAATATGTAGAATGGTACGAACGCCACGGAGAAATCCGCCACGCTGATCACGAGGGATCATCATAAAAAATAGAGGGGTAGTCCACCATTGAAATGTTTTTATTCTGAAGACAAATTTGCCATGAAATTCGTAGATGGCATTGAAGACAGTGATTTAATAACGTTTCAAATAATTTAAAAGCAAACCAATATGGCTAAGAATTTCCTCTTAAAAAGTGGGTAAGACAGACGCGTGGAGCAACGAATGGTCAGATGACTTCGGAACATAACAAGAAGAAGCTCGGAGAAAATGGGAGGCTGGCAAATAGTCTTATTAAAAATTAACATATTAACTATAGCTAGGTGGTAAGATTACCTTAATATTTCCCTTAGGCACATTAGAAAGCTATCACTATCCCTTCAGCATTGTTGTTCAACAGACGAAACGCCAACGCGAGTCTTACAAGCGACTCGTCCACCTACCCTCCCTCAATCTCGAAATTATATTCTCTCCTCGTTCCATTTCCATTCCATTCCCCTGTTCAGAATAAGAAGAAACAGAAAGGTAAAGTTCATTGAAGATGAACTGTGGCAAATCACCTCCGATAAAACATAATAGAGGTACTTCAATAGCCCAACGGTACGGCACTGCCTTAGCTCGGCTGTAAGCCAAAGTGAAGCCGCTTCCGCCATAATGAGTGTCCACGATTTACCATCAACGTAGTAAACATTAGCATATTAATCTACACGTTTACTGCCCATAAAATGTTAAATTACTGATATTTTTTATAATAATAGTTAAGTTGAAAAGTAAACATATTTTCATCTCTTTTTGCATATCTCAAAATAAGCGTTTCAAAACAAGAAGAAATTCTTATTTGATAAGCATAGAAGCATTGAGACCGGATGAAAGTTCAACTTGTCCGTTTGGAGTGAATCGCTATGTGGATGAGAGACAAGGACAAACAGGAAAGTAGAAAGAAATAAGCTGAGTAGAAAGGCTGAGTAAAGAAAAAGTATGAGAATCAGTGAACTAAATTGATCCCATGGTGCCTCAGGATGTGCCCAAGCATTCTGGATCTTCTTTTCTGTATTTTGCTTCATAGAGTCATTTCCATTCTTCTCTTCTGTGAACTTCTTCATTTCTTATGATTTCCGTCCATTTGATCATCGCTGCTGTTAAGAGCGAAAGGAAACAGAAAGGTAAAATTGATTGAAGATGTACTGTAGCAAATCGCCACTTATAAAACATATCTGAAGGAAAATCTATAGGTAATAAACTAACAATAAGAGAACGTACCAGAGCTGGTTTCATCAAGAGCATGGAGAATGAGATGGACTTGACATCATATGCTAGCCTGAAGGAAGCAGCAATTAAAAGTTAGGCGTCGCTACTGCAACAATGTATTGCCATTATGATTTGACGATGATACTGCCTATCTAAAGGAGTAATCTCCTTGCATATGAGGTAGCATTGAAATGCATGTCATCTGCTCGTGAGTACCTATGCTACAGGTATCATCTCCAAAATATTTTCTGCGTCAGCTGTGTAAAGGGCATTAAGTCCAAAATGGGCGTAAGTGAGAAATGATTTCGGCAGGTTAGAAGTATAAAAACAATAACGAGTTCTCTAAACCATCCAGTAGGAAAGAAACGTATGAACGTTTCAATTTGAGGAAATGGCATCACCTGAAGTTTGTCTGGAAATACGATGGAGACATCAAACGACCTTGATCCCGGCCTCGATGCTGGGTTCTAAATTCTCTCTCTCTCATAGAAGCTCCAAAGTCGCTCAAGATTCTATGTGGCTTTAGTAACTTGTTCACATGCCGCTCCTGAATTGCTCAAAGCATTCAATTTTTCCTTGCCAATCACCGTCACTCAGATTTTTAATTAATTTCAAAGGATTTTTTTACTTTTTCAAATGCCGTGCGAAGAAAGATTCAACGAGTGCCAAAATTTCTACGATTGACCGGCACCATTAGGTGTTTTAATAGCAAAATAACTCCATGAACAATATGTTTCACACCCATTAGGAGGGTTAGGAAGGCCATGAGGGGAAGAGGGAATGGTGGTATCTCCTCTTACCAGCTGCGAAACACATGTAAAAAGGAATATTCTGTTATTAAACACCTGATGATGATGAAAAATCGTTGAAACCTGGGTCCTGTAACCTATTTATTGTGAGGCATTTGAAAAATTTTGTCAATTAAAACGTCCACTACAGAGTTCCACAATGTTATTAAGATAAACATTTAATACATAAATCAGTTTTACAACGGTAACACTCGTGACGTTTGGCTTAACCTGTTGTAGCCATACCAGAAACATTTTTTTTTAATTACTTTTTATCATTCTACCGTAGCTATCTTTACCCGAATGTTGGTGGCTTCCGGCGTGACTTTGTGGAATTAACTGATCATTGAGAATGAAACAGTAATGCTTCGTTTTTCCACATAAATTAAATATAGTCCGACCATGGTTTCGACTTTGCGTCATCTTCAAATAATTTTATTGGTATCAGGTCTTTGTATCAGGTAAATGTAATGATAATTAATTGGCAACCCGAAGATAACGTTAAGTCGAAACCATGGTCGTACTATATTAAATTTATGTGGAAAAACAAAGCATTACTGTTTCATTCACAATATCTTTACCCTCTTTTCGCCTGCGCTATAGGTCACTTTTATTCATTTTTATCCCTCAAATATTTTATCTTTCTTCCAAAATCCCTCATTAACAATTTATCGCTGTTTCAAGAAAAATCCAAAGGAAAACGAGTTTTTAACCACATACGCCTGGTTAAACACGCGAGCGCCGTGGAAAGGATTTTTTTATTCTAAATATGTCACCAGTACAGTTTACCGCGGGCCTCAAGGCCAATAACATGCACGCTCCAGATTTCCCTGACGCCAGGACTATATTATCACGGTCCTGAGACATTCATCATCGGGTGTTTGGTGCTTCCGTAGGACAATGTTTCACATGCAACTAGAAGACGCCGTGACTGGAAAAACTAGTCGTGAACTATAGGGCAGCATCGAGTATTTTCAAGCTATTATTGTTACATATTTTGTGGAAATAACACTCATTAATCCAGTTACTTACGGTCATATTGGGATTTGATTTTGCAAACAAATTTTTAATTCAAATCGATTTCATCTTATTTTTGCGTGATACGACATCGCTTTTCCCATGGTTCAGTGAAATTGACACTCAAGAGGCAAAAAAGAAAAGGTGACAAAATAGGTAGTACACAATAAGGCTAAGGATTATGCAGAAGCAGTGTTCATTAAAATTTCAGCACTGGTAACGGGTTGCACAGGTTTATTTAAAATGCAAGAATCGAAAAAAGGAGTTGAAAACAAAGCGTACTTTGGTACATTTCGTTTCTGGCGTTAAGCGAGACTTTTCCCATGTACTTTATGAGTTAAACAGTAAGTAGTCCCTTTCACTCCACATTCATTGAATTAAATTATTTCCAGTACTAGGCTAAATTTTCATTCACTCGAAAAAATATCATTTTTTTCCTTTTTAATGCGATGCTAAGATATTTCTGTAATTAGATTTTTAATAGTTTTTTTATAAAAGCATGCTTAAAAATTGTTTTTTTTTAATTTTTTTATTTTCAGTCCTAGTTTATAAAATGTGTAAAAGCAACAAGTTGTTTTATAAAATTCACTTTGATGTAAACTCGATGCGACGCATTTGAACGCCCTACGGGACGAAAATTGGTCACTTTACGACTAGTGGAACTCGATTCATGAAATGGTATGTATGTAGGGTAAAATGAAGTGGTAACCATGGACTCATGGATCCATGGATCCAGAGAAAAGAGAGCTAAAGAAAAGTATGTAATAACTGCCTAGGACCTCATCATTTTTATCACTTCAGCATCTGAGCCTTTCATCCAATCTTTCAACACCAATGTCCAAGATCGGAGCGGAGCACTAAGAGAACGGATTGTAATGCTTCTTTTTTTGGAGGCTCCTGATTGGTTAGCTTCGTAGTTTTGAATGGGCATCCAATGCATGTGCTGTGCGTTTGCTCCTACAGAAACTATACACAAAAGCTTCGAGCCAAGAGATATTTTGATACAACTCTCCGATGTCACTGGGTGGACATCATTTGTACCAACTTTTGTCATACTAATATTTTATCAAAATTTGACTGCAGGGGATCGCCTTTATAGCCCTCTGCTCCGTAGTCATTGCATTTCCCAAAAACATTGCTTCTACTTCAGATTTCCCAACTATTGATATTAACGTGTCTGGAGCGCGAATCGCGAGTCACTGAGAGCACATTTTAAAAACTTTTCAAGTAAAAACAATTCTTGGAACATATTTCACTTAAGTACAGCTATTAATATTTTAGAAATAACCACTTACATTGTATTATGAGAAAAAGTTTTCCTTTCAAATTTAGATATCTCAATGAAAGCATTTTTGCGGCTTTAGTTTCCGGCGTGGAAATTAAAATTTGAGCAAAATCATATCTAAATACGTGCTTTTATTATGCAAGTCCATGTAAGCAAAAAAATACAATGAAAAGCTGCACGCTTCGTTAAAAACTCCCACAAGCGAACATTTAGTGTCTCTCAACTTTTGGAGGGATTAAGTATGGGGGCCCCCAGAGATTCGGAGGCTACATGCTAGCCTATGCTTGCTTAGGAAATTTATAACTGGTGTGTTTCAGAGCGACACAGATAATAACATTTTGACGCCTCACTACATCTGTAGGTCTGGCAGAAGCGATAAAATGAAAAGGATACATTGCCGAACAGATAGGTACAAAAACTGGTTCTTTTTGTCCACAATAAGCGACCACAATAAAAATTGAGTTCAACTAAATACGCTCCCATTATAAACGTCACCATTTCCCCTAATAAAACCCTACATCTTCACTCGGCTGGTGTCCTAACACCCCCTGCCACACTTTCATGCGGCGGCTCGCAGGGTAGTATGTAGATGTAGATATAGATGATAGCTTAACTTTTATTAAGAGCCATTATCATAGTGTAAATTGAATTTTTTCGAGGTTAAGAGAAAATCTGTAGGTATGTAGTCGAAATATACGCCAAGTTTTATAGTTCTACGTGTTACAATAGCATTATATTGCCCAGACACCAGAACGTCGACATACTACATTTTTTCACTTCTAGCTTTATAATGCAAATAACTACACGGATGCAAAGTTGTGCGAAAATCTGTACATAAACGGAAATCGCTCCAATCACCTCAAACTACCGACCTTTCTTCCCCTATGCCGGATATCTCCTCATGGTAGATGTGTGTTGCCCGTCGTGCATACCGGACACAATAAATTCCCCCGCGTGCGGAGTGGGAGGGGGTGCGGGTGGGTGCAGAACGCCCTGGATGCTGTGAATTCTTCAGGATAAAAACCGTGGTAACAATATCTCCCTGATGTTTCAGCCCCTGGTTTACAATGATGGTTTTCTATGCTCCTTGATGTCGGTCGTCTCCGTTATGATTCTCGAACTACCTTGAACTGGCACATTTATCTGGCTATAGTAATCGCAAAATAAAGTCTCTTTTTTATAGATGTATATTACTCTTTCCACTGCTGTTAGATATTGCATAAGATGAACGCTGTAACCTAGAAGAGTTAACTCATCTTGGTAAAAATTATTAAAAGGTAACTTTTTACGTAGATTCCACAAAATCTTAGATTTTTTTGGTACTTAAATATTCACTGTCAATTAGTATTTGTCAACATAGATATTGCATTGCTGGTGTATATTAACCATTTTCATTGCCATTACATTTTGCATTAATGATGAATATTTTCATATTTCTTGGATCAGTTTCCGTTCAAATTTAAGTTTTTGTGATTTCTGATATAGCAAAACAATGTATTATCTTAAAGTGGCGTGAAAACCAAGAAATTTGGAAAACAAAGACTTTTCACCGCCTCTTTCTCCATTATTTAATCGTTTCCCATACCCAACTCTCCTATCAACCGTATAAGTGTTATGTATCCTTTTTCTCTAGGTCTAGTACGCGATGATGAATCAATGAGTCGAAATTGTCGTCAATGTAATACAAAATCAGTGGAAAAGTGCGATTATTGTACTCGTTTGTGAAATCAAAGTATTGAGCGCAATGAGGTGATAAGAATTTTAGCAGATTTCAAGCATACTGAAACTAGCCACGGTAAAGACACTATGGTAGGCAAAGCACTTGGAACATCATCGAAGAATTTAGATAAGATTCCCGATCGCGGCGAATGATTTTTTCCTCGGCGACACTTTCACATTCGTGTGCATTTGTATAGAGTAAATACCGGTGCAGGTCCCGACACGTTAAATATTTCTTTCATTTCTAAATTTAGGTCTGTAACAATGGACGGGAAAGGTTCGTATTTATAAAAAAATTAATGACGTAGAGAAATCCAATAAAGAAGAAACCATCATTTCACGAATATGGTCCACGATAGTTTTAATAAAGTACACCTCCTCCGTTTTGATGGCAAGGATTGATCTTAATACTGGAACTGAGAGTCGCGGCATCATTAGAGGCAGCTAATGTAAAATTAATATTATCCCATGAAGAGCTCTTGTCACTCAATAGTCATGATTTTTTTAAATTATCCGAACTTAAAAACCGATCTTTTAAACTTCTCGTCCCGAATTTAATTCTCCCCCAATTTTATATGACTCTTTTCTCAAAACGAGGTCACTTTTTCTCATACAAACGAGAAATCACTGCAAGTAATGTCATTAATTAGGTGAAAAGTTTAAGTTTCCGATACACACGGTGTATCGACAAGAATGACCTGATTTTTAAAACTTCATATTTATTATTGGATATTTACTACAAAAGTGTAAAATTTCAAAATACTCACTAGACATAAATGTTTTAGCTATGGTACTGCAAATTTTCTCTATTCCTACCAGTTTTAGCTCGGGAAGCATCAAGGCGGCAGTTAAATTTGTCATGCACTATACTTAGGATATCTTCATTGACAGAAGTAACGACAGCTCTTATTCTCGTTTTTAGCTCATCGATGTCTCAAACTAAAGGGAGGACTAAGACAGTCACATGATGAACAGCAAGTTCTCTGCTTTAGATCCAGTGAGTATTTGTGAAATTTTAACCTTTTTTTAATGTTTCCATCAATAAATATAAAGTTTCAAAATCAGGCCATTCTTTTTTATACATCCTGTATTCCAAATATAAATTTTGTCCCGCAAAAAATCAACGTTTCAAAATCATTGAAAAATCTGCTTTCTAAGAGGCTTTTCCATTTAGTTGATGCGCTAGACAGAATTGTAACGCTTTGGATTAAGTGTGAGGAAAGTAACATCTCTTTCAGTGGATTGCCAAACAATTTGAATAGATGAATGTATGACGGTATTCACTAACGATGGCGTGCCTGGTGGAGCTCTGAAATTATTAGTTTCAGCCGTCATATGAAGAAAAAACTGGGAAAGATTAACAAAGTTACATTATGAAGGTAATGTTGAAGTATACCTTGTGTAAATATTTTATGTAAATTATTATTTTAAATTAAATATATACAAAACAAATACGTCACATTTCAAAATAAATGCTATTATCAAAAAAATTGCAAGTTTAAAAAAATGTTTTGATATACTTTTATAAAACTAAAATAGTGGCAGTGTTTTTTTATGCTGATGTTTCATAATTCCGTCTATAGAGGGTTATCGCCATAATTGAGATAGAGGAGAAGGATGTAGGACGTTTTAAAAGGAGAGGGTAATAGAGGGGAGAGTATTGGGGAAGCGTGGAAGAGGATAGGAATTCGGAACGGAATTGAAAAAAAATTGAAATTGAAAAATAAGTCTATTGCTCTAGAACAATTCGTCCTCAAAGAGCAAAATCAATTCACAATGCAGAAGTCTGGAAATTACCCTATATACAGTTTTTCGCAGTGAGCGATGACTCAAAACGTGAAAAACAACAAAAATATTATCGGTTTTACCTTGGTAAAAATAAATATAATAGCAGCATGTTAAATTCATATAATCGACAAATTACAAATAACAATATTCATGGCAATGGCAATCAAAAATAATATTCATGATAGATTCAAAATGTATGAGTAATTAGAACAATTTGAGATGGTATAAGGACAATTACAACAATAGCAAAGATACGAGAAAACACAAAACATTTGTGCACCTGGCAAATGTCTCATAATGAGTCGCTAAGTAGTAGACAATATATCTTTGATTTAAAACAATTTAAGGTAGAAACGCGTTTTAGCTCATCTGTGATAGAATTCCAAAGGAATCAGAAGAGGAAGACGATATGAGGAACCTAAGGGAGGAAAAGCAGAGAGATATTTGCGAAGTTAGGACGTGAGGATGTGTTCGGTCCAAAAACCTAGCAATCAGCAGGTAGAATACACGAATGAGAAACTCCGCAACAGGTTGAGGAGAGGTTGAGAGTCTTGAACGGGTTAAGAGGAGGTTTAAAGACGGCGTGTGTGCGTGATGCGAGACGGAGAGAAGAAGTGCGAGTGCGAGAGGAGGGAAAAGAGCCTCGCGTGCCCGAGAGGCGCGCGATGGGCCCGCCCGGAGTTTTTTAGGCGTGCCATCCGAAAGACCCCGACGCGCGCCATGGCCGTGCGGGGGCGGCACGGTGGGGTGGGGGGGATGGGGCAGGGGCAGGGAGAGAGGAAGGGAGTGGGGGCGCGGAGAGTCGAGCGGGGAGGGGTCTTGAAAATGAAGTCGGCGGAGCGGTTCCCGCGCCACTTTCTACCACATCCTCTATTTCACCACTCTCCGCCCCGCCTCGGGAAAGGAAGTGGCAATAGCAGGGCTGGAGCGGGGATCACATGACCGGAAATCTGGCATCATTTATCCCTCTCAACGTCCCCCCCACCCTCCTCCCCCCCTCTTCTCCGCCCTTCTCTCCCCCCCCACCTCGACTCTCCCCCTCCCCCACTTGAGAGGGCACGAACGACCATGCCCCCGCCCTCTCCCGCCCCCGACTTTTCTTTGCCCCGGCGGGCGATGAGAGCCGAGGGGCGGAGGGTCGAGTGAATCTCGGGAGGGGGGGGAGCAGTGTGGGGAGGAGGGGAGGGGGAAGGGCAGCTGTCTCACTTGCGCTCCCCCCACCCCTGCATTTTTATGTGCTTTTTGAATCACTTCTCCCATCCCCCTGACGAGGAGAATTTTTTTTAATAGGACCGTCCCGATACGTATCGTCCGATTCCGATGCTTCCGATACCTAATTGAAGAGGTTGGAAACCCTTATCTCTTTAATCCATTCATGTTCAGAGGACACTTTTCAACCCTCGCGCTCAATATCCCAACTGAGTGCCCCATCGAGCATTTATTTTTCACTTAGAGCTTAACGAGAACAGTATGTCTAGTTTACTAATTAACCACAAGTTGCCTGGCGTATTTCCACTCCGCCATGATTTCTTTCCGTAGTAAATATTGATTTAATGCGAAATATATACATGTGTAGTTTGTGAATTGAGCATGATCCATGGGAAAAATATATAATTAAACTTCGAAAAGAATGCTCAACATCAAGAAATTTTTTGTAGAATCTAAAATACTAATTCCGGCGTAACTCGGTGGATATCGGTAACATTCTTTATAATGAAAAAAGTAACATAATCTGAATTCAATCTTTATTTCTCCAACCAACCCGGGTTTCGGCATATTACATCATTTTCAAGATGAAAAAATAGCAGAAAACTGCATAATTTCCTTGAAAATGGCAAATAATGTGGAAACCCGGGATGGTTACAGAATTAAAATGTAGAGTTTTTCATTTTGTAGAATCCTCAGAGGCTGCGCATCATGAGTCCATGTAGTTCATACAAGATCCTGCAATGAGTTTCGTTATAATTCTAAGGGCTCTCTTAATGCGTTCAGATAGTTACGGAGCCGATTCGATATTTTAGGAAATATCGGTTGGTTTACTGTAATGTATCAACGCAGGAGAGGGGAGTGTCAGACTTTAAAAGCCAATACACTACGACTCGTTCCTCTGCGATTCCTTATCAATCTTTTTAGTATCTCTAAGAGACAAATGCCATGTTGTCTCCTGTTACGTCAACAGTCTCACCAATAAGGCAGTGCTATGATTTCATTTGCCTCCATAGCTATCCGTCCGTCAGTAAGGACTTTGTGCGTCCTGGAATAGCGTCACATTCAGCGTTTGTGTTGTTTTCTTGTGAGTGGGTATTCAATTAAGAGACTAGTTTCATTCTAAACTTGTTATTTTTGTGAAAAACCACTATTTTTTATTTTAACCATTACGAAGTCTTCATCAAAATAAATTCACATTTTAAACAATAAGAAAAAATTTCAACCGTCACCTGGGCCAAGCAGTGAAATTGATTTGCAAACATCACAATTTCTCTATCTGCAGGAAGTAAAACTGTTTTAACTAACACGATTTGCATGTTCAATGATATCGGGCAAAATGTGGTGGATCATCGTGCTGAAATACAAATGGTAACACTTAGTTATGCCCTACTACCAATGAAACTATTCAGCAGGTATTACAAAAGGTTTCATTTACATTTGAACACAATTTATCATTAATAAGAATAAAATTTCTGTCCCCAGGCTAAAATACCGTTTTCAAGAATGATTTTATGCTAAAATATTTACCGTAGATATCAATTATAGTTTGATTCATCTGAATTGTTGAGTTAAAGCATTGGATTCGCTTATTTTGTTTATTTGAAACTTATCCTTTTTATTTGGAAATTTATTATTTTGCAAATTATGTTTATTTTTAAATTGTCCATCATGAACTCCTTCACTTTGAAGTCACTGAATAGCTAAGTACTAAGTAATAACGAAGAATATATTTTGTTTTCCATGAACTATGTTTCGACGCTGTGCAAAAATATTACAGATAATGAAAATTCTGATGGCATTCCTAGTCAATAGCATAAGAAGACGTGGGCTAATCTACCAGGTCACAGTTATGACCAAGAACTTTGGTGAAATCTACTGATGGTATAGGCGAATTATTTACTTGTTCGTAGTTATACGAAACAACGAAGGGTTAAAGCAAAATCCTCTGCGCACGCCGATCTATCTTACAAAATAAGAGCATTTTGAGGCGTAGTGTGGCTTATCATATTCACTTTTAGGCGATTTATGGCGTATATTTACTTATGGTATACATAGGATTCATTCTCATAAGTGAAGCCTTTATTTTTAAGAAAATGAACCACCAAGCGTGGTTGTCAAGCAAGCAAGCAAGCTGTCATGAGCAGTCTGTTCACTACGTCTATGACAAATCAGTGCTTTGATGGATATTATTTCCATTTTGCTTTCTTCTAGATAGATCCTACAAGTAACATAAAAGAACGCTGCCCCATAGATAGTGGCAAATATGACAACGGCTGTATAGACAATAACGTAACCGGAGTGATAAAAAAGTATTCATGGGGTTATAACTTCGTACTTTCTGGGTTCAGATTGTATCTGAAAAAATGGCATCTGACCTGTCTCACACAAACCTTAGAGCCCATGCACCAAAGAAGAGAGTGGATACCGTTTTCGTGCATGCAAGTGAAGCCCGCTTTTAAATAAAATGAACCACCAACCGTCCGTCATGTGCAAATTTTTCACTATGATCAAGTATATCACGT
Organism: Ceriagrion tenellum; assembly: GCA_963169105.1. NCBI lineage: Eukaryota > Metazoa > Arthropoda > Insecta > Odonata > Coenagrionidae > Ceriagrion > Ceriagrion tenellum. The sequence continues at coordinate 82,360,890 of OY720638.1, read as the reverse complement.
TTGTAACAAGATTAAAGCGATATTGGACCAAATTACAAAAAGTTACAGAAATGTTCTTCCGATCTTAATTTAAAATATTTAATTTATTCTCTAATATTTCCCCATTTTGATTACTTCTCCTAAGACTTAAATGACTTGCCTGATGCATTGAACATAAAATTGCAACGGCTGCAAAATTTTTCTATTATATTTGTATTTCCTTTGCGCCGTTATGACCATATTTCTCCTAACAGGAATAAACTAAGTTGGTGAAAGATTTAAGGTAGACTCGGATACCTCTTGGATAGCTTCCTATTTCAGTTGTTTCAATGTAAATAATCTCCGTATTTGTTCAATGCTTTAAAGATGTTACCTGTATCCAGACACATACATACAAGGAGTAGCGAATCACTGTGGTACAGCACAGCTCATAGCAGTACAGCCTACAACAAATCTTATATAGTCCAATAAACATTTTTGTGGAATTCATTACCGCCAGAAATATAAAATTTTTACACTTCTTAGAACTTCAAGGATAGGTTTTATAATTTCTTATTGCGATGCTAACGCTATATTCCAGTGTTTGTTTTTTATTCAAATTTTTGTAATTTTACTGTTACGCTGTAAGAAGTAATGTATATTGTTCTTACACCCTAGAAGGAAATGTGCTGTATATTGTACTTACACCTTTGGAGGAAAAATGCTGTATATTTGTTGCTTAAAGTAACAAATGAGCAAAAAGCTCATTTGTTGCAAAAAAAACACTTTGTACCCAGTGCAATTTGATAACTTTACTTATTTTTCTATGTTTACGAGTAATGCAATGCTTTGATGGATATTACTTCCATTTCGCATTTTCCCAAAGGCATTATTATGACAACATAAGAGGCCCTAGCCCTTCAGATAATGGCAAAAATCAGCGTCAAGTTCAATTTAAAAGGATGAAACAATAATGTGCACTGAAAAATTTTGACGGACAGAATCAGAAATTATCAAGTTAACCGTAGAGTAAATGAAAAAAGGACCATATGGAACGTAATAGAGAAAAGAAGTACCAGACTGATTGGACACACCCTGAGGCCCAATGGGTTCGTGAAGAACATAACAGAAGGTAAAATAGAGGAAAAAGTCCCAAGAGGAAGACTCAGGAATAAGAGAATGGAACAAATAAAGATGAAAGTACTTAGGAAAAGCAACCAGGAATTAAGGTTCCTAGAATTAGATAGGGAAGGGTGGAGGGCTCCAGTAACCAATCTTAGGATTGAACGACCAAGGATGAGGTATTTGGCACACTGTGAATTTTTACGAGGTGCTCAGTCAAGTTGATGATAAATTATCAACTTGGGAATGAAATCTCGATTTAACTTCCCGTATCGTCGAATCCCTATTCCTAGAGAGCTCGCATAGAAAAACGCATCGCCATTCTTATCCCTTACTTCAGCATATGAATTAATGGTGGAGGGTCACACTCGAAATTAAAATCTGTTTTCTATGCAATAGGTTATCCACCCAACTGGGCTATAAGGCGCCAATCTCATGGAATTTATTCATATTGTAATTAATTTTTGGAAACTATTTCCATTTCCCATTTTTATTGATGAATTATTTCGGCGCGGCGACGATTCCAGTACTATTTACTAATATTTCAGCGCTTGATATGCCCAATCGACGGGGCTGAATGCGCATTTCCATTGCAAGAAGTAACAGATGGCTCTCGCAAAATATTCTGGGGCTACGAAACAGCTAATTCTTGGCCACAGAACTTTCAAAATTCGGCGATTGCTGCTTATCGAGCAGATAGGCTCCACCACCTTTCGTGAGAGCTACACCATCTGATCCAATCTAGTATCTATTACAGTGCGGGAGGATTCCGTGGAGTGGCAACAAAGGCCTTGCACTTATGGGGTGTTGACCGATTAAGGCAAATATGCAACTGATTGCCTTGCACCTTAAAGTAAACTAAATGTTTAAATGTAAATGCGACAAAAATTCCAGTACAGTCACCAAAAATGACGCTTTTGCGTGTATTTCTCACAGTAATCACGACACGCGTACTAGTATGGTTATCTAGGTGAGTTGAAAAACAAAAATAGCATTTGATAAATAGGTATAATACGCATTTAAGTGCGTATTAACCCATTAAGACATCAAATATTTGAGGAATAAACGGTTTGACCGAAAGGCTCCAGGGCTGTTTGCTTTACATGGCCATCATTCGTTGTAGTCTCACGCAGTATGTCTTGCTATTTTGAAAACATTTTTCGTGAGAAGCCTTCCTCGTGAAGATTGTTGCTATGTCAACTCGTTCTCCTGGAACAGCAGTTTTTGTGATAGTATTTTTTTTTGCCTTTGGCAATTATGTGATGCGTTCAGTCCATGAAAACTTTAACAGCGTTATGTTTTTAGTAAAGTAGAGGGAATTGTTCTTTGGAGATCAACAGATTTTTTAAACTGGTAGCAGATGTAAAGTTTTGAGACGTTCGATGTTCCGTTATTTTAGTTTCAAGCTTGGTCCGGAACCAAAGATGACTCTCACTCCGGGCGGCTATCAAAGTATGATATTCACGCCGATTTCAAGGAACTTTCATGGAGGGATAAAATAACATTGTCACTTCACGTTTAAAAGTTTATTTCCACGACCTGGGTTTCGACACTTTCAGTCATCTTCAAGTGATGGTGTGAAGTTTTGAGATGGCCAAGGTTCCGTTTATTTAAGTTTGACGATTAGTTCGGAACCGAAGATTACTCTCGTTCTTGGTAACTATCAAATGATGATAGTCACGTCGACTTCAATGAAATTTCATGGAAGAATAAAATAATTTTATTCACTTTAGTTGATGATTCACCTGAGGATTACACAAAGGGTTGAAAACTGGGTCGTGACCATTAATTTTCAAAAGCGGATTGAACTAAGTTATTTTATTCTTCCATGATGGATAACTTCCACAAAGTCAAGCCCACAACCATTCCCTGTTTGAAGGAAATTTCATTGGAGTCATGTTGACTTCCTTGTTTCCGATGAAGTGGTGCACCACATGTCATTTAATTAGTATTGTTTTCATGCTCCTGAAATTTAACTGAGCAAAAATACTTTTGTTTGTGACAGCAATGTATAATTTCATGGTACAAAAACGTTTAATGAATACTTTTATGAAAAAATATTTTAAAGACGCAATGATTAGTAATACACAAGCTGTGCCTGAAAGCGTACATTATTAAGATTTAAAATAAATGCACATTTAATCAAATCAAAGTTAACAGTATTCCAAATATTGTTCATTTTCATAAGACGAATGGTTTTACACAAGCATCCCAAAGACATTATAAGAATAACTTATGGTGAAAATGATTACTGTAGGCTTAATCATCGCTATTGGCTGGCAGGATTTCTTGTAAAAATAGCTGATATTGATTTATTAAAGTAATAGTTACTTCATGCATTATATGATGTATGAGATGAAAAAATTTCTTTCTTGCAATGTATTGAGAGACGTGTGGTTGGTTGGTGCCGCAAAGTAAACTTTTATCAGGAAAGTTGCTTCACTTCATGTTCCAACCACAGAGACAACCGCAAGCAGTCAGAATGATATATTATGTGTATGAGATATGAATGAACCCATATTTTTTAAGATTCAATTAATTACATTCTTAGAGAATCTGTTAACACTAACAGGAGGACATTTTTTTACTTTTTGCCGATTTTTAAGACCTTTGTCCCTCCATTGGGATCCTCTACTCAGAAAAATACTTTAAAACGTATTTTGAGTGCAGAACGAAATGCTTGATTTGGCACATCAAATGACCACGGGGAATTGTGTGAAATTCACAGTAGAAAAATCATTCGCCTGGACTGGGAATCAAATCCAGATACCTCGATTTCGCGCCAAGTGCTCTAATCAGTTAAGCTATCCAAGCGTCCTCTTCCTGTGTGAATCTCATGTAGGCTTTAAGGACCAAGTTGTTCTCACAGTTATCGTGCATGTAATGCCAGAGGTCCCCGTATGTTAGTGCTATGCGCTACAGTCCACGGGGTAAAGCCCAACTTTAAACACAAAGGTGTTTACTTTGGATATTTTCAAAGATCTAGGGAACTAGCTTTCTAAGATTGGTTAGAGCACTCGGCGCGAAAACGAGGGATCTGGGTTCGATTTCCAGTCCAGGAGAGTGATTTTTCCACTGTGAATTTCATACAATTTTGTGAACACCAGCAGGTGACTCCATTAAGTAACTGCATGGCTAGTTCCGCAGTCCTTTAAAAAAGAAAATACCACGGGGAAGTTAAACTGTCCGTTTCAATTTTTGCATTGGCACATGCATTAATTCGCCGTCACATTGAATCTCGGCCGCTTAGATGAATCTCTGGAGTACTGCGTATGGTTTCAATGCCTTTCACCATTCGAGCACGAAGACTTTCCGCATCTTGTACCGATACTGGTTCGATACTATAGCTTTCAAACACTCCCACAAATAATGGTATGGTGAATTTTTATCCAGATAGCGAGGAGATCAGGGAATTAGTCCACTTCTGCCTACCCATCGACGAGTAGAAAATTAGTTCTTTTTGGAAATGAAGCGTTTCCGGACAGATATCCACGCAACATATTTTCCTCTTCTCCACGTGAGAAATTTTTCCTGAAAGTTTGAGCGTATCTTATTGGAACATCTTGAATACTAAAAGTTCCGGTGACATAGCGCCAGCGAAACATGGTACATCTACATCTACGTAATACCCTGCGAGCCACCACGAGGGTGTGTGGCAGGGGGTGAAGATCACCAAGCATGCACTATTGCCATGTAAGTAGGATATATAATGTAGACATGCTAGAAAATAGGGTCATAGTTTATTAGTTACTACAGTAGATTATTAGTTATTGCAAGTAATTGCAGTAGTTATTACAATAGAATATTAGTTACTACGGTATAGTACAGGTTAAAATCTACATAATAAGGAAGGGATTATTGGTAGTTATTACATGCATCATGCACTACAGACTATTCTAACTATGTTTCACCTACCTATCCCTTTTGCTACGTTGCTTATTGTTCTCTCTTATGGTACGCGGGAAAAATGACATTTTAAATCTATCGGTACGACAACCTATCTCTCTAATTTTGTTAATATGGTCAAACCTAGCATAATACGCAGGGGTTCTTAATATATATCTAACGTCATCTGTGAACAAATCGGTTTCGAATTTACTTAAAAGGTTTAACCTAAATTTTAACCTGCGTTCTGATAGTAATTCCCATCCTAGTTCTTCTATTAAACTCGTAACACTAATACAATTATCATAACGACATTTAACAAACCTAGCAGATCTCCTTTGCACGCGCTCTAATTCTTTTATCATACCTTCCTCGTAGGGATCCCATATACTAGCGGCATGGTAGTAGATGCTCAGAAGGAACACTTTCAGTGGAGTAGTCCTTTTTTTACAGACTGGCTCCTCACGCGGGGGGCAGGGTAATCTCCGCCTTTGACGGTCAGGGTTGTATATATGATATGATGTATGATACCATTTCGTTTCGCTCCGCTCGAGGCAAATTTATGGTGTCTTCCCTGCGTCCGACGTTAAAAAAATACATAAGATGCGGGGCAAGTGTACTGGCACAAACAGGGGAGATTCTCGCGAATGCTGATGGATGAGAAGGGTGTCGCCATGGCGGTATCACCCCCCCACCTCGGCAAGGGGTGCTCACAGATGCTCTTCGCGAAGGCAACACTCCCGAGTTGCCACACCTTGCGCCCCTCCCCGGGAAAGGAAGAAGAAAGGAATGCCATTTACTTAATGTGAACCCGCTCCGGGCCTCCTTTTCATAGAAATAAACACGTACACACGCCACGGGCCGAGTCAACGGGTTGAACATTTACCCTTCCCCCGAGTGGAGAGGCTTTCTCTCTCGCCCGGAGCGAGAATGTACGCCCGTTTGATTCGCGCCCTCCGGGGCAGCGACGAGGAGAGGCGCGCACCCGTGATTTCATTCCGGAATGCGCTCATTGTGGCGCCGAGAGCTCGCGAGCCGGAGTTGAACCACCGCCGAGGGAACCTTGAGAAGGTCTTGAAAAGCTTTACAAGGTGGGCTAATGTAGGTAGGCAGCCGGTAACGAGAGCGGTAGTCTGCAATACACAATAGAATATGGAAATGGGGCATAAAGTATGAAAATCGGGAAATAATACTAATCACATCATGTATTTCTATCCAAAATGGGATTCATGTATTGCAAAAACGACTAACTCCCATAACTATCTTCAACAAAGGACACATAAAACTTGTGGACTAGTAAATTTACTTTACATTGGCGTTCTAGTCACCAACCCAATGATTAGCGATGTATTTTCAAAGAACTACGGAACTAGTAGTAACGCAGTAACTTAAACGGAGTCACCCGCTAGTATTCTCACCATCGCGTGAAAGTCATGGCGGAAAAAATCACCCAACTGGAAAGGGAATCGAACCCAGATCCCTCAATTTCGCGGCGAGTGATCTAGCCAATTAAGCTACCCAGTCGTCCACTTCAACTGCGGATCTCATGGGTACCACATAGGGGTTCGATTCCCAGGTCAGGCGAATGTTTTTTCCTCTATGAGTTTCACACAATTAGAAATGTATTACAAATTGCACTACAGTTTACGCTTATATTTGTACCCACCCTCAATAAGTAGATGTAATATACAAAATTCCAGTAAACAAGTACCCCCGTAACACTCATAACTAGCAGGCAATATATACTAGATTAAATATTAAGTTCCAGACGGAGGAGACGAGATTTTTGAGAGAGTCGCCCTAAAATCTCAGTGTATCCCTCAAATGAACACGCGGATTAAAGAAACAAAAATTGTGCAAAAAAGTTTTACTTTGAGGCGGCTAAATAAACCTTAGTTCACATGCTTTGCAATAGGTTGGATGAGCAGTGGCCCTAGGCGTGAAGAGCAGAGAAATGGTCATGGGAAAGGTTGTGTAGAGTTTCGTGGTGTCACCATAGTGAGAATATATTTTGCCGTAAGCGGCGAGAATGTGAGAAAAAATAACTAAATGACTAAAATTCTCGGCGATGTGATTTCTATACCACACTCCCTGAGGATTGCTCATATCGATTTCAATGAACAAATACATATTTCCGGCAAGTAAATTCGCCGGAAACGTTCAGAAAACCGCACATAAAGTATAATTTCATAACCCTTTTTCATTCAACTAGATCGATATCTTACATTATATCGTCTTCCTTTTATTAAATATATATTTTTCCGATTTCTGGGAGAAGGTTTTAGGGACCATATAAGTAATTGATTATCTTGGAAACCACACAATAATAACTCATGATAAAAACGATGCACAGTTGTTTTATGTTTTTAATGTTGTCTACTGGTTTTCACATCTAGAGCGTCATTTTCAAGACAAAACATAATCTTAAAAATGATGTAATAAACGTTGGAACCAGTAGACAGTATTAAAAACATAGTGGAACTGCACATCATTTTTATTATGAATTCCTTCTCGTCATTCCACAACGTAACAGTAAAATCAATTGATTTGTTTCAAATAATGATAATAACCTAAATAATGAACACCAAATAATAGAGAAAGTGCACAAGATGGCAAAATCTCTCGTAGATAAATGTCTTCAGTGCAAATTTTTTCATGAAATGCAGTAGCATACATGATTTAATAAGCCAATTTACGTGCGTACATCAAGAGAATACCAATACGTATCTAGCACCGACGAAGAAAAAAAATTGTATCAGAAACTTTGGAAAATGAAGAATTAACATCTATAATTTCTCAAACAAGACTATTTTTCTTCGGGTAAAAAGAAGAAGAATACAATTATACCGATAGATACGAAAAAGTTTTTCCAGTTCATTAACCACGGGCTTCACTCAGCAAAGGTAACCAAAACCTTAATTTAAAATTAAAAACGTGATGAAAGTCTCACAAACCGCAAATCCGTATGACACATCATTTTTTGGTCTGACTTCGTCCACGTCCTTCTAGTTATTGTATAGAAAAATCCCTTAAAAGCGGCTAAAATCTCTGGTACATAGAAATATATCTTGTATTTTTCAGGATCCTTTGTACTAAAAAGATCATGGGTAGGGTAACTACTTTTCAAATCTTAAAAAACACTGAAATACAACAAGGGAAAAATTAAACATGAAAAGGAAATGAATAATTTTTATCATATCGTCACTAATGTGTTTCCATCTCAGTACCTAAAACCGAGTAGTTCCATAGTTGAAACCTAGCAGATGGTAGGTCAGAAAATAATTGGTTTCTAATAAAACTCCTGCTACACAGGAGAATATTTTGTAGGAGTAACTACGTATATTTTGAAGCGAAACATAATTTCTAAGGAGTATGAAGGTTAATAATTTCATTGTACGTCACTGTATGATGAACGATTGGAATTTAAGAGAAGAAAAAATACTACGTCAACAGCCAATTTGCCAAAAAGACGTAATTATTAATTAAGCTTTTTTCACCTAACTCTTTACGAGTTAAAAATAATGTTAATGCCAAATAAGTTTCGTTATTCTTGGAGTAGTTTGAAAACGCAACTTAGTGTTTACGTATATTTCTTCGCCATTCCTGCGGCATGGTTCGAATGTTGGGTGAAGCTCTAGTTGGGGAGCTAAAGGCTCAATTATAATATGGGAAGAAATACTTTTGGACATGCACTACATGGCATGCCAGCGTTCACTAACCAATGCACGCCAATGATACAATTTCACTCATTTTCTGTCAAATAAGATCGCGTGGCTATTTTCCAATGTCTGACTGCCGGAGTGTAAGACCCAGCGTCACATACCTATCACTATATTTGAACCCTAAACACGTCGGTTGAGATATATCCCGAGATGTCCTTTATAGCAGTTTAAACAAGGTATCACCGAGCCAGAAGTTAAAAAATAACTAGGGGTAATTGCAGAGGTCTCACTTTTAAGTCACAGAAACTTGTTGCATAATGTTTAGAGATACAATCCAAAGAACAGACGCCGTTTTTTAAGTGGTCGGAGAGCAAAACGTGAGTTGTTGAGTGCACATTTTAATAATTTTTCAGGTAAGAAATTCTTGGACCACACTTAAGTACATCAATTTATACGCTGGAAGTAACCATACGTGTTGAAAATTGTTGTCTGGGGGCAAGACGAGGGGTGGAGTGAAACCCGGCTTAGGTATCAGCCTGCTCTCAATTAAAAGCCCCAATCAAGTGCTCTCCCCAAAACACCAAAGAAGGGATCAGAATTCCAATGAGAAATCTCCGGCATTCCAAACCGAGCCCTCGGCTTGGTAGGTCCATACCCTCGTTGTCAAACTAACTCGATCCATGAAGGAAACCTTCCATTGATCATGAGACATCATCTTCAGATGAATATCCTGAGGGAATCAACATTTATTATACCGAGACCGAAGAAAGATTTTAGGAAGAATTTAGAGAAAATTCTGAATAGAAATAAATATTTGTATATTTTTCAACTGCACAGAAGAGTAGAAGAGGAAAGAACCATAAGGAACACCATGCATAAAAGAAGAACCAGATGGATTGGACACGCCCTGAGACAAAATGGATTTGTGAAGAACATAATTGAAGGCAAAACAGAGGGAAAAACCCAGAGGAAGACCCAGGAATAAGTTCGTGGACCAAATAAAGCTGAAAGTACATAGGAAGAGATACCAGGAGGTAAGGAAACTAGCATTAGATAGGGAAGGGTAGAGGGTTGCAGCCAACCAATCTCGGGGCAGAATAACCAATAAATAAGTGAATGAATGAATATTTTTCCGAACTAATTTTCAGTCTTTAAAAGGTTTAAAGTGGCTACACTCATCTTCAATGTACGTAAAATGAACAAGTTAACGCAAACGAAGTCTTAAAATCTAACGAGAGACGTTGGTTATCATACCGTTTTCCCTAAAAACAAAATGAGAAATATATGTTGGATATCAAAATGATGAAATGGATGGATGAAAAATATACGTTGGATATCATACCGTTTGCCCTAAAAACGAAATGAAAAATATATGGACTCATGAATACCACCAAAACTGATAATGTCCCCGAAAAAACTAAGCTACGTACAACAACAGTACAATGGCCCTGTTCTCTCTCGAGTGCATAATTTTAATCAATAATGCCTTCATACACATGTTAATTGAAAAACCTTTGGATTTATTTCAAACCCTCCTAAGCCTTCCCCATTGTGTTCGTCGCACTTATTTGAGACCATGAGCACATTGTGCCTCTCTGTAAGAGATACAAAAGCTTTATTCCTGAAGATTAAAAGAAAAATGAAAAAACGGAGTGCCCCACTGCATTCGTGCCGAAAGAAATGAGACTCCTTACACTCCCTCCCCACTCCTTACAATTTATCGGCTGCTCTTCATTATCCCGAAACGCACCGCATCTCGAGCTAAGCATATGTTACACAAGCAAGGAAACGAGTATTGCGATACGCAAACAAAATTTCTGATGTATCCGAGTCGTATTTAGTGCTCTTGGTCATTGAAGAAGAAATTGAAGCCCACGGGATAGGAGTGATACTCCATAATATACAAACATGAATTAATATTTTTTGTGACACAAAGAAAAAATATCCTTTGTAAATTCCGCACAAAATGTATTCTTACTTCCAACCGGCCCAAAAGTACATCCCGTGTCGATTATTTATTTTTTAATCCGGATCTCCATCGCCCACCTTGTCAAACGGTTCCTATAGCCAATGGATAGGCAAATCTGCGTCAACGTCGACGTATTACCCTGTAAACCACTTTAATCTCAAGATCGTAGGCTTTCCCGGCGAATACTATAGATAAATAGTTCTCGGGTTTGGCACCGGGTATGGCTGTTTAAGGCCAACGTTTCGATGAGATTAAAAAATGCCGATCTATGCCGATCTTATGGATACTGGGATCGATTAGTAAAAGAGGCAATAGAAATACGTCTCGAGGAGAAAAAGCTTAACCGAGACTCTGGGCAGAGCATCAGCCAAATATGGAGTCCGTTGATTGGTAAAATAAAACGGTCGCGGATAAAATTCAAATTCCAACCGCCCTGAGCCAAATTTGAATCGGCTGGTCAACAATGGGCCTCAACCGTCCATTGGCTATCTTAGTATAAAAACCCGGCGTGGACCAAACTCGGCAGTCAGTCTTAGCCCTGATGACGATGAGTGAGTTTCTCATCGAAACGTTGGCCTTATACAGCCTTACCCGGTGCCAAACCCGAGAACTATTTATCCACTTTAATCTCCATCCGATCGAAGGGAAAAATATGGATGAAATCTTTTACAAAATTTGATGTAGACTATTTTCTGCCGGACGTTCAACATATTTTGCTAGAGCCCAACTATTGTGGTAGAAACGATCACAGTCAAAAAGTAAGGAAATAGACAGCGGAACCGATAGATTTTAAATGTCATTTCTTCCATGCACAATAATGGACCATAATAGTTGCGATGGATCAGTTCCAGGATACTTTGACCCTAACTAGGTGAAATAGGTTTTTGCACTTGTGCTAAATATCTTAGTATTATTATTAGCTACCCACCTTGCATGCAATTTCCGGCATAATATAGCTCTTGCACCAGTTAGTAGCTAGTAGAACAATTTATCTGTCGCAGTAATTATGACCAGTAGTCGTATCTTGAGTAGTACTGCATGGTAGCATGTTCGTCCACATAGTACTCTCTTAGTTTCAAGTCTGACCGCGCACTGTTATCCTGACTGCTTTTGGCCTGCGCCTGGCATTTCGGGGGAACGTGCGTGGTTCGGGTTTAAGCTGGGGTGAGGGATTCATGCCTGGCGAGGAATCACATTGGGCCACACACCCTAGTGATCGTCATGATATTTTGTAGATGTAGATGAAGAACGGTGCTTGACCGGGGGTAAGTTATCATCAACATTCACTATAATGTACACGTAGCTTCCACCAACATGAACTACACCACCGTCATGATACCATTGCTAGAAAAACCATTGAATTAACCTTAGATGTAATTACTCAACCGAGATATAATATTCATGCATTGATCATGCGAAACGTGATGTTAGTATTACGTGGCAGATAAAAAACAAACATTATGGAGCAAATAAACCAATCACCTACACTACCTGTCAACTAACCTACTTCAAAGTCTCATTGACGGTCATTATGATCAGTCGATCAAATTAATATGGCCTTCGCTGGGTCTGTACTCTGCTACAGCAAACGTTTCGCGATGAGTAAGTCTTATACATATGCCTTGATCCCAGATTCAACCTGTCGAACCTGTCCTCCCAACGTTTATCTTGCTGAAGCCGCAAGAAGTTTCATCAACATCTACATCTACTAAATATCGTGCAAGCCACCACTAACGTGCGTGGCACGAAGTGATTCCACATCAGGTATGTGCCCTCATCCCAGCTGAAATCAGAACCGTGCACGTTCCGGATGCCAGGCGCAAGCCAAAGGCAGACAGGACAACAGTGTGCGGTCAGACCAGAAACTATTATCACGAGAGTTATACGTACATGAACATGCTACTTTGCAGTACACTATTTAAGATATGAATACAGGTTATTATTACTGCATCAGATAAATAGCACTAAAAGGTACTAAATCATGCATGAGTATATCATGCCGGAAATTACATAAGAGGTTAGTAGCTAATTATGACGTTAAGATATTTAGCACAAGCACAAAAACCTATATTACCTAGTCAAAGTCAAAGTATCCAACTATCATGGTCCATTATTGTACGTGTAAAAATTACATTTGAAATCTATCGGTTCGGCAGTATATTTCCTTAATCTAATTCCTGCGATCATTTCTACCATAACAGTGCGGCTCTAGTAACACATGTTCAGGGTCCGGCAAAAAATAGTTTGAATAAAAATTTAGTAAAATATTATATATATATTTTTCCCTTCGACTTTCTCTTCAAGCGCCATAATTAATGGTGACCATTCGGCGTTTCAGTTTCGCCGCCGGAAGGAGCCCACTGTTGTGAAGAGTCCCACTGTTAAATGAGTGAGTTTGTAGTTGAAAAAATTAGTGTCGTGCCGGAGACATACAGTAATTTCTTTGAAAAAGGAAAATAACTAGGTAATTTTTTCTCGCAGTTTTATTTTCGACGACTGGCTTCATCGCATAGGAGGCATATTCGTTCAAAACATGAAGATGTCGCCTATGCGATGATATGTAGATGTATACGGATTTTGCACCACTTGGGACATGGATCACTCAGCCTGGTGAAACACCCGATATCAGTGTACAGAGGAGCTTTTTTAGGGTTGGTTGAAATTTAAAAAATTGTTTTTAATATTTCAAAATATCACCCTTCAAACGGTAAGATTTAAGTGTAATCGTTTTTAGTCTATGGATTACAAAAAAATCACGTAAAAAGGCTTTTTTTTCTCTAAAAACCTTGGGTCAGGACCACCCGCTCGCTGGGTAACTTGCAGATTATAGTGCATGTGGGTGATAACTCACCCCCCGCCTTGAAATGGCTAACAGGCTAATACGTAAATGTAGGCAAAACAAAACGGGTCATTCAAAATAAACTGTGCGAAAAAAATGGCAAGTCATTTTGATCTTTCATAATGAATTTGCACAAAGTAAAGTCTGAAACCATCAATTATATCAGCAAATGCGGGGAAAATTTTATTTTTCATTACTCAGAAAAAATGCATCTAAAAGTATCGTATACCATAGTGAGAAGTAGGCAGGGTTCGAGGTAGAGGAGAAAAACAGGGATAGGAGAAATTAAGAGGGAAAGGAGAGGGGAAAAATACGGAGGACGCCAAAAATATTTGTGGTACGATCGGAATGTGGAACCAAAACTGGTGGCATTGGCAGGCGAAAATCGTGAAGTCAGGATGTGGAAGGGCTCATCTACATCTACACAATGCCATGCGAGCCGCTCCATGGTCGAGCGGCAGGAGGTGTTGGGACACCAGCTGAGTAAAAATGAAAGCATTTTGGGAGGTGAAACGGCAAAGTGTATCATGGGTGTGTTTTGAGTGAAGCTCATTTTTATTATGGTCGCTTATTGTACGAGAAAAGAGCGGATTTTTGTACCTTTCTCTTCGGCAATGTATCTCTTATTTTATCGGTTCCGCCTGACCGAGGAATGTGGTGTGACGTCAAAATGATATTCTCTGTGTCGATCTGAAACACACCAGCTCTGAATTTCTCAAGCAATCTAAACAAACAGCGGGGGGCAGCAAGATTTGTTAAAAATTGTTACGATGAATATAGCAGTATTACTGAATTGTAGAGTGAATTAAGGTGAGAACCTCTACCTGATCGAAAGGAAAAATATAGCTCAAATTTTAACGAAAGTTTGATGCAGACTATTTTTTGCCGGACGTTCAACACATTTTGCTACTGTTATGGTAGACTATTACCAAACTACTATGGTAGAAACGATGACAGGCATAAGATTAAGGAAATCGGACAGTAAAACGGATACATTTTAAGTCAATTTTTCACGTACAATGCGGTCCATAATAGTTGCGATTGATCAGTTCTAGAAAACTTAGACCCTCACTATGTAAAGTAGATTTTGCACCAGTGCTAAATATCTTAACACTATTATTAACAACTAACCCCACATGAGATTTCCGGCATGATATAGCTCTTGAATGAATTAGTATATTGTACAGTGAAACTTCTCTAAACGGCCACTCCTATCAAGAGACCTCCCCTCTTAACGACCATTTTTCAGCGGAACCGCCGGTTTTCGCTTAATTCACAAGTAACCGTATGTGCAAATCGAATTACTATGCATTAAAAAGTTCCTAGGAGCAACTATGTTATAAGAAAATAAACGCCATCTGTATACATTTTAACAAAACCGTCGCTTCGAGATTCTTTCAATTTTTTTTTCAAATCACCTATCCGTCCATTTGCATAATATGTACTTCTAGAAACTGAACCCCTGTCGAGCGACCACCCATCTTAATGGCCAGTTTTAGCGGAACCATCGGTGGTCGCTTAATACAGGTGTCATTGTAGTACTATTAATCAGTCACAATAATACTAACCAGTTGTTGTATCTGAAATAGTGTACTGTATGAAACATACTCGTTTACGTAGCACTCTTCTAGTTCCTGGTCTGACCGCGGATAGTTACCCAGACTGATTTTCGCTTGAGCCTGGCATCCGAAGGAACGTGCGAGGTTCTGATTTCATCTGGGATGAGCGCTGCATGCCTGTTGTGAAATCACCCCACGCCACACACCCTAGTTGTGGCTTACACAGTATTTCGTAGAAGTGAACGAAATGTGGAACTCCCAGTGACAAAGCGGCGCACTACTCCAGGACTGGCATTCGTGAATTGTACGAGGGAAGTCTATGCTATCATCGCCACCAGCGCACGTCGAAGCCTCCCAAGGCCATAGTTCGCCCCCTTCGCCTCCCCGAGCAAATGCGAGCGGCAGCCCTCGCCCCCTCCTCGACTCCCCCCCAGAGAGACGGGCGCTCCCGCCCCTCGCTTCCGCATCGCGAGAGAACAGTGAAGAAGGGAGAGAAGAGAGATGCTATATCAACAAAAATCCCTTTTTACCACGACGCGCCGTGGAAGGGGCAAAACCTTGCCTCTCTCTCTCTCCCAAATATTCGAATCGATGGAGAGAGCCTTCCACTCTTCCACTACCCCCCCACCCCCATCCCCCGCCTCCCGCCCCCCGCGCCTACCGCAAAAAAAGGCCAAGAACGAAGCGGCTTCCGCAACGGGCGCGGGGAAAAAAATCGAGCGACTGACGAGGCTCAGCCTCCGAGATATACATACCGTAACACTACCGCCAGTGTAGCCCAGCCGGCGACTTTGCCGCCAAGTGCATCCCACGTAATAGGGCGGTTGACAGAAACAAATGCAACCAATTTGAAAGCACGCCCAATTCTGTTTTGGGAAAGAAATCACGAGGCCAAAGAACCCACCACTTTGTCCTTAGATTGAGTCATAAGCTGAAAGTTATGGTTTCAGGCGAAACTTCGTGATTAAATATTGAAACACCATTTAATTCCCACGTGAGAATTTTAATTTTACGACCTCTGTTTCGTCGCTGTGTGACATCATTAGGTACGTAAAATAAAATTCTAATGTGGGAATAACATAGTGCTTCAATCTAAAATCAACTCATAAGCTCGTTGAAATAATCTCTACTTTTCATATTTAATAAACAAGATAAAAATTTGTGTCTTCTACAATTTATTGAATACTAGCGACCGGTATCTTGTTATCTTGTTTTAATAATTAAATAGATAAATGTTTATCTTGTTTATTATGACGCCCTTCCACCAAGTGAAAGCTTCAAGTTTTCACTTTATTTTTTCATAGTTATTAATGCTATATTTCAATACCGCAGGATATCATCCACATCTACATACTACCTTGCGAGTCGGTATGGGTGTATGTAAGTGTGTTTTGGGCGGTGAAATGACGAAGTGTATTATTAGGGTTTTAAGAGTGGACCTCAGTTTTTATTATGGATACTGCTAGACATACACATGCATGCATACGAGATAGACGTATACATACGAGATATACATGCCGTAACACTACCGCCAGTGTAGCCCAGCCGGCGACTTTGCCGCCAAGTGCGTCCCACGTAATAGGGCGGTTGACAGAAACAAATGCAACCAATTTGAAAACACGCCCAAAGCTGTTTGATGAAAGGAATTACGAGGCCTAAGAACCCACTATTATGGCCTTAAATTAAGTCATAAGCTCGCTGAAATAATGCCAACTTTTCAAATTTATTTTCTATATATATCAATAACGTAGGATATTTATTTTTTTATTTTTATTTGTTCCTTGCAGAAGCACACACATATAAAGGTAAATATTACAAAATTTCAAAACTAGGGACATAGTTTCCCCTAATGATAACATCCCATTTGGGTTTAACCGACTCTTCTTTGTCTAACAAAATTAAATCAATGTAGATAACAAGAAATATCAGTCACTGTTCCGCAAGTTACAAACCACTTTAGCAAAATAATTAGTAGAAACAAAAAATGTATGCAATAAGAAAATGAAAAAGGAAAAAACTATGATAGTGCCGGATGATAATTAATATAATCTACATGATACCCTGCAAGCTGACGCATGAGCGTGTGGCAGGGAGTGTTGGGACACCAGCCGTATAAAAGTGTAAGGTTTTTGGAGGTCAAATGGCTTGTAACACGGGTTTTTTTAGTGGAGCTAGGTTTAAATTATGGCCACTTATTGTACGTGGAAAAAACTCATTTTGTACCCTTCTGTTTGGCAATCCGAATTTCATATTTTATCGCCTATGTCAGCCCTAGAGATGATCTGTGGCGTCAAAATGATATTCTCTATTTCGCTCTGAAACACACCTGTTCTGAACTTCCCAAGCAAACTAAGCCTAGCGTGTAGCCTTCAAGTCTATAGCGGCACACAACCTAATTCCTTATCCCATGACATTGTTAAAGTCTGTCGAATAAATTTTTGAAATTATGAAATACCATCAAGTTACTGAAGACAGTTTTATTCTTGTTTAGGAATCGTTCCCTTCTAAGACATGTCAGCATATTTTAAGAGCGCTATTTTCTTGGACGGACCATAACATAGCGATTTTGGTATTTTTTGTGGCAAAGTATAAATTTAACTTCCCAGCAAAAAATCTAGCTTCTTATTGGAAAAAGTTATTGACTTGAGGGGAAAAACAGTGACTCAAGCATTTATTTTCATTAAAAAAACAGATTGCAAAACGATTTGGTTACCTACTTTTGACATGGTATTGATCTTCTGTTCGTGTCCTAAGGCATTCATATTTTGGCACAAGGAAGGGTTGCCCTATTTCTATCGGCAAATGAGACACAGCTAGAGAAAATGGGAGAGATACTTCCTCTTTTCAACACTTTTCAGCACAACACAAGAGCCGATATTATTTTAGTCTTGACTCTTCAAGAACTCTAAAACTTTTTAAATTACAGAAAAATCTGAAAAAGTATGACTGGAGTACAATGGTCGGGGATCAAAAAGAAATGTACTAAAATAAATGGTTCAAAGTAATGAAACTGACACCATTGGTAAATTTTTTAATGATAGTGAAAAAAAATAGCAGCAACTTTTTCCTTAGGCCTACTGCTCATGAGTTCAAGACAAACCTAATTATTTATGCTTAAAATACAAATTTAGTGCATCTAGCCTTGTTGCAAAACATGTGACTTCTTCGTAATTTTTATCAGCCGACAAACCAGCAATTTTATCGGAAGTTCGCGACTGAATCCGATTTTGAGTTTGGAACTCTACTGCCTATAATGGTGTTTACCAACGTTAGTATTAACCTAAACTACAAAGCCAAAAATATTCCTATCGCAAAACTATCTACATTAATTACTCCGATAAATGGCTCCAACAAAGAAATTACTGGTGATAAACCCCAGGGTACTTTCGATAATCACCACAACGCACAGACTGAAGATAAAATGACTACATGAGGACCTAAACCCAACGTTAAACCTAAATTCTATTGGTTTCACTCCCTCCAGACTAAATTTACCAGGTCGGTCAGCGCTAAAATGGCAATATGAATACCGGTTTAACGAAATCGCCGGTCTAGCATCTTAAAGCCTGTCATAGACTTAGACTAGCGCAACTATGAACACGGCCGTCTGAGCTTTATTTCATATTCCTATGAAAAGCGCGGGAAATGCTCTCACTGTAATCAATTTAATGGCGAGGCTAGAAATATTTAGGTTATAATTTCTAGTCATATTTCTAACTCTAAGAGCCACATTACCTTAAAAAAATAAATATGCATTATAAAAAGCATTACCACTATTTCCGCAATGCTTGATTAGCAGCTTATTAGGAAACGCGTTCCAAAAATTAATTACAGTACGTCAATAATATCGAAGATTGACAAACCTGAAGCCTAACTGGATCGTATATTGAGACGAATTGTCATGGAGTAATAAATGAAATGTCAATAATTTACACTGTCCTCTCATTTCAAGTCATTTAAAGTTATTAGGGGACAGAGAAGTTCTGGGCTGAAAGCAACTGCGTGCCAATTGCTAACTGACTACCGATAAAATACAAATATGTCCAAGCAATATCTTCCACCACGCAACCAACTATTGCTTTCACAAGACCAAAGGTTGTATTAAGTTGTGAGGTATGTTATCCAGCTAAATCGCTAAAGAAAATTTATTCACTAATTTTTCAATTGAAGAAGGTAGATTTCGCATCCTAATCCTGTGAAATCAGCATATTTCAGATGTTTAAATATTTTTGCAGCTATTTGTGGTCATAAATTACATTATAAAATGAAAATTGACATTACCTGCTAAGTCTAACCTGCCAAAGTAACATTATTTTCGATTTTATCACCCTCAACTCTTTAAAGCCAATGTTGAGACTGACAGGCCATCAGGAGGTTTGATCAGACAATGCCATGAATTTTCGCTTTTCTCGGAAAAAAAGGATTTATATTTTACCAACCCATTTTTTCCCAGTGCTCCAAATTTGGAACAAAAATCCTGATCTCAAGAAATAACTTAATCTTATTTTCTGATTAAATATTTCAAAAGTGTATGACTTTTCTTAGAAGGTGGCAACATAAATACCCCCATCATTGCGAAGATACTGCATCTCTGTTATTTTGTTCGAATTTACAAAGAGCAGAATCCATGGTTTTTAATTTCATATGCGATTAATATTGATTTGTTTAAATTTTAACGCTTTATGATACTAGGATATTGATTATCATGCTATTCATAAAATCAAGCAGAATATCTATTTTATGACTTAGGTCAATTAGATAAAATATTTTTCATGCTCACATTGTTACACCAAAAAAAAAGTGTTCCATTTTTGGAACACCAGGAATGGGTGGGTACACCCTTTTCCTGCAGCTTATACATTCTATTACTTTCAAAATTCAGTGCCCTGTGAACTTATGTTCATTACTTTTTCGAAAATAAGTGTTAAATCACGACTGCGTGTAAGTAGCAGTGCAGAAAAGGTGAACAATGTTGTAAGGTGCGTCTGGATCATGTACTTCAGTCACTATTAAGCTGCCAAAGAGAGGACACAGTGAGACTAGGACACAGGAAAGGACCATATAGAACGCTATACAGAAAAGAACAACGATATAGATTGGACATACCTTGAAAATCAAAAGGTTTATGAGGAACATAATTGAAAGTAAAATAGAGGGAAAAGTCCCCAGAGGAAGACCCAGGAATAAGTTCATGTACAAAATAAAGAGGAAAGTGCATAGGAAGAGATACCAGGAGAAAAGATGGCTATCGTTAGATAGGGAAGAGTTGAGGGCTGCAGTCAACCAATCTTAAGATGGAACGTCTAATTGCGACTGATCACCTCTGCTTTCTCCTTTCTTCCTAATAAATAGCACGTGGAAAATAATAATTAACGGATGTTAGGCGAGAATATTAATCTTTTGCTTAATTATTGTTTTTTTATTTAATAATCAATGTAATTTAATTATTAATATTAATGTTTTGAATTTCAGGAAAGCAACCCTTGACACATATATTGTTTACTTAGTAATCTGGAGTCTACCGTAGTTAATAATAGTATGTATCGGGAATGCGGATAATCTAAGTGTTAACCGAAATATCAACCATAATGTTTATCTCTGCTTTTACCTCTCTTCCCTAAGGATAGCACGGGGAAAAGACGAATTAGAGGATGAAAGACGATAATATTAATTATTTGTTTAAAATATTGGACCATTTACTCTTGAAACACACATTGGCTTTAGTGTGCTATGGATTCTACTGTTGTTAATAATAGCATAACTCGGGAATGCGGAAGATTAAAAATTTATCCAAAATGACAACCATACTGATTTTCCCTGCTTTCTCCAATCTTCCCACGAAAAGCACAGGAAAAGGACAACTTAGCGGTAAAAAGTTGAAAATATTAATCATTTTTTTCATTACACTAGGCTAGTACCTCTTGAAACATTTATTTGCTGCCTATTGCTATGTGTACAACCGTAGATAGTAATCATATACATCGGGAATACGGATAATTGAAAATTTAGCTGAAATATAAGCCATAATATTTATCTTTGCTTTCTCATCTCTTTGCTATTGATTACAGGGGCATTGGACGTACGTGGCGAGAATATAATTACATGTTTTAAAGTTTAGGAAGTCAACTCTTGAGACTCATATTCGATGATTAATTATATGGATTCTACCGTAATTAAATATAGTATATATCGGGAATGCGGATGATTAAAAATTTCACCCAAATCACACTCTTACAGCTTATCCATGCTTCCTCCTCTATTTTCTATGGTAACCACGGAGGAAGAACGATTTAGCGGATATAAGAATAAGCGGTAAGATAAAGGCGAGAATAACAATCATTTGCCTAAAATTTTAGACAAGCAAGTCTTGAAACGCATATTCGATGCTTATTTTTATGGATTCTACCGTAGTTAATAATAGTATACATTGGTATTGCGGTTGGTTACAGATTGAATTGAAATTACAACCATATTGTTTATCTCACAATGGAAAGGAAAATTTAGGACAACCTATCGGAATACAAGTTTGGATTTAGAAATAACAGGGGTACCAGGGAATCCATACTCTGCCTTAGAGTAATCATAGAGAAAACAATGCATGAGTACAAACCACTGTATGTCGCATTCGTGGACCTGGAGAAAGCCATCGACAACGTTGAATGGAACAAGATGTTTCGACTGCTGGAAAACTGGATTACGACGACAGAAGATTTATCCAACAACATTGCAGGAAACAAGTCGTTAATGCGAATGAGAGATGTAAGCTTGATAAAAGCTAAAATTATAAGATAATAATTCAACCACTAACCAGCACTGTTCAACATGTACTTAGAGGAGGCCAGAGGAGAAGCGCAAGAAGCTGGACTTAAGCGGAGTAAACATAAACGGAGAAGAAATAAACATACTTCGTTTCGCAGATGATATCGCATAGCTGGAAATCGCAAGGATTTATTGGTCACTGAAAGTCATGAACCAAATTCTCCCAGAATACAACATGAAAATACGAAAGACTGAAATCAAAGTATGCGGAACAGAGAAGAGGAATGCAGAAGTCACCCTGAGGGGAGAGAAATTAAAGCAATCGGATTCCTTCAATTATCACGGAATTAGCATCACGTGAGTGCAAGAAGTACAACGGACGTAAAGAGGAGAACAGGCCAAAGTAAGAAGGTGTTCAGGGGAAAAATACAACTGCTGCGCTCAAAGAAGATAGGATTACAAACCAGGAAAAAGTATGTGAAAACATTAGGATGTGAAGCATGGACCCTAGGAAAAGCTGTACAAATAGACTAGAAACCTTTAAAACCTGGTGCTGAAGGAGGATGCTGAAGATAAAATGGTCGGTATAAATAAGAAATGACGAAGTGTGCAAAAGAATAGAAAAGGAAAAGACCATATGGAACGCCATACAGAAAAGAAGAACATAATATATTGGACATACCTTTAAAATCAGAAGGTTTTAGAGGAGAAAAATTTATGGTAAAATAGAGGGAAATATCCCTAGAAGAAGACCCACGAAAAAGCTCATGGACCAAATAAATAGGAGAGTGTATAGGCAGAGATACCAGGAGGTCAAGTGGCTAGCATTAGATAGGGAAGTGTGGAGGGCTGCAGGCAATCAATCTAACGATTGAACGACCAGTGATGACTATTCATCTCTGCTTTCTCCTTTCTTCATAATGGATAGCACGTGGAAAGGACGAATTAACAGATGTACATACATACATACCAGTCACGCCGTTTCATTCCGGGGTAGGCACAGTCACAAGTTTCATTCATAAACACATATTTGTACTCCTAACTCTGCATCAATATTTTTCTTCATACTGACCTATCCTTGCACACCTCTTTTTCCTCGTTTACCCCCATATACTGCTTTATACACGACCTCCTGTTTTTAAGACTGCAAATATTCCTCCTTCTAATAATTTACCCAACCACATTCAACCACAACTTTCTCGGCCTACCTCTACCTCTCGTACCATTCGTTTCACCCTTATATATCTGTTTCATTATTCGACTCTCATCTATTCTCTCAACACGGCCAAATCAATGAAGCACACTCCTTTCATATATGTCCATTACTGAAGCATCTAACCCACATTCATTTATTACCCACTCATTCCTGACCCTATCCACTCTACTTTTGCCGCAAATACTCCTGAGATAACGCATTCCCACGACGTTTAGTCTACTCTTATGTTTATCCTGACATACCCATATTTATTTTTTTAAATTTATCTTCACTATCCCGAATACAGCAGAATGTGCCAATTTACGCCCTGTGGATAACAGTAATAACGGACGAGACACAAACACCCATGTCCTGGGCATATAATGTTCTACCCAGGCGGGACTCGAACCCGCGACCCTCAGGGTAGCAGATGAGGACTTTACCCCGCCGCCACCGGGGCCGGGGCCATTTCACTACCATACAGCAAAGTGGGGAGAAGTACACTTTTGTACACGGCGATTTTCGCTTTCTTATACAGGCACTCATTCCTTGATATGCTCCACATGCTACCTACCACTTTCCTTCCAGCATTCGCACGTCTCTTTATCTCCTTATCTGTCCGCACATCTTTCGCCAACATCTTACCTAAATACACAAAATCATCCACTTGTTCAATTACTTCCCCATTCGCCCTCATCATACAATTATTCTTCCCATTCTCCTTATCAAAAACTACTGCTTTAGTCTAGCACGCATTTACCCTCAATTCCATTCTCTCTGTTGATGCAGTAAACTTATCTAGGAGCGTCTGTAATCCCTGCTGGCTCTCTGAGATCAACACAGCATCTTCCGCATATAGTAGAACTCGCACGTTTACATTTCCAATCAAAACACCGTCGTTTTCACTGCATGCACCTCTAACACATTTATCCGTTAATATATTAAACAGCCATAGTGACATTACGCATCCTTGCCTTACGCCCTGTTTTATTACAAACCAATCACTCAGAGCTCCGTTAACTCTCACACTTGCCTTGCTATTAACATACATCGCTATCATAACATTCAATAGCTCCCCATTCACTCCATAGTCCTTCAAAACCTTCCACGACTTCTTTCTATTTACCCTGTCATATGCCTTCTCTAAATCAACAAACGCACAATACACTTTTTTTTGGACGCCCCTACATTTTTCTATCACTTGCTGTAGCGGGAAAAGCTGGTCAATGCATCCTCTCCCAGGCATATTTTTTTTTTTAGCATTTTATTGATGATGAGGTACGCAAATTTCTAAAAGAGTGTGTACTTGATTTTTGCCAGATAAAAATTGGGTAATCACAGTTTTGAAATCGACTGTGAAGATGTTCAATGCTTTATCGATTTGCTTCTTCTATCTGGGTACGTTACTGTTCCCAGATGGAGAATGTGGTGGGAAACTGATTCTAAGTGTTTCAATTGACTGGTTTCTTATGCCATGAGGAAAAATAAATTTGAACTAATAAAGAATTTTGTCCATTGCTGCGATAATAAAAATCTGCTAATAATGACAAGTTTGGAAAAATGAGGCCTCTATTCAATTTGTTGAACAGTCGTTTTTTGAAGCATGCCATAATGGTTGAACGTTTATCAATCGATGAAAGTATGGTTCTTTACTTCGGAAAACATGGGGATAAACAGTTTCTATAAGGAAAGCGTATTGGCCTCGGAGCATCAGTAGTTCTTCATTAAGTCAACATTTTGCCCAAAAATATTCCATTTAAATTATATATGGACAGGTTTTTCTCCTCTCTAATGCTGGTAGAGAGAATGGCAAAATTAGGGGTAATGGGTATGCAGGAACAGTGATAAAAAATCGATTGGAAGGTTGTCCAATATCTGAAGTAGGCAAAAAGGAAATTAAGTAGAGGAAGCTATGACTATCACTCTGATACTGCATCAAATTGTACTATAACTTCGTGGAATGACAATAAAATGGTTCTTTTGATAAGTTCTTGCGACTCAGTATTTCCGATTGTTACTGCTAACAGATGGGTTTCCGTCGAAAGGAAAAAAACACCAATTCATCAGCCACAAGACGACCGTTTCATGGGAGGAGTGAATAGGGTGGACGAAAACGTAGAAAATTATAGGATATCTATTAGATCAAAAAAGTGGTGATGGCCCTATTTATGCTTTTGCTTGGATACCTGTGTTTAAAATGCATGGTAGTTGTTCAGGAAAAATAACAAAGATGTAGATTCAGAAGGTATGTTGTTCAGGTGTGGTTGAAGAAATATGACAGGCCATCAGCTGGCGGAGAGAGATCAAAGTCATCAATAGACTTACGATTCCTTGTGAAATAAGGTATGATCGCACTGACCACTGGATTGTTAACGCCGCAAAAAAAGCAGATGAGCTCTGAGCAATTAATTCAACAATATTTTGTGAAAAATGTAATGAAAATTTACATGATGTCTGCTTTAAAAAGTACCATGTGAAATAATAAATTGAATTATGTGCATTCTCATTTTAAAACGTGGTATTAAAAAAATTCACTACAAAATGGATTTTTCTTTATGCTCCCATTCGCTCTCAGTGTTTCCAAATTGGGTAATTGGGCATAGTATTACCGTAGTTCTTAGAGTGTAAACCTCTTGTAAATATGATTTATGTACTTAACATACATGAAACGAATACAAAATGTTTAAAAATCTCAATTTGTACAAAAAATAATTCGGGCAAAAATGGGTTCATATTAAATCTGTCCAATTCAGAGTAGCCATGAGATGTAATATACTTGTGCTAGCACTTATTCCAATATTGGATGTACTTCTGTAATGCAATTCTCGGTATAATCTTCAACTCCTTCAGAACTTCTGTCTCCAACCCCTCAGGGTTGGCAAAATGGTACCATTTTATTATATCTTCGGCAATACGATGAAGACGCAAGGGGCCATTTCCTGTGAATAAGGAGGGTGAAGTTCTGCAGCCGCATTGTTTTTGACCAAAAGTTCAAAACACGGACAATGAAGTGTGAGGAGGCGCATTATTGCGATACAATTGTCTTCAGTTGCTCTGCTAACAACTGGAGAATTTTCTTCGGATTGCTTCACGCAATGAGCGTTGAACGTCAAGGTAGATGCTTATTTGCCGTAGGACCGGGTGGCATGAACTCTTGTCATACTACGTCGTTATATTCTATTGGCCGGTTTACACGATTATTGTACAAACGCATGTATGAGCTCATTCATGAGGAGCATTGTACCGCATAAAGCGACATACTGTATGATTGTCTGAAGAGCTGAAGGGAAAATAGAACCTGCTCTAATTCCATTCATGTTCTTATACACTCTAACATACATTCGCTAATGCAATAAAATGTACCATGTACAGCGGCCTTAAGATAACAGCCCACCTGTTTGACTTAAGTTGGTAGGAACGATTTTTGTTCAAGAGCAGATGTGCGTGAAACTATTCATACACATTCATAAAATGAATTGATAAAAGCGACAATGGGCGAAAATGAAAAAGCGAAATACATGTTACTCTCCCTCGTAGTTTCTTGGCAACTTCATGTTTTTTTATTTAAACAGCCTTCAGGGACATTAACATATATTTTGAAATAATTCAATGATATGTGTACAGATATTCTCAAAAAACAAAAAACACGTTTCACGTCATTTTTTTAGTTCCCAATTAATGTAAATGTATCATGCCGAATAGAAAACGCCTATTTACATACGATTTATGCTTAAAACTACTTGCTACGTACGTCATAACAGTGCTTTAATCGAGATGAAAATTTTTAATCATCATTTTTCCACCATTTACATTACAAACATCAACATCTACATACTACCCTGCGAGCCGCCGTATGGGCTTGTGGCAGAGGGTGTTAGGACACCAGCC
Organism: Ceriagrion tenellum; assembly: GCA_963169105.1. Lineage (NCBI taxonomy): Eukaryota > Metazoa > Arthropoda > Insecta > Odonata > Coenagrionidae > Ceriagrion > Ceriagrion tenellum. Next base: position 82,334,054 of record OY720638.1, on the reverse strand, counting down.
GTGTAAAGATGTAGGGGATAAGGTTTTTGGAGGAGAAATGGTGGCGTGTATTATGGGAGTTTATTGAGTGGAGCTCATTTCTTATTGTGGTCGCTTCTTGTGTGCGAAAAGAACGAGTTTTTGTACCTATCTGTTCAACAGTATATCTCTCTTATTTTATCGCTTCTGTCAGACTTAAAGGAAGTAGTGAGGCGTCAGGAAAATATTCTCTGTGTCACTCTGAAACACACCAATTCTAAATTTCTTAAGGTAGTCCGAGCGAGATAGTTCCCTAGTCATAACAGAGACCATATTCGAATTATACGTTTTCATTTCGCCAGCTCTAGGACAAATCAATAAAATATTGGATTATTAATGGTACAATAATATAGTTTTATATGACTGAAATAGTAAGTAATAAAATGAAAATATCTAAAAAAATCTTTAACTTGATTGATTTGTTTCGCGCGGTGCGTTTGAAACTCCTTCAGAACGGAAGATATATTGTGATACCCAGCAACCTACTGCGGTGAGAATATGATTAATTTTCAAAAATAATTGAGAACACATAAAAACTACACGCTGTTAGTTTTTTCACGACATCTAAGTGTTAGAAATACCTCATTTTGTAAATAATGTCCCTCTGGAGTGCATAAACGTACCATTTCCCATGTAAAAGGGTTGGTATTTTTTGTTCAGTATCTCCGAAAGTAATGTGGTAAGGGGTTGAATTTTTGGTGTCATTAGAAAGGTGAGATATTTTTCTTTAAAACGAGACCAAATTCTTTGATTTGAAAGTAAAATGATATTTCGCTCAAACTACCTTAAGAACGCTACGCCTAGCGTGTAGTCTCCAAGTCTCTAGGGGCTCCTGCCTTAATCCCTCTAAAATCCAATTCCAATACATAAATGAACGAAATTAATTGAAATGAGGTTAAAGAATATTTTTGACTCACTTCAAAAGTTATTTAAATGAGCACTCAACCACTCGCGATCCGCTCTCCAACCGGGTACATTTCGGAAGTCGTGGCCGAGGCTCCCACTCTCTTAGGAAGAAGGAGACGCGGCAACACGTGTCCCATATCCGAGGCGCGGGAGCGAAGGCGCCGTGAGGGGGGTGTGTGGCGTGGCGCCGCTCACACGCTGCGAAGACTGTGACAAAAGAGGAGGAGGCGAGAGGGAGGGAGAGACGGGGGGAGGAGGGCAGCGGGTGGAATGCGAGCCGAACAAAGGGTTCAAGAATGTGGACGGACAGAGTCTCGAAAATCCGAGCGCCCCAACAAAATTGAAAAAGGAATGGGATGATTCTTTTATATATACTAAAAGACGTGCGGAGGGAGTGAAGACGAAATGGGAAGGGTTTGGGAAATAAGGGCGCGGAGTGAGATAGGATTACTTGAATGACAATGCACAACGATCAATAATGTTCACATTAACTTTTAACGGATTCAACAGTGAGTTTCTCATTTCCTGGCCCTTCGCTAATCCTGACAACCCGGGATAAAAACGATTGCGGCTATCTTCTAACAAATTGACACATCACTCGGAAATAATAAAAAATATATCAACTTATTGATCAGATACAGATTTTCATATTATATGTACCATATACAACGTAAGTAATGTGTCGTTATTCCACATTTTAACCCTCTATGGATGTAATTATGAAACATGAAATACTGCTTCTATATTAGGTTATTAAAAGGGATTCAAAGCATTTTTTTTTAAATTGCAATTTATTTGAAAAAATTTTGTTATAATATTTATTATGAAAATTGTCGCATTTGTATTTTATATGTTTAATTGAAACTTATACTTTACATAATAATATTTACGCGGGGTATACTTCAACGTTGCCTTAATAACGTACCTATTTTAAATTCTCCCAATTTTTCTTCACATGACAGCTGAAGTTATTTATTTCAGAGCTCCACCAGGTACGCTATCGTCGATGAATAGCGTCACACATTCGTTTATTCAAATTGTTTGACAAAATCCCGATAGAGACACAACTTTCCACACCCTTAATCCGAAGAATTACAATTCTGTCAAGAGCACGAACTAAATGGAAAGGCCTCCTAGAAAGCAGATATTTCAATGATTTTGAAACGTAAAAATTTAACTCGCTCGTCCATAGAGCATTAAACAATAAGTTGAACTCGACATATTCTACAGATAATTAAGCGAATATGAAACACGTGTAATAATATATGAACCTCATAACTTGATAAATAATAGTAACAAGTGAGTTCTGAGAGGCTGTGGGTCATTATAACAATAATGAAGTAATTCATCCAAGATAAATAGGTTACCTACGATGAAATGGGTTACCTATTAAAAACCATCATTGAGGTACGAATCATACTGATTACTACCCAAATATATTTTTAACTGCCACAAAATTGAGCTCCACTAAATAAATTCCTATAATACATGCCACCATCCCATCTCCAAAAACTTTCACCTTTACACGGCTGGTGACCTAACACCCCCTGCCACACGCCCATACGGCGGCTCGCAGGGTAGTATGTACATTTAGATGTAGATGTAGATTTCTACAGGCATAGGCGTCGACTGCAGCGCCATAAACATGGAACAACCAACTTTTGACTTTGGTTACGTGAGTAATTCCCCAATAACTTTAAAAAATAGGTGGTAAGAGGCTAAAGAGTGATACTACATGTGTAGAGAGAGTGATGAGTATCAGTACCTCAACGGCTGAAGAAGGTCTGAGAGCCCGAAACGTCCCGAATAAGACTTTCCTTTTTTCTGTCCCCTTCTACATCTCAATAGTGTACGTCAAGTTTTCCTAATGTTTTATGTCTGTGGCCAATTGGCGAATATTTCTTTTCGTGGAGAAGATTTCCTTATAATTTGTGCTGTAATCTGAGCAATCTTCATAGCGGCCCTTATTAAAACCTTCACGTTCAAGGTCACAATCGAGTAAAACTAGCCAGGGAACCCTATTAATTTTCACCTCAGTCTTGAAAACACACTTCGAAGATGCTACATTCAAGTTTTCAGTAAATTTAGAACAGGAGACCCTGAGGCCAGAACCACCTAAAGAGGAAAATATACGGAGTTCTAATAATTAGAACAAGTAGTGATTGACTGTGTCAGAAGAAAATTTGTGCACAGATACGGCAGTATGAAGGATATTGTTCAATTTATAGCCAATTATAAAAGTTTTGCGCCGAAAATAGAGCTCGTTTGACAATTCTTACCCTGATTTTGGATTGGATATTAGGGGAGGCGAACGACGGCTAAGGTCATTTGCGCCAAAGGGGATAGGTAAGGAAGGAAGGGTGGATAGAAACCCAGCATAGGCATTAGCCTGCTCAAAACGAAATGCGCCAAGGGGACCATGGCATAACGTCTCATCCGACAGATTGAGTACTGTACTTGAAGTGCCTTCCACAAGACACTCAAGAAGGGATCGGGTTTCCACTGAAAAACATTTTCCTCTGCAGGAATTTGAACCCTGGCAGTCCATATGGTTAGCCACTACTCTAGCCACCACACCAGCCCGATCCCCAAAAGAGAACGGTCCTGCATTCTGTACCAACGTAAATAATACCATACTCGTCATATCTCTAAAATGCATTCCCAAAGGAGTCCTAATAGCAAGAGGTCGTGCAAGAAGCAATGTAAGAGTGTAACTAAATGTGAAGAGGTATGCAAGAATAGGGCTGCACGGAATAAATTCTTCCTTTAGGTAATTGGGGAAAGCGCTTGCGATTGTGGCCAATGCAAGAAGCTGTAATGTCGGCGTGACCGGTCGGCCATCTAATTTAACATAGATTTTCCTTTAAAACTTATGGACTGCAGCTCTGATTTTGTAATTAGGTCATTTTTTCCATCGATAAGTTATTAGAAATCAGCATGTACTTACATCTTAAATATGATTTTCCTTATATTTTTTTATTCATTTAAATTAAGAATATCAGCATTCCCACCAAAATCTATAGTAAAATTGAGTAGATTCCTTAACATTAAGCCGCCAGTATATATTTCACGAGTAACTTGCCTAAAATAGCAAACATATGGTGAATATTCTTGCTATTCATCCGCAAATGCGTCCATTTCGTTGCACCATCGAAGGAGAGTAAGGAAAGAGAAGGGATAACCTATATGGTTGTCATTTCCCAATCTACGTTAACCATGATTTTTCCGTTATAAATTACTGGCTGCAGCGCTAATTTTAGTATTATGAAACTTCCCATCATTAAGTTACTAAATATCAGCATGTATTTACTTCTCTAACATGCTTTCTGTAATACATTTATCATTTATTTAAATGTACAATATTCAGAATTCCCATTGAAATCTATTGTAAAGTTGTGTAGATTCCATTGCACTAAGCCACCAGTACATGTTTCATTAGTTACAAAAATATAACGAATATTCTTGCTATCCTTCTGCTAGTTCATTTTTTCCGTCGAGCAAGCCAAAGAAAAATCAAGAAAGAGCAGGAATAAACAAATTGGTTATCATTTTGCCATCTATGTCAACCCAGATTTTTCGTTAAAACTTACGAGTTATTACACAAACGTTCCAGCTTAACAACAATTCTCATCGATAAGTAACCAGAAATAAGCATGTAGGTACTTAGTAATTTATCATACTTCCTCTTTTAATTTTTTATTCATTTATATTAACAACATTCATCATTATCAGTGACATCTATTATCAAATTGAGTAAACTCCATAGCACTAAGCCTCCATTAGATGTTTAACGAGTTACTTGCCGTAAATTGTAAACATGTGGTAAATATTCTTGCTATGCATCCGACAGTTCGTCATTTCCGAAGTGCTTTCAAGAGGAAAATCATGAAAGATCAGCGATAACCAACATTGTTCTCATATCGATGTCAATGATCACCCTGATTTTTGTTTTTAAAAATTGCAATTTAAAGCACGTATTTTCCGGTTTTACGATATTTCCAAACGATGGGATACAATAAATCAATATAGAGAAGAACATTGTAACATTGAGTAGAACATATAGCGCTAGGACACCAGTCCATATTTCACAAGTAAAGTTTCGTAAATCACTAACAGATGGTTAACATTCATACTAAGTATCGGCTTTATCGTTATTTCCGTAGTTGTATCAAATGAAAAGTCAGGAAAGAGCAGGGATAACTAATTATATTTTGACATCTCGCTATCAATAATAAACCCTAAAAATAAACCCCATAAAAAATAATTTTTCTATAAAAATTTATTTCTGATAGTTCCGATTTTCGTTAAAACTTACATGCTGTGTACCTAAATCAAACATATGGAGAATATTCTTTCTTGTTTGTCCTTACATTCGCGGTTTCCTAAGGAAGGTCAAGATTGAGCAGGGATATCAAATATGTTTGTCGTTTCGTAATCTATGTTAACCGCGATTTTCCTTTTAAACTTAATGATTGTAGCACTATTTTGCAGTTGCACGATGCTTTCTATCGATAAGTGACTAGTGATTAGCATGTATTTACTTATATCATAGTTACTTCATTGTATTTTTTTAAATATTTAAATTAACAATATTCAGCATTCTCACTGAAATCAAAGGGAAATTTGAGTATATTCCATTGAAATAAGCCACCAATTCATTTTCCACAAAAACTGGCCGTAAATTTCAAAAATATGGCAAATATTATGCCATGCTTCAGCCACTTTTGCTTTCCGTTCAGCCGTGCTTTCCGTCGCTCTATCAAAAGGAAAGCCACAAAAGAATAGTGATTACAAATATAGTTAACATTTCGCTATCGATATTCACACCGATATTCCAATAAAACTTACGGCAGGTGCACCAATTTTCCTATTGTTCGAAGATACATTTTCATACGAAGTACAAAGGTACATATTGTACAAGTTCCATTGATAAGTTACTACATATCAGCATGTTATTCCTTTTTAATATGCTTTATATATACATATGCTTTTATTATTCATTGAAATTAGCAATATTTACCACTGAAAACTTCTGTAAAATTTAGTCGATACTATAGCACCAAACCAACAGTACAATTTACCAGTAACTCACCGTAAATTGAGATAATATGGTAAATATTCTTACTATGAATCTTCCAGTTTGTCCTCAACGTCACGCTATTCAAAGAGAGGCCAGGAAAGAGCAGGAGTACCCAAAATGCGTGTCATTTTGCTGTATATAATAACCCCAATTTTCCTTTAACATTTAATTTCAAATAACTTACGGGCGGTGTCAGTAAGTTTCCAGTTTTACGATGATTCCAATCGATTAGTTGCTAGAAACAGCATATTTTTACTTCAATAGATTGCAATGCGATATTTATATATTTTTTAAGTATTTTATTGAACAATATTCATTTTTCCAACTGAAATGTATTGTAAATTTCAGCATTTAACATAGCACTAAGCCTTCGTCGCATGTTTCGCGAGTTACTTGCGGTATATTTTAATCATATGTTGAGTATTCTCTTTTTGTATTCACTTGTTCGCCCTTCACGTCGCATTTTCCGAGGAAAGTGAAGAAAGAGCAGGGATATACAGTATATTTGCCATTTAGATATCAGTGTTAACCCCGATTTTCCATTAAAACACACGGTTTTAGCACTGGTTTATTAGATTTATTATATTTCCAAACGATAAATTACGAGAAACCAGCATGTATTTTCCTCTATCATATTATCTTCTACAATTTTTTTTATTCTTTTAAATAAAACATATTTAGCATTCCAACAGAAATCAGTAAAATTGAGAGGAATCCACAGCACTAAGCCGCTAGTACATGTTTATAAACCAATTTGCCGTGTTTTGAAAACATATGGTGAATATTATTGCTATTCATCCGCAAATTCTTCCCTTTTGTCGCGCTACCCAAAGAAAAACCATTGAAGAGCAGGGATAACCATTACGGTTGCCATAACCATATCTATGTAACCCCTGTTTTCCTTTTAAACTTACAAAAAACTTATATTAGCAATACCAAGCATACCCACAGAAATATATAGTAGAAATAATTAGATTCCATAGCAATAAGCCACAAGTACATATTTCACGACTAACTTGCCGTAAATTGCAAACGATTGATGAATATTCGGACTTTGGATAGGCTAGTTTGCCCTTTCCGCCGCTCTATCCAAACAAAATTAAGGGAATAGCATGGAAAAGTAATGTGGTAGTCATTTTCTATTTATGTTAACCACGATTTTCATTAAAAATTAACTGGCTCTAGTACTAATTTTCCTGTTTTACGATTTTACCCGTCGATAAGTAGCTAGAAATCAGTATGATTTTGCATCCATAATATGCTTTCCTAGATATATTTCTTTTATTTATGTAAATCTACTATATTCAGCATTCTCACTAAAACATTCTGTAAAATTGTATTGATTCCATAGCACTGACCCGCAGGTACATATTTCACGAGTTACTTGCCGTAAATTGCAAACACATGATGAATATTCTTTCTAAGCATAAGCTAATTCTTCCTTTCCGTCACGCTATTCAAAGGATAGTATGGAATGAGCAGGAATAAACCAAATGTTTGTCATTACGCTATAACTGTTATCCTCGTTTTTTTTCAATCTTGAAATTCCTTACTATGCATCCTATCGACAAGTTACCAGAAATCAGCATGTGTTAACCTCTTTAATATGCTATCCATTGTATTTTTTATCCATTTAAATTAACCAGAGTCAGCATTCTCACTGAACTCTATTGTAAAATTGAGTGGTTTCCATTACACTAATCCACCAGTATAATTTTCACGGCTTACATTCAGTAAATCAGAAAAAGTAAAATTTTAGAGAATATTCTTGATAATTATCCGCTGGTCCGTCACGCTGTCCAAAGTACAGTCAGTAAAGAATAGAGATGATTAAATTTGTTGTAATTTTGATATCGATATTAATTTCTGCTATTTTTTCCAAAACGAGTGCAAACTGTAGCACTAAATTTCCAGATTTACGATGTTTCTTTACGATTTATAAGAGATTAGCATGTTTTAATTTCTTTATTATGTATTTCGAAAAATATTTATTTTGATCATTTTTATTAACCTTACTCTACATTTCCAATTACATCTTCACGTCAAGCTTTCCTAGTGAAAGTCAAAAAATAGCAGGGATATCTCATATGTATTGCATTTTGCTATTTTGGTGAACCCCGATTTTCCATTAAAAAAACGGTCTCTTACACTAAGTTTTCAGTTTTACGATTTTATGCAATCGACACTAGAAACCAGCATGTATTTAATTCTATCACGTTTTCCTTTACATATTTTTTAGTCATTTAAATTAAAAATATTCAACCTTTATACTAAAATTAATAATAAAAATATGAGAATTCCATAGCAATAAGCCTTCAGTTCATATTTTACGATTTACTTGCCGTAAATTGCAAACATAAGGTTAATATTCTATATTCGCATTCTATGTTAACCCCGATTTTCCTTGAAATTTCACGGGATCTGGCACTAATTTCCCGTCAATATGTTAAATGAAATCAGCATTGACTTACATCTTAATTTTGCTAAATTTGAAGTCTATTTCCATTCATTTGAATCAACAATATTCAGCAATTTCACCAAAATCTATTGTTAAATTGATAAGATTCAATGGCTAATTCAACCGGCAAATTCAAGTTTTACAAGTTACTTGTCGTAAATTGCATACATGCGCTGAATATTCTTGCTATAGATCCGCTATTTTATGCTTCCGTCGCGCTTTCCAAAGGAAAGTCAGAAAAAACAGCGATAACCTATGTGATTGTTATTTGGCTATACACATTTTCCCATATTTTCCTTTAAAACAAACGGGATGTAGCACGAATTTTCCAGTTTTACGACAATTTCCCTCTATGTATTCCTCCCATGAATAATAGCATGTATTTACTTCTCTATATGTTTCCCTTTACACATAATTTTTATCATTATTTTTATTAAATAACAATATTAAGAATACCCACTAAAATATATTTTAAAATTCCATAGCAGTAAGCAGCATAAAGTAATTCCATTTCAGTAATCCGCCAGTACAAGTTTCAAAAGTTACTTGCTGTAAATTTCAAACATATTGTGAATATTCTTGTTCTGCATCCGCCAGTTCGTCCATTGCTATTGATGAGAAAGTCAGGAAAGGACTGGAATAGCCAATATGGTGGTCGTTTTGCTTTCGATGTTAACCGCAATTTGCCTTTAAAACTTACGGGATGTAACTCGAATTTTCCAGTTTTACGATGATTCCCATCGATAAGTTACAAGAAATGAGTATGTATTACCTTCATAATATGCTTTCCTTCATTTTTTCATTTAAATTAGCAATATTCAAAATTGACATTAAAATCAATTGTGTAATTTAATGAATCCATAGCGTTAAGACGCCAATTATGTTTACGAGTTTCTTGGAGTAAATTGCAAATATATATGGTAAATGTTTTTGCTGTAATTCCACTAGATCGTTCTTTCGGTCCTGCTATCCAAAGTAAAATCAGGAAAGTGGAGAGATAACCCAAATGTTTGGGATTTTTCTATCTTAATTAGCCCCGCTTCCATTTAAAAGTTACGGGGTCAAGCACTAATTTTGCATTTTAATGATGTTTCCCATCAATTAGTTTCTAGAAATCAGGGGTTATTTACTTCGTCAATAGTCATTCCTTTATATATTTTTGTTTAAAATTTTCATTAATAATTAAAATTATTTAATTAAAAATGTCAACTATAATCTATTATGTCATTGAGTAGATTCCATAGCACTTATTGTTAGCCGCGAGAACGTTTCAAGAACTATTTTGCATGGAAATATATCATTCATATTTTTGCTATGCATCCAATAGTTAATTCCTTCCATTCCTTTAAAGCGCTATCCAAAGAAAATCCGGTAAGATTTGTGTCCCTTTGTGCCAAAAAAAATTAGGATGGAGCAGGAATGACCAATATGGTCTCATTTTTCCATCTATGTTAGCCCCGATTTTCCTTTTAAACGTACGGTCTAAACATTTTTAGCAGTTTAATTTTGTTTACTATTAAATGTTATTAGAAAGTGGGATTTATTGAACTCACCATCAGTTTCTAAAGCTCGATGGATGATTCAGTCGCAGTAAACCCCGCTCGTCCAAAACTCCGTTTTGAGTTGCGCGCGCAAGAAGTGGCAACGCAGCAATCGTTCACCCCTGCATATTTTCAGTATTATTTAGTATAATTTATCCTACGCATCAATCACGTATTTTTGGATCGTATAAAAATTATAAATAAATCAATGAGTTTTCCTTGGCTTTAATTTTTTGATTCTGTGCAAATGACTAGATAAAGTTTGAACATTTTCGTTCATTAACAGCAAAACATGCATCACAAAAATTTTTTCTTGCCATTTATTGTATCCTTATTAACTCTTGCAACTTTTGGTGGAAAGTCAATGCTGTAAATTACGTAGGTTTTACTAGGCTGAGTTACAAAGTTCATGAAGTTGACAAAACTGCTAAATTTAGGGTTTTCGGCGTCGATTATTGCATTAACGTGACTCCATTTTTGGTTATATCATACAAAAAATATTGCTGAAATTTGAATAAAATTATCTTTAAAGTGGTGTATAAAGTATTGCACTAACAAGCATGCAGACCTAGATATAAATTCTCAAAATACAGCGGCACATCATGTTGACGCCGACAGCGGGTCCTTTGGTCGTGGCAAATGAGGGCGTGGTCCAATCTTTGAAGTTGAATATCTCGGTTGTTTGTGAATTGCCCAAAACCAAATTTGTTTCAGAGGTAATACCAAAGACTAACGTGTCAAAATAGAATAAAAATTTAAATTTAAAATCCGCTGTATTTTTTTTAATTGAAACATTTAAGATGTAAACAATTTCAACAAAATTTAGTTTATTTCCCAATTGATAACACACTGTTGCTTTACATTCTTTTTCAAACAAAATAAAACGTCAACCGTCTCTCTATCTATTTTCGTTTAGAAGATATAGCGAAAATAAAAAAGGTGTAAGCGCAAAATGGTCGAAACTTTGATCGTCTCTAGCTCTACCAAAACTTTTTTTTCCAAAAACGCTTCTAAACAATTTCATAAAAAGCTAGAAGGAACCCACACAAAAGTTTTGGTTCTAATCGGCGATACCAAGGATCAACTCACTACTGGTCTGACGTGGAATGACCCACGATATATTTTTAATTTATTTCAATAAACAATACTCAGCAATTCCACTGAAAATTTTGTAAAACTATGAGAGAAGATTTCATTACAAAAAGCCATTGTATATATTTAACGATTAACTTGCAAAAAAATGCAAAGATAGGGCAAAGATTATTCTTATACATCCGCATGTTCGTTCTTTCCGTCGCGCTATGTAAAGGATAGTAATAAATGAGTGGGGATAACCAATACGGTGGTCATTATGATATCTATATTATCCCCAATTTTCCTTCAAAACTTAGGGTCTGTAGCACAAATTTTGCAGTTTTTCAAAGTTTCTAACCGATAAGTTACTAGAAATCAGCATGTATTAAATTCTAAAACACGTGTTTAAATGAAAAATTCTCAGCTTTTCCGCTGAAATGTTTGGTAACACTGAGGAAATAGCATAGCACTAAGCAGCCAGGACATGATTCACGATTTTCTTGCCGTAAATTGCCTTCATATGGTGAATATTTTTTCTATGCACCCAAAAGTTTGTCCTTCCAATCACGCTATCGAAAGAAATTCAGCATAGAGCCAAGAATACCAATGTGGTTGTCTATTTACTATCAACGTCAACACCGTTTTCTTTTAAAAATAGCACAATAGTGGCATTTTCACGATGTACCCCATTGAATAGCTACTGGAAATCAGCATGCATTGACTATTTGAATACGCATCTATAAAAATATATTTTTTATTCAATTAAACGAAAAATTCTCAGCATTGCCACTGAAATGTATCGTATCATCGCTACCGCGACTTCGACCGCGATTCACAAGTTACTTGCCATAAATTGCAAACATATGGACAATATTCTCGCAATGCATCCGCAAGATCGTCCTTTTCGAAGCGTTTTCCAAAGAAAATAAGAAAGAGCATGGATACCAATATGGTCACCATTACACTTTCTATATAAATACCAAAGCAGGGGTTGCACGGATAACCCGTACGGTTTTCATTTGGTTGTCCATGTTAACTCCGATTATTATTTAAAGCTTGCGGGCTCTAGGACTAGTTTGGCAGTTTTACGATATATCCCATCGTACATACATCCGGTTAATATTCTTACTATTCATCCCCCAGTTCCTCCTTTCCATCGCGCTATCTAAAGAAAGCAGAAAAGAGCAGGCAAAACCAAATGGCTGTCGTTTCGATTTATATGTTAACCACGATTTTTCATTATTATGTTTGGGCTGTGAGACTATATCAGCAGTTTCACTATGTTTCCCTTAGCTAAGTTCGTACAAATTATCATGCACAACCTTTCTTAATATGCATTCTTTTAAAAAATATTTTGTTTATTCAAATTAACAACATGCAAAAATCCAACAAAAATCTTTAGTAAAATTAGGTGTAATCAAGCCACCAGTTAATGTTTAATGAGTTTCTTGCCGCAAATTGCAAACATATGGTGAATATTCTTGCTATGCATTCACTTGCTATGCATGCTTGCTATGTATCCGCTAGATCGTCCTTTACGAAGCGTTTCCCAAAGAAAAACAGCAGAGAGAAGGGATTTCAAATATGGTTGTCAACACACTATCTATGTAAACTCCGAATTTTCCTCAAATTTGCCGGTAGTTGCATGAACTTAGCAGGTTTTTAATCAAAAATTCACTAGAAATGAGCATTTATTTTTTCTTAAACATACTTCACATTGCATGTTTATTTTATTCATTTAAATTATTAATACTATGCATTTACACTAAAATTAAGTGTCCCATGAATTAAATCCCATAGCACGCCGATCCCAAGCCGAGGGCACATATTTCACAAGCTACATGTCATAAATTGCAAACATATTGTAAATATTCTTGCTATGCATCCACTAGTTCGTCTATTCATTCGCGGCATCCAAAGAGACCAGGAAAGAGTAGGGATAAACAATATGGTTGTCATTTCGCAATCTACGCTAACCCCGAATATCCTTTATAACTTACTGGCTGTAGCACTAATTTTACAGCTGTACGATGATTTCTACCAATAATTTGCTTTAATAAGCATGTATTAAATTCTTTAATAAGCTTCTTTTCATATATTTTTATAATTTTAATAAATAATTTTCAGCATTACCACAAAAATATATAGAAAATTTACTTGGTTCCATAGCACTTAGCCACCAATATGTTTTTCACGATTTTCTTGCCGTAAATTACGAACATATTGTGAATACTCTTTCTATACATCCACCAGTTCGTCATTTCGGTGTCTCCCTCTCGCTATCCAGAGTAAATCAGGAATGAGCAAGGATAGCCAATATGGTTGTATTTTCGTTATTTCTGTTAACCCCGATAATTCTTTAAAACTTACTGGCTGTAGTACGTATTTTGAGTTTTACGATGTTTTCCGTTGATAAGTAACTAGAAATCAGCATATGTTTACTTTATATGGATGCATTCATTTATGTATTTTTTATTGAATTTAATTAACAAAATTCAGCATTCCCGAAATCTGAAATCGATCGCAAAATTGAGTACGTTTCATAGAACTTAGCTGCCAGTACATGTTTTACGTGTTAATTGCGATAAATTTAAACATATGGTGAATATTCCTGCTATGCAGCTGATAGTTCTTCCTATCCGACGAGCTATCCTATAAAGCCAGAAAAGAGCGGAAATAACCACAATGGTTGTAATTTAGCTTTCTAAGTTAACCCTAATTTGCCTTTTAAACATACGCGCTGTAGCAATAATTTTGCAGTATTTTGGTGTTTTCCATCGATATATTAATAGAAATCAACATATTTACTTGTCTATCATACTTTCCTTTATATATATATTTTTTTATTCAATTACATATGCATAATTCAACAATAAGGTTCTCATTTTCCTCTCCATGTTCGCCCCGATTTCCCATTTAAACCTACGTCCTTTAGCACTAACAAGGGGAGTGTCGGATAGCCGGGTCTCAGATTTTATTCAAACTTAGTAGTTGTACAGACCGCTGTATGTGGTTCATGAATCACCCCACATACAGGGTTATATAACCAACAGTTTAAACGAAAATGGCCTTTAAAAATTTCAAAATTCCCTTTATACGGGCCACCCACATAACTGACAAGCTACGAAAATTTGAATATTATTAAGAATTATGATTGAATTGTAAAAATATGAAGACAATATTACAAAATAATTATATAAAATGGAAATCATGTGCATGAAGGAATAATGGAAATATGTCGTGAAAAGATAAGGAAGTGACATAATTATAAGGCTGCCTTCGATAGAAAAAAGAGACTAAGCCTGACGTCGTGTATGCAAATGAAAAATTTGCCTCGCGCAAAAATAATATTTTGAGTAAAAATAAAAAAATCTTGAGCGCATTGTAGGATGCCGTAAAGGAAAAACTAAAAAAAACAGCGGAAGAAACATACCCCGTATTGGAATCGAATCCGTGTCTCTAGACAGGAGACGAGCACGTCAGCCACCCCTCCAGCTTGTCAGTTATGTGGGTGGCCCGTCTGAAGGGAATTTTGAAATTTTTAAAGGCCTTTTTTGTTTAAACTATTGGTTATATAACCCTATATGTGGGGTGATTCATGAACCACATACAGCGGTCTGTACAACTACTAAGTTTGAATGAAATCTGAGACCCGGCTATCTGACACTCCCCTTGTAAGCTTAGCTTACAATTTTACCTTAATTTCCATCAATATGTTACTAGAGATAAGCATAAATATCCTTTAAAAAAATTTTATATTTTTTAGAATTAACAACATTCAGCATTTCCACTAAAATCTTTGAAGAATTGAAAACAACGATTGACACTTAGCCACCAGTACGTTTAACGAGTAATTTGCCATAAGTTGCATAATTATATTGAACATTCTTCCCACACATCCCCTAATACGTCCTTTTCGTCCGAGGGAAAGTCAGGAAAGTGCAAGGATAACCAGTGTGGAAATCATCTTATTATCTATGATTACCCCGAATTTCCATTGAAACTTACTTACTTTACGTTGATCTAATTGTGCAGCTTTAAGATGTCCCCCATCTATAAGTTTATAGAAATCAGCATGTGTTTTCATATTTAACATGAATGCCTATGCATAATTTTTTTCATTTACATTAAAAAGACACAGATATTCACTGAAATCTATTGTAAAATTGAGTAGATTACAAAAAACTAAGCCGCCAGTACATTTTATACAAGTTATTGCCGTAAATACAAATTTAAGGTGAATACTCATTCTTCGCACCCGCTGGTACGTCCCTTGAGGAGCGCTATCCAAAGTAAGCCAGGAAAGAGCTGGGATAACCAATATAGTTTCCATTTCGCTATCTATGTTATTCCCGACTTTTTGTTAAAATTTACGGGCTGTAGCACTATTTTTGCAGTTTTACGATGCTTCTCATCGCTATGTTACTAGAAATCAACTATTATGTATTCACTTTTAAAATATGCATTTCCTTTACGTTATTATTTATTCATTAAAAATAGCAACAATCAGCATTTTTATTGAACTCCATTGTACTGAAGGAGATTCCATAGCAGTAACTGCCAGTACATGTTTCAAGAGATACTTGCCATTTATTGCAAATATATGGTATTTTTGCAATACATCCGCCAATTCCTTCTTTTCATCGCGCTACTCATAAGAAGGAAAGGAAAGAGCTGGTTGGATGACCAATATGGTTGCCGATTTTTGGACAACAGTTTTATGACGTCAGGATTTATGACGTGAGGATGCCCTCTCTATCCACCATAGAGTAATTATTCAATCCTAGTCAGTATCACAGGCCTGTAAGAAAAAAATGATATTTTTCTGCCTAGTCTACCCCAAGTGGGAACGTCGAGAATGGTGTGTATGCTATCATATAAATATATACAGAGCTTTCACTTGTCGCAATACATGGTTAAAAGGAATGAGCCTGGCGAAAATATTACCCGAAATAAGAGGTATTTCAATCCATTACAAGAGGTTGAGAATGGGGGCCTGAAAGAGACTAGGTTAACGGTAGAGTGGGACAGGAGAGGCGGCATATGTTGGGGGAGGGAAATTAGGGTGGGATTGAGCGGTGGAATGGTAGGGTGAGGGAATGGAGTGGGTGAGTTGAGGAGTGGAGTGGGAGGGCGGGGGCTTTGGCCGCGCGGGTGGGATGGGGAGGACGTCGAGTCAAGACCGGGGTAAGGCCGGTAAGGAAGGCGGACATTCGGGGAGGGTGAAAGTGACTCGGGGGGTTCAGAGAACGAGGGATGGGCAGAGGATGTGATTGAGGCAAGGACGGGCAAGGATGGAACCCCATCATATATTTCGGGACACGAATCAGCAAGACTGTACAGAACAAGAGGTGAACCTGTCACGTGTGAGGTTATAGAAAAAAATAGTCCGCGGGCTCTGTGAACATTGCTTTCTTCGATTCCAACAGGACGGTGTACCGTACATTATCGACACTAAGTCGCACGGTTATTGATGAGTACATCTTGAAAGTTCTACGCCATTTGCGCGCAAATACTGACTGACAGGGTCACTAAAATAACAGTGTACATTTCACAATTGAATTAGTTATGACCGGTCTCATTGCAGAGACGACATTATTAGTTGTAGCATCATGCCAAGTGCTTCACATATGACGATTCGGAACAATGAAAGGAAAGGGGATAATATGGAGGACGAGGAAGACGGAGAAGGAAAGGTAGAGCCAATTTTGGAAGGGTTAAGGTAGCTTGAGATATTTTCCTAGTCATTATGGAGATCATATTCGAAATGTTGTTTTATGTCAGTAGCTGCTGGGAGAATAAAGTAAAGAAATTCAATATTAGTGGTACGATAATACACATTGATACGACTAAAATTCTTAGTAATTTAAAAAATATATCTATACATGCACTATATCTTAAACTTGACTAAGTTTTTTCACGCGATACGTTAAAAACTCAATCACCATCGAAGGTTTTTTTAGCTTCTGAAAAAGTATTGAAGTAATCATACGATTCATTTTAAAAAATAGTAGAGAAATCATACAAACTACGCATTTTTAATTATTTAACAAGATCTAGGTGCTAGAAATTCCTCATTTTGTAAATAATGTCTCTCTAGAGTGCATTTTTGTACCATTTTTCTTGCAAATGACCGGTATTTTTGGCAAATATCTCGGAAAGTAGCGCAGTAAGGGGTAGATACTTTGCGATCTTTGGAAGGGTGAGATATTTTTTTCTTTGAAATGAGACCAAATTCATTGATTTAAAGGTGAAATGATATTTCGCTCAAACTAACTCAAGGACAAGGGAAGTGCACACAAACGCGAAATTTCCGCAGAGCATAAATCATCCACCACTGGGAATC
Source organism: Ceriagrion tenellum (assembly GCA_963169105.1). Lineage (NCBI taxonomy): Eukaryota > Metazoa > Arthropoda > Insecta > Odonata > Coenagrionidae > Ceriagrion > Ceriagrion tenellum. The sequence continues at coordinate 82,316,631 of OY720638.1, read as the reverse complement.
TTATCGAACCCGGATCACTCTCAATTAAGCCACAATAACGGTGCTAATATTTTGTGAATATTTCAATATATTGAAGAAGCAAGATGTTAAAAATGGCAGGGCAGTCATCTGAAGTTCGATCATATCAACAGCAGTTGAATACTTTTCCCTTAAATCCCAAAATTAATCCGCAGGACAGCGATGCCGCGGTAGCATACTTGGCCAAAGTACTCGGCTCAACATCGAGGAGTTCGCGTTCATGTCCCAATGGTAGCGAATAATTTTTCCTCTGAGGAATTTTTGCATCTACGTGTACTTGCATGAGGTAATACCTAGGCTAATCCCTTTGTCGTCAAAATTTGTCAAAAGGGAAGCGTGGAGAGGTGAGGGAAGGAGTGGTCGTTGAGTATGTAATGTTACCCAATGCAGAGACCTACATCTACATACTACCCTACGAGCCGCCTCATGGGCTTGTGGCAGGGGGCGTTAGAACACCAGCCGTGTAAAGATATAAGATTTTGGAATATGAAATGGTGACAATTACAATGCCAGTGTATTTTGTAGAGCTCAGTTTTGATTGTGATCCTTTATTGAGCGCGGAAAAAACGAGTTATTGTATCTATCTGTTCGGCAGTGTATCTCTCTTATTTTATCGTCTCTGTCAGACCTAGAGATGTAGTGAGGGGTCATGATAATATTCTCTGTGCCGCTCTGAAACACACCAGTTCTGAATTTTTCAAGCAAGCTAAGGCCAGCGTTTAGCCTCTGAGTCTCTAGGGGCTCCCACCTAAATCCCTCTAAAAGTTGTGGGAAATTATATGTTCACTCGCAGCAGTTTATACAAAAGCGTGCCGCATTTCTTTGCATTTTCTTAATTTTTTTGGTCATATCTTTATGACCATGGTCCCAGATTCTCGCGGCGTATTTGAGGTGTGGCCTAACCAGAGCGAAGTAGCATCTGTCTTTTACTTTTTCATCCGAGGACCTTCCTATTATACGCTTAACAAAACCTAGTTTCTTTAATTCTGTGAGGCATACGTTGTGTGTGTGTTCCCCACGAAATATTAGAAGTTAAGGTAATTCTAAGATATTTTACTGTAACAAAATTTTCTAAACATTTCATGTAAAGCATGTATGTAAGCAGGGTATGCAGCAGGCAGCATATGTAAAAATGTATGAAAGCAGGGTATGAAGGGAGCAAATGTGAAAGTTACAAGGTAAATATTGTGATTCCTGAGTTGACTTATGTCCCGTTGCATTCTATTCGGAGCATAGGGCCCCTGTGAAGTAGTGCAATCTTGTCCTGTTGGCAGCCAATGCCTTGACCTCTGAATAGGAATTCCCCTGCTCTCGGGCTTCTATCTCCGTAGCTCTTTGCCAGCTTCTCATATGCCGACCTCTTTGCCTAGATCCCTGAGAGTCCCAAAAAAGGGATTTTATTTCTACTTCATCTTGATTCTTCCTTAGTGTGAGTCTCAGCCATCCCCATTTGCTTCTTCTCCCCACCACACATTTAAGATTCCTCTAAGACATCTTTTAAAAAAAACTTGAAAATGTATTTTTATATCCATGGTTTTCAGCCACGTTTCACAGCCGTACTATTCTGTTTCAGTCATCATGTATTGTTACAAAATTAGCCTTAATACTAATGAGCTAATTAGAAACAGTGAATTCCTCAGTATATATTTAATGTGAATTTTTCAATCGTCGTCAGGAGTCATCAATATGAGGACTGGTTATATTTTTACCTCCTCTTCACATTCCTCCCAGCTAACTGCATTATTTTCATATCAGCTCTCAATTTGTAGTCCTCCTTAAGTTTTCCTCATTATTATTGGTCTTTTTTTAAACTCTTCCCATTAATCTCTCAGCGGCAATCAGATAGCCGTTTCATTTCCTCGCAAGTCTTTGCTTTCAGTCGATTATAAATTGCTCCATGCATTCCATTCTTGGTCTTCCTTGGCAATTCTTTATATTTTATTTTCCATTAATAGTTATGATTTCAAGAGGTCCCAAACGTGTCAGTTTACCTCTTCTATTTCATTATATTTTCACTAAACATACTTCTTCTCTTAGTAGGTCTCCTTTAATGGTGAGTTTCTACCTCCATTTTGTCATCGTTATTCGATAGCAATTGTTTCAACTACTTCACACTTTTTGTCCTGCCATTGTTATGGACCCAACTTCACCGCCATATAAGAACATGTTCCTTGAAAATATATTAAAAAGCGCTCCCTTACTTCCCTGCGTCTTTCCAGGTTTGACTGAACAAATTTTCCAGTAGGATTCCTTCTTGGCCCGCGATGCTCTGCTCAATGGGTATCTTATTTATACTTTCCTTCACCGGTGGACATAATTTTCCGATTGCAAAATGCCTACACTTTCTTTTCTGTATGTCCAATTCTTCAGATGAATTTGTCTCCTAACTGCAATCCAAAAAAAAGCAGCGCTTCGGTTATCTTAGAATAGTAAATATTTAACTAAGTATAATAAATAGTAAACTATTGAGGAGCAATATCACTAGTCACGTAATAAAGTGTAAAGTATATAAGACACTTTCAAGACCAAGGTAGGTGAAGAATGACCAATTACGAAATGGAAGCCTGAAGGAGCGAGAACATTTGAGAGAAATTACATTTGACCAATTTCTTACCCAAGTAAAGACAATTGTGCTCATAGAATAAGATATTGCCGGGGAATAGATTTGAGTCTTATTATCCCAAGGTCCTAAATTGTAGCATCAAATATTTATGTAAATATAGGGTATTCATTATGATTTTTATCCACGAAAACATCGTCCTCCAAAACCCTCCTGTTCAATGCGTATCCAATTTGTTCTTCTCCAGATACTTTTTTCATGTTTTTCTCTACTTTGCTTTGTACTATCATCAAATGTTCATTAAAGAAAATTTCTTGAAGTTATGAAAGCAGCTTCCACTCCTCAAAAAGAAGTGGGTTTGTACCTCTTTGCATAAGATTCTCAACCATTCCTCTCTGAGTTTTCTTTGTTAACAAATAATGGATATATTTTAGTATCACGGTATGATACCACTGCTGTCATTATTTTGTATTTGAGTTTCTATACTTTCCCCTTCCATCAACAAGGACCCATATTTCTCGAGCATTCATTGATCTCCAAGCGCCTTCTAATTTACTTCCTACTTTCTCCTCCACTGTTATAAGAAGTATATTTTCGGTATCATATCACCTTTCTTCGAATTATCCCACATTGCTTCCATCACTTAACTCTTCGTCGTGAGTACACTAATACGCCAATCCGTCTACCTTTTCTTTCATTCTTTTCAACAGGTAGTATTCAATACTCTTTACTCATTATTTAAATTAATTTCGCGTTATATCATGACCAAATTTAGGCCACTGACGATTTTCTCATTAGTAAGGATCTTATGGTCTATCATTTTCTTTCTTAATGGCTTTTTAGTTATTTGAAACCGATACAGAATCTTCCTATTACGATCGGTGTTTGACGACCGCATCAACGTCCAGCCATCGTCGCAGGTTCTATGACATAACAATCACTTAGCTTCGCGAACGCAGCATTGCGATTACGTCACGTCATGAAACGTCGGTCGTAATCCCGCTCAAAACCGTACACCTATAAGCTCCACTAATCCTTTTTTTCGTTCTTGGCGTATGCGGTTAGTCGCTCATTGTTTAGCCTGGTCTTCGTGATGTTACCACGTTTATAGATGTTACCAGGGGCAGCAATAAGTGGTCGATCAAAGCAGCGCAACGCTATTTATCCGGTATTTTATTTATCTTTACTACCCCGAATACAGCACAATGGGCCACGTTACGTTGGGTGAATAACAGTAACAACGGACGAGACAGAAACACCCATGTCCTGGGCAGATAATATTCTACCCAGGCGGGACTCGAGCCCGCGACCCTAGGGTTAACTGGCGAGGACTTTACCCCTCCGCCACCGGGGCGCTATATAGATGGTTGGCGTTATCCTCCAAAATAAGTGCATCTTGTCTTCGTCAACATACATAGCAGTGTATGTCAGCATTAAGCTCTGCAGCCGGAAATCACCGTGGGTTGACATGGAATACCAGCGCAAAATCCCGGTTGATATGCGATCGTAAAATGTGAGAGTAAACGTAACTCCATGTTTAACGTCGCCAATCACAAAATATACCTCGCAAACTCTGGAAGGATTACAGGCGAGAACCGCTGGCAAATCACCACGTGGAAAATCGAACCATGTGAAATATATTGGTCGAGGTTGCATCTGATATCAAGGGAACGGGCAAGATAAGAAACGACGAAGTGGTTAGAAGATCAGAAAGGAAAGGACCACAAGGAATGCCATACGGTGAATTTGAGCCAAATGAATGGGCCACATCCTGAGGCGCAACAAATTACTATCGTGAACATTTGAGTGCGAAAAATAATGGGAGCACCCAGCGGGGAACACAAAGGGTCAGACGCACGTGGACCAAATGAAGGAGGATGTTGTGAGGGGAGAGCCATAAGGGTGTAAGAGGGTTACTTGCTGAATAGGAAGGCATTGAGGGATGTAGTGCACAAATCTCCGGACTGTAAAACTAATAATTCTTCTCAAATGACCTCCTGTGGCACGCATTACGAGGAAAAAATATTTTTAGTCTTCTAATAGCACTTAAAGGAGCGCGAGATCCGCCCCGCATCCCATCGTAAAAGCGCCCGACCAGGATGCGACGACGGGGCGCGTGGACACCCATATCCGAGTACGTGAGTAGCGAAACTTCGTGGAATTCGCCTGCACGAGACGGGACGTCATTAAGAGGAGTGGGCCGGCAATGGAACGGCGGAGGGCAAAGAGCGCACATTAGGCAACACAGCCAACATAATAGAAAACATACATATTTATAAAGCTAATTTTGAGTGAAGTTGATATTCTTAAATGCACAAGACCAAAATATATTTGACTAACAATGCTGTCCCATGAAAGTATTCCTTGCTTGAAATAAACAAAAGCCATGCGACTGCAAAACTCTTCATCATCGGTAATATTACTTGAGACACCACAAAACGGTATTACAGATTGTAATCCGACGGGGAAAATCATGATAGATTTAAATAACTTTTTTTATTCCTTTCGTGGAAGACAGCAAACCGTTATAATTGGTATCACTGAGGACAGACAGCGTAACTTTGTGGAAATTCTTAATATTCATTTTAAAGAATAAACCAATTGTAAATTCCACCTTCATAATGACACATGTTGTGTCAAAACCGGGGTTGGTTTAAATAAATCTTGTGTGGAAGTTACAATTGGTTTATTCCTTAACATGAACGTTATAAATAGGTCTTTCCCCTCAAAGTTTTTGTTGAGCAGAGATAAAATGCGGTGCAGTAACGTCAAGCCATTGATCAGAACGTTTTAATGGCTTAATTTCTTTTTCTATATCAATAAACTTTTTAACAATTTCCTGTGGTTGAGTCACATACTTAAGGATTATCTATTTCACTTTTTAGGTAAATTTTCTAACGTGTGCTACACTCGGATATGAGGAATGAATTTAATGTATGTTCCACAAAGCAGCTAATTTAAGTCGACAGGTATATGACAGCGGAACGTAGGAAGACAATATTTCTGCTCCAAATAAAGCTGTATCAAAGTTCGATGACAGAGTTTATAAACCATTGGAGAGGTATGTCTAAATAATGAAAATAAGAACTTCGGAAGGAGTCAGCAGAATGTCAGAGGGCGAGTAAAAAGTAAATATTCATTAACGTGGCTACTGCATGTATTTTGAGAAATTAAAGCATTCGCAAACCAAATGATTCAACTGTAAAAAGTGACGAATGTGGATAAATAAGCCGACCAGTGCTTTTTAGAATGGCACCGACGCAAGCCATGAATACGCACACGAGTAATATTCTTTGCCTCCGTCATTCATTCGCCGATGCGTGTTAGTATGAGCATTCGTAGCACATAACGACGCCGCCAAAGCCGGGTTCACATGCACGCATTTAATGTGAAACTATGCGAAGCGTCTTGCGCGCAGCCAATCAGGTACTTCGCCTCTGACGCGTGGATTCGCATGAGCGAAGTAGAAATTTGCTCAACTTGCAACGCTCGCGCGACGCGCCAACTCACGTGACACAAATGGCGGATATTTGGAGTCGTTTGTATATTCTTTAACGATTTACTAGGATATATTAGCACGCACTCAGTAAATGTTCATTTCTGTTTATCATTGCTACAGTGCTTGATACGTACCAGTTGTATTGCGGGCACATTACGAACTTTATGGACTAAATTTGATGGATAAACATTCCAGGCGAGTGTGGTACTCCGTCCAAATATTCATCATAATTTACGATTCCCAGGCCATCCACCGCCCAAAGCATGAAGCCGAAGGGTCGGAGATGAGCTATTTATAATTGTTTTTAGTGCAAATTTTACCTCCAAGAAATGTTTACAGAGCGACCTGCGCCAAACACTCTTGAAGACGTTAACACTCTCTGACATTCTCTGAAAAACAATACCAGGCTATACTCTGAGTATTACATAAATTATAATGTTTCCTTATTAATTAGGCAGAGGAGTCTCGCTCGGTGGGTAGCGCGTGGTAGAATGCGAACCTTCCCCATGCTTGGCGAGTAAACTAGGCGTACGCTAAGCTGGAGTCGCCTGCTAGTGAACCCAGCTTCGGCCTATCCGTCACGCGAAATCCTCCTACCCTACGACGAAGGGCAATCCTTCCGCCTCCGGTCCCGGAATCCCTTCCCCGAACGGCCCACCGTTCCCCTCCGCCCCCGACGGACACTCGCCGCACACACTCTCTCGAGGACACGGGGGCGGCGGAGGCGGCGGCTCGGCGAGCGCGTATACGCACCGGGGAGGATGTGCCGTCGCGCGCGGGGAGAAGTGGGGTTCGGAGGAGTGGGGCTAACTGAGTCCCCGGTTCGCGGCCTTCCTGGGCGGCCAAGTGACGGAGCAGAGCAGCGGCAAGGGCCGCGGCATGGGGAGTGGGTGCGGGTGGGGAAATGTAACGAGGAAGTTCGGGGAGGACAGAGGCGGAGGGGGGGTCGTTTCGGGGGGCGAGGCGGCAGCGCCGGTACCCGTCCCCGGTCGCGCGCGCGGAGTACTAGCGGCGAAGGCAGCCTCGCCTCCTTCCCCCCGCTCAAAAGTGGTGGAGGACAGTGTGGGGAAGGGAGTACGTTCCCTCCCTCCTCCGCCCTCCGATGGAGTATTAGCACGAGAAGTGCAGATGAAAGGTAGGGTGTGTGCGCGCTGTTTAGAGGCGACCTCAAGTGCTGCGGGAGCGAAATGAATCGGGTTTGTTGTGCGTGGGAGCACACGCTATAAATACTGGAGCGGGGAGGAGAAGGGCCGCGTATGAAATTTTCTCGCACCAAAAGAGAAATCTGGACCACGTTTTAGATCTCTATGATTGTTTGCAACATTGATAAAAATTAAAGTTCTCTCCACTATCACCCTCTTAAACACGACCTAAATACATCTTTTCTACATGTTCCAATTCGCCACCTCGAACTTCCTCTTTTATATTACAATAGTCAACACCTACTCGTTTGTCTTCGTAGCTATTTCTCTCATCTCGGTAAACATCTCTTGGAGGTAAAATTTGCACTAAAAACAATTATAAATAGCTCACATCCGACCCTCCGGCTTCATGCTTTGGGCGGTGGATGGCCCGGGAATCGTAATTTATGATGAATATTTGGATGGAGTACCACAGTCGCCTGGAATGTTTATGCATCCAAATTAGTCCATAAAGTTCATAATGTGCCCGCATTACAACTGGTACGTATCAAGCACTGTAGCAATGATATACAGAAATGAACATTTACTGAGTGCATGCTAATATATCCTAGTAAATCGTTAAAGAATATACAAACGACTCCAAATATCCGCCATTTGTGTCACGTGAGCTGGCGCGTCGCGCGCGTTGCAAGTTGAGCAAATTTCTACTTCGCTCACGCGAATCCACGCGTCAGAGGCGAAGTACCTGATTGGCTGCGCGCAAGACGCTTCGCATAGTTTCACATTAAATGCGTGCATGTGAACCCGGCTTTGGCGGCGTCGTTGTGTGCAGCGAATGCACATACTAACACGCATCGGCGAATGAATGACGGAGGCAAGGAATATTACTCGTGTGCGTACTCATAGCTTGCGTCGGTGCCCTTCTAAAAAGCACTGGTCGGCTCATTTATCCACATTCGTCACTTTTTACAGTCGATACATTTAGTTTACGAATGCTTTTAATTTCTCCTCCTCTTTATTGTACTTAAAACTAACAAATTAAATGTCTATTCAGTACATGGCAGTTTTAATTAAATAATTTCATTCGAATTATAAAAAAACACGTATGACATAAATATGAAAACTAGCTTTACTACAAGTTATGACGTGCCATAATGCTACAATAATTACGGAGGAAATAGACTATTTAGAATTGTTCCAAAAATTTTTAATAGAATGTCTATTGGTTAATTGAATTTAAATGCAATATGTGAGGTAAAGAAAAAAGTGAAACGATGGCTACTGAATGCTGGTAATTAGGGCTTCACAGAAAATATACTACAATTTGCAAATTAATTTTTTCATTAAAATATTACAGTAGATATAATCACTCATGCATGGAGAAGGCTTAAAACCTATGTAACTCTCTATGGTGATTTTTATTTGTATTTAAAAACCTTCTGATGAGCCGTAAGCAGGCTCATGAGGACTCAAATTACTTTTCCTTGGTTTTACAAAATGTCCATATTTTCAACTATTTTTGGTGCAAACTTTGCATTATATATACCATAGGTATCATATATCTGTTAACCACTTAAATGAGAGCATATATTGTAATGTTATGCACATATTTTGTGATTAAATTCCATATTTGTGCATTTTATCATGACTTTTGTATCTATTCCAAATGCTCAATAAATAATTTTTGAATGCTTGAAGAAAATATCTCTATGATGAATGAAAAACGAATTTAAGAGAGTTTTCCAAACACAGCCGTCATTATGGAGAACCGCTCCTAGGCTTCCCACAGGGTTCAGCTCTTGATACTGGCGGCTTTTCCGAAGGACTAACAGCCGTCAATAAGGATGTTGATTTTATATCGTCATCCCTATGAATTATCACCGAAGGAGCATGGCATAGAAATCGATGGATACTTCGTGGCAAGACATTTTATTTTGCGATTTGAAAATATGAAATAAAGCCACTATAAATGGGACTAGGGCTCAAATAAGACCAAGATAAACGAATTTTTGTTGTACTAGGGCCAATTTTGATGAAATGACCTTAAATTCAGTTGTATGTGTTTTAATCATGCTTTTCATACAAGAAACTATTGTAACCTACCATTTGTTTGGAACCACTATTGTTATTGCGAGTTTTATAAAATTCGAGTTGTTTCATGGGTGCCTTTTTCGTTACAGTTTTGCTTTAAACACCATATGTCGGCATTTAATAGACAAATAATACATATATTTGGGTAGACATCAGAATGTTGCTGAGGTGACATTGATGAGATCTATGAATTCAAATAAATCCCGATATAAATGGTGTGAATTTTATTAATGCGAGGTCTTTGAAGAGACTTTTTAGTTCTGAAACATAGTTATGTGTAAATAGGCGACACTTACGATTAGTGCTTGTTCAATGATAAAGATGAAACATTATCTATAATAAGCCAAAAGTACTAACATGTGAACGGTGAATGCATGATATTTCTTTTCCTTGCTTTTGACCAATTTATCCTTATCTGGTAACGTAAGTAAATGTATCACAGATGCAACAAGCAACAACTACTAAAATTTCATCGATAAAAGTCGCGATATAATTTGAATTGCATCACTTTTTAAGATTATTAAGGAAGACCGGTATTGAAATACGGTGCTTTCATCCCTTTGATCACTGATTAAGACGTTCCCTTTGATTCATTGGATAAAGGTAATAATTCAATGGATCTTTGAAAAATGTGCCCAAACACAGGGTATAGTCTTTTTACATTATTCTCGAGTACACTGCATTTCTATTTTACAATTACAGGAAATTATAATGTAAATTGTGTAAAAATAATTACAAAAGAACCGCTAATATTTGTTAGATAAGACAATTTTTTAATAATTGAAAACATTTCCAATATTCGGATATCACTTGCGAACAATGAACAAGTTCATTTTTAACTAAAGGCCGCTTGAATTCGATGAGGTTCTTCCGGAGAAATGAGCTCCCATTATAAAAACATAAAACTTCAACATTATTTACGGTTGGTATTTTAAAAATGTTTTCTATGCTCGTTAATTGAGAAAGCTCATGCTAGCAATATAAATGGTCGGTTATAAGTTACTTGTTTATATAAGGCGAAAGACTCCCGAAAAATAAATGCAAGTACACTTTACCAATGATCGGATGACTGGTCCATTCTAATGGTAACAGCGGTTTAACTGCCCATCTCAATCATCCCCTCCATTGCACTGCAGAGTGAGATTAAATGGCAGAGGGAGGTTAGAGTTACATGCTGTTTCATTTACGCAACACCAGAGGGAGGGTAGAAAGGATTAGTATATGTGGGAATTTAGAAAGAAAGTGGTGAGGTTAACATAAGCGTATGGTACATTTGTGAGTGAAGGAACATTTCATTCCTGACTTTGCATACGTTTTCCCATTGGATGGGACTTCACAAAACACCAAAAATTTCGTATTTTGAGGTTTAATTTTACGGGTAAATTTCTTATAAATACGTTAAACACATTTCTGTATGTCTATGTAGTTCTAAATAATATTCTGTCGTTAGAAAAGCTTTGGGATGTATTTTCTACAATTTATGTTCATCTTGTAATTAAATGAAACAAAAAACGGATGATTTAATTGATTAGTTGAGACTAAATTAAAAAATATAATTTTTCTATTTTCCTGAATTTGCCTTAAAATGTAATAAATTGATATAAAGAAATTTTAAACAGTGAATTCGAAAAATTTAGGCCATTTAAAAGGGGCGATTCTTGAGCCCTTCGCAGACCGCTAGGTTTTCTGGAATAATGGGCCACTAAGAGAAAAACTGTTGTGTTTAAGATCTAACTCTTTAAATACAAAACTGTTTCAGGCGTTACTTTTTAGAAGTTTTGGATATTAATGATAAAAAGATACAACTTGGTTAATTCCACACAAATTCAACACTAATTAGTAAGGAATTAACCAAGTAGTACCTTTTCATCGTGAATAACTCTGAAAGTTATTAAGTATGTCAGTGGACGGTTGGTGAAAGCAAATACCATCTATACTAATTTATATAAAAAAGGAGTTGTGATTCTCTGTTAGTGAGTATGATCGTCACTCTTCTCCTCGATAACTACTGAGCCGATTGTGCTTGAAATTTGCATGACTATAACGTAAGTATTGGGATTTATATAAATGAGCAAGAATTTTTCTTTCTTTGCCATTAAAATGCAATAATTTCTGAGGAGGTCTCTCATATGCCATTAGTACTCGGGCGTGGAACCACTTAATTAGGTTTCACCTTTGATATGATTGATAAAATCTTGGAACTTCTTGATATTGTCTACCCGGACTAAAACAAGTAAACTATTACCTCCGTCACTTCGGAGGATAATTAAGTTCTCTCGTTTTGCGTCTCTTTATATGCGAATGATCACTTTTAGGGTGAACCTCACAGAGCGACCTCCAGTCTGCCGTTTACTTAATATTTAGCCATACGACCATCCCACTTAAAGTAAAACGCTTGACCCCTATATCTACGAAATACCGTGCAAGTCATCACAAGAGTATTTCACACCAGGCATGCAGCACTCATCCAAACTGAAGTCATAATCGCGCACGTTCTCCCGGAAAAATCAGTCCGGTTAGCAACGCGCGGTCAGACCAGAAACTAGAAGAGTATTACGTAAACGAACATGCTACCATACAGTATACTATTTAAGATACAACTACTGGTTAGTATTGTTAATGCGAGTGATGAATAGTACTACAAGGTACTAAATCATGCAGGAGCTATATCATACCGGAAATTTCATTCAGAGTCAATTGCTAGTAATACTTACAAGTCATTTAGCTCAAGTGAAAACCCTACTTTATATAGTTTGGGTCAAAGTTAACTAGAAATGATCTATCACAACTATAATGATCCCTTACTGCGTGCGGAAAACGATATTCTCAATCTATCCGTTCTACTGTATATTTCCTTAATCTTATGCCTTTGATCGTAGGTGCTTTATGTGATGAAGTGCTAAATGCTGACGCCAGGTTTCTCACCGCTATACATCCGTTTCGAAGAAATCATATCAAAATTTTAATCGAACAACGAAATCATAGTGGTTATCATGATTTCCTCCTCAGGTTGTCATTAGTAAAAATAATAACAACTGAAAATGCTTAAAGCTAGATTTACCAAACATCTCGTTTTGGCTGGGACATTCCGAGTTTTTACGTGGATAACCCTGGAATTTCTTGCAATATTTTCGCCCATGTCCGCTACTTACTGCATGGAGAAACGAACAGCGACAAATTTATCGAAAGTGTATATCAAAATATGTAAATCGAAGACATTGTATCACATCGCACGAAGCATTTTCGAATGCTTGCCCTGAGGACTCAGAGAAATCACTTGGCTGGGCTCAAGAAGGTTTAAGTGTTAAAGTGTTTTTAAAAGTTTCCACTAGTAGCAAGATTAGAACTCGGTACTCAATAGAGTTTGGTACAAGAACAAACTCCGCAGATGCAAGACGTAATTTAATCTGGTAACTGCAGTCAAAGAGTACAGTAACTCTACAGTATTACATGAGCATTTTGTACAATCTGCAGCCTTTTTACAGACAGATTAATACCGATTGTGGGACAATGAATGATGGCGACCCTTCTTTAAACGTAAACAACTTGGTGAAACTGTCTGTATTGGAATTACAACTGCTTCTATCGTAAGGCTTCACTTAGTAGCATCAAACCACTGTCTACTCTCTTTTTAAATCCATGCTTTGAGAGTTTATTCCTCACTCCCTTATAGAGACATTAATGAGTCAAGGCGAGATTTGATTTGGCGGAGAGTGCGTGGGATAAACCCCGAAGTAGTTGGTTTGTATCCGGGTTCTGAGCGCAGCGATGTCACCTAACGATTTACGGTGATTTAAATCACGGTTGCGAAATGTCTCCCACCATCGGAGCCAGATACAGCAATGGCAGAACGCAGACAGCAATGAAAGCTTCCATGTCATTTCACGTAACTCATTCTGACGCCGTGAAGTGACCATATTTTCAGAGTCATAGTCTGAGTGCCGACCCAGTTAACACTACTGGCGGATCCCGTAAATTCACCTAACTTAAAAACGTTCCCAGGAATGTGGCCCTCGTCACTTGACGCGTTTCAAGGTCACAGTATGGAAAAGATGTTTCATAAAATGAGTCATTCCATCACAGCTTACTGATTTAATTTCCGAATTGTTTACCAATCCATCTTCGAAGTCAAGTGATATATTCTAATCTTATGCATCACAATGAAGAATGAACTCACCCATTTATGCTTAGAGGGACATATTTTTGACATTTCGACAAATTAAACAGATCTCCTGCCCAAGAAAAGTAATTTAAAACATATCACGCATGATTACAAGATATTTACTTTGGCAACCCAAGTTACAAATGGGAGGTTATCGAGTCACTTCCTTAATTCACTATAAAATGCTGCTTCCGACAAACTAAGAAGTATTATTCATGATTATAGTCTCAGAACACAAAACATTTAATCGTCATATACTTCCCTTTCATGAATTTCATATCAGCACATGGTAAAGGAAAATGGAATGTCCTAAAAATATGTATGCATTTTTGCATAATATGAATATTATTTTCATTATTATTTACGGATAATTATTTCGATGATGACGACGATTTTCGATGATAACGATTTTTTCATTATGATTTCGAGGATTGAACCTTATTAGGCAAGTACACTTGAAACTTCGGATACGCATGTTTTTGAATGCAGAATACGCTTTTCCACGATAAAATAAGCCTAAAATACTCCAATTTATATTAAAGTAATGTGTCTCAGTAGCCAGGACGTTAACAATTTAGAGGATTGCGAGTACGAGGGATAACCTAACGGTAGAGAGTGCAGCAACAAGCAAATGCATTCTCGTGTAACTAGTGCTATTGGAATTGATTTCCGGATAAGGATATAACGATTAACCCTGCCACACACCCCTGTAGTAGATTGCAGCGTATTAAATAAATGCTGACAGTATACTGTTCAATGTGATTTCCCGCACACTTATGTTAACTCACATAGCGTCTAATAGCAAATTAAAACCTGAGTAAAACAAACATCATCAAAAGAACACATGAACAAAGTAAAGTAGCATTCTAGTGATGAATCATGGGCTCTAGTACTAGGTAGGTATTCCGTACTAGGGCGTCTACTTTTCACACACATCTTTTCAACGAAACAACCCACGCAGAATTCTATACACAGGGTGATGGAGTAAGAAGACAATATTGAAAAAGGTCCTCAAAAAGGAGCACAATTGAGGACCGGAAATTTTAAGTTCACAACCCCAAGAAAAACTTAGGTATATCTAGCATTACAAGGGCAGGATAGGAAGCAAAATCCCAGAAGATGGTAAATGTAAAAGGGAAATAATAAGCATGATTCAACTAGCCAAAATTGCCTTTAACTCAAAGAAAAAACATCTTTATCAATAGGAACATTGATCTAAACTCAAGGAAGAGATTCATGAAAGTATATGTGTGGAGTGCTGTTTTATATGGATGCAAGACATGGACTGTTGGGAGACAAGAGGAAAGAAAACTGGAAGAATTTGAACCCTGGTGCTACTGTAGGATGCTGAAATTCAGCTGGATAGAAAGAACAACTAATGAAGAAGTGTTTGAAAAAGCAAAAGAGAAAAGGATTTTATGAATTAGCATTCAAAAGGCGGGACCAATTAATTGGGCACATCCTATGTCGTAATCATAAAATTAGAATAATAATAGAAGGAATGATTGAAGGAAGAAACCGTCGAGGAAGATCAAGACTGTCCTAAATAGAGCATATCATTAGCGACATGGGTTGCACCTCCTATGAAGAGATGAAAAGGATAGCAAAACGAAGATCGGAGTGGCGAGATGCTGCAGACCAACGTCAGGGTTGACCACTTAGGAAGAATACATGGGCAAGAGATTGCGGCGTTTGCAATGATTTGTCGATGTAATTCGCAATGGGAAAGCAATCACTATGATTCATTGAGAAAATAGGATCAGATACCATGTAAGGGTAAGCGTATGTGTAGCACAGAAGAAACCTAATGAATGTGTCTAAGTTAGTGCATATCTAGGAGCATCTCGACGTACAAGCATTATTCCCCAAAAATAACTTAGCTTATGGTGGTTGGAGCATTTTTTGTTTAAGCACAGATTTGCGTGTAACGTTGCATACGTGTACTTATTAGTAATATGTATAAATAAAAGCGAAAATAATTAGATGTTACCGATTGCGGCGTTTGCAATGATTTGTCGATGTAATTCGCAATGGGAAAGCAATCACTATGATTCATTGAGAAAATAGGATCAGATACCATGTAAGGGTAAGCGTATGTGTAGCACAGAAGAAACCTAATGAATGTGTCTAAGTTAGTGCATATCTAGGAGCATCTCGACGTACAAGCATTATTCCCCAAAAATAACTTAGCTTATGGTGGTTGGAGCATTTTTTGTTTAAGCACAGATTTGCGTGTAACGTTGCATACGTGTACTTATTAGTAATATGTATAAATAAAAGCGAAAATAATTAGATGTTACCGATTTGGTTTCTTTACGATTTCACGCTGTTCTAATGCGTATCCTAGTGGCACTTGACATGCATTTTGAAATAATTCAACGATATGTACACAAATTTTATCCTAAACGCGAAAACATACGTTTAATACTATTGTAATGGTTTCTGATAAATATAAAGTTATCGTTCCGAATAAATAATACGTGCTTGCTTACGACTTTTGCTTAAATTTAGATTTTCGCGTCGCAAACCCAAGTCAAAACAATGCTTTGATTGAGATGAAAATTTTAAAATATACTTCTCACATCATTTAAATTGAAACATGTACAGTTGTTTCCAGCGTATTAATAAATGTACTCAAGTAGTTCTAGTAGTAGTACTAAAGTGTGGTTCGAGAATTTTTATCTTCGTCTCACTTAAAAAGTAAATGAGAGGTGCTACTTCGCTCTGGTTAGGCCACACTTCGAATACGCCGCGACCATTTGAAACCCTGGTCATAAAGATTTAACCTAAAAATTAATGAAATACAAAGAAAATAAGTACGAGTTAATAACTACTACGTGTGAACATATAGTATTTCACAATTTTTAGAGGGATTAAGGTGTAAGCCCTTAGAAACTTGGAGGCTACACGATAGGCTTAGCTTGCTTGAGAAATTCAGAACCGGTTTATTTCAGAACGACACAGAGAGAAGAATTACCATGACACCTCATTCATCTCTAGGTCTGAGAGAAGCGATAAAATGAGATAGGTACATTTCCAAACAGATAGGTACGAAAGCACGTACTGCCGCTCAATAAGCGACCAAACTCAAAACTGAGCTCAACTAAATACACTCCCATAATACACGTCACCATTGCACTTCCTAAAACCTTACATCTTTTCACGGCTGGTGACCTTAATCCCTCTGCCGCACGCCCATGCGGCGGCTCTTAGGGTACTATGTAGAAACAGATGTAGACGAAAACTTGTAAGTATGTGCACTCAATGACTCACGATTCGAGCTCTAGTCACCTTGACTTAGCGCGGTGCTAAAATTAGTTGTCAAACTGTCCTCCAGGAGAGCACGCAGCGTAAGTGTGGAAACATTGTTCCCCGTCAACTACACATCGTCAACCATACGAGAATTGCTCTCCACCAAAATCGTATGCATTACGTACATATGTGGAATAGCCCCGGCCACTAACCACGCTTGAGTCTCTGGCAAAGCAGAGTTAGTTGAATGGTCGTATGCTCTTCGGCGATGGGAATGGACAAGATGGAGAGGGGGGTTGGGGTGTGGGAGGGACGGGAATGAAGGGGGTGGCAGAGGATGGCAGACGGAGCGAGATTATCAATGGGGGATGAATCGCGGATCGCGTTGGGACCTGCACCGCACCTCTCCACAGAAGGAAATGCACCCCATATCGGGGTAGTGAGACCTACAGTTTGTCTAAATGACCATCAAACAGTTCCGCGAAAACTACCGACGTCACCGCGATACATATTTATCGTCACCCATGATATATCATTATCTTATTAAGCAAATTGTTCAATAAAAATTCAACAATATGCCTAACTTACGTTTCAGTTTAATTTTTCCTCTTTATCTGGGCGAAACAATTGTCATTAACATAAATTAAAATTGGCTTTATTTTTAAATTATCAAACATGACTGCGTCGAAAACGGCTTTACTTCCGGAAGCTCGAGGAATTCCGTTAATAAAAAACAAAATTCACTTTCTAATTACGTTAACTGCTCGCAATATTTCCCGGAGTTAAAACTTTTAATTTGTTTTAGATAAGACCAAAACGGTTTGATGTTTTAAAAAATAAGTCATCTTTTGTTCTTATTTATGATATTTGTCTAGTGAAAAAGATAAAATTTGCGACTTCCACAATTTATTTCATACTTACGACCGATTTCGGCTATCAAACCATCTTCAGGCGGCTTGACAGCTGAAAACGCTGTTTAATTAATGTTTGGCAAAACTCGAATAACTTAAACGAATGAAAGTATTGTAGTAAAATTATAATTGTTAAAATATGTGAAATTATTATTCTGACATTGCGAACAATGTAGTAGAAACACTCGTATATTGATTCGGGGGTAAATAAATTGGGAAGTTGAGTAAGAAGGGCATGAGTTAGGCACAGAGTATATTGTTAACATATTTTGGCAGAGAACACAATAAACATTGTTCTAGAGACTTGAAACATGAAATCAATGTGTACACGCGTCATCCACAGACAAGAGTAACTGCCTTTCATAGATCAGTAAAAATTCGTAAAAGCCATGTGATCCCAAAGGACATCTCGGAGACTGGCCTGGTATCGCTTCCCTGCTATTCATGTACTAAGGATCTCATTATACTCGCTAAATGTCCTCGCTAAAGAAATAATTACGCTTATTTAGTTAATTTACGACAGAAAAACATGATTTTATGATGAAATGCGTCGTGCCGCATTTATTTCGTTAAAATGTTACTTTCGCTAATTCACGAAACAGAACAGAATTTACAACAATATATTTATTGCTGAGCTCGATAGCATTCCGCTTCGTCATACCCCGGACCCCCGGCAGCGTAGTTTTCCCAAGCCGAGCACTCATTATGTTTTAGACGAAAAATTTCGAATGAAACATTTTTTCCTAATGAAAGTCATGTCCCGAATATTCAAGAATACTTCCCTCAAATACAAGTAATTAATATAAATGAACGTCTTCTAATATACCACAATACCGACACAAATGTTTTGGGGGCCAAGGGGTGACTACATATCCTTTACGCAGGAACTTCAGAATTATCATACCGTAAATATGTTTCCTTTAGTTTATATGTGACTCGGCGCGTGTTACTGTCTAGTGCGTGTCATTCAAATGTCAAAGGCCGATCAGCAGATTGCACTTTTTGCTGAAATGCAAAGTTTGCTATTGCTCAACTAAAGGAATAGTGCTGGATATATAAGTTTCATCGCGCTAGCTGACCGTCACTTCGGGACAAGATGTGCTCTCCTCTGATCTTCTTGCTCGTCGGTGAGTACGGAACTCCCCAAACCAAATCCCAAGCATATTTCATAAAAACAAATACATTCAGTCGATATTCTGCCAAATTTAGGCGTCACGAATGAACAAAACAACGCGGAAAGTTCCAAAAAAAATAAATTCAAGTAAACGTCGCCCAAGCAGGTTAATTCATCCGATTTTGGGGATTTCCGACGAGTCGTTCCATCTGGAAAAAAATATTTCGCCGGCTATTCCGCAGACTTATACAGGTTCTAATGACACATCGGGTAAGAAGACGCTGCATTATATTAAGTAGTTTTAGGGCCTTTTTCGCGTCCTTTTCGCTTATTGGTTCGATGACGGTATTCGTGGAAAAGTGCTTTCCAAACAATAGATAGAGGGTAGCCGCCATCACTATTTTAATTAGGATTTTTGTCTATTTTCCCCGATTCTCTAATGAGACGGAGGAAGTACCTCTTTTCTTTGCAGAGAACAGTGGCCCAGTGCAGAGAACAGTGGTGAACAATGGTTTTCGCACCTTTTTTGCCTCCACTTCTCTGATTCGTCCGATAACAGTCTTCGTGGCAGTGTTTTCCATATAGTGGATATTGAGTAGCCGCCGTCAGTATTGTATTCGGTAGGATATTTGACTATTTTCCCCCCTTCTCTAATCAGACGGGGGAAGTATTTCTTTTCTTTGCAGATAATAGTCGCCCCTGAGATTATGATGTTGTGCCGTGGCTCCTTTCAGGCAAGTTCAGTAAGAGTAGAAAGCTGAGATTACCTCTGCCTGGCAGCTCATTGATGTCCCAGCATTGCTTTTAGTGCTCTGCAGCGGAACTGATTCCTTCACTGGAGTCTTCCGAGAGGCAGTTTTTGGTCTTGCGTAAGATGCTAGCCGTCATCTGCACGGGTCTAAATCTCTTTGAAATATTGTCCTCAAGATGAAACAATGCGGCGAAAATCCCGAAAAACGATAGAATCAACCTCTATCCTAGCCCCACGGAGGCCTTAATCACAACGTCGCTCAAACATTTTGTGTGTAAAGAAGCTCCGTTATTCACTTTCTAACCGGATGATGATAATGTTGTATCCGGATAACAATTCAATTCACCTTTTTTTAAACTCGCAAGATTTTCCATCCAAGAAAGATTTTCCGACTGAAGATAATCAAATACTTGCAGCCACAATCACGCATTACTTTCAGAAGAGATTGAAATAAAAACAAACCTGTTTATATCGCCCATTAAAATAAGTTGTTGAAGGGATACGCACTGTGGAAGTTTCCAATCATAAAAAATTTAATCATGACCTAGTACTGAGATTCAATCATTATCACCTCTGATGATATTGTATCAAAATCAGGTACGCATAAGCTTGATGATGTATCTAAATCGAAACCTCGGTCGTGACGTGCCCTTCATTCATTTGTGATGATGATAATGGTAAAACATAGCATACGGTTTTTCCCTCTAATAAGTTCTAATTCCACGCCATATTCCCGAAATCATCTAAATTTGCTGTGACACATTATAAGCCATTATTACGATCAGAAAAGCTTTTGACAAGGTTCCCCACAGTAAGTTACTCGCGAAGTTAGCATCATACGGGATAGACAGTAATGTAGTAGACTGGATAGGAGACTTCTTACATGAACGCGTTCAAAGGGTGGTATTAGATGGTGTCAGCTCAGGCAAAGTAAAAGTTTCATCGGGTGTTCCCCAGGGAAGCGTGATAGACCCAATTTTATTTCTTCTGTACGTAAAGGACTTGAATACATTAGTAAAAAATAGCAAGCTCCGTCTTTTTGCCGATGATGCAGTAGTGTATAAGGAACTTAGAAATGAAGAGGACGTCCAGTCTTTAGCTAAGGATTTAGATGCGATTGATGATTGGTGTGATAGTTGGCAGCTAGAATTAAATTTGAAGAAATGCGCGATAATGAACTTTTGGAAAACGAATGGCTTTCCCCGGAATAATTATTGCATCAAAGAAATGAAAATATCTAACGTAGAATCTATTAAATACTTAGGCGTTACCATCACTGAAGACATGTCATGGGGGAAACACATCAGGGAAATAACTAGTGCAGCAAACCGTAGATTAGGATTCGTAAAAAGGGTTCTAGGCAAATGCGATGAGAGAGTACGAGAAAGAAGCTATTTTACACTTGTCAGGCCTCATTTAAAATATGCCGCTAGTATATGGGATCCGTACGAGGAAGGTATGATAAAAGAATTAGAGCGCGTGCAAAGGAGATCCGCTAGGTTTGTTAAAGGCCGTTATGATAAATTTATAAGTGTTACGAGTTTAATAGAAGAACTAGGATGGGAATTACTATCAGAACGCAGGTTAAAATTTAGGTTAAACCTTTTAAGTAAATTCGAAAACAATTTGTTCACAGATGACGTTAGATATATATTGAGAACCCCTGCGTATTATGCTAGATTTGATCATATTAACAAGATTAGAGAGATAGATTGTCGTACCGATAGATTTAAAATGTCATTGTTCCCGCGTACCATAAGAGAGAACAATTGGCAGCGTAGCAAAGGGATAGGTAGGTGAAATATAGTTAGAGTAGTCTGTACTGCATGATGCATGTAATAACAGCCAATAATCCCTTCCTTATTATGTAGATACTAACCATCTAGCTCCATGTGACCCTAGACCACTTTCTAGCATGTCTCTCTTAAATATCCTAGTTGCATGTCAATAGTGCATGTTTGGTGATCTTCACCCCCTGCCACACACCCTCGTGGTGGCTCGCAGGGTATTACGTAGATGTAGATGTACGATGAAATGAGTAAACAGCCGCGAGTGAAGCATTTGCACCGTTTACTTCTTGAGGTGGACATGAAACGAAGTCGTGCTGCATGCATGAATATTTAACTACCACGCCGTTCCCTTTGGGGGTAGTTATAGTCAATATATCTTATTCTCGGCGTTAGTGTTAAAGACCGACTTCTACTCGGTATTATCATACACACCACCCTATCCTTTTAAACCTCCCTTGTTTCTGCCTCCTGCATGAATTTCTTTATACAAGCTCCTCTATTTTTGAGGCTTCTTACATTTCTCCCCGTGAGGTGGCTCTGGCTTGACTGCTTGAGTCAAGGCAAATACTAAGATACAGGATTTTATTCATACCATACGCCTACTCCAATGGCCATATATATCAAAGTTGGGATTTGGCCTCACCAACAAGTGACCTTCATCTCTCTCTGTCTGGTGCTTCCTCCACATTTCCCCTAGGCCGATTTACATCTGACGTCACTCCATCCCACCATAGCTGCTATTCTGAATGAAATGTCGTTAACGTTATCTGCCATAAATAGCTTTCATTACGCTTTTGTTTCAAAGAATAGCGTAAATTGTTTGAAACAAAAGCGTAACGAATGCAATTTCTGGCAGATAGTGTTAACACTATTTGATTCAGAATAACGGCCTATCTTCGTCTCAGTCTTCCAGGAGGCCTTCTTCCCTCTAGTCTTCCCGGGCCTACCTCCTTCAGTAGTGTACCCTGCTCCTCCCTCCTGGGCCTAACTCCTTCAGCCCTACCAGCCAGCCTCCTAGGCCTACCTTCTTCAGGCCTACCCCTACCTAATAGGCCTACCTCCTTCAGTAGTGTACCCTGTTTTATTAATATAACTTTTTTCAATCTTGCTTTCGCTGATGACTTACCAAATAAGTGTACCAAATATTCAGACTATTCCGGGAATATATTTCAAATGGCCGCATCTGACCAGCAACTGCAGCGCCATTTGTATGGTATTACTGTATTTTGACAACAATTACGACAACAATTCGTTAGTAATTTATTAAAAAGCAGGAGGTAATGAGCCTATGTTTTATTCAATTTCCCAAGACTATTTGCTTTCTTACAATTTAAATTAATGGCTTAAACATGTTTCATCGTTAAAGAAAACTACGCTTTTCTGCTGTAATCTGAACAATCTCCATTAAATCCCATGTTAAACTTAACACTTTTATGGCTGAATTTCAGTAGAACTAGCCAGGAAACCCTGTTTTATTTTCATCTCAGTTTATTTAAAGCACTTCAAATACGCTCTATTCACGTTTTTAGAAAATCCGTAATAAGTGACACGGCGCCAGAGTCAACTTAAGTCTCACCACACGAACCAATTGCCAATGCATCCTCTCCTCAATCTTTTATCCCTTACATTTACCTAACCCTACCATACTTAAGCCGTCAACACATATCTGGTAAACTCACAGCTCAGTAAAATTCCATTTTCCTCTCTCCCATCGCATTCACCCATGACTTTCTCTGTCTATCCTTTCCCCTCACCTATTTTACTATTCTCTCGTTTTGTTTATCCTCCTCTCACCTATTCTATTATCATGGCCTTACGAGGAATGCTTTTTCCGCACGAACCAATTGCCAATGCATCCTCTCCTCAATCTTTTATCCCTTACATTTACCTAACCCTACCATACTTAAGCCGTCAACACATATCTGGTAAACTCACAGCTCAGTAAAATTCCATTTTCCTTCGGAATATGGCGCAAAGTACAATGGATTCGGATCCCAAATTTCTTCCCAAGCGTAAAAAGTTTGTTAACGTGCCGAGACTTTTCGACTACAGGAAACGGTAGAATGAAATATATTATTCTCGGGTGCTACTTTGGGTCAGATTTTTTATAAGTACCGACGAGCAATCAGGTGACTCCTGATTGGTCGGAAAGAGAAACTTGTAAATTTACAACTGAAATGAGGAGTATTCGTTCTTACATTCTTAATTCTCATTCTAAATTGTTATTAGCAAGTCAGGAATGAAAGAACGAATCCTCCTCCTTTCGGTCGTAAATTTCAAATTGTTCCTTTCGACCAGTCAGGAGTCACCTGATTGCTGCAGTCAGAATGTCGTACCTAACCTCAACGAAATTTACTTATTTCTATGGCGATGGACGAATCGTATGTTGTATCTAAGGAGTCATTTACAGATTTAACCCAGTGGAACAACCGAGAAGACTTTACTCAAAGCATTCGCTGGGAAAGCATTAAACATATTTTTATCGAATCAAAGTTTGAGCGCCAAGTTAAATTTAGAAAAATTCAATTAAGGAACACGTCAATGTCAAGGGTGGCAATGCGCGTAAAATTTTGTACTCCATGATCATGCTATTAAATAGTTTTGCAGGGAGTAAACTCAGGTGGATGCACCGCATGCGCGATTAACCAAAAGCCACGAGTTAGTGGTGCTCACCACAAGCACTTCATACACAACTGATTTCGCACAACATCATAAGGACACACTCATGCCATAAGAAATATTGTTTGTGTGTACTAATGGCATTTCAAAAATCTCAGCCTAAAAGAATTTATGTTAGAAAATTATTATATAAAAGAAAGTGCGCATATTTAGAGGTCTTTTGGACAATGTGTATTGCCATTTGCGGGTTTTCTCATTCGACTGCAGCATTTATTATTTTATTGAATATCTTTTATTAGTTACCCATTTTTCACTTTTTGCTTCAGTCAATGTGATGTTGACATTACTGTCACTTCGTTTCATCAACTTCTTCTTTTTAAGACATTTTCAGGTTTTAACTTCTTTTCGTTTTTATTTCACTTTGACACCAATTACATTATCCCGCCACATCATCATTATTGGTCGTGCAATCCTACGGTTGTTCGACTACAGCCCTCTACCCTACCCTATCTAATGCTAGATCCATTATTTCCTGATATCTCTTCCTGTATACTTTCCCCTTTACTTGATCTTTGAGTTTATTCTTCGGTCTTCTTCAAGGGACTTTTCCCTCTATTTTACCTTTAGTTATGTTTTTCACTAACCCATTTTGCCCCAGAGTTTGCCCAATCTATCTTGTTCTTCTTTTCTCTATGGTGTTCCGTATAGTCCTTTCCTCATCTACCCTTCCCTAAACTTCATTATTTCTTATTGTGTCCGTCCAATTTATCTTCACTATCCTCTTCCAGCACCAAATTTTGAAGGTTTCTAGCCTTTTATGGCCAGCTTTTCCGATGTCCATGCTTCCGATCCATAGAAAGCCACGCTCCACACGAATGTTTTCATATAGGTACTGTTTCCTGGTTTTTAGTCTTATCTTCTTTGAGCACAGCAGTGGTCTTTTTCCCATGAACGCCTTCTTAGCTTAGGCTTTTGTGTGCTTGATGTCCATTGTCCTTGGGAAGGAAGGAAGGAATCCACTTGTTCTAATTTCTCTCTTCTCAGTATGACTTCTACATTCAGCTTCTCTCTTCAGCAGGCTAGGATTTCAGTCTTCGTCATATTTATTTTTATGTTATATTCTTGAAGAACTTTGCCCATTACGTTTAGCGACCTTTAAAGATCATCGCGATTTCCAGCTATGACTGCGATATCATCTGCGAATCGGATCACGTTCATTTCTTCTCCATTTATTTCAATTCCGCTCAGTTCTATTTCTTGTGCTTCTCTATTGGCCTCCTCTAAGCACATTTTGAAAAATCTTGTAAGAGATTGCAGCCTTGTCTTACTCCTTTGTTAATTTTCAAATTTTCATTTACGTAAGACTCAAGAAGAAAATAATGAATATCCAGCACAAAAAATTAATTCCAACCAAAACTCAACATCCTTACCACGAGTTGAGAATTCAGCTCAATGGTTCCAACACATGAAAGAAGAGGCCAGTAGGTTTGTTGCGAACGTCGTCAAATAGGATATACACCTTGAATTTCAAAGTTTCTTATCATGAATTTACTTTTCTTCTTGGGCAATTAGGATTTCATTGGAATTTGATTCGTTGCGAATTTAAGGATGTGTATTTTTTAACCAACGATGTGAAACAATTAGTCTAATAACGACGACGAATCATTAAAAGAGTATTTTATAACATTTGTGCCACACTTACTTATTGCTGAGCAAGGTCTTAGTGACCCTGAGCAAAGGACTCCAAACCTTCCGTCCTTCATTCTCCGAGGAGCTAAAACATCGAGCCAGCGGCAAGCTTGCGTCCCTTCTGAGACGATATTTCTTTAATTCACCTTTAAGGGAACAATAAAAGTGGTTCACGGTTAACATATGTCGTTATACAATAAAAAATAATAAGTTTAAGTTCTCAAAACAGTAATTTGAATACAGGGCACCAATGTATTTTAATCCATCTATGTTAGTGCTGAATCCGCGTGAAGTTATCACAAGAAGCATTTTTATACTGCACGACTTTTATGGACATCGGACAACCACTTGCACCTCCTCCGAATAATATTCAGGTGCTAATAATATCGATAACATGAATTCGCAACACAGTTTAAAATCTGTGAGTCAATACTTCCCAAATTTGTGATTTAGTTCTTTCCTTTTTACACAGTAAAACACGTGCCCACATCAATAACAAATTGTATTCAATTCCGTATTTGAAAAAATGCGCCAAATTCTTCTTCGAGCCTCCCGATGAACTGCAACAAATATTATACGATGAAAAACATAAAATTCACCCCATCCATGTCCACTTTTGGAGAAAATACAGGATATCATTGACAACAACGCAGACGCATTTGATGATAATTCCACTGATAACTCCTCCATAAATTACTATACTGAAGTTTCCATAAGAAAAATTAGCATTAAGTCAACACTATCAAAATAAAAAACAACATTTCTTACTTTTCCGATTATTTGAGTATCTATACCAGTTTCGAAACCATACCGGCATTATTATCGAGTCACTGGCACGATATATTTCAGATCTACCGAGAAAACGAGACGGAGGGTTTCGAGTCACTTGGCCAGGATCGCCGAAACTATATGTGGAATGTTACTGGCATGATTCTTTTTATGTAACAGTCTCAGTCCGTCCAATCAAATTTGTCAAATGTACATTAATATGAAAAATATGTTTATATTCTGCTACTCTTGTATTCATGACAGTTTAAAGAGGCCATAAATTTATTTTGAGAATCACAGTAGAATTATCTACCTCTTTTTATAACGATTTCTAAACGGTTCAAGACGATTGAGGATTGTAGAGAACTCATTGTGAGCGCGGAAGAACACGTGACCGATAAGGTGAAATTCAAGGTGATAAACTAATTCATCGGAGAAATTTACCATTTTGTGACTACTAGTGAGTGACACCAGTTAACATGCTGATCTACATTTCGTGTGAAAGACTTTTTAGGTAGAAAGAAACGGATCATATGCAAGGTAATTTTCGGGGGCTTGATATCTCGGCCGAAAGCGTCCTTTTAGTTCTGACTTCCGTCGCAGCCAAGGAGACATCTTCGCCTTACCCTCCATTACCCGCCACGGACTACAGTGCTACCGATGGCAGTGTAGTACGACTCAGCATGCGTTGCAAGGGCTCAGAAGGATGTCATGATACGCTCTTTTCAACATTTTAATGATCCTCCATAGAGATGAAGGATTTCCATTTACAATAAGTGTAAATATTTTAAGAAATATATGTCGGGCGCGTCATTGCGATAACCTGATTTTCGAAAAAGTCACGTTTCTTCCTCGGTCGAAAGAACAGTGGCCAAATTCCAAATATGTGCGCGGTCGAAATAGTAGTGTTGAATATGGAATATTTGTTGCAAGAGTTCGGGAGAATGCTCACAGTGACGTTATAACTCGCAATTTTCAACATTTTAATGGTCCTCCATAGAGATAAAGAAATCTCCTTCACAATAAATGCATGGATTTTAAGAAATTACGTCGTACAAGTCATGGAGATCACCTTATTTTTAGAAAATTCGCGTTTCTTCCGCGGTAGAAATAGTTATGTAAAAAGCAAAATGCGAAAAGTTACCTCACTTACTTCAAGTATTGATCCATATTCTAGAGCCTGGACAAATAGATTTGCTATAAATAACGAAACAGAGTGGTAAAAAGACTTTGCCGAGGAGTTTTTGGCCGTGGTTTACAGCCCTCTTAAGATAGAATGATCTCTTATCAAGGATACTCATATGGGGAAAAGATTACTATTCATCTCCGATTGTACCCTATGTATGAGTTAAGAGGCACATCATTGGTAAACATTTTCATCGTAAAAACTTTCAAAGAAAAAAGTAGCCATATTTCTGTTAACAATTGAACTGAAGTCAAAGTTGGCACTTTGTTCAAACTACGATTTTCCAAACATCCATCAAGTACCCCGACTAAAATAAGAGCGTTCTCCATTACAATAGCTGCATTTTTCCGCAGTCACTCTCGCCATTACTGGCAGATCAGACCTCATTCTTCGGAGGTATCTCAAAACAGCAATGCGAATGTGTGTGACTCATTAATTTAAGTTTGAGTTATGACTAAATTGTACACCATTCCTTTTCAGTGGGGTTGACAACGGCCGAAAATGGTGAGTTAAAACAAATTCATGAGTTTTGCAAGCCATTTGAGGTTTATACAAGGTAAGAAATAAAGATGGGAACATATGTACTTTCCTAACAGCCTGGAAACCTGGATACGAATATACATACCAGATCGAGGGCAGAACACTAGCAGCACTTCATCAGGTGGCAGACACGTATGTTGGCGTGGTTAGCCGAGCAACTATCACACTTCAACCGCAGGATTCCGGAGCCGTCCTTGCAAGGGTGAGTACAGATTGTGCTACAAACATTCACAAATTTAAACGTGGAAAATTGCTAACTTAGTGCCGAACAATGCTGAAATCCGTCTGCATTTCCTCGCAGATCTCTGATGCTCAGTACTCTCCGGTTCAAGCATCTCTTCCCGAAGGATGGGCTTCGAGAATCCCGGAAAAAGAGCATATTTACAGGACACTTCCGCTCTCCGGCATGCCATTTCAGATTATATTCAAGAACGGCGTTGTAAGTTGGGCTCACAACCTGTCCTTCTCCTATCTAGCTCAAAAAGAAAACAATAAGTCAAACCACTTTTTTTTCCTCAGGTGGATAAGTTGGTGGTGAGTAAAGAACTCTCCAATCCAGAGGTAAACTTGATCAAGAGCGTCGTGAGTCAACTACAGGTGGACATCCGTCGCGAAAATGAAATGAAATGGATACATGCTAGCCAGACTCCAAAGACAACCAGCGAGAGCATTTATAGTACAATGGAGGTAAATTGACTGATTTGAAAGCAAAAAGACCTACGGAGGAACCATTTGAGATTGATCGCATACAAAAATAATTTCACTTCAGGATACTGTCACCGGTAAGTGCGAAGTAATGTATGACATTGCGCCGCTACCGATGTACGCCATTCAGGGCAACGGTGAACTCGTCCCTTTCCCCGAATTCCGTGGTGATGGCCAACTCTATGACATTATGAAGACGAAGAATTTCACTAATTGCGAGAAGAGAGTGACCTACCACTACGGGTTCACCGGACTGACCGACTGGAAACCTGCCGACAACCAGATGGGGCAATTCTTCTCCGTAAGTGTACAAGCTTTCCGCAGTTTTGAGTCCATGAAAATACTTCTAATAAAATAACATAGATAATTATGTGCCTACTTATTTTTACAGCGTTCCGCAGTAAGCAGGGTGGTAATTTCAGGATCGCCGAAGGACTACATCATCCAATCTTCCGTTACCGTGAACAAGATAGTTCTCAGTCCAGCACTGTACAACGCACAAAAAGGCATGGTGGCAAGTCGTATGAAAGTCACCCTCCGGTCGAGGCGGCCTAGTTCCGGCCACCCTCCATCTGTGCCTAATCCTCATCAAATCAAGGACTTGGTCTATGATTACAACGATCCCTACGCCACTTACTTCAGTAACGGATCAGAAAAAGGTTCGGCTGAAGGAAACGCACAAAAATCATTCCAATACCAAAACAAAATGAACGCTCACTCGAGTGGCGAAGGCAACAGTGAAGATAGCAAGATCAACAGCCAAGAGATTGGAAGTAGTAGCAGTCACAGCAGCGAAGACATAAACGGGGCCGGACTAAAAAGATCGATCCCAAAGCGAATTCGCCGTTCCATGCCACCGAAAAATAAGAAAGCCAGCAGCGAGAGCAGAATCAGTGACGACAAAAGCTCCAAAGATGATGGTGGCTTCAGCAGTCGATCCAGCGGTTCAAGTTTTAGCTTCAGCAAAGGGAATAATCCTATGCCCAGAATGAACGAGGCTCCGAAGACGCCCCTGCTTCCATACTTCATTGGCAACCAAGGAAGAGCAGTTCACACATCTAAGGATATAGACCCTATCAATACAGCTACCAAACTCTGCTCTCAGATCTCATCTGAGCTTCAGGATCCAAATAATATTCCCCAGAAGGGCACTCTCTCCAAGTTCATCATTCTTGTCCGTCTGGTTCGTACTATGAGCGCAGAGCAGCTCAGAAAGGCTACTTCTTATATCTATGCACCTATCAAGACCTACGAAGAAAATCCTTGGTGAGTTGTAGACTCAACTTCAACAAAGAATACCATCATATTCGGATAGTATTCGGCCTTGACAACCAATCCTGATCTCACACAAAACCTCCACATTTTACCTTATCCTCCTCCCTCGTAGACAGAACATACCGCAGCTGATAATGCTTCAAAGTAACCCGACTTCCTTTTCTCGCGACAGGACGGTTTTCCGCGATGCCGTTGCCGCTGCCGGCACAGGACCCTGCCTCATTGCAATCAAAGAATGGATTGACTCCAAAAAAATCGTCCATGAGGAGGCCGCCGAAATTGTGGTCACTCTTGCTTCAAGCGCCAGGACACCAACCGAAGAATTCCTCAAAACTCTCTTCGTCCGTATCAAATGTCATCGATAATTTTGGTAATTTCCTGAGTTTCCTTCGCATACTAACGTTTTACTTCTTCTCATCTTATAGAATCTCGCCACAAGTCCCGAAGTCACTAAGCAACCGTTCTTGAACACCACCTCCATCCTCTCTTTCGCCAATCTCGTACGAAAGGCTCAAGTGAGTAATGCCATTTCTCAATCCCTCTTCCCCATCCACGTCTATGGAAGACTCTCTCCCATAAACCCCAAAGTCATCACGGAGGAATACATCCCATATTTGGCAAAACAACTTCACTCTGCTGTCAAAGATGGAGACAGTCATAAAATCCAGGTGTACATACGTACCCTTGGAAACCTCGGGCACCCCAAAATCCTCAGTATCTTCGAGCCCTACCTTGAAGGGAGGAAGCCTATGTCTACCTTCCAAAGAACCTTAATGGTTACCTCTCTAAACAAGTTCGCCCAGGTGTTCCCTCAGATTGCCCGTCGCATACTCTTCAACGTGTATCAAAACCTGGGAGAAGCTCATGAAGTTCGTTGTGCCGCCTTCATTGTCCTCATGAGGACCGATCCTCCAGCCTTCATGCTCCAGAGAATGGCGGAATTTACCAACAGAGATCCCAGCCTTCATGTCACTGCACTCATAAAATCATCTATTCAGTCCGCCGCCAACCTCAAGGGGCCTCACCACTACCAACTGTAAGTCAACTCAACCACTATAGGAGAGTAATCGGAGGCCTTGTCCGTGAGTAGATTGAGTCAAGGTGGTTCAATATTTTGTAGTGAAGTATGATAGGTTTTTGTCAAGATGGTTACGTCATGTGCAGTTGATTAAATTCTCCTCTACTCAAGATACACATAAAAGTATCTCATTAGCCATCTTCTCATTAATAAGCGCCATTGATGTAACTTTAGCCACAAATTCATCTAAATTTCAGAAAAATGAACGCTCAGGCAGCAGTCAACTTGCTTAATCCCAGACCTTTGAGCATCCATTACTCCCGGCAATTCCTCAAGAGTTACGTGGTGAAGGAAATGGGCCTGGCGTATAGGCAAGAGTTCAGTTGGATCGGAAGCTCCGATGGACTTTTACCATCTAGCGCATTTATCACGACCCGCTTCAACATGGGTGGATGGAGATCGCAATACATGTCAGTAAGTTTCAAAAACAAGTTTCATTCATAGGCGATAAATTTTGTCACAGGTTTGGTGCAATTGAAGGTTTTTGGTATTTCAGCTGGCTTCAATGACTTCCAGCATCAATGACCTAGCACATTCAATTAGCGACCTGTTTCATGACCCCGAAGCATCTGGCAGAGGTAGCGCAAAACACACTGGAAGACCGGTTAACAGAACAAAGAGGTCGCCTGAGAGCGGGAGCCACAGCCCCTTCACAACCGAGAAGATCGTTGAAATGCTCAACATTGAGCCCTCTGATTATAAGCAAGTGGAAGGAAACCTCCTCGTCCGTTATATGGGAGCTCATAGATTTTTTACCTACGATAATACCACGATTAACAGCCTTCCCTCCTGTAAGCAATCCAAATGATTGTCCTTGTGTGCCCCACTCCGGTGATTTTATGAGTTGAAGATGAGATGACTTAATGAGTTGGACTCATTAACCTTATTTGCTTTGCAGTACTGAAATCCGCCGCCAATGCCCTTCACTCCGGATATAAGGTCAACTACAACAAGCTGTACAACCAGTTTGCCATGACCATGGCCTTTCCTACCGAAACTGGGTTTCCGTTTGTATACTCCATGAAAATACCAACATATATTTCTCTCACAGGTCAAGTCCAAGCAAGGACCCAGCCTGATATGGGTATTGGAGCCCGCAACTTTATAAGAGTTCCTCAAACCGTCAGTTCTACTGCAAGCCTCCAATGGGTGTAAGTAATGAAATTATTATAGTAGTTAATTTCCAGTTCCCGCCGATGACATATTAAAGTCTGGGCAAGAAAACTCCCATTACAGGTACTCTTCTCATATGACAGCGAAGATCAGTTTTGTGGATCCTTTGACGCACAGTCGTTACATTGCTGGAGTTCAGAAAAATATTCAGATCAACTTGCCAATCAAAGCCTCCGTCAATATTGATTGTGAAAGCTCAGAGGCCTCCATCACTTTGCAGCCTCTAGATTCCAGCCACGATGCCCAGGTCTTCCACTACAGTACCACGCCTTACACTGCTAAGCATAATATTCTCGAACTCGTTCCAGTCAGCCAGGGAAGCAATTATCAACCCATCCACGTTCGCAAGCCTATACAGGTGAGACAAAGAATAACTTAAATAGTGGCAGGTGATTGTGTTAGCGGCAGATGTATTCAGGCACATTTGGACATAAATTTTTAATTCGTATCATAGATGGATGCCAACGTCGGTAAGGACACCACTGGATTCGCTTTTCGCTTGAAGTATTCTACAGAGCAAGCTTACTTGGACTATGGATGGCTCTACGAAAAGGCTCAGCGCCATAATGCTATTTCCATATACCTATACCCCTGGGCCGAGAAAACCATAAAGTGCAACAACATCAGCGTTTTCTTCGACTCTCATCGGAGCAGCAGCAAATCTGTCACCATTAAAGCCTCCTACGGTACGTTTTAAATCTTCTTACGTCAGGGGTAGATTTAGGGAATAATCTTAGGGTAAAGGGAAATTTTTACGTTATGTACGGAAGTACTGGTGTAGCCATGCGAATATACTTTGCGTCACACATTTTACATTTACTCATGAGTATGGCAATATATTTTACTTGTGAAAATTATGGAATTATTAAGCAATATTAATAACAGGTTTGTTAGCACCTCCCCGCGATATAGTGACGCCTAAATACGGTCGAGAGAATGTGAGAATGAAAAAGATGCAGTATTCAGCTAATCATATGTCTCCGCACGCCTCTCTTTCTTCTCCCGTAACTGTCCTTCACTCGTGCTCACACTAATCACCACTACTCTCAGATTACCTTCTTCGTCAATCCAATCCTTTCAGGCGTAACCTTGTGAAAATCCATTATTTAATAAATATTGACACATACCAACTATGTTTCAATCCACAGAGTTCTTTACTGATACAACTAGTTCCAACACTATGGCGTCATCTTCAGGTACCTAGATATCTGAAATTCCAATTAAGAACATATTTGGTAGTGTCATTATTCATTATCATTGTAGCATACATACTTCTTCCATTGAACTGTAGTGGGAAACACTAGTTTTATATCAGCACTCGGAAAATGTGCAAAAGTGACTCAAACATTCACACCTATTCTGGAGCGGAATAAGAATATGAAGATGAAATTAGAGTCAAGTTACGATTGGAATGGTTAGATTCCGTTTAATGATGCGGTATAAAGGTTATAAATTGGTAGTTTTTAAAATTCATCTTTTACAGCTAAAATTCAAAAAGTTCCCTCCTTTCACTAGGAGAACCAAGAACTTTTTACGGCAACATTGAACATTTTTTGCACTTTAGTGTCATAGTTAAAACACTCTTAATGAGTCACCAGTAACAAAGGGGCATTAAAATAAAATTCTGTTTATATTTGAGAAATACCCAGGAGGGTAAGTATTAAGTGTTTAGGAGAGGAGAAATCACCAAGTGAAATAGACTGGCTGTGCAAACTTATGAGAGATACAAATCCACTTAATGGATAGATATCCCAATGAAAAGTCATGCAACAAAATGTGACGAATTTTTTACTCCGGAATTTGTAAATATTTATTGGTGCCTCAGGCAAGCACCAAATTTGAGTAGACATTATTCCATACAACTTGTAACGGCAATATTTTGAGGCTAGCTAAAAAGGATTTTGCCAAAAGGTAGTAGCAGAAGGGATCACACACAGGTGAACATTTTTTGCAAACGGCCAAAGAGGCATTCGATCTAGTGCGCAGTAGAATAGCATCGCATTACATTCAAAGTGGTAACTGAGGAGTTAAATTGCAGCGTATTAGAATGTTATGGCAGAATTACAATGGGTTCTGGTAGACTAGTGCAGCCTAGACACAACCGTTACGGATATGAGAAATGGCACTTCTTACGAAACAGTTTACTTAAATGAGAGATTGTGCGTGTGATTTAATCGCCAGCAAAACAAGTGTAGGTGTTAAAATGTTTTGAAGACCAAGGTCACCGATCACAATGACACACTTATGCTCAGAGGTATAAATCACGAATTTGGAAATAAATACAATGCATGCACATACCTATGAGCATAATATAGGTACATAGGGGAAGAGAGACAACACTGAGTCGCCAAATTCTCTTACTATTACTCCAATATTATTACTCCAATACTATTACTTCAATAATTACTCCAATATTCTCTCCTTCTAGTCGCACTCTAATTCCAATATACAATGCTTATAAGGCCATTCTCCTAGTCTAAAACAGTAATACCTTGCTGAAGGCAAAAAATTATTTTTTGTAAATATGGGGAGTACAGCCATTACGTATTTTACTGCAACAGTGTCGCAAACATAGACGTTCATCATTAAGAAAGCACTGTTCAGCTCCGCAAAGAGACACCTCGAGGGGCCACACGAAGATGGAAGCAAATGGTTTGGGTATAACGAGATTTGTTTGGTCGTAGATATCTTAAGCATAAAAATTCATCGAAAAAAATGACGTGGTTTCCAGCTGTTCAGCACTCAAGACACGATAAGAAATTTGATGAGTTGTCGAGATAGAAACATCGCTTCAATAGCATTCCTGAGATTGAGTTCTCACGAATTCTTTGTTTTCAGCTCTAAAATAGCCCTTGATTTCAAATGACACACGAGTGATGTTTGATCATATGTCAAAGTAAACAACAGCCTAGGATGTCACGAAATTTAGACGTAGGAAGTGAACATGTTGACATATTACAATTGAAATCACCTTTAAAAGAAGAATTACCATCGCAAAATTTCAAAAATGGATGGCTAAAGCACCGGGCGACAAAATATAAAAAATGAGTAACACCTAAGGGGCAATTAACACGAGAAAAATGCGTTTTACGTACGCAAAGTAAAAATTATTGCTCTATACAAAATCAAGCAAACGAATCAGCCGCTCAGTTTTCAATTCTCTAGAAACAAAGACAACGGATGCAAAATTTGATTTGGTTTTTTCCCAGCGTATGATACTAATAAAGTCTTCTCGGGTTTTCCACCAGGTTAGGTAATTGTAGGTCGACGTTTCGATGGCTACCTCCTGCCCTAAGGACGATGGCGGAAGTAGCTATCGAAATGTCGGTCTACAAGTACCTAACCTGGTGGAATACCCGAGAAGACTTTATTAGGATAAATAATTTATTAAACAATTGGGCATGGTTAACAATGAAGGAAAACGAAAAACGTCCTGGGAATTGAGTCGAAATCGTGGATGTCAGGGGCAATTCGGTCATTTTTTGGACGTTTTGATACTTCACTACCCAAATGGGAACAGAAGAAACCGCCGAAAAAGAATGTCATACGTTGCGTCAGATTTAGCAGACGTAAGTATCGTGGCTACATCGAAGATTGATCGAATCAACGACTACCACGAATGCATTGTAGACATTAACGAAAATGTATGCAATTTCCGACAATTTCTCCAATAAGTCACTGTCTAGGATATCTTATTATTTTATTTGGCTGTGATTAAGTATTGGTAAATTCATGTATAAAAAATTTGATGAAATGAGAGTAGAAGCAAGATGTTTTCCGATGGCTAGGGGACGGATACCTATTAAAAACCTCAAGCAATGAATCATTACATTGACTTTGAATGATATTTCGACAACAGAGCATTCCAAGAGAGGTTACTGTTGAAGTCAGCACGAGGCCAGAACTGGAAATTATTAGGGAGTAATTTCGCTGTCAATAGTTTTAGAGTGCTTTCTAAAATTAAAACTATTTTTATCTTTTTACTACCAAAGTAGTGAACTATATCCTGATTGGAATACGTTTGCGGGCGTTTTTCCAATGACTTAGATCTACGTAAAACTTTTAAATCTAAGTAAACATTTTTAACAATTTATGAGCATTATGGAAAAGTTTTACAAAGTTGAGAAGTTTTACAAAGTTAAGTCTGAAACTACTGATTTTGACTTAGATATTTTTATGGCAACGAAGCAATGCAATTTCTAAAGACCTTAGTAGCTGGTGATTTATTTATCCGAAAACTTTGCGGCGATAACTATGAGAGTAAGAGTGAAAAAGATACGTTGGAGTTTCACACCATCGGAGTTCATTCATTAGGGTATAATGATATATAATAGTTTGAATTATTTTAGAATTATAGGTTTAACAATGCACACGTTTTATAAGCTATACGGGATATTGCAAGGAGGTAAAATAATGGAAGGAAGATATCATATATTGTTATGACGTACTTATGCACCAAGTGACATTTATGATTCACAGTTAAACTGAATATATAATTCATACAGGTACGGATACGATCGAATAAGTCACTGGCATGCTGAGATCTGTTAGTATAGTGGGATTTAACAGCTACGAGGAGGGATATCGGATTCAGAAAAAATCGCAAAATGAATCCCTATGCCCAGATAGATCGTTTTGTTCAGAGTAAGTGAGACTACGTTAAACTACGGCAAAGCAAAACTTCACTTAGTTAGTTGTAGGCATTAAGATGATTAATCTACCAGAACAGTAAAATAAAATTGACACGTTTAGGTAGGCGCTCGGGGCGAGGAGACGTCTCGTCAACGGGAGAAAAGAGAAACATTCAAGGAATATGATTGCACCCACGCGCGGCACAGAGCATAAGAGACCGCATTTGCACAAAAACGCTCCCAGTTAGCGGCTAACAAATTTAACAATTACCGTGTATTAACCCGAGTCTAGTACATGTTAATAAATCACTCTTGAATCCTTACTCTTGAAGGGATCAGGTTAGGCTGCTCAAAATAGAATGAACGACAAACGACCTGTTGCCAGAGACCCCTTACTCATTAGGAAATGGGAGAAGAAGCTTTTTCAGAGGCTTTGGTAAGACACAAGAGGAATGAACGAAACCGCGACAGTGACTCATCTCCTCTCCACCGGATGCCGGCTCGGGCGTTTTCCACTGCCCAAATCAAAATGCCGGAAACTTGTTACCGAGCAACATAGTTCAAGCTTGTTAGAAAGGAGTCATTTTTATTTAGTTTATCAATAATACTAACTTTTCCGTGCAATGAAATTTTATCAAGTCCCATGCTTTTTTTAAGCTCACCTGACCTCATTGGGGGGAGGGTGCAAATAACCCCCTCCCCCGGAGTTTCACCGCTAACTTAGGTTGTGTACTACTGCTCATTCTGATATTTTTACAAATATTGGCGTTTTATGTTTTCCTGACGGTGGTATCAGATGAAGACTCCGACAATATCTGGTCATCATCATACGACTCCAATGAGATCTATGAACCCGATACGGAATCAAATGAGAGTAGCATCTCAGAGTGCAAGGCAGAATCATCCAGTAAAAGTAATGAAACTAGATATTCCAGAAGTTCCATGACAAACCTTGCGACCTCTAAACCAATCGGCGAAGAGAGACAACTGGAATTTCTCAGGAGGGCCACTTCTAGAATTAAAGGTACAGTTCAGACATTTGCCAGTGATGTACGAGCTCTGACTCTGATAGCACGTTTAGTCACAATTTTAATATGTACAGTTTCTGACGCATTTCAGATAGCTTTGCATCCGTTATCGACCTCCATGTTGAATTCGATGGAAGCAAAAATATCACCTACGTGGTTACGGCAGCGTACGCTTCAAGTAAAGTGGACGAGACAACACGAGCCCTCCTCTACTTCTACAAATCTTCAACAAATGAAAACTCCAAGACTTATGAGGTATGCATATCTCGCACGCATTTGACTTATCGAGTGACAATAATGATTAAACTTCACATCTTAATACGTTCATCCATAGGTGTGTGCTGTAGCTACAGGAAAGTACAGTAAGGTACCACTGATGAATTTTAGCAATGCTCTAAAGGCCGACCCAACATCACACATGAGCTCAGAGATAACCTTTGGCGAGAAATGCGGTTCTGGAGCTTCCCAAATCAGAATCTCAGTAAGTAATTTCCCTCACTTTAATTCAGTGGTACATGTGTAATAAAGAAATAGGAATTCCAAAATTATTCCTTTTGTTAGGCTACGGCAGAACAGAGCCACGAAAGGAAGGAGTACATCAGACGCAATCCCATGGCACAGGAATGCATTTCCTTACTTAAGTCCGGAAGCTACCTCCAACCTGCTTGCCGCAACCTCACCGCCAGCACTAACTTCCTTGATTCCTACACCATCAACGTCCAGTACGAGAAGGTGCGTTCTTTGCTCGGTTAACATTAGATGCCGTGTTTATAAATTCTAGCCATGGGCCCTAAAATGCTTCTTTTTCTACCTTAGCTTCCCGACATTTTAAAAAACATCACCCATAAAGCATATTCCATGGCCAAGTACATTGGTTACCCATACCTGGATGAGAACACTTTCAACGTGAAAAACAAGGAAAGCAGAATCTCCATCGATGTCGATTTCAAACCAAACTTAGAGGCCGTCAACGTTTCCCTCTCTGCACCTGCCCTTGTCGCTGATTTCAACCTCGTGCGCGTCAACCAATGGGTGAGACCGTTCGTCGTCCACCATCCTACCTGGTCCGCTGCCGACCGATTCCTCACCACTGCTTTACATGGGCAGTGGACCGGTAAGTCTTTTGAGGAAGTAATTTACTCTTGATACCTTGGTGTTGACTATTATAGAGTTGTTATTACCCGACTTCATTAAATTCACTGAAGAATGCTTGTCACTGCACATACATCTGCCATATTTGATCCTACCTAACCCACAGCCTCTTGTGGCTTGAATCGAGCCACTGTTAACACCTTCGACAACAATGCCTATCCCATTATCCTCGGAAAATGCTGGTACGTAATGATGATCGCACAACCAAAGGGAGGTGACTCTTCCAGCTCCAGCAGCAACGTAGATCCTAGATCGGTGGTCACCATTCTCGCCCGAGACTACAGCTCCAGCGAGAAGGTTTGATTATTCACAACTCTTCTTTTTATACTAGTAGTTTATCGATTTAAATAGAAGTCAGTAGCAAATTTGGGCAAAGCCACCGAACGTACCCAATTTCTACTTTAGGAATTGAAGATAATCCTTGGAGACGACGTGTTTGATCTCAAACCCTCCGACCCCTTCGGTTCGAAAAGGCCTTATGAAAGCAAAGAAGCCAACGGAAACGTGTTTCATAATGGGAATCAGCACGGCGTGTGTGAACAGCATATTAGCAAAGCTGGAGACTTCGAAGGTGAAACTCTCGCTTTCTGGTATCCCTTACCAAGTGGAGAGGTGGTCTTTGAAGCACCACAGCACGATCTGGCCATCATTTACAATGGTGAAGCGGCCTGGATAGAGGTATTAGTACTCGTTTTCAGGATAAAAAGGGTACCCCTTGATTCCCGACCTTCAATCTTTAATCCGAGTGCCATTAAGCTTATAAATTTCATATTTTGCAGGCTGGAAGCAACTATCGCAGCAATATAATTGGTCTATGCGGAAATTACGATGGCGAGCCCGCCAACGATTACATGTCCCCGAAGGGCTGTAATCTTCAGGATCCCAAGATGTTCGTCGCCAACTGGGCTGTTCCCGACCAGTCGTGCGCTGGCGGAGCCAAAGAAATGCAGCGCCAAGCTGCTTCTGCCCCTTGCTACAAGCAGACAGTCTCTCCTAATGACGTGATTACTGAAGAGGACATAAATAGTGGTTTTTCACTCCCCGGTGCCTTTCAATCAATCCATTCTTCTAAACTCCAGAATCCAAGGCACGGATACAACTCTAACTGCATCCATCAACGCACCAAGATTGTTGAGCGTGGGAATCTGATTTGCTTTTCTATACGACCGTTGCTTACTTGTGCCGATAATTGTCGCATCACCGAAAAGATGGAGAGGAGTGTAAGTATGGTATCCAATTCTCTATTCATTTCATTTACACCAGTCTATTCGCAATTAATTATTCTGTACTTACTTCCATATCTTTCCAGGTACCTGTCCACTGCGTGTCCAGCTCTGAGGCTAGTCGTCATTTCGTAGAGATGGCGAAGAAGGGAGCCAACCCCGACTTCAGTCATAAAGAACCAACCAATACCATCAAGGTCAACGTGCCTCTAAGCTGCACCTCCGAATTGTAATGGATATCTAGTTTGATCATTAAACTATTACCATTTACTTTATCATTTAACATTATAAAATTCTTTTTTAATATTGTCTGAACTTCGACTGTCATCATTCATTAATTATTTCCACTGCTTTATATATCCTTAAGTTCCCTAGTGTTCCTTTACAGCAAATATTCAAATGAATTTTTTCAAAAGGTAATTTATGCAAAAAAAAGAAATTTGCACCAATTGGTTCGCCCTCATTCTCAGTTCCACAGTTAAAAGATCTGAGAGTCTGGATGGACCCTGAAAAGATTCATAAAATCTCTCAGTCTGCAAATATACCTGAGAGGCCATATGATCGATTAACTCTTGGTCTTCTTTCGCTAGAATTAACTTTGCCGTAAATTTTCACCCTCTTAGTAAGTATGGATTCATTCGTATGAAAAATACATTTCAATTTTGAAACGAGTAAAGAGAATATTTTTAATTTCAACTGCACATAAAACTGAAAATTCCAAAATCCTTAACTGTTTTCCAAACTTTGTGCAATCAATTTAACTCCTCAGCATAATTGTTGAACTAAAGAAGACCATTCTTAATTTTGAAACTTCTAAATCGTATTCAGAGTTGAATCACACCGCTAACTTTGATGTTACGAGCTATTCTTCGAGAATTGTCCGCCCATACTCATTATCGAGTAATACCATTTGTTAAACGAACATGGTAAACATTCTTTGATTTCTTTCTCTACGTTATATCGCTCTAGGTGAGCCTCTTGATTGTTTAAATAACCGTTCACATAACCATATTTAATGTGTATTCTATTGCCAACAAATCATTTATTTTATATTTTGTCACTTCAAAAAATAAAAGATCTCTAGAGCATTCAGTTGAAACTAGTAATTTTGAGCCAACGTGAGCCCTGCGTAATATGAAGGACAATCATATGTGGTTAGCATTAAAACTTGATCATAATAGCCATTACTTCTTAAAAATTATACTTCATAAATCAAACTGAAGCCAGCATTATGAAATGGACCTTTCTTGTTATTAGTCACATTTACCATTAATTACAGTTTATAGAAAAAATTTAACAAATGTATGTAATTTAGGATCAAAATTATGATAAATATTGTAGAAAACTTTCGAAAGATGCGGTAGAAAAGTGTGAGTGCTGAAGTTAGACAAATAAACTTGATGAAGACACGCATAATTTTTGTTAATGTAAGGCCGATTTCTACATTATTACATATTTTGCGTTTCAGCAAGTTATTCCTTTTTGCGTTTCTATTAGATCACTGACGTTTTACTACACATTAAACACATTGAAACCAATTCTCAGAATGTTCAAATATTTGATCTTATCTTAATTTGACCCTATCTTGAAATATCTTTAGGTCTAATCATCCAAGTTCAACATAACTACTTGTTGAAATTGAGGATTAAATCTGATTCCCGAATTAGCGGCACAATGAAAATTTTGGTTTTATTTCATTCTCTACCAGAAAATTCAACACTCAACTTCAAATTTAACTCTTCAACCTACTCGCTCAATGAGCAAGGGGAGAGAATAATAAGTAGCTTTTAGATTTTCTACATAGCGACGAGTCAAGAATATTTTATAAAATAATGT
This sequence comes from Ceriagrion tenellum, assembly GCA_963169105.1. Classification (NCBI taxonomy): domain Eukaryota; kingdom Metazoa; phylum Arthropoda; class Insecta; order Odonata; family Coenagrionidae; genus Ceriagrion; species Ceriagrion tenellum. The sequence continues at coordinate 82,274,438 of OY720638.1, read as the reverse complement.
ACCCTTCTTACATTCTTCCAAGTATTTCGAGCCCCAGCACACAGTGAGTAACACAATAATGCGCCATATTTCTTCTGTATATGTACTATATTGTTTACAAAGCAGTCCTACCTACCTCCAGTACGCTATTTTTGCTCGACTGCTATCATTAGCCACAGTTACTAGTGCGTTGAAGTGCCGATAGGTTTAAAGTGGAACATTTCAAATAATAGATTTTTCCAAAACGTATGATAGTCGCAAAGGGCAAAAAATATGGCAAAAGAAGGAAAAGTTCCATTTTCCAAGAATACATACATACCAATCACGCCGTTCCCTTCCGGGGTAGGCATAGTCACTAAATTTCATTTATAAATACATTTTTGTTCACCTAACTCTGATTCAATAATTTCCTCCATACTGACTTATCCTTGCAAACCTCTTTTGCTTCATTTACCCCCTTACAATGTTTCATACACGCCCTCCTGTTCTTAAGACTCCTAATATTCCTCCTCCTAAGAATTTCCTCGACCACATTCAACCAAAACTTTCTCAGCCTACTTCTACCTCTCACACCATTCATTTCACTCTTATTATCTGTTTCGTTATTCGACTCTCATCCATTCTCTCAACAAGGCCAAACCAACGAAGCACACTCCTTTCATATATGTCCATTACTGGAGCATCTATCCCACATTCATTTATTACCCACTCATTCCTGACCCTATTCATCCTACTTTTGCCGCAAACACTCCTCAAGAAAATTTAAAATTTAGCATAACTATTAGTAGAAGGCTCAAAGTGCAGTCAGAATACATAGAGAATTAATAAGGGCATTTGAAGTTCTATCTGTAGTAAGACAAGATGATCGGCTATTGCCTTCACTTAGTAACATAGCTTTGAACGATGCCTTAAAAATATTTGAAAAAACCAACCAAGGGATACAAAGAGGAGCTAAAACTAGCATACCTGCCTTCGCGGATGATGTAAATCTCTTAACTGAGAGCAAATAAACCTAGACTAACTCAAAAGTTTTTAAGCTATCCGGGACTAGCCACGGAGTTCCACTTTTACGGAGACACCCGCAATGTTTACCTTTTATATAATAATGAGCAAGGTATGTAATGGAAATTTCACATTTGTGCAAAATTCCACAGAGAAAAAAATCATCCACCTTGGTCTAGATCCACGGGGAAATCCACAGGGGAAGAGGACACCTCGGTAACTTAACTGGCTAAAGCACTCGAGGGATCCAGGCTCGGATCCCGGTCAAGGCGGATGATTTTTTCTCTGAGGAATTTCGCAAAACTCAAAAGTATTTTCCTTCCCGAGACGGAACACGTGGGATTGAAAATAAATTATGAGATGACGAAATACATGCACTTTACTAGAAAAGACCCTTAATAAGATTGTTTATTTAGCCTTGCAGTGCTCGCACCTCTTTTCTAACGTGAGTACTCGCGCTTGGTCTATTGGACCCTACCGAAGGATAATGGTTATTTTAGTTATTTAGTCTGTCTTAAATTTACATTCACTGTTTTCATTAATTGTCCATTTAAAATTTGTGATATAGTCATTATTTTGTCAAAAAGTTGCATATATTTTAACAAAATTAATTTAACAAAACAAAACAAAAAACAAAATAAAATTTAACAAAATTTTTGTGTTCTTTAACTTTGCAAGCTAAATTTTTCCTAAAAATTGTAAGACTTTGGGAAAAGATAATTATTTTATCAATGAAAATCTTTTAAACAAATTGAGTTATTAAAACAATTTTATTATAACCATAAGCCTGTACTATTTTACCACATTTCATTACAATGACTTAGTAGTCATCATTTTTCTGAGTTACTACAGCGCTTCGAGTTCGGTCAGAATCGCTACAGTCAACACAAACAGACATTGCGTGCTCTTGGCAAATGTATCGATTACATTTGAAACAAAAGGTTTTAGTTTTTCTGTCTTTTGCTGATTTGCACAGTAGACAACGTGAACGGGTACCTGGCTGCTTTTGTTGGACCCCATTTTGATTCACTCTTGTTTTTGAAAATTTAGTTTTTGAAACATATTGACGTTCGCATGACATAACGCATAATTTGAATATGGTCTCCATTATGATTAGGGAACTATCTCGCTCCCACCCTCCTTAAGAGTAGTTTGTAAAGTGAAAATGTGTCGTACATTTAACAAATACTAAATGAGCCCCGAATAGTACATTACTTATGTTTTATCAAAGAGATATTTCTTGTGATTTTTAAGCATGACCTTGATATGAGCAGTTTTGCAGCATTTTTCAGTTGAAAATTGAGTTTGATTGGAGAGTCGTTCGTTATCCCAAATTAATGACCAGGGCATTATATTGATGGCACTCAAGGTATTTGAAGCTGGCAAACAAGGCGTTGGGATGAGTCGATGGTTGGAAAAGAACGAAGAGTGTGTCGCAAACATGTCTCGAGGAGTGATGTGACTGTCTTTTGCGCGTCACCTGAAAATGATTCGGCTTTTTGAGGAATAAAAGAGAGGATAGGCCTACTAAAAAAACTCCTTAAAAGCTGTTCTACAGAGCGTAAGGAATTCCACAGAAATTGACTTTTTTTTCAGAACTAGTTCCTTTTCTAAGGATCTGTACGGAACATGAGAGCCAGACTCTACAGAACTTAAGTTCTGTAGAGTTATATTCTGCAGAGCAAAATAACTCCTTACAAGCTGTTCTGTAGAACTTCAGCAACTCTACGGAAATCTTTGAGGTTTCCGTTGACACAGTTCCTTTTCTAAAGACCCATATGGAGAGTCGTAGGGAATTCCGCAGAACGTCCTAAGGAATTCCACAGAACGTCCTAAGGAATTCTGCAGAACGTCCTAAGATATTCTGCAGAACGTCGTAGGGAATTCCGTAAAATGGCGTTTCAATACTTTAAGGCATATCTACACCACTTTTTCAGAAACTCTGTAGAAGTATTTATAAGGAAACTATACAGAATTTTTTAGCAGGGAGGATCGATGCTAACTATACATTATAGTTCGCATTTGACAGTTCGCATATTGAAGTTTTAGTGCGCCTATCAATATGTTGCTGCATAAGAGCAAAAGACAGTTCTTTCAAAAAAAGCTATCGAACTCTATATTGCAGCGGGGGACTGTTTGTGGACAGTAAAATAATGCGAGTATTACTTGCAGCGACATTCATAAAGGAATGGAATATCACCAAAGGCCATCTTCGACAATTTCTAGCCATATTGTAACTGCCGCATAACTGGTCTGTTGTGTCTACGGCTCCCTGTGTGGAGTAGTAAAGTAAAATTATTTCCATAAGTTTCTTCTCCCCCACACTGATCTCATATGAGTGATGCATAACAATAAAACACATTTATTAGCTTTAGGAACGTACGAGAAAATAGTTGTCTTCTTTTGAAACCCAAAAATGGTGATTTTATCTCTCGAGACCTAGCGGCGGTAAATGACGGTGGAATTTCTCTTTTGTTTTTCCTTATCGTCCCTACAAAAGTAGTTTTACGCGCCAATAATTCTGCACTCAGGGGAATACCTGTAAATCAGTTATCAGTAGTTATGACTCTCCCAGAATCTAGAGTGTGACTTGCGACTCTTTTTACAACTTCAGCTGGTCTGAAATCGGTCGAAAAAGGCCCATCGGGTTGTTTCCCACCGTAGACGTCTAATTTAGACGTATAATAGGTGCATGAATCCACAGCTGAAAATATTTTTATCCCATACCTAGCGGGTTTTGTGGGGATATACTGTCTTAAGCTACATTTACCCCTAAATGCGTCAAGCTTCTCATCAACAGTAATGTAAGCACCCACGTTGTATGATTTCTGAATATTACCGTTGAATATTTCATAAATGTTACGGATGGGAGCTAGTTTATCCGTATGACAATGGTTTTGACGGTCACTCACATCATCAAATCGTAAGCAACGCATCAAAAATCGAAATCTATTGTACGACATTGTCGCATGGAAAATTTCCAAACCTGTCCCATCCGTCGCCCAAAGATCTTTCACGTTCAGGCTCCTGAACGAATGCATGAATAATACATGCGAGGCATGAACTCCTGCGAGAGACTACAATTCCTTTTACATCTACATCCCTTGGCATTAGGTTTAGTAAGAGAGCGTGGTACGCGATCTTCATAAACTGGCAGTTGAGAGTATTAAAACCAGAGACTAGTTCTTGTTGCTATATTTTGGAAAATATTACGCCCAGAAACAAGATTACTATATGGAATACTGAAAAAAATAATGCATCAAAGGTAAAAAATAATACTAAAAAATAATTGTTATAAAAAAATTATCGTATTTATATAGCAATTAATGAAAATTCACATATACACAATTATTTACCGTAAATAATTACTAGAAATGTGAGATCATAGAGAAATGAGAAATTCGGAAAAATTTAACTCGAGTACTCGCGATGGGTCTAAAAGACCCAGACTGGTAAATCTGTCTATTATTTTTCAAGAAAATACGACCAAAAATTTCGGAAAATCACACAGTACATCTAAAACACTTCTAAAGTCAGCTACACGAAAGCAAAAGATTCACCAACTACAATTGACAAAGTTAAAAGTGTTTGAAATGTGCTTGGGTCTAATCGACCCATACGCGAGTACTCGAGGGTTAATGTTGATTGACACAGTTTGAGAAAAGGGCGCAATTCAAATACCTCTGAGTAATAATATCAAACAAAAAAGCGAAGAGCCTATATAGTTAACAGAATAAGTACGGTTGTAAGCTTACTGAATTCAGGTAGGTTTTATAACAACAACGCTCTTACACACATTCGGCACATTAACTCAGCACTCTTTCCCTGTAAGTAGCAATTTGGTAATAATTAATAATAATTGAAAGACGGAGTGGATTGTAATGCAGAGGACACGGCGAGTGAGGGTGACAAACGTGATGGTGAGTGGACAGGGGGGGTAGAGAGAGGCAGGGGGTAGAGAGAGGCAGGGGGTGGAAGAGGCAGGGGGGGGGAGATGCAAAAGAGGGTTTCGGAGGACATCATGGAGCCGCGAGGCTAAGGAAGAAGGGCGGAGGGATGAGTTTAAGGTAGTCCGAGCGAGATACCTAGTTCCCTAGTCATAATAGAGACATATTTGAATCATACCTTTTAATTTCACCAGCTGTAGGACATATCAATTAAATATTGCAATAACAATGGTGTAATAATAGTTTTATATGAAATAAATTGTAAGTAATTAAATGAGAATATCAAAATAAGTTTTTCATTTGACTCATTTTTTTCGCGCAGTTCGTTTGAAACTCCTTCAAAACGGAAGGTTTTTTGTGACACCCAAGAATCTACTGCAGTGACAATATGATTAATTTTCAAATATATTTGAGAAAAAATACAAACTACACGTTATTAGTTTTTTACGACATCTTAGTGTTATAAATATCTCATTTTGTAAATTATATCTCTCTGGAGTGCATACACGAACCATTTCCCATGTAAAAGGGCTGGTATTTTCTGGCAAATATTTCCAAAAGTAATGTGGTAAGAGGTTGAATTTTTTGTGTCTCTAGAAGGGTGGGATATTTTTCTTAAAAATAATACAAAATTCATCGATTTCTAAGTAAAATGATATTTCACACAAACAACCTTAAGGCTTTTCGGGTGGAGAGAAACACCAGCATCCACACAACTTCCTGTCGATCTGCCGCAAGGGCGTGCGGAGAGGACTGTCATTACACACTATTGAGCGTTTCACATTAAGCTGATACTGTGTGCCTCAAGAAGAAAGCTGTTGCCAAACCTACGCACCACGGGCTAATTAATATAATGATGAACCCATCAGAATCTTCTAAATCCGTTTAACTCTTCTCTTCCACCTTCTTCACGGATCAAATGCGATCCGTGTGCGATTGAAAACGAGGGTATTTGCGAAGATTTGTTTCCCAAGTAAATTGTCTTCAGGTGACTCTCGCTTGACTGTGTGAGTCAGACGAATGCTAAGTTACACATTTTTATTTATTTCGCTTAAAAATTCCTACTTTTGCTGGTGAAATGGGTAACCTATTTAAAACTAAAATTAAGTCGCAAAATATGCAGATTATTCCACGAATATATTTTTAAAGAGCACATTTGTCCATCCATAGGTGCCAAGTGCAGTGCAATTTGTATGTAACTACGGCCATACAAATGGCGCTCCAACATTAATTATATATCGTTCAACATTTAGTCTAAAAATAAAGCATTATGACTATTGTTAACGATCAGTTCCTTAAGCTCAACTCCACGTCACGTGGGCAACCACATCCAGAACCGCCCAAACTTGAAATAAGATACTTCACTCACTCACCTGAGAATTGTGTGATAAGAAATGTCCAGTACCTATGCATGTGAACCCTCATGGGTCCAAAACATGGTCCCATTAATTGCTCTTCACCGCATTCCACTCACTCGTGCTAATTGTTACCAATACAAGATGCGTTATCTTCATTTCTATTCTGCCTACTTTTTGCATTACAAAAATGAGGTCTAACAACATACAAACATACCCTTTACACCGCTGCCTTTCTGGGTAAACTCAGTTCAATGAAAAACCATTCTTCAGAGCTACAGAGAGAAAATCATCATGACGCTCCATTACATCTCTATGACTGATATTAGTGATAAAATAAGAGAGATACATTGCCGAACAGATAGGTACAAAAACTCGTTCATTCTGCGAACAATAAGCGACCACAATACAAACTGAGCTCCACTAAATACACTCCTATAATACATGTCACCATTTCATCTCCAAAAACTAACACCTTTACACGGCTGGCGACATAACACCCCCTACCACACGCCCATGCGGCGGCTCACAGGGTATTATGTAGATGTAGATGAAGAAAGGTGGAGAAAATACCCGTAATCGCCACTACCGTACTCTACTTCGGTGAAAAGTTAAATTTAATGATGCTAGATCTTTTGAAACTTTCTGAATCACAATCGGAGAAATTTACTTCCGTATACACGAGACCCAATGCCGAAGAAATGACTCCAATATTGACGTCATTGATAAGAATAAAAAATTTATCCCGTTATATTTCGCTCTATATTACCTGTGTAATGAACACTCTTACTGTGGAAATGTTTTGTCTACAGCTACAAACACGGTAATTGTTAAACTACTTTGGGAGAGAGGAAGAGTAGACATAAATTCGGCATTCGGTTATCTGCGGTAACTGCCAGGAAATCCACGGTTCAAGGACTAATCCTATGGGTGGAGAAGAATGGGCGGGTATAAATATTATAGCATGAGGAATGAGGAGAATGGGCGGAATGGGAAATGGAATGAGAAATGAGGAGAATTTTATTATTCTTTTTGGTTGAATTTATTTGACCAGGATCCAAAATGCTCGTGGCGTATTCAAGATTTGGCCTAGCCAGAGCAAAGTAGCATCTCTCTTTGACTTTTCCATCCGCGGACCTTCCTATTTTACGCTTAACAAAACTTAGTTTCTTTAACGCTGCGCCACATATGTTCGGTAGGTGTAATCCCCACGATATATCAGAAGTTACGGTAATTCCAAGATATTTTACTGTATCTGAAGGTTTATGTTTACTCCACCCACAGTATAGGTTTTGAATTTTTGTGATGACTTTGGACTGATGGACTGACTAGATCATTCGGTTTAGTCAGAACATGACCTCATCCTTAACGAGCCTTCCTTAAAATAACACAAATGACTTCAGTTGTGTCGGGCCATCTCCCTCAATGACTAACCAACCTCGAACGGATCCCCGAGCCAATCATCCCAAATCCCCTACAACATTTTCTGCTCGCTCTTTCGAGAGGCTTCGAGCGATGCCGCGGCATTCGAATGCCGAGCCGTCCGGGGCTTTTATTCTCCACCGAGTGGAAATGACATTCGGCTGCTTCACGCGTCCCGACACGGCGCCCCATTAAACCCGAGGCGGTGGTCCCTTCGAGTGCAGGCGGATGCGGAGAAAAATGACGCCGCTTCGCCGGCGATGTCGCCGACGGGAGTAATTTGGAGGAAACTTTGGAAGGAGCGTGGAGAGTGACAAAAGAGTAATAGCGAGCGAGTTACCTTCGAGTGGTCCGCCATGGGCCGCGCCTGAGTGGCTTGTCATGGGCTATCCCGCGGTGCCGAACCAGCACCGCGACTGTGTGCACTGGACCCCTCCCACAGATTTATCGCTGGAATGCCCTGTGAATGAAAAACAAATGCTGATTTTTACGTGTCCGTTGCAATGACATAGATATGTATTCGGGTAAGCTACGTTAGATAGATTTATTGCACCTTGGGACTAATTTCCTCACCGCTAACAAAAATATTTATTTACAGTAAGAAAAAGGTTTTCAGCCGTACAGGGATACAAAGACATAATATCTACAATAGAAATAGAGAAATTTGGTTAAGCTCAGTCTGATATTTTTGTTAGCGTAGGGATAAAAATTTTGTCTCAATATTTAATAATAAGACCACATATTTATAGTACTAACTCGGTTTTGGACGGTTTCATAACTTTTCACTTAAATTAGTTTATTGTTTAAATAATTTTTACTTCATTTAGTAATGAATTCTAGGAGGAGCCTTTTACCAGGAAATATTAGGTAAGTTTAGTAGGTAGGTAGGATTATATCTTTATGAATCCTAAATAGCTATGGTACAACTTGTGGCGTACTTATAGTTTGAGCCGACCGAGCCAGTTGAAACCCCTACTTTGAGAAACAATAGGAGAGTCAAACCCATTTAAACACAACTTGAAGATAAGTTTATGAAAAAATAGTATTCTTTATTAAGATTGATTGACCAATTGAAAAAGATTAACTTCGATTCTGGACCAAACACTTCATTTAATTAACTTCACATGATACTACACCTATGAGAATTAAAAACACGATCGGTATTCAATCTTGTTGTGCAAGTTGAAATAATGAAAAGGTTGAAATAACACTATTAATGGTAACATACATGACGAGTTGATCTTAATATGAGAGACGGAAAAAGATGTTCTTTGGGTCATTGATATAAGACCACACATCATGAACAGCAAATAAATACCTGGGAGACGACATAAAATGACCATGAGTCATTTTCATATCACCCGAGTTTTGTCGATTGTATTCGTAGCAGTTGTTACGCCCAAACATTTTTTTCAATCGGTAAAAGAACCACAGACATTAAACTACAAAACGGGTGGATTTTTTGTGGATTTTTTTCCGCTGAGTATTTCTACAGAGGAAAGATAGTATTTTTTCCATCCGATGAAATATGCAGGAAAACCATTCAATTCAAATAATCTTCTCTCAATTTAGAAGAAATGTTTTTCATGATCACCAAGTTTGAGAAGACCTTGGTAAGACGAATGAATGAAAATTTAAAGGAGCCCTTGTGGAAAAAAGGACTAAATGAGAGAAAAAATGATCAAACAAATATATCGATGAAAAAGATAGCATAAGTTACGACAACAAATGGTGAATCTGAATAGACAACGATACAAGGGGAGTGAGATAAAGTTGTCCGCTATTGGCATTATTTTACAACTGACACTCTGAGGCAATGGCTGGAAGAGTAGAACAAGAGATGAAAAAGGGGTTTACACTGGAAGGGTAGCAGATTAAGGCAGATTCGCAGGCGACCAATTAGCAGTTGGCAGGTCATTCGAAGAGCTGCAGTCAATGATGAGTGCATTATATGTTGTTTGTCTAGTAGGCAATCGGCCACAAGAAGGCCAAGGCAATACGATCTTCATGAAGAAGAATGGCTGTACAAGAGTAAAGATGGGGAGAAAAAAGTAGAATAGGTGGAGCAGTTCTCATGGTACTACACCTGAGGGAATTAAAAATATCATCGATATTCAAACTTGTTGTGCAACTAGAAATCATGAAAATATTAAAATAACTTCCGTTGCCAATCATATGTTCATCTAATAATCTTCCAGGTTTACCACTAAATAGATAAAGTTTTCAATTTCTGAAATCATATAGTTGAAACGAAGTGTCAAAAAATAGGGAAACTTGGTGAATTCAGTACGAGAATTCTCTATTCAACCTCATTTCCTAGCACTAGAGTGCAGTTTACTTCGAACTTTAGTCAAATAAATTTGACCAAATGTGTAGTAGATGTAATAACACTAGCCACGATGTATCACGAAAAAAATTCAACTCTTGTTCTGTACTTAAATATAGTATAATTGAAAATCATCCGAACACGATTTATGAATTATGATATTCTCCATGACAGAAGGACTCAATGACTTTGCAACCTTATGACGAATTGTGGAACATGAAATCAATGAACATCCCGTAAAACATTAAGTCTTTCACAACGTTCAAAGGGATTAAGGTGGTAGCCCCTAGAGACTCGTAGGCTACACGCTAGGCTTAGCTTGCTTGAGATATTCAGAATTGGTGTGTTTTAGGGTGACAGAGAGAACATCATCATGACGCTCCATTACATCTCTATGTCTTACATGAGTGAAATAATAAGAGAGATACATTGCCGAACATATACTAGTGAAAAAATAAGAGAGATGCAATGCCGAACATACAAGTACAAAAATTCGTTCTTTCAGCGCACAATAAGTGGGCTCAATAAAAACTGAGCTCCACTAAACACGCTTCCATAACACACGTCACCATTTCACATCCCAAAACCTTATACCGTATATCTTTACACGGCTGGTGTCCTAACGCCCCCTGCCGCACGTCCATGCGGCGGCTCGCAGGGTAGTATGTAGATATAGATGTAGATAACTAACAAATCCGGTGCCTCTGAATACTATTAAGTGGCTTCGCCCCACATCAGCCACTCAGGTTCTCTCATACGAGATACTTCCTTCTCTTTCACACATACAAGCACTAGCCCGAATTGAATCTCTAATAAATTACAAGGACAGAAGGAAACAGAACGTGTCCACTTTCAGAGGGGAAAAGACAATACAGAGCGTAAAATTGGGTAAACAAGTCGGGAATTTACTGTAATAAATATGCAGCAAACGGCGTTGAGCAAAAACAGCGATATTAAATCCTGACTGGTAACGAGACTGTATGCATAAAATCAAGGCGCAATGCACCTCAATCATTTATCCCGGCTCATCATTTTGGGAACCCAGAGTGCTAAAAATCATACGAAACTCAGCAAGGTAAACACAAGAGAATAGTATTCATATGAAATTGAACATTACCTGCAAAAATGATGCAGTAAAAGAGCTGCATAGACACATGGCTAAAGTAGAGTCAGTATTCCACAATAATGGGAGTAGACGAGTTCCTTGGAATGCAAAAAAATGAAGTTCCGTGGCTACAAATGGCTCCGAGTCAAATACAAGACCCACTTACGGTTATTACAGTCAATTTTTCACCAGGAGTCGGAGGTTCAAGTGGACATTCAATTACCATGGCATTTAAACCAATGTAATACTGATTGGATGAAATGCCCTCGGGTTTTCCACTGGGTAAGGTTCTCTATAACTTCCAACGTTTTGACTTTGACTAGCCCAACGTCACCAGGAATCCAGGATTGGATTGGATATTTGGGGAGGCGACCGACAGCTAAGGTCATTTACGCCATAGGGGAATAGTAAAGGAGGAAGGGTGGATGGAAACCCGGCGTCGGCATTAGCCTGCTCTTAACGAAAGGCGCCAAGGGGACCACGATTTATCGCCTCTTCCGACAGACGAAGTACTTCATTTGAAGTGCCCTCCACAAGACACTCACGTAGGGATCAGGTTTTCTCTGAAAAACATCCTCCTCTGCAGGGATTTGAACCCTGGCCGTCCGTATGGTTAGCCAGTACTCTAGCCACCACACCAACCCGATCCCCAGGAATCCTGGAATCTAGAGCCATTCTGTCGCTTTGCCCGCCTTATTTAAACCAGTGGACGATGAAGAGATGATTAGCGCAATGAAAACCATGCTCCATGTTCAGAGCGAGGATTAGTAGCGACAGGGCAAACACGCCCCAGTCAATCGCTGGAGGAAGGCAATAGAACGTAAGGAGATTATGTGAAAAAATAGAAAGAATAGATAAAACACCATTTTTTCATGTGTGTACGTTTCATATTTATATAATAAATAGTTTTTGAGAAAAAAATATGGGGCATTACTATTTGGTCATCCCTCGATCTACCATCTCATTTATAACACCGGGAATTCTCACTAGGGAAGCTTTTATTCACTATACATTCTACTTCTACATACTACCATACGAGCCGCCGCATGGGCTAGTTAATAAAATGTTTATAAAACAATTTGTTGTTTTTTAGTCGTAGTTAATAAAATTGTCAAAAAATTAATTGTTGTTTTTTTAACATTTTACAAACTAGGACTAAAAAGTAAAACAATAAAAAAACGAAAAAGAATTTTTAAGCATACTTTTCTTAAAAAATTATTTAAAAATCTAAAAACAGAAATATCTTAACATCGCACTAAAAAAGAAAAAAAATTATAATATTTTCTCAAGTGAATGAAAATTTCGCCTAGTACTAGAAATGCTGAAGATAATACTAGCCCCAGTGAATCACTGGAGGAAGACAATAGAGCGTACGGAAATTATGTGGAAAAATAGAAAGATTAGATAAAACACCATTTCGAATGTATATTTCATATTTATATAATAGAGTTTTTGAGAAATAAATGTGGGGCGTTACTTTTTGTCATCCCTCGAACTACCTTCCAAATTATAACACCAGGAATTTTCACCACGGAAGCTTTTACTCACTACACATTCTACACCTACATACTACCCTACGAGCCGCCGCATGGGCGTATGGCGAGGAGTGATAGGACACCAGCCGTGTAAATATATCAGGAATAAGGTTTTGGGAGGAGAAATGGTGATGTGCATTACACTATTATGGGAGTGCATTGAGCGGAGCACATTGTACTTTTGCCATCTAGATGTACCATATAGACTTTTATCATCGGCAGGGGGTGAAACTCTATGTATGTGAGTTTCGACAGTCATCTTGCAGTCTTACTGTATTACCCGCTAAAATCTTCGCTTCTTCCGAGTTGAATTTTACACTCGCCAATAAAATTGTAATTCTGAATTCGCAAAATCGATAAGACACTATCTTAGCTTCTAGGCTTCTTTTAATCCCTATCAAAGCCTCCTATGCTAAGGATTCTCCAAATTTTTCGCGATAAACGCTTTCATTCATTTCTTCTTCCACACTGTGACCCATCACCGACGTAATAGAAATAAGATTGAAATCAAAACTTGAGTAATGTCCTCTCGATTGAGAAAAAAATTCAACAACAGAGTATTTCATTCTTCTCTCTTCCACTCTTGAAAACACTTTCATCGCATTCCTTCATCTTTTTAACTCGTTCACTTCATTTCATTGACATCATATTTCGGTTGGTGGTTTCTGGCGTCACTTAATGGAATTTGCTAAATATAAAAAAACAGGGTTACACTTTGCAGATACATTTCTCGGGTTTTCATCCGGGTCAAAGTAGTTATTTCCATCCGGGTCAAAAGAATTATCTCCGTTAGGAGATAACTCCTTTGACCCGGATGGAAACCCGAGAAATTCATCTGCATAGAATCCGCCAGGAAAGCCTCAAATAATTCATCAGGGCTACACTTTGTTTTTCCATAATAATTTTAATGACTGACAACCATGGTTTCGACGGTTCGCATCATCTTCAGTTTCGTCAAATCCATGGTCGTAAGATATTAAAATTATTGTGGAAAACAAAGAATAACCCTTTTACTCAAAATAATATTTCGATCTATAACAAAGTAACAGAGTGTATTTTTTTACTTTTCACTTATTCCTAAATTCCAGATTCAACTAGCTTCATTCAACACTATCCCTAGCGGTCAGTGCTTAAATCGTCATCATTAGGTGTTCTTATAGCTGAATGGCGGGATTTTGGATTGTCATAACTTTGCCATTTTGGAGACATTTTTACACTTCGCATCACACAAATTGCTCACTATCAGGTCCATCCTTATCACTTGAGTTCCTCATATGCCCTCCACCTGCTATCTCTCTTTATATCATCCAAGATTTCTAATCTCAGACTTTCTCTTCCGTTATCGCGGAGCGTTCTACCATTTTTCACGCACTGCAACTTGCCTCAACCAACCTCTCCACACTGTGACGCGGTGGTTTCTGGCAAACGTGAGCCATGTCTTTCTTAACCTATTTCCGCCCAGAAAAAATTTGTTTTCTATTTTGATAAGTTCTTTATATCTTACTCATACGGTTACTAAAGTACTTATGAAAAATAGTTTGTCGATCATGACCTTGAACGACGCAGTGTAAGTGTTGACAAGTTGATTGCGATAAAACTCGCGGTTCCTCCTGCAGATCGTCATACACTCGGCGAATCAGGGTGTAGCCATATGGCTACGGTGGGCGGAAATGGGTTAATTTAATATCTGTTTTGCATATTCACTCGAGAAATTTAATTACCCACAGTAATCCATGAGAATAAATATTCCTAAATCCAAGCCGTAATTTCCCTTACCGAAAAGTTATAACCGGCAAGCTTTCATACGATGATATTAACGAAGACTTCGCAGATTTCATTCAATGCACGCGCCAATCATTAGCCAATCGACATCATTAGGTGTTCTAATTGCAGATTTGTGGGTCCAATTTTTGAGGGCGATGGCAGAGGTAGCCATCGTCCTCAAAAATTGTTATTGAGTTGGCCTCAGAGTTGGCCAACAATTGCCTAACCCAGTGGAAAACTCACAGACTTCAATAATATTATACGCTGAGAAAGAACCAAAACATACGACAAATTTTGCATTTCTGCTGCGTACAGTATATGTCAGCGGCAAGGAGAAAAGAAATGGCCACTACACAGCCTCATGAGGTAGGAGAATAAAACAGATGCATGGAAGTCGTTGACCTAAATGGTATATAATATATTAAAATGATTGTTTGTTTGTTCATCTTCTATGCGTTCCAATACCATTCATCAGATTGCGATAAAACTTTGGCAAGTTGTTGTGGTCGCACCCACAAAGGTTTCTAAATTATTTAATCCATAGAACAATTGATGGAGCGCGAATCGTTTTAACAAATGAGTTTTGGCACGTGAGCTGCTCAATCAGCCGTGGAACGACAAGCAAGCAACGAAGTGGACCGTTGCTTGCTTGTCGTTCTCTCTCAATCACGTGCATCATTGTATGAGCGAGAATCACGAATTGTATGAGTGAGACATGATATCGCGTGCATCAGAATCATATTAGTGAGACATAATTTGTGTTGAATGGTACGTAATTTATTTATACGTAGAATAAAATTTGGTGCAGGGGTCTCTTTGTTTGCTTTCTTTTAATTCTTGCAATTCGATTTTTGTATACGCTTTGCAGTTTCCTAAAATTTTATTTAAAAGCTCAAAAATCTTAAAATTTTGCATTACTTTATCAATAGATTATAATATTTTATTGATTTGGAAACCGCAGCATAGGCATGGAATAGACACTCATGCCATTATATGTGCGTTATAAATTCCTGTGTATGCACGAGGAATTCATTGGAATAGGTCTCAAATTTGTTTAGGGAGCGATTTTGAACTCGGAAAAAAGCATGCCGGGCACAGCTATTAGTGAATAAAAACTGCCGAATCCGAGGAAAAATGTAGCGGTGAATATTCTTCATCAGTTTCTTGGACAGATATTGAACTAATTTGAGGACATTATCTAGATTAGTCCACAAAATTTGACGCTAATGTTAGATTTCAAATCGTACCTGGCTATCGCCCTTTTCAAAGGTAGCGAGAATAGGTTGGGAGATAATCAAGAGCCACGATGAGCTTGAAGGAAATATTGATTTGCTGGAATATTTTTCAGAATATTTTACCCGCTCAAGTATGAACGTTTCTCGTAACATAAATAGTTGAAAGAAAAAAAATCATTGATAAAATATATAAAAATAAAATATTACTTAGAAAAATTCAACAGCTATTCACGACAATAATACTTGAAAATGTGGGTTTCACAACCCTCCATAGGATCGTGGATTCGGCCGAATTTGCAAAAACGCCGCATTATTGTTTCATTTCATCAAAGTTGTTCTAAGCCCCCAATTTTGAACAGTAGTTTATTAATATATATAAATCTACAAAACTGACTGACTGACTCATCAAAACTCCTGGGGCATTTCTAAACGAGCTAGGTGGGTGAAATTTTCAGGGTAGAGTTAGAATCATGTGTCATGATCATGAAGTTGGGAAAAAATCGAAAAAGTTAAAAAAGTCGATTAGGCTTCGATTTATTGCAATCGATAGCTTTACATGGGATTATATGGGAAAAATGAAAAATTATACTGTGGACCTTTTTTTTTCGTTCATTAAAATATGAAATTATTAAGCTACAAGATTGATTCTTTCACTTATATGAGGCTGAATGTTTGAAGAACCTTATTCTCGCAATCGATTTTTCCCTACCTACCGTTAAACTGATACTTTTAAACTTTTATCTGGGATTTTAGAAATTTTTTCACCTTCGTTGCTATGGATATATTTCTCCATTGTCGCCGGGCCGAGTGTCGATTCGAGGTTTGGAACTCAGCGAGGCGGGCCAGTTTCAGAGGAGGGTTAGATTTATGTGTCGATTTAGGGTAAAATCGGAAAAGTTAAAATAGTCGATAAGGCTTCGAGATATTGCAATCGATAGCTTTACATATATGTGTTAGGTATCCTAAGTGCATGTTATTTAGTGTTCTTTATACCATTTTTCGCACTGCTAAGTACTGGGAATAATTTCTTCAACTTTTTCCTAACCTCTGCCGTAGCTTTGATGGCCAATTTCAAACAACCAAGCATCATGATATTGTAGTTATCATTAAAATAACATGCAGTCCATATAGAAGATTGGATGAGAAAAATTGAATATGAAAATTAATATATTAAAAATCTCGATTCCGATCTTATTTATATAGTAAAATTCTTCATGTGTGCTCTTATTAAGTATGCTGTATTTAAATGAAATATCTAACGTAGAAGAGCGTCTTATATGCCGTCAAATGAGGTTATGATGATCTTCCAGTGGTTCCACGTTCGTGATATACTGATATTTTGGAAAGTCGTTAATAACAGGATGACATACAATATAAGTTTGTACTAGAACTGTCTGGTATCCATACCTCATGAGGCGCGTATTTCATATTCGAGAATTATACTTTTCTTTGCTTGCATGTAGCACGCAGACTTGAGAGCTTTCATTATTTTTTTTCCTTATTTAAAGAGTATCATCATATAACACTCCCCCCCCCCCCTGCTAGCAAATTGCAAGCACCCATTTACTCGTTTATTATGTAAATAGAAGTGATCAAGGAAAAAATTACGACTTTTTAGCATGTATAAACATGGCCGGTAATGGGTTAATAATACGTACACCATGGACATATTTTCTTCCAGTAACAACATCAAAATCATCATTAAAATTAATCAATCGAAACATTGGTTTGCCGCAGTTCTCCGCTCAGATTAATTTCCTGTTTACTGCTTTTCTTCTACGTATTTCTTGAAGACACAAAAGTAAGCATCAAGCGTTCCATCTTTAGTATCTCAGTGCACTAGTTCTAACATATTTTTATCATTTCCAATAGCTAATGAAAGGTCATAATGGTAAATTTCTCTTGCAGTCCTCAGGAGACAAGACCCTTCATTTACGCCGACGTTACGATGGGAGATTTTTCCATCACCTTCAGGGTCTAAGATGATATTAATGGTTACTCGGGCTTTCCACTGGGTCAAACTCTCCATCTTGGCCGACGTTTTGATGAACGACTTGTATATATCCCCACAGGATATTGCATTTTTCCAAAGTTGCGAAAATGCAACATTATTGTATTTACTACACCTACTTTATTCTAAGTGTACCACATTTGCACAGTAGCTTATTTCGTATGTAAATATGAGGGATCAAAGGAAAATTAGGAATTTTTTTAGCATGTATCAACGCAGTCGGTAATGGGTTAGTAATACGGATACCATCGACATTTTTCCTTCCAGTAACAACATCAGCATCGTCAGTAAAAGTAGTTTATCGAAAGACTGGCTTCCTGCAGTTCTCTATGCAGATTAATTTCCTACTCGCCGCTATTTTCCTTTGTATTTCTTGAAAACACCGTAGGAAGCTATGGAGTGCTTTACTTCATGATCTAAAAATCCAAAATTTTACTTACTGTCTTTCAAAAATAAATACTTCAAGTACCTCCTAAATGTTTAAATTGAGTAATGGTTTTAGGTCAGAATTTTTATCATTTTTTGGTAATACTTCATTGTTTATTGTTCACTTATGGTACATTCCTCTTTGAAAACTTATTTTGGATTTAATTAAGCTTCAATTGTTGTATGTTTACATTTTATTTAATTCCTGTAATATATTATGTAAATTACGTCTTGTAATCTCTGTTTATCCGATTCTTATGAATACACTACACATTGATTTAATACAGGAGATGATTTAACAGAGAGGTAGCCTGCACCTTATTTCATGCTTCAAGGGTGCTCCTCATAGCAAATAAATCTTATCTTAAGCATCATGCGTTCCATCTTAAACATCTCAGTTAAACTAATTCTCACATACTATTATCATTACCAATAGCTAATTAAAGGTCCTTAGTATAAATTTCTCCTGAACTCCTAACAAGGCTAGATCCTTCATTTCAGCCGACGTTGCAATGGAAGATTTTTCCATCGCCTTCAGGGTCTACGATGATAATCATCATGGGACCGATCCACTGAAACAAAAAGCCTAACGCTGAGAGAAGCGCGAGAGGAAATAACAGCAAATATCCACCAAGGAAACAACGGCCCTTGCAAAAACTAGTCGTTTTTCCTCGTTCCCAATTTTTTTATCTGCTCTGCGTTCAAGAATTTACACCAACCATCTTTTCTCAACTATTCGCCAGACTTCTTCGTTTATTATCATGACGCCTCACTACATCTCTAGGCCTCACAGAAGCGATAAAATAAGAGAGATATATTATTGGCAAACAGACAGGTACAAAAACTCGTTCTTTCCACGCACAATAATCGATCACAGCAGAGACTGAGCTCCAATAAATACACTCCCATAATACACGTCACCATTTCACCTCCCAAAACCTTATCCCTTACTTCTTAACGCGGCTGATGACTTAACATCCCCTCCCATACGCACGTGCGGCGACATGCAGGGTAGTATGTAGATGCAGATGTGTGATTCCTTCCATTGACAATTTTCGCCATTCTTCCGTGATACATCAGGGTCACGTCAACAGCCACCAAATTTGCGCACCAGTTGAACCCGGCCAGTCGACTAACGATACAGAAGTTGCTTAAAAACAAGAGATATTCCTCGGTAAACAAACCTCTTGTTGAACATAAATAGGGTGTATTCGGAGAGTGAAAGTGTTTGATCTGGGGTACGATGGCTTGAAAAAGCATCGAAAACTTGATAAGATAGCATATCAGATAAGAGTGGCCGCCAACCTGCAGGTAGCTAATGGCCCGTAAGCAGCCCACCTTCAAGATACGGATATGGAAGCACCGAGCAAATCGCAACAGCGACACCTTTTGCACTGCAAGCGAGGTAATAATAATTGTCCTATCACTTACAGTACTGCAATGTGGAATCCACTGGGCACTAACATATTATAATCCCCAGGAGCAGCAGCTGGCGACCTGCACCGGAAGCAATAACGCTGACATTAACATTATAAGGCATGTCCTTAAAATATGCTGGCGACCGATCCTGTGATGGCAATGCATATGCCCGTGTAATCCAAAAGGGGCCAGGATCAAAATCATCGAGGAATCAGGTTGGTTCGGTGGTTAGAGTACTGGGCTGCACTATGAAAAAATGAGCAACTTCCACTGTGATAATATTTATTACTTCCACTGTAATAATATTTTCAGCACCTCCAGGTGAAGATACTGTCAAAAGTGAAACCGGACGTAAAAGATACCATCACAGTGGAAGTTACTCATTTTTCATAGTGCAGTTATGTTCCGTTTCCACTCAATCAAGCCTGAAACCACAGATTATGTAGAAAACTGGGTTCTCACCCCAAGGACCCGGGTTTTAGTCCCGGCGGTGGGGAAGATTTTTCTGTATAGTCCCAATCCCCTTTGGGCGCTAGGTGGTAAGCACTTCAAATATTAACTTTGACCTCCGTGGCGCCTTTCGTTAAGAGCAGGCTACACGAGTTTTTGTACCTATCTGTTCGGCAATGTATATCCCTTATTTTATCGCTTGCGTCGAATCTCGAAAGTTAGTGTTCCATCAAATTATATTCTTTTTACAAACCTGTTCCGTATTTCTCAAGCAAGCTAAGCCTAGCATGTGACCATCGGGTCTATAGCGGCCCTCAATCTAATCCCTCTGAAAGCTGAGAAATACTATACGTTCGCTCGCAGTAGTTTTAAACGAAGCGAGCAGCTTTTCTTTGTAGGTATGTTATTTACTTTTTTGGTTGTCTTTCTACCCAGGGTACCAAATGCTCGCGGTATATTCAAGGATTGCCCTGACCAGAGCGAAGCAGTACCTCACTTTTACCCATTTATCCCAGAAAAATTTCAATTTTGTGTTTTCCTCCAACCCTAGTCCTTTCCAAAAATAATCTACCGAAACGGCCTCCTTCTCTCATGCAGACTTTGACTTTTAAAGGAATAAAATAATTAAGACTGCCAGACATTGTGCTACAAAATCAATCAAAGCATGCGCTCGATGTCACCAATTCCGAGTACAACTAGCTGACTGAAGCACTTGGAGCTGTGTAAAGGATCCGAGTTCAAGTCCGAGTCCAAGCAGATCTTGAAGGTGACTCAGTGAACGTAATACCGAGGGCAGTCCCAATAATTTCAAATTTGATTTTTTTCAGCAATAGCATTTCTCTACATGCATCAGTTTCCGAGCATAAATTTCACACAAGTTAATGCCTTTACATCGGAAAGAATTTAAAGCAGTTTCTAAGTACCTCTCGTTAACTGTTTTTTTATCTCAGTGAATAGTTTGGCGCATATGATCAAATAAATTAATAAGTAGCTTTTCTTCGATTGCGTGATTTTTTTTATTCTGTCGCTGTGATTGATGTTCTATAAAAGTAAAAACTCATCCTCAGCAAGCAAATAACGTCACGTTTATAGTTTCAAATGTTATTTTCTTTCCCTTCTACATGAGTCCTGTGGCCTGTCCTTTGCAAATACCTAAATTGTCCTACCATAGCCTCCAGAGACTTCCTAAACTTCGCCCACCAATCGTAAACGTGTCTTGGGTAAAGTTTACAGTCCTTTTTTTATCCGTACTAAAGGAATAGCCGTTCCATTCATTGTTTTCTTTTGCTCGCCCACTTATCTACATTTACAATCTGCCAACCTCTTGTTATATCGACGTTTCCTTCATGGCATGGTAAGATTGTTCCAGAAAATCAAATTAATACCATCAAATTTGTTTTCTTTATTAGTAACTTCATATTTTATGCTTATGATCATATTTTGGGTCGGTCTTTTCTAACTCTGAACAGCAGTATAAGATGAAAAATGACTTAGTATTTTGGGAATGCGGCGGTTACTTATTTTGGATGCTATGCCCTACCGTGCACCGAAGTATATTTCATCCCTTAGAATACATATAAAGGTGTGGAAATAATTTGGCACAAATAATAGATCCAGTAGATTCCTATTTTATACCATGGAATCACCATCACGAGACGGAGAAACACAACGAGCACCACACGTAGAAGTACTCAAGCGTTCAAGGTGAAAAGATATATTCTGCTCGAAGAAGATAGGGCAACTCACAAGGAGACAGTATCTGTAAATACTCATGGCGATCGCTTCACTCTATAGATCGCTAACGTTGACTCTTAAAAAAGCAGACCACAAACATTAGCATCATCGGTAACTTGGTGTTGGAGGAGTATATTGAGAATAAAATGGTCGAATAAAGTAAGAAATGAAGAATTTTACAGAGTAGTAGAAGAGTAAAGGACTATATTTCACACTAAATAGGAAAGAAGAAATAAATTAGTTTGGCATATCGTTCGGTGCTCTGGGTTTGGGAAGAATATAACTGAAGCAAAAGAGAGGGATAATTCCAAAGCGGAAGGGCAAGAGAGAAATTAAGAATCGAAAAAAGAGGGAAGTACACTAATTACTTCCAGGAAGTAAGGGAATTAGCACTAGCGGCTGAAGGATGGAGGGCTACAGTCAACTAATCTTAGGATTGAACGACCGATGAATAAATATAGAGACATCTGGTCACCCCTTATCGCTACCCTTCCCCATTCGAGGGGAGAAGTGACTTGGGGGCGAGTGGGATGGCCATCCCTGCATCCCTGTCTCTTTTCATCCCGATGCGACAAGAGGAGAATGCTCAGTGGCGGTCATAAGCCGATCCCATGCATTTGCGGACATTGTCCGTTTGTCACATGATCGTAGGGTGTCTCATGATTGTCAGGTTTCGGCACCGATAGAAATTAGGGATACATGTCTCAGAGTTTACTCGGTGAGATATTCTTACCATGAAGAAGGCGAAAAAACAAAACCGCAACTGCATTTCAATAGATTTATTCAGAGCCTGATCATAAACCATTCATCTCTTACATTCTTCTCCCCTTGCTTGAGTATTTATAAACGTACTAGCTAAACCCGGCCACGCTTCGCTGCGGCTCAGACTGATATGAAATGAATGGGAAAATAAATAAAAGTACTATCGCGAACATAGATTCACCGAGAAAACACATCCTCCTATTTAATACCCTGCTTTGCGTTGCTGTGGCTATGTTCAGCATAAAAGCGATCCAATGGCTGACATATCTTCAAGACAATTACTCGAGGTCCGTAACGGAAGAAAAGAATGAAAGGAAGGAAACGGATAGAAAAGAAGAAAAACGATGTTTTTCCATAAAAAATAATTTTATATCGTAGTGGATTGACTTTTTTGTATAAACACGACGATCAGACGGTTTACCGACTCTGGAGCATACGACGTATAATTGCCCATGAGAGAAGCTATTGTTTTCTAAACTCAAACCGCACACTTGCAAAGATTGCCCTTGCGCTTTCTTGATAGTCAGAGCAAACACAAGGCGTATTGGAAATTGAAGTCGTTTGAACTCGAACGGCATGTCGGTCGGAATGAGTGGAATTCGTGGAAGTAGCACGTCTTCACCTTTATGAGGTCCTGTAAGAACTGTTGCTTCAATTAGATTATTCATAAATTTTGAAACTACTAATCGAGTGTCATTGCATAACTTTGGCTGATTAATGTTTCGGAGTAATATAATTGGCTCTCCAATTTTCAAATTCAGAATGTGTGACGGTAATCCGGGAACATCAAGAGAATTAAGAAATTCCGTTGGAAAATTCACTACTTCGCTTTGATCCCCAACGGAGTCAATGGATTTATATGTCACTGTATCACCTGCGATTCGGTTTAGAATGATGTTGTTCATATCGTGAACGTCGACAATTTTAGCCGCTAGAATGGCTCTTCCGCTCAACCATGCGTGATCTCGATAATTTGTTCCGATGCTTTGGAAAGCCTTATCTACTAATTCTTCTTTTAAATTCACGGTGTTGCAGAAATCAGATGGAAAGGTGAGTTTTCCTGTTTCTGGATTTATAGGTACAGTGCCATTACCGACCTCGAGTAATTGTCTTGAAAATATGTCAGTCATTGGATCGCATTGAAGCTGAACTCTCATATTTGTTGTTAAATGCATTTTATTTACAGTGCTCCAAAACGTTGAATATTTCAAGCAGGCATGCAATTCATCAGCTGGTTTTGAGCGAGGTATAACTGGAAGCGTTTGCCTGAAGTCAACGGATAGTAACACCAATGCTCCACCAAATGGAACTTGATTATTTCGCGAGTCTTTCAATGTGTGGTCTAATGCTTCCAATGACTTCTTGTGAGCCATTGTACACTCATCCCATACAAGGATTTTGCACGCCTGGAGAACCTTTCCCATTCCTGATGTTTTTGAAATGTTGCATTCTGGGTTTTCTGTGAATTGCATGTTTAGTGACAGTTTAAGAGTTGAATGTGCCGTTCTCCCGCCATCCATCAACGTGGCAGCAATGCCTGAATACGCAAGCGCTAACGCAATATGGCCTTTTGAACGGAATTTTGCCAGGATCAAGGAAATTAGAACGTTTTTCCAGTTCCACCTGGAGCGTCCAAAAAGTACAATCCACCGGATTGGTTGGCCACAGCTTGTATGATGGCATCAAATGCTATCTTTTGTTCTGGAAGAGGTTTCGGTGTATTTTCTTGGATGAACAGCTGTAAGTCATTTCTGTTGCATGATTGCTCTCTGAGCAGGTCTCTGTCGAATGTTGCATCGATATTCCGAATTGGTGCAGTCATTCCCAATTGAGCCAACAACTTGCCGTACATTGCAAGACAAATAACCTCAATGCAGACCAGCGCTTCATTGTATATTTCTTCTTTGGAATCCAAGCCATGATTTTGTTTTTCTTGACGCATTCTATGCAGAATATCTTCAGCCATACAGTCTATGTATTTGTCCCACAATTGTACAGGTTGTGACGGCAAACATGTATATAAAATAATTGCGAACAGTGTACGTATTTGAAATGGAATAGATGTGGTGGATGAATCTTCCATTGACTTGTCCCAATGATCGTCGTTTTCCAGCAAATGAAGTGCTTCGCACGCACTCCGATATGTATTATATACTATTCCATCCACTGTTCGTAAATGTATAAATGACGTTAGACCAGGAACGGTAATCAGAAGCAACCGTAAATAAAAGCATTCAGCGTTGTTCGGATGTACAGAGTATTTTCTTCCTAAAGCATTTGATGAAAATAGTCCAGTTTGTCCAACTACTGCTTTGCCTCTCTTCCTTCTTTCAAAAATCTTTCTTGCTGCGTTCCAAGTGTAATATGTCGGAATGTCTGCATGCATCAAAGTTCTAACAAAATCATCTGTTTGACATAATAGAAATAAAGCTGTTAATGTTGTGTTCGGTGGATTTGTTGCTCTGTATCATATGTTTTGTTCCGTGAAATACACTCTTTGTCCGTTTTCAAGATGAACAGCAAGATGAACGACAGTTGGACCTCTCTCGTGGATTGGAAATCCTAAAATACGCCACACTTCTTCATTGCTGCTGATATATATACCAATTTGATATTGAGAGATTTCGCCTAAATTACTTTTTAATGAAACTCCAAACACGGCCATATCGCTGCTTTTGTTGATGTATTTACAAATGTATTTTATGGATTTCACAGAATTGCAATACTAAACGTTTATGTGCGGTTGAAAGTTTTCGATAAAAGTGGTGAATATGGAACAACCCGTCGGTTATCGACTTCAGTGTCATGCCCTCCTATTTTCAAAGTAATTGATTTTCCATTGTCTTATGTACTTCTTCGTCGATCTAGTGGGTAACCATCATTGCCAGTAATAGTGTCTTTTACCAATTCTCGAGGAAACCGTTTAGAGCATTTTCCATCGATCTCGCACGGAGAATTTGTATTGAAAGCTGCACATGGTCCGTGTATCATGTTCTTGGTCACAGTTTCAAACAATTCACTATCAATTGCGGGATCTAGTATTTCGGAAGGTATTACTTTGTCGATTTCATTTGGCATTATCTTCTCTTTAAGCCATATAATAATGTGCGCATGTGGCAATCCTCTTTTTTGCCACTCAACAGAGTACATCCAACACTGTGTTTATCCGAAAACGTGTCGCGAAGTGATGAAATCAATTAATGTTTTCAGCTTTTGTTTGAAAACGTGTGCTGAGCAAATGAAAATCGGTGTGTCAATTATTATGTTGAGAAATATCTGACAGCCGGCTTCAACAATGCTATCGGTCGTCAAGGAGACATAGAGCAAAAGTCGATCAATTTTCAGCAATTTTATGAATGTTTTTCAAAATTTATATTAAATCAGTTTGAAAACAAAAATATATTACAAGAAAAAGAATTTTCATTCATTTTTCTTTACAATGGTTTTCAACACGACTCTGTGCGGCCATTATTTCTGATTTAAATATGCAAAAGAAAAATGGTCTACAGGCATCAAAAAAGAACTTCATATGTATTTCTCACGGAAACCCATTGACTCGTCTGGTGTCAAACCGGAGACCATTAATCACTTTTTATTTCCAAAAAAACCTTTTTCTGACCATTAGAAATATTTTTTTTTAATAATTAGCCAAATCGGTCCAGCCATTCACAAGTTTTGCGGAGACAAACATACGCAGGCTGAAGGCTAATTTTTTATATATAAGATGTTTATGTATGTAGTACTGCTATTCGTGACAAGGAAACATCGTTTTTATACCGCTGGAATACATTTAAGGCGCAATTTAAGTTTCTTAAATATCATCTTTTTGTATATATGGCTACATTGTACAAATTAAAAAGTGTAAATTTTTGGCAAAATATGTCTATGATTTCATCATCATTAACGCAACACACGAATAATATTAGGCACTAATAAATTTTACTTTCATACTTTAAAAAGAGGTCACATCGTACGGCTAGCCATGCTAAGAGAATATGTGAGGATCGAATAGTGAAATAGATCAATGATAACGGAGTGATTGGTGAGAAAGGAAGGGGAATAGCGAAGAATTGATCGCCGGATGTGGAGAGTCTCGGGAGAGGAGGCCTACTGTTAGTCTCAGGAATGAGAGAGCAAATAAAAAGCAACGCATATATGTAGATATGTAAGTAAACGAATCTTTGTTCACAGCGCTTCGTAGCGATGGCCATATATCACTCTGAACCATTTCCGGGTTCATTAATAGGGACGACGGTTACCGCCTAAGCACAGTCTAGAAAAGATATCTTTACAGAAACATGTTCGAAACCAAATGGTGATTTTTTTATCTTTGTAAAAATTTTTATCATTTTGGTCAGTTGTGTGACAAAAAGATTATTGCTGTTGTTCAAAAGACTAAGCCATGTCGCTGGGGTGGTATCCACTCTTCTCTCTTTGTAGCCGTTGTTTTCATCTCGTCATAGGAGTTGCACTTCATGACTGGCATTACACTCTTAAGCAAGGGCATTCTCGGTCGTCCTCTTGTATTTTTTCTAAGTACCCTTCCCTCTTATACATTTTTGAGAAAGTCACTATGTCTGAGCATATACATTTGATTTTTCTGGAGGTAAGTTTTTGTAGAAGCGTCCTTTTGCTTATTTCTTCCGAAACTTGTTCATCTGTTTCTCTTATGAACCAATTTATTTTTGTCATTCTCCTCCAGAACAAAATTTCGGCTGCCAGAAGCTTATCTTTTTCCTGTTTATCCACGATCCATTTTTCACATCCATAAGTGAGCATGCTCCACCCAAATGTCAATACAAATCTTTTTTGCAAGCAGATTACGCAAATATAACGGAATTCTTCGGTTTCCTGACGACATTCTCAGGAGGCAGAACGATACGATGAGTGTACATAAAAATTATTCCACGACGCAGAAAACCCAGACTTGGTTCATAGTGGTTGTGTGAAAAAAAGTATGCAACAATAGGGCATCATGGAGATTACTATTAAAGGAGGGCAAGTTTCCTCGGCCAGACAGAAACGAATGTGTTGACTACGCAAAACCCCGATGAAAACGGCGTAATGGGTGCTCACTGAACTATATTAACTTGGAAAAATTAGTAACATTTATTTTAACAATCCGTCCAACATCGTAAAAGTTTTCGCTTAACGGATTTTTAATAACGATTTCTGCGTAGTTGGTAATTGATACCGAAAATGAAATCTTCATTTCATAATTCTTCTTCCTCTCTCCTTCTTCCGTTTTTCAAGACTTTTGACGAGATATTGATAAAAATCCTCAATATTTACTATACATAAACAATTTTTAATTATCCAAGCCATTAGACGAGTTAGAGTAATGCTGAGGAAAGATATCATTGATGAAGCATTTCCTCTAAATGACCTAAGGATGACCTCTGTTTCAGCAACTCGAGCCGTAAATGAATGTCAGAACTGGTAGAAATACAACTTTTAAGTGCTTCATCACATCAAGTATTAATAGTTTCCACCAAGCTACGCCTGAGACCATGAATTTTCTCTAAATTATGCACCTTTACGCATTTCCACGCTATTTAAACAGCATTACCGAAATTAGGCATGTCGGAGGCGGATGTGAGGCATCGCGACCATCAGTCTACCTACAATGAAGATCGAGAAATTTCTCTCTATTCATGAGAGTAGTAATACCGCGATATACTCTACGTGCAGTAAACATTAAATTACTTGAAGTAGATGGGTACCAACTTGAGTTCTAATTTTTCCTTTAAAAGAGCATGAGCCACTGAAATCGTTAAACATTCATCTACATATTCTCCGAGAGCCACCGCAAGGGCTTGAAGTGGTTTTCGAGCACCAGCCACGAAGTACCACGAAAAAGAGAGGGATTTGGAACCAGGAATAGGAAGAAGGAAAGGGCGAGGAGTGAAATGTGTTGGGACAGGTTGCCTCCGCTTCTCGCAGTAATTATAGTGCGCAGCAAAAAAACTTTTTTTTCAATAAAATTTGGGTAAAAGGCTGTTCATCATTAACTGGCCACCGCTGAATCCGAGAATGATACCAAAAAAGCTGTACCACGTAGTTTTTTTGTTATGAGAACACAAAATTGAAAAATATAACATATACGTAATATTTTTTCAATCTGAACTTTTGAAGAACAATTGAATCAGTACTAAACGAAAATTGCGTTCATAAAACATACACGATTGATATTTATCCCTTTATATTTCACAAGTACGTCAATCATGTAAACATTAACCGAGGAAGATTTAGTAACCTAAATTATTTCTCTTGTGTACGGAGGCATCTTTTTCCATCAAAAGCCAGCAATAATGTTCCATCTTTAGTGGGTTCCATCGCTCGTGGTAGCTGATATCAATTTGTTGAAATTCTTGATGCAATATTGTATTTAGATGCGTCAATAAATAGGTACCATTCATCAGGATTGTGTTCAATTCCCAGTACATTTGTAAAATCAGCTATGTCCGAAAAACACACAGAAACTTCCATTTGGAAAAAGATTACAGTTTATCATTCCTTTTTACTGAAGACGTGTTCGTTTCGCTACTAAGGAGATTTTATACTTGTAGTCACGAGACTAAGAGTTCAGCTTTTCGTTTGAAGAAATACCAATCGTACCAAGTTATTGAGTTCATGTTGATTTATGTACGTGGTTCATTTGAGACACTAGGCTTGAATTTGGGGTCGTTACTTGCCTGTAATACGTCCATCTCTAGTTCATTCCCGGCTGTGACAATATCTTCAGACATATCAATTTCCAACAAATCAGAGATAGGTTAGGTATCGGACGAACCTAACCTATCTCTGATTCGTTGATCACTTCTCCATGAAAAACTGGTATTTTTGCTGAAGGCAAGTTTGGATAGTGGTTCCTATGCTCTAACTATTTTAATAGTCTTCTTTAAGGCAAAAAATCAATCACCTACGTGATTTTTTGGTTCAAGCCAAATCATAGGAACAGCAAGTGGTATTGATTTTTCTTACCTTTCATCTACTCAGCGGCCAACAAAACAACTGACAAAACACGCACGAAGAGCCCAATGTTTGCTCTGATCACTAAACTAGTAACCAAATTATGAGTAGGTATCATAAATTTTTTATTTGCTTTGGCACTCTTCTGGATTGTGATTTTAAAATTTATTGCTGACAAACAGAAAAACCGATCAGGTTGATTTTTAAAAATTCTGCGGGTTAATTTCGCTATTATAAGTGAAAAATGTGAATTTACACAGCGAAATCATACACTATACGAGGTCAGATAAGCCAATTGAAAGGTTAGGAAGGACGGGAAGGGTGAGGCAATTAAAAAAAGTTCCCCTCACTTCTTTTGCAATGAGACCAACCTGGAAAAGATAAATACCGTATTACAGCCCATTTACTCGTAAATAAAGAGCAGAATGTATTTTTAATGAGGTGTATTACGGCTTCTATGACAACAAATTCGTTAATAGCATGTGTAAGAAAGAAAAATGTGATAGATTTGGGCAGTGTTATAAAACTTGTTTGTAACAGGCTTATTGAAGTCAGTAATGGTGTGTGGGATAAGGTAACTTTCATACCTGTCAGTTTGGCTGAGTATATTTCTAATGCGGGTGCTTCTACAAGCTGTAGATGTTAAGTGTGGAGTAGGAAAAATATTGAGTCGCACAGAAACTAACGTGATATGAATTTTTCAAGATGTCTTAGCCTTGCGTGTTACCTCAAATCCCATACCGGCCTAGCTCCTCCATTGGCAGATTTACTCTGCCAGTTCACTCGCTATAGCTTCTGACGAAGTATGACACCTGCCTATGTATTATAAGTATTCCGTGGGTTAAATCTCTCTGTGCTTGCCCATTAATTCTCTGTTCCAATTTATGCTCGCCAAATAGGTTAGATGTTGAGATTTCCATTTTCCCACAACGATGGCTGGTGCCCTGGTGTACTGGCCTCGGATGCTAAAATTGTAGCCACACAAAAGAATGTTTGTCCCACGAGCTGAGCCAATGCCACCGAATGCAGCAGTAACCCGTAGAGTCGGCCGAGAGATGGCATAAGGGCGCTATTTCCCCCACCAGCAGAGAAGGAATGACACGAACAGAAGAGGGAAGGAAAGAATGGAACGGGCACAGAGTCATTGTCAGTCAGCTTGTTGATAAAATAAGCCTTGCATTGGATGGCACGCGGAGCAGAAGGAATGAGCTATATCGGCCATGGAATAGCACATCCATTCACGCAAACGCTCAATGGCGCTGTTTACCCAAGGGCTCGAAAAATTAACTACTACAAAAGGGGTATTTGAGGAGAACATTTTAGTACAGTTGTCCACCAACATTTGAATATATGTACTACTTTGCGAGCAACGGACGGGAGACAAGGGGGAAATGTGGGTACCACCCGTGAGAAGAAAGGGAATAGGAATAAGAAATACGAAGTGGAAGAGGGTGGTATGGGAAAAGCAAGCTTACACCTCTCTGATGGTGAGTTCATTCCTCTAATTTTGTCGCTTCTAATGGATCTAAGATATGGTGCGGGGTCATATTAATATTCTTTGCGTCATCATTAAACAAGCCCAATGGAAATTGAGAAAATAATCTTAGCCTCGTAGAAAGCCCCTCTAGTGGCAACAAATCTCGTCCTATCATCAGCTGTCTCACGTTCTGTTTGCTCATCGTTGTTTAGCACAAAGAGCACGGATTTCCTTCACATTTTGTTCATTTCGCATGTACACGAAGAGAGCTTATAGTTTCAAATAATCTTGACACACTCGAGATGTGGCTTAATAAGAGCAAAGTAGCATCTATTTTTCACCTTTCGTCGGAAAACCTTCGTATTAGTCACTTGATGGATCTCAGTTTCTTCAACGCGGATATGCAAATGTTGCGTGTGTTTCTTGAACACGCTAGGTATGAATTTACTGTGATTTCAAGGTATTTCACTTCACGTGACTCCTTAATAATTACTCCCCTACTTGACAGATATGGTACGAGTGGTCTCCTTTGCATCTGCTCGGTAAAGTTAAGTAAAATTATAATGCCCAAGCGTTCATCAGACGAGACGTGAAACCGTGGTCACCATGCCAGCGGCCCAATACCATAGGTGGTCTTTTCTCCGCCCATTTGTGTTACATTTCCCTTCGTTCCGTATGTCTTTCCTCCCTTTTCGAAACACTGATTAGTCTGAATCAGACTTGAAATGAAATGTTGACACTCGTAGCACATAATCGAAAAGGAGTATTTAGAGTTATAAAAAGTAAATAGCAGGTAAACGAAGTATTCCAATACCTCGCCGTGTTAATCATAGTGAAAAATTTCTTAGCGAATCGACACCAAATATTTGTTACATAATGATCGTTTTAGTCACAGAATCATTTCTTCAGGCATCTAATGATGAAATCTAAATCGGAAGATGTGACTGAGTTACAAAATCGGTCATTTAAAATAAATCAGTATGGAATAACATAGGGAAATTTTCAGTGTTACAATTTGAAACCACTCCTTTAAGCAGAGCTTGAGGCAGAGTCTTAACCTCCGCGTGCTTGTAGTAGTCATTGATGGTGAGTAGAAAGAATGAATTTTTGCTTCTACCAGTTTGGCAGGGCACTTCTCCTACTTCGTCACTTCTATCGGTCTTGAGATATAGTGTGGGGTGAAAATTATATCTTTTGTGTGATCCTGAAGCTCAAAAATTTTCAGTTGAAAATTATCATTTCATACTGAAAATCAAAATTATTATATTGATCTTAACTTAGCCCGAGTCTCTAGCGGTTTTCAATCTAGTCCATCAATCGAGTTACATTTACTGGTCACTTGTGGATTTTTTAAAGAATTCTTGCGGCTTTCAATTGTATTTGTTTTGCAACGTTTTAAGTGAGTAAAAGCTCGATTTTCTCAAGGTAGTCACCATAATGGTTCATAGGGCCGAAACTATTGTCAGTCGGGCTTCAAAAAAGGGTGAAAATATGCGAGATTTTTCAAATTCGACGTACTGAAAGGTAAAAAAATGCACCAAGAGATGCCTGCGATATCCACTAAGCTATTTTATTTATTTTATTTAAAGTTCAATGCATTTTCACCGGTCATCACGCTACGTTCCACCCACCTCGGGTGACCCAGACGCCACCCGGGGCGGATTTTTTTATTCCTCCGGGACCTTTCGCAAGGAAAGTGAAACGGACACTGTCTGCGGAGAGACACCGCGGCGCGTGCACTTGTGCCCCAAGCCGAAAATTCATAAGGCGGGATGATGTGCGGGACCCCTCTGGGGGGGGCGGAGGACGGGGGAGGGGGCGGCGGACACGAGGGCGTTCGCGTTTCGACGAGGGGGCGGACATGGGGGCGGAGAGAGATAGAGGAGATCGGGCGGGGCGCGGGGGGTGTGGAGGGGGGTGGGGAGGAACGCTGTGGGAAGGGATTCACGAGGTAGAATCCGTCGCTGGCAGCCGGAACAGAGAGATCTGCGAGGCACGAGATTTATGGGTTTCCTCCCGGGCCATTCGAAGCCACCACCACGTTTCATCTGTCGTAACCACCTCCTCACCCATCTCCAATGGCAGCCAAAGGCCCCACCGCCGGTGCGATCCACCCCACCCCCGTCCGCCGCATCCCCCTCTCCGCCGCTCCCCGGAGAACCTCTCGCTCACTCTCTTTCTCGCCGCTCCCTGCACACCCCACCCCCCTGCCTCCCACCCGCACCCACCCGGCACCTCCCCTCCGCCCGCACCCTCTCTCTTTTCACCCACCAGACTCCGCACCTCCGACGAGTCTCACTCCGCGCTTGGACCGCGACAGCGAGCATCCACTTGGGAGAGGGTGCAGAGACAAAAGTTCGCGCCCGAGTCGAGGAGACGCACAGTTTGTAGTCGGTCGCGCTCCGAGTTAGCAGCCAGTCCCTTGCACGCCATGTTCTGACACTGAGATCGCGACTTCTCTCGTTCACCGCGTGACAGCGACAGGGACGCGTGGAGAGAGAGAGACAGAGATATCGGGTTGAGAACCTCGTGACGGAGCCGTGAAGAGGACGAGGACACCCCCAGGGAGGAGTCCCTCGACGACCCAGCGGAGAGACGGGCCATCGTAACACGGTCGAGGATCAAGCGTTTTCATCCAGCGGTGAAGAAGACACATCCCAGGTGAGAGAGACGCAGAGAAAAAAACCAATCACTTCTGTGGTGATCTCGCGCGCAATATGTGAGTGACACTTCGTGAGTTGCGGACGTGCCCTCTCAACAAAAAGGTTCTTTTTTTTAACACACAAACTGTTCGAGGACGACGCCGCCCGATCGCACGTGAAGCAATTTCATCACAAACACGCTTCAGTCCACGCAACGAGTTCTGTCGTTTTATTTTTGGCGGGAAAAGCAACCATGGAGGGAGAACGCGCGGCGGTAAATTTGAAAATAAGTTCCAAGTGTTACCTCGGGAAGGGTAGAAGCTTTGCCAGCCAGACCAAAAAAAAATATCTGAGTTGCCGCGTTTTTTAGAAACTTCGTTTAACGTGTTCCAGTATCTGCTGTCATATCGCTCATAAACTGTCAGTCAATGGGTTTCAGTCGGCACACGGGAGGAAATTTATTTAGAAATAGAGCCTGGAGCAAAGACCCTCAACTTTGCTGACGAGGGAGGACATGTGTTTTCACAACCGAAAACGTTTTTTTTTGTTACCCTTCATCAAATTCTCATTGCCCTGAATACACATTGGCACAGATCAACCCGTGGACGGATGACTCTCTAGTAGGTCCTTCAACTTTAAAAGTGTGTGATTTTTATTTCCCCCAAGCGTGCCGCATAGTTTCTAACGAGTATAGATCCACTTTTTTCACCTTTAGACATCTCCATTAAAGCATAACTTTGCCAGGATTTCAGTCCAAGGATCTTTAAGTATTTTCATTGCATATGAAAACCTATCCATTTCTCCAAAACAGTCCTGGACACCTCAGAGAGTTTTTTATTTTACTATGAAAGTTCCCCGAGGTGCTTAGGAGAAATCTCCTGTTTCCCAGGCCAAACAACGCGCGGTTTCATTTCTTGGAGGATATTTGTCCGCTATCTAGATTGGTTTGAAGAAGCGTTCAGGCTCTGAGCCGGACCGAAGAACCCTGTAGGATAGCCGACGAAGTATAACACTCAAAAGCAATTAAATCACTCGGTGCACAGCCCAAATTTCAGACGATTTATCGGAGGGTGGCCGAGTGCGAATCAACAGGGTGTGGTGGGGGGGAGAGAGGCGCTCTTAAGGCCATTCCCTCCCGATAGGCGACTTCCCTCCCGCCGGACCAGAGGACGCAACAGTTGCCGCCGCCGCGTTCCGCCGCGTCCGGGGAAACGGGATTTCCACTCACGGGGCGGGAGGAGGAACGCGGCGTGTGTGCAGAGAGGGCCGAAGCAATTGGGTGCTCTCGCCGATGCCAATGTGTGCGGCGACGCATGCGGGGAAAGGAGAGAGAGAGACGGAGTGGGATCTCTCCGTAGGGAACGAGGCGGTGGAGGGAAAGGATCATCGCATTGTGGGCTGTGGGATGTGTGGCGGCGGGGGAGGACGACGTGACGCGGGGGGGCGGAGGGGGGTGGGCGCGGAGGGCCGCCACAAAAGAGAGGAGGAGGAGGAGGGGGGGAGGCCGAGAGATGGGAGGGAAGTATCGGGGTCGCAGGGGCGTAAAACGAATGATTGGTTGAATGAAAGGAAGAGCTCATGGGATGACATTCGCATCTATTCCAGGTCCACAGAGCACAACCCGCCATCCTCTCTCTCCGCCTCGCTCCCTTCATCACCATCAGCAATCCCCTCCGACTCCTCCTCCTCCCCCCACCCCTGGGTAGAGGGGGGAACGTCCCTCCCTCCCTCTCCACCCACCCGACCGCTAACGCAACCCACCGCACCCACAAGACCGCTCGTGGTGCCGGAAAAATATATAAATGTATACATTTGTACATATTAAAAGAAATAGAACCCTGCCCGGCTGAGTTGCCCCATGTGTTCTTGAAAAGGGTTAATTAATGTCCTCCGGTTAGCAATGGATATCCACAGACGTAAAAGTATTGTTCTTTAAAGTTCCGTCGACAGCTATGATCACTCTGTTGCGTAAATGTAGCGCAGAACTAAGTCAAACGGTGTATGTGTGACCTCAGAGAGAGAAATATGTAGACGGTACTGACTTGTTTGGGAAAAGGGCCGTATGTGTACCACGAAACCTGTTAGCAATTGATTCGCGAATTGTGATGTCAAAAAGAGTATAGGTGATGAGGTTTGCAGAGGGAAGGATTTTGGGGATAGTCTCAGAGGTCCTGTTACGGGAGGCCATCAGTCACTCACTGCCCGCTCGATCACATTCGCCACACTGCCCGCTCGCCACACCCTCACCAATCCCTGAAAGCTCTCCGCTGGCCAGCGACACCCGCTTCCGGCGATCTCCTCGCTCTTCGCGGCCAGAGCGATGTGTCCACGTGCAACCGTTTTGAAGGGGTGAGGGACGCGAGCGGAAAGACGGGGCCGAAGGGACGGGAAAGAGAGAAAGAGTGTGAGAGAGAGAATTCGTGGGTGAGGAGTCGCACATCCGCAGAGGAGCCGAAAAAAGGTTTGGCCCGCGAAGTTCGCAGTCGTCGTCGGCAGGGGAAGGCTTCTTGGGCGCCGGAAGCGATCGGGGGCGACGCCCCCGCCCCAGCGGCGGGATCGGTAAACAAAGGGCTCCGGTATGTAGAAGTGGTTGGAGGGCTTATCGTGAGTCATTGAGAGCAAGTTTTTTATAATTTTTCGAGTAAGTCGAAAAAAATTCTTGGACGGCACTTAAGTTCTCCCATTAATATGTTGGAAATAACCATACACGTTGAAATATTAATTATTAAAGAAATCACATTTCAAAATGTTCACCTCATTGTTTTTACTAGGGTTTACGGCGCAGAAATCGAATTTTTAAGCAGAAATTGTAGGTAAATATGTTTATTTTTATCTGGCATGATAAATTGGTATTTACTCAATGCCATTGCAAAAATATGAAACGTAAGTTTTCGCGTTTTGGAGAAAAACTTAATGCATGTCATCGAATTATACATAAAAATATATGTCAAGTGTCATAAGGCTACCCTTAAAATATGGAATTGGATTGGATATTTGGGGAGGCGACCAACAGCTAAGGTCATTTACGCCATAGGTGACAGGTAAGGGAGGAAAAGTGGGTAGTAACCCGCCGTCGGCATTAGCCTGCTCTTAACGAAAGGCGCAAAGGGGACCACGGTTCAACGTCTCATCCGACAGACGGAGTACTGTACTTATCCTTCCACAAGGCACTGAAGCAGGGATCTGGTTTGCTCTTAAAAACATCCTCCTTTGCAGGGATTTGAACCCTGGCAGCCCTTATGGCTCGCCAGTACTCTAGAAAAATGGAATTATTACCTTAACTTCAGATACATCGTGGGGAACACACATGCATAACATACGCGACACAGCATTAAAGAAACTAGGTTTTGTTAAGCGTATAATAGGAAGGTCCTCGGATGAAAAAGTAACAGAGAGATGCTACTTCGCTCTGGCTAGGCCACACCTCGAATACGCCGCGAGCATTTGGGACCCTGGTCATATATATTTTACCAAAAACATTAACAAAGTACAAAGGTGAGCAGCACGCTTCGTTAAAAACTGCTACGAACGAACATATATAGTGTTACACAACTGTTAGAGGGATTAAGGCGGGAGTCCCCAGAGACTCGGAGGCAGCACGCTAGGCTTAGACTTAGATGAATTCAGAACTGATATTTTTCAGAGCGACACAGAGAATATTACCACGACGCCTCACTACATTTCTAGGTCTGACAGATGCGATAATATAATAGAGATACTCTGCCGAACAGATAGGTACAAAAGCTCGTCCTTTCCGCGCACAATAAGCGACCACAATAGAAACTGAGCTCCTCCAAACACACTCTCATAGGACATGTCACCATTTCACCACCAAAACTTTTACATCTTTACACGGCTGGTGGCCTATCACCCCCTGCCACACGTCCAAGCGGCGGCTCGCGGGGCAGTATGTAGATGTATGTAGCCAATAAACCAAGTCAGAGCCCTGCAATAATTTTCGATTTTATATATGCATTTTACTATCTAGTCAATGAATGCAAAGTTTCACGCAAATCTGCAAATGAACCGAAGTCGCCCCAATCACCTTCATCTCTCTTGGTGCAATATTTCGGATGCAGGGACCACTTAAAATCAAACCCTCTCTCTCTCTCTCTCTCTCTCTATAGGCCATTTGAAAAACGGTACGAGGTAACAGTTGTGGAGAAAAGGTTGATAAAGTGACGGATCCACTTTGGAAGCGTTTGGGGCCGTGAGTTAATGTTCCTTGATTCCTCCTTCTCCCACGGAAATATCGCAAACTTGGCACGACAGTCGGTGGATTCTAAAAAAATAGTCATTCGAAGATATGAGCCGCTGAAATCCGTAATATCAAATCGCGGACTAAGCACCCATGAAATTAAAACTATACATTCTTTAACTCGTTAAACACTCATCGTGCCATAAGTTGATATGGGAAATCTCCTGTCTCACGTCATTAGCGATTTTCGGTAGAGGAGGTAGTTTTGCGACACCATTTCCATTTACACTCAAATTTCACATCTAATACCTAAAAATACTGAAGTCAAAATCGTCAACTATACCACCTCCAGTAACTGCAGACCTATTTCTCAGCCCATACAGGCTCATATAAATTCTGTCGATTTCAATGTCACCATTATCGTCAGGCATTTTACATTACATATTTTTCCATTATTCCAAGTATTCTTCTGTTATGATCTGAATTGGAAGTCAAATCTCATTTAATTTAGTTGTACGACAGCCGAGGATCTTCTCTGGAAATGAACGAACAGGTGCACTTGGAAAGATTACAACGGATTCATTCATTCAAGTCACGAATCGTACAATGACTCTACGCAACCACGATTCATTTTAAAACAATATCTTCTACCGCCGCGAAGTTACATACTTAAAGTCCGCGTCAACATTCCACTTTTTATCGAAGCATTTTTTCGGCAAGAATATAGTGGAAAATTGTTAAAATAATGCAGCGGAATTGCTGGTAAGGTCTTAACGATAGGTATCATTATGGAATTGTCGATTTGAGTGTACCGTGATAGGCCGCTAAGTCTCGATTGTGCCATACTGCAACGCAGTTAAGGTTTTATTTACACTTTCGAATGAGCGCATTTCATTAAATACCTTATTATCACCAAAAATTGTTTTTATTCTGCACTCACAAGACTTGGACTTCAGGATCTCGTCACAAAATGGAATGTTGAAAATTTGAGATTCCAGTCATCCGCTGAAACGAGTCCGTTCAAAAACCCCTTCGGGTATAGAATTGATCACACACTACAGAACGTATACATTCCCAGTAGGTTGAAAATGAAAACAGATACCGTATTTTCGCAAGTAATTAGTAGAACTGAAATGAAAAACTACATGGGTATTTTTATTAACAACGATTTATGAATCAAAATAGAAGTCTGTATCTATTTATATCCCGTTCTGCAACTGTTGCCACCTCTTTCAAATCATTAATTTGGTTTCCCTCCTTTAACGCTAGAGGTCTCTTTGATTAGGACGATTCATATCCAATAGCCCACTAACAATTTTTAATTCACTGCATTAGGCGTTTTGATTATTAGTATCATCACTGGGCACAAACTCTTCCAATGGGAGAAGAGTGATCAATGTAACACTTAATGGTGAGGCTAATTGAAAGTTTTCAGTGGACAGTACAAGTATAGATTATAGAAGCTTGAAGATGACGTCTTGATGCTTGAAAGTGCAGCATTTTTTGGCAAAAATCACCTAATTTGAACGTTTTTTGCACGCAATTAGCCCTTTTCATGTCTTTAAAGTTGCTGTGTTATTTTTAACTCATTTCTACGTTGAATAAATGATTACGGTAACGCGATGGTATGGATTTCCAACACCAGTATTTGAGTATGAACAGCATAACTGGTTTATTCAGCAGTCTATTGCGCTCTTTCTGGTTTCAATAATCATTTGCATTATCGAAGAGGTCAGAAACAAGGGAAGATAGAAATCAGCTTGATTCTTTAAGCCAAATCCACCATTCGAGTCGATCTGCTTTGGACAGGTCTGGATGTCAGGTTTCCCGTGGACGCGTTTGATTTTTTTCTAGGTCTATGTTTTGTGGTTATTACGTCAAGCCAACTTGGCAAAAATCCTTCCGATGCACCGCTCAGTTCTTGATTCACCATCACCTATGAGCGCTCACAGTGATGTCCCCTCCTTTCACTTTAGCCTCCTTGGTACTAATATATCGTATAGTGTGTGCTGGCCCAAGGAGTGGGCAGCCTGGGGAAAAGCACAATCGGCCGGTGTCGTAAAAGATGCCGATACCCAGGGCTTACCTTACTTGAAAGCAGAAAAAAGTGCAGCTTAACAATTTCCTTCATTAGCATTCTTGCCACTGATTCATTTAAATGATCTCTGATCAAAAGTGAGCCACAATTTACAGCTGGAGTTCCAACCACCAACGAGAAGTAGGTTTAATATAAATAATTCCTGATGAATATAAATAGGATCCTTTGTAATCTTAGACCCTATAAGTGCCTTCCCTGATATGACTCGGAGCTTGGAGACGGCCTATAGTTTAAAACGGAGTTCCTGGCGGGGTTCGTAGCGGAAAGGATACTACAACGTTAATACGGTCTTTATCAAACCCAAATTTATCCCTCCTATTAAGGTGCAGATAAATAAATCACAAATGAATTATTTATTAGGGGCGGCCAAATGAAATGTTGCACTCACTAGTACAATAGCTAGGGCCGGCACTGTCATTTTGTTCCATCAGTTCTCTACTTTAAGGTTTCGAAAGTGGTAATCGTGGGTCACTGAGAGTTCATGACATCATTTCTTGCGTAGGGACTCACCAAGAGGCCAGCAATGGAAATTATACAAGACTTACATTTAAATATTTTATTGGACTCTCCTTGACACCTCGATATTAGTTAACAACAGTTGCATATGACGATCTCTGAATTTTTTCGGAATTTCTTCCGCGTAAGTTGTTTTTGGGTCAATAGTTTCACTGGATGTCATTCCAGCGTCTTCAGATAGAAGTGACAGGGCAATATCTTCGCCCTGAAGACGCTGGCATGACATCCAGCGAAACTGTTGTTCCAGAAACAACATAAGCGGAAGAAATCCAGAAAAAAGCTAGGATGATAAATCCAGCTCCGCGGTACCCTGAGAACCAACAATTACATATTGTTTCACGTTGAAAAGAAAATCGGTACATGTGTAATCGAATGAATAGCAAATTTGTGCCATAAGTCTAGACGTAAAACAGCACTGAATAGCCAAAAAAATCAATTGGTATGTTCCATTGTTTGCATTTTTGAGTACGCGTATCACTTATGATAATACGTACACAAATATTCACGCAAATCTGTCCATACACAAAAATCGCACCCAAACACCTTAATCTACGACACGAATATTGAGTCCACGTCGTCGCCTCAGCATCTCGAAGGAATGCAAACACGTGGGAAGACCGCAAAAGAAAAGTAAAGAAGCGAAGATTATCGAGAGAAGTGAGCGGGGGGGATCCACTAAGTTTACGAGCGAAGTTGGGGAATGCGAAGCGGGATCGCCCCGACTAAACGACCATAGGATATAAACACGCTTTGCGGAGGAGAATTCTCTCCCTTCCCACCACCTCCTCTTCCTCCCCCACCCCTTCCGGTACCACTCCCTCCCTCAGACTGCCCCACCGCTCCGCTATTTCCGGATCGCCACACACATCCCGTGCCACGGAGCGGCGCAGCCACAAACTCGGATTCCGCCCCCGCGCTCCATCGCACTTCGGACTAACGCCCCAATGCAGCGCCTGCCTCCACCGCCCACGTGCGATTTGCCGCCGGGCGGAGGGCCCGTCGCGCCCGCCGGCGTCGCGGAGCGCCGGTCGGCTTCCAAGCCCTCGTGACCTGGTTTCGAATCCCGGCTGGAGTGGCGAAGGTTATTCTCGATGGAATCCTCATCCTCAATCTGGTTCCTGGGTCATATTAGAGCTTTCGTGTCACTCGCTGGAGAAGATTTGGGTGTCATTCAGTGTGATGGAAGCATGAATTTGACATCTTCAGGCGAACTATGGTGAACATTTGTTGCATCATCAATAATTTTCCTCAATTTGTTTGTTTTTGACACGACGCGTTATGAGGTTTTCACGTCACCCTCAGGAAGAGCCTCTTCACCTGAGACTGAGATTCTACCTTAGAGAGAGGCTCTCTACCGGACAGAAAGTAACTACTTGAGGATGACGTTAAAACGCCAAAAACTCATTGAATTTTAAAATGAATTCATGGAAAATTACGACGGAGACTGATGGCATAAATGAGCGGGCAGACGAAACGAAGGACTACTGCGGGAACCTCTAATGTGACCCTCGGCATCTTTAACCCACCCCTCTGGCATTGTTTCCTCTTCCTGACATAACTGTCATGGTGAGTGCTATTACGTACTGTTTCCCATAAATTTCCACTTAAGTTGCAGGCCTGCCCGATGCAACAGCGGATAATTCGGGTCCGAATCGCGTCAGAGGCGAATGCTTTTTTCGTTGGAAATCTCTCAATCACCACTAGGGTGCCCTGCGAAACATGGTGGCAGTGCCATAGAAGGCCCTTCTCAGAGGAGGAGACCATTTGCTGACTACTGGCTCCGAGGGGTAGTCTCCACGTTTGACTACCAGGGTTCTCAGGGTCGCAAACCTTCATTGTTAACTTCATAGTGCTCCATCTTCTATTCATATCGACTCTCTAGGGACCCTTGACTTCCATCCAGCTGTTTACATGGGTTTCTGCGATGGGTCGCAAACAATACCAGCGTATTTTCATCCGGCATTCTGTGGATCGTAAACACTGCCTCTAGTGACCCTTTTCTGCTCTCTTCAGTTTAATGCAGCGAAAGTTGGCAGCGATACCTACCCTATGCTCTCATCTCCCCTACACACCTTTGCCGGCCCCCTCCTCATGAACCCACTCCTTCTAGACAACAAGCGTTGTGCAAGTGACTACCACTATGTTTCGCTACCAATATTCTTCCACGTAGAGTACTCTGTCGGATAGTTCCAACGATGAATAAAGCTTGAATCCTGGTGGTGACGAGGCTTATTTCAAGTGGAATCTCAAGCCCTACTCTGGTGCCTTGTTGAGAGCTCTTCAAGAGAGAGTTTAGGCGTAGCAAAACTTGTTGGCACTCACCAATGTTGAACATGAAGTCAGTGAGGGTAACTTGAGCATTTGTGTGAGGGCATTAGGGCCAAAGGATTCCTCTGGGGACTCATGGACGTCCACTTACACTGAACGCTCTCCACTCCTTGATTTTCTGATCCTCAAAAGGGAGACGCACCAAGGTTTTCTATGCCTATAATCCACATCCTTTAGCATTTTTGGGTTGAATTCGGCCGATTCCGACGGCATCTCTCTCAAACAACTTACATTTATCGGAGGGTCCTCTTTCTACCAGTTAAGGGGAGTAGAAACTACGTTACATTAACGTTCACACTTGGTCATTTCGAGATGCGTAAAATTAATGGTTCTCACAGTTAGGTTATTATACATAATACATCGCAGAATTCGAAGAGTTTGTGTGTAACTCTTGGGAGGAATGAGTAATAGAGCCATGAAATACATTTTCAGACCACTGAGGCATTCATCGCAATGATTACATGCTATTCGATAAAGAAATCCTATTTTCACTATTCTTCATTTGTAAAATGGAGTGAATTGGCAAATGTTTTCTTCAATTGCTACTATTAATCATGCCAAAAAATGAAATTATAAACTAGTCTAAAATAGATCGTTCCCAATGGAGCAGTATTTGGTAAGGACTAACATGACCTACTCACTTGCGAATCCATCCTATGAAGAAGAATAATCATTTGGATTACGTCATTTTACAAGAATGTAGGCTTCATAGAAAATTTTCAGTCATGATAAGGAGTATGTCATAGGTCTTCCTTGGTAGTCTTGCATGCAGACAGCACCAGGGTTCCGCGGTCAGCCCGTATCGCCTGCCCTCTACCAAACCTTCTGTACTTAGCTACTGAGTCACTAGATCCTTCCATTCATTGCCAAATTCTATCGCATTTCGGCGAATTTCCATTTCCAGTTTCGAAAAGTAACCAACTTCCCCTAAGTTCCAAAGTTTCAGCAGGATCGGTGATAGGAAGCTGTTTGTCCAGAGAATAAGAAAGAATGAGATTCTGAGCTGAGTGAAATTTGACAAGCGTTTTAACCTTTGCAGCTAGCCTCATGAAGCTCAGTTCAGAGCGAGGAACCACCGGGCCTGACTGGTTACGTAGCCGGCAGATAACCATAGCGAAACATGGTGGCAACCGCGTAGAGAACACCTTTTTGATTGGAAGATTCCCAGGAAGAGTGCAAATGACCTCATTATGAACGAACAGGGGGAGTAAGGTAGTATCCAAATTTGATAACTAGGGTTCTCAAGGTCGTACTCGTTCAATGAAAACTCCATAAAACTCAATCTGTTATTCACACCAAATTTCTGGCTCTCTATGAGCCTTATTTCAATTGTTTAAATGAGCTTCTACAATTGACTGCAAGCAAAAGCAGCTTATTTTGTCACAGCTTTGTTTGGATCGTAAATACTCATAAAATGTGC
The DNA here is from genome assembly GCA_963169105.1 of Ceriagrion tenellum. Classification (NCBI taxonomy): domain Eukaryota; kingdom Metazoa; phylum Arthropoda; class Insecta; order Odonata; family Coenagrionidae; genus Ceriagrion; species Ceriagrion tenellum. Next base: position 82,230,315 of record OY720638.1, on the reverse strand, counting down.
GGCAGACACTTTCCCACACTCTTGAGTTAAACAGCTATACTAACAGTGTGGCCTAAACTATATTGTCATTTCCTCTGCTCCTTATCCAACCTCTTCCTCACAAGCGTTTTCCTCCCTCTTTAGACCTTCGCGCAAGCGAATATCACCAAATTTCGCTTCCACTGTGATAGGCCGAAGGTCATGGTTCAATACTCGATACAAGCAGAGATTTTTCAGCGGAATCCTGAGATCTACTTGAGAGTCACGCAGGAACAACTGACATTGCTGTACCCAGTCCGTAGGAAGGTAGGATTATCATTGCAACATTTCCTTTAGAGCAGGCTAACACCGGGCTTCTAATGAGGCAAATGACCTCAGTTGTGGCCGCCTCCGTAAAAAACTCACAACTGTAAAAGGAATCAATCATCCAGTAAGCGTCTTTTCTGCTGAGCTCTGACGTACTGATTTTAAATAAAAAGATAGCTCGGATCTTGTCAGCACTTATACTTTATTTCTAAACATGATAGCAGCAACTATTTTTGGCTTTGGTTTTTTAAAATGGTTTTTGAAAATGACATTTGGCTACTAAAATAATGCTTACAAGAAGAATAACGTTATAGTTTTGAAGAGACAACTTGGTTTCCCAAAGTAATTCCGCGTCCATCTCTAAGGTGATTCAATTTTAGACGAAGATATCCGACGATCGATGTAGTGTGGCGACGGAGGAGGTGAGGGAGGTAACCATAGATAGTGATGCAAAGGGTCCAATCTACTCCACGAAAAAATCACGAGGTAAACACATGCAAAGCAAGTGACCGTTCACTATGTATTTAACAGGGGTTATATCTTGAGGTCTCATCATGGAAAAATCAAAAAGGGACAGGCAGTGGTGATTCATACTGCTTCTTGAATCACTTGTGTTGGAAACAACTAGAAAGATTTTCTGACTGACCCTCCAAAATGAACAACTTTCTAGCCCTGTTTCGCAGGTGTTAAAATGTTCAACGGCTCATCTCCAAACATCGTACTGCCACGCTGCTGTCAAACTGCGCAGCACTACGAATGTTTGTAGGAGCTAAGTTTCCGTCCTTTGGATTGGCCGTAAAACTATGGATTGAGAGTCCAGCATCAGCATTCCACGGGGACTAACGCTAATAATCTCCATACCCTAATAGATCCTTCCCTTGGCGTCATACCGAAATCTCCACAGAGGCGGGAATTACCCCAGTTTCCCAGAATTACCCCAAATCCCGCTTCCCCAAATAACCATACCCTGAAAATCTGCATAAAGAACCATGATCTGTAAAAATAAACCAATGAAGGGGAGACGTAATTGATGAGCATTATAAACTCAGCTGAGGCCTAACGTGAAAGTACAGGCCGAGACGATTCCTTTTATGCCACTAAACATTTTCGTAGATTGAAGGGTTCGCCATATTCCCTAAGTCACACACAACTCCCACCACCAAGGCTCTTTCAAGGTTTGGATTCCTTTGAAGATTGCACACCTGTCTCCACCGCCACTTTGGAAACCTCCTATTCCAGAAGGCAAATGAGAAATAGCAACCTTTGATCTTTTTTCGTTCACGACTCATAATTAGAATCCATTCTCGGAAGTTCTCCATACTCAACTAGCCTGATGAAATATCGAAAGGCGTCTTTGATTAAGTGTGAAGCGAAATGAGCATTCGTAACTGATAAAGAGTACATATATAGCTCGCAACTTCTCTTCAAAATGAAACGTCCCGCATTAATAATCAATGATCACTTCTCCTGCCTCTTCAGGACCTCAACATATAAAGTGTTTTTCATTTTTTAAATGCAGCTTTTCATAAAAAAACTCCATTATGGCAATGACGAGCAAAGTTGTGTTTGAAACCCTTAGGCCCTTTTTCTGAGCATAATCACGTGAAAGTCATTCCAGCTTATAATTTCTCCTGACTTTTAAAAGGTTTACTCCCATATTATAAAGTAAACTCTCATTTGCTCATGTGTAAACTAAAATTGTAAATCGTAATTGGAGAAAAACGTCATTTGCCACGAGATTATAAAGTAGACTAGAGTTTTGTACTTTATTTTCGATCATGGTTCTTCTCATTTAGAGGTAAATATGCTACATTTTGACATCGTAGACACCGTTAACCTGTTCAAACGAATGCCTATTTTTGTTTCCTTAAACTTTCTCGGAAAATCTAACCCTCACACCCTCGAACTTCGGCGATTGGTCATAAGTTTCCCCCGCAAGGCTTCATTTCTCTCAAGAAGTAGCACGTCTGGCAAGCTACATATGCTTTTTTCCACTGATGAAATTGGAGTAAATAATAATATAATTATGATGATACAATTTATTGGCCCTTTAAGTCATGAAAATAATTCATTAAAAATAAAGAGAGCACTTTTGGTCGCCCTTGTAGCGAGCAATTTGACAATTTAAAATACAACCTCTTTAAAAACATTTTAAATACACAAGTCCCAAAAGACCGCGCTACAGTGACCACAAATTTCTTCTCAACAGAAAAAGACCAATCAATCTCTCTTTTGCAAATAGCCAAGATTTTTTAGGTTTTCAGTTTAGTGCTTTATTTTTCATTTAATAAGTCAGAAACCCGACATAACTTTTAATGCGTTCAGTAATCACTCATACCCTCTCTTTCTTCCGCTCACTGAAGCTTCTTCCGATAGTAACGATTCATTTCACACGAAAAATCACTAGCGGGTGACTCGTTGAAGCAACTGCGCGGCTAGTTCCGTAGTTTTTTGAAAATATGCCTTGGAACGTTTCACACATAGTTCACACTATGGGCTATAATAGGCATTCGTTTCCTGCGTAAATCTTCATGATGCCGGAGGTGAGATGTTGTTAATAGCAGGAGGAATAATATCACTGCGTTATGTAGAGCACCACCTTTCACATCATGGATTCTTTCAATTTGCTAATATTATTCCCCGATGGAATTTTTTTAATTCGGCTCAGTGCTGGGATTTGTTACCAACTTTTACCTCCTTTTACCGTTTTTTACCGTTTTTTCGTTTACCTTTCACTGTAACCAAAACCTCATTGAGGTGAACATGAACACACGGAGCGTAAATCCATCTGCACTCTCGATTGGGCACGCACTGTCAACATTATGTGGGACATTCCAAACAGAACTTGAGTCAAGACACGTCACTGAGGCGCTTGAAGGTCTAATGCCGTGATTTCGTGGCTCTCATCACTAAGCTAGCTATAGGCCAAAAACTGAGACAACCATGCGTACCTTACGCTGCACAATGAAGCACATAAGCAGGAGGTGCAAGAAAATAACGTAATCAGCGCGTTCACATGGCACAGTACACACATTCAACTCCTTAAATTATGCTTCAGTGAAAAGTGCCCTCTGAATACTGTGAGTTTATACCATGATCCAGGGCCCGGAGTGCGGCAAATTTGAAAGACAACTCCCAGCTGCACTAATTGAGCGTGCGATCCAGCTCAACTAATCCGTTTCAAAGTCGAAGTTTTTGTCATGAACCTATGTGGGTGTAACATTAGTTCTGCAAACATTCTGCAGGCGGCAGTAGTGTAACATGTTGATGTATCTCCAAACTCGCGTTTAGCAGGGAAAGGGACCCGCCGCACGTACCTCTGAACTAAGAAAAAATATCTAATATCATAAGCTAAGATGTAATTCTACTTTTTTGTGATTTCATTGCTTTCATTTTACGACCATAGTTCTATTAAGTTTTTTGGCATTATTGCTTATAAAATTCCAAAGTCAATTAGCCATATAGAATTTCAGGGACAAAATAGCATTTCAGGGACAAAAATATTCAATATAGAAACTAAATAGCGACTGTAAAATGTGAAATTATCAGGTGACAGTCGTCTATCGCATAAATTAGTGCCCCCAAATAATTACAGGTATTTTAGCCTTGTGTATACTTCTAGTATTCTGTTTAGTGGGTAATTTCATTAAAAAATCGATACTTTTGAGGTTAATGACACAACGATGTCATAGGAGCGATGATGTAGCTAGCCCTTAATTATTTCTGCAAAGAGTAATGGCAGGCCAAAAGGAGGATTCGTTTTTAGCTTCTGATACGATGACTCATGGATACGATAATACGATACGATTACCTGAAAAGAGGTAATGTTAGGGGGTAAGTTTCCGCGGTTTCGATCAAATCCAGAATTTACCGACTGAAGTGTTAGTGAAACTTTTGCCTAGTAAATCCAAAGAACGCGGAAAGATCCCGGATGCCATGCAGAAGCGTAATAAAAGATCAAAAACTCTCGACTAGAATTTTTCGATTTATTTGTTTTACATTGAAGCCAAATATGGTCTGAAGCAAGTAATTTTACAACAGTATAAGAATATAATATCCCAGAGACTATTTATCACATATAGGAGCTGAGAAATGCTGAAGGTTATATAGAACGAAGTGAAAAACGACATACGGCACCTTTAAAATAAATAAATTTAAATTACCGCTCATAAATCGACTATCTCTCCATGAAGTAATGAATAAATACCGTAGCAAGTCAGCTAAGCACTTCCCTCATTGAAAAATGAGTACTTTAGTTCAATTCACGCTTCAAAATAAAATCATTGACGCAGGTAAAAATTTGTTACTTCGGTTCTAAACGTTTTTCATGAGGGCCACCATCCTTAATAAAGACATTTTATAAACTCTCTTGAGCGGTCAACACCCCACTTGTTCCAGTGACAAGAACTTAGGCGGAGATATGAAAAAATTGTGATTATTAATTAGCACCATTACGTCAGCGCTACAGGAAATGGTTTACAACTAGATAGGCATAAAGCAGGTATCCAAATCAATCAGCATCTTCTCATATAATTTCCTTTATTAAAATAATCGATAAGTGCAGAAAAATTTACTAAATTTGTATTATTGCAAAGCTAGCGCTTCCGTCGCTTGTCACGCGTAGGGAAATATCATGACAGCCAGCCTAGTGGCGGTGGTGAAGGAAATAAATGCTTAATTAACGCTTTAAAGTGGTATTGAAACGTGGCGGTATATGTTTAGAAGACTTCCATGGAAGAGACCATTGCCTGCAAACTAAGTGTACACGGGAAGTTAAGTAGTTATAAAGTCTTAACTACCAGCATTCCAAACGTCACTAACCTGCTTAATCACCATAAAAAAGCTGGACTAATGAACTTTCTAGCAATCTATGGCTCTTAATCTAACTACTTGGATGGGTTTCTTCGATGATTTAAGAAAACCATCGTCATATTTTGATGAGGTTTCGTATTTGATCGCAGACATACCCATGAAACGAGCGGCTGGCCATTTCTTTGTCTTAAATTAAATATAGCCCTGTTTGCAGTATAGCCTACAATGTGATGTCCTCTCGTTACAGCTCCTTTTCCCACACTTATCAGGCAAGTCTATCCCTCTTCCATGTTAAGATTGTCGCTGGTAACTGCCGTGAAGTTTAGCAGCTATAATTCCGTGGTATCCAAAATCCCTTATTTTCAAATCATGGTAGTCTAATAAAGCTTGTTCAAACTCACAGCCAACGATATTACTGAGGTAAATCACTAGATATTGTTATGAAAAGGCAATTCTCAATAACAAATCATTACGAATATGGCGCTCCGACTGAATGCGTACGAAGGATAACGTCTAGACGAGTTGAACAATAGCGCTAAAAATGGATCTATTCTTAAACTCGTTAGGAAATAGTTGCAACATCAATCGGCTCGTTACCTATGTCAACGGATTCTTAGAAAAAGTGGTGATTCGGCCAGTAATAATTGACGATATTGACAATCTAATAAACGACTGGCCTTAGGTAACGTCATCGGTAGGATGATCGTTTGACCGTCCATTGGAAGTGAAAAAATTTGTTTTTTTAAGCACAGCACTAAGTGTAGCACTTTACCCGTCGCAGAAGACAAAAAACTGTAACCTTCTTGATGCCTTTCGTCAAAGACTAGGCAAACGTCGAAACCGGGTTTCTCTCAAGGCTTCCTGTATCGGATCGGATTTTGGGGAGGCGACCGACAGCTAAGGTCATTTGCGCCATCGGGGACAGGTAAGGGAGGATGGGTGGAGAGAAACCCGGTGTCGCCATGAAACCCATGTCGCCACGCTGCTCCTAATGAAAGACGCCATGGGGACTAAAGTTTAACGTCTCATCCGACAGACGGAGTACTGTACTTGTAGTGCCTTCCACAAGACTCCCAAGTAGCGATCGGGTTTCCTCTGAAAAAATATCCTCCTCTGCAGGGATTTGAACCCTGGCCGTCCGTATGGTTAACCAGTGCTCTAACCACCACACCAACCCAATCTCTTCCACGCTTAATCCATTCCCCAATGGTCGTACCTTTCCTACCAACCCACCTGTACCAAATAGCGCAAATGTCCTACGCTGTCGGTCGTCTCCCCAAATAACCAGCCAACCAATATTAGCTATGCTTCTCATTTGCTCAGTATTACGCTTGGATTTTTTTTAACTAATGCCTGGAACATTGCAGCTCCGAGCGAAGAGCGCCACGAAATATTCAACCACGCATCCTTCAAAATGAAACGGGGTAATTTACTCAACCCCGATTTCAATTTCAACTATTTTTTGCCATGACAGGCGTCAAAAATTCATAATAACCAAGTACTGCTGGTGCAGACAGAACAGACTCAGAGATGTTTTAATTCGAGGTTCACCCAAATATTTGAATTCCTTCAAGGAATGAAAACGTTCGCTGATTGGCTGACATGATCATGACGTCACGGTTCTGTTGCGCAAGCATTATTATTATTGTGTATTCTACCAGTAAAGGTAGGTTTTGTTGAATGTCAGAGAATCTCCTCCCGGTCTTTTACACATTCAGGGGCCTATCTCCCTCTAGTATCTCCTTTTTCGCCTCTGCAAAAGATCTACCATTCTTCATCCCGTCCATGAAACCTATTCTCTTTCTTCCCCTACCCCGCTTGCCCAACATCCTTCCCTCTATCACACTCTTCAGCAACCCATCACCCATTATTACATCCTTCAGCCATCTACCCTGCCTATCCCGGATTTCATTCAAAAGTGTTCTTTCCTCGCCCACCATCTCAAGCACTTCCTCGTTAGTCTTCCTTTCCGTCCACCTAACCTTCTATATCCTTCTCCACACCCGCATCTCAAATGCCTGCAGCCTATCCTCGTCCTCCTTTGAATAGCAGGGACGTAAGGACCATTTTTGTTAGTATCAAAGTCAATCGCGAGTACCGGAAAGCAAAACAGCGAGATGGATAGTGGATTTGCCTAAGCATCCACACAAAACCCTCCAATCGTTCATACCGTAGTTGTGGAAAAAGTTTTTTCCAAAAACGAAGACCGCATGAGCGCTGAGATGGGGACGAAAAAAATGAAAATTCTAATTTCGTATGATACTTTCAGGACGCCAATATCGCAAATAAAAATGTGAACTTAGTCGCATCTATTTAGTAAATCTTCACTCATCTCTAAATAATCAGCAGCCATTGAGAAAAATTTATTGTCGATCATTTTTCCCACTCAAATCTGGCTCACCATTCTACGGCGACGCTGCTATTGGATATATGCCGGTCACGAGAGATTAGTAACGAGAGAGTAGAAAATATAAACTTCAACGTATACTCGAGTGACATTTGAGCACAAGGTTAGGCTTAAGGAATAAAATGTTAAAGCGGAGGTAATTGAGGACGACAACAACGGCTTTCAAAGCGTTGCTTGCAAGGACCACACAGCGGCAAAGGAAGACTTTTAGCCATTTTTGTCTCGTCTTATCGGGACGAGAGTTAATAGCGGATAATTTTATACATTCACCATTTCAGTAAAATTTCCTGGTGTTTTGTCAATGGACATTTTACAAATAATATTTAATTTATTGATATCTCTACTCTTATAAGTTATCCAATAATTTCCAATGCAAAAATCAGGACGTTCAAAATATTACAAAATTCTCCTGGTTTTCAAATTAGAATAAACATTTACATCTCCTTTAATTTTTCGATGTATGTCTGAAGAGCACAAAACGTGGTATATGCCAAAATATACCCAGTGGTGAGTGAAGAGTATCTCAGTGGCATAGAGGCTAGACTAATTTATTTTGAATGCCCCTAGTGATTTTTAACGTTTTCAAGGGCCAGGTACAAGGTTTTCTTCATATATTTATTTAATTTACGGAGGATTCTGAGCCACCTGATAAATCCATGTGTAACTATCTCCCTTGTTCAATGATTTTATGCAATGAATTTTAGGCCACTATTGTAAAATCTACTAGTTAAGGAATGACTTCCTAACTTTCAAAATAACGCCGGTCGGTGAGGATGGCAGCAGGGTAGCGTTCTCGCATGCCAATAAGTACGTTGCGGTTTCGAATCTCACCCGAATGCAATGTTTCACCCGGAACACGCTTTTATTGAATAATTAAATTCTTAGTATTTCGAGGATAATATTACCAATGGAATAATTACTAATTTATAATGATAAGGATGTAATGGTTAGTTTTTCAAATATCAATGATAGACTGTTTCTTTGGCATATTTCTTATTATAGTATGTGCGTTTTCTTTATTCTATGCTGATGCTAATGAAATATAAATTTGACCAAGACCTGGCCAAGAGAAAAAAATTTACTGATGGATGCAAAATATGAATGGAGACACACCAGAATGCCAAATTGGTGCCAAAATAGATTTGATAGCCTAGCCCAACAACACTACTTTGGAATTAAAATTTTTTTGGAGGTATCACTATAAATTCTGTGTGACCTTATCTTTTCCACCGGACATTACTCTCATGACGATTTTTCTATCTTCTGCCCCAAGAAATTCAAGATCTTTCTGCTGGCTTTAGACGAACATGCTGCCTTTCGAGGCTGGCAATCAAATAATTGAGGAACAACGTCTTCCTTCATTATGATAGGCCCCCCTCATTATTTTATAATGCAAGTAGTTCTCCTTATAATCCACAAACTGTGAACGAAAATGACACTGAATTTCATTCTTTAGAAAAAAACATCGATTCATACAAAGATAGTCCAAATACCGTACTTTCTCGAGAAAGTTGCATGCGAATTTCCAATGGTTTCACGAGAAAGACGAGCGATTACGTAAGTTATAAGTTAGTCTAAATGAGCCAAACTCAGGATTTTATCATGTTTTCCCGGGAACAAAACCTAGAAATGGTCTTCAAAGACAACAGAAATTGTTTTGGCACTGAGTTTCCTTAGACGTTCATCTCAGCGGAAAGCGTTTGTCATTGCATTTCTTTTTCTCTCGTTCTTCAGGGTTAAACAAAAACCTTATATGACGCATTCGTCGACGTATTATTGCATAAGGTAGCATCACACTATTCTCAATTCTTTGATTAATGAGCTACACCATCCGGAGAAAACGCCTCAGAGCATTCTGATGCCTACAGCACGTCCACAACATGAAGGTTAAACAGAGCCGTGAAGTCATGACATGGGGACGGTACGTTTTCGGCGCATAATTTAGGCGGGAAACTTCAAGTTTAGTTTTGAGCTTAAAAATTTGAACTGCATCCTAATACACGCATGTATATGATGGATTAATTGAGTTAAAAAAACTGAAACTTGTTTTGTTTCAAATTGGCAATGTGCCAATTTCACTACGGAGCAGAATGTCGTAGTCCATAAATGAGATTCATACGGATGGATTTTGGTTACTGATTGGCTACACAAGAGTTTTATAAAATCAAGCAAGGCTAAACTGAACCCACAAAGGCAGTTGCACCCTTCCAACGATGAAACCGATCACATTTTTTAAATCTGTTATCCATTGATGCGACATCCAATGTCGCCATTAGCACAATAAGCGGTAACCGGATCCTTGGGTTTAAATCAGCGGAGGACAGAAATGGCAGTAGCTGGTCTCTTGCAACGTATAGTACCAAGAGATATCAAAGTTGCGTTAAGTACTCACAGCATTAGGTGCGGGAGTCGCACCCGTGACCCGAGGATTAGTAGGCGAGGGCTTTTTAACCGCGCCGCCACCGTTGCTGACGAACTGCTGTGAAGAAGTAGCGTGGGGGAGGGAGGGGCGGGGCGAGGGGAAATGAGGGGGTTGAAAGGGCCATTGGTTCGGATATCGGAAGGGCGAAGGGGGTTCGGGCGAGAGGGGTTTTTGAACAGGACGCGGCTCGTTAGCAGGGAAAAGTCCCCCCCGTTCGCGGCCAGGCACCCCTCGCCACGCCTCTACCACCCCCACAACCCCGCCGACACTCCAGCCTCCTCGCCCAACCCCCCCGTTGCCCCCACAGCCCACAACGGGGGCCCATTCGCACGCAGGCATCGCGACCCACCAGCCCCTCCACGGGCGCCAATCCCTCAGAAACAACCAAATATTCATTCGCCCGCCCACACCCCTCCTCTCATCCCCCCCCCCTGTGCTCTTAAGCGGCCCAGAGCCATTGTATTTTTTCCCCCATTTGACTCGCCCTTTTTATTATTTTTTATACACACACGTTAACGGGTGGCTCGAGTGCGAGAAAGAGGCAAACTGCACGGGCGACGAGGAATTTTTTTAATTTTTAATTATTAAAGGAGTAATTTTTGTCAACCGTCCGGTATATATCGTTTCGTGCCTCCCTCCCAACTCTTCAGCCGATCTTCAGCCCTTCAGCCAGCCACTTTTTAACCGCGCCGCCACCGTTGCTTAAGTCCGCTCCTGCCAGGCAGAGAGTTCTGGAGCGCATGGATGCTATCACCGTACTCGCCGAACAGTACGGTGTCTTAGTTACCAGTCAAGAGAAATGACCAAAAACTGAAACTGAGCGTATATTATACGAAGCTCCACGGTCTGTTGGTATCGAGTGAAAAGTGTACCATTGTTGCCACATTTCGCCAAACCATGTTCAGCTCTAAGACCCAGTCTTCGGTTCTGGGCAAGAATTTGGCAACAAGGGACTCCGGATCACTCGATATGGCTTTCGCAGAAGTTCCCGGCATACACTTTCATGTAAAGAATAGGAGGTCAAAGTAGAGGGGAAGAAGGGATTGGACAGAGATGTGTGCCTTTCCCAGATATCCTATCGTGCGGTCTGATAGGAAGACTAGTGGAAACAGGATTCTTTGGCGCTAAAAAATGGGTCATTGTTCGGCAATTTGTTATCGCTTGATTAGCATTCGGTGCGAATTCCGGCTTCGGCTGATTAGCAACGCGCTCTTTGGCTTAGTTCTGTCGATTCTTAACTCTCAATACTCTTTATACACGCAGTCCATAGCAGTCGAAGTCAAGTCTTTAGACTATTTCGTTATCATGTCTTAAAACTTATTTCAAAAAACCAGATTCGGGCTTAACAAACGCTTACAAGGCTTTTCGGTAACCTCATTTCTGAATAACTTGGAATTGAATCTCCTCCGTTAAAAGCCTCGTGGCAATATATATTGAAAAATCGCTACTTAATTGCAAATCTCCATTCATGAAAGCTGTACTTCGATAAATATCTACTATGATCCTAAATGATACTGAGTAATTATTGGTCACATTTTCCGTCATTACTAGGGAAGAATTTTCTTTTAGAAATGCATGGCTCATTTTTGCAAGAATGTCTCCTTCTTTTAACCATCTCTCCTCTATTTGAATTGTTAGGTTTTTAATTTTCTCTCCAGAGAAGTTTCATGAAAAAGAGCTATATAGAAAGCTAACAGGGAACCCTGAAACATTCTTCTGTATTTTTATACTTTTAGCCCTATCAAGGCAATTCCGTTTGGTAATTGTATGGAGGTAGAATATACCTGCGCTCGTGTGTTGATAGCAGCTGTTATAAATTCTTATATAAAGTTGTTACTTTATCCATGCTGGAACATGACGATGTTGGATTGCAACAACACCATGGAAGTAGAAATTATGTTCATTTGTTCAGTATTTTAACCAACCATTATTAAAAATCCAAAACTTTCCGCGCGCACACGTCCAAGACCGCCATCTTTTGAAAATCATTCTACGTTATGAGCGAAGAGTTGTGTGCTCCGTCAAAAGTTAAACGGCAACTTAAGAACTTAAAGGAGTGCAACAGCTTACGTTAATTACGAATATTTCTACACTTCGCGATCCTATTGTTTTCGTTACCATGAATATGTTTTCTTACTAATCATTGGAAAAATACTTTTAAAATAATAAATTAAATATAATTGTAAAAATATTTTTTATAGCTTTCATTCATTGTAATTTGTATTTTAGATTTTTTAATAACTTTACTTGAATTTAGAGGGAAAACATCGACTTTTTCATGCCATTTGTGGCAGAGTATGCAGTGTTGAGAATATTGAAAACTCACCATGCCCAGCTAGAGGCAGTTGCATCGTTACTGTAATCCTATTCAAATGTGTGAAATTCACAGTGGAAAATCATTCGCCTGGACTGGGAATCGAACCCAGATCCCTCGATTTCGCGCCGAGTGCTCTAACCAGTTAAGCTATCAAGGCGTCCTCTTCCACTGAATCTCATGGGGGCTTTAAGGACTAAGTTGTCCTCATAGGTACCGTGCATATAATGCCAGAGGTATCAGTATGCGAGCGCTGAGCGCTACAGTCCACGAGGTGAAGCATAACTTTAACACATATATGCTTATTTAGTACATTTTCAAAGAACTACGGAACTAGCCGTGCAGTAACTTTAACGGAGTCACCCGCTAGTGGTCACACAATCGTGTGAAATTCACAGCCAAAAAAAATCGCCTCGAATGGGAATGGAACCCAAATTCCTCGATTTCCCATGATCATTAGCGGGTGGCTCCGATGAAGTTACAGCTCGGCTAGTTCCGTGGCTCGTTGAAAATAATGGTATTCGATAAGATTCACTGGCCGTCGAAAACGAATGAATTCAGAAAACCAAACACAATCTCAAGCCTAATTTTGTAGTATTGTCTATTTTGTCGTTTCGATGACCAAGAGTCTCATGTTTTCAAATTGAGGGGGAGGGGTTATGACCCGGTAGTGCAATTCTCAACGTCAGTACCAGAGGTCGAGGGACCCAGTGTCAGAGAGCGATTCCTCCAGGGCACATCCCTGGACCACCGAGGCGACGCGCCAATAATAACAACATCGGAGAGGGAAGCCGCGTATTTGGATTGGATGGCGCGTCGGGAGCGGATCTAAGTGTGAAATGAAATCCAGTGATGCACGGACGAGAGCCGTCACCCCCTTCCCTGCCCCAAGTGAATCGATGACCACAGGAACCCCGAGAACTCGAGAAACAAACCGCCACGACAATTTATATACGCAGGAAGCCGACATAGTGGTCCATTCCCTTTCTCGTCCAACACACGGAGCGGCGAGTGCAAACTGGATTGGTTCAAGTTGAAGGACACTACCGCCTTCCCACGAAGCTGCGGGAATGGGTGTCTGTTTTTTCTCAACGTAGAATTGCTCTAAATGGTCAGTAGCGGGCGCGTTTTATCTTCCGACCACAAATTCTCACTGCTCCCCCTATATATTAACGCAAGAGGTCAGTGATATGACAGCAAGAGATACGTTTAGTCGCGGATCAACTATAATAAGAATATATCTGTTAGGGGAGATATATAACACTATTCTTCATTCAACAAAAGAAGCAAGGCCACGACCGTGGCTGAACAATTGACGTTCAACGGGAATCGATGAAGACACCAAAATGTTTTCTCATTGAAAAATGCCAGCATATTTTAGCGAAATTAACGCAAACGCGTGATCTCAATTAGCACCCATTCATTCCATAAGAGAACGAGGGTGCCAAGTGACGAAATATTCCTTTCCTTTGGCCCCAGAAGTCAGAATGGTATATCCTCAGCGCAACAGATTTTCAGGGGTAACAAGGAAACAGCTGAACACAGCCATTTTATGACGAAGAATTGTTGGATATTTGAGTCATAATCAAGCTACCTCGGACATCATTAGGAAGGCTTATTTAATACCGCAGTGATAAATAGAGTAATATTCATAATATGCCCTTTTTACTGACACCTAGCTGGGACTTTTCATTAAAGGGCATCCACCGCCATATTCTCTCCGGCTTTAACAACCGTCTCAACAATTTCAGGACATATTGATGCCTAAATGATAATGAGTGATGTATACGGAATAACCAAGAGTCTCAAAAACCCATTATCAATATTACGATAATCTCTCTGGCTAATTATTGGAAACATGATTTTCAGACGGCAATATCAATCATTTATGGCTGGAATAGTGATATCCATAAAACATAAAGATAACGGTAGCATTCGTGGTGACTTGTTTGCTCAAACGAGAGAATCCGAGAAAACTGCTAAATGAATCAATGTGAAATGATTTTCAACATAGAAATGCATGCCTGGTGTCTTTTACTGCTTTTTACGTAAAATTTCTCCATGTATGTTTCACTTTCTAAAGAGCGTCTCCCGTTGTGCCCCATCCATTTTTTTCAGAAACACCAACCTTCAGCGTTCAATCTAATACGAAATTTTACCTGAAGATATGCCACACTCATCAGCACCCTTAACTTACATGCCACCTCTCTAAAGCATAGTTCGGCCTCAAAAATCAGCACTCTTCCCAGTCGACACCTTACCTCAGTCAATACCTTCCGAACACACAGTCCTCCATCTAGTTTTACTCCATTCAATGAATCAACGTCTTGAGGAAAAATATATATAACCCCTGGAATTCAGAATCCCACAAAATTACGGGCACAAAGCCGTGACTTCACGAGAACGACGTTACGTTTTATGGTCACCCAGCACTGATTGGTGCGACATTTCCAACACAACTACGGCACGCTTCAAAGTTTACCCATTTAGAGCGATTTTGTGAACAAACACAGCGTTTACTACATACGGTCATCTTCCTGAGTCCCCATCGGTCCTGTCCAAGCCTTGTTTGAATAGAAATCCTGTTAATGATAACTAATAATCGGACAAGACACTGAGGTGGAATGAAAGCAGGTCAAACAAGTTGGAACATAACCCACCAAAAGTATGAGCATGGCATCAGCACGTGATTCGACTTCACTCGGTATTAGTCTTTCTTTGAAAAAAATAATCAATAAATACCGAAATTTTTCATAAAACTTTTAATTTTTTAGTCTTATTAACATAGTCCTGTGTTACGAGGGATTCACCATGCACAAATGGGCTGATCGTAAATGGATACTGCAGGTCCAACTTCAAAGTTACTCATAAAACAGATCACTTAAAGCACCAAGTTCAAATAAATTACTGACAAATACTTTCATTCCTGAATTGCCTAAATCAGTCGATATTTTACCTTTTCTTAACGCTCGCTTTTAATTGAAAGTATTAAAGACATGTCTCCGAGACAGATAAATGTAATAAAACTCATTTTATAATCATAATTTGGCATTAAAATGTGTAAAGAATGTCCCGTTCACAATATTAGTTTGATAGTCGAGCTAAAAATTCATAAAATTATTTACTAACAATATATAAATACTATTAGCCAGATTTTGCGAAAAATTAAAGGTTAATTTAACTGACAAATCTCATATCCAAGAAATTAGAAAAGCTCTTGACACAATGAGTTCCTTCTCACGAGGCACAGTTTGGAGAATATCTCAAGAAGCCCAAGCTGACGCCTCGAGAGTAGTTGAACAGGTCAATTGCCCAAAACTTTCGGGCTGCGACCATGGCGTTACATTCAAGCTCAGGGAAAGAAGGTCAAGAGTAGGCTGCGAGCCTGTCAGCTGCGAGAGGTCGAACGATATAACCCGCCGAGACAGGTGCAATATTTTTTTTGCAGAGCCCAGCCCACGAAGGGGGACACGTGCCAAGGAATGCCAAAATATTTAATTCCTCCCTCCCCCACAAGCCTCCTTCTCCGGCCCACGCTTTTTTTAAAACTCACCCACGAGAAACGTTCGCGCACAGAAAATAGATCACCGGTCTCCTCCCCCGCTTTCCTGCCCCACTGCCCCCCAAGGATCGCTACACCTGCCCCACTCCCATCCGAGATGATACCGACTCGAATACTCACGCGTGGCGGCCCTTCCCTCGCCCCATCAATAGACCACGGGCCCGCTCTAAAAAAAATGAGCGCTTTTGACCGCGGGTGTGCCAACTAGGAATGAGTCCCTCAAGGCAACGATCGCGGCCCCGAGAAAAATCCCTCCGCTGGCCGCCATTAAAGTGATGCCTCGCACATTTACACACACTCCACCGAGCTTCAAATCCCATCCGAGACGCGAAACACGACCCGAGAGGGGTCCATGAGGTGGTGGATCTTGTGAGAGCACCCTCCCCACCTCCCGAGAGCACCATCGCTCCAAACCCGGACGCGTTTAAAGTCATTTGACGGCATTTGACGACGGCGACGATGACAGCGGAGCGGCGGGTTAAATGGCGCCCCAGAGGCGCTGCTGCTGTTGCTGCTGGCGGGATGGGTGGGTGGATTTTCTGCACAGGGTTGGGGGGTAAGGGGGGTGGTACCCACCCACGGTGGAGGGAATGTGGTTCGGACACCAATTCACTGAGACCGAACACCACGCAAGATGGGTGCCAAACTGGGGGCGGGGGGGGGGGAGACACGAGGGCAGGGAGGCGGAGAGGCAAAAGGTTTGAGGGTGGGCTCTAGGGTATTTTCTCAGCGGGGGAATCGCAAGCAGTTTTTCCGATGAAATTGCCCCCAAAGCGTCGGAAGTGTAGTCCGCCGGGCTCCACAGCGCGCCCTCCCCATGGACCCCTCTTCCCGAGACTCACCCGACATCCGCTCCCCAACCCCACACAACGATTGAAACACTTTGACCCGTAAACCTATTTCCCTAATCATTCGCTCTTCGACTTTCTAGATCCTACTTCTCAGGGAGCTACCTCTTCTCAGGTGCTCGCATTTCTTTCATCCCCGCAAAAAGAGGGCTGAGCCATGCTTCGCCAAAACGATTAAGTTCTAAAGCCCTACCCCGTGCAACTCATCCATATTCCACAACGTCCGACAGCGCCCATCTACAGACGCAGGAAAGAAAGTGTTTATTCTGCAGATACAGTACTTCATTGCACGGATTGATTTGCATGAAGCAAGTGACGCGTATACTCTTCATCATAATTTCATGCGACATCGGCGACCATAGATTCTATACGTCCTTCAAAAGGCTCAATTCTTCAATGTTTCAGTGCACAGAATCAAGTTCTAACGAGCATGATTTCCGACTAATATCATCATGTGAAGTAGTAACCTCAATTTCAGTAGTTCAGGATCTTTGGATTAAATGAATGCCATTGCTGAAACTGGCGTAACCGCCAATCTACTAATCTTGCCAAAAGCTGATCAGATGCGACTTTCGAGAGACCAAAATTTCTACTTACGTTCAAAATACTTGAAGGAAGATGTTAAGCCACAAGTCCTCTATATTATCTGGATGTTTAGAAAAACACAAGAAAGTAATTCTTCTCTCAGCAATATTGCTCACTTGTGCCACTTATTGAAAGTAGTGGCATACGACCGAGTCATTTTAACGTGAAATTAGGTCATTAAGATTAAAGTCTTAAGAGGTGGCCGTACTGTATATCAGGCAAAAATTCATGAGAGATCCACGAACCTTGGCATGGAATTAACAGTATTAGTAAAATTGAATACCAATTCAGTAAAACTGTAAAAGAACGACAGAGCTGATAGAGAAATTCACAGACTAATGACCGACTATCTCGCATAGTATATGAAATGGAAACTGTAGGTAGCATGTCAGACTTAAAATTAAAAATGAAAATAAATCCCGTCCCAATGAAAAGTAAAGCCTTTCTCTGAATCCGATTTACCAAATGCACGACAAAACGTTCTCTGGTGCATTCTACTGAACACACCACTCGTTGCGAAAACAAGCTACCACTGGATGAAGAGCTATTTCGAGTGAGAAAATGGCACCGCGCCACTGAAAAAATTTGTTTAAATTTCGGCCCTAATTAGTCAATTGTACAACAAAATGCGCCCCAACACTTGCAACAAGACCAGTCACGGAATTATCGACTCGTTTGTAATGACCACCGCCACCACCTGCTCATCGCCAGAGGACCATGGCGTGTGGTGCGAAGCTCGCTCCGCCGGTGGCAATCGACACCCCGCAAACACTCCTCCACTTGATGAGAAAAAGACACCGCACGCTCCACTCGAGTCAATCCACAACGACGCGTGATCAATTCACGGCCCGGGACCGGGCGGCCGCCGCTATCGTTCGCCGCAAGTGGCTCACGCTCACCGCGACAATCACTCCGCTGGGACGGGTTGTCGTAGGCACCGTGGCCTGCCAGCCAGACCGTTCCGTGGGCGGGAGTCAAAGAAGGTTAGGAGAGACGTCCCTACCGCTCGCCAACGTTGACAGAGGTTACCTGATAGGCTTGAACGATGATCGACCTTTCACATCGATTTTCGATGGAAAAATTCATCTGTTAAAGAGAGTATCATTTGTAAAATGGAGCAAAATAAAACCCATATTGTACTCACAGTGAAGTTAACCAGCACACTGAACCCATTTCAAAGATGTGAGGTACATGTTAGTCAGATTTAATTTAATTTAGAGAAAAAATGTGTGCTGAAATCGAAAATTTTCGATTTTCTGATTTTGACATTTTTTCCGTCCTCTGGTGCTCCTGACGCTCCTGGAAAAATGTAGAAATACACCATGGTCAATGATCTTAACACATAATTCTGTTCGGCCTATCAGTCATTCTCACCAATGACTCACAACGGCTCATCAACATTGATGAATTCATCGACATCAATGATCGATAACATTCATCGTCATCAACGCAGTTTATCTCATCGCGATGACGAAAATCATAGTCGATTATTTCCATAAGTAGACTCATTGCACACGCCTATCATCCGAGGAACAGTCCACCCTTAAAGACCAGGAGACAAGCCACAGGCTCCGGTTTCCACCGGCACTGTAGAGGTACTACAGTGGTCACTAAAAGAAGGGACTCTGGACGCCAGTCATCCGAGGTTCATCTCACCCGCAAAGGCCCGGGGACGAACCGCAGGCTCTCGTACGCAAAGGCACTTCGGAAGTGCCGCGATGGTCATTAGGAGAATCGACTCCGTGAACAGCAACTATCCAAGGTTTAGCCCTCCCACCAAGGCCGGAAGACAAGCCACAGACTCACTTTTGCACCCGTTGCCTAAAATCTCCGTGGACAGAGTTCATTAGAGATGAATCCCATCGACATATTCCAGCAGATAAAACGCACGCTCTCGTTTGCATCTGCATACTATAAGAAGCCGAAGGGGCCATTGTGAGAAGTAACCAATAACTTGAATAATTTGTACCGAGCAGAATAGCTGGACAAGATGGTCATCAGTATACATCTATCCGGAGATAGATTTGCTGCTGCTCTCCACTCCTCAGCCTCTTGAGCTACCTACTTCATTCATTTATAACTTGTAGCTCTGTCGTCCGTCATTATTTGCCTGAAGGGCCTTACCATTCGTCTTCCTCAGGGATAATTTCGGTTCATGTCAATGGTCAATTTTTTCAAAGGATTATGTGTCAGAACTTGTCCGGTAAGTTTGCAGCCTGTACTCCACAGAGTTGTCGTCGTGTATTGCCCTTACCCCGTTCTTCACAGAGCCTCATTATTGGGTAGGACGATTAAAGTTCGATTTTTTGGATTACGGCATCCGCTGAGGTCATTTTCGCCACTACGGTCAGAGAGGGTGATAGAAGCAATGGTCTGATACAGGAATGAAAGAAACCACTGCAACTTACCACCAAAATAAGGAATTTGTCATGATTACTTTATAAGGGATTCCAGAGGAACTCGGGGAAAACAGGTAACACACAATAGTCGTCTTTTATGTAGGCAAAATTGGAAGGATTCAGCATGGGCATGGTTTTTAAGACAAGAAACTGACGTTTATCTAATGTCCTAATGTAAAACTGAAAGATGAACGTAGCATCACTGCGGATTCAGTGCTACTTACATCAGTTCGTCAGAGCAGCATTTAATCGAAATGACTGCCGTGGTCTACGGATAGAGAAGTACGGTAGAAGGAAACATCGTCCGTGGCGAGCAATGAAACACGGAGCTTAACCCGACTTCATTCATTACGGGCTAACTATTCCTCTCCCACATTCCATCAAACCCATTTGGAAGTGCACCAGTGAACGCATTTCTCTACGCAATGTGTGTTCAAATGACGCCCACAAATCCCAGGATCTCACCAACAGGGTAGGCTTTACGTGCCAACAAGTTATTCCGAGATCCCTGACTCACCAAATGGCTAGCACTTACGCAGGGTTGTTAGCCGCCGCGAGATTTCGCTTTCCCATTTCACTGCGGAGCGATATTTTACCGTTTAATCCAGTACTTCCAGTGCTCCCGATGTGGAAAGAATGGGAATTTCTTCATCCCGCTTCCCTTCGCTAGTAAAATATCGATGCTTTTTTCCCATTTCCTAGACCATCAGTTCAAATGCTGCTTATAAAGTGAGTAGAATTGGAGGCATTTATAGCAATCTAGAATGTTTCACTAAAGAGTCTATTCGTTACTCTGATTTCCGTAACGGAATCGTAAATATGGTTTTTTACCACCTCCAAAAGAAATAAAACCAATATCGGAACCATTCACTCCATACACAGCAATAGTAACAGAGCGTTTCTTTTGTGGGATCAATTAAACTCAATACTGAGATCAGATCCTCATACTTATCCAGGAATGGTATTTTCATTTGAAAAGACAATATGGGGAAGTCATCGAAAAAAAAAATGTCGGGCTGACAGCAGAACTTGAAGAGATCCAGGAAAAGTTGACACCCGTTGAGCTGTATGCAAAACATAGGAAATCCCGAATACATAAAATAAATTATTCTTATTTCTCTACAACATACCTATTCATGTTCAACTTCTCCAAGCTGAGCATCAATAGCCAAGTTTCTCGGGGACTCCTATATTCCAGAAAAAAGTCGGTTTACATAGACAGTGGCCACATAATCCTCAACAACGTAGCAGGCAACAATACGATATTGTCACATGCTATGTGTGCAGAGGCAAAGTTAAAAAATAATCAATAAACTCCTCAGTAGAGGGACTCATATTTCCAAGAATATAAGTCTATACGGAACGGCTCATAACTGAAGGGGATGCTATCCTACTTTCTCAGTTAGCTCATAAGATTCCAGAAAAACTGACCGGAATCTGTGAGCGTCGATATATTTTATCTTCAACCTTCATCTGTAGAGCTTCTCATTATTTGAAAAACATCCAACAATTAAATATCTTAAACCAAAATGTCAGCCATTGAAGCAATTTATGGTAGTATGCCTCCACCTGGCAACTCAACGTCTCGGGCTA
Source organism: Ceriagrion tenellum (assembly GCA_963169105.1). Taxonomy (NCBI): domain Eukaryota; kingdom Metazoa; phylum Arthropoda; class Insecta; order Odonata; family Coenagrionidae; genus Ceriagrion; species Ceriagrion tenellum. The sequence goes on along the minus strand of OY720638.1, from coordinate 82,209,088 downwards.
AAACCCTGCATAGGGTAAGGGTGACGTATTTGTCTTGGAGCAGAAGGCTTCACGCGAATTTTCGTTAAGCTTAACTTGGGGAAAATTCATGGCATTTATTCCTTTATATTTAATAACCGATTGTTGGCGCCTGTTCTGTTAGGCGACATGAATTGATAATGTGATGCGTAAGTGACGAAGTCTGTAGCAAATGGTATTAACTTTTTAAAAATATGCATCGCTAAATAATGAAGTAAAGGTCCGGGGATAGTCTTACACACCACAAGTATTTGAAATGTCAAAATATCTACAGGATTAACCACTAAAAACAAAGGATACTAGTGTATCCACACTACTGTCACTCTTCCGAGAAACCCAGCAGCATCAACTGGTGGCAAATAATCTTTTACGACCGCACACTGGTCGATTAAAAATCAAGTTCATGTCGTCCTCGATCGAAAGGCCTGCTCGTCGTAAACTCGCAGTGGGCACGTCTCCGCCAATTGCCTCTTGGGCACTTTGACCTCTGCGAGCGCGTGACGGGACAGCCAATGAATTCATTCATGGATCGCCCACGCGTGTGCTGAGTTCCTCCGGCGGCAACCACCTTCCACACTCCCGCCACGACTCAAACGTATTCCCTGGCGGCGTGCCGCCGGAACAAATAATTTTGAGATTGATTCGGGGCACCCCACGCGACGCGACGTGACAGCTTTCGACAATCTTCCTCCGAAGTGCCCGAGATTGTCCGAAGAGTGACTCAACGCAATTTCCACTGGAGAGGGAATCGCGAACAGCGAAGCCATTCCCTGACTCGCAAGAGACTCACCGTTCGCCCTTAGGAAACAAAAATTCTCAGGTATAGCGAATTTTACCTTCCGCAATTTCATACAATGACAGTCGTTACGTTTGCTGTGGTGACGTTTGTTTTTCAGCGACGACACACTATACCGTCCGCACCCTGGTCGACGGTCGTGGAAAAGAAAATTTTGGCGTTTATTTCTATTATGCTCAACTTGGGTAAAATTAGTCGTATGTTTTCCTCCATATTTACTTTATGTACAACCGATTTTGTTGTTTGGTTTGTTCTGGTAAGCGATATGAGGTGATAATGTGATGCCTACGTGACAAAGCCTGTAGCCAATATATTCCGGGTAATCCACGGAATCTGTGATTTTCCTTAGCCGGATGCATTTATTCCTGGCTGAAAAAAGTAAATCAATATTTTTAATGCAAGGGCCGGTATATCGAAGGCTGTCAGTTCCTTTACACGAGTTCACCGATGGAAAACGTTATACATGGCTTAAGGGAGACGGTTTTTTTCTTTCTCCCAGGCCCTTCAGGAGGATGGACTGCTAATCTTGAGTTTTTGAGAGTGCATTTTAATATCTTTTCAAGCAAGTCGGCAACAATTCTTGGACCACACTTCACCTCAGTATGTCTGTTCATACGGAGGAAATAGCAATGCATGTAGTAGCATACAAGATGCAAAAATTAGGTTTTATTATGTTCGTTTAGCTGAAGGCATAATTATGACTTGGGTTTACAGTACGGAATGCGATAATTTAAGGGTGAATCATACGTGAATTCGTCTATTTCACTCTGAGCGATACCCTGATATTTGATACTGAGCACTATAATGTTATGAAACGTATTATTTTGCGTTTAATGAAAAAATCTGAAAACATTGAATAGAAATATTTTAAATACATTTCTAATGATAGAAGACTGCGTATTAAAATAGAGTAAAATTTTGCCAATTAAATGAATTATCAACCGATTAATCAAAAAATTACCGATATCCATTAATCGAATAATTTTCTACATCAATTGATGGAATACTTACCGATATCGATATCGAAGGATTATCTATGTCGTTTAATCTTATGAATAATAAAATTAAATTAAAATTACCAAGAAATGAAACCGCGGTAACATGCAATTTTATCCACATTAACCTACTATACTATTACCACTAGTATACCACTAATAAGTAAATAATAAATAAAAAGTATATGAACTTTCACACATATCTATATATGAACGAAAATCTCTCCAGCCACCATAAAGAAAAGTAAACAACCGAAAAATATGACAACCATGCCTTCACGAGTTACAGAAAAATGGCATTGTGACACATTGGCCATCATATTTTGACAAACAAACTGTAACAGTTTGTATGTTTAGCTTCAATACTAATAGCCTAGCACAGAGCACAATTTCTATTTACGCGTTACTCTCCAGTTGATCAAGTGCCTATGGAGAGACCGGCTCCAAAAATAGCATGCGTTCCCAAAGGTCGGTAGAATCATTTCCGTGAAAATTAAAAATCTCCATCAGAAGCCAAGGTATATTCATCATTGTGACCATCGACTCCGGTCTGCTTCCAAAGTTGCGTCCACACCGATAAAAATTTGTGCCAAACACGACGCACAGCATAAATTTTTATGCAAGTATGGGAATTTGTGTAAATCTGGTCGCGAGAATGCACGCAAGTATTTCTTCCACATTCAACGCACATGACCCTGACAGAGTCGGTTTTTTTTGCGAACAGCAATGGATCTGCGCCGCATAAAGGTTATCGATATGGACGCTTCTGCCTCCCGAATACTTGCCTGTCAACCCTACTTACCCCACTTGAATGCAGACACACACCGCACGGCGTGATTATTAGAGAGAAAAAATTTTCAATATCTGCGAAAAATATTGGCGGCGAGCACATTCGGCTCAAATATTTTCAGGTGTGGATACGGCTTTAGGAATTTCCATCCCTGTATCCCGTTCAACTTGTCAATTAGAGGTGAGTCGTTCGCGCACTAACGGGACCGAAGTAACGGGTGCATGGATTAAACGGGAGGACCGACCTCAATGGAACGACCGTTCCTTTAGTTCAGTCGGTCATTTCGGTCCGTTGGTCCTTTCGGTCCGTCGGACCTTACGGTCTTCGTTCCTATCTTTCAGAGACAGGATGTTCTTTATAATACCCCATACATTCATCTGCTGATGCTACTAGCGGTGTGATTGGCAGTACTTTTTTTCTAAATGTCAATTAAACATATACACGGAACCATATAAACAGTTGGTAATATTACCTTCCATATTTTATTTCATTCAACATTCTTAAACGCCGTCATTACGGTATACTAAGCATATATAGGTGTTTGCACATTCTTCAAACACCAAGAACATGATAAAAATAACAATACATGCCCACCAATAAATAAGGAACGGTGAACGAGTGAAACGGAACGAGTCACGAAAAGGATCGGACTAGAGAGAACGAGTTCCCAAATATGAACGGGTTTACCCTTCTCTCTTGTCAATCCCGATGGCTTGGGATTAGGTAGATTAAACCCGGGATTCTGGAACTGATATATCAGCCTTAAGCTAGCAAATGGCGCAATCAATTGAGCTGTATTGCAGGTGAAATTATGTATGGAGCCTAGTCTGTACAGACTCGTGGACGTTAGAAACTCTATTGATGTCAATGGTTACTGCTGAAGTCGATCTTTTTAAGGACAGAATTAGTATATTGTGCAGGTTTTTACCGGAGAGAAGCTATATTTAGAAAATTCAAGAGGACCTTTGGAATGGGCTACAGCTTTGCCATATTTACCGACATTTTAAGATAAAGATATGATTAAATCACAATTTCTCTCGGATTATATTCAGTAATATTTAGAAAGGCTCTTTAATTTTTTACAAGAATGTTTTTTGGGTTCGATGAAATTTCATTGAGCTAATCACGTGGCTTACAAGCCAGAATTTCTATCGTAATTTTCCCCATGCTAGCGCACACAAAAACCGAGAATTTTGTGGTGGTAGTGGCAACGACAACCTTAGGCAACTTGTTGAGATATAATATACTGCTTTTTCAAAGGTCATTCACAGGTGACGCATGTCAAGAGTACATAGGATCTCTTTTGTCAACTCTGCACACACTGTACTCTCGGAATTTGCAGCCTGGATGCCTATCAATCTTGAATCAATTGTCCCACTATTTCAATAATGTTGATGAAGCTACATAAAGCTCTCACACAAGTTCCTGGTGCCGGGCAGTGGAAGATTGTTTAGTGTAGTGAGTGAATCAGAAACTCTTTCCGACTCTTGTTAATTCAAGCTTTTCGAGAAGCAGGATGGCTCACCACCACTTACCTCTCCGTTTCGATTCATCCCTCAATGAGACCTCAGCACAGGATTCCTGGTTATAACATGGCAATAGGTGATTTTTACCCTTCGTCTGGCGTGTGTGTCGCGAGGTAATTTGGCTCACCGGCTTCCCTCCCTCATGTCACCTATTTTTCCCTCCATCCTTCCTCGTCACTCTCACTAATCCTACCACATGTCCTAGCCGCGCGGATCTCTGCCAGGTGCTTTCGCGAGAGCTATAACAGTAGGGATCACGGGTCTGAAGAATAACAAATCCGCACTCCCGTGATTGAGTCATATCTATGGGATTGCAACTGTGAACATTTCTTCAGATATAAGCTTTTTGTGCAATGCTGACGCTTATTCAGATTAAATACCATTGAAAAAATGACATACAAGAATTGCAATTAATATGATTCATTTTGTCATTCAAGAAAAGCCCCGCTGGGCCCCGGGACCATTTTTTATGTTTCGTAGGACTCGGTGAAGAGGGCCTCCTTGTGGCCTCTTCACCGAGTCCTGTTTGTGTTTTGACTACGCTATTTTTGAGCGAGTTTCTCCCAGAAGTTGGGCCCATTTGTTTGTGTGAGTGAGTGATTTTGAGTTCTAGAGAGTGTGATTGTGTTCATAACCAGGCATCCTTGGTGGGGTCCCATTAGCCCCATGACGGATCCCAGGTTATTACCCCGGCATCCTTTGCGGGGTCCCATTAGTCCTTGCAAAAGATCCCAATTGGGTTGAGTGTGTGTGTCTGTGGTGGCCCCTGGCGAGGAAGTAGCATTCCCGCAAACCACCACAGGAGGGTATTCTGGTTGAGAGGTTGTGGTTGGTCACTACTGTGGAATTCCCATTCCCGCAAACCAACGCAGCAATTGTTGTGTTTATTCGGCCAGTGGTGCCAATTTTTACGGCCATTGGAGACTCTTATTATTTTGTTACAAAACTCTTGTATCATTTATATTACAACATGTATGGTCATTTCTCATCTTTAAATAGATATATTCAAGTGGAGTATCGTCTGAGAAATTCGACTTATGGCCGGTTGCAAGATCACTTAGTTATGGAATCAATAGTAAAGAGATTCATGATGTTATCATTCTCTTAATGAATAATTTTCGGGTTGTAGGAACACATCTATTAATTTTATAACTTATTTAACAACAGTTAATAGCTTTGAATATTCAATCTAATCTTCTAAAGTTGGATAAAATTTATGAAATTATAGTCTATGAATATTTGATCTAATCTTATGGCTTCGAATATTTGATCTAATCCTATGGCTTCGAATATTTGATCTAGTCTCCTAAAGCCGGATAAAATTTATGAAAGTTTAGCCGACGAATAATTGCTAATGCACATGATAATTAATCTGCAAGAGTGAAGAAACTGGTCATATGTCTCATATCTACTCTTTTATCAATTTATTAAGTCTCCAAGCGGTTCATTGCGCAATCGCCATCTTGGTATCTTATGGAACTCTTAACTCCATGCCATAAGTTACGAAACCAATAGATTTATCGAATGTTTCCGTAGCACTTATTGAATGGTTGCCGTGGCTTACGGGTCCCATAATTTTATTGAATACATATGTGTCGTTCCTGCAACTAGCCATTACTCGAAAAGTTATAAAAATGCTCACTCATCGACTCACGATTCGCGCTCCTGCAATGTTTGTGAAGACACCAAACTGCACGAGCGGTAGTTTTTCGTGAAGCGCTCTTGAGATACGAGTCGCACCAGTTGTGCAGACATGACGAAGCTATAGCGGCGCGAGCGTGGGACGGGCAGCGTGCGAATGCTGTGTTCCGCATCCCAGACGTCACTCCCTTTCATTCATTCACGCGTCCTCTCGGTTCGCCCCTCTGCCCCGCTCGGGTTCCTTGGCAAGGCCGACTGCCAGCGACCATGGACGGGTCTTATTATCCATGCGTATCAGCCGTTTCACTTGCATGGGGTCACTCCGATAAAGTTTGAAGGACATAAAGTGACCCCTCGCGCACTCGACAGCTGAAGCTAAAATGATTACCGCTCTGTTTAATGCCCCGAGCAGGTGGCTTTGGCTTATTGTTCGTGTGCCACTAATGCCCTGTTTACATTACTACGTTTCTAACCAGGTTATCTCTAACCCTAGTAGAAGTTCGCCGTGTAAACGCAAGTTGGCGCTAACCGTAGTAAACTTTTTAACCACGCTGGAGTTTCTAGGGTAGGTGCTGGTTACTATCATTTTTAACGCGTGTGAACGCAGGTTAGTTAGAATAGTAGTTCAGTGATCCAGTCCACTTCTAGCTTTTACTTAAAGCGTACAATACATCACGAGATTTTATCTCGTCATATTCCGTATCCATACGTCAGTGCCAAGCTGCTTGATGTATTTATATGCAAGAGTTAATAATAAACCATATTTAAGTTCAAGATTTACCTTAAAAGCGCAAGCGAGGACGGGTCATGGGCAGAACTTGGAAGAAAAAGTAGTTTATTTCACTGCATATATTGAGGCAATGACTCGAAACGGAAGTTATTTATATTTTCTTTCACGTTAAGATAACAATTTGAATTGTTTTTATCTATCATATAAGAGTGCAAACGACATAATAACGTAATATTCTCGGGGTATCTTATTGATAAAGTATAACGTAGAGACTAGTCGTTCTATTCTAGAAATTTATTCTCTCAATTTTCATCTTTCAATGCAAAAAGTAATATTTTGACATGACATTCTAAGTGTATAGTTAAATACTACTGAATGAGAAGTCTAACCGTGCGAAAAATTTGCATATTCAATCCTTTTTCTTGGTCATGCAAGTTCCATGATTATAGCCCACAGCCCTGGAAACAAATGAAAAGCAACTCGCGATGTTTGTTGAGCTGTGGGCTACATTAACTTCAAGACTATCCACCAGAGGCCACTAACATGATAACTCGGGTAAAAGAATGCCGTGTACACGCAAGTTAGTTAAGCCGCCATATCATTCTAACCCTAGTATTGTAAACGGGGCAAAATTCAAGGAAGTATCTTCAGCCTTAAAATGATATACAAGTCACGCTGCTGCGAATCGGAACGGGTAGAGACTTAAACACAGCCTTGGAATCTCATCAATTTCGATCCCCCGTCTTTCGAAGTCCCGTCCATCTTCACGCGATTTTTTGCAGTCACGCACTCTTTTTCGATTACCTCCAGAAAAGACAAAGAGAGTTTTAAGTGTTTAGAAGTGTTATCCCATTTGATTGGCTGCTTTTCAATTCGAAATAATTATGGCATTTTACATCTACATCTACAACTACATCCAACATTGCGAGCTGCCACATGGGTGTGTCGCAGGAGGCGTTACGACAACAGCTGTGTAAGATGTAAGGGATAAGGTTTTGGGAGGTGAAATGGTGACGTGTATTATGGGATGGTATTTATTGGAACTCAGTTTTTATTGTGGTCGCTTATTGTGCGCGGAAAGAACGAGTTTTTGTATCTGTCTGTTCGGCAATGCATCTGTCTTATTTAATCGCTTCTGTCAGACCTACAGATGCAGTGTGGCGTAGTGATAATATTCTCCGTATCGCTCTGAAACACACCAGTTCTAAATTTCTCAAGCAAGCTAAGCCAAGCGTGTAGCCTACAAGTCTCCAGGGGCTAATACCTCAATCCCTCTGAAAGTTGTGAATAACTCAATGTTCGCCCGTAGCAGTTTTTAACGAAGCGTGCAGCTTTTCTTTGTATTTTATTTATTGTTTTCGTTATATTTTTACGACCAGAGTTCCAAACGCTCACAGCGTATTTGAGGTGTGGTCTAATCAGAGCAAAGTAGCATCTCTCTTTTACTGTTTCATTCGAGGACATTTTTGGAAGAAACTGTGCTTCAAAGTACTGCTTTTTAAAGATACGCAAAATTTTCCGTAATGAGTAAATTTCGGCTTAAGGTGGCCTGTTATTTTTTTGAATTTCATGCAAATACTCCTTTATGTTGTAATGCTGAATTGAATTGGCTTTGGGGAGGCGACCGACAACTAAGGTCATTTGCGCCATAGGGGGTAGTTAAGGGAGGAAGGGTGGATGGAAACCCGGCGTCGGCTTTAGCCTGCTCTTAACGAAAGGCGCCAGGGGGTAAACAGCTTAACATCTCATCCGACAGATGAGTACTGTTCTTGAAGTGCCCTCCACAAGACACTCGAGTAGGGATCGAGTTTCTGAGAAAATGTCCACCTCTGCAGGGAATTGAACCCTGGCCATATGGTTAGCCAGTGTTCTAGCCACCACACCAATCTAGCCACCACCCGATCACCCATATAAAATGCTATAGGACAATGGGTTAAAGCAAAGCATTAACCATGCAATGAAAACCAGTAATTATACTGACTCCAGCCTCTATAGCATTTTTAGTAGGATTTTATCATGATTTTTAACGAATTGAGGAAAGAGTATAACTATCTTCAGGCATGAACATTTAACAATATATATTAATTGCCTAACTTTTAGTACACTGATAATAGATTAGGTAAACATAGTAGATTGCAGAAATTTCCCTTAACAACGTTGTCACATTCTTCACAGCATGTCGGATATGTGCTCAGACTAAAACGGGCAGTCTGTTATTTATACCTAAATACTCGTAAAAACTTTACACCTTCAGGCGTCACTTCGTGGAAGTATTTTATATTCGAATCCATACTGAAAACATTCCCTGTACTCTTCCACAGTAATTTATTAGCAGTTAAATGTACTACGCGTTTCTCAGCTTGCTACATCCTCAGGCACAATTGTTCATATGTTATTTATTGATAGTTACGAAAGCGACCACCGCTAAGAAGTGGGGTGGTTTGGACAACAAACTAATTTTTGGGTGGAAATGCAGGGGAGCATAGGTTAGGGGCTTGTGAGCAGGTAACTTTTTTTCGGAAAGGAGTGGGGAGGGGTGCGTAAAAAGTAACTCGTTGCAAAGGTTGCTTGACTCTCTGATAATTTCAATTTTCTCCAATGCATCCATGCTTAAACCATTTGGCAGGACATGTAGAATTACGGGGATAGAACCACTTAATTATCCAGCAGGTGCTTTGCAAATTGTGGCAAAAAAAAGTTGGTATCCATATTTAAGTAACTTCGTGAGAGTTATTTGATCCGTGCCTTAAAACTTCGTCGTGTTTGACCAATGTAAGCTATATTACAACCATTACATTTAATTTTGTAAATACCCGACCTGAATAATTCACCAGCTTTGTCTTTACCGTTTGCATAAAATTTCGAGAGCGTTAGGGAAATGTAGAATGCTACCTAATGGGATATCGGAAAGCGGTTTGAAATCCTATAAGAAATGTTTCCTAGAAAAGGAATAGAGCACCACTTGGTCTTTGATGGTCTTACTGTTTGTGTGCGGGATATCTGTTTTGTAGCAAAAGGTTTTTGCTTTTTAAACTGCTAATAAATACTGATGGAAAAGTGCAAGGATTGTCTTCAATATGGATTCGAATCTTAACAATCGTGTTATATTATCGACAACCTGAGCTAAGAAAATAAATTAGGTGCCTCAATGTCCATTATCTTGGAATTACTTCAACTCCTGATATATCGAGGGGAACACACATACAAAACATATACGGCACAGCCTTAAAGAAATTAGGTTTTACTAAACGTATAATAGGAAGATCCTCGGATGAAAAAGTCAAAGAAAGATGCTACTTCGCTCTGGTTAAGCCACACCTCGAATACGTAGCGAGCATTTGGGATCCTGGTCACAAAGATTTAACTAAAAAATTTATAAAATACAAAGGAAAGCAGCGCGTTTCGTTAAAAACGGCTACAGACTGCAATCCAAGAAAACATTTCGCCGTTTAAAGATGTATTACTGACATCTCTAATGACAGGGAAGTGGCAGTTCAAACTGAAATTTCATGAGTTTATTTTGTAATTTACCCGCAAGTAAACTAATCAGCCCACTAAAAAGTTCGTGCAGTCAGGAAACTCACTGAATGAAAACCAACATTCAATAATTTAAATGAAAATGCCTCCATTTTGGAAAAAAACGAATAAATAAAGTGTTAGTAAAAAATAAGCTTTGGTTTGGTTCTCTTTATCAACCTGCACGTAATTGAGGTCACTCTACTTTTGCTGATAGTGACCATAGCACTGCCATAATGAGTGCTAAAATATAGTGCACCCCTATCGAGATGCAGCTGCTAAATAGAGAGCAAGAAGTTAATGGATAAACTTTTAATGCGACTGAAATTAATCAATGAAGAACAGCAATGTTTTAAAAAAAACTACTTGTTCATCAAATTCATACTACCACATGTAAAGGATAAGAGCTTTGTCAAGAAACCACGTTAAATTGGGAAAATATTCCTGTATCAAATCCCCGGTGGCGTCGAAACACTACGTCTTAGGTAACCCGGTCGATGACGTGTAGTAAGGTAACGCATTTGGCGAGATGACACGTTTCCCTAAAAATTTAAGTTGGCTTTTCAGCATTATCAAAGAAATTTTGTTTTTATTTTATTCCTTTTATAAATGCACCATTTTTATTTGATCCTTTTAGTTAGTTTTGAGTTGCAAAGCAGGAAAGTAATACCGTGCGGTACTGCAAAACCACTTATAAGCCATCTTGGAACACGCTATTTCTTATTTCAAGTATTTATGTACTTCTGAGGCAAGGTTCAGTGTTTTATAAAGGACTATTCCCTTTTTTTGAGACTACCCGCATCTGGATATTAAAATCCTCCATTTGTACTCCTTTGGCAGAGAACCACGGCAAAGATGACGAAGTGACGGGATTTTTAAAACCAGACACGAGAAAGGTCCTTCGAGAATTTGGGCCGTGAAACTTTTTATAACCAATGCTTCTGGTTTGCACACACAGTAATGGATTATTTGAGTTCAATCAGAAATCTGTTTTGGTTTGCATTACTCAAACATTGGGAATACATTTCATGCATGTTTCAAATGTCGTGAACTCTTATTTACCCTTTAATTGCCCGAGAATGTCAAATTTTAATAGGCTCAAAGCCGAAGAAAGGGTTTATATGTGACTCCCAAAAATAGTATCCAGCTCCCTCCGTCCGGTATGCTTAAACTGAAAAACGAGGGTCTCGTCATCGATGTAACCTTACAATGTTTGAAGTTCAAATATAGGAAGACGCAGGATGTTTTCCTCCACAGCAATGTCTACGATTGCCGTGGCTGCATAATAGTTCCCTCTATCGAGTTGTCGTCATCGCTATTTCCATAGCGCAAACCGCTCTAGAAGGGGAATTTTCACAGTTAGTCACAATCCTATGAACGCGCTGCATCTGTTGAAAATAGCTAGTGAAAGCACCTGACTAGATTTGACGAATAACAATGACGTATTCACTGTCGTAATTGAAAAATCACGATAACACGTGAAAACGCGTCACGGAGACGTGTGACCGTGTCCAGGGGCCCATTTTACTCGGTCAAATTTTCACCAAATGTCGCGCGGTAAACATTAACAAATAGCTTGATTACTAACTGACGTCATTATCACGCCCATAATTAACTTGAATCGATCAGTACGCTTTAGTTTCCATCCAACTTTTAGCGCTAAGCATTCTTAGAAATTTCTCCAGCGCAGAGGGTACTTAAGGCTGTTGGTGGAATAAATCGTGCGTCATTGAATAATCGTATCAAAAACTTTTCGACTAATGGCGATCTGCAGGAATGACACATATATATCCTATAATGTTATGGGACCCATAAACTATGGCAACCATTGGATAAGTGTTGCAGAAACATTCGATAAATATATTAGTTTCATAATTTATGGCATGGAGTAATGAGTTCCCTAAGTAGCCAAGATATCGAATGCGCAATGAACCGCTTGGAGACTTAATTACTTGATAAAACAGTTGTTTCGAGACAAATGACCACTTTGTTTAGATTACATACTAATTGTTATATGCATAAGCAATTATTCATAGGCTAAACTTTCATAAATTTACCCGGCAGTAGAATATTAGATCAATATTCGAAGCTATTGACTATTGGTAAATAAGTTATGTAACTAGTATATGTGTTCCTGCAATCCGAATATTTTTTGAGATCTATAACTTAATGGATCTCATAACTATTGAGTCCATAACTAAGAGTTATTGCAACCGGCCATAAGTACAAATAAAATTCTTGAACCACACTTCTTGTAAGTACAACTATTTTTACGTTAGAAATAACTATAAATGCTATTATGCAAACTATTAAGAATAATATTTTTTAAATTTCGTATCAATTATAGCATTTCTTTGACTTAGATTTATGGCGTGGATTTCAAAATTCAAGCGAAAACCGTACGTTATTATCTAGTTTTTACTCAGAAAAATACCTTGATATTTGCTATCCACCGTTATGATAACGATAAATTTATGGTTTCGCGTTTCGGAGAAAATATGCATATATGTCATCGAATTATTTCGAAGTATATGTTAAGTGCCATGAGGCTATAAGTCAACATTGCATTAAATTGCCAAGATATCAAATTGGCGATAGGCAATTTTTTCGCTTTTATTTACACATGTTAGTAATAAGAACTCATGTGCAAAGTTTTACGAAAATCTGTACTTTAATGAGAACCGCTCCCATTACCTTAAAATATATAAAATTATCAGGGCCGTTCATCCTGCTAATGTCACTCATTGGTGTGCAACTATTTTGCAATACGTTTTGTTCTGGACTTTAGAAGAGTTGCGCATCAGCAAAGCAATAGCATTGCCTTAGCCTTAGCCAGTTGATAAATTAAAATACAAATCAATGAAGTGAAAACGGCGATTATTATCTAATTTCTTTTGGTGTGTCAAATAAACGTGATGACAATATTTAAGATTGATCTGACTAGACGTTTTCCAGAACTCAAGAGCTTCCGTTGAACATTTCTGGATACAGTTTCGAATAACCCCGGCGGTAAAGGATATAGAGCAATCATACGCCGACAATCAATACTTGCTTAGGACACTCATTTACCGTCATTTCTCCTTTGCTATCATGGTTTTGATACCACGCAGGATACAGGAACCTGACCATAGGAGCTTTAGTAGATGTCAGGGATATTTATGAACTGAGATTAAAATTAAAATAAAATACATAAAGATTTAATAAAACACTAGTCATCCCATTTACAACAATGATAGTTTTCTTTAGCTAACAAGTAAAAGAAACTATAGCAACCAAAATGGCTTTTCTGTTGATTCAGAATAAAAAATACCCAGTACCTGCTTTATTTTAGTTTCAGCTTTTCGTTTTTGTCGAGTCAATTCGAGGAAAAGAATACAAAATATGGAAACTTTGATCAGGTAACCTTCAACTGGTGGCAAGCATAATTAATACCTCGGCAAGGTACCTTGACATTTGCCAACCACCACTATAATAAATTAACACTTGACACGACTTCTCTTTAAAATGAGATCGAATAGAGAGGAGTATATAAGACACTTATCGTTTCATTTTTGAGGGCGCACTCTTTTGAAGGCTTTTAAGAACTTTGAGAATACCGCACCATGATGATTCATTCCTAATATTAGAGTGAATAAATACGTGGATAACGAACAAAAAACCGATTCACGTGGCCTACTCGATCTAAATCTTCGTAAATTGCTGAGATAAGTACCTACCGAAGGATGGTCGAGTATGTAATGACATTTATCTCTAATAGCCTCTTGGAATGAAAATCCTTTTCCTGATCCTGGAAAACATTTAGATCCCCTTACACAGGTTAGTATACCAGCCTACTCCGATACTCTACCATCATAAAGCTATTGTTTTTCACCAATCAATTCAAATTTAGCTAAATTAGGAGGAATTTGATACGTGGAAGAGTGTGTTCCCTACGAGCAGGCTCCGCTTGGGGATGTAAAAACACCTTCGTGTTTTATTACCACATAATCTACGCACTGTCTAATTTCTAACGAGACCTATGCGTAACAAAATAATTTTTTAGTAGTCTCTAGGGTGCTTACATGTACCATTTCCCATGGAAAAATATAGAGGTAAGTTATTATAACAAAATATTTCAAAAATTATAGAGGCAAGTGGCTGATATCATTTTCATTGGAAAGATGAGATCCTTTTCTTTATAAGGAGACCGTATTCACCAAATTTTAGGAAAAGTGATACGTTGCTGAAACTAAGTTAAACTAAACTATTCCTTGGATGGGCATCTGTGATGGGTTCTGGTTAGCTTAAAAGTATTAAGATCTACTTGCAATCGTAAACATTATCGTGAAACTGTTGCTGATACTTTTACGCCCTCTCAAGTCAAATGAAGAGATGTTTGCAAGAGTCGCATGCAATGCTCTCTCCTCTTTCCTCCGGATCTCAATTGATATAGGGATATGTGGTTTCACAGAATAAATGTAAGCCCCAACTCCACCATCGTAGCGCTATCGCCTGTCACGAAACATTTTACCGTGATCATCTCCACTCACAAAACAATTTTTATAAAGTACTTTTACTAACGATAAGTCACTCAAAACTTCTTAATATATGAAATGAATTAGAATTTCTATTTCGTAAAACACAGAATCACATTTTTACTGCAATGCCGATTTTACAAGAATTTTAAATTATTCCATCGCGCAAGCATTTTTAAAAATATATTTAGTTAATATTTTCGATTTATCTACGATATATTTATTGTTGTTTATTGTAGCCAAATCCACTTATTTGTCCCTTCAGAGAACACGATTTCACAAGTAACTGACAAATGCTGCAATTTGGGCCACGGACTTATTTGGAATATTAGAATTCTGCTCGTGGAAAAAAACATTCGATTAGCTGTACGACACGCGCCATTACGAGCAAATCCTCAGGACTTGGCCAGGGATGAAAATTAATGACCTTTGTTTATTTCCGCAGTCTGAGATTAAAAGTGGCGTTAGACGTTTCCCGACCTCGTGGCACTTCACCTCGTGATGGGGCGTTGAGTAAATGTTTTCTGGGAAGAGAGAAATGTGGGACTCTGCCAACACACACTCATTGACTTTTCAACTGGGCCGAAGGACGTGTAAGACTTCGCGGGAAAATAGCTCATGAATGGTCCGCAAAAAAAATTATGTTAGTTTTACAGAAGGGTAACTGGAAGATTTGCAATTCAAAAGATCGTCTTATTATCATTTTATTTCACATGCGGATTTATTGTATTTTAATAGCAATACCTATATAAACAGTGTACACACTACATCAGCATTTTGTAATTGATATAATAACACACACAGGTATCGCAAAGCCAGATAGTTGTCAGTAGGTGCCTATTTTACACAAACCAAGCATATATTGGCTGCCCTTCAGGAAATTTGTTTCCCCTTGTTTATTAAATGATTTCACTCAGTAATTTTACCTTATAATCAGTAAATTATTTGCAATTCTAATTGGGAGTGAATAAAAAATTGATTGTACTTGTACCACTTACTTCCTAAACCTATTAAAGTTAATCCTCTGGTAATCCATGTCCAATGCTTTCTTGTTACTTTTTTATAGATTTTTCGACTGAACTGTAGATTTTATATTCCAATACCAGACTAGCCAATGTATAATATTTCAGTGTCATCGTGCACGAATAACTTTAAACAGAAAAACAACTCCATTTGCTGAATAAACTTTCAACGATTATATTCCATGAGCGATAGCAATGAAACATTACATTTACACCCTGGGATACATGAGAACAAGAAACGCATGACTCAAAGCGTCTTCTCGAATAAGAAAATTCTAGGATATTTAACGTTTCAGTGCGGTCACATATTTCAAATGAGAGGTTAAGATCGCCGGGTGACGCACACCCAGAATAATTTATCTTTCATTCATTGAGTGCAAATAAAATTTTAGTAGTATATTTTCCAACTACAAATTTTTAAAAATTGCATTAAACGTATGACGTAATTTTTAAATAATTTTGCCGTACTTTTTACTAATCAATGATGCATATCTCGTGTTTACTGTCTTGAGGGTTATCTATTTCATTTATATCGGAAATATCGTCAATAATTTACTTATCTCCCCCATTACTTCTAAAAGTTTTAATATTCAAAAATTGCAACCTGCGGAATAAAAAAATGAAGTTGAATATCACACCAAATTGCCATATCTATGAGTGTGATGATATTACGAGCTAAAAACAACTTAAAACTCAGGTACTCGAAATATATGCTTCAAACTTTGGAATAAATGAAACATGTAGAGTTTTTAATTCCCTCTGGGTTTTAAAGACCCAGGTGACCGTTCTCTAGGGTTAAATCGCCAAACCTGTCATTGTATGATACACACTGTTATTGCCAGGCGATGCTAGAATCAACTATGCATGCGTTAATAGCCGATTAATTATTTTCATAGAATCGATCTAAATATGTAATTTAAAGTGATTTTTGCAGGTTTCATTTTAAATCGTAATCGATCGGAGCTCCGTGAACTCAGGAAGAAGCCATTAAAAGATCTGCTCCACGCGGAATGAAAAATATCCCAATTTTTGGTTCAATTCATATCTCTCCCACCTGCTTCCAAAAAATTGAATATACTGGACGCAATTCTAGGTATTTTTAGAATAAAACATTTAAACCATAAATCATTTAAGCCATATAAACAAGTATATTTGTAATATTCCCTCTACACCTTTTCCTGCACGGCTCTGTCGAAGAAGGATGCTTTTTTGAAAAATTCACTCATAACGCCACGTTAGGATTCCTTATATAATTGAGTCGCGACTTTTACATTAAATAATAAGCATTTCAGCAAAAGCAACTTCAGATAGAAGGGTTGAGCACTGAACGACACCAAGTGTATGAAACTGATACACAAAACAGTAGGAAATACTGCGGACGAAAAAGCGAAAGAGAACGATACCTCCTTCTCAAATGGTCATCAATAATATTTGCTAATATAAGAGACTCAGTACCAAAATATTTAGCACGAAGATATTTTTCAATTTAGCACTGTAACTCCTGGAACTATGATTTGGAAAGTGTACAACTCCGTACAAATTAGCTTGTGCAAAATTCAAAGTAGATTTTTCTGAAGTTTCTGTTTTCCAACTGAAAGCTGCGTTAATTCATGCATTACAATTTCACAAATGCGTTTATTAAATTCTTCTTATATAATTATAAGCGTTATATACTGCTTTCTGATTACCTATTTATAGAAAACGAGCTTCAATTAAATTCCGTTTGGTCATTAAATTGAAAAATAAAAAGAAATATCAGATTTTCAGCCGAATTTCTGACATCCCACGGTGCTTTGGTAGATAACAGAGGTAAATTACTACATTACACCGTGTTAAACTAAAAAATAAGCAGTTAAACTAATGAAAACCCTGAATTAAATAATGCTAGAACTTTTATAATATTAAATCATTTTAAATGACAGCAAAAATCCATTTAAAGTCAAGCTGAATGTTTCGGGGGTCGACTGTCAGAATAAAATTCAGGGGCTTTGGCGTTATCGCAGAAAATTAAAAAAATATGTACATGAAAACCGCATGTTTCGTTCAAAATAAGCTGAGTGCGTAGTGAATTTGTGGGAATTACAAGGCTGGGAGCCTCAAAGGACACGGACGCAACATGCAAGGCTAAGATTACTAGGAAAATTCACATCAAGCGAGATTCAAGGAGACACAATGGTGATTCATTCAAGCCTGCATCACATCTCCAGAGCGGAAATAAGCTAAAAAATAAGAATAATTCACTGTTAAACAGAAAGTTTCGAGCATTCATTCTTCCCCTACACCAAACGTGACTTCAGCAGAAAGATAGGAAGACACTAGATGCCTTTTTCCACGATGCTTACTTCAGTGTTAAAAGTCGAATTGAATTCTGAATATTTAAAACGGTACCGCGTAAAGAATGTTGCCGTAACGATGAAAGACGCCAATTCGATTATTACTTCTGAAGACAGATATACGCAGTGTACTATTTTTCATTCGATCATTGGATCCGCTCCGCTCACCAATAAAGGTCAGTAGGAGAGTCAAGTGGTTCAAGATAATACCGGTGGTGGAGCTGGAATCTACCAAAGTGATCTTCGAAGAAATTGCTAAATCCGCAGTCGAGTTTTCATGCACCTGGGCTAGTGGAACTGGTTTACCGGAGCTTGTGAACTTTGTTTTGTAGATCATATAATACGAATGCCAAAACTATATGTTTATTTCGATTGTGCAGTTCATCAAATGCCCGGACAGCGTCAATAAGCACTGACATTGGCATTGTGTGAACACAAGTTCCGATACGAAATTTTGTTTCCGAATTTTAGGCACTGATTTCACTGCTGAACTAATTTCTGTGTAAAAACAGCTGTAAGACGCTCCGTGGCACACATTTCCCAAACGTCCTCTCTCTCCCCACACTCCTCTGTGGCGTCTTGCAGGCTTAGTAAGTACATAAAACAGTAGAAATGTGAAGATATTCGCGTCGCTAGGTGTTTTAATGGGACACCTTGCCTGCCTTGAGAAAGCACACAGAGCAATCTGTGCCAATTTGGGTGTTAACCCCAGTTCGGCGGGAATATTTTACAAGATTATTCCCCAAATTTGAGCTCTTCAGCACTCAATGACTACGCTTCGTAGAGGAAGCTTGATTATAGACCACAGAACACACGCGTTTGCGGAGATATTAATCCTTCATTCAACCAAATCCCTCCCTAGTGACATTACAAGCACTCATTCACGTACCAAATCGGTAACAACTTCCGGAAACACGCGCGGAATACTGAATAAAGAACGGCGAAGTCAAATGCATCGGCGAGGTCTCTGTCAAATGGTGGAGGAAAAGGCCCAACAGCTGCGACCCACGACATACATTCGGAACTGAAATCAGTGTCAACAACTCGAAGCTAAAGTGGGAACTTCTATGCCTAAAGCATGTGGCTAAACGATGCTAATTATAGTGCACAATTGCACTGTCCGAGCGTTTGCTGAATCACGCAACCTGATTCTATGGTGCTATTTTGTTTTCACTCTTAGTTCACGAAACGTTCTGAACAAGCTACCGTAAACCAGTCCTGATGAAGTTTTACCGTTAGCAATAGTGTATCGGGCATTGAAGCGAATATGTATTCAAAATGGTATACTCCAGCTCCACCTTCGGTATTCTTTCACAACACTCGCCTCGCCTCCTTGCCTGAGATTGGTCTCCGCATCTAAGAATTGGATGGAAAATTGTGGCGTGCTTTCTCCTGTTTTCACTGCTGATAATAGGATTCGACCCTTTCATCGACGAGATATCACCCTTCACACGGCAACGCTTTTGAGCACCCTGCATCCAGCTACAATTTTAACACAGACGAAAGCAACGAGTCAAAAAGGCGTTTGTCAATTCCTGCCTCAGAGCTAGCATAAATTATAGCCACGGGGGTGGTGGGTCCTTCGAAGTCCTAATTCCCCATCGTTGCATTTCATGATGGGCCGTCAGGACACAATACCATAGATCTCTTTAATCATTTGTCAATTAGATGCCATGTTCTCACAATAAAATTTTTTCTTCACTTTCCACAGAAATTTTATTTCACCGACCAAGGTTTCGACATGAACTATGTCATTTTCAAAGTGAAAATGACATTTTCAAGGTAGTTCATGTCGAAACCTTGATTGGTGAAATAAAATTTCTGTGGAAAGTGAACAAAAACCTTTATTGTGAGAACATGGAATCTATACTCCATTTCCACAAGATATCGCCTGATACGCTAAATTTAATTTGTAAGTCATGTCAAACATAATTAATTAAAAATTGCATAGGCTATTTTCCCTCTATTTTACCTTGGGCCTTTTCCTGATATTGATGCGAGGAATAAGAAGCACGGATGGCTTTACTTTTCTGATAGTGACCAAATTTTACCGTAATTTGTGCTTGCATTTGATCTTGAGGAAAGCGAGTATCATACTATAATTATTGATTACAGTTTTCATTATTTAATTCGATTCTTTCATTGGATGCAGTTACGCCCTTTTGATATTAGGCATGCTGAATTCCTTTTGGTCCTATTCGCTGAAGTAATCATGGTGTAAAAGGACCTTAAGCTCATAGATAAATGCGGCACAAAAACATATTTGCTACCGACATATCCCACTTGCATACTCTGTGAGTATAAATTAATGAACGAAATTTCTAGCTCTCTGTATTGCATCCTTTTGGCTTAAAACTCCCTCTATTGGGCAACAAAGAAACGCCACGCGGAATCAAGCCGGTAAAACGCCAGCTATGTGACGAGCACGATCCGAATTCGCGGCTCCTCCTCCGGCACTTGCAATTGAACCTGACGTCAGCATTTGAGGCGACCGCAGTAGAAGGTCTAAGCGCGGGAGGTCGGGGAATATCGCGTGAAATGGCTCGAGAGCAATTTGCCTCCTCACTCTCCGCCGCACTGCACGCCGGGATAGCCGCCCCATGGGAGGGAGACATCTGGGGATAAGCTGAGTCTTCTGCGCGTCAACAGACTTGAGATCTGCGGTGATAATCAGCCCTCGACTTTGCATCTTGACCGCGGTTTCCTAGCACACACTTTCATCAGCCATTTCAGTTACGCATTGGTAACTAACTCGTGATCGACAAGAAATTAGGACGTTTAAGCACGGTTTTTCATTTTTTTGTTGAATATCTTCTGGGTACGTGAGCCAAAGAAATTACTCTCTCCCATTGATAACGCTCTAATCAACTAAGCGAAAGCCTGCGGTGGTATACTCAACCCGATCTCCCGGTTAATATCAAGTGAACAAAAACGCACCGTTAAATTGTGGTAAGCACCGTAGCGTCATTAAATTGAGACGATGGACCTATAAACTAATATCCAAACAGCTTATAGACAACAATTTAAATTGGCGTTGTTGAAGTTTTAGAGGCTTTTGTCTCCAATATCAATTCCCAGCGATTTTATTTATTTATAAATCTCCTTCAGGGCTATAAAAACAGTAGAAAGCACATAATTTACCAGGATATCAATATATAATTAGGATATTCAATAGAGCCAATGCATCCAACATCATTAGTAACAACGCTACATATCGCATTATTAAAAACTGCCATCACATTCCTTTTTTCCATCAATGAGTATATATTATAACTTCTTTTTCAGCTGCGAACTTTGCTTTCTGTACCAATGCCTCCACACAACCACAGAAAACTAAAAAAGAACAAAATACCATATAAGTGGTACAACTTTCAAATTAAAAAAATAAAACACTGAGACGTAGACATTAGGTCAAGTTTTTGCAATACATTGACCAGAGCCTCAAAAGCTACAAATAATCAAATATGTTTATATATAATATACTAATTCCTTTATGTCTCTGAGTGGCACTTGATTCAAAGACGTCCATGAGACCTTGGAGTTTGAAAATTAGCAGGAATAGAATGTATGTCGCGGCGGAAAACCAACCAAACTGTAGTGAAACCCCGAACTGTCTAAAGTAGTCCGAGCGAAATACCACTTTACTTATAAATCAATGAATTTGGTCTCACTTTGAAGAAAAATATCTCACCTATCCAACGACAACAAAAATTCTACCCCTTACCACATTACTTTTGGAGATATTTGCCAGAAAATACCAGCTCTTTTACATGGGAAACGGTACTTGCATGCACTCCAAAGAGACATTATTAACAAAATGAGGTATTTCCACTTAGATGTCGTAAAAAAACTAACAGT
Source organism: Ceriagrion tenellum (assembly GCA_963169105.1). NCBI lineage: Eukaryota > Metazoa > Arthropoda > Insecta > Odonata > Coenagrionidae > Ceriagrion > Ceriagrion tenellum. The sequence goes on along the minus strand of OY720638.1, from coordinate 82,187,349 downwards.
GTGTAGTTTGTATGCTTTCTCAACAGTTTTTGCTAATTAATCATATTGTCACCGCAGTAGGTTCTTTGGTATCACGATAAACCTCCGCTTTGAAGGAGTTCCAAATGCGCCACGCGAAAAAAATGAGTCAAGTTAAAGACTAATTTAGATATTTTCATTTAATTTCTTCCAACTTCTGTCATATAAAACTATATTATTGCACCATTAATGATTCAATATTTAATTGATGTGTCCTACAGCTGGTGAAATTAAAACGTATAATTCGAATATGGTCTCCATTATTACTAGGGAACTATCTCGCTCGAACTATCTTAAAGAGAATCTTAGTCCTTCATAGAGTTCACTTCCATAAAAAATACATCAACTTCCGTGATGCTGTCTCATTTTTTTAATTTTCAAATAACTCAAGCAACGTGGTTAACATTTTCTTTGTGAATGGCTTAAGGAATTAAGTTTCTCATTCATATTTATCTTTACTATCTATATTATCTTCTTGATTTTCCATCTTGTTTTTTTCCCAAATTTTTTTTCAAAAACCGTCCTTGGCCATATACAAATAAAATAATAGATATCTATTCATAGACGAAGAAATATCCACGGTAATAAATCCACAAAAGTACGGAAAAAAGTTTTACTTGTCAAAAATATTTTATGCATCATCCTCGCATGGAGTACAAACATACGCCAACAAGGAGCACAGGATTATTTACACAGACCAGGTGACCTTGCTGGAAGGTGACAGGTTGACTTTGCTGGAAGGATAATCCACGCTTAGCTGAACTCCCCTCGAGTACCTCGATTAAGCGCCACCTACAACAGCAAGCTGAAAACCTTGAAACATTTTCCAAACAACTGACAGTGATTTAGAAATTAAATATATATAAATATCAAAATAAAACAGAAGGTTGGGTGCTTACGCCGTGCAAGTGATGAATATTTTATTATATCATGTTTCATTAAAATTTATTTCGTTGATTACATAACTTTCACATGCAATTATTCCACATACACCCGACTAGACAAATATTAAGTATTATCTTAAGTTGTAAAGTAATGCACAGTAACGTTAACTTTCCACTTTTGACACATTGAAATCCCAACCATAATTAGCGTCTTTTAAGGCGCGGCCAATGTCATGGCGTCGAAGCATTTCCATTAAATGCCGCGACCGGAAAGGCAAAATTATGATTTCTAATCTTTCTCGGGGACCCATGAAGAGGCGGTGGTTCATTCAAAGAGCTGAGTGAGCGTGCTTATCAAAATGGGCCTCTGACCCACTCTCCTCCCACCCCTCCCCCACTCCCTCCTCATAAGTAATTACCCGCTTAACACAAACATTCTCGAGGGAACAGATGTTACAATCCAAAACGTAGCGCTGGCGGCAAATTAAAATCGGTAACAGCGGAATTAATCAATAAATCCAGAATGAATTAGGCCTGAGAAAAAATTAAGCATTTCCATTTTAATAATCTAAAGACTCGACATAAATGGGCGCTGAAAACGCGTGTTCAAAGCTGAATAATTCCATCAGCGGTGAAGGAAGAAATAACACCAAATGGTAATAATAAAGTAGATGATGTTCGATTATAGACTTTTCAGGCTAAAATCATAGAAGGAGTGCACTTTTTTTGCCTCGGCTACGAGAACACGTTTTTAATTAATATTTTATAGGCTCTAAATTAAGTGAATAATTTTATCATGCAAAGGAATTCCAGGTTGACTTAATAACCGACTAAATGTATATAAATAAATATTTGTCAACTATATAACCCTTGGAGTTTCGGAAATCAATGAAAAAAACACGCGTACACAGCAGCGTTCTTATGCTTAAATCCATTTTTATGCCAGAATAAAAGTCTTCTTTAAGTTACTAGGTTTTCCTGCAAGTATATGCGAAGATCGACGAGGATAACTGACATATATTTCCTTTTGTCAATATCATCAGGGCGGTTAAATGTTGAACGCAAAGTAGACTGGATTGGATTGTCTGGGGAGGCGACTGACAGCTGAGGTCATTTGCACCATAGGGGGAAGGCAAGGGTGGATAGAAACCAGGCGTCGGCATTAGCCTGCTCTTAGCGAAAGGCGCCAAGTTGACCACGATTTAACGTCTCATCCAACAGACGGAGTACTGTACTTGAAGTACCCTCCACAAAACACTCAAGTAGGGACCTGGTTTCCTCTGAAAAACATTCTCCACTGCAGGCGTTTGAACCCTGGCCGCCCATATGGTTAGCGAGTACTCCATCCATCACACCAAACCGATCTCCTTGAACGCAAAGTAATACACGTAATAAATAGCTCTTTAGGTTATAACAGCATTATGCAAACGAAGCATATCTGCTAAACAAATTTCCATGGAAATTTTCTGTTGTAATACTATTTTTTAGTTTTACTTACTGCCAACACATTTTCATACTTTTGAAATTGCATGGAATTGGAAGTAACTACTTTCAGGAAGGGTACACTTATCATCTAATCTCAAAGTTCCAACCCACTTAATTAAATTAAGATTGGATAACAATTATGACTGAGTATAACCACGCTACGCCATTTATTATTTTAGCAACAACCGATCTATGGCACTATTAAGTGACAAGAGGATACCTATCAGGTTTTCCATTGGGTCAAGAGTTCGGCAGCCGAAGTTATTAAGTCTACCTTCACCATCACCCTCGTCAATGTCCAGAGGACGATGGTGACTGAGTTGGACAGCCGAACTCATGACGCATAGGGAAAAACTGTCGAGAGTTTACTCGTATCATTACGGCAGGCAAGTGCTACATGACTAAATTACGGTTAAATTAACACGCTGACGGCGGGAAATTGCGTAGAAATAGCAGATCTTACAAATTATTTGAATATTTCAAGCTTCGCTGAGGTATTTGACCACAATATTACGTAGCTATAGAGCATTTCACATTTAGTGAACGGAATAGGCCCGTGGAAAACACAGTTGCTAAACTTAAAGTTCTGCATGATCACCTGTAAGGCTATAAGACAACTCTAACTTCGCGCTGTATTTTAGGGAGTTGCTTTATTGAATAATATTTATAAATGGAAGACATACATACATGTATGTATTTGTAGAAAGCATACAGAGTGGCACGATGTTCATTTTTACTTCTGCTATGTGGCAACATTGCACCTTCGGCCTAAAGTGAATTTACACTGGTATTGGATCTCCATAAAAGTACATGCTTCTAACGAAATGTGGATCGCCCAGTTATAGACACAATACCAAAGCCTGCTTACCAGTAACAAGTTATCTATCACACATGAATGTGGGTCAAATTGGCGCTGATTCTGAGAAAAGGTTTGAAATTTAGCATCGATACCTTAACATGTAATCCAATGCAAATACTGATTTAAAGTCAGCTGTTAAGATAAGCTATTAGATATCAGATAAGACAGCACTGAATTTGGCGAGAAAATAATTCATCGCACACGTATTTCTATCTTCACTTGCTCTCGGAGTCAATATTTCCATGCTTATCATAGATGTATGTTTTAATAAAATCAGTTCAAATTGAAAATATAATATCTTGGAAAGGACCATTCAAATTCAATAGACCCAGCCTTAACTTCGTAAAACTCTTCCATAATATTCAGGAATTAACAAAAACTTTGTAAGTTTTACGTTGAATATTTATTGGACGACCGGTTTCGTCGAATAGTGGACATCATCAGGTCGAAATCGGTCGTCCGATAAATGTTCTACGTAGAGCTTACAAAGTTTTTGTCCATTCAAAAACATTTAAAAATCGGAAATTCTGGGCAAAATTGCAGGAAAACGTCCCTGGAAAAGTTGTAGTGATGAGGGAGTTTAATTACTAGGCTTTCGTGTGAGTGCGAAGTGCCTTTTTCGCGAGATAGTTTGGTTCCCCTCTCTCTTTCTCTGTCACTGCCTCACTCTCTTCCCCACCGGCCTTTCCCCATCACCCTCAAACCCACCTATGATTTGTATCTCGCCCCCTTATCGTGTAGGTCTATGCCAGGAACTTTTGTGAGAGCTAGACTGAGGCTGCATCGAATGGTATAATAAACTAACTTCTGAAATGTTTACAAACCACAGAATCAACACCACACTTCACTACGACCGGGGCTTCAATGTATTAGCATCATAATGTGGGAAGATTTTCGGATGAGAAAGTGAAAGAAAGGTGCTATTTCGCACTCGTCCGGCCACACCTTGAATATGCAGCGAGCATATGGGATCCGACGGAGAAAGACCTAGTCCATGAACTTAATAAAATACAAAGGAAAGCTGCGCGATTCGTCAAAAACTGCTACGGCCGAACAGAAAGCGTTACACGGATTTTGAACGATTTAGGGTGGGAGCCGCTAGAGACTCGGAGGCTACGTGCTAGGCTAAGATTGCTTGAGCAATTGAGAATGAATATCTTTCAGAGCGACACGGAGAACATCATATTAGAACCACATTATATTTCCAGGTCCGACAGAATCGATAAATCAAGAGAGATATTTTGCCGAACGGATAGGTATGGGAATTCGTTTTTCCCCCGAACAATTAAGGACTTTAATAAATGCTAGGCGGAAATTTTTTTATTATCATTATTATTATTTTTTATTTTAATTTTTATTTATTTATTTATTTTATTTTATTTATTTTTTTTACGGCTGGTGTCCTAACACCCCCCGCCACACGCCTTTTGAGGTGGCTTGCGGGGTAGTATGTAGATGTAGATGAATACGATGAGAAAAAGCAGTATCACACTCCCTTTTATATTAAGAGGAAGTGGAAGAGGAGGAGGGGAAGACAGATTTTGGGAGAAGGGAAATTTAATCCAATTTACTTACTGCCAACGGCGGATAGGATTGAGGAATTGGCGGGTAACAAATATTCGTTAATAAGATTAAAATCAGGATAACGACATCATTTTAAATTTCCGAGCTGCTCTAGAGTATTGAGTTTATGTCGATCATCTGTAAAATTCAGCACATTCGCTTTAAAATCACTATTGTGGTCATAGGTAAAAAGATGTTTTGCAAAGTTACTCTTTTCGTCGTGATTGATTTTTAAAGAGTTGTTGTCCCACCACCCGCCCCTTCCACATACGGGGTACATCCAGAAACTAAGTTCCGTTTTACAGGTCAAAGAAAACAAGTAAATATTCAGCAAAAATATTTATAGCGAAAAAATGTTTAGACATTAAACTATAAACCCACAAAACTCCAACAATTTTGTAAACACTTTTCACAGCGCGGCACCAGCTTTTGCATTTACTCTTTATCAAAAGGTGCCACCTGTAATGTCAATCAGGTAACATATTCTTTGATATCGTCGTCATAGTTGAACATCTTGGCAACCAATGCTCGTTTTCAGGTAGAAAAAAGATGAAAGTCACTAGAAGCGAGATCCGGGCTCTAATTAGGATGGTTGAATTGTTCCCGATCCAAGTTCTTTGAATTTTGTTGTGTAACATGCGCAGTGTGAGGGCGAGCATTGTCATGAATCAAAACAATACCGCTGGAGAGCACTCCTTGTTGGCGGGATTTTCAACTTTATTCGCCATTTCAAACAAGCACCACGAAGCGCGCACAACAATCAGCTAACTCATAATGGCGCAACTCCTTCCCAATACGTCAATGTAAGTGCCGCACATGTGAAAAACAGCGATCGCAGGTGGCAAGAAATACAAACGGAACTTACTTTTTGGATGTACCTCGTATATTAGGGAGTGTGATACTGTTGTTAATCACCTGATGATAATGTTTGGATATAGAAACCAGGGACGTAGTGGAATGTGATAATAATTCTAAGGTTTGTAAAGGTTTCGCTAGTTTAGGGAATATCTGTGATTGAGTACCAAAAAGTTTGTAAAGATCTAGTTTTATGCTTAAGATTGGTATCACGTGCGCATAGGATCAGGACTTCAGAGTATATGAAGGGTCTGACCCTTCCCGGGAGAGAAACTGATGTAACTTGCTTTCGGGATTCACACCGGGTCGCCGCCGGATCGGCCGCAATTGAAGACAATTTGGTCGCTATAGAAGACAAGTTTGCCACAATAGTAGACATGATGCGGTGTGAGACCCGACAGTAACTTAAATTCTGAGTCATTCCAAAAAGAATTGTGGGAAGATTAAAAAAAAAAAACCTCAGCCTCAGTCACTTAAACAAGCTCAACGCATCTGTCGTCCATCCACGTTTAATAGTGTTTAGTGACGAATGGTGGGCTCGTGGGATAGTAAAACTGCTATTTTATTTGAGGTGCAGATATTGCCGTTTACAAAAGGCACTTGATTTTACTGTCAATGAATTAACATCATCCCTTTACAATGGGCAATCCATTTGGATTTCATATAATTTCAACGAAACCAATCGAATTTCAATCATTTATAAATGATTTGGCGAAAGAAGACTCTTAGTAGACAAGAGTTTTCCCGTAAAAAAGACGGGATGGAGGGATGAGTACTTTTTTGGGTCGTCATAACCAAAAGCCGTCCCGTCGGGTAAGTACATATGCGAATCACAGGAGCGAATGAATAGCATTCCTCCCTTTGTGGCGTACTGCTGGAATGCACCGACGCAATTACTGCAGGCTAGACTTTTTGCCCTCGCCCGACAACCGACAGATGCTAGTCCCTTACGTTATTAGTTGGGAGGGACGGGGAACGAATGCGATGCCCTCCCTTTCACATTCACCGCCCGCAGAAGTCTTTCGAGAGAGTAAGCAAAATGTGTGCGGATGAACGGAATTGTAGCATAGCCATGAGGATGTGTTCAAATTGTAAGCTCAAATTGTACTGTTCAAAATGTAGCTCATTGCAGTAAAGAAATACTGAGTGTTATGAAGTGAACTTTCCGTCCTGTTATGCAGGCTACTACCCAACTGGCTACTTAAATAGCTGAAGTTAAATAATTGTATCGAATTGAGAGGTAACATTTTAAAAATTGCATCAAGCTCCCGAATTTTAGCATTTCATCTACATCTACATTTTAGCATTTCATCTACATCTACATTTTAGCATTTCATCAACATCTTACCTTGCGATCCGCCGCATGGGCGTGTGGCAGGGGGTATTAGGTCACCAGCCGTGTAAGTATATGAAGGATAAAGTTTTTGGAATTGAAATGGTGACGCGCATAATGGGAGTGTATTTAGTGGAGCTCAGTTTTTATTGTGGTGACTTATTGTGCGCGGAAAGAATGAGTTTTTGCACCTACCTGTTCGGCAATGTATCTCTCAACTATCCCTAAAAATATGAATAAATGTATCTCTTTTCCATGATGAAGCACTGAGTTATTGCCGGTATCTCTTAGTTACAATGAAATACTGAGTTATTAAACGATCTTGGGATTCGGGCTGCTCCCCTAACAATCACTATTTCTTGGTCATATTTTCACCGGTAACGTTTGATATCAATGCTTGAAGCTGACCGTGTTTGCTCACGTCGAAAAGCATTTTTGCCTAAAAACTATAAAATTCATTGGTTACAATCAACGTTTGCTCTATAAAATTGATACCTGTTTGTATCACGAATATAAGGTAACTTGTGATACGTTTCCACAAAAATTGCGAATATAAATCATTTATTTCCCATGCCGGTCTTTAACTCAGCGCGTCAATCAACCAAATGTTCACCCATCTTCCTATGAACTTAAAATACTTAGCGGGTAGCTGCTGTCCGCGGTGAATATGCCTGTTTTGGTTCGAACATCACTGTTTAGAATCGTCGGGATTGGATTGGATATTTGGGGAGGCGACCGACGGCTAAGGTCATTTGCGCCATAGGGGATAGGTATAGGAGGAAGGATGGATAGAAACCCGGCGTCGGCGTTAGCCTGCTCTTAACGAAAGGCGCCAAGGGGACCACGGTTTAACGTCTCATCCGAAAGACAGAGTACTCTACTTGAAGTGCCCTCCACAAGACACTCAAGTAGCGATCGGGTGTCCTCTGAAAAACATCCGCCTCTGCAGGGATTTGAACCCTGGCCGCCCGTGTGGTAGGCGAGTACTCAAGTCACCACACCAACCCGATCCCCTTAGAATCGTCGGACTCTCCTCCAATTCAAATGGGTCGTGGTCCCATTCGTCCAAGAGCAGTTGTTCCCAATATTTAATTAAATAGCTAATAGTTAAATTAAATAGCTACAGTTACGAGTAAAATGTTTTTCTACGCAAGTGCAGCATCGGTAATACCTATCGTACCCCTTGTACATCGACATGCCACTCTTGACACACGTTGGAGCCATATCGTTTGTTAATACAATGATTGGAATTGTCTTTGGTATTTTCAGCCTCTCCTCCGTCACTTGGACAGAAGGACAAGGGATTACGTGCCATCCGCCAAAGCAACGAAACCCATCGCTCCACATGAATGCATAGTGTTTTTTGAGCAACTAGTTTACTACGAACTCCTAATGTGCCCCCTAGTGGCGACAAGGCAAGTGGAAATAGGCAGCCTGCTAAAGTAAAACTTACATTTCGAATCGCAGCTGGCACAGAAGCCAAACCGTTAATAGAAACCCGGCGTCCTTCAACGGAACTAAAAACGGACCCCAGTATATTCTGGACATGTAATAATTCGTAATTCGGATGTTAAAGAATGAGATTCTCTTCGACTTTCCTCAGCAGATAGGTCCCATTGGAAAAGCATCACTTGTATAAGGAGAACAGGAATACTCGTGTATAACACGTGCTTACATGAATGGAAGCAGGATTCACTCCAGAGAAATAAAAAAACATCTCCAAATATAGGTTTTTCTACCTCTATTTATATTAATAACTGCCGCACTTCCCGAATCCATCGCTCGAAACGTCATTAATGAACATTTCTCTATTTTAATTATTTTTCCACTCTTTTAACACCAAATTGCTTATCTCATGTTGGTGAAACCATTTTAAGCAATCATTGGGTAATAATTTTTCAATCAGTCATTAATGAAAACTATTCATAACCTATAATGGCAAATATTTGAAATAAATTCTGTCGCGTAAAATAATTCTCAAGCGGATTCTAAGATATAAATTTATGAAGTCGATAAAAACACATTCATTAATTTTTTGCATTCCACGTTTTCTTACAATCCTATTTTAGCTTTTCAAGGTACGACAGCAAAACGTACAGATATTTAATTAGAAATTAGTGGGTTGTGAAGAAAACAGCAGCACATGAAGAGTAAAACTGATGGGGTTTCACAGCGAAAAGTAATCCTTTGGGAATCTCTTTTCCCCTGAGACACGTGAATGAACTCATACAAGAAAAAGAGGGTGTTAAACATGCAAACGAACAATGGGGTTTATGGACTTAATCTTTATTATGAGAAAGAAATGTCCAAATCTATTCCAAACGCGTCCATCACTAATCGCATAATCGTTGTCAAGCTCGAAATGTAAATGTCCATACCGGCGATATGCACCAAGTTTTCTCTCGTTGTTCTGAAATCTTTCATTGGGAAAACTATTCTAAGCTTTTCCCGTTGAAAAGTCCTCACGAGGGCAAGATCAGTAGGCGCATCAATTCAGACGTCCACGTGTAGCATAGAAAAAACAGAGACATTCCAGCGTGCGAGAAATGTCCGTCCCAAGCTTCGAGAGCACGACTCAAAGATTGTAGGGGACGAGGAAATTCCGACACGTGTGAGATGAAGGGCTTAGATATCACACCAAGCGTGTATATTTTAAAGAGGGCGGAAGTTTCAAGAACGTGAAAAACGAGACATTTGGCTACGAGCAGGGAACCATCAAGAAGTTGAATCAGTTTTTTTAATGAATCACCCCAATCATGGTAAATTAAATCTTTAAAAAAAATGTGAGCTTCAGTCAAATCCCCGACGTCGGCCACGCCGTGGCACTAATCTTCAAATGCACATGGCCCAACATTATCACCACTCAATCGCTCCTAGCATGTCCCTCGCTCCCATAAACTAAACCTAACCGTCTAAGACTTTTTTATGACCAAGCGGTGATTATAGATGCTAAGTTATTACTGAAGCCATTAGTGTCCGCCAGTTTCTCACCGTCTCCTCTCGAATGAATGAGACCATTTAACGGCCGTTCCCGAGCACAGACTCCATTTAGTATAATTCAATTTCTTGGCACTTTCCGATCTTAGAGGGGGTGAAAATCTGGCACAATGCCTTCCCCTGACATAAAACACTAACAGAAACAACGTAAACAGTTAAAGACAACCAAGAGATGCGAAAAAGAGACAAAAATGTCCTAATAAATTACTCACTGCCAACAGTGAGTTATTTATCAGGCCGCCGAAACCAAACAAATCGAAGAAACTATATTTAAGGCACTCTGCATAGCAAAACAGTGATTTAAATTCGTAATTCACGGGAACATTTTTCCAATGTACAATAAATTCTCGAAATCCACACAGGTACACACACATACACAGGTATATGGTAGTCATCATTTTAAACAATATTACTTCAGTTTTTCAAGTTAAAACACTTGCCAACGCTGTTTCAATTAGGTACACAACGCCATCACCAAGTTTTGTCATCAAATACAACCTTCATGGTCGAAGTAAGGCCCCAGAACTAACATTGATGGCGGAGAGGCCTGCATACCACGTCAGAAAAAATGTATTATAACTCCAAACTTCGTCATAGAAAAATATATTAATGCATACCCTGAGCATGCTACAACTCAGTTGTTTCGCAGCAGTTTTTGTATAATATCCCTCAATGAGAAGCAATGATTAATCTGGTGCTAGTCTCTAGTATTATCAACCCGTTGGTATCATATGTGAGCTTCATTTATTAGCCTGCCATCAATAATGATTAATCAGAAAAATACTGGTTCTTCGGTACATTTAACGCTTTTCACCATGAAATATTTTTCTTTTCATAGTTTTATTACGGTCTTCTAAAAGTTTTTGGAAATTAGTTTCATGGAAAAATAAGCACAATAAATGTCATCAATTTCCTATAAAAAGCACAGGCACGGCTTTATCAGGAAAAATTAAAACTGAACCCAATCGCGTGGGCGAGGATGGAAATGGATACAAGAGGTTATTAAGTTAAATTTATAAATACTGACTCCAATTGCCACAGCATGAATGTCCTCGCCAAATTTCACCCATAAATTCATCTTGCACTCCTGTATTTACAAAAAAAAATTATTTATTTGAAAGTATTTTTACATATTTAGAAATGACAATGCGGTGAGTAAAGAATTCAGTCGAACATCAAAGTGGAATATTTTATTTTATGGAACTAAAATATAATAGAATATACTGTAAACAAGAGACTTAGACTACATAGCGCTATAAAGTTAGAACTTTATTTTTTCCAGCATCCGATATTGATTACCTGTTTCAAAAACTTAGATGATTGAGAACAAAGGGACTGCTTCGGGGTTAAATCGCCCTTTCCAAGGATATCGCCTTGGTGCTATCGTTGTTGTTTTTTTTATTTTCGGTTCCATGGTTGGAGAAGTGAGCAATTGGTGGATCACTTGCTGCATGGTTTTGAACGACATTCCAAAAGTTAAATTACACGTCACGGGTGACCCCCTCAATGATTAGGCCCAAAAAAACATCATCCAATCGAAAATTGGCCATCACTCATTGAAGATGATTGGATGGTAACGTTTTTCATTAACACTTTTTTGATGATAGAATAAATTTAATCCTGTAACTTATAGATTCGTGCAGGAGAAACAGAAGAAAGAAACAGAGAAAAGGGGCTGTCGTGTAATGCAAGATGCGGTGGGAGGATTTAAGAATTTATTTTCTGACAACTCTAATGCACTGCTGTATTGAAGGCATTCGCGGCCTGGGATTCAATGAATGATCGCTAGTGCCAGGGGAGTACAATCTAACGCCACAAATGTAACATATCTCAATATATTAGAGAGCGTAAAATTTGAAAAGAAAATTAAAATGAACAATAGAAAAAAACTGTAGATAATCTAAGAGCAATAGAGAGATTATGCAGGTTACATCAATTATTCGCATTCGCTACTCATGTCAATTAAAGTTTATCATAATTTACCATGAGCCATAGAAAAATAACACGACAGCTAACTGATGTAAGTAAAGGAAATGGTAATAATATAGTTAGTATAAATATTTCAAAACAATTTTTTAGGGATCTTTTCATAAGTTGCATAGAGGCATTCAATATAATGTGCTTTAACCTTTCAAGAGCCGAATAAACTACAATGAAATTGCAATGAGAAAAATTCGGTCTGAACTGGATATTGAACCACAGACCTTTGGCTTCCTCAGCCATTGCGTAGACCACCCTTGCCACCCAGGCTTCCTCAAGCCAAAGGTCCGTGGTTCGATTCCCGGTCCAGACCGATTTTTTTTCTCATGTCAACTTCATTTTATTTCACCACCGAATTCGCGGCAGGCCTGAAAACTTTGTATCCTAATAAACTGCTAACGTAACGTCCTCATTTCGTTGAACTTGAATCGTCTTTGAGGTAAAATGGAGTCGATTTTACTATTATAAATTTCCTTTTTAGCCACTGACTCCGCACAATGATGAGTCTCCAGGGGAGGACCCTCACCTTCTCTGACTATTCCACTGGAATGCTAAGAAGGAATAGTGAAGTGTTGCCGAAAATAAAATTCATCGTACGCACAATTGTGTTTGAATTATGACCCAATGTACCTTAAATCACAGAAGGAAATAGAAAATTAGATGATTGATAACATTGGTAATATAGAAGCCATCAATCCATCAGCTCTATCAACCACGATGACTGGATTAGTTGCGCAGTTTGTAAGACGAAAAAATTGGTTTTAACAACGAAACCTTTACAGAGTCGAGAAGATTCATCTAAGCAAAGGCTAGACTTAATTTTCAATTATATAACGCATTTATCATCGAATTAACCGGCAAACTCTGAGAATTAGCCAAAATAGGTGGATCGTTTACTCGAAATAAGCTTCACTTTTTTGCGTCGTGACGTTGTCTAAAAGCTTCTTTATCCAGTTCTCAGTGCGGTCACAAAAAACTATTTATTAGCCGTGGAAAATGTTAAAATGTTTCAGTGTCTCATCCAGGATTAAGTTTGCTCACACTTCAGATACCAGTCAAGCTTGAGACCAATTATGAGGCTAAAGCATTGGAACTCCCTCGGCGGCAAATGAATACATATGACTGGGCTGGGTGGTCACTGGATGCCTACTGCCTGAATCAAGAAGTAGTCAGGAGGAAAATAGATAAATCATGAGCATAAAAAGATGGTAATGAATTTTGGGGCCAGCTCTTGATAGATTTAAACTTTTATCTTGATTAATTAAATGGCCTTCCCTAAAATCCTTGTTACTGTTCTTTTCAGCTCAATTGATTATATGATTAGTAGGTATTCATTTGTGAGAAAAAATAACTCAAAACATCTACTTTAGAGTACTGAAATCAATTTTTATGATAGACTCTACTTGGCAACGATGGGTGTGTGTGGTTTTGACACATGAAGGAGGGAGAAGAAAAGTCCCTCTCCAGGAAATTGAGGAGATTTTGTGCACCAAAAGCTGAAATGCTTCAAACACACAATAAAGGCATTTCCATTAAATCAGGACTCAGTGAGAAGTTGGTAAGTTTGAAGTACAATTGATTTATCAGTAACAAAAATCAGGAAGGCATATGCAGTGAACCTTAGTGAATACCTGACGTGAAATACTATCCCTACCCTCAATATTTAGCTAGGGCCTGAGTTCGTGATTGCGCGGAATCACCGCGGTATTGAGACAAGTATTACGGGTTCTTTTCCTCGTTTCCTCGTCCTACAAAGGACGCATGTTTCTGGCCGACATCTTCTAGTCCTATTCCATTGTTGTTCTCCTAATACTGGCCTAAATAAGTCTATAGTCGGATTCTGTTGGTGCAGTTTTTAATTGTAATCGTATGATAAGTGTTTGCAAGAGCTTGAGCGACCAAAAATTATCGGAGAATTATCGGAGAGATAAAAAATAATCCAAATAACTTCAGCGTAGAAGATGGTTTCACGCAGACTGGAACGCCTGCGGAACGTCCACCAGGATGGACACATGCGGAAGAGGACCCAGAGGACTTCTCTCATCCATGATACTCCGCGGAAGCCTTCGTTCATAAGACCACAATCTGACGCAGCAAATGAAGGTCCTTTGGGGTTTCATCCGAGAGTGTTTCCATCAGCGGCATCTCAAAAGATTAAACTCCGCAGTCGTCCTCAGGAGAGTGACGTAGCAAATTCAGGCTTAAGTTTAATAAATGTATATTACCACATTTGGATACAAAATATATGTAAAATATAGCAAAGTACAACGAAAAACTACGAAAATATGCGCTCTCATCAATAGGCCAATTCTGGGATAGATAATCTGAATCGTTTTACAGTGAACCGCTTACGGGAGTGACTCTGGCATGACATTTGTCCGGAAGGTGGGTAACCCGTAAAACCACCGCCAGACCACCGAATAACGGCAACAGTGACAAAATTAACAATTAAAGAGATGAATAAGATAAAAAATACAAAACGAGTTATATGCATAGAAATGTATATCTTGCCTATAAAAGTCATCTGATCACTGGGACATATTTGGCACTGGTACAGGTTCACACTACAAGAGTTTGTGTCACTGGATCGTTGTGCAAATGGGGTCACTATTCAGTTACTTTCCTTCTTCTTCCTCTTCTTGGGGTTTTATGGGACTTCGAGAGTTATCGTGAGTTCCGCTGGGGCTGAAAGTATCGCTCTGATGTCGTTCTGAGGCAATAAGATATCCACGAGGTAGAGAAGTTGGCAATCTGCGACGACGCGGGGCAAGGAGTAGAGCCAGGCAGAGGTAGGTTTCGTGACGATTCGGCCGCTTTATGTACCTATCTTAGACTAGAAGTTCCTGGGTCACCCGATTAGAACAATGTTTTCGTGCTACTTTATTTGTCCTGAGAATTGGTTTACAGATATCACTGAGAAAAAACAGGAGTCCGGGTTGATTTCCCACTTCTAATCTCCATCGCCTCCTTTAATATTTTGACCTAATTATCAGTATAAAGTATATCAGTATAATTATCAACATAAACTAGAGAGTTTCAAACCAAATGGAATGTGTAAACTCTTTTTAATCTTCGATCAAGCACGAGGAAGGCCTGGAATGCGGAATATATTTATAGTTTCACCAAACGCGCAACGGAAAATATTTGAAGTAGTATAGAAGGGATGTAATTTATCTTTAGTTAAGCACATGGTAAATTATTTATTCTAACTAGAGAAGAAGATGTTTTGTCACCAAATACGATGAAAAAATATTAAGCCACGTAATATGCCAAAAATGGTGCAATGGATAAGAAATTCATCTCTTGCCTGAAAAATATACGATGGCAGTTTTCCAATACTCTGCAATTTCTCTGCAATACTCTATACTTTCCAATGTAAAGCATTAATAATGCGAGTATAATTAAGAAAGGAAAAGAAATCTAAACCTCTTCACTCGTATGAGTCTGAAGCCACTTGTGTCACTAGGGTAGTAGGGGATATGGTAGGACCAAGTGAAAGTGATTAAAAATTATCTAGTTTTTTACATTCACACAAGAACAGGAAGGTACGACAGCATTGTGAAGAACATATTCGAAGGTAAAATGGAGGGAAAAGTCCCCAGAGGAATACCCTGGAATAAGTTTATGGACCAAATAAAGAAGACAGTACATAGGGAAAGGTACCACGAGGTAAGGGAACTAGCATTCGATAGGAAGGGTGGAGGGCTGCAGTCAACCAATCTTAGGATTAAACGACCAATGATGAAGTTTTTTTACAGGCTACCGCCACCTTTTATCTCTTCATTTCAGCATACGTCCTATCTCTCTTCATCTCATAAACTTTATTCTCTTTCTTCCTTCCCAAATTGCTCAACATCCTCCCCTCTATTACGGCCTTCAGCATATTTTCGCCCCTCAATTCTCTTCCAACTATAAACCTTGCCTCCACCTAATATCCTTCAGAATCTTCCTTTTCTCAACCATACCATGCATTTCCTCGTTTCTCTTCATTTCCATTCACCGCACTCTCTCTGTTCTCCTCCACATCTAAACATCGGACGGCGGCAGCCTATTCTTTCTTTCTCGAAACCCATGTTTATGCACCATAAAATGCACTCCATATTGCTCTTGACAAGCTTTTTCCATAAATGATTACTTAAGGTACTCTATATCGGCTTCTTCATACTCATGAACACTTCTTTCACGAGCTCAGTCCTCCTTCAAATTTCTCTGCTGCGAAGTTCATTCTCCAGAAGTAAAACGGTTCTCAATCTCCATTAGTCTATTGGGGGTCCGTTTCGTTGTCCGTAAATCCCGTCCAGTATCCGAGGCACAATTTATGTGATTCGTAATGTTTTGTTTTTACTAGGCGGGCTGTGGGTCGGTGAGAGGTGAGGCAAAGTCCCAGCTTGGGAATAGATGACCATGAGAGTAAGAGTAAGTGACGGAGAAGTAAAACGAAAAAGCTACTAAACGCACTGCACGATGCATTCTATTCCCGACGCATACTTCACGATCTCAACATATAGCGACACTCTAATGACTGATCTTCCCTACCTTCCCAGTAGTGCTGCTCAAAAAATAAGCCGCGAAAATAATCTCTATAGAAACCTCCCCTACGATAATTGTTTCTTCTTGCTCAGCAACACGAGTGAGCCGACTCCGATTCATGGTATGCGTTATAATTTGCTTGAATATGTTATAACCAGTGCGTGCGTAGCTTTATAATAGAAACTTCACAATTAATCTTCAATTAGATACAATTAAAGATGTATTAGGCGTGAAATGGTGAAATATCATCATAGTGAATAACGAAAATGGTAATTTTCCACTTAGATCAAATTTAGTTTGATATATGATGATATACAACATCGCAACCGTGGTCGATTTAAATATTATCTAAGTGCCATTTCTGTTATTCATTAGCATGTAGATGTTTCTCATCTGAGTAATTCGTCATATTTCTCATAAAAAACCTTAGAGACTATTATGTGAGAATTATTTGAACGTGAGAAAATTCATTGATTTGTAATTAACGAAAATGGACTTTAATTTTTTAAGCGTTTCCAGGACGTCATGAACATATTCGATAAAATATTGATGTATCAACAATGAATAATTCAATTGCAAACTTTGAGCCTTCGGCTGAATATCACGGCTGCTTCAGATCTTGGGGAAATACAGGGTGATTCAAAAGTCTTGTTATTATTACGGAAAATCAGAACTTTTTTTTATTTTTCAACATAGATAGTACATGTAACAAAGATGAAAATGTTACTAAATACATCAAGTTATATTTGTTATTGGTACAAATGTACAATGTGACCTCCATTTGAAGCACGGCACACATCTGCACAATAGGAAAATTCATTCATCATTTTCATCTTTGTTTCATGTATCTATGTTGAAAAATAAAAAAAGTTCTGATTTCCCGTAATCATAGCAAGACTTTTGAATCACCCTGCGCATTAGACTCAGACTCATGACTTGGATGGTGATTCGCGACAGAGAAACACAGGATTGAACTTCGGCAGTTAAACGGATGGTCATTTCTGCGTCGGATCTTCTATTAGGAATTAGATGTTGTCTTCCTACCCGCTAAAACAACAGTCGCCTTCATTCTGAGATATTCCAATCCTTGGATGGGACAAAAATGCAATAGGAGACACCCTCCGTATCATAGAAACTATTCCACGCCCAAGAAATTGATTCCAGAGGTTCCTAAGGGGCTTTGCAAATGCAAATGCAGTTAACCCTTGATGAAGAAGCATTAATTGAGAGTAGGTAATCACCATGTCCCGTCAATTTTACCCGCAAAAATATCTATAGACGATTAAGCAGAAGGATATGAGAGAGAGAGAGAGTCATTTTTCACGTACCGCCAAGCCCTACACATATATAAGCGAGCCCTTACACATGAGACGGCAAATCCTTATTAAAAAACCACCAAAGATCCTCCTCCCGGGAGAAATATCTACTGGGTCCATTCCTCTTCATCATTTTTGCTATAAATATCCAGCCTATCTTTATTCCTGGTTTATACCTAGATCCATCTGTTTTTAGATCCACTAGAACTGACCCCTCCTTCCTCTAACGCCCTATACCTCAGACAAATACCTACCTTAAATCTTTTTATCTCTGGCGCAAAAATCCGGAATTCCTTGCCGTTATCGATAAAAAAAATTTCCTCCCTGTTCATTTTTCAGGAGAATCCATTTAATTATTATTTTAATGAGCATATATGTCTCTTACCTAAATTTGTATCTTATTAAAGTATCTTCTGTATTTACATAATGATCAGTGAAATCATTGTTTTCTTCTTATCTTCCTCCGATTGATATCACATTTTCCATTTGGAGTATAGAGATATTTATCGAGATATGACTAGTATTTGTTTTTTATTCTGTTTGTTTGCTAGGAATGTTTATTAGCTATTTGTTTTCATTTAAAGCAGAACTTTATACGGATTTTCTGTTTTGCTCTTATGGGGAAACCTAGAGCACAATAAAACGTTATTCTCTGCTATTTTGTAGATTGATCTGTTACAAAGAACGTTCATTTGTCAAAGGTTTCTATAAAAACTTAACTCAACGCCACAAAACTGGGACTACAGAATATCTCAGCAATATTTCTATGTGAGTAACCTCTGTAAGCGAGAATAATTTCCTATTCCCTTAATCCTCCGCTAATCAAGGTTCGGCAGTCATTGATTCCTCCTGGGTTACCAGAGTACTTTTAATGTCATTTTGTATCCCGAGGATTTGGAATCCCATAAAAGATCTACCAAAGACTTTCATGAGAGAACTATGCTCTCAGTCTAAATCCGAATCACTCAAGCACTAATCATCTCTCCTCCTAAGACGTGACGTCATGTTTTGTCAAGGCTTTTGAGCCAATTGAACCTTCCTCGTAGCTCTTCATGTGTCTCTAATAGATGACTGTAACATCTTTCCGCGGTATCAGATGAGTGATACATGCTAAGCCTAACTGCTCCCTTTCCACGCATTCCGGGCGGAAGTTGGGGATAGAGCGACGCATCCCCTCTCGGAATGGCAAACCTCAGAAATTCACCAAGGACTAACTTGGTGGTGTAACTAATAAGATTGAGATTTTGGAGATTCGGGGCTCGAATTTTGGACCAAATCAATTAACTTTTTTAATACTCAATTTTAAACTAATAGAAATGCCATCGATTCTCTATGGGAGGCATAGGAGCCAAAACTAATATAATTATCTGTAGAGAAGAGAATCTTACTTCCCATTTAAAATCATAATGGTTTTACTAAGACGAAATTGCCCCCTTAGTCAATTGAAGTTCTTTCACTGATGTTGACTAGATTCAAAACAGTAACACTAATGATTCATCGTTTGATTTCTGCAAACGGCATATGACTTCCTTCATTCAGAGGCCATATGGATAACAGAGATAATGGGACTTAGAGCCAATTAGAACTCTTACCATCCATCTTCATCTCTCCCAGACTCTATTAAGGTTTCATAGGTGTAGTACGTAAGTCTCTTAGTAGGGTGCAAAATTATACGTCGTAAGCGATATACCACGATTACCAAGGGGCCCTAATTGTATGAATTAATCTGCAGTGTTAAATTCAGGAACTATTTAAAACTCGTAAAGCTCACATGGAGAGGTTGGAGTATAAATATCCCCAGTTAAAATTCACTGAAATTTCATAGAATTGCTCGTTTAATTTACTATTACCCATAAAAAGGTCCGGGCGAGATTTCCCGCTCATAACCATTGCTCAGGTTTCCAATGAAATGTGCTTTTTGAAGTCGGAAAAAAGTTGATTATTTTGGAAAATATAACGTAACTATTAGGAAAAAACAAAGCCTAAGGCAACATTGATTGCAATAATTAAATACTCCGTTTTTCCTCCGACCGATAGTGAAAATGTCCACCCTATATCATGCTTGAAAGCTATTTAAAAAAGAGAAACCGCTGCACTGTCTCCAATACGTTTGTCAGAGGAGTAATGTATAAGGGCTCTGGGACACTAGTGGCCCTAGAACTTTTTTAAATAGCCTAAAGCACAAGTAAGTATATGCGCTAGAATCATGCATAATTTAAGGTAAATCGAGTAAGTAGTTTTCAAGAAGGGCTACAAACATACAGACAGACACATCTAACTTTTATATGTTAGTATTGATGAGATCAGGAGTGTTTAGAATTTATTTTTACATGCATTAACTTATTATGCAAACGGTATAATAAATACTCCAGAGGGGTTGTGTTTGAACCGCTAGAGATAATCACGAATGCGTGACTAATGAGTCACGTGGTACAATCGCGAAGGAATCGAGATTTTGATGCATTTGGTCCACAAGTATAATTTTAACCCAGCCATCCCAATCGAGTTTTTTCTCGCGGGAATATTGTTGAAGGAGTTGAATATCGCGATTCGAGGCGCAATAAACAACATATCAGACGCTTGACGTGATCAAGATTTTCTCGCGCGGTTCAAACGCAACCTCACAGGCCCCGACCAGCACTCGGCCAAATTCAAGTAAAACATAGTGCGACGA
The DNA here is from genome assembly GCA_963169105.1 of Ceriagrion tenellum. NCBI lineage: Eukaryota > Metazoa > Arthropoda > Insecta > Odonata > Coenagrionidae > Ceriagrion > Ceriagrion tenellum. The sequence continues at coordinate 82,166,855 of OY720638.1, read as the reverse complement.
AGTATCTAAAATGTCTGAAGAAGTATCTCACACGTGATATATATTGAGATGTATATATAATTTCCCATAATTTGACTGTGAAATGATAAGTGAATACATCGAAATCGTCAGGAAACCGGTTTTTGCGAAGAATGATACATCATTTCACCTGAAAATCAATGAACTTCCTCTCTTTTTATGGAAAAATATCTCACGCTTCCAAAAATACCAAAATGTCAGTCTCAGATTTTTGACGAAAAATGCCTGCCCTTTTACACGGGAAATGGTATGTTAAACCATTCTAAAGAGGCCTTACAAAAATGTATAATTTATAATACTCAAATGTCATAAAAAAATTGATAGTGTGAAGTTTGTAAATTTTATCAACAATTTTTGAAAATAAATACTATTGTCACCGCAGTAATTTTTCAGGATCGTAAAAAATCTTCCGCTGAGAACAAGTTTTAAACGTACCGCTTGAAAAAAATGAGTCGGGTTAAATGATAGGACCTTTCCTTGTAGGCCTTGAAAAAACGGGACTTTTTCACTGGGTCGCCATTTAAGTAATCATCTATGGTATCGGTTCCGACACGCTAACAAAAACAGTGAAAGAAACTGCTGTGATTGCTGCGCTGCGGTGATAAGAAATGCAAACTAAAATTAATTTGTGGATATACCGTATATGTGGATATATCGTATATGTAAATAATGACTCAGCGACTAGGAGCAAAATGATAATTATATTTTCGGACAATGCGGGCCTGCGACGAGAAATGTCCTCCGAAGCGGACTTCATTCCTTCAATCTGAATAATGTCGGCAGCACGTAATATTGGTACCAGAACATGGTCCTCTCGGTGGAATAGCCCATTCTCTTTATAGTCCTCGAGCTGCCTTACGGGTAGAGAAATAAGATAGCTCCCATGTTTGACCATATTTTAAGGTTTATTTTTCAATTATATTATCCCCAAGTTTATTTTTCAATTACATTATTAGGTCAAATTTATATCCCTTAAGGTAGCTCTGACGTCAGGGTCACTTATTCCAGATTTTCTGAAAACTTCAATGCAGCACCTTTGGACAGCGTTTCATAGACTGAGATGAAAATAAAATAGATTTTCTCGGCTAGTTTTACTGCAATACTGCCTCGAAAGTGAAGATTTTTAACATAGGCTCATATGGAGATTTCTCAGTTTACAGAATCAAAATGCCAATTTGAACGAGAAATCACATTCAAGCTTTTAATCAAATCTATTTGTAAGAAGCAAGAAGTCCTGTAAATTTGAATAAAAATAAAAAATAAGCATTCACCCACCTATTTTTTAAGGTTATTGACGAATTACTGCCGTAATGGAAGTCAAAATGGGGTAGTTACAATCAAATGGCGCGGCAGTCGGCTCCCATAGCTGGAAAAATGAGGTCACTAAAAATATATTCGTGGAATAAATGGCATACTTTGTACCATTACTTTGGTTTTCAAAAGGTAGCCCATTTCAGGATTTTTTAATGAACAATAAAAAATGTGTAATTTAGTATTTGTTTTGACTCACATAGTCAAGCCAGAGCCACCTTAAATTTTGTTGCAAACCTTAATTTAATCGGGCTTCTCCAATGGGTTAACGACACTGCAGCGTATTCACACGCTGCTTCATTTGGAACGCAAGCTTTGCCGTAACAACGAACTGCTGACGAGAGGCGCCAACCCCCCGCACCCCAGTCTCAATGACTGCTCCGCCCGATACATAATATTTTTTAACCCTACCTCTGCTCTAATCCCTGAAACCCTGTTTCCTCCTCCCCAAAAATTATTTCTGTGTCACACCCTGCGTCATGGCCCCCTTTCGTGGCTACCCCCGCCGGTCACAATTCCCCGCCCTCTCAAGTATCGGTGGTTGATGGTTCTTAAACACGGACATATTTGAGTGAAACACTGCATACTTAAACATATCACATCCACCAAGGCTATTCTATCCTATCTCTTCATCCCTAATCTCCCCATTCATAGACTCACAGCAGACTTAATATTTATTTATAATATTCTTAATTTCACCATCGACTGCCCTGAATTGCTCTCTTTTATCAATTTCAAAGTTCCATCCCGCCCCACCCGTTCTCACCCTTTACTCCACATGCCCATTCCTCGACTTTCGATCACTAAACGTTCTCTTTTCTTCCGCCTCTCCTCTCTATTGAATTCCCTCCCTTCCCACATCGATCCTTTTGCACTTTCATCTAAATCCTTTATAAGCCTTTTTCTTTTGTATCTTTCACCTAAGTAGTTATTCCCACATTTTTCTTTGTTTATATATTTCCATAATTTCTGCTTGCAACCAGTTGTTAAGTTTGCTTGTATATGTCCTTAAGTAAGTGTATTGTTACATGGCCACTATAAAATGGCACCATAGCTGTAAGTGGTTTTCTTACTTTAAATAAAAAAAATAAAAGTAAAATATTAGTGATGTGAAACCTGTATTAAGCGACCACCGACGGTTCCGCTGAAAAATAGTCGTTGATAGGGGTGATCGCTTGATAGGAGTTGTCGCTTAGATGGGTTTCACTGCACTGTGTTTGTAAAATATTGAAAACAAATTGCATGATAACGATTTCGATTCATTGCCATTGCCATTTTAACACGTACCTTCATAGCACTCTGCGCATATTTCGAAATAACTCGAGTACTAAATTCGTACATATTTTATTATACATGCAAAATAATACGTTTTATGTTTTTATAATGTTTAACAACCAATATCAAGGCATTGTTCCGAGTAAAAAAACACGCATTTCCGAGAAGATTTCTGTGCAGTTTTTTTTATGAAGAGAATGGTTTTTCGGGTCTCCTTCCACGTTTAACCATTACTTAGGGACAATATTTCGCCAGCGTTACAGCTGGCTTCTTCAGGTCCACTGAAGTGTGGATGCAGGGTTTAGTCCGTCCTTTTACGTTTTGTTTTCGTTTTCGCGCCTGCATCCACACTTCAGCAGACCTGAGGAAGCCAGCTGGAACGCTGGCGAAAAGTTGTCCATAAACAATGGACACACGCGGAAGGAGACCCGAAAAACCAATCTCTTCAAAATATACGCATTTACATATGAATATCTCGTTTCGAATTTCGGGCCGTAAATCCAAGTCATGGCAAGGCTTCGATTAAGACAAAATTTAAAAATATAATTTTTGCATCATTTATCACACTGCATCCACGGATATTTCAAACGCATTAACAGACGTGCTTGAGTGAAATATGGTCGGGGAATTTTCTTTCATCCTTCTTGAAAAGTTATTAAAATACGAACAGAAGGACTCACGTTTACCACTCCTCCAATCTTAAAGTGGTTCTAACCTCAATGCCTATTGTTCCAGATTTTCTAAAAACTTGAATATCGTATCTTGGAAGTGCGTTTTATTAGCTGGGATGAAAATAAAATAAGGTTCCCGGGCTGGTAATACTGTAATTCGTCCTTAAAAGTGGATATTTTAGCATGGGCTCTTATAGAGATTGCTCAGATTACAGCAGAAAAATGTCAATTTGAACAAAAAAGTATATTCAAGCTCTTAAGGTAGTTTACGCGAGATAGTTCCCTAGTCATAATGGGGATCATATTCGAATTATACGTGTTGATTTCAGCAGCTGTCGGAAGCATGAAGAAAATATTCCATTATTAATGGTGCAATAATATACTTTTATGTTTACTGAAATTTACTGAAATTCTAAGCAATTAAATAAAAATATCTGCATACGTCTTTAACTTGACTCATTTTTTTCAAGCGGTACGTTTAAAACTCGTTCACAGCGGAAGATATTTTACGATCCTGAAAAATTACTGCGGTGACATTAGTATTTATTTTCAAAAATTGCTGATAAAATATACAAACTACACACTATAAAGTTTTTTATGACATTTGAGTATTATAAATTATACATTTTTTGATAAGGCCTCTTTAGAATGGTTTTACATACCATTTCCCATGTAAAAGGGCAGGCATTTTTCGTCAAAAATCTGAGACTGACATTTTGGTATTTTCGGAAACGTGAGATATTTTTCCATAAAAAGAGAGAAAGTTCATTGATTTTCAGGTGAAATGATATTTCGCACAAACTACCTAAATTAATGCTGTTAATTAGAAGTGAAAAGTCCCATGAAATTGAGTAAAAATAAAATACAGACCTCTTACCGCCAATTTATTAAAGTAATTAGCAAATTACTGTCGTATTTAAAGTCAGAATTTGCTAGTTCCACGCAAATTTCGCTGCAGTCGGCAGCTATGGCTAGACAAAGGTGGCAACTAAAATCATTCGTGGAATAACATTCGTATCTTGTAACTTAATTCTGGATTTCAATATTGAGCCTGTTTCGTCAGCGGAAGCAGGAATTTTTAAACTAAATAAATAAAAATGTGTCACTTAGTATTTGTCTTGACTCTCATAGTCAAGCAAGAGCCACCTTAAATGCAGGTATTTTGGCAGCACTGCCTACCGTGTGCTTCTTTACACTCCCTTCTCGACCCCTTCCGCTTGATATTTCCGGGGTATAAAGGTAAATCGCATAATTATTTAATTTTTATTCGAAAGGAGCAAGCATTTTATGTGGATCATAAGTAAGAGCAACATTTGTATTCCGAAAAAAATAGAAACATTTGCATTCCGTATAAATGATTTTTTATTATTACGCATTTTGCTCTCCTAAGAATATTCAGGAATGGTCATAAGCTGCGTATTCCAAAGTGAAGGGCTGCACTGGACTCTTTATCATTTGACCCGCTCCGGGTCGGACTACCTCCATACGATCTTGTTCATCTTGGAGTCCCAGAAGAACGATTAAAAGCACGATTTCAATGCCCCGCGGTTAAATTTGGATACAATTTGTGCACACAAGTTTAATGCAACAGATGTGCACAGAGTGACTTGGTGGAATGATATCGTGATAGCTTTTGGTCAAAGATTTTGCATACAATTCCTTTTGGTCTGAATAGATAGATCGTGCTCTAAGTTCTCATTCATAAGTATAGAACAAGCCAAACCCACAGGTTTGCGAATAACCAATAAAAACTAGACCACATTCTCAATAGCCTTCGCTTCGTTAACATGGAGTGGCGACCCCATGGTCTTCAGTTAACAAATGCAACAGAGTGAATCAGGCCTGACTTGGCGTAACAAATTCATTTTTAATTAAAACGGTTGCTTGGTGCAATATGAACGGCATATACAGTCTTGAAAAAATAAACACCGTTTTTATTGAAAAAAATCACAAATGTTCTTAATCACCTCCTACAACACCTCTAGCAATTATGCAGTTTCTTTCTACAACGCTGTGTGATAAAACATAATAGATTCATCCGTATTATGAAGAAAAATAAGTATAAAATGACTTCATTTAACTTCTGCGGACAAATAAGGTGGAATATGATGTGAGAAAGTGTATACTGTAATGAAAATTAAAACATGACAATTACAGCTGAATGGCGATGGCAATCACAGTGACAACTTTGGCCTCAACTTTGAGGAATTTCTCTAAAATCTAGAACAAAACACATCTTCGATATATTCCACACAGATTTTAATTACTCTCAGCCGGTTTCAATAACCGGGTGTCATTTTCAGTCACCTGCACATCTGCAATGTGATTTGCAAGCACATTCCTTCTCCGCAATAATAAAATATTGCTTGTTGTGCAAAATATACAATCTTCCCTTTGAGAAGACTCACGGATGATGAAAACGGTCAGGAGAAATAAAAGATTGTGAAGAACACAAGGAAGTAATTTTTTGATCTCGAATTTTTCTCGAAAATGGCAAATTGATAGAGGATTAACTAAGAAGATAAAACTGGTGATATGCAGTTGGCAAGCAACAATATGAAAATCAGGACTTTCCCATTCTAAAAACATCCGTGTAGGACTAAATCTACACATTTAGATGAAATCCACCATAAGGGCAGGTGTAACGTGGTCACCACCCATAAAAAATAAAAAAACAACGTAAAGATAGCAAAATTAAGACACGGAAAAAGAATACGAGTTTTTGGTCGTAAATATTTCCCTATGTCTGGGTAAAAAAGTGGTTTCACCTTTCAAGTGATACAAAGTTAATTTTATTTACACTATTACTAACCATAAACGTACGTTTTCTTTACTTGGTACGTACAACAAAATCATATCTTTAAACGCTATTTTTCCGCAATCATCAAAATCATGGGTAGTTCAATCCGAAGATCGGTTGACTGCAGCCCTCCATCCTTTTCTATCTAATACTAGTTTCCTTACTCTCCGGTAGTTCTTTTCGCGTACATTTTTCTTCATATGGTTTATTTATTTCCCATTCTTATAGGGACTTAACCCGCAACTTTCCTTCAATGGTATTCTTGACAAACCTATTGTGCCTCATAGCGCACCCGACAAATGGAAAACTATATCTCGAGCACATACTGCGCCACCGTAAATGTGATATTTGAGACTGGCTGAACATTAACGGTTGACACTTCGGCGCGACTCTAAACTCATCAGCAAGAACCCGTGTATTCAAATCGACGTAAAAGTTCACGTAGGCGTATTTCTCGAAGGGCTTCGGCAACGTAGGCGAAGCTATTTTAAACACCATTCATTACGTGAAGCAGACTCCATGCTATATGAACAGGCGACACAGAATGACAAGGTTAAGTCAATCGCCTATCATTCGAGTCGGTCCAAATGTTCCATCGGAGATGCTGCGCATGTCTACGTATTTTTGAAGTTCTCTTCGCGTTTATTTACAGTCATCAGATTCTCATGTTATCTCTTGGCTTCTTTAAATCAGACACGAATTTTGGACATGATTTAATAATTCTTTCTCAGCTTATTCAAAGTTTTCATTGGTGGAAAGAAGCAAAGGCGTTATCCTAAGAAAGGTGGCATTAACCCAACTAATTCGGGAAGCTTTAGAGATCGTCAAAACCAGAGGTTTGTTCTGTAGGGACGATAATTATCATCTACACACTGCTAGAAACGAGTCCTAGTACAAAAATGTCTGGAAATAAAGAACTAGTAATCCTTTTCTATGCCTAGTATATTTTCTATTTACTATAGAAAAGGACTACCACATTCGGTTGAAATTTCAAATTCCCATCGATAACACCAGAGACAAGATTTATTTATTTATTTTTAGAATGAATGTGCCTCGAAAACTAAAGCATGGGCTTTCAAGACATTGTCGGTATCCTTACCGTGTCTTACATCACACGCCATGAGTTTGCCGGGCGGAGACCTATCCCCGCTGAAAGCTACAGCAGTCGCTGAGCAATCTTCACATTCTGAAATCAAAGTCCTCGACCCCTCCTCTGACAGTTGGCATTTTTCTGGCCGTGAATAGAGGAATAAATGAAAATGTCCTGGCACTCTTTATGGTCACCTGATGCCATAGGTTTGCTAATCTAAATTTGTAGCAGAATTAATTGAGGTATTTAGAAAAAAGCACTTCCTTTCCAGGAAAAGTTCAATGAACGTGTGAACCCCTATGGAACGGTTCGAATAATGTTGAATCTCATCCTTAACATGAAGTGGCTACCGGCTAGCATACCAGGTCATGTTCTGGATGAGTTATCGTGTGAAACTTGTGACTTTACTTTTGGGCACTGCAAATGCCTTGCAGCGGAACCTATCTGGCTCCTACCCGCCCGGCACGCCATCCTTCCCATGCGTCCAAAAGAGGTTGTTCCCCAATCTACAAGGATTTTACATGGTGACCCACGCTATAATTGTACATTCCGATGATGGTAGTACTGAGAATCTGAATTGATGTCGATTTTTATTGCAAGACATATTTATATATATTTAAAGCGTTCACAGTATCGTGGTGAAAGTGAGAATATGTGGATTAGGGATTCAATTTTAACAACAAAAACAACATTACAGGCAGAGTAAAATAAAATATTGGTCGATATCGACATTCTCAATATTGACTGAGCTTATCTCATAAAATACGCAATTTGTAGGTAAATTATGATCAGGAACGTGACGAGGATTCTCCAGAGCGCATGTGCTCAGTTAATGCAGTATTACAAATGCGCGCATTAGAGTGATAACAAGGTCGCCATTTTTCAAGTGCTTGAAATAATCATTTTCAATTGATGGAGTGAATTCTTAGGACAGTTACTCAAAGCTCAGTCCCACTACAATGATCGGGGGGTCGGATAATGATTACGCGAAGAAGGTACGTGATACTACTAATTTTCGTGGTCAGCCTAAAGAATTCATTGAGATAAAGAGTCATTCGCTTCAATACCTTCTTCATGCCAATACTTGTTATTTAATGGGGTGGCAAGCAGAAGTTAACACAGACTTACATCTGCCAATCAACTAAAATCTCCTCGCGAGAGAGCACGTTTTTCCGTAGTTGCTTGTACCATAGTGCACTCCACAATCATTTCCACAGTAAGTAAAATGTTTACACACAATTCACTCATTATGAACAGCTTTTCGCGAATATAGAATTTATACTAGGTACATAATTACAAATTTTCCCCCTTAATATTACCAATAGAATTGGATTTGAATTCTTGCATTTGACATCATGTATTATCAAGTTCAATTTACGTAAAAATAGAATGGGATGCAATTATTTTGTTCATTATATTTAAAAGTAGATACGTTTTTAGAAACACTCACATGATAGCTCCACTATATTACAGTCATTTCATGGAAGAAATGTCTGAACTTGAAATTCGAGCCCGACAGATTTCATCTACACATACATACTACCCAGTGAGAAGCTGCATGGGTGTGTGGCAGAAGGTATTAGAACACCAACCATGTAAAGATATAAGGAATAAGGTTTTGAGAGGTGGAATGGTGACGTGTATTATGGGAGTGTATTTAGTGGAGCTCAGTTTTTATTGTGGTCGCTTATTGTGCGCGGAAAGAAGGAGTTTTTGTACCTATCTATTTGGCAATGCATCTCCCATTATTTATCGCTTCTGTCAGACCTAGAGATGCAGTGAGGCGTCATGATAATATTCTCTGTGTCGCTCTAAAACACACCAGTTCTGAATTTCTCAAGCAAGCTACGCCTAGCCTCTGAGTCTCTAGGGTATCCCACCATAATCCCTCTAAAAGTTGCCAAATACTATATGTTTACTTGTTGCAGTTTTTAACAAATCACATAGCTTTCTTTTGTATTTTATTAATTATTTTGGTAAAGTCTTTATGACCAGGGTCCCAATTGCTCGCGGCGTATTCGAGGCGTGGTCTAACCAGAGCAAAATAGCATCTCTCTTTCACTTTTTCATCTGAGGACCTACCTATTACACGCTTAAAAAGCTAAGTTTTTTAATGCTGTGCCGCATGTGTTTTGTATGTGTGTAGTCCACATGTGAGTCATAGGGTACAGACGCGTTCGGTTGAGTCTGGGAGACATTTTGCACGACACCAAAGAGGTTTGTTCAAGGACCTGCATCCATATCCTCCAAAACCGTGAGCAATTTTTAGGTGACGAAATCAAGGATATGTGCAAAAGTATAGACCAGGATTTTCCTCTTGCGACAGACAGTGGTGTGACAAAACATTACAGGAAACATCTGATCCCTTGGATTCAGGAGTAAATGGAGCCCATAAATTCGTCGTTGACGTGTCAAATTTGAATGCCAGTGATAGTCTGACCCACGGATCGAGCTCGGGGCGGAGTTTATCGCTTGAAGAAGAGACTACTGTCCATTAAAAAAGTCGAGTCCGTTGAGTTTAGGAAGCTGTATCTTCAAGTAGGGTCAACCGATTTCAACGAAATCAAATACATTTGATATAATACTCATTTCTACGTTTACTGATGCATGTAGATATTTTTTTCCTAACCTTATCTGCACTTCTCCGATATTTGTTTTAAAAAGGCCCTGTTTTCGGCGCTCCAAATCCGGTGGCCCAAATCTATACCATCGCCATTCTCATATTATTTATTGCAGAGATAAGAGATTTTTAAATAAGTTAGCCAAACATGTTTCTAACATAGCAAAGGATAAAAATTGTTTTTAAATTGAGTTTTACCCGAGCTGCTGTAAAATTCGTAAGCCTCAGCTAATTCCGAAGCTAACGATGCAAGTAGAAGAGAGAACCTTGGCGCAGCAAGGCCAAGCCCATTTTTTAGCTAGAAATGACCCAGCTAACACGATCATCCTGCGTAATTGGACAATAACTTTTTTTATAAATAATGCAGGGCTCTATATAAAATTATTTCCACTTGGCATTTTCCTTGATGAACCATTACGATACCGTGAAATTTACACGATCGGTACAAACATTTTAGGCTAATTAACGGCTCAATTAATTAATTCAGTATGGTTTAGCCGGTTGGGCATTTTAATGGCTTCAATAAGCCCCCCCCCCCCTACGTGCTTTTGTACCTTCAGGTTCCCTCTATTCTCCTCAACCACTGAATTTCCTTAACACTATCAGCCTCTGAAGTGATTTCAACGGATTTAGACTCAACTTAGTGGAATTTCATTATGAATAATGAAATATAAAACTTTGTTTAATTCCACCAATTTATTTTAAGTAACTACTTGTTTCGACGTAGCGGCGTCATCTACATGTACCTTCCAAGTAGTCAGTTTTCCTTAGTAGCCTTTGAAGCCTCAGTAACCTTTGAAGTACTCAATTTGCCTGCTCATGGGTTACTTCTTTCATTCATTATGATAGAATGAAAGAAAAGTTCAAATGTTATGTAAGTTAGCGTTTTATGGGCTTTAATTACTACTGATTCATTTTTACACACTGCAACGGAGTGATATGCCTTTGCCTTCTTCCTAATTATCATGGAAGGTAGAAAATTTGAATGAAAGTGGAATACGTCTGTTCATTATTAATCAGATGACATGACATAATTTTTAAGTATCTGACTTACTACAAATGAGTAATGAGAAAACAGTTGAGGAAGTTTATAATACTATATTCACAACCGTATAAATAAGGATTGGATTGGATTTTGAGGAGGTGACCGACAGCTAAGGTCATTTGCGCCATAGGGGACAGGTGAGGGAGGAAGAGTGGATAGAAACCTAGTGTTGGCATTAGCCTGCTCTCAACGAAAGGTGCCAAGGGTTTAAACTTTAAACAAGGGTTTAAACCACAGTTTAAAGTCTCGTCCGAGAGACAACACTGTGCTTGACGAGTACTACACTTGAAATTCCCTCCAAAAGACACTCAAGATCGAATTTCCACTGAAGAGAATAGAGGAAGAGGATGAGTGGATAGAGAGGGAACACGGTTTAACGTCTTGTCTGACATGCGATACTGTACTTGAAGTGCCCTCCACAAGACACTCAAGATCGGATTTCCTCTGAGGAGGATAGAGGATATTTTCTATAAAAAATCCCAGCGATTTGAATCCTGGACTCCCGTATGGTTAGCTAGTACTCTAGCCACCATACCAACCCGATCCCCCTATATGAATAAAATTATGAAATTAATATGGAATAATTCACGCAACTGTAGGTGAGAAAAAGAGAAAATTTAGTAATAAGCTGCTTTGCATTGCACAGACGTGTACCTTTTTACTACCACAGTTGTACGCTTTCAAAATCATAGCACAAAGAGTGATGGTCCAACAAAATTGAAAAAAATCAGTTTACGACTGCCTCCGGGATCCTAGAGTTGATGTACGAGAGATCCCATGCCCTCTCTTCTCCTGTGGTCTCACGCTCCATAAAGAAGCTCCGGGTCAGGACCACTTTATGACCCCTTCTTTTTTTCACGAATGACACTTTTGAAATCCATCCATCTGGTTTCCACGCTCAATTTCACCACTTATAAATTATATCGCGCCCTCCCAACAAGTAACCCTTCCGCTTGCGAGCGGATGCTCTTGACATGCCGGACGAAAATGTGACCACGGCATTTTTTTCCCTCTCTCAAGAACAAATATTCTCTGCTCCCCCTCCCTCTCTCCCCCGTCCTCATCTTCCTTCGCATGAAACCATTTGAATTATGAAATGAAATGAGGCGTCCTTTCGAGTGGCTCACAATTACCGTTATCCCAACGATATTTTAAGTGATCTTAATTGATGAGACCCCCCCTCCCCGCCCGTTTCCTTACGCTAAGTTGACGTCATTCCCATCCGAGCCACACACGCACATTTATATAACGAGAGGGCTGGGCCCGTTCTTGACGTGGATGACATATGCCATAGGCAAGGTGAGTTTTTCATAAACGTCCACCCTTCCCTTTGTCCAGCACACGTATTCCAGTCCACTGAGTTCATGAGAACGGCATTAATCCTCTGTTGACAACTGAATTTACAGTTTATGTACCGTAGTATTTACACTAGATATTTACCCTAGAACCGACAACAGGGTGGTTTCGACCCCTACAGCTACGTTTCTTTTGCCAGCAAAACGTTTTTTCTCTAGGTAGGGCCATCATGTGTGTATGAAGTTCATTCATTTTGGAAGGCGAATTGGATGCTAAGTTTTGCCAAACTGAGGGAGGGAAAGAGTGACAAAACAACATATCAATATATAGACCCTCTAAAAGTTCGTTTTTGGATAATACAGAGCAAAAATCAGGAAAAATAATCAGACTGTCGGCTGGTAATTGTTCTATCAATTGAATTTTTATGCGAGTTAGCGATAAATCAATTAAAAACACTAATAACTGCATTATGGGAGAGAAATTGAATTGTAACTAGGATGCTATGGCTCCACCTGAGACAGATGAAGAAAAATATGCCTGGGCTGCGTTCAAAATCATTATAAATGATCTTCTGTTTTTCAAACGATAAAACTATTTATTTTTATTAAGTCGTTGAGTGCGGCATGACGTGATATAACGTCATAGTTGTCTTTACGCTAGTGCTGATGACGTTATATCACGTCTATATCACGTGATGACGTCTATATCACGTGATATCACGTGTCAGCACTAGCGTAAAGACAACCATGACGTGATATCACGTCTAGGGTACTATGAGTGTTCCAGCTTTCACTAGGGAACTTTCACTAGGCCCCTTAGTGAAAACTGGAACACTCACGGTACCAATGACGTGATATCACGTCATCAGCACCAGCGAAAAGACAACGATGACGTGATATCACGTCATACCACACTCAATGGGTTAAATTGCAAAAATATAAAGATATTAGATATATTTTTTACAAAATCTACGAACCTTTTGATCTCAATGGTTTTAGGTTCAACTTTGTGGAAGTACATTATGAATATTGAAAAAGAAAACTTTATTTGTTTGATTTCATTAATTTATGATAAAAAATAAGTTGTAAATTCAAATAAATTGATGGAATCAAGCAAAGTTTTCTTTTTCACAATTCCTAATCTTTTTCCATAACCATGCCCATCAGTTTTTGATTAAACATGAACAGGAATCATAACGACGCCTAGGCGGTTGGAGGGGTTAGGAAAACTCTGCCGGTTCTAAAGTTAAATTATCATTGAAATTCACAAGCAACACTATTTACAATCCACATTAAATGAGTAAGGTGTTTCCCTCAATTCCATTGACTCATGGGAAATAACATGAAGTACTCTTTTGAACCATAAAATTTGTAGATACTTGTGCTTGAGTCAAACTCAGCTATGGGAATAATGAAATGAGTTATGATGTCCCCAGAGGAAAGGGACGACTACGGAAAACCGGACATTGAAGGCTTGGTGTTGAATTTCAACACAGTTCCGTCAATGCCGATTACATTCAATTGAAATACTCGAGTGGTAGAAACTGATGCATGTCATGGAATGAGATAACTTAATCTTTGCTTATCCCATTGTTACCATAGAACAGCATCTTCATCAAGTTCAGCAGTCAATTGAAGAGTGAAAAAAACTTCCTAATTCAGGAGATACTCTTCTTCTAGCAAATTGTTTTATGCACCAAAAGAAATTTACCACAAGTACTATGTCTTATTAAAAGCCATATTTATTTTGATAAATCCTATTCTTGGCTTAAAACACCAGAGATATCTCAGATAACACTTTCTTGACCTAATATAATATTGAAATTATAGATCGGATGATTTTTAATAAACGCATGATTCCCTCGTATTGAAATTCATTGAATTTTTATGCGAGTAATTCAATTGATACAATTATTACAACACTACATGCATAAAGGATAAAAATTGATGGCATAAATGCCAAACTATTGAATGGCTGATTCAATAACGCATTAGAGGATCCGATCGTGGGCAAAATATTCTCGACACGATCAACGATCGACGCTCATATATTTTTCAAGCAGCAAAAAAGTAACTCCAAGCTGAACAACAAAGAAGTATGGCACTTTTTCATCTGGAGGCACTTAATTTTTCACAGGCCATAAGCCATATTCGTAAACAATATCGGAGAGACAGAAGTATATCATGAAGTAATTTTAGATGTTTTCTCAAACAGCTACACGAATGGCAGAGGAGGCAATCCATATTTACAACGACGCTACACTATATGGCTCATCGCTGACCTCAATTTTTTTCTACGAAAGCATTCAAGCATTGGACCACGTCTTGAATGGTAAAGTTTGCCTCCCCCATGAAATGGTGAGGTGATATGCTACTTAAGTCAAGTTTGGCTGAAGCTAGAACACTAACAAATATCTACGATAGCTGAAAGACCTTGCCTGAATAAACTACAGTGCAACCTGTATTTAGCGCCCACCATCGGACCCATGTGATAATGGTCGCTTAAGGAAGTGACGGCTGACGGGGAGGACATTTTACATTGATTAAATGTATGGAAAATTCATTCCGTTCCCGAAAGAATCCGCAGCTTAGAGAGAAGACCGCTTAAGGAGGCGGGAGAGAATTTTGTTTATTTACAGATAGGCGTGAAAATTTCATACACGTACTCATTAGAAATATGTATACACTAATGCAAAGTAATTGCATGTATCCGAGTTGGTTTCTTGGTAAACTGATGATATTTTACACGTAGCCATATGGCTATAGTCATATATTTCAAAATAATTCGATGACATATGTACAGATTTTCTCTCAAACCTGAAAATAAAGCTTTCATATTTTATAATGGTTGCAATTTGATGTCAAGGTAGCATGCTGAATAAAAAAACGCATATTGAAATACGGTTTTTGCTATAATTTCTAATTCCGCAGAGTAAACACAAGTCATAGCAATGCTTTACTTGAGAAGAAAATTTTTAACCATAATCTTACATCATTTATATTACAACCTGTATGGTAATTTCCTACGTACAAGTTGATGTACTAATGTGAAGTGTGGTCCAAGTATTTTTTTCAACATACTTGAAAAGTTATAAAAATTTACACTCAACGACTCACTATTTGCGCTCCAACCACCTTAAGGGAGGTGGCCGTGGAAACCGGTTTCACTGTATCTCCAGTTATTCCAACGTCCTAGCCATCTTTATTCCATCCATATGTGTTTCAGAGCAACACAGAGAATATTATTATGACGCCTCACTACATCTCTAGGTCTGACAGCAGCGATAAAATAAGATAGATACATTGCCGAACAGATAGGTACAAGAACTCGTTCTTTCCGCGTACAATAAGCGACCACAATAAAAACTGAGCTGCACTAAATACACTCCCATAATACACGTCACCATTTCACCTCCCAAAACCTTATCCCTTACATCTTCACACGGCTGGTGTTCTAACGCTTCCTGCAACACGCCCATACGACGGCTCGCAGGGTAGTATGTACATGTAGATGAAGCATATTCTTTTTCTCCCTCTTTCCTTACCAATCCCCTCAATCACCTCCTTCGGCATCCCCTCGCTTCATTACGCCTTCCCGCCGTCTACTCAGCCACCTCCTTAAACCCCCAAGCAGTTGCCTCACCCACCATGCCGACCTCTTCCTCTTACGTCTTCCTTTCCACACATCGCACCTCCTACATTCTTCTCCGAATTCATGCCTCAAACGCCCGCTACCTATTCTCCTCCTCTTTCCACTGAGTCCACGTTTCTGCATCTTGTGACGTTACATTCTGCATTTGATTTCTTTTTGCCACGAGCCTTGAGACTTCCTCAACCTCCACGAAGCTCTCAAAAATGTCAAGAGAAAGTGATGATGAGCTATTGATAAAATCATCCTCAGCACTGCAATGAATACAATGTGATAATTTACCCTTAACTTATTGCCGAAGTACGAATTTCATTAATGTCATTAATGCGTACAAGTACATTTTATATTATTTAACCCTCCATCACGCTGAGTGACCTAGAGATAACACATAAAAGTCTGTTTGTCTCTGATTATGTATCGTTACGTCTATGGGCCTTTGTGACATCAATTTTATAGATTAGCAACAAAAATATCTCTAGTTCGTAACTTATAGTTCCCGATTCTCTCACGAGTGGGGTAACATGTGAAATGACTGAACATAGTTAACAAAAAAATCAGTGAATAGAGTGTTAAAATATATTTTTCCACTTTTTACTCTCCAAACGAGAGAAAAATACTTTCCCAATGGCATCATTTCTCATCGTGTAAGTACGACTTAAAAAGTTGCGCATGGAAATCCATTTGTTACCTAGGCATCCATAATCGCAATAAAAGATTTTGCTTCCGCAGCTTCCGACCGTATTTGGAAAATCGAAGATATAGCTGCGATTTCTAGAGGCATATCTTGGGTTTATGACTCGTGGTCGGGTAATAAGTACGTTACCAGCCAAGACCATCCGCTCCCCAGCGAGTCGGCACGGCCTAGCAAAGGTCGTGAGCTCGAAACCCGCCTAGCCTTTAGATGGGTATCTGTGCCATAGAATCTTTAAAACGAGCGTAAGTGCGTCATATATCATAAACAGTGTATACAAGTGCTATGTCAAGCACTAACATCTTAGCTACGTCTTGACCCTAAGCTGTGGAGGTTTTTAGGTCATCCACTGCACGGGTGGGGTCACATCGGATCCCAATTAGAGGCTTCACAGTCAACTTGCTCTGACGGAAACGTAACCTAAACTCTCCGGAGTACAGTCCGAAGGTCAATGGGAGCACTCAAAACAGACAGCACGCTAAGTTCCAAACCCAGCGGAACTCATTAAAGCTAAAAACATGTGCGGCCCCCATGAAGTCAGAAAGGATTGATAATACCATTAGAAATGGCACTATATTACTTCTCATGACATCAATTAGCGTCTATTTTCGCAAATAATTTGTAATGCCATTCATAAGTCCTCATCAAGCAGACATCTTTCAAGTGTAAGGAATATATCGGCTATCTTTCGATTTATGGACCTAAACCTTACACGATATCCTTCCGGCTTATTCTTCGCCCAGGACCCCCGGCCCAATGACCCAGCACGCTATGTTTTAATCTAAGGTTTGAAGAAGCAAATAATTTGCAATACTTCTACGCACAAACTGCTTAAGTTTGTTTATTTACACGCTTATTATAATAAGAAAATATCATTGAGAATATGGCACCATTACTTCGATTACGTTTTATTGCTACATCGAAAAATATGCCATTTATCGCGATTAATTCTTTGGAATAAGAGTCAGACGATTTCGACTGGAAAAGTTAGTCCAACAGGGATGCTTACAAGAAGGGACCTTTGTTGTTGGAAGAAACTTATATGAATTCAACAGTGGCGTAAAAGCGTAGAGGAATTTTTTAAAGGAGTATACAGTGTAGAGCCTTTTAACGTATTTTCTAGCTTTGAAAATATGTTTTTAATATCATAAATCCTAAAAAGCGTCCTCGAGTGACACCCCCATCAATGTACTAGCGGTCCCGCAACCCCGTCTCTCTGGCGTGTCGTATATAGGGGGGAACCTACTCCGCCCCCATTTGGAACATTTTAGCTCTCTTTTGATAGCGCCTTAGGCGGCTTCCGTAACATTTTATGAGAACAACTTACCCTTTCCTCCCTAATCTCCCGTTGCTACGCAGCAAAACTCCACATATGTACCTTCGTCCACGCCTCCTGGGGCGATAGCCTTTTTGGACCAGCTACCGCTTAAGTTGCAGTATTCGGCTGGAAAGGAGAAACGCAGACGGTTTATCAATCGTCACTAAGTTTCCATTTCCCTTTTGTTGGCCTCAGCTTGGTTGGTAGACCATGAGCGCTATTTCCTAGGTTCACTCCCAAAATGTTATTGGACTCTCTCAGAGTCACTCTTTAAAGGAGATGTGTTTATCTCCGAATACTGAGGGTCTTGATTGGCCGGCCCTGCAATGAATCTCATTGGAAGTATCTCGAAAGTTTATCGTATTTATTATTTCGATTATTCAGTCAAATGAAACCAAGTAGCAAGTATGCCGGAACAAACTTGTCATTCAAACTTGTTTTTCATAGTCAACATGCTCTTCCGTAATATTTTATTAGAGCATTTTACCCTTCCGACATTTTTTTCAACCTTTTGACATATCTTACTTGTCAAGCTTACAACCTTAAAACAAGCTTTATAATTCCCACCATGCTTGTAGCAAGGTTGATACAGCATAGTCTTTTTTGTCGTTGTTTGATTAGAGCTAGGTTACAGCTTGATTCAGGCTTGAAACAAGGAGTCTCCAAGCAAGCTTTTTCATATTAAGTAAGAAATAACCTCGAATCAAACTTGACGTATTCACATTGTCATGACAAGGCAAAGTCAAGCTAAATTCAAAGCTTGCCGTTACCTTACGTCCTATCTACGAAATATAGTCACTACGTTGGGAATCTTGTTAATATTAGTTCGGGTGAATTATTTCTTCTAACGTTATTTCTCAAGTTCTACTGACAGCATATTTTCAAAAACCGATTGAATTTCTATGTTCACGTGGGGTATTAATACTTCAATAGCAATCATGGCACGCGCAGGAGGGAAAGGCTCACGGAATGCTGAGCTCTGCGGGGTAAAATAAGAAACTACAGTTGGGAAATGGATATGATTTATGACTTGCAGTTTCTTCCAAGACAGCATTAGGTATATTGAAGAGAAGTCATGGGACAGTGGAGCTTGAGGAGCATGATGCATAAACGTACTTAATGCCGCAATTAGGAGTATTTTTGAAATACCCAAAATCATTGTTTGCTTCGGTCTTTCAATTGTTTTCGAAGAGAACGAAAGTAATACGTATGCAGAACGATGTCCAGAAAGTAGTGGTGCGCATCATTATATCGCTACGCTTCCGTCAACATCTTCAGAATACTCAGCAAGAGTGAGAGACAGAGGCTGAGTTTAGCCAAAAATTTAGCACCACATAATACCAAAAAAAAGTTGAGGAAACTAACAGCCGTTAATGCACTACCAAAGACCTGCAAGTACTATTCATTGGGAACTACATTTGACCAGCATGTACAGCACAACATACTACCAATGCAATAGATACTATGAGTACTAATGTATTTTCCAGCTATTAAAATGCACACTTGGAATCACGCGGATATCTTTCACGACAAATCTTACATGCACAACGAAATATGTTACCATTTCTAGAGATACTGTCAGTATTAATGAATTTTACAACTACAGAAATGCACAGATTGAGAATTACGCGGGTCCCAAATTCACCATAATTGCGTCTAAGTGGGTGATAGCGTGTATTTCGTCGCTCATCTTTCGTTTTCACCTTGTATTTGTTTGATTGATAAGTCACTGCCTCAGATGAAATGCTCGCAAACCCCACGTGGACGCAAGAGTTAGAATCAAGAGTGTAAAAGTGTCACTATAAACCCGAATGGGTGATTCCGCGCGTAGTTTTTATCTTTTTGTTTTGAGAGACTCGACTCGGCTTTATGTCCGCCCTTCTGGCTTCAATCGTCCCTTTTTGCTTCGTGCGCCGTCCATTTCTCACCTCGTCTCCTCATTTCCATGTTCCTAGTTCAGATTATGGCCACGGGATTCTACTTTTTTTAAGTACTGTAACGATTAAGGTAGGTTTTGTTGAATGTCAGAGAATCTCTTCCCGGTTTTCTACACTTTCAGGGGCCTATCTCGCTCTAGTATATCCTTTTTTGCCGCAGCCTACGATCAACCCATCTTCATCCTGTTCTTGAAACCTATTCTCTTTCTTCCCCTTTCCCGCTTGCCCAACATCCTTCCCTCTGTCACATACTTTAGCAACCCATCACCCTTTATTACATCCTCCAGCCACCTACTCTGCTTATGCCGAATTCTATTCAGAAGTTTCCTTTCCTGCCCACCATCCCAAGAACTTCCCCGTTAGTCTTCCTCTCCGTCCACCTCATCCTCTCCATCCTTCTCCACACCCACATCTCAAATGTCTGCAGCCTATTCTCGTCCTCCTTTTCTACTTATCCATAACCTATTCGACCGTGGACACGTTCTTCGCGTAATAAGTTATATGACGCACCTCGCAATAAATTTTTCCATTAGCATATTTTTAATTGAATATATAACGTAGTGCCTGTACTAATTGATCGTATTCCTCTCTTCCTTTCGCAGGGAGGCGACCGAAGCGGCATAAAGACTGATCACCAAGCGTTCGGGGCATGAGCGACGTCAACTGATCGAAACACAATGGCTGAAACAAGAGAAACGTCGCTGGGACTGAACGAGAAGCACCTGCTGCCCATGGAGATGAATCAGTGCGGCGAGGGGGCCGGTGGGGGCGCGGTGGCCGTCGGGGGCGGCGCCGAGGCCGAGGGCGGCGGCGGCGGCGGTGGCGGAGGCGGCAAGGGGGCGCTCCCGGAACGTGGCACGTGGGGCAGCAAGCTAGACTTCATCCTCTCCGTCGTCGGACTGGCCATCGGCCTCGGCAACGTCTGGAGATTCCCATACCTCTGCTACAGGAACGGAGGAGGTGAGTGGGCAAAGGGGACAAACGAAGAACGTTACGGAAACCTCAATCGAGCGTGATAACAGTCGACTTTCAATTCAATCAATTTTCCCTCATTACGGTGAATGAGACCTCACCTTTCTCGTGACACCAATGTATCAGTCACCTACCGCACTACTTTTAGAGTTAATTACGGCTTAAATCCGTTTTCTGGGGTCGCAGAAAATTTTATTTCCTCTCGAGGCTCCGTGGAAGGGTCGACCTTCATTTAGCTATACCCGAACTCGGAATCCAAAGTCGACCCCTCAACGCGGGAGGGTAATGGCACCAACTGACCAGCTGCACTATAGTATATAACTTTTCAAATTTGACAATACATCCTAAAATTATGCTAGTATTTGTGTTGCACTAGTCACGCTGACGAAAATGGTTTTTTAATCGCTGTTATACGATAAATATTAACCACTTTGTCACAATTCGGTAAATAATTTAAAGTCATAATTTTAAGTAAATATTGGGGTAAATAAATCATTGCTGTACGATAAATGCCATTTTATTTGGTAAATAATACAACGGCTTTTATTATTTACCAAATAATACAAGCCGTTCACCATGAGAAGTGGCACGGCTGTGCGCTTGGGAGAAAATTTGTTTTAAAAAATGGGTAAGTTCTGACGCACAGATTGCGTTGAAAGTGTAAAACTGCGGAGTTCATAAGACTCCTCAACTGATTTTTGCAAAAATATCAATTACTCAAGGCAATACTTCACAAAAAATTGCAAAAAAGCCATCGGTTGTAATGGAGTTCTCTTCATAAGGCATACAATTATACGAGGGTAAGTCAATAAATAACTCACAAAACTGGTTAGAGGCAATAATTATCAAAGTAATTTCATGAAAGTTATTTCACTTTCCTACATATTCACCCTGTAAATTCAGACACCTATCCTATCTCTTTACAAGTCCTAGATAGGTAGCAGAAAAGAAGTCTTTTGTTTGCTGTCGCAGCCAATGAGTAACCTCTTGCACTAGGGCATCATCATTTTCAAAACGTCGACCACTCAAACGCTTTTTTAGGGGCTCGAACAGATAAAACTCACTATGAACTAAGTCAGGACTGCACGGTGGATGTTCCAAGTGTTCCCAATGTAATGTTTTCGACTGATGCTGACGATGAAATGCTGACTTTGTGACTTATTTATTGGCTTACCCCCGTAATTAGAACCCTCCAAAAGGTTTTTTGCGCATTATAGAGTGAGATAATGATAGAAATAACAAGTAAAAATACGATTTAAATCATGGGGAAACCCACAAGTGATACAGTATGCAGATCAGAGACGGTTGGGGAACTAGAATAGACAAGTTAGGTTGGGGTAACGGAAAATAACCCTCAAATTAGCCTTGGCAAAATGGCGGTGGACAATTTTTTAATCTTAAAAATAAAGAAAAATAATACTGTCCAAGTGACCATTTTACTCTTTTTCAATTTCGTTCTTCGGTGAGTGATGACTATATTTGAAGGTGAAAGTAAACTTTCTGAAACTATGCCGGAGCATGGTTGTCAAATTATTTCACATTAACCCGCGAACATTCCTGAGTCTAATGTCTATCCACCATGGGCCCATGAATAGTGATTCCATTCCTGTTTTAGATAGGCTTCAGTATCTTATAATTCACCTCAAACTCAATTATTTTTTAAGTCCTCGTCTTTGCCGGTTTTCGATGGAAAGTTCGATGCAATGAACCAGGCCTTGATCAAAGTCCATCACTGAAATTATTATTGCAATTTTTTCTCGCATATGAGAAGTTTTCTGTCAGGGTGCGAATGATATCAGCACGTACTTGAGAGCCTGAATCCCTTGAGAGATCTAGAAAAAGACTTGGGGGATTAATCCGAGGATTCCAGCCGGTATAGGAGCACATTTTTGTCTGAAAATAATACTTACAGATTACAATCACATACTATTTTTTAATTGTGGCACGGACCATTTCATTTCGGTTGCATTTCTGGAGTATTAGGATGCTGTGAGGCACATATCAGCCTAACCGTAAATTTGAATTTACCTCAACAACTAGTAATAATTTGAAGATTATTACAGGGATGTACTTGGGTATTGTAAACCAGTGCCCACCCATGCTCATTGCTCACGCCGCTGAATATTTACAGTAACGCTAGGGGGCTCAGCAGCACCCAGAGCCAAGGGGAATGAATATACGGCGACCAATCACGCTCCCTTGTGTAACATTAGATGTCACTATAACCATATTAGAGCTAAAACCATCAATAATTACTTTTTTTCGATCACTGAGAAAGTCCTTTATCCAATTCACTATTTTTATATTAACTCCGCATGATTGCAATTAATAAATGAGTTTTTTGTGACGAACCTTGTCTAATGCCTTCTTGAAATCAATAAATATCGCGTCAACTTGCTTTTTCGATTCACCTGATTGTAGGATGTCCTAAAGGAAGAGCGCTAGTTGTGCTTCGTAGGATTTACCCTTCCAGAAGCCGTGCAGACTGCCATACAACAAGTTTCGATTGTCTAGGAGGTCATTATATTGCTACCAACGATTTCTCCGAGAATCTTGCATAAATGTGATATTAACGATATAGGCCGGCAATTGCCTGGATCCTGTCTGTTCCTTTTCTTAAATATTGGTGTGATGTTGGCTATTTTCCACTCTCGGGGTTCACTGCCTTCGGAAAATCATTTGCGTTGTAAAATAAACCACAATGGTAGCAGACAGAGCGGAAGGGCGAAATCTTACCCCATACTTCTTTTTACGGCGCAAAGGAATGGCAAATAAAAATCTATCATCTGGTAAATAGCCTTGTGTGCGGTAAAAAGAACGGGCAAATAGTGGACCCATACATAATAAGCAAAATGTTGCCTGAGGAAAGTGCCAGGGTCCGTAAATACGCTCGTACTAAATGCTTCAAAGAATCACCTGAAAAAATGCGCAAAATAGAACAGCTGAAATGCGTGTGAGACCAGTTCTCACAGCCGGAGGAACGGCATCAAAATTACAAGGTTGAAATGTCGCGAATAAAAAGTCTTTAAAAGATGAAGAAGTGAGTCGACCACTGTATTCGGAAAAGAGACCAAGATAGCTGGGAACTTAATCACCACTCTATTTAGCATGAATTTGAGAATCGCTGTATACCTGAAGGAATTGATAGTGTCGACAACAATATTTGTAAGGATAAAGAGAGCGTATTGACCCTTGACCGGCAGTAACTCGAGTCGAAGGGATGTTGGTCTCCATGCGTTTAGAATGGTATGAAGGAGTCGTGTTGCCATGCTGTCGGAATGAGTCAGTGACACATATTTCTGCACTAAAAACGAATTATATATTTATATTATTTATATTTATTTACGATTTATATGTATAAATTATTTTGTCGAAATAATTTATACATATAAATCCAAAGCACTGGGATGAGACGATCTTTCATCTAAGCATTTACCCATAAAAAATACAGTATGGCACAAGTAGACGAGAGAATTATACGTTGCTGAACGCTCAAAAACAAAGAAAATAATGCGCGCTACTTTACTTAACTTCAAGAAAAAAATCCGCGCTGAATTGCTAGATGAAAACCCATTTTGGTCTTACGCGAGAGAGCTCCAGGACGAATCTTCGACAGTAGTCTTTATTGAACACAAACGGCGAAGTGGTCACCGACAATATCGACAAAGCCAATTTATTAAACCACTACTTCAAAAGTGTATTCACTAAGGATGGCACAATACACAATTTAGACATTCCTGACTTTAGCGAGCCGATGGCTGATACACCTATTCATCATGATGGAATAATTAAACAACTGCGTTCGATTAAAAGTAAATTGTCCCCAGGTCTAGAAGGAATACCTGCACGCATGGTCAAGGAGTTAGCGCCACATATTGCAACATTCTTAGAAATTATATTTAGCAAATCATCATCCGAAGGCAAGGTGTCCCTAGACTGGAAAATAGCCAATGTCACACCGAATTTTAAAAAGGTAATAGAAGTGACCCAAGAAATCACTGGCCTATATCGTTAACATCACTTTTATTTAAGATCCTCGAACACATTGTCGTTAGCAATATTATGACATTCCTGGATATTCGTAACTTCTTACATAGTAGCCAGCGTAAAGGCAGGTCCTGCGAAACACAGCTTGCGCTCTTCCTTCATGATATCCTAAAATCGCTAAAAGCGCCTTCCAGACCGGAGTGTTTTCTGTCATTTCCTAAAAGTACTCAAGTAGGTGTTGATTAATTTCCAAAAATAACTTCGGAAACAAATGGACATAACAAGCTAAATTTTTGACGCGATCCGCTAGAAACGAACAAACTCCTCGCATTACCGATGTTACAAACGGAATGGCATTATTAAATACTAATATGTAATTAATACTACTTGTTACAAAGAAAATAGTTTTTTACTCTTCACTTTAAGCTGGTGTTATTTTACTTTTCGTCATCCTTATGTTGTTTTCAAAACTTTATCAGGATGAATTTTTTACGAGTCTTCTTTTATATCTCCGAACCTCCCATTATTCCTGTCGCACAATCATTAAGCGAAGAATTCGTGACGACCATATGCTAACCCAAGTGTACTTTTTTCTCACACAGGAGCATTCTTAATCCCATACTTCCTCACACTCATCTTGGCCGGCATCCCTATGTTTTTCATGGAGCTCGCCCTAGGGCAAATGTTAACTATCGGTGGGCTGGGAGTTTTTAAAATTGCACCGATATTTAAAGGTAAGTAACATAAAATGGCACCTAAATTATTTAGAAATGACATAAGGCTTGGATTAAATGACTGATTTCCCCTTCCCCCATTTCAGGCATAGGCTACGCAGCGGCCGTCATGTCATGCTGGATGAACATCTATTACATCGTCATCCTAGCGTGGGCTATATTCTATTTATTCATGTCCATCAGAGCAGGTAAGTGAGTCACTGAACGTTTTTATACAATAAATAGTCATACGCAAACCCAAATGAGTACATATTTCAATTTAAACTCCACGTAAAAGCAAACCGCCATAAACACCTTCAGAGTAATGGTGTTTTCCTTCTAATTTTAACATGATCTGCAAGGAGGTAGAAAGGGAGGTGTTTAGGGAAGAGGACGGAGGGAAAGGTAGAGGATTTTTACGGATTACTCGGTTCCACATGTGGCTGATTTTGAGATCACAATCTCGAACAAAATTTCACTTTGCAAGAGATCTGGTGCTTTCCCGAACTGGAAGCCCTAGTTTAACATATGTTCATTCCCACACTCAAAAAAATACAATGATCTAACGAAAAACAATAATGAATGTGGACCCTGTTTTAGAATGACGTCTCTCCAGGGTTCTGCGGATTCACGGGATTGATGTGTATTCATAAAACGGGAAGATACTTGCCGAGAGGTCCGGAACATTTAGCGGCAATGCCATGGTGGGAAGTCCTATTCGATCCATCGGTCCTTCGTTCCTTTCGTTCCGTCAGTCCTTTTGGTCCGTGAGTCCTTCGTTCCTTGGTTCTATCAGTCATTTCGGTTCTCGCTCCCATCTTTAAGAGATAGGATGTTCTTTATAATACCCAAAAAATTCATCCACTGATTCTAGCGGTGTAATTATCAGTACTTTTTTCTTTATTTAAGTAAAACCTATTCACGAAATCATACAAAAAGATGGTAATATTACCATCCATCTTTTATTTCTAACAATATTTTTAAACGCCATCATTACGGTATACTAAGTATTCTACGTTTTTTTCACATTCTTTAAACACCAAGAACATGTTAAAAATAAAAATACGTGACCACCAATAAAAAAGGTACGGTGAACGAGTGAAAATGAACGGGTCCCAAAAAGGACCGGTCCAGAGTGAACGAGTTCCCAAAAATGAACGGGTTTGCCCATATCTAGCGGCATCCCTCTCTTCCCCTCAGTTTTTTCCCTTCACCACTTTCACCTCTACCTCCCCTCCTTGTGGTGCAGGTCTGTGCCAGGAATTGTTGCGGCAGCTTTGGTTGATGTTGCCTACGGAGCTTACGGTTCCATCTTCATTTTCCTCGACCAAGGCGTCTAGGAATGGATGGCTTGCCTCCCCTTCTTCTATTTCCTGTGCGAACTTTGTGCGACTATTGATGCCATTTAGAGACAGATAAAATTGTTCTAATTTCCCTCAACAATTTCCCGAACGATAACCGTGTCCTCAGTATATCGGAGCTAGATCTTGGGCTTTTACTCAGTTCGGAAGCGCTGCTGACCTCAGCCTCTCCATGTAAATGTACGGGAAGCTTCAATGAAGAAAGATTCCTAGATCGTCATTCATGATTAATTGTGATTGTTAAAATGATCAAGATAAAGTGTGTAACTTCCACGATTTACTTAAAAGGCACCAACCGGTTTCCGCCGTTAAGCAAGGAAAGATCCTGAAGATAAGGTAAAAGTTCCGGTCCTGAACATGACTTCACAGCCGAAACCTGTCGGTAACTTTTAAATAATTGTGAAAGTCACAAACTATATCCCGTACATTGTGACTTCCTTCCACCAAGTGAAAGCTTCCCCTTTCAATATAATTTGATTGTAAATTTTCTGAATTGTTGATATTTTTCTCACTATTCAAAAATGTTTTAAATAATGCTATTGCTAAAAATTCCACGTGGGTTGGACTCCCCTCTTCAGCCCAATCCTAGTGTGTCATTTCCCTCCCCTGTCCCCCGGGGTCCTCACAAAACCTCGGCATCCGTAAACACCCAGTCTCTAGCACCTTCCAACTAAAGTTTTAATCTCTCTATCTCTCTCTCTATCTCTCTCTCTCCCTCTCTCTCTATCTCCCGCTCTCTCTCTATCTCTCTCACTCTCTCTCTCTCTCCCTCGGTGTGATCAAGTGTTTTATTCACTCTGAAAAATAACACTCTTTCTGTAAGTAATTAGGATTAGAAATAACTGGTATTAAAGCTGATGAAGTACTCACCGGTTTATTACCTGCTTGGTCAGGAAGACCATTGCTGCCAGCGTTTCGATAGCTCTCTCTGCCATTAACATCAGGGCAAATGATGACGATTCCCTCAAAATTCCCCAGAGAAAGCCATCGAAACGTTGGCAGAAATGGCTTTCCGGAAAAAAAGCTGAAAATAAACCGGAGAATACTTCATCAGTCATGTTAGCCGGAAAAAAAACGAAATCCTCCTTAATTGATATTCAATTCATCTCATGAATAGATCCACCTTAAGCAAAGGAAATCCTTTGACTGACACTTTCAGACTTGCCCTGGAGGACGTGCACAAACTATTGGAACACGCACACTTGTGTCAGTGCGTACGAGCGGGGGAACCTGACGTGCTGGGAATCGCAGTTCAACTCGACGGCCTTCGACCGAGTGTGCTCCGTCAACGAGAACAACGTGTCGGTCCGCGAGCTCACGGACCCCGTGAAGGAGTTCTGGGAGTAAGAAGGAATCCGCTTATCCCTTTGCACGCATGCTTGTCGCTTGTCGAGGCCCGTTCGCGCGACGATGCATGGACTCGCGAGCGAATGTTTCCACGCGGTTCACAGCGTGAACTCGTCGGCTTTCCCATTGGTCTCTCATGACCAGGGACTCACGAGCGTCGCCAAATCGCGTTGAGTAACGTTCGTCGGCATTAGCGGACTTACTTGAGGCGACACATTGCAACGGGCGCTGGGTGGAAAATGAATGCTGCAAAATTTTCCACGGTCTTCAACTTGACAAATAAATAAGAAATGAAAAGGATATGGCGGGTGACAGGGAGCCATTAATTTTTCACTCAGTTTTAATACAATGTTAATGTTGTATAGAGTATCAAAAAGTAATTGGAATAGCGCACTTTAACGCTAAATTATCGTTTAACCCTCTATACACCGATTTGTTTGTCCACCATGTACAGTCATTTCACATGTTACCCCACTCGTGGGAGAATCAGGAACTAAAAGTTACGAATGATAGATATTTTCGTCACTAAGCTTAACAATAGATGTCACAAAGGCATATAGACGTAAAGAAACCTAATCTGAGATAAAAAATTAACTCTTCTATATGATACCTCTAGATCAATCAGCGTGACAGAGGGTGAAACTATTGAAAAGTACAATTAAATGTAATATTTCAGCATCCAATTTTTAATATCTATCAAACCCAAAGAATAATAATGTCTAAAGGAAAATGCTAACACGCACGTAAAGTTAACTCAAACGCTGAAATAATCTAACGGATGCAAAAATAATGTATAAATAATTGCAAAGAAAAATTAATAATTATACTTAAGGTCCATTTTTAATACCTGTCCAACCCAAAGAAAAATACTTCCCAAAGCAAAAAGTTTTTACACGCGTAAAGCATATTCAAAGAAAATTACTTACGGTAATGCGAGCGAAATAGTTCCCTAATCATAATAGAGACCATATTCGAAATTTACTTTTTAATTTCACAACCATTAAGACACACGAAATAAATATAGCATTATTAATGCAATAATATAGTTTTACGTGACAGAAATTGTAAGTAATTAAACGAAAATATCTATGTCTTTAACTTGACTCATTTTTTTCACGCGGTACGTTTGAAACTCCATCAAAACGGAAGGTTTATCGTTATCCCGAAGAATTTACTGCGGTGACAATATTATTTATTTTCAAAAATAGTTGAAAAAACACACAAATTACACACGATAGATTTTTTTACGAGATCTAGGTGTTAGAAATTCCTCATTTTTTAATAAGGTCTCTCTGGAGTGCATACACGTGCCATTTCCCATGTAAAAGGGCTGGTATTTTTGGCAAATATCTCGGAAAGTAATGTGGTAAGAGGTAAAAAATTTGGTGTTATTGAAAGGGAGATATATTTTTCTTTAAAACGAGATCAAATTCAATGATTTCTAGGTAAAATGATATTTCGCTCAAACTTCCTTAACGGATACTAAAGACGCAGTAGTATTTCAAGCCTTATTTGGTGAAATAGCTAGCAATAACGTACTTTAAGTGCGATAACGTTCGTCACAGCATTCCCAATCGTTACTACACTTCTATGGGTGTCAAACAGTCCGCTATGATGTTGCTAGCTATTTTTGTGTTGAGATTCCGGTGCTGCTACGCTAAGATTCAAACGACGCTATCGACAGACGCTATTCGACGCAAGTTATCGGCGCAAGTCATCGACACAAGTCATGAACGCTTGTGTGGGTCCCCGGCTGAAGAGATCAGATGGCGTCTTGACACATGTGACAATAAAACTTTTACTTTTGCGAAAAGCTATCCACCTAACTACGCCCATCACGCGTCATTTGCCCATAAAGTTCTTGAATAACACAGCTCTATTCAGAAATTGTTCCATTTTTTTACCGCTTGCGGATAAATATGTATTATAAACCTTTCATAAATGGCTCCGTTTGTTGTGTTTTATGTAATCATTTCTCTGTTTATTACTTTTTTCTAAGAACTAATTACCAAGGGTCATCGCGGAAAATAAATCTACAGTTGGGCTAAAATTACTCACCATATATGGTATCTTGGCACATTAAGGCGAAGTTTGTTTTTACGCAAAAATGGCCCTTAGGAAAAATTCAATGCTTTTTTTACACTTTGTTTTACATTTCCTATATAAATTATTAAGGTTCATCAAAATTATGCGACGACTCCACCACTAATGACTACGTTTCCGAGGAGTTGACTGCACTACTGATCCATTCAATATGGCGATTTATCAATTTTAACCATTTCAACAGCGCCCTATGTCATTTCTGCCATATCTTTTCCCTTCATTCACTCACGGAAGTGTGCAAACAAGGGTTCATCAAATAACCGCTGTTCTAAGTAGGGGATTACTTCCTCGTAAGTGTTCTCGCATCTTCTTGCACAGGCGCGTTCTCCCAATGCACAAGCTTTTGGGTTAAAGAATTCTTCTCGGAGGAATCACATGCAACCAATGACGGTGAAACTTCGGGTTCACTTGCCGCTTTCTACCGGAATATTTATTCGTTTGTTGGTTACACCGGTAACATTACGGGAATATGTCCAACAATGCGAGTTTACTTTTGATTTAATTGAAATAATACTTTTCTCTCATGATGAATTAACATTATACTTGGCCATTAATTTTCCTTATCTAGCAAATTGAATATTGAGTATTTAAATGGGGAACGAATAACATTTATTCCTCATATTTGAGTAGTTTGCGTCGTATAAATTTTTCTACAAACAGAAATATTACGCATATCCGTAAAATTCAGGCATAAATAATGGCCTATAGAGTGTGCTTAAAATTTCAAAGAGCCTCGATATCCAAAAGAGCCTAAATTTTCTGATTTCACTGCACGGTATCGCATGTCTGCTTTAGATATTTCGACAGGAATGATGAATCCAGGCCAGCTGGCTATCTTCCAAAAAGGAGATAAAAACTATTATTTCAGCAAATATACAGCAATTGGCAGGTTGCAAGAACATTTAGTTATGTAATCAATCGTTATGAGATTCATGAATATATAGATCTTATAAAAATAATCGGGTTGCAGGAACACATCTACTAGCTACATAACTAACCTACCCATAGTTCACAGCTTCGAATGCTTGATCTAATCTTCTACCGCCATATTAAATTCATGAAAGTAGAGCCTATGAATAGTTGCTAATGCACATCATAATTAAACAGTAAGAGTACACAAAATGGTCATGTCTCAAAACAACTCTTTTAGCTAGTAGTTAAGTCTCCAAGCGATTCATTGCGAATCCGCCATCTTGTCTACTCACAGAATTCATAACTCCATGCCATAAGTTACGCAGCCAATAAATTTATCCGATGTTTCTGCAACACATATGAATGGTTGCCATGGCTTATGGGTTGCATAACTTTATAGATTACATACGTGTCGTTCCTGCAACTGGCCATAAGTTACACATGCAAACGCGTAGGAATATTGGCAGCGATACCATTCGTGACGTTACACGCCAACTTTCCGATGAGGTAGTTTTCGCCTAGTAGCACGGACATAATAATCACCACGAAAAACATTCACTAAACAGCGATATTTGTCAACAAAATTGTGGTCTTCCAAATCATCGAATAGAAACTTATATAATCTTTCTAAACTTCACATGCAACTTTCAAAAGTAAAGCATGTTCCCCATTTGTATGCTTTGCCAACGAAGTCTAAATAAAATCGCATTCCAAAAATACCATGAAATAAACTCGAGTGGTCATTTTCTGTGCACCCCATGATGCATGCTTACACAAACGCACAACTTACGATATCTCAGTTTCATGAAACCTTTACTCACACTAGGAAGAATAGATTTTGTAGAATAAACTAACAACTTACCCTGCATGAAATTTACGGCATTATTTAGATTTATGCATGCTTTAGTAACTTGTAGGACAATGTTTCAATCGCATTATAGCACTAACCATTCATTGTATCATAACTAGTGTAGTATGGTAGCATGTTGGTCTACGTAGCACTCTCCTAGTTTTGGTCTGACCGCTCATTACTATCCTGACTGCTTTTGGCCTGCGCCTAGCGGCCGGGGGAAAGTGGACGGTTCTGATTTGAACTGGGATGACTGCTGCATGCCTGGTGCGGAATAGCCCCGTGTCACACACACTAGTGGTGGCTTACACGATAATTCGTACATGAATATGAAATGAGTCTCAAATTATTCAATTGTGGGAAATTCAAAGAGGAAAAATCATTCGTATGGACTGGGAATCGAACCCAGATCCCTTGAGCCGAGTGCTCCAGCCAATTAAGCTACCCACGCGTCCTCTTCAACTGTGAATATCATGGGGGCTTTAAGGAGCAAGTTATCCTCATAGGTACCGTGCATGTTATGCCAGAGGTGCCTGTATGCGAGCGCTAAGCGCTCACGGGGTAAAGCCCAACTTTAACCACGAAGGTGTTTACTTATGACATTTTCAAATAACTACGGAAATAGCCGCGCAGTAACTTTAACGGAGTCACCCGCTAGTGATCACACAATTATGTGCACCTCACAGTAAAAAAATCTGGTCTGTAGCGCTTAGCGCTCGCATACGGGTACCTCTAGCATTACATGCACGGTACCTGTGAGAACAAATTGCTACTTGAAGCCCCCATGAAATTCACAGCGGACGCCTCGGTAGCTTAAGTGGTTAGAACACTCGGCGCGAAATTGAGGGATATGGGTTCGATTCCAAGTCCAGGCGAATGATTATTCTACAGTGAATTACACACAATTGTGTGATCACTAGTGAGTGACTTGGTTAAAGTTACTGCGCGACCAGCTCCGTAGTTCTTTGGAAAGAATCTCAAATTCCTAACTGATGCTCGTGCAAGAAGCTCTTGAGCTAATGCGTCGATTGCTTTTGAGATTGGTTGATTGGCCGTCTCTTGCCATACGTATTGACTCGAGTGAAAAACGTCAAAAATGCATTTCAGGCGGAGAGCACTCCAAATCTCGGATGGAGTGGAACACATTGGTGGTCTGCGATGGGAGCTGGTCGGTACTCTACTCTTGGTCTGGGTCATGTGCTACTTCTGCATCTGGAAAGGAGTCCGATGGACCGGAAAGGTTGCTCTTTTGATTTTTTTAGATCTGAAGTTAGATATATTTCTTTTAATGTAGCGGAAAGGGTGGCTGAAAATTCAATTAATTTCTCCGTTGATCAATGCTGCGCGATTAATCCTTGATGTAAATTTTAGGTGGTTTACTTCACTGCCCTCTTCCCGTATTTCCTGCTGACGGTCCTGCTCATCCGAGGAGTAACGCTGCCCGGAGCGGCAGAAGGGATTCGTTTCTATATTCTGCCGGACATGTCACGACTCGGCGACTCCGAGGTAAGTTCGCCCCACGAAGTCACACTGCCCGGGCGTAGGTTTTAATTTAAAAGTAGTCTCGAGGTTCATGAGTCAAACAAAGAATGCGACGCCAAAGCCTCACCCATACTACATGTTTCCGATGAAAATTTATATAAAAGATTCCTCCATAGACAAATGAGCCTTTTGCGTGCGGCATGGGCCGTCCGGCAAAAAGTCACGCATGAGGACAACGCATGCCCGTATTCATTCAAAAAAAAGGCATGCTGATCGAATGGTAGCAGTTAAGCAAATGGTGATGATGAGTCTAATAAAAGTATTGTTAATTCAACGTAACCAAGAATTGTGAAATGAGTGACTCTCCTATACCTACTCCATCTAATCAAACACAAGAAAATTACAGATACAAGAAACATAAATCCACACGCCAAGTGAAAAACTTACTCACTAGGGTGTCTGGATAATGGCTATGATGACAAATGTCGTTTCAAACCATGTCTCCAACGTAAATGGCTTCAGATTATTTTTTT
Source organism: Ceriagrion tenellum (assembly GCA_963169105.1). Classification (NCBI taxonomy): domain Eukaryota; kingdom Metazoa; phylum Arthropoda; class Insecta; order Odonata; family Coenagrionidae; genus Ceriagrion; species Ceriagrion tenellum. The sequence goes on along the minus strand of OY720638.1, from coordinate 82,132,875 downwards.
ATTTCTCTAGCTGAGTCCTCAATCGTGTCAAAATATGTTATGAAATCTTGAGTAAACAAAACTATTTACACCTTGGAGCAATTAATACGTCAAGCATGTTTGCCGAATGACTAGCCTCGGCATTGCATAGTCACTCATCAAGAAATCCGCAGTCTACGCCAGATTTCAACATCTATGCTCATATTTGGACGCAAACATCAATCCGAACAATAGTTTTAGTCCTCTATTCTTCCAATCACAAATAGACTCACATCAATCGTAGGGTACTCTATGGCAAGATGCCAAGCTATATTCAAAGAATTATCTACGTTGAAATTCAATTATAGTTCTAGTGCATGTATCTTATTCGGTGAAGCGTGGCTTGCTGATTAAAGCATAAGTCAAATCTGATGAAATTGATGTGAGATTATGAACCAAAATAGTTAGTAAACTTGCTTCCGCATGAAAACATGACTGCTGTCGAAGCACCCTTTAAATACTACTACTACTCTGAATAGGATCTCCTTTCGTAGCATATGAGCCGCAGTTACGCCATCTAATTATTAAGAAGAGAAGATGATAAAGAGGACTAAGAGAGCCACAAATAATCAAAGATAACTCTGCATGCGATATAAAAATCTGGCAAAACCCATTGATCTTCCTTTGATCTCTTGAAATCGGATTTATGGGCGCAGAGAGCATTCCACCAAATTGACGTGATTCACGGCTGCCGTCACAAACTGTTAACTATTCTGTATTAATTATTAATAATGATTTGAACATATTTTTACGATACATATGTAAATACTATTGAGCTGTGATTACACTGACTAATCGAGAAAATAAGCCAAAAATTGTGTCTAAATCATAAAAATATCCCTCATCTTTTTAGGTCTGGATTGACGCTGTCACGCAAATATTCTTCTCCTATGGGCTCGGTCTGGGGACATTAGTAGCTCTCGGAAGTTACAACAAATTCAACAATAATGTTTACAAGTAAGAATTTCCCTATTTGGAAGTAAACTCCTCCGTGCAAATAAAATGGAGTCCAAACGCTCTCCATTTTACGTACTCATAACAAGGTTGTTGTATGAACTTAATGAATTTAAATGTATCCATATTATACACATTTCATACTACTAATTTCTAAGTCTAAATTTTGTATTTTTTGTAATTTATAAAATGAGTCGTTTATTCCAGGGACGCACTTATAGTTTGCTCCATAAACTCCAGTACAAGTGTCTTTTCTGGGTTTGTGATCTTCTCAGTGGTCGGTTTCATGGCACATGAGCAGCAAAAACCTGTCGCAGAAGTGGCTGCTTCAGGTAATCATGAATTTTTAACAAATACTCAATAAAATTCTACCAACCTGCCATATGATGAGTGAAAATTGTTAAGTGTTGTGACGTGAAAATGTTTTTTTTTTTTAATTCTTTACCACTAGAATAATATGAAACAGATTCTCAAAACGTTTAAGGCAAAAAAACAGTAAAAACTGCTTCACAGTGCAAATAGAATATAAAGATATTTGTAAAATGGGTTCAAGTGTACCCTTGCGGATAAACGGCAAGCATTAAACTCAATTCACGACGCGTCGACACATTAGAGGGACAATTCTGAGTAGGCAATTAGTGCACAACCTTCAAACATGAACTCTTATTTGGAGGGGGAAAAAGCGATGCTTCCGACTCCAACCAAAAGAAACTCGCGGTTTGTCACTTAGATCATGTATGCGATAGATACGCCTTGAGCGATGAAAAATGTTTCCAGAGCAACCTCCAGGCGTAAGACGTCATAGAAGGTTACGCTTACAATAATCCATACAGCGCCCATGTTAAAATGGCATTTTTTCATTTAAATAAATCTCGAGCCAGGAGTTATCGATGTGAATTTAAAATTTAAAACAAATATTTAATTTCTCACAAAGGATTACTTACATTCCTCGCGGTGAGGTGCCACTAGAGATTAATTATTCGTTTTTAAAGAGGATGCATATGGACTTATCTTATTGGTAAAAAATTAACATAGTTAATTACCTGTTAAATATTACGGTATGAGAGATTACATGATTCTCCAGGCTCAAAGCATATAAACAGTAATCGGTTGCTACGTCTGAGGTCACATTTGCCGGCTTGCTCTGGCCCCACTAATAATACACAACAAGGATAGCCCAAGCATCTTCTATTGTACTATAAATGCTCTGATGTCTGTTACCACAGTCTTCGCGGTATTATATCACTGGATGTCTTCTCCTCACGGATATTTATTGAGGTGAAATTTGATGTATGAATAGACCAGCACGAACCCACACAAGTTGATCCCAAGGTCTTACTCAAATGGGCGACCATTGTATCAGCGGCGTTTTCTTAGCTTAAATTACACTAAGTCCCTGGCGATACCCCAGACAAACATCGACAAAATAAGAAATGAGGGTAGAAATCTGTAACTATCTGAATTGCAACGTTACTTAATTATAGTCCTTGAGTTACCATCCGCATGATTTAAGATATTTTGATTATATCCTCAAACGGTCCATCAAGGAAAGCAACGTAAGGATTAAGATCTCCTAAGAAGCCATTGCTCCCGAGGCTACAGGTATCCTGCGCTAGCCTTACTTCAGGGTTAGACTTAAAGACCTTTTTAACAAGATGTTCACATCAGAGGTGTATATCGAACTGAATTCAAAACACCTACAATCGTACCGTGAAGAGGGTGTTATCGCATCGATGAATGAATCAAAATCGAGTATCAGGACTGAAAACAGAAATAAGCATAATAAGCATTTTTCTTCCGATTTTTGAATTCAGTTACCATCACAGACATCCAAGCGAGACAAGAGTTTCAAAAGTAACACAGGTGATAGAGCTGGAATCAGCCAAAATAATCTTTGGTGGTATTGTGGGAACTATAATCGAGAAAATGTGCCCGTGGACAAGAGGAAATGGTTTAATGGGGCTCGTATAGAATGCTTTGTAGATAACATATGATATGCACATGCCAAAACCATATGGTGCAGTTAATTCAGGTAGCGTTATTTATCAAATGGCCGGACAACGCCACGGCACATTGAAATTTGCATGGAGTAAATGCACACTCCTAAGTATTGAACTCAATTTCAGTTCTGAACATAGTTCCCAGTCATCTACGTTGATTTCTGTACCGATGCCCAGGTGTCACGTCGAACAGCCTCAATAAAAATAACCAACTCTTTCCACCATTGAGGCAGTTCAAACCGGCCTAAAATCAGTTATTATTTTACTATTATTTTTCCATTTCTTGATTTGTTTATATTTTACAGACAATAACACTATTTTATTTTTCATTTTAGGTCCCGGTCTCGCATTTCTTGCATACCCTTCAGCAGTACTTCAATTGCCAGGCTCACCACTTTGGGCTTGCCTGTTTTTCCTCATGCTACTATTCATAGGTCTCGACAGCCAGGTAAAGAGTATACCCATTAAAAGGCTTTTGTTAGCCCATTGGTTCCTCAAAAGTCAAATGTATGAGAAGTTTATAATCATGAATTGTAACTAAAATCACTCGTCAATCATGCTTGTTCCCTACCTTTCAGTTTTGTACCATGGAAGGTTTCATCACAGCAATGGTTGATGAGTGGCCTCATCTCCTGCGACGTCGTAAGGAAATATTCATCGCTGTGGTCTGCTTCCTCTCATATCTCATAGGTCTTTCATGTGTTTCGCAGGTAAGCACCGGTAGATCTGTGATTTTCGCAACGCATGTTTAAAAACCGAAAGTCTATTTTTCTCGTGGATATAACGACAAATATATAAGTAAAACTCTCACAAATATTTTGAAGTTTTAAACACTACTTCAGGGCATAGTCCTCTAATGGCTATTAATACCCAAATTTCCACAGTGACCGAATCAAAATACAAAAGCAGATGAAAAGATCAAGAGAAGCTAAAAGCTTATTTCACTAATTCCTCTTTATAAGCGTACGTCGACATATTATAGTGCATAAACTGAACTACAAGAAGGAATTTTATAACTTCAGAGTATTGACAAGTACCCATGAATATTTATCAATTACTAAAAGGGAACATTTAACCAATAGCAAAGATATTGGTATGCCATAGCTATGAAAGACCTAAAATAAACATGTACTTACAGTTTCCAGGTCGACGTACGCGATGAATCACCGAGAACAGCTGTCGAACGAACGTTTCAGTTTCTCCTTGGTTGCAAATACTGCGGAGTCTTCTAGTTCTCATTATTCGCGCTAGTTCAATAAAACACCTTTTGCCAAGGTGGAGTATGTACAGACATTTCCACTGAATTTACAGGAAATGTGGTCCCAAGGAAATCGGTGTCACTGGAAGATAAAACGTGAGTCGGGGTCAGTTTCAATCTCATCTCGTTTTCGGAACTCTAGACCAGTTTCGTTTCTAATTTCGTGAAGTTCCTAGTCTTGTCTAAGTCTTAAGTATTGATTTGTTTTTAAAACATCCCAAAATGAATAACAAATATCATTTCTTCATTATGGGAAATTTATTTGAAAAATAAAAACAATTAGTGCCTACGAAATTCTCACAGCTTCATATAAAATGAAAATATTTTAAGAGATGAAAAGAAACTAGGAACCCATGTAATCGCGATAGTCATTGTAAACGTGGAGACGTATTTCAGGAACTAGTAATCTCCTAAAAGCTTCGAAATGAATTTTCAGCGTGATATTATTGTTTTGAAAATCGAAAACCATAAACGAGATCCAAAGTTTCACAGTTCATTATAGCTTCTTAAGGCTTCAAAAGCATCCATTAGTTACACTTTCTCTTAGATTCCCATTCATCCACTCACGACCCCAAGTAAGGGAAAGATTGTGGAGGTATGCTTACGATTTAAGCATCGTAGACCTTTCTTGCGCTGGTCGCTCTGCTCATTCTTTCCTTCGTGCAAATGTTACTTCATTCATATTCTGAGACGGAATAGTCCAGCCTGAGCATCGACTGCTTTATCGTATAGGAAATTATGCTCATCAACGTTGTAATGCTAGAATCTAAAAACAAACGAGAATTTTTGTCCTGCATATGAAATATTCGAGTACGCATGTGGGAACTGATCTCACTTGACTTTTCTAATCATCTACTGCATGTAAACTAATAGGAGGTTGCATTTAGGGGGAAGGGAGTTCTTTACCGAATAGCAATATAGCACTTTTCTAGTGTACCATACACATTTTCTAGTGTACCATACACATTCGAAAGATTTCAAGAAATGATTAGATGAATTGTACGGGCATCTTGGAAGCGGTACATGGTATCACTTGCCCAATAGATTCCTTTCAGTACACGGGATTCTCTACAACTGCTCCCTAATAGAGGTATAAGCCAGTCTTCTCGTTTACCTACCAGGTTTTCAAAGGTCGCAAACTTTCAGTGCCAACATAAAAATGCCCAATCTGTTAGTCACATCGACTTTCTAGCTCTCCAACGCACTCAATCGGATTGTGTAGATGGGCTTCTCCGACAGGTTGCGAGCAATATACTAGCGTATTTCGATCCAGCTTTGTTTAAATTCTGTAAATTCTTAGAAAACAAAAAATAGTAAAAATAAAGCCCATTCTGGAGTGGATGTAAGCCGTTAGACTTCAGCCGTAAGGATCGGCCATAAGCCGTTGCGTGATGTCATAAGGAAGATGGTCAAATCCCATCTTTACGGTTTACGTCTTACGGTAGGCAAAACATCAGCCAATCAGTGCACGTCAATATTGCTGCCGGCGTCAATAACGGGCCACTGCTTTCGTGGAAACACTTATGAGGTTAGAGGTGAATTTCGGATGATCGTGAACATCAGAGGAAAAATTTCAGAAACTATTTTTGAAACACTCACAATTACAGTGAATATGCAGCTCTATGCTACGCAGACACTATTTCGGCACTCATTTGTCTTTGGTGTCCTGGTCGATATTTCACGGCTTACTTCAGCATTGGAGATTGGCTGCCTTAAGGAAATCCCTGCATCTTAAGGACTACGTCAATGAGCTTAAAAGATGAGGCCAGCAGCGGCTGCCATGTAGTCAAGACTGAGGATTATAGACTCGCCAAAGCCGAAAGAGGAACTGATGTTGGCCGATAGGCGAGAGAAGTTACACACCAGCCCTACAGAAGCAATCGGACCTTTGATACACCCCAGGGCGATACTACTCAAATAATCCGTGCACATTAACTGTTGATTCTCACATAATATCCACTTTTCTTCACCTTCCAGGGCGGCATGTACGTGTTTCAAATATTGGATTCGTACGCCGTGAGCGGCTTCTGTTTGCTCTTCCTCATATTCTTCGAGTGCATTGCTATCTCCTGGGCGTTTGGAGTCAACCGCTTCTACGATGGGATCAAGGACATGATTGGATACTACCCATTCATGTGGTGGAAATTCTGTTGGACCATTGCAACACCCCTCATTTGTTTTGTGAGTATGGAAGCTAATCTTAATTTCAACCTCAATCAGGAAGAGAGATAAAACCTATTGGTTTAATACCACTCAATATCTGCCAGAATATGATACAGAGCTACAGTGCTCCAAGAAACACCCTGAATTATCACCTGAGTTTTTTTAAAATTTATTCCATGTTACCTCCTCGGAATACAGTCACAAAATGGTACTCCTGAAAACTTATCAGTCTAAAGATTTTACTTGGTTTAACCCGTGCTTTTCAAAGCTACACCATGTTTACTGCATAATTTAGTATAGAATCACTTATTTTTCATCCACTACAAAAATAATTTTCATCTAAAAGGGCAGTTTATTTTTAAATGGAGATCTGTTTGATACCTTTCTCACTGAATATTGTCTAGCCACTTGCCAATATCATACGCAAGAACTTGGTGCAAAATACAGTGCTAGCGAGTTTTTTGCTTATTGAATGTTAATATTAGAAATTGTCTGTCTTTTCACGTTGCACTGACAAGATCTAAAAAGAATTTTGCAGATGTAAAAAATACATATAACCTGTCTCAACAGACAAGTTCAAAGAGGTTAATAGAAGAAAAATAACCATAGTTATACTCAAAATTAGGAATCCAAATTGTAATCAGGAGAGTACCTTATTCTTCTAAACGACAATTTGGAATAAATCGTAGCCACAGCTTCTTTGATATGTAATAAGTATGCTGTATTGTCTGCCTCGAGAGGCAAGTTTTACTTCATCGCAGTCCTGAATCAAGTGTTTATCTGGCTAGATTAGAGTCACATATTATCATAGGGTTTGAATAAATACAGCTGCAGTAATAACGTAATTATCAAGATGTTTACCCTTTAATTGCTGATACCACCACTCTATTGTTTTAGGGAGTGTTTATCTTCAATTTGGTGCAGTGGAAGCCAATTAAATACTTAGATTATGAGTATCCTTGGTGGAGTCACTTTTTAGGATGGATCACTGCTCTTTCATCCATGCTGTGCATACCTGGATACATGATCTACCTCTGGCTGAAGACTCCTGGTGACTTCCAAACAGTAAGTTAATTCTTTTCTAGAAATGAAAACCATGAGATGATGCCAATAATATAAATATGAGGCAAACAATTATTTGCGTGAATTTTCTCATTATTTTTAAACAAGGCAAAAGATTGCCTATCATTAGTCATAAACATGTTAAGTTCACTCTGGTGATTGTAGCAATAAAGGTGTATTTCCATCGTGCCACCACACTACCTAAAGAAATCCTCTTCACTCCAAAAAATTGAGGATCAAAGGAAAATCCACTGAACACAATGTAACTAATAAGTTTGCATGATAGCTGATACCAGTGAAAATAATAAATTGTTATCTTTGTATTTTGCAACGTGAATGGCCGTATCCCTCTATCCTTACGAACCTGCTTCGCATCTAGCGCATTACTTCATGTACGTCCTCCGATTCTTAAGACTCCTAATTTTTCTATTTAGAGAACCGAGTACCGCGGCCAAAAACGCTTCCGCAGACGTCGAGACGATATTGTTGACGGCTCTGTTACGTTACTTAAAGAAAATCTGTCTACGCACACCTCAATAATAAGGATTTATATTTACAAGTAGTGTTGTAACTTTTCCCAACTTAATTTTTAAAATAAATATTTCGACCACGGCTGAAACATGGAGTAGTCGAAAATTGGATGACGGCTATGCCGCGTACGACGGATATTACTTAAATCCATAGACCACTTATTGAAAGTGGAATTCCTTCAAATCCGTGAAGGACCATCAAAATGTTGAAAATTGCATATTATAACATCGCAGTGAACATTCTCGTGAACCCATTTGACGCATTTTCCACTGAGCCATCACTGGCGCCGTTGTCCGGGGCGGGTAGGGGAGGAGAAGACGGGGATCTCTTCTAGTGGTGGAAGCCAGAACTATAAGGCCGTCTTCGGCCCACGTATACTGTCTCCTTAAGAGTTCCTTCCCCTATATTCACCCATGACTTCTTACATCTACCCCTTCCTCTCACGCCATCCACTCTAATGTCATATATCCATTTAGTTATTCTACTTACGTCCGTTCTCTCAACATGGCCAAACCAAAGAAGCCCGTTCATTTCGAATACATTTCCATTTCTGGAGCATCCGTTCTACATTCTTTTATCGCCCACTCATGCCTTACAGGTGACTGTTATCCACTGCATTTAGCCTCAGCTGATGCTAATCTCAGCATATCTTAGTTTCATTGTCACGCAATGTATTGGGGCGGAGTTAACTTTTCTATGCCGCGAATTTTGCTTCCTTATGGCCAGTTGCAGGAACGACACATAATACATAGAGTTAGGGGATCTATAAGCCATTGCAGCTATTCAGTAAGCGTTGCAGAAACATTTGATAAATTATTTGATTTAACAAACTGTTTTATACCTTATGGAATGGAGTTATGAGCTCCATATGCAGCCAATATGGCGGAAGCGCGATGAATCGCTTGAAGTTTTAATTACTTGATAAAACAGTTGTTTTGAGACAAATGGTCAGTTTATTTACTCTGACTGAAAAATTATTATGTGCATTAGCAAATATACATAGGATATACCACCATAAATTTTATTCAACAAAGAAATATTTGATCAAACATTCGAAGTAATTAACTACTGCTTGATAAGTTATGAAACTGCTACGTATGTTCCAGAAACCCGAATATTTTTATGAGATCCATAACCTCATTGATGTCACACCTACTGACTACATAATTAAACGTTCTTGCAACCGGCAATTAGTCAAAGATTCATCTCTTAAAAGACTACTTACGACTTTCCTTACAGTATCCGCATGCCTATTAACATTCTCATCTATTCTCCAATCTACAGAAAATACCAGTTTTAAGTACATGGAAATATCCACTCCTTTCTTCGTTGCAATTTTTTCTGCTTCATTTCTAATGATCATAAAATACCGAGGTATCATTGAACGTTTTTTTATACAACATTAGCTGAAAATTATTAAACAGTTTTTTTATATCAAAGTGCAAAGCTCTATCCTGTTCCACGTAGCAAAATTCATAGACTGCATACAAAATTTTTCTCACGTTCCAGAAAATGAAGCTGCTGGTGCGGATAGAAGATGATGTGGCAACTCTCCGAGGGAAAATGACAGCTGAGGCAGCAGAAATCACAGCACTTTAAGTGGATAATTGAGTCCACTCAGTGCATCAGTATAAGGAGGTAGAAAAAGTATGTTTTGTACATACTATGAACAAATCATATGAACTTTTGACAAAATACTTCATTCTCCTTTACCAAGATTTCATGTGGTGTGTTATGATTAACAATGTGTTTCAAGAAATAATAAAACTTAAGTATTGTCTTGTAAGTTTAAAAAAAACAAATAATGATTACAATTGATTAAGTTTGAAATTTTTTGTTTCTAATCCATATACCTAATTACAGTTTAGGTACTCATCTACTGCAAATCCCCTCCAGGAATAGGATAAATTGTGAAACTAAAATGGTTGGTCATGATATTATCACCTTTTTTATAAAAAAGAAAAGGAAAATACAAAACTGTTTAAGGTTTTAGAGCAGTATACAACCATTTAAAAAAACACGTTAATGTGGGAACTAGAATTAATATGTTTTCTTAATTAGTTGGTAACAGTTAGGTTTTCCCAATACAGCAGACATGTAATAGATTGATGCTTAAATAGAATAGTTTCACATTCTAAGATAAATTCACATGTCCAATAAAATTATGTTACTTAGAACCTGCTCCCCATTGAACTAGGAAATTGACATCAGTTCGAGCGGTCATTTCGTGCCGACAAATATCACTCCGAAAAATACACAAAATATTTATTAGGGAAGATATAATTTATATCAAAATAATGTGTAAATCATCCGTATAGTAAAATTAATCTCTACACTTTGAAATTTGCATCGTATTAGTCTTTAACAAAGAGGCCAAAATTCAAGCAGCGTCCACATTTGTTTTGCGATCCAGTTACTTTGAACACAGTTACCAGTACTCGATAAAACAGAGAAGAGGAATTTAAATAACCGAATGTCAAAGAAGGTTCCATGAGCTTGAGAAAACCAGTTTATTTACCCACAAAACTCTTGGTCGTTTCTTCACTAATGCTTTCACTAAAAACTCGAGAGTAGATGAGACACGAAAAATTGGCACCTATTAATGAGACTATGTTCAGTCCTTTGCATTGCATTTATGAGAAGACTCATCATACGTGACCGCAAATCAATCAATAGTTTTCAGTATTTATTATTCGAGAGCACATTCCTGATTTGATTCGAGAGAAAGAATACGTTACCAAAGTCATCAGTACAGTCTAAAATGAGCGACCCAATTTTCAAAGTAGCATAAAATGAGATTTGAAACATTATTTCAATATCAAAATACAAGCTAAAACTATTAAATAATTTTAAGAATGCCACAAAACTACAGGCTCCACAAAACTTAGGTGCCTCATTTTAAAAAACAACCATTTTCTTAGTTCCAACACCCAAAGGCTATGAATGGTGTTTCTCAATACGTTTCACGATAAATCGTCTTTACTAATTCCTACCAGACACAGAAACAGGAATTCACACTGAAACATATGTTCAACATAGCTTGAAGAAAATTTCCTTGAAAAATATTCAGTAATGCTGCCGAAATACAATTCTTTCCCTACCTACGTGATCACATTTCAAATTGGATTCACATTTAAAAGAGGTGAAGAACATACTTTGATAAAGCCATACATCTTGAATATACTAAAACTAATTTGATTTTTTTAACCCTATAGTTAAATAAATTTTTTTACGATAAAATTTGTTCTGAGCAGTATTCCCTGTTCTCACATATTTCAATCCTCATCAAATTGAATCAAGAGACTCGCCAAAAGGCAAAAATCATGAATATGTCTTCCATTTTCAATTTTTAGGTAGATGTCTCATTCATGAAAAATATAGTTTTGGATACGGCTGATGCCACAATTTGACAATTCCTAGCTTATATTTACATTAAAAAGTAGTAAATAGACTAAGCACGGAAGGGCTCATTTACCAAAAAGCAATGAAATAAAGTCCTACAATTTGGAATCTTACATTTATATTCTCACGAATATTGTATCTGCTAGGCAATCATCACATTCTGCATTTCCATTGAAATACATCAAATTTCTTCTTAGGCTGACGATGACCAAATATTTAAATCGCTCTCTTGCTCTGAGCAAATACTTACGGAAATAAAATGAACCTTTAATCAGAGAATTTTAACAACTTCTTCCGAAGACCAATGGAAAATTTTAGTTCCCCAAAAAATATTTTTCAAAATGATTCAGCTTTATTCCACTTAAACATGACAATGTTCTGATTATATAGTGCCGTTTGAATTAAGGTTTGAAAATCTGGCAATTTTGTCGGTGAACATGCAAATGCATTCCACATCAGTCACATCATATACTTCAAAACGCACGGAAAATTCAAGTTAGTAGACTAATTTTTTCAGACGAAAAATAAAGGATTTAAGTGTCTCCGAAAAATCATGAAACCACCACATGATGAAGTACTATTTTTGTCACAGAAAATGACTTCAATGAATGAAAGAAAAATACATTAGTCATCGCAAAACTTCAAGCAGTATTGAAACTAAATAGAATAAGGAATACATGTTGAATTGGACATTGAATGAACAGCTCAAAAATTTCAGTGTTGGCTCCCATTCAACCAGGCTTTAAACTGACCAAATGTATCATCATTGTGTTCCGATAGTCAAAGTGTACATATTGTTTTTCATTTCCTTTTTTTGAATTCTTAAACCACTGCATTTAAGGAATAAGTTCATATGTATGTAACATTGAGAGAGTGCATCTATAAATGATATTGGTAAAATGGTTCAGTGTTTTTTTCAAGATAATGTTGTTTTTCATTAAAATATCCTATGTCTCACTATGTTGTACCTTAACACATAAATACTGGATTAGGATCACTTAAGCTAAATCAAAGAACCAAAGCATGACTGTTGAAGCCGGCCTTAATACAAAGAACACTTAGTGTAGTAATATTTTTGGTTCTTAATGTATTTATACCCTATAAAACATTGTGTTACATGTATTTTTTTGGCTTTCTCACTAAAATATGCTGTATATATTTTGGCTTCAAAGACACTTAATTGAGAGGGATTTAGTCTACTAAGAATAATCCTTTAAAAGTGTTAAATTCCATCCAACATCTCAATTTATCACATAATATGGAAGTCATAACAACTTATGTAAACAAAGAGAAAATGCTATGGCTATAGTATAGCTCCATACAGGAGGAACTCTCCTCCGATTAGAAATTTTCTTGACAGAAATTTTAATCATAATTTTGATATTTTTCTCTTTACTAATAGCCATAGCAAAGTTCAAATACTGTGCTAAGCATAGAAATATGAAGTTTTTATTGTCAATATAAAGCCAATCAATGTGGTAAAAACACTACTTGGGCTCAATAAAATAAATTATTACACAAAGTAATTTATATAAACAAAGATTATTATTTCTCTATGCAATATTTCCAAACCTCGCGTCACTGAAATATAATGTGAATAAATACAGAAGACAAAGTCATTCACGGAGAGCATCATTATGATGGCCCTGCCTGAATAATACTAACAGTAAAGCATCTCAACATCTGCATATTAATATCAAGAAAAAATGACCTCCTGGCGGGATATTACTAATCTTCAGTCGCTGGACGGCAATTCGCTTTTAGGCAGTCCTAAAGCCTGATACTATTTCCCATTTGTGTATTTAAAGTATCATAATTTGCTCGCATTATTTTCATGAATCGTGCATCAAAAAGTATTTGAATGACATGAAAATTTTCAAAATAAAAAATTACACGTGAAATCAATTCATTGAAAATAATTAATGACAAAATATGAGTGGGGTATGTTAAAAAAAGACAAGTTTTTCATCAATCCATACAAAGTATGAAGTAATTCGTGAGAAAGTATTTTCCTACCCATCAGTCAGGCCTAATTTACCACATTCTTGCATTTATTCTCAATTATTCGTTTGATCAAGGCGTAAATACACACCAAAACCCAAATATTTTCAAATAAATAATCTCCAAAGTGACTCTACTCCTGTTCCACCTACTGCGCATTATCCCATCCGAACGATAAGCAGCAAATACATAGATGCTATCTAGGGTTGAATGCTGCGTAGACACTTTTACGCAGTAGCTATGCATTAGTAACACTAAGCAGTTAAAACTAATATTAGAGAAAAAGACGTATGAGATGGGTTTTCCGATAGTCGAAAATATATCGAGAACTTCAATTTAAATCTGACTAATCAACTCCTTCCGATGAAAATTACGAAAATGAACGATTACAATTGAACTTTTTACGCTAGTAAACTGAGTAAATTCTTCACAGCCATAGACAATTCATCGTTCAGTTAAAATTGAAACTCCTTCAATAGCCACCAAATTTGAAATCTTTTTTTCTTAACTCGCTTCCTAGTAACAACATTTTGTTCAGGGAATAGTACGTAAACGATGAGGTCATCATGTTCGTCGCAAATCCACACCAATAATACCTTGTTCGCTCAGAGAAATGCCCATTATTCCGACGTATCTGAATGTTCATTAACTCGGCGTCGTTAATAATGACAGCATGTCAGTGAAATGTGAAAAAACCCACTTTACTGAATTAGTTCTGCTCAGGGGAAATAACACACCTGACCAAAGCGATGAAGGAAGGGATGTGAAAAAAATGCATTCCACGAAGTATAACAAATTAATTTCACACGGAATGCTGAGTACGAGTTTAACATGAAAAAATATGAGCTCCACAGATAAAATAGCCATAATTGCAACCACTGATCAACTGGGTAAGGGATTTTGTTGAAACAGTAGGGTAGCGTTAAGGCTTGAAGGATTCTTTTAGAAGAGTTATTCACCATTTCTATAACTGAGCCATAAATTACACAATAGGCCGAGATATTTTAAAGAATGTTTTCAGTCTGCTCCAAAACATCAAGCAAGTATAATATAAATGATGTTATCTAATGCTAATGAGTAGTTTCTTTGAGAGAAGATTGAACGCTTTTGGTAAAGGATAAAGAAACCATTATCATTATTCCAATCCTGTTTAAATAAGATTCCGCTTGGAGCAACAAAATATGTAGACAAAAATATTAGAGTTATATACATTCATGACAATGACATCATTGGAAGCGAAAGAGTGAAGTTGGAGAAAATATCATACTAAATACGCCAATCAAATCACTTCGGCTCTATACTAAACGAAGAGGCAACAAACAAAAACAGTCAAAAAGCACAGTTCGGATGAGGCGTAATTAATTTTAGCTGAGATATGCATTAAGGTACAGTAAAATATCTTGGAATTACCTTAACTTCTGATACATCGTGAGGATTACGCATACAGAACATATGTGGCACAGTATTAAAGAAACTAGGTTTTGTTAAATGTATAATAAGAAGGTCCTCGGATGAAAAAGTCAAAAAGAGATACTACTTCGCTCTGGTTAGGCCACATCTCGAATACGTCGCGAGCATTTGGGACCCTGATCAAATAGATTTAACCAAAAAGATTAATTAAATACAAAGGAAAGCAGCGCACTCCATTAAAAACTGCTGCTAGCGTACATATAGTGTCTCACAACTTTAAGAGGTATTAAGGTGGGAGCCCCTAGAGACTCGGAGGCTACACGCTAGGCTTAGCCCGCTTGATAAATTCAGAACTGATATTTTTTCAGAGCGAAATAGAGAGTATTATCATGACTCCACACTACATCTCTAGGTCTGATCGATACGATGCAATAAGGGAGATATAATACCGAACAGATAGATACAAGAACTCGTTCTTTCCGCCAAGAATAAACGACCACAATAAAAATTGAGCTCCACTAAATCTATCCTAAAATACATGTCACCATTCCCTCTCCAAAAACTTACACCTTTACACGGGTGGTGACATAACACTCCCTACCACACACCCATGAGGCGGCTCGCAGGGTATTATGTAGATGTAGATGTAGACGAAGGTAAGGCCTCTCATGAAATTTCTTTTTCCGGAAAGTTATTATAAACACCACACCCACAGAGGAACATGAATTCTCCACCTTAAGCAGCATAGACGACAGCATATGGTAAGAAGCGCTGCCAACGTGAGGCATTTAACTTAAGAAGGCAGGAAACAGTGAACAGAGCGTTTCTTGATAACGCTCACAATTCAAACTAAGCTGAGTCAGAGTGCGATGATATTTTTCACAACCCATTGAATAAGTTCTCATCTAAATGATAGGATTAAAAGCCACGGAGAGCTTGAGAGTCAATCACTACGTTTACCGATCGATCTAAGATCGATCTGACGGGGACAGCTCGGTATGGTAAGTGTAACGGGTTGGCAGGATGGATCTGAGAAGCGGATCAACTCGGCCCGGTTGCTCAGCCAGTCTGAGATTTCGGATCGATCTGAAACAGTGAGTATGTGGCGGTCCTCGTAATTCTATTGGCTGTTCTATATTCTGTTCTATGTTCTAATTCTATTGGAAAACAAAATATAATCGTTATTATTCAAGGCGAGTGTAGCAAGCTTGCAACCAGTTGAGAACAAGAGTACAATAATGGCGAGTGATGTGACATTGATGATATCGTTGCCTATCGCAATGCCACCTCGAATTTGGTTCACTCACAATGCAACTAAAAATGTACAACTATGCTCTTGTTCACATACTGGGACAATCGTGCTTCAAGTGATAGATCCGATAGATCAACATCGACATTTGATGTCAATGTTGGTAAACTAGGCGATCTGAGTCGGCTAGCTTTGAAATTTCAGATCGGTCCGAGTTAAGATCAATTTGAGATCGATTGGTAAACGTGGTGAATGTGAACAACAGTTTAAGCATTTATAAACTGGCAATGAAGATTTACGCCCTCCTGAACCATGGCAATCAAACGCGAAGACTTTCTTACCCCAGCGCGAAGCCAGTTCGTAGGAAAAGGACTCTTTCACAGAGACGGGAATAGGCCATGACCACCGAGAATACTATTCTCGGTGGTCGTACATAGGCACGGGGATTGCCATCGTGTCCCACTCCTCCTACGCTAGGAATTTTGCCATCTGATCAAAAAAATCCACAAAATAAAATATCACTGAGCCTTTGAAGAAAAGTTCGAAAGGATCAATGTTTATTTTACTTTTATAATACCCGAAAAGCCGCCGCATGGGCTTGTGGCAGGGGGTTTTAGGTCACCAGTCGTGTAAAGATGTAAGATTTTGGAAGGTGAAATGGTGACAATTATTATGGGAGTGTATTTAGTGGATCTCGGTTTTTATTGTGGTCGCTAATTGTGCGCGGACAGAACCAGCTTTTGTACCTACCTGTTTGGAAATGTATCTCTCTTTCTTTATTGCTTCTGTCAGACCAAGAGATGTAGTGAGGCGTCATGATAATATTCTCTATGTCGCTCTGAAACACATAGTTCCGAATTTCTCAAGCAAGCTAACCTTAGCGTGTAGCCTCTGAGTCTCTAGGGGCTTCCACCTTAATTCCTCTAAAAGTTGTGAGACACTATATGTACACTCGTAGCAGCTCTTAACGAAGCGCGCTGCTTTACTTTGTATTTTATTTATTTTTTGGGCTCAATCTTTACGACCAGGGTCCCAAATGTTCGAAGCGTATTCGAGGCGGGGCCTAACCATAGCAAAGTAGCATCTCTCTTTGACTTTTTCATCCGAGGACCTTCCTACCATACGCTTAACAAAACCTAGTTTCTTTAGTGCTGTGCCGCATATTTTTTGTATGTGTTCCCCACGATGTATCAGAAGTTGAGGTAATTCCAAGATATTTTACTGAATCTGAATCTTTCGAGATGAGGTCAAGGTGAAGAGCGGGTAAATAATATGAACGGGGATGAATGGAATATCAGGAGAAGTAAATTATAAAGAGAATCGAACTCGCAATAAAGGATATCGGAGGATAGCCGAAGGAAGTTTGAGCCAGAACTAGAGTGAGGATATGTATAATAGGCAAATATGGAAGGCGAAATAAATGAGCAGATAAAAAGGTTAAAGCTAAATCCAGCTCAGGAAGTATGTAGTTCGAAGGACAAGGAAGTGAATCAAATTTGGGAGTTAGGACTGCTCAGTGCTACAAGTGACTCCGCTCCGATTACCAAGAAAAGAAGGATAAAGTCAACATTGAATGAAAAAATATATCAGATTTCAAAAATCTCGAATATGGCAACACTCTGTAGGCAAAATAAGATTGTTAGTCACGTTTGACCCATAATGGCGTCAGATCTTTTCTGTACACTACCATGAACATGAAATAATAAGCTGAGAAGGCTCTAAATCACTCATGGCCCAGAGCCATCCAAATAAATTGTAGATATCTTCCAAAGCCATGAGGTCATATTTTGGTTTATTGATAAAAATATATTAAAATTAAGCCTGAACTTCTGCCTTTTCCGCGCAAAATTGAGGAAATATTTCGTGGTTAACCTCACATATTGGCATGGACACATTTATGTCACGGGGAGGCTGGACATCCATCTGTGGCTGTAGATTTACGACAAAGGGGAGCAGGACATCATCCTGTCTGGCTGCGCAGAGCAGAGTTGGCATTAAATGTCTCTTTCAAGGGGTTAGCTACCCCCACGCCCTCATATCGCATAATGACTCCACCCATAGTTATTGGTCGGGAATAAACAGCGTGAAATTTCAAAAGGTTACAATTCATTTTTGCAGTGGATAAATTCTAAGAAATAGGTCTTACTAAAAACCGCCATATTCTCCACGGTTCTCCAAGGTTCTTATAAAGGAATCTTCCCTTGATATAGCTCTCATGAAAGTACTCGGCGCAGACCGGCGTAGCAAGGAGGGCAGGTACAAGAGTTCAAGTCGAGGGGATGAAGGGAAAGGACGAACGGGAATAGAGGAAGGCTTCGAGACAGAGAGTGAGACCTGGGAACCCATCTACTTAGTGCAAGAGGTACGGGGAAAACACACGCAAGGCTAATAGGCCGAAGGGCTATATCACACTCATCGCAATGACTTTACCAGGGACCCTATCTTGAGCTCTCATCCGGAGACGAGTCTGAACAGGACGGCAGGTTATTAAAGCACTTGTGTTGGCAGCAATCACCAAAGCTTCCTGGTCTCCGGACTGGCCCTCCTCACTGAACGACATTCCTCCTTGTTTCGCAAAATTTTATGAGATTGTTTCCCATGCTACAGAAATCATTCCAGGAGCAGCGCCAGGAACATTAGCCTGAGTCCTATACACTTCAACTTCAGTAACAATCCTCTACTCTGGCAATACACAACCGAATAACCTTAACGGACCCAGCGAAAATGTGGTGATGCTTTTTTAAAGAACTGCGGAACGGGCCGTGGCACTCTCATAATCGTGGTAATGTTGACTGATTTACTAGTACGTTCCGCCAGATATGACACACTAGCATCCGCATTCGCCATTCTGCGGTAGGACGCCCTCAGTATTATAAAGGAGAATATAGTTAGAACCTTGATCCTGAGGTAATGTATATACAGTGGCGGGAGAAAGTAACGTAAAATTTTTCACGCGCCAGAATTCGGTATTCTTGGGAACTATTAGGAAAATAGTTCATACTTCAAAAGACTGGCAACACTGAGGAGGCATCGTAAACTGCAGAAATTAGAAATCGGTAATGACACTCACTCAAGCTGGAAACCAGAACTTACACATCAACCGCCTCTTTTTAGAGCTAAATTCTTAAATAATTCGTGCATTCTGTCGTGGTGTATCGTCGTATTCATTTCAGCATGTTTCTTACGTCGAATTGTATTATTTTTAGAGAAAGACTGGCTATGAAAAATATTTACAATTACACCTAACTCTGAAAGGCGCTGAAATCTTTATCTGCAACGGCCAAGGGACTATCATTTATTGTCATCAAAGGGATTGTGGTCGACATGCCGAGGGCTTTTTTAAATAACGCGTCCTGTGTCTCCTACATAGTTAAATTATAAATAATGGTCGCACAAAGTCGAGACGAATGCCGAACAAAGGAAAATATAATTAAAATTCCTATTCTTTCAGAGAAATTTTGGAAAAAAAAAACTCATTGTTACACTTTTTTTGGAGCCGTCTCATTGACGACCAACAGTATTGGAGAAGTCGAGGCTCATATGAATCTATATGGAAGATATAGGCCCATAACCTATTAATTGAGAACGTTAAGTAGCTTTTATCATAAGGTAAGTGTTTTGGAGAGTATCACGCTTCTAACATGGAGATAAAGAATTTATTTGGACCAAAGATTGCCAATTAATCCGTTAGACGGTAGTTTTTGTAGGAATAGAGAAACCTAAGTGGGGTTACAGATGTCCCGGGATAGTATATACAATGTAGACCAGACACTTAAATGTCTCCACTTCAATGGATAATAGGAAATTCGTGTCCCTAAGTTCTTGATAAACGTTCGAGTAGTAGTCAATTCGATTTATAGAAATACGTCTGAGCAGAAGCTTCGAGTGTTATGAAAACGATTTCTACTTCAGGGAATTGTATATTTTTCCATTCTAAAACCATTTTGTCCGATAGCCAAAAATTACGAAATTAACAACTTTGGCGCATTAGGAAATACGTCTTTAGTTATATTATATGTATCATTATATATCACCAATTGCGAAGCATAACGAATATTCCGCATTGTTTAAGACATCGATAACGAAATGAATAGCATTATACGATACAGTATATCAAATTCCGTCATTATTGGTGGGAGATTACTCTAGTAGTTGTACAGTAGTATATACAGAACGGAAAGCGACGTAATCTCTACACAAAAAATGTCAATAATAATACAAAAAGACACAATTTTTTTGACATTTTACTGTGTCACAGCCTGATTTAACCCTTTCGATGTAACCCACGTAGGTGTAAAAGCCTGCCCACTAATACTGGACCATTTTTCTGCTTGTTCTTTCTACAGAAAAATACAAGAATAAATCTGACGGTGTGATTTTCATTTAAAGTGAACCTAAGTCCAATAATATCGCGCTGTTATTCCACCCATTAAACAGAGATTTGACAAATAGCCTAGTACTTCCATAGGTATTCACAACAAAGCACTGAGGCAGTGCATGTCATACCAACGTTATGGAAGTGCTTCGTCTACCAAGCTCTACATCCTCGCATATGGTGTTATCGCTGGGTTGGTAGCCGCAGAAACACCCATATTTGAGGTGGCAAGACGGATGAGTGTTAGTCGGATATCCGTCCGAAGATGGGCTCAGAGTTTACATTTATGAGTTTATGTTCCACATAAACTACGAAAATGCTGGCTAAAATTGGATTAATTGGTACCCATGGTTAGCCCTAGAGCTTGAGAGTTAACTTCACCGTTAATACAAACATATTTTGACTGACACATAGCATATTTGCTATGACACAGCATAGTTTCAAATTTCGCAAAGAACATCACGGAATAATGCTTTCGATAAACAGCCAACAGCTGAAGTTGCTGCCGCTATTTTCGGAACAAATGTGAAAGGATTTTTCACGCCAAACTAAACTAGTTTGCAATGTAATGCAGGGTAAATTGAAGGTAACCTATCGGCTACGCCGACTGACTATTTCATGCATATAAGTTGATAGAAAGTTACTTCTTCAGAGAATTTAATGTTCGGGTAGTAGGTGAAAATATAACGAGGCTGGTCATAAAAGTTGGAAGGCACAAACTTGAGAAAATACAGCATTTTAATTACTTAAGCAGTACGCTTACTTAGGCTTACGCTTTCTCATGAAAATGGACACAAGTATCAAAGACATGAGGAAGAGAATAGCGTTAGCTGAGGAGGCGTTTAGCAATAGAAGGGATCAGATGATGGGGGCATTTGTGTCAGGATGTGAAGAAGAGGCTGGTGAAGAGCTTGATATGGAGCGTAGCGTTGTATGGAGCAGAAACGTGGACCCTCGGAAAGGAGAACGAAAATAGGCTGCAGGCATTTGAGATGTGGGTGTGGTGAAGGATAAAGAAGGTGCAATGGACGAAAAGGAAGGCAAACGAGGAAGTGCTTGAGATGGTGGGCGAGGAGAGGAAACTTTTGAATGAAATCCGGGGTAGGCAGGGTAGATGGCTGAAGGGTGTTATGAAGGGCGATGAGCTGCTCAAGAGTGTGATAGAGGGAAGGATGTTGGGCAAGCAAGGAAGGGGAGGAAGGAGAATCGGTTTAATGGGCGGGATGAAGAAGGGTAGATCGCAGGCTGAGGCGAAAAAGGAAATGCTAAAGGTAGATAGGACAGATGGGGTAGAACACCGGGAGGAGATTCTCTATCAAAAAATCTACCTTACACCAGACGAATAGCTCAAAAAAAACTGACACGATGCTGTATAATGGGCTACGACAGGACGGACTGGAATATTTGGTTTGAGAGTTAATGGGAGGCCAATTAGCCAAGGGATGAGTTCTCGCCTCCATATCTCTTGATTTGTCAACAGGTAATTGTTAGTTTTTACGGACGAATTAATTCTGGCTTAAAAATCGTCGGTGGCACATTCTTTTAACTTCAATCAGGTTGCCAATGCCTAATAAGTTCTCAAGCCCGATTTACACGGAGTAGATCATTGCACAATCTGATGTTACTTCGCTCTGGTTAGGCCACACCTCGAATATTCCGCGAGCAGTTGGGACTCTAGTCATGAAGATTTAACCAAGAATATTCATAAAATACTAAGAAAAGCAGCGCGCTTCGTTAAAAACTACTACGAGCGAACATACAGTGTCTCCCAACTTCTAGAGGGATTAAGGTGGGAGCCAGTAGAGACTTGGAGGCTACACGCTAGGCTTAGCTCGCTTGAGAAATTCAGAACTAGTGTTTCGGAGCAACACAGAGAATATTATTATGACGCCTCACTACATCTCTAGGTCTGACAGCAGCGATAAAATATGAGAGGTACATTGCCGAGCAAATAGGTACATAAACTCGTTCTTTCCGCGCACACTAAGCGCCCACGATAAAAACTGAGCTCCACTAAATACACTCCCATTATACATGTCACCATTTTACCTCCCGAAATCTTATCCCTTACATCTTCACACGGAAGGTGCCCTAACACCCCCTGCCATACGCCCATGCGGCAGTTCACAAGGTAGCATGTAATGTAGAACAGCCGGTATAGGGCAGACAGCAACCCCTATAAATTTCGGCAAAATGCAGCATTATTGCTTTTACCTAAGGACACCTGCTGGATGTGGGAAGAAACTTCTCATATAAACATCCCACGCGATGGAGATTCTCGGAAGTCTAATGGAGCCATCAGCCAGACGTTGCGGAAGACTCAGAAATAACTCACACATACACTTAATCAGGAACTCACAAGTGGTGCAGCGAGGAAAAAAACTTCGGTAAATAAACCATAGAAACGCAAAGACTGACCCAAAAAAAGTAGGTCAATAGTATCGGCAAGGGCTAAGTTAATAGAGAGAAAAAACAAAAAAGTAGAGAAAAACGCAATAGATAAAAAGCGTCAATGATAGACTACCGGCGGAGCGAGTTTCCTATCTTGGGGGCCTCGTGAAAGTAATCAGGCTCGCTCTAAAATATACTGGTGAGGTGAAAATATTCACCTAATCACATATCAACCCAAGGATTAGGTTGTTGTGGGGTCAGTATGTGAATGAGCAGAGAAAATGCACGCAAGCAAAACCAATAATGCATGCTATCGAAAATTACCCAGGAAGGACAGGTTCGTGGATCTACCCGAGTGTGTGGATGTTTGGTGGGGTGGAAATTATGTGGACATAGAAATTCCTGGAACTATGTAAAAACTCAATTAAGTAAGCGAGGTTGGTTCTCCTGGTGTAGAGCAGATGTAACTATAGAATATCTAGTTGGCTGAGAGGGTAGACTGGCTCAGAACAGATAGAGCTCAATGCAGGATTTATTTCTATGAAATTAACGCGCACATGCTGTGTAGAAATGAGATTTCGCCAGCAACATATTGGCTGCTATTCCGAAAGAAATAGCTTTAACGCTATCTGCCGGAAATAGTTCTCGTAACGCTTTTGTCTCTAAGAATAACACGCTATTCTTCTAAACAAAAGCGTAGCGAAAGCTACTTCTGGCAGATAGCGTTAACGCCATTTCATTCAGAATAGGGGTCATATTGATCTGGGACCCATTTGAAGTTAACGTGGATCCCCGGAGGAAATTAGTAGGTTAAAGGATTTCGGTGGAATCCACGCGGGACCAATATGGATCCCATGAGGGAATTTGGCATCTCGGTGGAAATTTTGGGGATCTGGTGACCATATTCACGCGAATTCTACCAAAGATTTCCACCAAATTTCCACTTTCATATCCACGTGGTCCTTGTCTGGGTTCCACTAACTTGTTCACACTGGGTACGCACTTAAGAAAAAATTAAGATCGACATCGTGTGGCGATTAATATCACAATTTTTAAATATGGGCACTCGAGTCTGTACACCTCTAGAATTAAAACGCCAAACCTGATTTTTATAAAATTTGCTCTATTATTTTGCTAGTCTATTTCCCCGTTCATATATCGAAAAGAAAAAGTGTAAAACTGGTATCTAAGTTTAACTACAGCTGTGGGAGTATAAAGAGTACCCGCTCCTTCGCCTTGCCCAGCAACTCACGGCCATCGTAGAAGCTCAAGTACTCATTCCATCTGCACCAAATTTTAATAACGCATAGTTAGAAGCGTTTTTAGCCATATAAAAAGATTTTAACACTTGACTTGCAAAAATAAGTCGATTAAAGCTAGCGACAACTCTCTCTCTCGGCTCACAGAGACCCAGCAAAAATGAACCTCTTCGTTCTGTGCGTCGATAGATGTCTAGTTAAAGACTCTTTTCCATTATGCCATTATCATGGGTTATTTGACAACAGCGTACATCATTCTACAACGTTTAGGCTGTCCATTAGGGTGATTCGAAAAAAGGCTTTTCTCGCAAATCGCTTCCCGAGGGGTGCCAAACCTAATCTTTTGCAATGACTAGGAAGTACGCTCAAGATTACTGCGCAGGGTTGAGACTTTCCACTCAAACCTGACAAAAAATGAGTTTTTACGTGCATTAATAGGAATTATCGAATTTTTAATGGTTTTTCCTCCATATTTCCTGTAATATTTTTTTTTAATTTTTACTCTCACTAGGATTAATAGAAACTAGTTCATTTAACACATTTCAGTTGATATTTAGGGGATATGCGATGTAAAATATTTATTTCAGAATATTTAAGGTCGATTTTTCACTCATTTTTAAGCATTAACCATGAGTTTTCGAAATGCTGCCAAAATTTTGTTTTTTATCAAAAAACAGTCTACTACCGCTAGATCGGTTTCTTTAAAATCAGCTTCTGTAATAAATTTGGACCATTAAAATATATGGATTGGGAAAAAAATGTCAATAGAAAATGTAAGGCCACTTTTTCGTTTATGGTTAAATTCATTAAATGCGCGCGCATACTTGTATGGTCATACTGGAGCGCACCACTCGACCATCAAACTAACCGTAAGCCGTAAACCGTAGAAGTAAGTAAGTAACGGTACCGACAGCAATCAGCTGTATAAGTTCCAAGCAGAATTCAAGTAAACAGTTTCAGAAATTTATAAAAATTCATTAGCTGCGATTAATGCGATATATGAAACTACGTACCGTGCGTAGCTATGGTGAATATTTAAGAGCTCAATTTCGACAGTTTTCACAATTTTAGTATACAATATCTTAAAAAAGTGAAAATTAATGGTCAATGCACTGACTAAAAATGGTGAATTTAGTACAACTAATCCTCACGTGGGTGTGTGTCGTGGAAAGCAACTTATCAGTATTCACCGTTGATTCGTCGGCCATTGATTCCTCGACGGCCGGGTTGGTATATAGGTGGGGCGACACCTGGGAAGGGCAGTCGGTCGAGTTGTCATGAAGAGGGAGCGTACCACCGGATCTCTCTCCGCGTATACATCCCTAGTATTCTCTATGTCTCGCTCGTCTCTCCGACTCAGTCTCTGTCCATTTCTCTCCCCCAACAGCAGGAGCTCGTTGACATCTGACTTAAGCTTGAGTTGTTATTTTCGTTAAGTGTCAGTGACGTGTGGCCATAGCCGTGGGTTGGCAACCCAATACGCACTTCTATCTTCAACTTCGCTTCCCTCGTCATAATGTGTGTCCGTTATATCCGCTAGCGGTGAGGCAGGCCGTGTCTCCCCGCGGAATCTCCGTTCCAGGCATCGGCAGGCGAACCCTATGAAGGTGCACTCCTCATCTCACTTTTCACGAAGGTCAACACATCTCTCTCCTCATCGTTCCACAATTTTATCGGGCCGTAGATCAGCATCTCCACATTTCTTTCAAGCATCTCGAACTCCCTCGCCCATCATGGCAGAGCCAGAGTGGGCTTTGGCGCTTAAGGAGCAGTTCCTTCAATTGACGCAGCAGTTGAATCAGCTGCAGCCTCAGCAGCAGCAACTGGCAGCAGCCCCTCCGGTATGTGAGCCACGGACCTTTGGTAGCCTCCGCAAGGAGAACCCATCCACTTACATCGCCACGCCAGAGGACGAGGAATGTCTTCGTTTGTTCCACAGCGTCAACGATAACCGGGCATCTTCCCGGCTTACGAGACGAGATGTACATGAGTTGGATGCTCTTCTAGGAATAGTCTCTGAGTGGGTGGCCCTTCCAGCCTCCGTTCAGACTATTGTTTATAATAGGCTAAGACTCTTAGCGATCGTCTAGCAACATGACTGGGAGACGGCGCTACGACTATCAGACACGCAGGGAAACGAGCTGCTGAGACTTCCGCCAAATGCCCTGCCGCCGGCCACACCGACGATCATCGTCCAGGCGCCTCCGTCCAGAGGTCAGCAACTCCATCAGCATCAACAGCCTCTTCCTCCTCAGTCCTCGCGTCAATCAAACCAAGCATCACAGTCCTTTCGAGGCCACGGACGGAGAGGGAAGAATCAGCGCTTCGGGCGGCTCTGAGAACCCTTCTCCGCCCGCAGAACCCTCCGTTCCACTTGCGCCTCTACGCCCTGTTGTCAAGCCAACTAAACAAGATACGCGCAAGAAGAAGCAGACGACGAGATTAGAGCCTGATGCAGACGATCCAGCCTTCCTAGAGCTGCTCCTTCTCGAGGGATCATCACCACCGGAGGACCCCACAATTCTCTTCCGACGACGACGACGTTTCCAGTCTCGCCGACAGTGAACCCGATTCATACTACGACTCTCCGCCATCCGAGATCTCTGACTCTTCCTCCGACCCCCCGTCGGACCTGGACGAGGACCCTCTGTCTAATACAGGGTTGATACGCATTGCCAGTTTTGATTTTCCATGACTTTTTCCTGACTTTCCAGACCAAAATATAGTTTTTTCCGTGACTTTTAAAAATCACATCATTTCAAGAAAAGTAAAGAAATAATGAGCATTATGATTGAAGACAGCTTCTTTTACTACCTTCTTTTCAAAGAAAAATGTGAAGTATAGGTACATAAGTTCTTGTACATAACATAGAGCATAAATAAAGCATCACATACAAATTTATCTTGATAGTAAACGTGTAGGAAAAGGGATCATATTTCGAATTCGAGACGATGGGAAGGAAATTTAAGACGCTGTGTGGAATATAATACTGATTCCGGATATTTGATGAGTTTTCGTCTTATCTTTATAGAATACAATAGAACATATATCATTCCTCTGGTAAATGTTAACGCGATACGAACCAATATGGCTCCGGCCATGCCTTTCTTTGGCGAAAGAAAAAGTAATCGGTGACATATCAGCTCCGTTGTTAACTTGTACTGTGGTTAAGTTTACTAAAATCTTACAAACAGAATGACATGAAAACAATGTGACCAGTGTGGAGTCAATGCTAGAGATCATACGTCATCCGAAACCTATGCTAATGGCGGATAAATGCCCACACATCTCAGCATACACAACCTGTTACTAATAAAATAAACCTTGTCTATAGTGTGTATTAAAAATAAATGTTAAATGCAGTTTTGAAAGACAACAACACTTTTTTTTCGGCTTTTGTTCATTAGAATTAATGACTATATATCATAAACTTTATTATCATACTTTTCATCATGTTATTAATAACTGGAAGAATTATTAGAATATGTAAAATTAACAATACATAGGGTCGGTCACGCGCCGGCCAGCCAACCCGAAGACGGCTGGTTCTCGGTATGGGAGAAAGTGTTTCAACTCTTTGAACAGTGATATGTCATTGCATACTTAAGGGAGCTTCCTACCTCGCCAAAAAAGCCGCTGCACACCATCTCTAATTCCCGGGCTACGCTTACGCAGTGATATTTTTTTAATTTTGATTTGAACAAAAGTTCAATCTTTGCTTTCCTCGGGGCGTTTTTTTCTACGAAATTCCAAGTTAAGGAAAACTTGTCAAAATTGATGAATTTTGGCTTTCTTCGACGTGTATCGCCACGGCACAAAATTTATTTGGAAAATTCATCCGAACAGAGACTAAAAGAATCCTTCATCTACAAACGGAGACTCTTACATTATGCACATATCCTGCTACTAAGCTACAGTTTGGGTAATCCTGAGCCCTAGCACGCAGTTTCACGAGGTTCGCTCGCACCAAAGCATTCGAAATCGGCGGCAACGCCTTCCCCTCCAATGCTTCCCTTCCCCTACACTAGAATTTCCCTCCAGTGCCTCCCCTCGGGCGTCTCGACATTTCGTGAAGCATACACGAAATGAGTGGATCATTTTCACTGTTGTCCCTAGGGGAATTTTCGAATATGAGGTCGGCGAAGCACTCAGGTGTTTTAGAAACCTGCTGAGTCCAGAGCTTTGGGAATCTTCCATATATGTTCTGTGAAGCAAAGAGAGGGTCACGTGTTTCAAGCTTCCAATCCCGGGATTACTCTTTCTTACTTTTTTGAAATTATCTTCTCCGTTGATACTCCGAATTTTTTGTCTTTTTGACGCTATCCCCATCCCCTTACCCAGTTATTCGGAGCAAGGCTCACACCTCAGCAATGAAGTATGGGATCTGTAGTGCAGATAAACAAGTCACATGCCGATTCGAGTTCGTACGTAATTTTTTCCTGACCAACAATAAAATTCCCTGGCTTATCCCTGACTTTCAGACCAATTTATCAGTTCCCTGGCTTTCAAGATGCGTACCAATCCTGTAACAGCTTCTTCCCGCCGCCGGCTCATCCTGATAGGGAGATCAGCACGACAGTTCCGCTGTCACCCAAGGAACCTGACGACCCGCCTGAAGACATCGTCGCCACGGAAGCAGAACCGGAATCACATCACCCTGAGCCTTTCCCTCCGGCTCATCGCTTCCAGTCTTCAGTCTCGGTAAGGGAACTTTTTACTTTCGGTGCCAATCTGCCCAAACCGGCCTCTGCCTCAAATGTTTTCCAGCCCACTCGTGCCTCTCCCACAGTGCATCGCTGGATTGATAACCTCGTGCAAAGGGGTATCTTATTGATGTGTAAACCTAAGTGTCCTTTTCCCCTCATCGCCATCCCGAAAGCTTCCGGAGGTGAAAGAATTATCCAGGACCTGTCTCCCTGGACAAAGCACTATCTTAAGCCCAAGTTCACCCTTATAGATGCGGCAAAAGCCTTAGAATCCATTCCACATGGCTCCTTTCTCGTATAAGTGGATCTTAAAGACGCCTTTTGGCAAGTGCCGCTATCCCCCCTTCATCGTCATTTCTAAGGTGTCTATTTTCAGGGGGAAATTTACTGCTGGGCTAGGCTGCCCATGGGGCACGCCCTAGCCCCAGCTTTAATGCAAAGGTGGGCAAGAGCAGTCGCATACGAAGTTTTCATCCGGTTCGACATCGTTATGATAGCTTACCTCGATGATTGGTTACTAGTCTTACCAAATAATGATAAAATTGTTGTTAATAATATTGTACAGTGTCTCTCCAAAGACCTAGGAATAACCATCAACCTTCGCAAGAGCCAGTTAATACCTACCACGTGCATAAAATACTTAGGCGTTACTATAAATAGAGTCCATGGAACTAAAGTTACCCCAAATTCCCTCATTAGAGTGCATTACATCATATCAGAGATTCCCAAGTTACGATCAGAAGACATTCCCAAAGCCTTGGGATTCATCTCATGGTGCGTGTACATTCGCAAAGTGCCATACTTCCTAATGAATGATCTAGCACGCCGGCAAACCCGGTGGGCTCAACTATTGTGGGACGAAGGGATATGGCAATCCCCAAGAACATTTTCCATGTACAAGGCCTCAATCGACGTGTACTCAGACGCCACGCCATTCCAGGCGGCGTGGGTGATCCCTAGCTTCGACAATCTAACGGAAATGTGGCCCTTCCAAAGTGAAAAACCTATTCTACAGGCGGAAGCCCTAGCAGCCCTAATGACGGCAAATCACGCCTACACCATTGCGCCCGATAACTGTGAAATCAAGGCACATATCGATAACCAAGCAGTATTTGAAAGGGAAGGGTCTTGTTTCATGCTGAAAATGTAAAAACTCTGCACCTTGAAATAATAAAGGATATGTCACATAGTGTGACCTGATGGTACGTTCCATCCGAATGCAACTTGGCCCATCGTCTTTCCCGGACCGTCCTACTCCCTATGCCAGCTCGGCCGTTGATTCAACGACGGTCGGGTTGGTATATAGGTGAGACGACGCCTGGGAAGAGCAGTCGGTCGAGTTGTCATGAAGAGGGAGCGTGCTACCGGATCTCTATCAGCGTATACCTCCCTAGTATTCTCTATGTCTCGCTCATCTCTCCGACTCAGTCTCTGTCCATTTCTCTCCTCCAACAGCAGGAGCTTGTTGACATCTGACTTAACCTTGAGTTATAATTTTCCAAGTACCAGTTCAAACGGCCGAGTGGAAAGCCTCAACCCTGCGCATAATCTTGTGCGTACTTCCTAGTCATTGCAAAAGATAAGGTTTGGCACCTCTCGGGAAACGATTTGCGAGAAGATCTCTTTTTCGAACCACCCTACTGTCCATCCCGGTGGGCCGGGTCCCATAGTGGAGATTTTTCAGCGGCACTCACTTGGATGCCATGTGGAGAGCCCTTCAAGAGCAGAACTCAGTCCATCAGATGTGAAGTAAAACCATGAACCAAATGACATCTGTTGTCTAGAGTAGGCTGGCACCATCGTCAGATTGTTCTCCTTCATTCTCCAGCATGTCCTTGCCCAGTCACCATATCCTTGATGATGAAAATCCCAATCAATAGCAATATCAAAAGCAGCAATGAAGTGTCACAAAAATCCATGCACTCCGTCCCTTTACATGTACAGATGGCTGGCTATGCACCACATTTACCATCGAAGGTCACACCTTCACATTAAGTTAGTGCTGAGCCATCAAAAAGATCATTACCAGCACGTCGATTTGACAAAAGACACGTCAAAACCAAATGTCCTCGGTAAGAAAGAATTCAAAATAAAAACTGACCTCTCAAAACATTTTTTAGTAGCTTCAATGGGAATAAGTAAAAAGGCAATTTCGTTTCTGGGGCTGTTCAAGAGACTGTTCAAGAGACTGTTCAAGGGAAGCTGTGGAGGTCACCGAGTTACAAGCTGGGAGCAATGGAGTTAGTTCTCGTCATTTTGTCAAGCAGGGTGGCTACTGATATCCAATTTTCAAATTTCCTGACCTTTCCCTGATGGATTAACCAATTTCTCTGACCGATCGCCAAAAGGTCACCTATTATAGGGAATATTTTTTTCTGCTGAATTAAATTTTCTAATCATCATCTCGTATTTTTAGAACTGTAATCATGTATTTACTATAAGCTTGTGTGCTCCAGCTACTTCTCGACCCGATTTTCAGAAGTTGAAAAAAAACGCAAGGTAAAATTTTCCAAATAACACAGCCTCAGATTCCTTGAGATGAACATAATACATTTTGATCATGATTGTTAACACAACTAGGCAAATATCGCAGTAAGGATATACTTACAAAAGAGATAGGTACATTGAACGTTTGATTCACAACTAAATAATTAAGATTCACAAATGAATACTCCCCGAATTGATGGTGCTTATTCCATGCACGTCAGCGACGGGCATTAGTTTTAGTTGGTGAAATTAAGGGTGGGAACGACTGGCTGATAAACGTAATGGTAGAAAAATAATGAGGATTCCTATTCCAGTTTCATCATGACTGTCACGAGAATTCCCTGACTTTTCCAGAAATTCAAAATTCCCTGACAATTCCAGGTTTTCCCTGACGATCGCCATCCTGTCAAGTCATTCCCTTCTTTTCCATTATTTCCCCCACTGCCTCCCTCATACATTCCCATTCCTTCAAATGATTCTCAATTCATATGTGACTCATGGCAGTTGTCATGAGTGTATATGCTGAGGGAATTACGATGAGGACATATCTACCCTTCCTCCCTACATCACCAACCTGATTACAGGATATTTTTCCTTCTCCTACCTGTACTGGACAATCATTTATCGACCCAACACTTTCAATTTGTCCGATCCACTCGTCGTCCAACCCTGCCTGGAGCTAGTTGGGAGATACAGTCAATGTTACAGCATCAACCCATAGTTAACCCTCATTGACTTTCAATTCTTCACTGTTGGATGCCACCAAGTTTTGCTCAACCTGTGTGTCTTGTTTTACCCTATCCCCTTTCAGTCTTTATTTAATATAAGTTGCCACCCCCTCCTTGCCCCAAGATCAAATCCTTGATATACCCCTTGTCTCAAAGTTAAAATTGTTTGGCAAAATATTTGACCAAACTGATTAGCATGAGTTTAGTGTGGGAGGGAACAGAAGAAGAAAATGTAAATTGCTCTAATGCATCAATTAATCAATTGAATTCCAGGAATACAATTAAATCTTCTTCAAATTTCACACAAATGCAATACTCTTAACTCACTTGCGTCTCATTTTTGTCCAAAATGTCAACTGTGGAACATTCCCAAAGGCAATTCACTCAAGTATTCCAAAAGACAGTCACGTTAGTCACAGGGAAAAGTTAAAAATATCCAAGTTCAGTTACAAGTCATTTCTTAGAAGAGTTAACCCTTTGAGTGCGGCATGACGTGATATCCTGTCATGGTTGTCTTTATACTGGCGCTGATGATGTTACATCACACCAAGGGTACTGTGAGTTTTCCAGATTTCACTAGAAAACTTTCACTAGGCCCCCTAATGAGAGCTGGAACACTCACAGTACCAATGATGTGATATCACGTCATCAGCACCGGCATAGAGACAACCATGACATGAAATCATATCATACTGCACTCAAAGGGTTAATAGTGTCACAGACCTAATCTTTGCTCCCAGTTACCCATAAGTGACAAGTTTTACAAGTTCTTTAAAATGTTTAAATTAGGTACAAATGATAAAACACAGCTTTCACATTAATGCTGTCACCAAGATACACCTTCCTAACAGGGGAAAAACTAAATCACACATGAGGAAAACCACTTTTTATTTTTCAACTGATACACATACAAAAAACACCAATGTGTACCTCAATCAAACACCCTTAAAAATAGGGGGAAAACATTGAAATCACACATGTCCTTATAGTTGGCACAAACACAAATGATGCCACAGTAGAATAAAACGCAAAAATTTGCACCGATGGGGCAGTATATACTGCTAAGCAAACACACCAAATATCACAATCAAGTGTTCGTGATAAAGTGATAACAATCGCTGTGAAAAAGATGGAAAAGTTGGCCGGGAGAAACAAATTCTTTCCGTACACATTAATAATCCTGAGACACTCACAAAAAAATCAAATTATTTATTCAGCGGTGACTTAAAAGAGTACTGAGAGTCAAAAGACTGATGCCCCTCCAGCTACGATGAAGGCAAAATAGGACCACTGGTCTCATCCACAACAGATATATCTTTACATTCTCCATCCAGCATTAAATCACCAACCATTGACAGTTTTTCTTCTTACTTACTTACGCACCTTATCACAACATATCAGCACCCGATTTCCAGCTATCGTTAACTCTTGAGCTTTCAGGTCCCATTTAAAACCATGACACCTTCACCTGTGTCTAACCAAATTCCTAAGAATCACCATTACAACTTTGATCTTTTTACTAGTAAGCCTCTGCAATGTAGACGGACGCTTTTCTTTACTCTAGACTCACACAAAGAAATAAAAAATAATCTATCTTGCCAAAATAATACACTTCAACAGACAAAACATATTATGTGGACTTAGCATTCCATACTTCATTTAAAAAAGGGTCACCTTAAAATGTATGAATTGGCAGTGAGCTTCGAAGGTGGGGTGTCCGATACGAGACCATACATCCCACCAAGAGGGCAGATTCGTGAAAGTTAAAGAGCAATCTTAAAAAGCATAATGAAACCAGTCTGTAAACCATGAGAAACAGTCTCAAAAAAAAGTTAAGGTAAATTTTAGAGTAACTTTGTTGGAATGAAATCAGTTTTCAGAAAGTTGCAAACCAACAGCACAAAAAAGGGTTAGTTATTTTTGGGTTGAGCACGGGAAACCTCTGATTTGGCAACATTTTTCTCACCTAAAGTGTCCTCCAAATCAACTTCTTTGGTGCTACAACCACCTTGAACGTACAACTTGGGAATTTCCGACCCATAAAAGATTTTGGTGTTCGACGATATATATTCATATTTCTTCAGTTCCAGATAACTCCTGGTTAAAAGAATATTGTTGGCCTCGGCTTGCTTTTGCATTTGGTAGAACTCGGCATCAGAGTGACTCTTCTGTCTGGCCACGTGCATCTCATCTGAAAAGAATCATACTTCACAGAAATTTGTAAAAACAAAACTTCAGCTTTTCTAAATTTAGACAACTTGGTAACAGTCCATTGCAAGGAAACCTATGCCTGTTTGTTTATGAAAATATTAAGAATGACGAGACTTGAGCTAAGTTCAGGGCTCTTCTCCATGAAAATATATACATAATACTTCATAGCTGAATAATTGTGGAACTAAAAACACAAACACCATAGTTTCTCAATCATAAAAATTTCAAAACAAAGCAGTTTCATGAAACACCCTGTTGCAGACAACAGCTAGAGGCTCACCAAACAGTGGGCAATCGATTGGAGTTGTTAGAACATTTCTAGAAGTTCTGCATCCATGTAATAAATCTTTCACTTACATAAAGTAACATTTACATTAGGATTCACGAAAGATACTTCACTGTTTTAATTCCATCTGCCATGATGGGTGGACATGTGTTGGCTAAATACACCGGCAACCACCCACAATAGATTCAAATCTAACTAATTTTTGTATTTAACCACAAAGCATCCACATGTGCAGTGCAACTGGAACAGAATAGAATATGAAACACCTTCAGCTATTAGTATCTCCTGCACAACACAAAGCACATCAGCACAGCCTCAGCATGATCATGGAACTAACCTGTTGTTGGCAACAGTAATTTGAAACAGTTGTCCAACCAAAACAGTTGTGGCTATGGCCATTTTGCTCTGACAGCACCATATTCCACCACTACAGCTAAGTGACTTCATTACATTAGTGATGCCTTGAATACTAGCCCATCTTTGAATATCTATCCCTACAAGACCCAAGACATACATGACCCAGGTAATCTACCTCCACATTCTATCCTGAAATTCACTGCAAGGGTATAATGCAGGAGGTGTTTGGACAACAGCCATGAAGAAAGGAAGGACTAGGGTGAAGCATTAGGAAGGGGGTAAGGACAAAAAGTTAAGATGTATTTCAATGGATAATTGTAATGTTGTTTCGATTGTGGTTTATTACAGCGGTTCCACCCGAAGAACTTTCGATGACCATTACCATTTATAATAACCTCGGAGGCATATGAGCAGGAATAACATTTATGGGCACAAGCCAAGAAAAGAATATGAAGAAAAAGTTGCACTGCACATGACTATCCCAGAGCCAACTAGGACTCAAAGTATGAGTAGCCCACTTACAATACTTACACTTACAATAATTCAGTCACTTCTAACTTCCATTGAGAGAACTTTGAGCATCTGCTTGCTACTGTCTGTAAAAACTGGTCTAATCTATCTATTTGAGGAACAAAATCTGCAAGTTGAGCCAACCGATTTAATGGCATAAAATGTTTCTGATAGATCATTCATTCACGTACATTTAAATATCTTCCCCATTGTAGATTTACCTTTGACGATATATTTTGTCAGAAATAAGACAACATCTTCAGTACCTAAACTTTACATGGCTAATGGCTAGTTGCAGGAATGACAAAAATGTATTCTATAAAGTTATGGGACCCATAAACCATGGAAACAATTCACTAGATGTGGCAGGAACTATCGAGAAATTCATTGGTTTCATAACATATGGCATGTTGTTATGAGCTCCGATAGTAGCGAAGATGGCGAATGCGTGATGAACCACTTGGAGACTTAATTACTCGATGAAAGAGTTGTTTTGAGACAAACGACCTGTTAATTTACTCTTACTGACTAATTATTATGTGCATTAGCAACTATTCCTAAGCTAAACTTTCATACATTTCATTCAGTGGTAGAAGATTAGATCGAATATTTGAAGCTATTAACTATTGTTAAATACGTTACGTAGCTAGTAGATGTGTTCCTGCAACCCAAATACTTTTATGAGATAATAACTTAATGGATCTCATAACTATTGATTCCATAACTTAATGTTCTTGCAACCGGCTGTAAGAGAACTCCTGTTCCCTCCCAAAAGATAGGTCTTGCTTGCCAAATGGGAACTTAAGGACAACTTGGTTATGCATGTTTCAATTAAATGTCCGGAAATATTCTGACCAGCAGGACATCGGTGAAATGCCTGCTTTATTAGGTTAAAATTTAGAAGCCCAACTTAACCAGCTTTACTTGTACTCAAGATTGAATCATATTACATGTGATTCAGATACATATTACCCAAGGATTGTTCAACTATTTTACTGCAAAAACATTATTTATAACACAGAATTGACTCCCAACAATGGATAAAATTGATAAACTTGAGCTACCTTCAAAACAAATGATTAGACTGAAATTTGAGTTGCACCTTGGTCACCATGAAGGGAATTTTACCTGAGACACTATATGGCATGATCTCATTCATGCATGACAAAATGTCTCCATCGAAAGCAGTTAAGTGCTAGAGTCCATACTCAAGGGCATGAATGAGAGATAGGAATACAGCCCCGGCCCAAATTCTGACCCACCATTCCTGTATCCAGCACAGCTCTATGGGAACTATGCCCAGCACAGCTGCATGGGAACATTAACACACTTACTATGCACAGAATAGTACCCAGGGTCAAACTTTTAAGAAGAGAACTATTCACATACCTTCAATCTGTGACATTCGTTGCAACGACTCTTTTTCCATGATTTTTTGATCAAACTGAATTTTTGCAACCTGAGCCTCTTTCTCCGCTTCAATGATGGCTTTTTTCCTTTCAGTTTCTGCATCTTTCTCAACAACTTTCTGATGTTGAATGGATATAAGAAGTTTGGTCTTTTCACCTTCCCTGTAGCAAAACATATCATTTAAGGACATTTCTCAAGGGAAAAACTTGATACATTTTAGCAACAATCTCAGTATTCCAAAAATAAAAGCACCACTTATGAAAGCATTCAGATAGCAAGGAATCAAAAAAAGGCGGCCCAAATTCTGACCCACCATTCCTGTATCCAGCACAGCTCTATGGGAACTATGCCCAGCACAGCTGTATGGGAACATTAACACACTTACTATGCACAGAATAGTACCCAGGGTCAAATTTTTAAGAAGAGAACTATTTACATACCTTCAATTCAATCAAATCAAAATTCAAATTTAAAAAAAAAAAAAAATCAAATTCAATACAATCAAAAGCAAGCATTCAGATAAACAAACTGAAAATATTCTGCTGCTGTATTAAGTCCACTGCAATGAGTAAATGTAAGAAAACTAATAGCTCCCATAGAACGGTAGTCTGGCCAATGTTGGTCACACATTAAATAGCGTGAGTTATTTTCCATGACCTACAGATCCTCTAAGTCAATACTCAGCCACGACATTTGTAGCCATGCAGTGAACGTGAAGTTCATATTGGCATTAGATGGCCGATAATCCCGTTTACATTACTAGCTGTCTTACCAGGTTAACTCTAACCCTAGTAAAAGTTCACCACGTGAATGCAGGTTGGTGCTAACCATAATCAACTTATTAACCACACTAGGGTGTTATCACGGTTGGCAATGGTTACCATCATTTTTAACTCGTGCAAATGTACGTTAGCTAGAATAGTAGAGTAGCTTTTATTTGAAGCTCACAAAATATTACGAGAGTTTCTCTTGTCATCTAACATATCCAAGCATCAGTGCCAAGTTGCCTGATGTATTTAAATACATGAGTGAATGATCAACCGTATTTTAGGTTCAAAATTTACCTTAACCCAGCAGTGCCCACAATGGGATGTGTGACGGGAGTGCCCGCAATATATCTGTCAGATATTGACGCATTTTTAGATCATTTACTGGAATTACTTTTAAGTTCTTCTGAGTTTGTGACCTTTTTTGCATTCTACATGCTAAAGCTTAATTTTTGAGCATTAAAAACTTGGAACAATAAATTTTCACAAGACCATTTTCTTAAGAAAGTAATAATTATGCACACAAACACATGTCGTCAAGGTTTTTTTTTTAATCAGCACTTATCTTCCACTCGAAAAACAATTCTTTGAACACATTTTTTTATTGTTTGTCGGTGGTTTATAATTTTGATACTTAACAAGGCCAAATTTCCTTTTTTTGAAATCATACACAATTTTGACAGACAATTTCTGTGTGTTGAGAGCAAAGATGAATTTTGCCCTTCTTGCAGTGGTACTTTGAGAGCCACAACTTCATCTGCTTCCCATTTTTGCAGGGTTGGCAGTGCTTTCGCTTTCTTCCACTGAGTTGCTCTTCTTTTTCAGAATCATTCTGAGGACGGAAATCACTCAATCTCTCCTACAATAACAGAAAAATATTGCTCTCACGTAATTCATAAGTGAATTCAACATGACAGAATCAACGAATAACTTACTTGAAGCAAGGTTGGTATACCTCTTGACTTTACTGCTCGCATCTGCAGTTCATCTAGCTCGAGACAATGTATTAGCTCCTTCAAAATGTCTCTTCTGTTTCCCTTATTGAGGCCGTTTCCCTAGTAAACAACCTACTCGTTTATTGCTGCTATGTTGAGCACACTTATAAAAAATGACCATAGCCCATCTCCTTGTGTTTCTTACCACACTGTAAGTTTCAATCATCTCGTCTAACGTGTCGACGCCACCTTTGTGTGCATTGTAATGCGTAATAATTTCTGATTTCTTAGCCTGTCCACTTGTCTTGTCTATCAAGCTGTTGTAATCAATGCTGGAAACTAAAACTACGCATTTGCTTTTTTTAGGGATGTAGGATAGAAGCATTCCGCAATCGTTGAATCCAAAATAGGAACTAGATACTTGTCCATCTTTTCCAGATATGAACTCAGGAGGAATCTCTCTTTTATTCTTTTTCATAGTTCCTATGTATGAAAACTTTCTTTTTTTTAGACTTTGAAATAATGGAATACTTGTGAACCAATTGTCGGCTACTACATTTCTTCCAGTTTCGTAAATTGCTTCCGATAGTCGTAAAACTACATCAGCAGGAAGGTTACTTTTACACTGAGGCCCAACTGGCTGGGTTTCTACGTTTATTCCAATGTTACTTAGGCAATGCGCTCTGTAATTTGCCATAGCGAGCATTTTTATGCCATACCGAGATGGCTTGGATGGTATATATTGCCAGAAACTACATCCTCCGCGAAATTTGGGTAGCATCTCGTCAATCGTAACATTCTGACCAACAGAGTATGGGCCTTTGCACTGCTGCACAAAGTAATCAAAAAATGCCCGTATGGCGGCAAGTTTGTCAGTTCTCTTCCTTTCTGCGCGCGTAGCTTTATTATCAAATTTAATGTAGCAGTGTAGGATGCAGTAGTGTAGAAGAAAACCAAAATGATTTTTTGACATCACCAGCCTAAAAAATTCAACCCCCATTCCATCGGTGGACCACAAATCTTGCACATTTAGCCTGTTGGACTTAAGCAATCCGGCCATGTATAGCAAGCCTAAGAATGCTTTGATTTCCACAACGTCTGTGTTATAAGCATCCCTTTCTTGAGTGAGTGATTCATGCACTGCCTCTATATGCCTATTTGTTTCTTCAACAATAAGTTCCAGCATATTGTCCGTAAAAAATAACTTCCAGCATTCTATTCCTGTTTTGCAATCTTTTGCAGCTCCCCTGACATCAAGCAGACAAGTAACAATATTATGAGGTTTTCTGTTAGAAAACTTAGTCGGAACATTTTTGGACCACTTTGTCGTTCCGTCTTTACCTGCGGAAATCAGATGGGAAATGTGGCTATATGCTTGAATACAAATAAATAAATATAAATTATTAAAGTAAGATATTTGTAAAAATAGATCACCTAAGTAAAAATCATCTAATGAAGGGATCTCCTCACTCTCTTCTGTACTCTCATCAGTATCTGAATCAAGAATTCTAACTTCCACACGATCCTCCTAATCCGTATCCGATGAATCACACCCTTCTTCACTATCACAATCATCTCTCAAAATAATATTTCTAATGATTTCGATGTCATCAGCATCACTCACATTGAACTCACACCTTGAAGTTGAAGCCATTCTGTCTCATGCGTTGACACAAAAAGCACTGACGTGAAAGCCCACAATGTATCTCTCAGATACCAGATGCAGACTCGACAAGTCTCACCCTGCACACTGCTCAGAGGTGACAGTTTGGTGGAATCTGAGTGATTGTCACAAAATATTACTCACAATGAAACGCTCTTAGGATACAAAGAGCTCAGCCCGGAAGATTGAGTCAACATTGTAATAATTCGCATTTCGGGCCAGAATTACCTGACAGATACATTGCGAGCACTGCCGGGTTAAAGGTGCAAGCAAGGACTGGTCATGGGCAAATCTTGGAAGAAAAAGTCATTTATTCCTCTGCATATATTGAGGCAAGGACTCAAAATGGAAGTTATTTAAAAATATTGAAAGTCAACATAACATGTTGGATTTTTTTATATATCATTAAATAGTGCACACGACGTAATATCCTCGGGGTATCTTAACGGTAAAGTATAGGATAGTAAAATTTTGTTCTATTAAGGAAATTTATTCTCTCAATTTTCATCTTTCGATGCATAAATTAGCATATAGATATGAAATGATAAGTATATAGTTAAATACTAATAAATGAGAAGACTAGCCGTGTGAACACTTGTATATTCAATCCTTTTCCTCACCCATATAAGTCTTGTGAATTAACCCTTTTACTGCCGGCAGGCCGATATATCGGTCCTGGTTGGATGTGCAAAAACTGCAATGGGCCGATTAATCGGCCCAACTTTTTTTACTTTTTTACTTTGAGATATGAGGCCTATTTAATGGCTCCCGTTAAATAGGCCTCCAATCTTCCATGGTTTTAAGCCCCAAATATATCTTCAGCATTGGGAAAAAATCTAGACACATAAAAATAAAATTAAGAACTAGAAATAATTAAAAATGTGAATTCTTGCGAACTTCGTGAAAACAGCCTTGGCAGTCTTTGCACATCCCACCCAAAATCGGCTGGCAGTAAAAGGGTTATGCCCACAGCCTTTGAAACAAATGAAAAGGCACTCACGATGTTTGTTGGGCTGTGGGCTACATCACATTCTTGACTATCTAGACTAGAAGTTTGCAAGGATAGGTCAGTGTGGAGGAAATTATTGAAGCAGAGTTTGGTGTAGAAATATGTATTTATTAGTGAAACTTTGTGACTATGCCTAGCCCGGAAGGGAACGGTATAATTGGTATGCATGAGTATGTAATTTGAGTGACAGTGTGCAAGTGCATGTATCCTTCATTGAGTTAGCAAGTGGTTCTAACCGTCCCATGATCAACTAAGTGAGATGTTTGCGCCAGTGGTAAGTTGGTCCCTGGCATGAGAGTTATCTCCATAAACCACTTACTTGTATGTGTCTGACTAGTGTTTCTCTTGAACTAGGTTAGCTCCAGGTCAGAAAAACACTTACAGTAGAATTTTCTCTCTCAACTCAAACTCACTTAAAAACAGTAGTGTGAGAGAGAGCACCATTTAGGTTTTGTGCGAGTGTATGGAACTCATTCTTTCAGAAAACTATGAAATCTACAGCATTTGCCTTTCACCAAAAGTCGCGAGAACTAATAAAGATACATGTAAGTGCAAATGCACATTTCCAAAAGGCATGTTTTGTTGTTAATTGACTAAAATGTCTAAACATCATCTAGTCCTACAATTTTGCCCAAGTGAAAAAGTTAAAGCTATGGCAACTCTTTTAGATTGATTTGTAATTTTTCTATAATCAGAAAATACATGATTTATTAGTAATAATAATAATATAAAGTCATTCTGAAAATACACCAGATTGAATGATCGCATTGCAATGTCTTGCGCACAAAACTCAAAATGGACATTCGGATGAGCAGCTGAACATTTTACACTGAGCTGCAGAAAAATGTGACATGTTCGATCAAACTTTCAAGTAAACCTATAATACATACCTAACTAGTACATTATTACATTTGTTATCCTTGCAAAAAGTTCCTCCGTTTACCAGTTTGAGAATTGGGCATGCCAATTTTGCTCGACCCAGATAACAATGTATGTAAACGATGACAGCAAATCATCCTTGTAAATCTTTTGGGTAGGTTAGAAATACCATTCCTTGCTTCTCTTCAAACCCATGTGCACAGCATTAATGATTCAAACCCATGAATATCCTCCCTATGTCACTCGCCTCACGTCCCACCTCAGGTGAGTATGGTAAGAAAAACAAGTTAAGTGTGATACCCAAGACTCCATATATGTGGATGATTAACATAAAATTTCCTTGGAAAGACTTTGGAAAGGTC
Organism: Ceriagrion tenellum; assembly: GCA_963169105.1. NCBI lineage: Eukaryota > Metazoa > Arthropoda > Insecta > Odonata > Coenagrionidae > Ceriagrion > Ceriagrion tenellum. Next base: position 82,090,492 of record OY720638.1, on the reverse strand, counting down.
ATAAATTCCATCCCATACCTCCATTTAAGCCCCTAAGCACAGATTTGATGATTCAGACTCATTAACCCCTCAGAGCCTCTAACCTTGCATCCCAAGCCTCCCCAGGTGTGGCTATCCATTCATATACTTTTCTCTGTAGTGCCCACATTTTTTCATGACACCCATTTCCAATTGACAATATAGACCTTAAAATTTCGAACCATCTATATTGTTATCATAAATTTTCAAAGTACAGTGGCACATAATTGGAAGGGCCTAGGATGAAAAAGTAAAGGAGAGATGCTACTTCATCCTGGTTAGGCCACACCTCAAATATGCCAAAAGCATTTGTGACCCTGGTCATAAAGATTCAATAAATTAATAAAATGCAAAGAAAAGCTGCATACTTCATTAAAAACTGCTACAAGCAAACATTTAGTCTCTCACAACTTTTAGAGGGATTAAAGTGGGAGCCCCTATAGACTAGGAGGCTACACGCTAGGCTTAGCTTGCTTGAGAAATTCAGAACTGGTGTGTTTCACAGTGACACACACAATATTACCATGACACCTCACTACATCTCTAGGTCTGACAGAAGCGATAAAGTAAGAGAGATACATTTCCAAACAGACAGGTACAAAAACTTGTTCTTTCTGCACACAATAAGCAACACAATAAAATCCGAGATCCACTGAATACACTCCCATTATACACGTCACCATTTCACCTCCCAAAACCTTATCCCTTAAATATTTACACAGCTAGTGTCCTATAATACCCTGCCACACACCCATGCAGTGCTCGCACAGTAGTATGTAGATGTACATCATTTTGATGCCAACAGTAAGTATTGAGTGATGGCAGGACTATGATCTAATCATAGTTATGGATAGTAATCAGTGGTAGTTATCTCTGTTAGGGTAGTTTGACCAAGATTCTGTCAAGTACAACAAGAGTCTTTGATATTAATTATACTCCATATTTCTTCTCCAAAACCATCGATTAAATACAGCTTAAATTTTAAGAGAAACAATTAAGTCTTTCAATCAGTAAAAACTTACAAATTACTGCCTTCAAAATAATTTACGACAGTTACTAAGTATCCATTTTGATTAGATTTCACCCTTTGCCTGATTGGGCAAAACTTGTGGACATTATACACTTTAAACTTCTGACTACACTCTCTAACCACAAAAAATGATCACAAGAAATGAAAATAAATTAGCCGTTTGTAAAGTATTAGCCCTCAAAACATTCAGGAGCAGCCAAACATGGCGCTCTGTAACAGCAAGGTTGGCAGCCAAGATTACTGTATCATGGCTTAAGCGGAACAGTTTGAAAGTTGCCCGTTTCCATTGGAGCCCAGTTGTGATACTGAAATGTATGCAAGTCATCATAGCTCATGCCGTGGCTTCTCGTTCTAAAAGTGGAAGGTTCATGAGGAAAAGGAAGGTCAAACAGAGGTGGCAGGCAACTGAAAAACCTGAGCACACCCGTCCATACAAATCAGCCACATCCCGAGTCATTCCACAGCTGCACACCATAGCACCTTGGGGCATGATTTTCAGAGTTTTTCAAGCTTTTCCAGAAAATCTGGCAAGTTCAGGCCAAAATATATTAAGTGCAAGTGTGCATGCTTGAAAGCTGACTTGCATTCCCAAACTCAAAAGCTTCCAGAGCAAGCACATAACCAATGCTTCTCCTTTCTCCCATCCCCTGCATCCAGTGATGCACCAAGGTGGGAACCACAAGCTAGCAGAGAGAGGGTAAGAGGGGGTAAGATTGTGGGCTGTTGAGCATTGGACAATGTGTGGGATGGCTGGGGATGATGAATAGAAAGTCTAAATAAATGAAGAATTATGGAAACAGGGAAGTCATTGAATAATTCCTTAATTCCCTTCCTCACATTCCCTCAGCTCTCTCCAGCGGACATCAGGGACTAACAATAGTTTCTCAGGCAAGCTTCTTGTAGAAACAAGTTTTTTGTATCAGTTCATCACTTCGATTTCACAAAAATGATAATTTTCGAGGAAGCTGTGAGAACATTAAATTAGAGCCCACCTTAAAATGCCCAAAAATGCATTCAACATTTAATTTCTCTCAGACTGCATGGCAAAATATTTTCATAATAAGCAGCTTGATAGGGAGGACATCTTTCATTTGATCCAAACAACATGGCCTGTCCACTACTTTGTGAATCTACACCAAGCTATCTTAGCCCTAAATCAGTCATGCCCAATAGTGGAACACAAGCAGTCGTATGGATTGGATTGGATATTTGGGGAGGCGACCGACGGCTAAGGTCATTTGCACCATAGGGGATAGGTAAGGGAGGAAGGGTGGATAAAAACCCAGCATCAGCATTAGCCTACTCTTAACGAAAGGCGCCAAAGGGACCACGGCTTAACGTCTCATCCGACAGATGGAGTACTCTACTTGAAGTGCCCTCCACAAGACTTTCAAGTAGGAAACAGGTTCCTCTGAAAAATATCCGCCTCTGCAGGGATTTGAACCCTGGCCGCCCGTGTGGTAGGCGAGTACTCTAGCCACCACACCAACCCGATCCCAGCAGTCGTATGAGCAGGCTGATTTTGCCAGAGATAACTTTACAATACTTTATCTTAAAATGAGGTCAATTCATTTAAATTCACATTTCAGGCCATTACAAAATATTCTTGAACACTTGAACAGCAGTAATTTTAACTGCCAATTTATAATATTTATACCAACTAGCCAGATGGATTGTGCTCGGATTGCTGAAATATTTCCACATGTGCATTACAGCTCCTTTGGAACTGAGCACCAACATTTAGCAGAGGACAATACACTCATCTAAGGCAATGACATTCTTTTGGAACTGTGGATGAGGGTCACTCTAATCGAGAACAAAAGAGCAAGGGAGAGCAGGATCTCAGGTGAAGTAAAAAATGGCAGGTTGTGAGACTGGAGAGTATGCACTTCAACGTAGAAGAGGGCAGAAAAGACGCTGGACTTCAACTTATTTTGCATTATATATTACTCTCAGAAGGCTGGTAGCTTAATGTTTAACAGAATACATACAGGGTCCACCATAACAGTATTTTATATATTCATAGATACTTTACAACCTGAATGTGTATTTTTTTAGTGTGATAGTTTCACCACATCATCAGTCCTTAGAAAACATTATCAACGAATAATTTATGCTTAACAGCCAAAGGTCACCTCAAGTAGGGCAGGGTGAGACAAAACAAACCAACTATACTCAGACATATTTGAACACCTCAAACAACTCAATAAATACGGAAAATGATAAAACTAGAGCCCATTAGAAAAACAGGTAGATTAAAACAATGAAAAGGCAATAGTAAGGCACATCGCATGAGTTGGTAAAACATATAATATGAAAATGAGAGGAAATCATATGAAAGCTAAAGGAATACACCAGAAAATAACTTACATCAACTCATAATTCTTCCGTATGGTCTCCGGAATCTTTGGTTTGGTGACTCTCACAGCTTGGATATAGAGGCCAGGAGCCATCTCATTCAAGTCTCTTTGCAAGGCAGTCTTCAAGTTCTCATCAATTTGGTCAAACAAATCAATATACACCTGGAAGGCACAAAATATGACTTCTGAGCAAATGCTGATGAAATTCTGATATGGCACTGAAAAACAATGCTTGAAAAGTCAAAGCATTAGACCTAAAATATTTCTGCAAAATGCTGATTTACCATTTCCACTCAATCATGAAGCATGAGATGAATATCGATTTCGATCAAGAATTCCTCAAATATTTTTACTAGGAGATGCTATCTCAAACTACGAGGATTAAAAACGAAAACTGAGAGTATGGGTTAATCACAGAAGTAGTACATGCATCACAGAACTTGATGGCACTTGCTAGCGGACGCCTTGAGGACGGGGGAACAGGTGGGACAAGCTTGAAGCAAGCATGGATAAGCACCCAAAGGAAGAGATGGTCTCTCACAGGGACCTCCCTCCACCCTCTTATACATTTCCTCTCCCTGACATCCTGTTCTACGCAGGCAAGTGCTATCCTACCATTTATATTCAAGAACGTACCAGTCAAGAAATTTCCACCTTTTTTCGGCAATTGAACTCATAGTCAAATCTTACAATCAAGAGACTACGACAGACTTTTTCAGGGCCAATACCTCCCAGCATCAGCTGCATATAACTATACATACACATCTTTATTTTGCATAGTCCAAGGAAAATATTTATTTAGAAATTCATCAGGTGTTCTAACCTTCAGACCAGGACCGACTACTGCCAATTACACTCCATACTTCTCCTTTGTGATACAAGCCCATTCCAGTCAACTGAATTTATTTATTTTTTATTTATTTATTTTCACTGCCCCGAATACAGCACACTAGGCCATTTTACGTCAGGTGAACAATAGTAACAACGGACGAGACACAGACACCGATGTCCTGGGCAGATAATATTCTACCCAGGCGGGACTCGAACCCACGACCCTCGAGTTAGCAGGCGAGGACTTAACCCCGCCGCCACCGGGGCCAACTTGTACAAATATAGCAATAATCAACTTAGGATATCCTGATTTGCTACCCATGACACAGAATCTGTAAACCCTCGTATGTAACTGCAGTATGAAAAAATGAGCAACTTCCATTGTGATAATATTTTTTAAGACAGGTTTCGCTTCACTTTGTGTAATGTAGTGCCACTTCAGGACCTGAAGATGCTGTAAAAAGTGAAACCAGTGGTAATAAATATTATCACAGTGGAAGTTGCTCATTTTTTTCATACTGCAGTTATGTTCTGTTTCCACTCCATCAGGCCTGAAACCACTGAGTATACCCTTATGTGTACTGACAGATAAATTTTACATTTTTATATGTCATTGCTTTCAAAAAGTTGTGAGTAGAATGATGCAAAAAATGCCAGTTATAATCCTTGCAATTTTGATGACTAATTAATTTTATTTGTGAAACTGGGAGATAAAGCACTTTTAGCATTCAAACTTAACTCACTGACTTTAGTTGATTTCTTCAGATGAAAAGGAGATCTTTGACTTTTACTCAAAGACAAACAGTGGTTCCCGCAAAGCACAAAGTTTATCAATACATAACCCAATGTGCACTGTGATGAAAGCAAATAATTTATCAGAAAACCAGCAACATGCCCTCTTTCCATGTCACACATGATTTACTACAGTCATGCAGAATATATGAGGATATCTGTCCAGTCAATGATTATCTACTGGCTTTTGTTAAACCACATTTTACACCTCTATTACTTCATAGAAACAAAATCTAAACTACAAATGCCACAAAACATATGAATTATGAATTAATTTTTTTTAGGATAACAAAAACCAATGTCCAATTTAAAAGAAAGAAACTTAGAAATATCCATTCTGTTATTTATTTGTTTGTACAGTGCAATGATTTGCTTAAAGCATATCTTCAGGAGCGACTGTACCTGATTGCAGATAGTTCCTGAAGATTACACTTAAAGCGTGGAGCACGTTTTACAAATAATTAGATAACAGAGGGGACATTTAGAAGTTTCTTTAGAAGAAGCGTTTCAATTCTAAAAGCATATATTCAGGTACAATTGTACCTGATTGCAGATTGTATCTGAAGATTACGCTTTGAAATGCATTTTACGAATCAATAAATGAGTGGCGATTTCTCAGTTTCTTCCTTTTAAATTTAAGAATATGTTCCACAGCATCTCACCAGGTACCATCGAATATAACCACGTCCAATGCACTTTTTCCCATTAACTTTTCCATATTTGTTACGAGGAACAGATGCCAGACCGATGACTTGTTTGGCCAGACAAAAGTTATGAATAAGTATGAAGATTACATTCATTTACAAATTTTAAAAACCAATGGCAATTGGAAGAGTGTTTTAATAAACTTATCTCACGAGCTCTGAGACAGTTTAATCCTTTCCATTTCGATCACTCATCATTCCAATTACCCAGTCTATGCTGTGTATACAGACACTCATACATCACTCTCAATCATACACTTTAGTTAAAGAAATATGCTTTGTTTTCCTAACTATTCCTATTACACTACATCTTGAACAGTTTCAATGACTCTGAGTCACCCTCTGGAGGGATCACCATAGGACTCACCACAGAAAAGTTAACTCAACTTGAGAATTATACAAAGGCATTGAAACTGATTGATTTCAAGAGCAATAAACTCAAAAAGTTTCTTCATTTAACAATGCCTACATTCCACAAAGTTAACACATGAACTCCTCACGTTACACACACTTGATCATAGAACAAAATGCCCTATCATTACTTTACCCCTGCACTAAGGACTTACATAGGGTAACAAAACCAAAATACCTAATATAAACTGAATGACGAGGGCAAATGGTGAAGTAATTGAGCAAAATGATGATTTTGTGTACTTAGGTAAGATGTTTGTGAAAGATGGACGGACAGATGAGGAGATAAAGAGACGTGCAAATGCTGGAATGAAAGTGGCAGGTAACATGTGGAGCATATCAAGGAATGAGTGCCTGCCTAAGGAAGCAAAAATTGCCGCGTACAAAAGTGTACTTCTCCCCACTTTGGTACATGGTAGTGAAACATGGGTATGTCAGGATAAACATAAGAGTACACTAAACGCCATGGGTATGAGTTATCTGAGGAGTGTTTGCAGCAAAAGTAGGATGGATAGGGTCAGGAATGAGTGGGTAATAAATGAATGTGAGTTAGAAGCTGCAGTATTGGGCATATATAAAAGGAGTGTGCTTAGTTGGTTTGGCCATGTTGAGAGAATGGATGAGAGTCGAATAACAAAACAGATATATAAGAATGAAATGAATGGTGCGAGAGGTAGAGGTAGGCCAAGAAAGTTGTGGTTGAATGTAGTTGAGGAAATTCTTAGGAGGGATATTAGGAGTCTTAAAAACCACCAGGGCCAGTATGAAGCAGTGTATGGGGGTAAATGAGGCGAAAGAGGTTTGCAAGGATAGGTAGATGGAGGAAATTATTGAAGCAGAGTTAGGAGTGCAATTATGTATTTATGAGTGAAACTTTGAGACTCTGCCTACCCCAGAAGGGAATGGCATGATTGGCATGTAGGTATGTATGTACCTAATGTATAACAATTCAATGCCATCTGTAGCTACAAGCATTATCTTCTTATGTAACCATTTCAAGGGGCTTTGATGATAGTGTTATGACCTACTACTGTAACACTGTCATCAACTCTACCTGTAACTATGTTCTTTCTGTAATTTTTGTGGCTGTAGTAGCTGTTTCGGTAGTTTCTACAGCTGTAATTTCAAAAAAAGCATAACCCTTGGACATACAGCATGCAGCCACCTTAAAAAACTATATAATACATGACACAAAATTCCCAAGAAGATAAACCAGTCATGCATTCTCACCATAAATTTGCTAAATCAAATAATTGCAGTAATAGTAACTGATAACCGGATGAATATTTACATATTATTATTATTGACGGATGACTTGATAAATTTTAGAAGTAAATGGGAACTCTAGCCAAATTTTAACACCTAGTTAACATCCAGAGCAGGGGAAATTCAATACTCATTCATTCATTAAATTAATTATATACGTACAAAAATATATACTCTCTCACTCTCAACTTTGATGAATGATATGTACTTCTATGAAGTAACACCGAAAGCTTCATAAAATATTTGAAGAATTCAGTTGTTCTTTTCTTCCAACATAATTTTCCTCCATGCTTCCACAGTTATTCATATACTATCTCATCCATTCAATATGAAAATATTTACTCAAAAAATTACATATTTCTTAGTAAACAATCTGATTCAAAATCAGTGGCCCCCATTAAATTGTACCCAGGGGAATTTTAATACTTTCCCAGCTCCAGTTGGAGCCAAAGATTAATAGAACAAGGAACAGGTGTTAAACACTGAGTTCTGGCATTGAAAGTGATAAGTGACATTACTTCAGCACATTTCAAATTTAAGAAATCAATGGTTGGCCTCAAGTAGGGAAAATCTTGGCAGTTGTGATTGCATTTGAGTACATATGAGGTGTCATTTAATAAATTTTTCAGCTGATCAAGGAGAAATTTGGTCTTCCATCCCTCACCAAAATAATAACCACATACGCTTGTGTATACCTAGTCTGATATTGCATATAGTTTGATCTCAAGTTTTTCCATGTCAAAATTGTATTTTTGCATAAACCTTGGACTGCGAGTAACTTAGTTTGTGGGTGTTTCGCAAAACAATCAAAAACATTTTATAAATTTACACTCAATAATATACTGAGATCTAGCAAAACAAGTAGCACATTTATGCTTTGTCTTTTAAGTGCTAAGAGATCACAAATGAGCTGATACACGATGAGGCATAGCCATGGTGGGCTTGACGCACTGGTACGTTCCAGACTGGGGTTGACGAAAGTGCAAGTTATAAGTTTCAACCATCGCATTCAGGTCCAATGGGAATCTTTGCCTCATTTTTGCCCCATAACATGAAGACAATTCTTCCCAGGGGCAAGTATTGGAGAAAAAAGGCAAAGAATAGGCATTTTTCTCAGTTTCAAAAAATATTTATATGAAACTTTTTGGATATTGGAATGAAACATTGAGTTTCCATTTTCTTACCAGTAAATTCTTTAATGAAAAAGAGCAATTCTTAATTTTCATTGATCTCTTTCACCAACCTAGTTACATCAAATTCCAATGAATTACAATAATAATTCTAAGAAAAACAAATATTAGCAGGTAACAATTTAGCATTCCTCTACCTCACGTGAACCACTTAAGGATTTGAAAATAATCTTTACATAATAGTTCTGGTCACAGTATTTTTCTATGTAGAGTAATAATTTTCATACTAGCAGTGCCCAGAAGAAATGCAATAAGGTGTGCACTTCTACCATCATGGTAAGTAGTTAAGTACTAAAACCTAAAGGACAATGCACTCTAACTAAGTTTTCACAGCATCTTCCCTCAAAAATTCAATGGATAAAAGTTATTTCATCCCAAAGGTCAAAAATTACACAAAGAAAAAATACACCATTTCATCAGCCTGATTATCAGATATTGATGAAACTCGCTGAAAAATTTTACATCTCCAAATAAAATAGGAAGTAGTGTGAATATTGGTCACAAGACATCAAAATGTAGTGTATTTTTCAAATGAATAGAAGACAGTGTAATACTGAAACTATAATAATCTAAAAGTTAAAGACACTGCCAATACATTCTGGTATTCTCAAAATGAGAGGCATCACAAGCATGCAATAAAGGTCAAGTGAATGAGCCTAACTTAAAAAAGGCCAGGTTAGTAGTTTAGTACTCGTCACCAAAAGGGTTGAGCAGAGGTTGACATAAGTCGTAAATATATATCTCCATAGCCGAGTCAATCCTCCATCAGTTACAGTCAGTGCAATAAATATGGAGAATATATTTTGGCCAAATGTTGCACTCCTCTTACTGTTCTCTTAATTTATAGACCAAAATGTTATAATCACCTGAGCTTTGCACCTCATGCATTCCTCTTAAATATGCTTTGCATCACGACTAATGATTAAATAACTGCACAAACTGGTGACAGCACTATCAGTGTTCCCTTAAAGCTACTTCACAACTATTGATCAGGCCAATTTTCTTGTCTTCACCAACTCAGAACGGCCAATGATCACCAACATTCTGATATTTCCTTCACATTTCCCCCTTTCAACCATACTTTGCATTCCATAAGTCCTGTAATTATTGTCTTTTTCATTTTTTTTAACCCACATAAGAACAGATTTTTGAAAGCCACGGATTATGTGAATCGTGAGCTACCTGAACACCAACAGGGATGAAATTCCTGGCATAAACAGAAAATACATACACCAACACGGATGATTTTGTCGTGACAAATTTCATATCCATCATTTTACATATATAGTTTGTCTGATGGTGCTGCTGCTCAATTAAAATCAACCTAGAGCCATTCCTGTTCCACCATGAGTAGTTCCATGGATTACAAAAACTTCTCCATCCTCTCCTGTCATCCCACTTTTCCTCTTTAAACACTTCAGCCCAAGACATCTCCCTTTATCAGCATCCCTTCACACATTCTCTATCCATCATCTACATGGTCTTCTCCTACATAAAATCTCACTTTCTCTCTCCTAGTCTAGAATTCTGCCTCCGGAAGTCCAACCCCTATTTCTAGCCATGGGAAATAGGCAATGGCATTGAGTAAGGGAGTGAGGACTTGGGCTCCAGGGCCACTATAGTTGCTTAAAAGGTCATGTAGAAACCCTGAAAAGTGATGACTAATGGGTCTCCAGTGAAGCTATGACAGGCTAAGCTAACCAGCAGTGGAGCTGAAATAGCTTACAAAAACCAAACTTAGCCTCAATAAAAATATGACAACATGTATATAGCAACAATTCTTGGATGTTTACCAAGCATATTACAACCATTTAGTATGCACCATAACAAGCTCAAAAAATGTGTTAAGAGGAAGATTTGGAACAAATGGAAGAATAGAGGTAAAAAATAACTTGCCAAAGGGGGATGAATTTCAACTACATTGCCAGGGACAGTAAGTCAACAGTCCTGGTATGGGAAAATTTTGCACGAATTTTTATAAAAAATCTTTTCAATATCTCTGTAAAATTCATAGAATCACTTTCCTAAGGAGTGACTTAGAGGCTAAAAAAAGAAACTGAGGAATGTACAACAGGTACAGGTGAAAACTCATTCAAAGATCTAATTCAAGAGGGAAATCAGAAAACCTTACCATTAAATTGAAACAGTGATGACCAAGAGGGTGTGCTCAAGGTGCAAAAAATTCAAGAAAACTACAAATACATTACATAAAACGGCAGAATTTTGGCTTAATGAATCACAAGTCATCACCCAACCCCACCACTCTTCCTTCCAAATTATAACTTAAATTGTGTAACAACAAAGTACATAGTCAATTTTAATATATAGTCAAATACGTCAATAGTCAAAGTACATACATTTTTTGCTGAACACACTTTGTCTTTACGCAAGATATTTAATTATCACTCAGACTTAAGGCCGATTTACACAGGGAATGATCATTCTAGCATTAATTCGTGAATGAAATTCAGAAATGACCAGACTATACACGGGGAATTAAATTTTCGAATGATCTGCACTGAAAAGGTAAGCAGTCATATGCCTATCCATGGGTCATACCGATTCAAGGAAAAGTTCTGAGTGATTCAGCTGTTTCGATCATAGCTCTTGAATAACGACAGAGGATTGTTTACATGATATTCATCAAAAGTCAACATTTTCTTTGGGTTTATTGCTATTTATAAAGTCATGCAGCTGGTGTTAAATGGATAGGAGACAGAAATATGGCAATCAGCTCTACTGTGTTATTAGTAATGATAGCAGCCGTGGTAATGTCGCAGAGAGTCAGGAGAAGAAGGAACGTTTGGAGGAGACCCTAGCGACCCTAGCTTTAATTCGCGAATGAATTTCAGAAATGACCTGTCCAAGAATATTCATAGACCTGACTATCATGGTGAAATAAATTCACGAATGATCTATGCCAAAACCTAGCGACTACAGAAATAAAGATGGAAATTAAGCTATGACCTACTAATAAAACAGAAAACACACTCAAGAACAAATATACGAAATGAACCTAAAAATCAAATTTTAAAAAGCTGAAAAAATAAAAAATTAAAACTTATTTAAAAAATATTATTAAAAAACTAACAATACAAAAGGAAGTTAAAATCTTTCTACAATTTCCTAACAAAACACCTGAACCTATGTAATATAAAAACTATACCACATTAGTACTACTGACTGCAAATATGATAAAAAATAAGAAGTAAAAAATTAGGCATGAAAATATAATAAAACCAAAATTTGCTCGCAAATCGCAACATGTTCACTACAGTAATCTCAAGAGAAAGATGTCACAGTTTACTGCTAGTTGGCGGGAAAAATATTGTGCATGAATAAAGGACTGTCAAAATTGGTCAAAATCTAGTAGATTTGTATGAGAAATTCCGTGGGATGCTCACGGTTTATTGGTTCCGTTTCTACATTCACAGCTCAATAAATCAAAACGATTAAGATGGACGTCACGCGTTCGGATCATGCCATCATTCATGGGATCATGTAATCAAAAATAGAACATGTTCTAATATTGCTTGAATGATCATGTGCAAGGTTCTTCATTCCCCGAATTTTCCGTAATACATGATGCATGAACGTCATTGGAATGATCATCCACATGATCATTCCACAAGTAAAGTGGCCTGAAGACAATTCATCATTCAATTGCAAAGCTATGAAGAAGTTGGGAAAAAAATAGGTAGTTTACATTATATTCCAAGAATGATCACTACCAGCTCAAAACCAATACTACAACACCTCATGACTGAATTTTGTGAAACTGAAAAGAAAAAATCAAAATCTGACGGATGCTTGAGGAATTCCAATGAGACAATTAAAACATAAAGATGGTAATTTTTCCCAAAAAATGAAATGTCAAACTATTTTTGCACAGAAAAAGCAGCACACAACTGCATTGCTTCAATTAACACATTCAGTGCCACCATCGACGCATAGTCGACGGTGGCTACTGAGCGCCGGTGGCCGGCGTCGACGCGTAGTCGACACATGCGACGCTCGGATGTATACGTACCCTGTTGAGCCGGCTTTCTGCGAGTATTCTCGCTAAGCTGCTGGCTCCTCGGTTTAGCTTTGACGAGTGTTTCGCTGCCTTGGTTTCAGTTTCTAAGAAATTTTCAACTTTAGAAACTCATTTTTCCGGGCATGAAATTTATTCTGAACGTAATAAAATGGGAATAGTTTTTTCGTACTATCGGCAATTTAAAATGCATTTTTACAGAACATAGGCATTTTTGAAACAGAAAAAATTAATAAAGTATGCCATGCATATCCAAAATAAAAAGTGATAGATTTTTTCATTCCGATGGCCATTGTTTTTATTCTAGGCTTTCCCGGCAACCTAACCCACCGTAGGTTTTACATCTTATGAAATGGGATGAAGTTGAGTAGGCTTCTGAGAATCTATCAAAAGATGATTATTCTGTGACAGAATTTTAATAATCTCGCGTCTTTTCATGAGATTTAGACGCATTTTCATCGCAGATGCCAAGACTGAAAAACTTTTTCGTATCTGACGGAAAAACATCAGATCGCCCTATATTACGCAGGCTTTCCAAATTATTTTGAAAAATCACATCAAACACTAAAGATATTATTTTAAAGCTCTTAACCGTAGAAATGGCTTAAAATAGTTTGTCGTGTTTTGGTGATTTTTTCCTCGTCTAATACCTTGTGAATTTGGAGTTGGACACTGTAATCCCACCCACTTTCAATAGCGACGGCGTCGACCAGGGTCGCTGCGGCCGGGTGTCGACGCACATCCCACCCAGCAATAAATGTACCGTTATACAGGGTCTTGCTGAACTTTCAAGGGACAGCAGATCCTCAGTATGCTTTCAACCCTTTCAACGAGTGCGCACATTTGTTCAGTTTAGAATCAGCGAGTTTCTCCTGGTTTGCGAACGCAGCTTGCTCCCTTGTATAAGGCACGGGATCTTCATTGGACGAGATTGCTAGATTTTCAGCAAATCTTCTGGAAGTTTCAACTTATTGCTGTCTGTGAAGAAGGTAAGAGGATATTTATTTATCTTAATACCTACGTATCTATAAATATTTTCATCGCAATACATATTTTTATTGATCTTTGATAATGAATAAATACAGAAGATAAATGAAGTAAATAATTTCATTTTCCTAATAATCATGATATACTTAGTAAGCTGACATAGTTTTCGAAAAATATTAATTATTGGGATAAATTAGGAAATGGCGGAGGCAAAACCCGGGCCCTCTGGACTTCAAACACGGAAGAGGAGATTGGAAATGGAACAATCCTCCTTGGAGGAAATTTCTTCCACTGACGAGGAAGATTCTAGCCTCGGTGAGACTGACATCGGAGAAGGTGATACGGCAGATGAAGAGGAGGAACTAGAGGAGGTTGTTCCGACTAGCAGAGAGTCTACCTCATCTCGGAGGATGAAACAACCAGGCGGGTGCGAGGAAGATTGGATGGAACATCCCCCTGACAACTCGCCATTTGGATTCACTGGTGAAGCGGGCCTAAAAGTGAGTGACTTTGGTAGTGAGCCGATTGACTACTTCAATTTATTGGCTAACAGTGAATTTTATGAATTGATAGTGAAATTTTCAAATGGTTACGGCCAAAGAATTTTTCCGGGCGGGCAATGGAAACCATTCACGCAAGAAGAATTCCTTATTTTTCTTGGACTGTTGTTCCATACTGGAACAATAAGAACGAATAGGCTTCAGGACTATTGGAAAACGGAGGAGCTATTTCAATTTGCTTGTTTTTCGAAGTACATGAGTAGAAACAGGTTTCTTTATATTCTTCGATCGCTCCATTTTTCCGAGAATGGAAACGTCGCCGAGCCACAGGATAGGCTTGAAAAATTAAGGCCTCTGGTCAACCATTTTAACAAAACAATGGATTCAGTATATTATCCAAATAGGGAACTTTCTATTGATGAGTCAATGGTTTTATGGAGAGGGAGATTACAGTTTCGGCAGTACATAAAGGGAAAGAGGCATAAATATGGGGTGAAATTGTACTTTCTGACAGAGCCAAGTGGCCTTGTTCTGCGATGTCTTGTTTATTGTGGGAAGGGGACTCTGTTCGATGTAGGCAATGACCATTGCCACAGTGTAGTAATGGCACTCATGGAGGGTAAATTGGGAGCTGGCCACAGCATTTTTATGGACAACTATTATAATAGCGTAAAGCTTTCCCGGAGCTTGTTGACAGAGCGCACGTATTGTACTGGAACTCTTCAGCGAAACCGAAAAAATAATCCTCAGGAGGTAGTTGGAAAGAAACTAAAAAAAGGAGAAGTAGTAAGTAGATACGACGAAAATGGTGTGTGCATGGCAAAGTGGAAAGATAAGAGGGAAGTTCTTTTCATTTCGAGTGAGTTTTGCAGTGAAATGGTGGAAGTGAAAAACAGAAGAGGATTCCGGAAGAATTTACCCCTACCTGTGGCGAAGTATAATGAATTCATGGCAGGGGTCGACAGGCAGGACCAACTGCTGTCTTACTACCCCTGTGAGAGAAAAACCCTAAGGTGGTATAGGAAAGTGGGAATTCACTTCTTTCAAATAATGCTCACGAATTCTTTCCTGCTGTACAATAAATATTGTAAAAAAATGAATCTATATGAATTTAGACTTGAGATTATAAGATCCCTTCTGAGATCGAAGGCTCTTACACTGCAGGCACCAAAGAAAATGGTGAAAATCGTACACTTGCCAAGTAAGGTTCCAAAAAATGAAAAACAAAGGTTTTTACGTCGTAGATGTAGGATGTGTGCAGATGAAGGAAAAAGAACCGAATCACTGTACTATTGCAAGGAGTGCGATGGAGAGCCTGGTCTTTGTTTAGATGTATGTTTTAGAAAGTTTCACGAAAAAAAATAAAGTAAAAATTGATATGAAATGTATTATTTGTATTCATTTATTTGTATGTGTTTGGTGTGAGAATGAGATGTGTGTGGAGTTCGAGTTCACTGGGGACGCTTTCAAAACTTCTGGGTGTTCCATCGCAGGCGGCTTCATAAAGAGGTGAGTGAACGTGATTTTTGCCCAGCACAAGTAAAAATGCCTTCCCCACTCATTCTTATCGCAGATCAGACAGACCGCTGGGTTGGGTGGCTCACTAATCCGAACATTTTTCCTCGGTGGAAGGTCTTTGTTATGGGATTAGGCGTGCGTACTTTGAGTCCTTAGTAAGAAAAGGATGTTCCTTGAGTGAAAGCGGTCAGTTTCCAGCCGCTTCTGTCAGCCATGGGGATTCTTACCCAGGGGTAACGGTTGACTAAATAAAGTGCCTCATGTCTCTGTACTATCCATTCCGTATAGAAATTATGCCGCACAGCTCGGGTGCGGAGCCAGACGGCTGGTTTGCGGTGGGTTAGGGGTGAGACAGCGGGTTTCGGCCTGGCGCTAACTCGCGCGTAAATCATCGATACTTTCTGATTGCCTGCCGCTGCATTGAACTGTTTATAACGTCTAAAATGCTAATCGCGCAACTATCGTAATCTTTAAACTTTTATGATAACTTTTTAGATTATACAAATGAGACTTGATAGGTTTTACGATTTATTTTTCCTTGGGTTATTGCTCCAACTGAGTAGCCACCCCTAAATGTCTGTTACCGCACCTGACGCAACGATATAATTTATATAAAAGTAAATAAATTTTAGCTGGTCATTAGATAATTTAGTCAAAAGATAATTACATATTAATGCCTACTGAATATAAGACAAGACTTCATTGATATCTCCATCATTGCAGCATTTATGCCAACGTAGTAAATCACATAATACCGCACGATATCGCCGTATTCCCCGTATCAAGGCATATACATAATACCAAGCGGTAGATATAATTGTATTTCCGAGTGATTGACCTGTTATCATTCTATTTATGTGTTGCGTGAATGTAATATACAGAATTCGGCATGATACATCGCTTTACATCGGAGAGTTACTACTCCGATGAATAAAGTCGAAACCAAGGAGCCACCGTCGACACTGCGTCGACGCAAATTATTTAACGCAAAATTGTTGTTAAATGTATTACAAAAACTAAAAAACATAGCTATAGGTGATAGAAAACGAGTTTCTAAAAAGGTGAGGTTGATATGTTATTCGGCCATACGGGTTAGATCAAATATTTGTAGAGGAGTTGAATGTGTTAAGAGCCAAATATATTCTAGTGAAGGATAGATCTTCAGCAGAACATTTCAATAATGACCAATGGAGGCTTCAAAATATTCAACTGCTCCATCAAAATATGGTCATTATTGTATCACAATGAGAAAAAACAAGAACAATAGAGCCGCCATATCCATATCCTATAAAATATCAAACCAATCAATTCTTCTTCCCGCACTCACTTCATTTTCTATCATCTTCATTTTTAAATCTCTCTGAAAAAAACCATCAAAAGATTTTCCAATATTTTCCACCAAGGACCTCTCGACTCATAATGGAAAATATTTCTGAGTTGCCTAAGAGCAGGGAAAACTAAACTAAAGGTTAGCAACTACTAAAAGGAGGCATAGCAAGGAAAGCTAATAGTACAGCTACATAACTGATTTTCTACCCGACAATTAAAATGAGGAAGAGAGTTAAAAATTAAAAAAGGGTTATAGAGAGTCTGTTTCTAGGGTTTCTCTCCCACTCTCACCATATCCCTTCTTTACCAATCCCCCACTCCCCATTAAAGAATGCTTTTCAGGATCCGCCAGGGACCAGCAACTCTTCCCACTTTGCCCATCCAATCAGTGTGTTGTCGGTAGCCACTGTCATTCGAAACTACTTTTTGTTCATCTGAAAGAAAGAGTTTATGCCTGTGATTAACAGTTAAGTATGCCAAGACTTGAGATTCACTTCCATGAGCATGAGAGTATTTGAAGAGAAATAATGTCTGTCTACTGAACGCTTTTCTTTCCAAAATTCAATCTGAAAAATTAATTTACAAAAAGTTTTTAGCTGTTTTTTTCACTGACAGTCTATATTGTTAGAGAATTAAGAACAATAGTGGACCCAAGGTCTCCTAGGTTGAAAATCATTTAAAGATATGATGGCCCTTCCCTACTAGCACAGTAGCTTGGTTTCTCCTTTACGACAAAATATAAATACAACATGACAACATTCAAGGCAAAACTAAGAAGTCCATACCCATGCGAGTTTAAATTGGTTGGCAATGGAATGTTTCAATTCCAGAATGGAAACTTTTCTATGAAATGTTATGAGACAGTTATCAAATCTCTGCAGAAAAATGTTGGTATGTACACATGATGAAACAGGAGAGTTTCTGGCAGTGCCATACAGAATACGCCCCTACAAAAGGTACAACAAACATAGTGAAACTAAAAGAAGCCAGGTAATATGTCCACAAATGAAAAATACTCCCACCATGATGTCTCAGCAACTTCAATTTCAATAACAAGAAAGACAGCAATTAGTATTCATTAGTACTGAGACAAAATACTCCTCTTCATGCACTATCCTCCACAAAATAATTCTCTTCCTAAGAAATTTATGCCCTTAACTGTGCAGTATCTATTTCTGCCTAGTCAAATGCCACTCTGCAGCTGAAGGTTAGTCCAGGCAGGATCTCCAACAGTTTCACAGCCTCGAGGCCAGAGGTAACTGAGGAGGCAGAGAAAGAAATCTTGAACCTAAGTTAGTCCTAACAACTTTATGAGCTTACTCTAGCAACACACACCTAGAAATTTCAGTTGTTTATTTTGACATCAGCTGTAATTAAAGCAGACTGGGGCCACTACATAGAAAACAAAGGACTGCTCATTATACCCCTAGCATCTGCACGTGAATCTTTGAAGTCTCATAAAGATCATTTTATCTTATACAGATAGGAACGAAGGACCAAAAGGAATGACTGACCAAAAGGAACAGTGAGACTGAAAGGAATGATGCAACAAAAGGAATGGTCATTCCATAGAAACCTTTCCTTGATCCTTCTGTTCAATTTATGGACCTGTTGCTCTTCATCCCATCATACTTCCCCCACATGACCCACCTAAAGTAGCAATGTATTTTCAAGCACAAAGAAAGAAAACCACAGAAATTCCCTGGATAATTACTGATATTAGCAAATAAACTCTTACTGCTGAAGAACCAGCAAATTACTCTTCATCACCTCCTCAATTTTCTTCACGAAGACATTATCATAGCCTTATATCATAATTATCTTGTGCAAGATGCAATACAACTGCATTGAAAATATTATTCTGCATATTGTAGCTAAAATCAAGGTAATCAAAGGCAATACCAACGAATTTAGAGGCACAAGATGAAATATGAAATGAGGAGGAAATAAATAAGGATCCCAAGATTCTAAGAACTCTAATTCGGAGTAATCCCCAGGGAAATGACAAGCCTGCTCAGGCCCTTCATAGACATCAATAAAAGTCCTTTATGGGCAGATTTAAGGCAATCTCTGTCAGGTGGATGCTGGATATTTTAGTCATATGCTCATGCACTCATAAATTTAGTTTAAATGGTAGTTAAATAAAATTTTCTTCATTTAATACATAAAAAGGAATAACTCATGAAAGTGAGTTTCTCCAAAAAAAATGCAGACAGACAAATTTTGTACTTGAAGAAGAAACTAAAACAATAAGCAATAAGAAATACACAAATCAACTCAGGGAAAACTGACAAGAATATTGGTCAGATAGAAGACACCTCATCTACTCAGCACAAAGGTAAAAGAAATTGAAACATAAAAGCTAGGATGAGCATTTCCTATGCAACTTGCAGTGTTGCATGAAATTACAGTGATCATAATACCACATTGTGAGATTTCCAGGGGGCTTCCAAAGAGACTAGAGCTACATTCAAAGGTAGAACACTTGAGATCCACAGCAGAATGCCTTAATCACCAATACCACAACTATAAACTAGTAGATAGCAAGAGCAAGCTAATTAACACTCCCAACACCAACCCCTTAAGAACATCTAAATTATGGACATTTTGCTTTTCTAAAGTAGTGTAAGAATTTTTATAAGCAGTACAGTCTCAACAGTGATACATGATAGTCAAATTTTTATGTAGTGCCACAAGAATGGTGGCCCGCCAGTCAATACAGGCTTTTACTGGAAAAAATTCAATATAGTGATATTTTTGATGCATTGTGATATTCAATATGTTGCAAAGATTTGGCTGGATAATAAACTGCAAACTAGGGGAAAGAGAATAAACAGAACAGACTAAGGATGGAAGTTCGAACCATATAAGAGTGGACTGAGATTAGTGTCCTCTAATTGCATTAGTTTGGTGACAAAATATGTATGTAATGAGATTCTCGTACATGCCCAACTTCCTACAATGCAGGTGATAGAAGCTAAAATAACCTTCAACTGATTGTAAGCAAAATAAAGAATAATTTTCATTAAAATTTCCATTTATGCAGCTGCAATATGCTAAACTTTTTTTAAATTTAGTTCTGATTTTTAATGATTATTCATACCAGAATTTTCCAATTCCTACCAATATGCTATAAAAAGCTACATTCATAATTTTTATATGCCATACAATGCTGTACCTAGAATTTACAATGCTAAAGTAATCATTTTATTAATCTTAAATCAATATTTAAACACACTGAAGTCTCAATTCTCCGAGTTACGTGGAGTTAGGCCAATTCGGATGAACAAAAGCTCCAATAATACAGAAAGGTGTATGTTCAAGAAGAAATTGCAACAAATACTACATAAAACACATAAGTATTTGTTCTTCACATAATATGGAACCTCAATATATTCAGACCGGAACAATTAAGTCTTCACTAAATACATAAGTAAAAATCCAATACCAGCAATGGACAGAGTGATGAAACTCTTAAATGATTTTACCCAATAAATGTTCACGAGGGTGGCATAGTGTTTTCGCAATAGAGCTTCGAAAATTGGAAAAAAGAACCAACCAGCGAGATGCTAGACAGCCCAAGTGGCCACCGCAATGACAGCACTAAAACATAAGCATTTCCAGGGAGGGCAGGTGGCTTATGACCTAACCCCTAGTCCCTCAATTAAGTGTTGTTACTGCAACTAGGTTGCTACCAGTTGCCTTAGTGCCCTAACCCAGGGGCTCTCAGAAGGTGAGCCTCAGCACTCTAATTAGTGTGCCATGCAAAAAGTATAGGGAAGTACAAACATATAAAAACAGGCTTGTGAGTTACAGATATTAGAAGTAGCATTCATTAATCTTAGAGAGCTAAAAATAGATGCCATACAAACTCAAAAACTAAGAACACTCCACTAATAATAACACAATATCGTAGAAGTTTAGCGTGATAACTTGAACATTAGGTATGTGCTGCAAGGCAGACCATAGGGCCACAACACAAATGTCAAATTGGCATTCATGACTGATATGAGGTAGACGAGCACTACAGCCTAAAATTAAGAACTCGAGAAATACATATAGAACTCTCAATGCCATTGTCTTCCAAAACAAATACAAAAACAAGCATTTTAATAGGGTACAAAAATTAAACTTCACATGGAAATCCTTTAAACTACCAGCAAGGCTGTCATTCTGTGACATCGCATACCTGCTCCCAGTTTGCACTGTGTTTTGACACAGACAAGTGTACCAAATTTTTGACAAGAAATTATTTAGAAGCGATTTCTGATTATGTAACATTAAGGAATAGTTTCATTTCTTATTACAAGGATAAAAATCTTGGTACACCAACTTTTCACAGTCCCTGCTCTCCCACCTTCCAAAATTAAATCAGGACCTTGACCTTTGTTTCCCTGCCTACAGTCCCTGGAGAATATTGCCTCCAGAATATTGGAGGTAGCATTATTGTTTGTCGTTCCACAACAATGAAGTTACCAATTGGAAATTCACTACTTTTTGTATTCTCAGAATTTCATTATACATATATTGGTTTTACCAAACTTTTCAGTGTTCCCTACCCAATGTCTCCTCGCACCGATCTAAACATGCCTATATCGAACACAGCAGAGAGCAGCTAGATTTGTCAAAAATTGTTACGATAAACATAGCAGTGCTGTGAATTGTGGTGTGAATTAGAATGGGAACCTCTCTCCAATTGAAGGGAAAAATATAGATTAAATAAATAAATTATAAATTAAATAGAAAGTTTAAAGTAGACTACTTTTTGACGGGCGCTCAACACATTTTACTAGAGCCAAACTATTGCGTTAGAAACGATCACAGGCATAAGACTAAGAAAATAGACTGCCAAACCGAGAGTTTTAAAATGTCATTTTTTCCACGTGCATTAAGGGAACATAATAGTTCCGATAGATCAGGATACTTTGAACCTTACTAGCTAACATAGGTCTTTGCACATTTGCTAAATATGTCAACATCATTATTAGTCACTTACATTGCATGTAATTTCCAGCATGATATACTCTTGTATGATTTAGTACTTTGCAGTGCTATTTATCTATAGCATTAATAATACTAACCAGTAGTTATATCATAAGTAGTGCACTGCCTGGTAGCATGTTCTTCTACATACCACTCCCTTACCCCAACCTTCCTCCTACCAAACCCTCTCATTGATGTAAATGTGAATGCACGAGCTGCTTCTACCCCAGCCTGTGCCTAATGATAAGACATCATTGACACTAGTGACAGAACTCAATACCTGTCAATTCCTCAACACCACTTTACAAGAATCTTGATACCACTTGTAACGAAAGCATCGAGTATTGTCATAATTCAACAATACTGTTAATTTGAAACTTACAAACATTGACAAAGTGGTAAAACTTTGATTTTGCCCTCCTCAATCTTACACTATTTTTTATACTACACCATTTTGGGGCCTGGCCAATCATAAGCAAAGCTCATTTACCCTACTAAGTTCTGACAATTTTATATTTATTTTTACATGGAGGTGGTCCTTTCAAAAGCTTAAAATATAAGTTGGTACATATATATATTCATAAGTATTCAAGCCTTGAGCTGTAACATTTTACAGATCACAGCCAAAATTTACTATCAACAACAAAATCAAATACAAAATTAACCAATACAGAATTCATTTCAATACATCATCATCTTCCTTTTGGTACATAACTTAGGAACAAGAGAAATTTAAAAAAATAAGATGTGTCTTAGTGTAATCAAAGAAAGTTTTCAGGGCTAACCAAGGCTGGAGAAATGAGGAAAATAATGCGATGGGACCTTTTTTACCCACTGAACCTATTTCTTTGCAAGAAGAAATGGAGAAAAAACAAAGTGAATTTAAGCCTCCTATGGGGTCAATGCACTCCTACCTCATTACTGAAAGCAATGCATCTTGCAAGTCAGTTTGCACAAGAATCTCTGCTCGAAATGAAGTGAAAGCATACCTACAAGAGCCAAAGTTGCCAGCCAATACAAATATCTCCCTGAAATGGAAAACTAACATGCAGTATTCTTGTCAATATAAGATGGCAAGGAATTATATGTACATTTGCTGAGCAACATTTCTTTCTGAACAGTTGTTTAGTACTGCTGTAATCATGGTGAATAAGAGAAGTAGACCGGATCCAAGCCAAGTCTGAATGCTGCTTTTGGAAAAAAGAACTTGGATGTGACTGGAAAGGATTAAGTGATAAAATAAGGCCTTGCCTTCAACGATGTTTAGGTATATTATGAATGACAAATTTAAAGACTAAACAGTAAAAATTTTGTTCATTAAATTATACTGCTCATTATTCGATTACATATGATTATTTTTTATTATCCAACACTCCACCAATTAATATAGATTTTCAACTAATTAGTTAACAATAAAAATGGTTGACGAGTTCCCACCAAAATGCGTTATACATCATAACTGCTGAATTTATACAACAAATATTGTTAAATATACTTAGAGATGAATAATTCCCATCAACAGATAAGTCACTAATGATGTTAAGGAATTGAGTACACAAAAATAATGGTATGGTGAAAATTTTGGTATCAAGAGCCAGGTATCAAAATTTAATCATTTGCCTAACCCAAATTGAAACAATAGCAACTTTTAAAAAAGTCTGTATAATTACCCATTACTTTATATCCTCATGATAAGTAAAGAGACATCTTCCTGACAAAATATTATATATCATCATAACTCTTGTCCTGCATGTAAATTAAACTAAATATCAAAACTCACCTCTTGAAATTTGCTCACTCAAAAATAAACATCATATAAAAATAAGGAAAATGGGTGGAATCTGCAAATGCAAGTGCACCTTCTTCCATCAGTATGCTGATGAGGGCCACTTCCATGGCCAAATTATGCAGAATCACTCCACACCTTACTTTTTCCTCCCTTTTCATAACATTGGTCATAGTCATAGAAACTTTTGACTTTGCTCTTTTGAGTTGGTTGAAGTAAGTGGCATCCCAAAGTTGGATTTTGTTCACCTCTGTATGGAAGATAATTCTTCTGTGTGTGAGAGCGAGTGCTTTGAGTACCGGAGAGTTTTGGGAGCTTGTGTGTTTCCAACAGTACCTCATCTTTTCTGGAGTCATCAATAGCTCTGGCAAAGAACCACTGGGTATGGGCTTATTGTTTGTATGTGCCTCTGGTGTAGAATAACCTCCTGGATTGGACTGGATTTTGGGGAGGCAACCTACAGCTAAGGTCATTTGCACCATAGGGTATAGGTAAGGGAGGAAGGGTGGATAGAAACCCGGCATCTGCATTAGCCTGCTCTTAACTAAAGACGCCAAGGGGACCACTGCTTAACGTCTCACCCGACAGACGGAATACTGTACTTGATGTGCCTTCCACAAGACACTCAAGTATGGATCGGGTTTCCTCTGAAAAATATCCTCCTCTGCATGGATTTGAACCCTGGTCGCCCATATGGTTAGCCACTACTCAAGCCACATCAACCCGATCCACATAACCTCCTATAAATGCCTCAAGAGTGTTTGAATGTGAGCACCTTTCTACACTGGTTCTCAGTGTGGTTCCTGTATCCACATGAAGGACTTGCCATACGGTTTGTGTCATCTGTGATCATTCCAGGCATGGAAGGAATTCCCATAAACAACCATAGAGTGTAAGACTGAGTATCCATTACTGGCATTCCTGAACATGCTCACAATATTAATCTAAAGGAACCCATTTTGGTGACTGTATGTGAGATTTTGCATGTTTGAGAGTAAGATTACTTTCGTATACTTGGGACCCACCATAATTGATGAAAATATTACGCCTCTCAGTGTATAATTCTCATTATTGATACATAAAAATGGTTGGCCAAAATAATTCATTTCCATCATTATTAGATCAAAATCATTAACGCATCAACCAACCATGGCTAAGCAGTTACCGCAAATGTTTAACCACTCTAGGGCATGCAAACACCATGCCCTTGTGCCGAGCATCCGCCCAAATGAAGAGCGCCTCACGCGCCATCTATTTGTAGAACTTAGATACTGGGCATGACTCCGCAAGAGCATGACTAGTTTTTGATATCAGTACCAGGAGCAGAAATAAATTCAGCTACGGGCAAGGCATCGGGATCAGTTGGGCCACGCATGTCGTGACTGCACCTAGCACGAGGCTCGTTACGCTCGTCACGGCTTCGGCTAGAAAATCTGACCACCTCCCATCACCCATCCTCGAGAGACGAAGGTTCCACCAGGGTAACGTTCGCTGTGCCCGTGTCTCTCGCTTCCCCAACTTCCCCTCTGGGTCTGCTCCGAACCGCGGCTGACGATTGGGGATACGTTCGCTGTGCCCACGTCTGCCACGGTTCCGTATCACCCAGTCATGCCCTCTCCAACGAGTGATCGCATCCCGGCTCTCTTTCTCCCTCCCTCTCCTCGTCACGGAAGTGATATTTTGTATTTTTATACTATATGCCTTGTTTTGGGGAAAATATATATTCATGATATTCCTGGGTATTCCAGCCTAATTATTTCTTAAATTATCCAACCTCTCGACGCTCCATATGTCGCCAAGAGCCCACTGTGACACTACCATTAAGGTTCCCCTCTATCAGCTCACACAGTTTGCATTAAAAGGCTCAAAACGCCATTACATTGGCTCACGTAAAGATTTCAGTACAAATATTTTATTGCTTTATCCTGCATTATATTTGTGATTTAAACAGCATTGCATCAAGAGAATGTGAAAACATTTTGACCTTAGAGGTTAACACAACAAAATCTGAATAAAATCGCAGGCGCAAAAAATTCTGAATAAAATATTGAAACCTTTCAAAAATTAGATGCAAACTTTTATGAGCCTGTTTGGCCTATGATTAATGGATAAATAGCATGATCTGAATGAACAAAGATAGCAGCCAGTTTGCTATTTTTATATACATACATACAAGAATCATGCTGCTAGTACATGTTAAACCACAGAGCATATACTCTATGGTTAAACTTACTATTTTTTCCACACTTGTGTTCCACATTAAACTAAATGATACCTTTAATTCCCATACAAACAACAAAGAAATTATACACACTCATTTTCAGAAAAAACTACTCCCTACATCTAGGTCATCGCTAATACTGTTAGGCAGACCTGCAGCTAGAGAACAGTATGGCTGGGATCAAGGGATCCCAGATAGAACCCCATTCAAGACAAATGGCTTTTCTCTACTGGAATTTCTCAATTGAGTACACTACACGGAGACTTTGTAAAGGTAATACCGTGGCCAGTTCCAGCATACTTCTTTAGTCACTAGATTGGATTGCATTTGTATTGCTAAAATGAGGTCACACTGCATACATAATTAAAAATCTAAATCTAGATCAGTTGATTTCTTCTAATCAAGTCAATGACTTGATATCACTCAATACCTGATGTTCTCATATTGAGTATTGACTTAATTCCACGATACTGTTAATTGGACACTGAGGCAAACAATGAATGAGAAAATAGATTGAAACTTTAATTTCGATAGCCTCAATCTAATTTTTCATTATTTTACACTTGATTTTAAAATGATTTTTATTTCCTCCATACTTAACCTTTTGTCCATTTTACACATATTTTGCATGTTAATGGTCCATTCAAAAGCTCAATATAGAAGTTTCACCAAATATTCATTGGTGGTTGGTAACAGAAATGGTACACAAGCCCCCACATTAATGCATTTATGATTATAATTAGGGAATGAGTGGAATGAATGGCACTAAATATATGGCTTGTGTCATGATTCCCAAACATAGATCAGTTAATTCACGTCTGGTATCAAATAAATTAGCATCAAGAAATGATGGTGCAGGGAAAATTTTAGTACCAAGAGTATAGTTAATTTTTTTGGTATCAGACCATTCCTAATCATAATTATACCAACCTCCTGTAGGTTGTGCACACTGCAAAACTGGTTGAGCTCGTGGTGGACTTTGTTGAAAATAAGTGCTTTATCATAGTCAGCCGTGTAATTCTTGACAATATTGAAAACTGTAAAAAGAAAATAGAAGATATGATATCAAGTAGGCATTCTCAGAGTAATAAAATTGATGCATTCCAACATTTATTGCAAAAATCGTAATTTACTCATGTAAAAAATTACTCCAAAGCTAAGTTGAGCTTGGAATTTTACGGTCAACATGGAGAGATAGGGGGAATAATTTTCGGTCAAATTCCATTCTGTTTAACACAATATTCATGAACACCTACAGCTTGTTTGAAAGTTCCTGGTCCCTAAAAAAGTGGACAGTAGTGGAGGATGTACTTGGGGGAGGAAGCTTGGAGGGGAAAGCAAACCTCTCCCATCGGTAGGTTCTGTGGGGATGGAGGGCAAGGGATGGAAGGTTGGCAGGGAGACCAATGGATTGGGAGGGGTTCACCAAGGGTAAGACGCAGGAGTGAGAATAATTTTAGAGCATTACGGAACAGCAAAAGCAGTGAGGTTGGCAGTGACCACTGGCAATCTGTGGGTAGTCTCAAGGAAAATGGTCACTTTTACCCAAACGCCCTTGCAGGAGCCGTTTGTGAAATAGACTCATCCAGGTCAGAAAAGGGATTCTTTGCACAGGCCACAAGCTTCCAAACAAGCTTTAGGTGCACTTTGAAAAATGAGCAACTTACACTGAGATAGGATTTATTACGACCAGTTTAGCTTTTTACAGCATCAGCATCAACATCTACAAATAGCGAAACCAGTCGTAATAAATTCTATCTCAATGGAAGTTACTCATTTTTCAAAGTGCACCTACGATCCATTTCCATTCAATCAAGCCTGAAATCACAGATTATGTTCAAGCTATAGGTGTTTCCTTTACATATTTTATCCATTGAAATTATCTGATGGCTGCACCCGTTGAATGTCTAATCAAAACAGGTAATATCACTATTTTCAGCACTAAAACTGCACGGATTTGGAAAAGCACTGTATGTAAATGCTAATTTAATAATACACACAGCTATTATTCATTTATCACGCAGTTCTAGTTTCACAAAAGCCATGTAATGTACCATTTATTACCCTTAAATCAATATATCTTTTGCCTTTCATGTCGAGCAGGTTAGTGGCCAAGGTGGCTTTGTCAGCACAATAATTCCTGCCAAAGAATGGTTGAGGATTGCGTACACACAGCATCCACAAATATGACAGTGTATCACTATCGTATCCACACTAATGCCAAATCATACACACTTTTACTTGAGCCTTCACACACTCAGACAAATCTTCATTCTTGGACTGAGATATTAAGTTCAGCACCATGACAACATCATAGAGAGCCAGCTGCACACATGGCTGAAGGTACGAAGGGGCATACTTGTTTTTACAATACATGGAGCCCTTACCATTAAAGTGGACCATCCATCTAAGAGAATTTAGAAGAAAATGGATCCTTGGCATGAGTCATTTCGATTTACGTCTGATTCAATGTTACGTCCACACTGAAAATTTTTGCCAGTCGGAAAATTTTTCCCTGTACAATGCAAATAAAATTGAGCATATGCTTGCAATCTTTGATAACTGGGACATAATCATCCAATCTGAAATAGCTATTTCTTCCTGGATGAAGGTAAAAAAACAAATTTTGAAATCAACACCTTGACTTATGCTAGTATTAAAGTGGTCATGAATATCTGGATCTGTTTTACATCGTTTTATGTCACTCTTCTTCAACATGCATCTCCGACGTAATGGAGGACTTACTGTATTAAGTCCCATATATCCTCCTTTAAGTCACCTGCACCCAGTGCTCTCAAGAATTGCCACCATGAAGAAGAAAATATAAGACTGAACAAGTCAGGGGGAGTGTATTGTTTGCTTCCTAGCTGTTCAAGGCCATCACTTTCTACCACTCAACCCAACACACTCTAAAGCACCCTTTCATTGTGTTCACATGTTTTGTGGAAGCTACATACACAATTTTGGAAGTTGCTTCAAGAAAGTTAGGGTACACCTCAGTATCACTCTCAAAATGAAATGGCACAAAAAGTTATTGTCCTTTACAGAAAGGGAAAAGCATAAAGTGATATAATACACTCAGGACATTGCAAATTGTACTAAAGGACATAAGTACAATGAGCCTGAACCAAGCACAAGAAATTGGAGAAAGAATGTGGATGCACGACTCAATACTGATAGGGAGGCTTAACCTGGAGGAGACTTAACCTTGGAAAACCAGCCAGTTATCCTACTATAGAACTAAGGAACCAACCACACCTTTTCGGTCATTTGTTCAAGGCTTGTGGTATAATCTGCATGATAAAAGTTAGTTTTGGCTTTACACAGTCTAATTATATCTTGTTGTACCTTAATTTTTTATAGTATAAAGGCACATTTCACACCCCCTTGTATTTGCATAATAAAAAGATTCTACTGTATTCCAACTTACAACATAAAGGAAAGCACTTAATGCATACCTATATCAGAGAAGAGTATTTCGATCTTCACTTCCTTTTCAGATTGTGAACATCCCTTCTGGCAATGTACCATTCTTCCATCATTTTTCCAAATCCAAAGAATAATAATGAAAAGCAAAACAGCATGAACAAGAAATTTCGTAAACACAGAGACATATTTTTATAACCATTAGTGCTCTGTAGAATAGTTGGAACATATTTATTTTAGAACAGTGTGCCTTTCCCAAGGATTTGTTAGGAATCATTTGTTGAGATGAGTACATGCAACGATAAGAAACCTAAGGTTGAAAAAAGGGCTTTGCGTGTCCCTCCCAAACACCCTCAGGTCAATCTCTCACATTGGCCAGCCATTCCTAACCTTCTCAAGATTTCTTCACATGCACCTCCTTAAACATACGGAATCATTATCATATTTGTAAAGGCTGCAATTCTCTCATTGTTCAGTTAAGGCTGGATTGGATATTTGGGGAGGTGACCAAAGGCTAAGGTCATTTGCACCATCGAGGACAGATAAGGGAGGAGGGGTGGATAGAAACCTGGCATCGGCATTAACTTGCTCTTAACGAAATGGGCTGAGAGGACCATGGTTTAACGTCTCATCCAACAGACAGAGTACTGCACTAGAAGTGCCCTCCAAAAGATACTCAAGTATGGACTGGGTTTCCTATGAAAAACATCCTCCTCTGCAGGGATTTGGACCTTAGCCATCCATATGGTTCGCCAGTACTCGAGCCACCACACCAACCCAATCCCCCTATTAGGTAAGGCTGCTACTAATATAGGTGTGGTCTTACGTAGGCTTGTGTAACTCAGGGACAGCCTGAACCTCACAATGCCTTTCCCAAGGTTTGTCTCAATGAACAAATGTAGGTTACACAAAATCAGTTCTGTGAAACCACCACATCCTTCCTCTCCAGGGAATCCAACTGACCCCATAGCCTTGTGAATCAAAGTCTGTCAGGTCTGGGACAGTAGAGGTTATTGACAGAGTTGTTTACCAGCTTGATGACACCCCACAAAACCATATCCCACTCCCTTCCAATGGAAATCTTTGTTACATGGCCCTCCAAGCTTTGTTCAGGGAATTCAACCAAATCATTGAAAATTACTTCCCACTTCAGAGGTAAACAAAAAGAAGTTTCAATTCCCCACCACCACTACAATAATTATATTACATGAACCAAAAGTAAATCCCTGAATTCTTGACCAAGAGGATGCATATAATTTTTAATATTTGTTTGTTACTTAATAATAGTCAAACTCTCCACAGAGTTCAGAATAAATTTATTTCAACATTCGAATTTTCCTTTCATTTTTTCATCTCTTCAATTAGGTTAAATTGTTCTTATATTCTTATTAAATTGTGTTATTGATTCATATAATGACAATATAATCCATGATTTTAGCAATTAATGTATTTCTGAAGGAAATGGATGCATGATAATGCATAGACAGTCGAGGTTTATAGTTGATTTAGGTTTTTGTCAAAGAAGTTTAACAAATATTTTACCAGCAGCAGCAGCCAGAACATTCACCACTTCGATTCGGTCAAAATAGATCATCACACCTCCACTAGTTCCACAGGGAACATTTTTCACTTCATCAGTCTGCAGAGTCACCTACAATCAATGAATAGAGAAATCATTAGAAACATACAGAGTAAACTGTAAGTCCTAATATTACTTAAAGGTCAAATCCAAAATTTATTGAAACCGAATCTCAAATTCAAATCTATTCATACCTAATCATGAATCCTGCTTTGACTTAATTATATTTCCCAGTTCCTCATCATTATCAACTCATAGATAAATAATTACATCTTTAAAAACAAATCCAAATCCATTTGATTGTAAAGTTATGAACCCATAAGTAGTTATAGGTTTTCAATTTAAATAAAATCTATTTTATTTAGCTTAAAAAACAATGAAACTGAACAGAAATTTGTTTCGCCATAAAGTCTACAAGTCTCTCATTTAAGAATACAGAGAGACATGTATTCTTGGGCACTCTTATTTATTTTCCAATGAGATTTCAAAACCTTCCCATGTACTTTTTGCTGAATTTAAGGCTTTTATTGTTTTTTCTGGCTAAAACAAAAAGCTTTAATACACATTACCACAGAGTCTTGGTAGCTTTGGAGATGCAACCACGGCACACAGTAATAAAATTAAGCACAAAATGGCACAACAAAGTTTCAAACCCAGAACCCAGTTAATGTTAATGGTCGTATTTGGAATATAATAACCTTTTCGTGGTAAGGAGAGAATGAATGCACTACCCTTTCAACATTTGGCTTCATGGCTACTTATTTCCACATCTTAATGTATTTTAATTTCACCCATATTTGTATTTATTGAGTTTTAGAGCCTAATAACTCTTTACTCCTTAAAAAATGGACCAGCTAAATTTTCCTTACATTTACAGTGCTACACCACAGCATGGTGAAGTAGGAAAAATGGTTTCAAGATATTTTGCAGCATAATAAAATCTATGGTTTATAATGCATTCCATGCTAGGCATTAATTTTTCTGCAGTTAAAAATTTGATTTTTCAAAAAAAGTATTTTCAGTCTATCAGTTGAATAATTAATAATAACAGCAGGCATAGTGATCTGCGGATCGCACATTGGCATACAAATGCTGCTCCAGAGGTTAAGAAGGTGATGCTCTGCATGCACCGTGCAGTGATCTTTTTATCAAACTAGATGCAACCGATAGCTGTAAATATCCACGTGGACATGCATTTTTATGATGCAATGAGTGTTCACCCAAATAACCACAGGATCCACAATGATTCAGGATCCGTTGCTCAGAATACCTCTCGAATCACTGAATTTGACAGCATGCAAAATCCACCTTTCCCCAAAAATAATCACTAAAAAATCACCACCTGGTCTCACAGGCAAAGGTGAGTCCTTCTGCAGGCAAACATCATTGGAAAGACTCTTTACTGGGGGCAAACTTGACCTAAGAAGGTCAGCACTGCCCACCCCTTCTCCAGTATATAATTATTTACTTTGAAATGTAATGTGATTAAAACTAAGAAACTGTACAATAATGTCTACAGTTCCAGGCTTCACTTCGTGGAAGTTAATGGTATCCATATTTAGGGAATACAATTTTGTACTTATATAATAAAATTCTGTGGAAAAGTACGAAATTGCATTCTCTAAATATGCACAATAATGGTTGATACATACAGTTTGGTTGCTAATGCTATATCAAAGAGTAACATGCCAAATATAATACTTTGAGAAAAATTGCCCTTATCTTGTAGCTATAACCCTACAAAAACTAATAAAAATATCTACAAATTTTTTGCGTGCTACTACAATACCATTGACCCACTTGTAATAACAGTGCCAAAATAGTGTAAAATACAAAATATGATATGAAAATATAATATAATACGAAAATGACCTTCAATCAAAAATAGTTTCTTAAATGGAACCTCTGAGTCCTAAAATCACATACTCCCTTTTTGAAGAGTGAGCTTTCCTGTGGACTGTAAAAACTTTATTTCAAGAATACGTCCCATTGAAAAAGGGGTGCATCTTATATGCCGTCAAATGTGGTAATTCTTAAAAAGACGCTGAAACCATCTCACCTGAACAGATCGGAAGGTTGTGATGAGCGGGATCATCATGTGATATCCAGGTTGACTAGTATGAGGTAGCAATGCTCCACCCTGAAAAACAAGGAGAAACCATCAGATAAAGTGACAACTTCTAGAATAACACTGACACAAGTAGACATGGCATACATGCACAAGCATACACAACATTTTACTGGTTATAAACCTCAAAATACAGCTAAATATTCCCACTTTAGGTAGAGTGGTAAGCATTAGTATCATAAACTTTACACCCTCAGGCGTCACTTCGTGGAAGTATTTTATACTTGTATCCATATTAAAACAATCCATTTACTTATAGTAAAAATCCCCTTAGTAAACCCTTTTACTTTTAGCTAAAATCCTTTTAGTAAAAAAAATCCTCAACAAATACAGTAGATTCCAGTTAATTGGGACACATCGGGACTGATGCACTTTGCCCCAATTAAGCGAATTATTCCATAAGTATGCATAAACAAATGTAGAAATGAAAGAAATAAGACTAAATAAGGTTTATAATTCAAAAAGTTTGTTAAACTATCAATTGGTTTAATAAATCAGCAAAAATAACTTATTTATAAACATTTTTCAGGATTTCCGTAAGTCTTGTCGAAAACATTTCTCTCAGCCTCAGAAGAGCTGGATGAATGCCTTTTACGAAGTCCAATTTAAGAACAATGCACGGTTTATTAGATAAATGTACGTAATCTGCCCCTACCTGCTCTTAAACCCTCACCGCAGGTGTCCCACTCCTTTCCTGTTATCCCTTAAACTGGCAATAAGCCAAAACTGAAGGCCATTGCTTGCACCCTTCTATCCTCAAAACACTTATTTCTCTTGGCCCATTGCTTACAGCCCAACCACCGCCTCCCGAGTCCACTTCCACAATAAATGAAACGACACTGGGTGAAGTCTTGTGGTCCGGAAACGGAATCCAGATCCCCTTCAGGCTGGTCTAAGAGATTTAGAGGCAAGAATAGGCACCCATATGGAAAATAAGATTAAATGAAGAAGTAGAATGTTTAAAAACAGTTTCCGGGCATGAAAAAATTTTCAATCTCCTTGCAAGTTTAGAGCCAATGTCACCAATGCATGGTCCAATTAAGCAGCATGATGTCCCTATTAAGCGGAGAAAACACAGAGATATTCTTCAATTGAGTTCTGCTCTTCAAGACCTGCCCCAATCAAGCGGCTGCCCCAAATAACTGGAATCTACTGTATTAGTATTAATAATATTAGTGTAAAAGTACAAGGATTGTTTTAATATGGATTAGCATCATACTATAAATTGCCTAATCTTTTCAAGCCCAACTAGAGAGCATTTTAGTCTAAAGCCATGATTCTGCAAAAGAAAAGATGATTGATGACCATTGTTCCTTCCACACCATCATTAAATCATTCCAATTAAGAAACTTTAGCATGCCATGAAAACTATCCGAGGATAATCAGATAAAGAGGTAATTTTAATTCTCGCACTGTCTCCACAGAGAAATTCACAGGAGGACAGCTAAAATTCAAAAGAATATAAATTTGTTTA
Source organism: Ceriagrion tenellum (assembly GCA_963169105.1). Taxonomy (NCBI): domain Eukaryota; kingdom Metazoa; phylum Arthropoda; class Insecta; order Odonata; family Coenagrionidae; genus Ceriagrion; species Ceriagrion tenellum. The sequence continues at coordinate 82,055,923 of OY720638.1, read as the reverse complement.
TCATATTTATATTCAACCTGTATAAAGACGAACACATCACTCCCTTTATCAAGCAAATAAGGTGGTAAAAAGGTACAAAACAGGAGAAAATACTTCCTAATAGTGTTTTTATACAAACTTTTTGATAGCAAAAATCCTCATTATCTGCTAAAAATGTTCAATAAAAAACCCCTGAACCCGATTCATTTCACCCGATCGAATCCAGACCTTTTTTATTACCCAGGTCAGAACTCATTCCAAATAACCTCAATAAAATTTTGGTACTCCCTATATCCTTGAAACAAAGTTCATTAACTAAATCATTTAAAAACAAATTATACAATTATCTTATGCAACAACAGAACAATGGGAGTTTAGTATTTAGTTATCACACCTAAATATTATTTATTAATGAAATCCAACTGTGAAAAGAATGTGCAATAAAGTCAATTAAAACTATGTAAGTATGTAACCAATATATCAAAAATATGTATGTAAAATGGCACTGACAATACTGACTAGTAATTTTGTACTTAATTTAAGCAAAAACTTTTGTAAACACCGAGCATAGTTTTTTTACTAAATGTACCTACCTGGTCTCCCAGGGCATGCTCTAGATCAATAAACTTGTATCTATCTGTCTAATTTAACTTCAACACACCAGACATGGTCACATGATTCATAAGAAAGTATAAAGTTTAATAAAATTTAAAAAATAATGAAAGTAAGGAGCTCCAAACTACATTTGAGGATACCAAGGTATTTAATTGATAAAAATAGAGACTTCAGTCTAAATAACATTTCTCTGGAGTTGATGAGCCTTCAGTTGTGACAAAATAATCTGCCATGTTCGCCTCTAGCAGTTTTTAATTAAGTTCGCAGCTTTTCTTTGTAGTTTATTACTTTTTTTGGATAAATCTTTGTGATCAGGGTTACAAATGCTCACAGTGTGGCCTAACCATAGCGAAGTAGCATCTCTCTTTGACTTTTTCATCCAAGGACCTTCCCATTCATTATATGCTTTACAAAACCTGATTTCTTTAATGCTGATAGTGATTTAAACTTAGTTTCTTAGTGATATATGCTTTCAAGTACTTACATGTCTTCTGACAAGGAAGCACTCAACCCATAGCAGGGGATTCATTTTCCAGACAGAACAGGAGGAGATATGATGCATGTAAGGACATCTCTTAAGCACCCAGTCCAGGTGAAATGGACATTGTTCTCAGGTATCATTTTTTTAATGATAATCCTAGTTACCCAATCGACAGTTTCCCTCCATACAAACCAGCAGGGGTCAATGACATGTTCACAATAGCACACAGTGGACACCGTGAAAGGTAAGTTATGCAGTGTTTCTCACTAAGTAGCTACTAAGTAGTACTAGAGTTGTTCAGGATAGACATTTTTAAGGCAAATTCTGTCTACAGGGTGAAATACAGAGGAAAAGATGGCATGTTCATTCACCCTGAAAGTGAGGGTAGACTTCAAATGAGAAGCATTGGTGCAACTAAACACCTCTAATTACAGGGAAGCCTGAGATGTCTTTTTCCCATGTATTCACAAACCAACTTTTCAAAAATTCTATACTTGGTAGGCTAGTATGTGGGTACATTCCACAGGTTTCACTTCCTGGAAGTTTATAGTATCCACAAGGTATAATATTTGTTTCCACAGTTAAGTCTGAGGAAAAGTACAAGTATAATTCCTAATGGATAATGAGGCTAGTTTTTGGTTTTGGTTAAAAGACTTGGCCAAAAACCATACCATTAAGGAAAGGAAGTTAGGTTTATCAGGGAGGGATTATCGTGGAAAATGGAGGAATGGCGAAGAGAAACATAATATTGGCATTAGCCTACTCCTGAAAAGAGTTGCCAGCGGACATCAACTGAGCCACACTTGGATCGAGCAACACACTTGAAATATTGAGAGATCATGATTCCTCGGAAGAAGCTCCGCCACTTCCATGATTCAAACCCAGGACCTCCGGAAGGGAAAGCAGTACTCCAGCCATCCAATCCCACCTCCAATATCAATCTCGAGTGCAAAATTGAAAACTCCACCCCTTGATTTAGTAGTTTCCAAAGAACAATTCAAAATATTGAATAAAAGCGTCAAATAATTAAATTTCGATAAAATATTACCAGCAAAGAGCCAAACACTCTTTTTACAACAAAGAAACATAATAAGCAGAGGAAGGTGGCTGAAGCACATTTAAGACCAAATCGTTTCTAGTGGAACTTAACTTAAGCCTGTAATCTGTTGAACCCCACCGGTTATAAAATACCTACCCACTAGATGCCGGTAATAAAGATAATGTTTCGCGAAAGTTAAACCGGTATGGGTGCAAAGGTGTGCACTTCACAAGCAAAATATACACTCCAGCATTGGCTTCATAAAATGAGGAAACACCACGCCACATACTTGCCAAAATTACATCGCGACATAAGCCAAATAATTTTGAAGCCAATGCTCAACCTTAATGTGACATGTGAGAAATAGTGATTGATTCGTATTCTTCTCTAGAATCAAAACTTACCCTGTAATACACCCCAACATGCCCCTCTTCAATCTTATGAAGCGCAAGGTTGACGAAAATTCCCACCAATACTGGGATTATCAATACTGCCATGAACGTTTCCGCCATTCTGCTAGCCTACTATTTTTACTCCTTATATAAAAATTATCAGCAACAGTTGTGTTTACACTTAAGTTCAACATCACATCACGCTCGCCGGTCGGATCCCTATCTTGTGATTAAGAATCGATGGAAACGAGTATCGACGGATTTGGCCGATCGACTCTGAGCGCGAAATTACAAAATTGTCTCACTAATGAATGCGTGTGATGCTGACTGTTGATCGTGAATTTTTGACGAGAGCCTTAAATTTATATTCTTTGTCTATTTGATCACCCATAAAAGTCAAACTATGAATTGAATTTTGTTGGCCTGCGTTTTATACATCCAGGGTATGAATTTTGTGTCCGCCATGCACTAGTTACGCGACATAACAATATCCAATTCGTTAGAAAAGGCTTTCACGGCAATTACATAGAATGCAGAGATCCCGAGCTTCTAACTGATTGATATTGGTGGATGGCACCGACGTGAATCCATCGAAATCTTTTCACCCAGAGAACGATGGCAGCCCCTCAGACAAAATATCTGCCACTTATTACAATTAATCAGCAAGAAACCATACAGCTTTACATTCCAATTGCTCATTCGATTTTTCATCAAAAATGACATACATCGATTGACATCATCACACGTATTCCCCAGTGATATGATAAGACGCGAGGGAGCGTTATAATAAAGAATATATTTTACAAGTAAAAAGAATAAATGTAGGTATTTTTAATTTCAAATATATTTTCTCAACAGAGGAGAACTTAAACCCTAACTTGGTTCTCACAGGATGCTACTCACAGTAGCCTAGCATGACCAACAGTATGAGCTCTTCCGGGGTAAAAATATTTGCCCACATAGCATCATATACCTCCATATGTCTAAGAGAAGACTCTTGAGAGGTTTACAGCTCATGCATCAGAAATCATCTCAGAGATCACTGAGTGGTCGCTGACGTCCTAATGCAATATTCTTTTTCATTTAAATGAAATAACAATTGTCTATTTCACCCTGAAATAGTTTCCTTCATACTGCATGATCCTTGCGAGCTATCTTTGCTTCTCCCACACTGATTCATACATGCTTTTTTGTAAAACTTCTCTAATATTCCTCCTCTTGAGAGAGACATCCACCAAATTCATTCATCACTTTCTCAGTCTACCCCTTCCTCTCACTCAGTTCACTCCACTTTCATGTGTATTTCACATTCTTTCAAAATGACCAAACCTATAAAGCATGCTCTTCCCATATACATGTTTGGAAAGCTGCCAGGGAATTTTTACCCTGCTTTAGATTTAACCCTTCAGCTGCGGGGAATGTACTTGTACGTGTGTATGGGCAACTATGGGAAAAACGTGCTTGTACGTTCGACCCTCTTTTCTTACCTGCTCCCCGAGCCCCTCCTTCTCTATATGGCCCAAACTCTTTCTTCCTTGAGGGGGACAATTGGCAATCCTTATTTCCTACCCGAACGAGTCCCTCCCTCGCTCATCAGCGGTCACACTCCATTGCCAGAGCTACAAATCTTTTTCCTCTAAATTCGCTCCAGAAGTCTTACCAGAGGTCTGAGGGAAGACGCAAGCATGCCCTATATGGAGAGTTGGTATCACCAGTGCAAATACTAATGAGCAGGCAACTAAGAGGAAAATTACTACTCAGATCAGAGGTCATGAAACTGAAGAAGCAAAAGAAAATAATGCATAACAGGGTAACTTTGATCACGCTAAATAGTTAGGAACAAAACAGAATATTGCACCTATTTCAGGATCAGTAAAGGTAGGTACAATATTAGGTGGCATAAATTGAAACTAAATTGAGTGCATCAGCTTTATTCCAAACAATAATGTTGTGATCGAAGTCACCCTGTTGATCGAATTCACCCCATTATACAGCAGTGGAGAAACAGAGGGAAAAAATAGCACAATATGACTAGCTATTATGACCACAGGGCAACAAATTTTGAAGGCTCATCGACACCATGCGAAAAGGAAAGAATCGAGGTTAAGGACAGTAGAATTCTGAGTTGAGTAGTACTAGAGGAAAAACTCTACCCCAATTCGTACCCGGTTCATAATAAAATGGGAAATTTGCTGATACATAATGAATTGCAAATAGGCAAGCTTCCCATGTAAAATGATTGTAACTATTTGCACTTCCAATCCACAAATAACAATGACGTAAAAAATTATAAATTTGGTGTTCCTAAATATAACCTAAGCAGGCTAAAGATTTGCATTAACCAGCCCAATCTCAATTATCCCAAACAAGAATGGTAGAGTTCAAGTTCAGAGGAAAAGAGAACATTTTGGCCAATGAATGTGTTACTGTTTTGAAAGAAAGTATGGACACCATTCAAGATTATGAAAAAAGTTTAAATATACTGATTAGGCTTAGGATGAAAGTAAAAGTAAACAATTTTCAAACAGTTGTATCATTTAAACAATGGCCCCACCATGCACTCATCAGACATTTGATTCCCTCCCACAAATGGCATTGGGTATGCTTCCTGATTGGCGGGATTTCTTCCAGTCATCTACAACATTACCTTGGATGCACTCTAGTTACTACCAGGAGTAGAACTGCCAGCAACAAAATTGTAATGACCAGAAAGTAGCATATGTAATTAAAATGAAAAGATGATTCAGAGATTGCATTCAGGGTAGGCATTGAAAAAGTGGAGATACAATTGGTACTAATCTGATGCTGTCCTGATGGAGTTCCACAAGCAGATGCAACAGCATGACTTCCAGAAGAGAGAGAGCATTTTTATGCAGTATGCTTGGTCATAGAATTAAATAATCATCATTATGCCTCTAAAGTATTATTTCTCGAGACTGCTATAACCTTTGACCCCCAGATGTAAACAATTTCAAGGACAGTTTTCACAAGGCTACTGCACTGTAGAAACTGTCCAATAGTCTCACAAATACTCCATCGAGTTTACAGCAAGCATCTCCTCCCTCCCGCTCTTTGTAGGTAATAGAAGGAGAAGAAAAGCATATACTAGTGCTAGGGAGGCTACTAGGTTGGTACCTAATTCAATTTAACTTTATGATTCCTGATGGGGGAAGGCTGCGGTAAAGGACCACCAGCACCCAACCGCAGTACAGCAGCTGGGTACACTTGCAAAACCTGTTTTTTATTGACGCAAGGGATGACCAGCCAAACCTATAAAGTGAGTGGTTTTCTACGGCCCTATGAGCTGGAAGCCAGGGCCCCTTTGGTCACTGGAGAAGTGGCACTCCAATACAGGTATGACCCTATTCAGGGACATGACAAAGCATCGGAAACCCCCTCCAGAATCAAGCTGTTGCACCTCGACAATGCAGGATTGGCAGGTGGCGTGCGCTTACCTCATCAAGTTCCAACCGTTCTATCAGCAGCAATCTTTCCAGAAAAGGCTATGGACACACCTTTGCTTAAGTCTTTCTTGGTACTGGTGACTATTCACCTATTTGATCTCTTTCATCCATTGCTCAAAGTATTTTCTGCACTGCATCTGTTACTGTCCAGGTTTCACTGCAGCAAAACAGCATGCACTAAACATGTGGGTTCTCTTACTTCCAAGCTTGTGCCCTTCCACATTAATAGTCTTGAGTCAGAATGCCTTATCCTCCTCCTAATACTGCTTACTAGAGGTTGTTATGCCACAGAATGTGACCAGCTATGGTCATCTCCCAAGGGGAATTTTCATTCAAGATCTTTCTCCCAACTCTACAAGGTCTCCTTCACTGGTCATTTCCTACATCCATATGATCTAGTAGTTTTAATAGCCTTCACTTAAGTTTCTGGCATTGACCGGCAGGTAGACATGGCTTAATTACTGGGGTAAATTATGTCTATTTAAAAAAATTACAGCAATTTTATGGTAATTTATAACTCCCTGTAATTAATGGCAACTAGAGGATTCATAAGGAAAGCCAACAGCAAAAGCAAGGGGTTAATTAATTTACTCCATTGCTATTATTACATATATGCATTAGATATTAGGAAAATTTAAAAACCAATATGGCAGCCCACATGTAATTTGGCATTCTTTCCTTTGAAAAGAGAAATTTTCTTTCAAACCATTAAAATGATTTACCCACTTGATGAGATCATGTGCCATGATCTATAAATAAGATTGTGAGAAATATTTAGACTTGGCTCAAAGAAATATGTTTGGAATATATAAGTACGAAAAATATATCAGATGGAGGTGAATGTTACAAAAAATTATGGTAATTTTCAGAGGCTCCATTGAATTATGTAAAATACTATGGTAATATACAAAAATTACCACAGTAATGTAGACCTATCTGTACTCACATAGCAACAAATGTAGGAGGTGAAGGGAAAGGATGGAGGAGAATAGAGGCAGGCACCAAAAGTCTGGGGAGCCAAACTATATCACCAAAAAGGCATGAGGAACACACACACAAGGGTAATATCCAAGAGTTTAAAATCACCCATTGCCATGACTACCAGGAACCCCACCTTAAGTTCTCATCATCAGACTATTCACAATGGGACAGCAGGCAGTGGTGAGTCATTCCACTCCTTGAAGTACTCATGCGGCCAACAATAAGATACGTTTTCAGAATAACCCTCCACACTGAACAACCTTTTCCCCTTCAATTTCGCATGATTTTGAAAGTTCCATTGCCCATGTCCCACTTTTGCAAAGGTATGTCCACTGCCTTTTCAGGAAAGATTGCTGCTCTATGCATGGTTGGAGTCTGATGAGGTGAACGCGTATCAACTGCCGTCCCCACATTGACGTGGTGCTAAAGCTTGATTCCCAGAAAGACTTTCGGTGCTTTGTCAAGTTCCCGAAGGGAATGTGCCTGGAGTGTCGCTTTTCAAGTGACCAAAGGGGCTCTGGCTTCCAGCTCTAAAAGGCATAAAAAGTCACTCACTTTGTAGGTTTGGCTGATCGTTCCTCGAGTGAGTAAATATCAGGTTTCACATGTGTGCCCGGCTGCTATACTTTGCAATCAGGTGCCGGCGGTTCTCTATCCCAGCCTATTCCTTTCCCCCTGACAGGATTGAGTGAAGTATTTTTACTAGGTACCAACCTGTTGGCCTAACACACTCTGGCAATCGAGTTTTTTTTTCACCCATATCCTAAAATTGCCCCCTGCACAGCACCAGTAACTCCTGCCAGAGCTATTCCACCCCATTTACATAAGTAATCTTCCCAATCTTCTCCCCTGGTTCTCATCAAAGCATGCTCTGTGCACATATTTCAATTACAAGCTTCATTAATGATACACCTTTGTTTCCAGCCAACTGTGGACTTTTTCTTGCAATAGAATGCTATCTTTACAGTACTAGCAAACCATGGAGAGAGTTAGACAAATCTTCTCCAGTTTTCCACCAGGTCAGGTTCTCCATACTGGTCGGTGCTCTGATGCACAAATTCTGGTATTGCCCTCATGGTCGTTGAGAGGTGGTTTGACATTTTCTTTTTGTAATGCCATAAAACAAATAAAAGTGGAATATGGCTATGTGAGCACCCCTCAGAAGTCTGCCTACCAAGTTGAACTATCACAAGGTAGGCCTGACGCGAACATTGTACACTGGAGACATAACTTTCGTAAGGCTGAACTGCCCCAAGAACAATGCCAGAGTCAACATCAACCAATATGGAGAAGCTGACCCAGGGGAAAACCCATGAAGAATTTCTCCATTTAGTACCCCAGGAATGTGCCAAATCTCATACTACAGTTTCAATGCAGTGTTTCCATACTTGCCAATGCAAGATGGGTAAAACTACTTCTATATTCTGCCACACTAAAAGAGCTGACAAGTTTAATGCCAGGAAGAAAATAATTGGTGAAATAACCATGTGCACTCATTCATGAAAAGCACTGTTCAGCTATAAAGACTGACAAAATTAAATGCATGAAATTCTTCAATTGCCACAGTATTTCTAGAAGACTAATTCTTAGAAAACAATTAACCAAAGTAAAATACCCAAATTACTATTAACCCTCTCACTGCTCCAATTGTCTATAAGCAATTGCCATAGAAGATGCTCCCATAGTCTATTGGCGATTTGAATCTCCCAGACACCATAGGTGACACTATATATTAAAAAAAAAGTTTTTATTCGTTTAGTGAAAACTGTCCATCAATTTGTAATTAAAAGGAAAATCAATGAAAATTCTTCATTGTAAATTTTTTAAACAATTTTTCCCCTAAATAAAAACGGAAAATTAATAAAATTACTGAAAAATTTAGAAAAAAATTGTGCCTCGGGAGAGTTATATTTCAGATGATTTACGATGTCTGAGGGTTAATATAGAATCAAATAAGCTCATGGTCTTCCACCAACCCCAAAATAAGTGCATTGTCTATGGACAACCCCTTTAAAAATAAAACAATCACTCTGATATGGCTGCTTCAGGTCAATGGTGAATCCTGCTTAATTAGCTAGTACACATTCCTTAGAGAAGGCAAATACTGAGGGTAAGACACCAACTTTGCTTCAAACAGTTAGTGAATTTAGCTATTCCGACCTCCTTCCCCAGTTTTTTATTCCATAAAAAGCTTAAGAGGAGAGCATGACATAAAACTTTAAGCACAGCAACAAGATAGCATTCATTCAACAATCTCTCCACTGTTAAACATGGGGAACTGTAAGAATACATCACTTAAAAAGTACAAGTTTACTTGTTCATTACATAAAAGCCATTTAAAATATAAATAATACGTGTGGAACAGTGATCAACAGATACCCATATGAAACAGTGCAATTTCCAGGCAAACAAACACTAAATGCAAGAAACCCCTATAACTTACTTACTAGAACTTTGGTAGACTAGGACTACAGTTGAATTCCCAATGAGTGAAATAGGAGTATATCTCATTAAGATGCAAACATGAAAAATATATTTTAAACTACAAATGCCTTGTGTATACAATAAATGCAAATGAAAACAGCAAGGGAAGATTCACTTTAGGGCTGAGCCAGTCATAAGCACCACAATGAAAAATTATAAATGCACAAAAATATAATCATTTCACATAATAGATTATATTTGGAAAAGTCCAATGGCATACAAACCGAGCGCATTCTCCTTCATGTCACAAATATGTATCACATTGAGAGGACAAGTTATATTATACTTATACCATTACTCAAATAAAGGAGCACTTAGTACCATACAGCAAGTCTGCTGATTCAATTTCAGCTCCAATCAGGACATTAATGCCCTTTTCACACATATGATCTATCACTGAAAAAATCTTATTGGGCAACCCCTGCTGCTACTTAAAAAAAACATCACCTTATTTAGCAAGTGCAATGGAATAATATTCAACATCAGCCATTAAATGAGATAGCACCCATGGTAAACTTGTTACAAATACCACTGATGCTCACCTCAGTTCATACAGCATAATCTGTGCATTTCTCAAAAATTAATTAAATACATAGCAATTTACAATAATCATCTTTTAACAAAATTATTGCTTATGCTAGCTCATGGTAAGATGACCTCAGATAATTAACTTTTCAAAAAACAGCAATCTTTCATACAAACAAAAGGTCAACAAAACAGGGACTTCATTTGCCCATATTGAAGCTTCTTTCCTAATCAGAGGCGAGGGAGTCATCGGGTGTCTTTAGATGAGAGTTTCTCAATGAGTTCTTGTAAGGGGGCTAGTTCCTTTCGGTCAATGAGATTGAATTCCTGTAAGAAAAAGCAGACACCATATCACACACACCTCAACATTAGGTGAGGAAAAAAATTGACAAAATACCTTAACCCTAAACTGCTATCATGAGGTCTTTTTTGACCTGATGTAATTTGTTTGTTTTTTTGTAGGGGTAAAACGGCCGCTTGCAGCAACCTTGGCTACGAAGTAATCCTAGGGGAGAGCGAGCCAGTTGAACTTGAGACAGTGGGGGTGATGGTTATTGTTTATGAGCAATTCGAAAAATCGGGTCGAACAAGGCCCAAGGATGGTGTGTATGTGGCCAAAAACCATGACGGTAGTTAAGGGATAATTTATCTACCCCAGTATAATCAACAACTTTTCACGTTAAACAAAAATCACAATGTAGTCATACCCTAATTGAGAGAGTATGTAAACAACCAAAATAGTTGAAATGATTTGTAAAATGTCATTTAACTGACAATTTGTGGTAGCGACACACATTAAGTAATATGAGGGCTAATCCAATAATATATTCCACCATAAATAATGGCTGATACTTTGTTACCAGTACATTACTTTATAGGAGCAACAGATTCTGATAACTTTCTCACATTCAAGACTTTCTCACCTAAAAGCGGTACATTATCAGATTGAATACTTCGCATCCTCTTATTTGAAGGAAAAACTGTGAAATATACATGATCCTCCCCAAGGAGCCAAAAAGAGGATCTCCAGCTATATAAATTTGGAGCCTTAACTGGACTCTGACAGTCAACATATGTACTCATAAAAAGCATTAGTTCCATCTCAAACTTTCTGGACATTAGTACCTGTATGGTCAATGGATTCTTTCACTTTTCCATACTGAGGAACACACCTGCACCAATCACATCCTTGATGCTACCTCACGGCACCACATTTCCCAACATTTTTAACATCATATCATTCAATGGTTGTTCGACATACAGAAACCCCAATATCAGACAGAAACTTTAACCCAAAGCTACGAAAATCATAGCTTATCCCCATAAATAATGGCTGCTCACTCCATCTAACTGAACAAATTTTACAACACAAAGAGGAAAAGGTTGCATAACAAATGGTTTTCATAAAACCACCCCCAAAATTAATGACAAGCACCGAAGGGCTAAAATCACTTTTAAGGTATGTCATCTTTAAAAATCAGAGTCACTCTCCAAAATCTCCATCAAGCTTTCTTTTTACAACAGAAAAAATGTACTGAACAACAAGTAACCAATAAAAGGAACCCCCATAATTTACATAGAATTAACGATAGAGTGCAACGACTGTACTTAACATCACAGCTTTGCCATGAACACAACAGTAGTAATGCTGGCAAGACAGTTGCCAGTAATCAAAAAAATAAAGTGAAAACCCAAGAATGAAGCCTTTACATTCCACACACTTTGAAAACCTTCACACAAAACTCTTAAAAAGCTCTTTCCAGCTATTATTTCCTTAAGTTTGTAGAGAACCTCACAATTTAAACCTTTAATATGCAAGTTCAGCCAAAGCCATTAACTGGTGAATGTATGCACAAACATCAAAACTGAAATAGCAATCATTGAATGTATCTTCAGACATTACGCAACCTATTCCTGAGAATATGCACTATGTTTCACAATCTGAAAATATTCAGTTCATATTGTAACCACAAAAAATACTCAAGCATCATTAACAGCCCCCTGTCATCATCAATAATTTTGAGAGACACACATTCGTGGTGCCAGGAGTCAGGGCTAGAATTAAATTATAGCAAATGCGCCACAGTACACTTCTTATGAAAGTCATCACACAAATGCCATACCTACAATGTGGGAGGAGTGAGCATAAAATCTTCAGATAAAGTGAAATATCTTGAAATTACCTAAACATCTGATATATCGTGGGGAACACATATACAAAACATGCATGGCACAGCATAAAAGAAACTAAGTTTTTATAAGCGCATAATAGAAAGGACCTCAGATGAAAAAGTAAAAAAAGAGATGCTACTTTGCTCTGGTTAGGCCACACCTCGAATATGCTGTGAGCATTTTGGACCATGGACATAAAGATTTAACGATAAAAATGAATAGAATACAAAGAAAAGCTGCATGCTTCGTTATAGACTGCTATTCTTCAGAGCTTTTAGAGGGTTTAATGGTGGAGCACCTACAGATTTGGACGTTACACTAGGCTTAGTTTGCTTGAGAAATTCAGAACTGGTGTGTTTCAGAGTGGCTCATATTATCATGATGCCTCATTCAGGGTTGTTACAAGATTCCCGAATTTAAATTCCCTGACTTTTCCCTGATAAAAAATCTTCATTTCCCTCGACTATTTCTCACTCTCCTTACGATCATTACATAACATTTTTGAAGGGTAAGAGTCAATAAAATACAAAATTTTAAAAATATATATCATTCTTTTTAAAACGTATTTCTATTCATTGAACACATAGAAGAAACAGTAATTTGTACTTAATTACAGTCAAATAAAAGTCAAAATATAGTGTCAAAATTAAATTGACACATCAAACTAAAAGTCTACATTCAGGGATGTGGACGTAGAACATACCTAACCACAATATCACAGAAATGCTATACACGGTCACATAGTGCTCTCAGCCTCATGTTGATAGCATCGCACTCCAATTGGTTTTCTAGCATAAGTATGGTTTTCTTGGCTCCTAATTCTTTAACTTCTTCCCCAATTATTCTTTCAACTTTTCTCTCCTGTATCTTTTCCTTGTCTTCTTGGATTGGATTGGATATTCGGGGAGGCGAACGTTGGCTAAGGTCATTTGTGCCATAGGGGATAGGTAAGGGAGGAAGGGTGGATAGAAGCCCAGCATCGGCATTAGCCTCCTCTTAATGAAAGGCGCCAAGGGGGCCACGATTTAACGTCTCATCCGACAGACAGAGTACTGTACTTGAAGTGCCCTCCACAAGACACTCAACTAAGGATCTGGTTTCCTCTAAAAATCCTCCTCTGCAGGGATTTAAACCCTGGCCGTCCGTAAGGTTAGCCAGTACTCTAGCCACCACACCAACCCGATCCCCCCTCGTCTTCTTTCGCTCTATCCCTTCGCGCCTCTTCATACTCTGCGCATGCATGTCGCACTCATGAAATCATTTAGTCACTAATTTCCACATCAAGAATTCCGCCGGCAAAATTCACGGCGTTTGGCACCTGGCTGACCCAGGCCAGCTCAGCCAGCCGACAGCACGGAGGTTCGTTTGAATCATGCGACATGACACTTTTTCCCTGACGCCATGGACGAGATTCTCTGACTTTTCCATGATTTCCCTGACCTGTAACATCCCTGTCACTACATCTCTAGGTCTGACAAAAGCGATAAATAAGAGAGATACACTGCCGAACAGATAGCAACAAAAATTCGTTCTTTCCACACACACTAAGAGATCACAATAAAAACTGAGCTCAACTGAATACACTCCCATAATACACGTCACCATTTCACCTCCCAAAACCTTCTCTCTCAGATCTTTACACAGATGGTGCCCTGACCACCCCCTGCCACACACCCATGCGGCGGCTTGCAGGGTAGTACATAGATGTAGATGTGAATACATATCGATGGCTTTTCAAGACTGATGTAGTAGCTAGGTTATATGCACCACTGAGAGGGAAAGTGGTACACATCAAAATTGACAGTTTTGAGATATGAGGCCTAAAGTGACATATATACTATATTTCTAGAAAAAATTGAAGCCAGATTCACACAATTCATGCAATATATAGCGGCCAATTAATTGGAATACTTCACAGCTCAGAAATGTGCTGCAATATTAATTTGTACCAATTTTGCTCCCAATGGCTCATACATTCTCACTTTATTTTGAGACAGGAACAAGAAAAAGAACACGGAAAGTACTTAAGCATTAGTTACAACAGATAAAATCAATCACAACAATTTTTCCATTTTATCTCACAAGAAAATTACGTACCTGTACAAAAAAAATGAAATGCTTGAATGACGTATTCAAATGAGCCTCTTCACCTAACTGCACCACTTCTGAAAAATGCTGATGATATATATGTGCATAAACTCTAAACAATCGCTTCAATATTGTTTTAGCAATGGAAAGAAAATTCTTTGGAAAAGGGACACCTGTGAAAGCAAAATATATTGCGATGAACAATATGCCTAAAAAATACTGGGGAACATTTTCACAATTCTCACTTTAAAATAAATATTTATTTCAAGGTTCAAGGATGAGCATTAAAAATTGTACATCAAAATATAAAATATACTTTAAAAACAGACAATATTTGAAGGACACTCACCAATTTTGGAAGGAAACAAAGTTTCATCATCCAACTGATCTTGAACCCATGTCATGAGGTAATCTATATATTTTGGTGCTGAACATTTTATAGGTTTTTTAACAGTATGACCATCAGCCCAATGATATTCGTATTTTGGTCCTGCTGACATAATAGGACAGCTTTCCTCTGTACAGAATTCTGTGATGGTGCCATAAAGCATATTTATTTGATTGAAGAAATCAACAGCTGGAAATAAAATTCAGACATCAATCACATGTATATTCAACGGTATCCGGTGAGTGATTGTGGAACATTATCGTGAATTTTAAAAGGAAAGAAAAAGAAATGGGTACACTTCCTGCTGTAGAGAAGCAATCATGTAAAGCCACAAAGTTTTTTCCAAAAGACCAATTCGACCTCAGATTTTATTCCATCACTACACTGAAAAACATACTCAACAAGGCTCTAGACAAAATCGACCCAAACTCGCGATCCGCAACATATGAGATTCAATGTGACTTGTATGACGTGACTCAATATCAGTGTACATGGCCCAAAGTGGTAGAAACTTCAAGGTACAGGCCGAAGAACATAAAGAGATGCTTTCGAAATAAGGACATGAGATCTCTTATCACCATACATATCATCACTGAAGATAGGGTTACCATATGTCCTCATTCACGTGGACATTTCCGTAATTTTCAAGTTTTAATATAGTGTGCATGTACATTTCTGCTAATGTCAGCATTTTTCATTTTTGGAAAGTAAGATCTTTTGATTTTTGTTTCCATCTTGTACCACCAACTAGCTATATATATTTTTATATTGATAACTGAAATAGGGTGCTTTCGATTAAGGGCTATAGCTGGCGATAGATGGCGATCACCACACCGCAGTGCTTTTGATTTAGCTGAATCCAGGGGCTGGCATCCATGGAGCTTTGTGGTATGCTATTTCTCAGAGCAAAAACTTAAACAAACTATTGATTGATGGTACAACTGGTCAACCATGGGTTGGAAATAGTTCATAGTTTGGCTACCAGATCGTTCTGTGACACAAGGCAGGGAGACAGGAGACAAAGAGACAGACAGTTGATTCTGTAAAAGGGATTGCAATGGTACAATTTAATTTTAGACTTATGAATAGCAAAAACTTTTTTAAATATTCGTGTCAACATAAGGAACTGTTAATAAAGATTCAGTCCAGTGAGATATACCCATGGGACATGGGCTCTAAAGTATAGGTATTTGTAATATGTTCAAGACTTATCATTTTGTTTGTTTCAGTTTTGTAATATAGCTATTTGACAGTATATAACTGAATGAATAATGTTTCATTTGGCAGTCATTTGGCGTGTTGATCCCACAGAGGGTGTCCTCATTTTGGGGTTTCAAAATATGGTAACCCAAACTGAAGACTACCGATGCAGTTTCACCCCCACAATTCGGGCGTTGGAAGACAATGGACAGCGTCTGGATGCTATCAAACAGTGGGAGATAGTCTGCAGAAGGAAGAGAAGAACTGCTCTAATGAATGACATTGTATTTCAAAATCATTCCCCTATACTCTCTCTCACCCAGAAACCTAGACCTAAACCTTTCCAACCTCCACCCATCCCTCCTTGCTATACCATGCCCCTACCTCCCCGGTATATATATTGCTGTCCACTGTAACGCATTCTTTGTACCTGATGATCATGCTTTAAGGTCAAAATGCATTATACAAATAAATAACAGAGTGAACATTATAAATTTTTTCTTTCCTTTTAAAAATCAATCACATGGTCTAAGGGAATGAAGATGTTTGTCCTCAAATTTCAGAATAATATGATTTACTCACTATTTACAGCAACCCACTCATTCAAATCTTCCCCTTCAGGCAACATGACAGCCAGCCTTAGGTTACCAGAACCCAAGGTGGCAGCAGCATGCTTCATCAAATCATATTGGTGCGTCCCTTCAGGAATATTTTTCTTCGGTTTAAATGTCTTAGATGATCTACTTCCACTGAAAAAAAAGTTTAATCCATTAAAAACACAAAGTTCACCTTCCTGAGAACCATTTTCCCCACTTCTGCTTTACAACATGGGAAAGCTAGCAGAGGCAAGATATGAGAAGAGCATCTATAATTTGTAAATCTTCCAGTAACAGAGTGCATCCTAAAATGTTTTCCAAGTTTATCAGCATTAAATTACTAATGATCAAATAATTGCACTTGATTGAATGACATTAGCCTACTGAGACCACATCATAAAATACCCAGGTGCTTACGAAAGGAGATATTGCAATGATGGAGTCCCCAAAACCTTAGCAAGATACTAGGTAAAGATGAGAAAGATGAGAGCATTGCCGGAAAGCTCCCAAATTCCCAGCTCCTCCCAAGAAACTCCTCTCTCTTCGAAAAAAAGAACATAGTACATGGAACTCTTTGACTTATGAGATACCATAAGGGCTGAATATTGCATCTTTAAAGGCCAGGTACAGGAACAACACATACCTATTCTATAAAGTTATGGGACTCATAAGCCATGGTAACCATTCATTAACTGTTGCAGAAACAATAGACAAGTTTATTGGTTTCATAACTTATGGCATGGAGTTGTGAGTTCTATAAGTAGGCAAGATGGCAGATGCACAACGAACCCCTTGGAGACTTAATTACTAGATAATAGTTATTTTGAGATGAATGTTAATTCTGTTCACTCTTGCTGACTAATTACAATGTGCATCATCAATTATTCATAGGCTAAACTTTCATAAACTTTATCAGGCATTAGAAGACTAGATTGAATATTCGAAGCTATTGACTTTTGGTCAATAAGTTATGCAGCAAGTAAATGTGATTCTGCAATCCGAATATTTTTATGAAATATATAACTTCATGAATCTCATAACTATTGATTCCATAACTAATTGTTCTTGCAACTGGTCATGAAAGGGGAAATGATCATTGACATGAAAAGTATGTCCAAGAATACCAATTATCCCCAAGTATAAATGACAAGCAAAAAGGAATCAGCATTCTCTCTCAATTCCTTCGTACTGACCACATAGAAGGGAAGGTAAAAGAAGTGGAACACACCTCCAGCCCTGTACCCATCTCCCAAGTCATGTGGTATAGTGGCAGCTCAGAGGATTGTATGTGAGTATAAAAACTCCTAAGGTTGGCCATAAGGACAAGAGAAAAATTCTGAACATCACTCAACCGCACTGCTATGTTCGACTAGGACTACAATTGAATTCCCAATGAGTGAAACAGGAGTATATCTCATTTGAGAGAGACATATGTACACAGATTAATCGTTTTTCAAGTTCATTTAAGACAGACTCCAGAAAAAGAACACAGAAAGTACTCGAGTATTAGTTACAATAGATAAAATCAGCTGTAACCATTTTCATTTATCTCACAAGAAGATTACAAAATTTGACTTATGAGATGGACTGTGATGTACAAGATATACTAGCTAGCAAGCATAATCGCTATAAGAGGCAGCTCAACTCATCCATCTGGGGATAGAGGGAAATCGCCTAAGAAACTAAACAGGAAAAATGCATTTTCCACTGCCTTCCAAGAAGTGACACAGAAAAGTTAGATGCCAAGAGATAGAATAATCTTGAGGGGATAACATGACTGATATTTTTGATGAATATATAAAAAAATCAACAAGTCATACTATCACTAGAGTGACAATATTTTTCCACATTCTCATGATTTGCAGTTTACAATAACAAATAAAGGACTAGGCCAACTTGCAATTTTAGACAATACAATGTTTAAGTGGAATTATATCCTGAGCAGAATCAAATTGCACCGGCAATCTAAATATCCTCAGTTCTTATGCCAATCATATTTCTCACAACATGGCATCTGTAGTAAAAATAAATTATCTTTCAATGCCAAGCCATAAAAACATAGGCATCACATCTTTCAAATTACACTGAATTATAAGGATTGTGCAAATGGACTCAACTATCATCCTATTCCTATCACCAGGGAAAGAGGAAAAGAAGTATTAACAACTGGGTTTATGAGCACAATTATGGTACTCATATCTTTTGGCAGAGGATGGACTACTACTAACACAGTGAGTTCAGTAAAAACTTGAAATAAGAGCTATAAGAATTTAACTCAATAAAATTTCAGATTGGCAAACTGACTAATTCATGTCCTAGTTTCTCTGGACAAATGGCAATCCCATGCCTTTCTCACACAGTACTTGATCCAGCACAAAGCTGAGGATTCTTGCCAATAAGATAGATTTCCAACACAGTAATACACAAGATACACTGGCCAGTGAGCATAATTGCTAAAATACCCTCTGAATAACTTGCTTCATAGTTGACCCAGTACTAGTTCTTTATTTGCTCCCAGTAGGACCTAGAAGCCATTGACCAATCATGATAGCTTTTATAGTCGCAGTATGATCTTCACTATCTGGAATCATCACTATCCATTCCTCCTTTCGGCTTTTAGTAGTCTTATGGTCATGTAATCAACAATAAATCAAAATGTCACAACATCAGTTTTGGCTGACTGTTGCCATATCATTTAAAATTACAGCATAAATTCCCAGTGATATGAATGGAACTGCCACTTGCTCACTCTTACAAGTTCAATGATCGTTATAAACCTCATAAGAATGCTCCATCACACTAGATTCTGCCTCAAATTCAAGAAATGATTAGCATACTAGGTATTATGCTGGATCAATGTGTTTCGGGATATTTCTTTTCAATTTATGTGATCTGAACTCCCGCCACCTTCAAATCCAGGAGAGACCCCTTTAAGCAAAATGAACTCACTTGAAAACTATAGAGAGTACAGGGGAGAGTTAATTGGATATTTATTTATTTATCTTCACCATCCCGAATACAGCACAATGTACCAATATAAGTCGGGTGGATAACAGAAACAACGGACGAGACTCAGACACCCATGTCGTGGGCAGATAATATTCTACCCAGGCGGGACTCGAACCCGCGACCCTCAGGTTAGCCTGCGAGGACTTTACCCCGCCACCACTGGGGCCGACAAATGCTAGGAATATTGGATATCTAGGAAGAGAACTGACAAATAAGGTTACTTGCACCATTAGAGATTAGGGGTCGATTGGTAAAGAAGTAATTCAGGATTGAAGAATGGATGGAGAGAAACCTGGCATCAGCATCACCTTACTCTGAATGAAGTGTCCATATTTTATGATACCCACATAATCAACTATTTGAGGCAACAAATGACAATTGAT
Organism: Ceriagrion tenellum; assembly: GCA_963169105.1. Taxonomy (NCBI): domain Eukaryota; kingdom Metazoa; phylum Arthropoda; class Insecta; order Odonata; family Coenagrionidae; genus Ceriagrion; species Ceriagrion tenellum. The sequence continues at coordinate 82,036,127 of OY720638.1, read as the reverse complement.
CATCACAGCTTGAAACTCTATCGCATTGGCACTCATTACACTTGGAATCTAATCATACTATTCCAGGACACCTAGAATTGCATGACAACCACACCATGTATTATAGTGTCATGCACTTGGTAGTAATATTTCATAGAGAACCTCATTAACCTATTATTTGTAGTCTGTTGTCAAATCAACTCACTTTTGAGCTATAGCTGTTTATACAAAAGTAATTTTGCATTTAGCAATGTTGCTAAGGATTTGATAGAAGAGAAATTATTTTACATAAGTTCATTGAGAACTTGGCAATATCTTTCACAGTAACTTTACAAATGTCAATAAATGCTAACAAGCATGATATTTGGATTTGTTCAACGTCACATGGATGGCTTCCATGGCACAAGATTGATCAGGAATCAGGCAATAATGAATCTCACTCTGGACAACCAATAATTTCTTTGATCCCAAACGATTCCTTCCACAAAGCCAAATATACCAAATTTTTATTATTTTAAAATCTTGACACAGCTATACAAAAGTGTTCAAAGGAAAAGACCATAAATTTGGAATGGCTGAATAAATTTGTCATTGAGTAGCGAATGCTACTCAATGACAATACTCATGCACATTCAGCCCAAGTTATTTGCAAATTATGCATAAAATGGCATGAGAGTTATTCCTCAGTCCCTTTTACCTCTGATTTGGCTCCTGCCAACTTTTTCCTATTTCCCTTTTTCATATTTCGAAAGGCTCAACTCACCCATCTGGGGATGAAGAGTTGATACAATTGAGAGGATAGAGAGAAATTGCTTACGGAACTAAACAGGAAAAATGTATTTTCCACTGGCATCCAAGATTTATTGCAGAGAAAAGTTAAGAGGCCAGGCAAAGAGAATAGTCTTGATGTGATAACATGACTGTAATATTTTTCATTAATTTCGAAAAATATCAAGCCTGGAACTATCTGATCAGACCTTGCACATTCAATTCTTTATGATGCAATGCCACAAAAAAAGAAATTATAGTCATATACAAAGCTGTTTAAACAAAAGGTTAATGACTTCTGTATCATGCCGTCAATAGTATAAATAAGTGATTGAACAGATAAAACTTATCTCTACACTCAATGGCAATATCATATAAATAGATCAACTGATGAAATATATTACATATTATTATAATTATCCTTTTTGCAGGACACGCTACAATACATTGAGTTCTATCGACATGGCACCCAAGAACAGAGAAGGGTTTTTTCCTCTACAAGAATCTACCACTGCTGATATTCAAACCTGGGCTATCAGGATAGGAACCCAGCACTCTGGGGATCACACCATGCCAATCCATCACAAGCCTCTGCATTTAAGACTGAAGGCCAGGGAGACTAATTCATCACATTGCTCACAGCTAAGCACCAATCATGAATTTTAACTTAAATATATTTCAATGAACACAAAAGACAAGACTCTTCGTCACAGGTTCAACACCAAGGGTGTTTTAGTGGGTGTTTTCTGACAATTAGCAAGAGATTAAATAAGAGTTAATAATACATCTACTTCTACTACTACATATTTCTTCCCTTTTCACCACAGCAAAAGCAGACCATCAGAAAGAGAGAGCTATTGCAAAAGAATTCTCCACCAATTTTCTTAATTTACACTCACAGGAGTGATTTCTCACACAGTAGAATTGGATTGGATATTAGGGGAGGCAACCGACAGCTAAGGTCATTTTCGCCATAGGGGACAGGTAACGGAAGAAGGGTGGATAGAAACCCAGCGTCAGCATTAGCCTGCTCTTAACGAAAGGCGCCAAGGGGACAACGGTTTAACATCTCATCCAACAGATGAAGTACTTTACTTGAAGTGCCCTCCACAAGACACTCAAGTAGGGATCGGGCTTCCTCTGAAAAACATCCTCCTCTGCAGGGATTTGAACTCACACTAGCTCTCATAATATAACACTATGAGCAACTGCTTTCCAACCCATCTTGCACGATGAAAATTCATCAATGACACTGTGGTATAACAAAAAGCTAGTACACTTATTACATAAGTAATGACTTATTTTTCTTAAGTCCAGTGAGTAAATATTGGTAACTATAAACATACAGCCCATACCACTTTTCTTCAATTCAACACCACACTTTTTCCAGCAACTCACATTAGAATACATTTACACAAGGGATGAGTCGATTCCACTTTATTTTTCGATTCTGATTCTTTTAAATCGAATCTCGATTCTCGATTCCATCGATTCTTATTCCTAATAACAGATGGGATATTGATATACCACTAGCGTAAGACTCTTATTTAAATTCAAGTATTGGCTGAAATAAAATAACAAAGACAATTAAGTCGCTCAAAAAGTATATTTATTAACAAATAGCAAATATATCCTCAGCTTATTGAGGTAGATAAAAAGTATGAATTGATAGCCTACGCCCAAAATTACTGAGACAAACAAAATTGGATTTGAATAGCGTAAGACTATTATTTAAATTCAAGTATTGGCTGAAATAAAATAACAAAGACAATTAAGTCGCTCAAAAAGTATAGTTATTAACAAATAGCAAATATATCCTCAGCTTATTGAGGTAGATAAAAAGTATGAATTGATAGCCTACACCCAAAATTACTGAGACAAATATGATGAGACAAATGAAATTGGATTTGAATATTTACCTATCAGGAATCGACTTTAGGCGATCGATTCTCGATACCGATTCTAATTCTGAGAATCAGTGGAATTGAGAATCGACATTTGGATTAGACTCATCCTTAATTTTCACACAGACTGCCAACTATCAGTACCTGACACATACACAGACAACGGTAATGTTCCATACTCAGCTTAGGATGAAAGTAAATTCATTTCAAAAGAATTCCTTCATCTTCTCCTTACTGTCAATTCATGATAATGAAAATTAGCAAGAAATTCAACATAAAACTGCATTAAATGAGAATAAAAAACATCAAGTGGTCAACTGCAAAGCATCACTTTCAGGTCAACTCAGGACCTGACGATGAAGATTAGCTGTCAAAGCCTGGGTTATTTTTATTAGTTTGGTTTAACGCAAATTTCTTGAAGAAAGTTTATTTTAATAGTCATGAACAGCAGATTCCACAAAGCTAGTCATAGCACTTCACTTCTAACCATCTCTATTTTCTATTAGACAGTGCCAAGGTCTGCTTAGTCTATCAACAACCAAACTCAACATTTAAGTCACCACCCAGGAATGAATAGAAGCCAGAGAGTGCTTAAGAGAGACTACCCTGCCTTCATCAACCAAATAAATATCAATGAGTTTTTACAAATGCTTAAATATGGAGCATAACAGGGCATGACATAGCAAAAACCAACCCACTAGCAAAATACTTAAATGAACATTGTATACAGTCAGCCGTTCCCTTCCGGGGTAGACACAATCACAAAGTTTCACTCATAAATACATATTTGTATACCTAACTCTGCTTCAATAATTTCCTCCATACTGACCTATCCTAGCAAACCTCATTTGCCTCATTTACCCCATACACGCCCTCCTGTTTTTAAAACTCCTAATATTCCCCCCCCCCCCCCCTAAGAATTTCCTAAACTGCAATCAACCACAACTTTCTCGGCCAACCTCTACCTCTCGCACCATTCATTTCACTCTTATACATCTGTTTCATAATTTGACTCTCATCCATTTTCTAAACATGGCCAAACCAACTAAGCACACTCCTTTCATATATGTCCATTACTGGAGCATCTAACCCGCACTCATTTATTGCCCACTCATTCCTGAACCTATCCATCCTACTATTGCTGCAAACACTCCTCAGATAACTCATACTCACAGCGTTTAGTCTACTCTTATGTCTATCCAAACATACCTATGTTTCACTACCATACAACAAAGTGAGGAGAAGTACACTTTTTTACACAGAGATTTTCGCTTCCTTAGACAGGCACTCATTCCTTGATATGCTCCACATGCTACCTACCACTTTCCTTCCAGCATTCACACATCTCTTTATCTCCTCATCTATCGATCCGTCTTTAGCAAACACCTTACCTAAGTACATAAAATCATCCACTTGCTCAATTACTTCACTATTCGCCACATACAAGTACAAACAAGCTGTCTAGATTCAACATAAGTTTCTTGAGGAACGTTTTATCCAAGGTCACCATCATATCAAATTATACAAATATCATGGTATTTTGATTATTTCCTTCTGTTTGAATTAAACAGACTGACTTGCACTGCATGAAAAACGTTTTGACTGAAAGCCATTTATGTTGAGCAACTCAGTACAAAAGTTATGACAATGCTACACAAACATTTAACCAAAAATTCGTACAATGGTTGGTTCTAGTGTACTAGTGTACAACCAAGGCTGTACACATATAAGCATTAGAACTTTGACTTGGAATTCTTTGTCAAATATTTGATTTAAAAAATTTCAAGTCAAATATTTGATACAAATTTTCAAGTAAAATTTCTTACACTAATATGATATATTACTCTCTTGAAATGTTCATGCCTGAAATATCACCCCAGCCAATACAACCAGAAAATAAAGACAGAAGGTCTAATAAATATCAAGCATAAATACTAGTCCTATGTTATACTGCTTTCTCACCAGTCACAAGTCTTATCCATCACCTATGGAAGATGACAGCCTCTAAATAGAGAACGGCGGGGTAACTTTTATCCTCCATGTATTTAGAGGCTAAATTACACAAATCATACCAGAAGTACAAAATATGGTGGCCTTCACAGGTTCTACTTGATTTCTGGATTAGATAAGCAATAATTGTTGGCTTATCAACGACTATAGGGCAAACTACAAGCGAGACAGATACCCTTCCATCGACTCTCGTTTACATTTAACTAACAGGAAATGAGTATCATGATTACAATTCAAACAATGATAAGATGGTCACATCTTACGTTAGATTGATTGTCACCAAAACAGTGAGGTGAAAAATGATTTCAAATTTCAAAACACATTCGCATTGAGAGAATACTCGTTCAGGAACTCCAAGTCGATATAAGCAAGGCATTATGAGAAATATAGCCCATTAAATACGACCCAAAACTGATAACCCAAAAGATTCCCAAGAGTTAACACTTCCAATGGCAACATGGGGATACCCTTAGCAGTGGGCGTGGATCTCACTCCTCACCAATTAGCCTTCAGTCCTACAACTCAGTTTGCCCCCTCATTAGAAAAGCACTTTTAAAAAAATGAGAAATATTCAAATGATAAATAGAGCCATGGATTAACTTAAAGGAGTAACCGATAGTCGTCACCTACAGCTTCCCTGCATGAGTCAGGCAATCATAAATTCACTTATGAAGGATGCCAGGTAAGGTAACCACCGTTAGGGCTAGTTATTTCCAACAATCATCAAAGATAGATAAATAAGGTCGATAACCTACTAATTAATCCGTATTATAAGACTATAAACAAAATAATTAAAAGGTTAGTAGGGTGCTTAACCATTGGACACATTGCCTAAGCAACGGCAAACGTAAATATAATCCCACTGATTACAGGTCAAAAGACTGTAGAATCAAAACTGAGGCATTTTTATACTCACTAGGAAACATTGAATAAATATATCGACCAAATAATGAGTAGAATATAATGAAAGGACGTTCAACAGACGAAGCAAGATATTAAAAATTTGACGATAATGGAAGTCACTCACCGGCCCTATTGGAAGTAAATATATCACACTTCTATAAATTATATCTTTTAAATCCCAAACTTACAAAAGGAAGCTCATTCTTGGGACTTCTTATATCTTCTTGGTGCAAAACAATAGTGCACTGACTATCTTGTCACTGTCAACATTGCCCAGGCTGCGTTTCCCTGCAACTACCAGGGAATTCGTACAATTAATACAACTACAATTTCTTCATATGCAAACAGAAAACGCACAACATACCTAAAACAGATATGATTACGAAGCTCGGTTACCACACATACAAACAATAGCTATCTCGGATAACTTCCTTATCCATCAACACGAAATTGTTAAATTTCCGGTTACCTCATAGATGGCATTACCACCCAGAAAGAAGCGCGCAATTCATACCGGATGAACTTTGAGATACGCATAATCTACCAATACTGGAAAATTAGGAGATGATATAATGCTAGCACATGCATAGTAAATTAAACGATATTATAACTGAAAAATTATGGGCATGGAAAGGGTTGCTTCCGACGTTATAGTGGAATTCGCGCCTGCATTAAGCTACAGGTGAGCAATAACACTCAGGGTGACACAATTTCTTCCGCGGAAGACGTCCACTGATTTTAGTTTAACTCAAATAGGAGAGAGGAAGTATTTATTCTTGCGAAATATTAAAGCATTATTAGTTACGTATCGTAGTGTCATCGTCCATTGCTCTAATTTAAATTGCCGGGAAATATGGGGTGAGTGACCTCAGTCTATTATGCTGTTCTCTATCCTGAAGTAATTATAAGCATAATATATACTAATGCAACTTCCTGATTTGTGATGGACAGAACTTTTCTTAGGAAATAACAACCAGTAGCAACCTTGGAGCACAGCTAGTCAATATTGGACTCCCAGATTAAGAGATATGAGTAAAGAGTGAGTTAATGAGCCAACTTGATCGGAAGCTCGAGACAGCAATGGGAAAAAAATTCCACCATCCTTCTACAAGCAGGTTTTTAAATGGCATAGCCAAGATTTATGTTAGGGGGAGGGCATCATCCTGTCTGGGTTTGAATAGATGATTTGGAATGCAATTTCTCTTCCTCCCCCCGGCTATGCCCATGTCCTATGCAATGACCATATTAAAGCTTTCTAAAATCAAGCAAAATTCATTTAGAGTGAAATTTGAGATGATGTGAACTAACATGAACCATTTTTCTTTTAAGTTCAAAGCTGGAGACAATGTGACAACAAAATTCTTCCCCCATCTTTCTCCAAATAAGTGGCAATGGCATAGCCTAGAAATAAAATATGTAAAGCCCAGGCAATGACCACTTACTACTGTTCGTCCCATAGAGGGCTTCAGAATATTCTGTCTTCATAATCACTTGAGTGTAATCTTCAGTGGACGTAAGCTTGAGATGCTCTAGCTTAGAAGGACTTGGACTATCTAACCAAATTTCTTTATCCTTAGAAAAGTAAAGTTGCAATGCCTGAATTGATAGTTGAACCCACAGCCTTGCTTCATCAACCTAAATTCCATGATAAATGTTATCTTCGGCTTTTTCAAATGATCAATGGTAACATTAATGACAGCTGGTTATTAGCAATTTAACTTCACCACTCTTCCCCACTATACTCGTTGACTCTGCTTGCAATCCTTGCCCATGATGTGTATCTAGACATTAAGTATATATGCCAGATGCTATTGCATTTTGAATTAATGAATTTTTATTTCCATTTTCATTAAAAACAAATATGCTGCTCATGAATTTCAGCTCACAGAGCCATCATTTAGGGTTAGGTTACCACAAAATTCAAATGCCATCATAAAAGTCAAAGTAAAGATATCAGTGCTTTTAAATCAGTGCAGCATTGATCATTAATGCCCGCTTGATGATCAGCTTGAATGATCAGCTTAATGCCCAAATTAATTAAAGATTTGTGGAGTCTATTATCTGTTAGGAGGAAGCAAATCTGGATGATCACATAGAGGGCAAAAACTCTGATGCTATTTGTAGTACCTATTGGCTCTGATTTTCTTGAAAGGAAGAGAGTATAGCAAAATCCTCAGCCAACTAGTAGAAAAGTGACAAGGATGATCCTGATGACCTATCATTCATGTGAGACAAAGAACTAACATGGTAGCTGGCTTTCTTTTCACAGCAATCTCATTTTTTGTTTCTCTCAAGCTGCTAATCTCTTTCTTGGAATATCTGTTAGGAGGAAGCCAAGCCTCTACCTGCATTTCTGGTTGTTGCAGTATTTGCTGTTAAGTTGCTGATAAGCAAAAATGTACCCCCATGATTCTTCATAGTGAAGATACACTAAGCATACATCCTGAAAAAGGTGATAACCCTGATAGCAAGATGTAGCAACTCTGGAGATAACTGTGCACTTTAAAAAAATATAATATAGGTCAAGTAAAACAATATCTCAGCAAATTCACAATTAGAGAAGGCTTTCAGGGGCCTTACATGCCAAAATGAAGAGCGGTCTTGATTAGTATCATATTGGTTGGAACACATCAAAAGCAGTATGTTGATAACAAAGAAACATGAGCTATACAGCCCCAAAATGTAAAAAATTTAGGAAAGAAATTTCTCCAATGGCTGTAATTATTGGCACCACTCGTTGAAAGAAAGAAATATAATATTTGCTGTGTTGGTTTAATGGAAACGTCAGTGACCAACAACAGCCTCTCAACCAGAAAACTCCTCTGTGGTGGTTTACAGGAATGATAATTCGTCACCAGTGACCACACACAGACACACACACTCAACCCAAAATGGGATCCTTCACAGGGCTAAAGAGACCCCGTTAAGGATGCCTCAGTTATGACCACAAACACACCACCTGTGAATGGGAATTAAATTCCATGCCAGGGACAAAAACAGAGCAATCAAACTCACACGCACTCAGAAAATCACTCACTCACACATTCAAATGGGCCCAACTTCTGGGAGAATCAGACTTGAGATGAGCTTCGGCCATGAAAGACAAGACAGGAAAAGACAAAGGTGTGTGTTGGATATGTGTATTTCTGCCACAAGGTGACCCCCTTCAGTGAACTGAAGGGAAAATACTCTTACAATACAAGGTTGAAAGTGAAAAAGGACGAGGACAGACATTGTATAAGTACGAAAATGAAGAAAATGGGGAGAGGGATAAGGAGGAGAATCCTGTGTCTTCTGCATATGTGAATGAGTGTTTCATTGAAATATGTCTCATAATCTGATTCTTCATGAATTAATTTCCAAGTGCATATACTATATAATCAGTAATGCACCAAAATAGTACTTGCAACCATGGGTGTAGCCGGGATTTCTGTAAGGAAAGGCTTGGCAACCACCTATAGCTGTGGATTTATGTACGACTTCATCCTGTCTGGCTCAGTACAGCAGATTTGGAATGAAAATTCTTGTCCAAGGGAGCAGCAACAGGCAGAAGTGTGTGCCCATGCTTGTAACAGTGGTGTTGGGTTTTTGGTTTTCACACTAGAAGAACCTGAAAAATTACCAAGTATTCTACTTATAAGGAGTGCTACTTGATTCAAAGATGCAGATGAGGAGAGCATATGATAGGAGAAAAAGGGTTCAACATTGACAAAAATTTCACTCACCAAAGGGATGAAATTTTTAAATATCAATTTCAATGTCACATGATTTATACATGGAAGTTATCAGCTTTCATAGGTTAGATACAAAACACTGCTCGATAACAAATATTAAGTGATAACTAGTCAAGAAGTTAATACTTACATCTTAGATACAAGAAGAAGTGAGCATCTACTTGCGCTAGGGAGGCCAGTAAGTCAGTGCATAGTAAACTAACTTTAGTCCAATTGGTCTTACTGGGGGGAAGGGAAAGGAGAGGGTATAGGCCACGGTGAAGGACCGCTGGCACTCAACTGCAAAATACAGCAGCCGGGCATGCTTGCAAAACCTGGAATTTGATTACTCAAGGTGCGATCAGCTAAGCATACAAATTGAGTGACTCTTTACGCCCCTAAGAGCCAGAAGCCAGAGAGAGCCCCATTATAGTCACCGGAAAAGTGGCACTCTAATCCAGGCGCATTCCCTTGGGAATGTAACAAAGTATCAGCAATCTTTTCTGGAATCAACAACTTGCGCCATATCAAGGAGGGTTGCCACGGTTGAAATGCGCTTACGAAAAATTATGGAAAAAAGTTGCATATGGAAGTTTATTTCCATTATGTTTTGAGAAGAGTGGTTCCAAGTAAAACATTTAAGTCCAAGCTGCAAACATATATTCACAAATACATGCTTGAAACTATAAGACTGACATTAACTTGCCTACCTAAGATACTTCTACCTAAAATTGGCTGTCACTTTGAGGGTTATATTCCTGAAATGAAGTGGATTTCTAGTATAAATATTTTGCGGTTACTTTCTCAAGGGATATCCAAGATGCCTATGGGATCAGTGCTGAAGACTTTTTTTTTTAAATAAAACCTGACATTCAAATGTGAATGCATCATATGCCTCGAATGTTTTATGCATATGAAAATACTGATACAATATATTAGTTAGAAAATGAAAAAACTTTCTTAATCTGTTGTTTTTTAGATCTTTTATTCTGAAGATATTTTGTACCACGTAGTTCAAATCCAACTAATCTAATTAAACATCTATGGAGGGCTCTGGAGCAGCAATTAAGAGTGGTACCCTCACAGAAAAAAATGAGTTCATTTTGTGTTCCACTGTTCTATAAAGTTCACAATTTTTGCCAAATTTCTCAGTATGTTCTTTTAATGTTCAATTACTGTTCACCCTGGTGAACTTTAAAAGAACATTATAATGCTGTTTTTATGTTCATAGAATGCTTCACTCTGTAAACAGTAAAATGAGGTTCATTGCTTGGAATCCTGTCTTTATGAAGCACAAAATTATTCATTCGAGTCCTAAAACCCAAATAAAGTCAACCCATTCAAACAGAGGGGTAATGTCTGTGTTACTGGAGCTCGAGTTAATTTTTTGGTCTGCCAGATTGCTCTGGGTGTAGAGGGAACTGCAAAAGAACATCGTAATGTTAATGTTTTTTTAATGTTCTTTCTACTCAGAAAAAAGTGTTCATTTAGTATGCAAAAAGAGTTCATTTAGTGTTCAATTAATGTTCTTTTTTGTTCATATTATAATCATGGAAAGGGGAAGGCAAATGCCATTTTAGGGAGAATTTCCGGTTTACCATACAGCATGGTGTTCTTAAAAATTACCAAGATTATTCTGATGACCTACGCACACCTATGTACTCAGTAATGCCACACACCTCATCCATTTTCAGATCATCCGTGCTGACTGGGGTGGGTAAATTAGAGTAACAAATATGTAAAATACTTCATTTTGAAGAGCCAAACTCCTTCCCAATATGTACCTCTCTCTGAAGTGTAGAGCTTATTTCAAATACTCCACTCCAAACTAAAGAGCTAAGTGTCACTTGAGTGTGCTTCCAAGTGGAGTGACCAAGTAATTTCACAATTCTTCACTTCAGAGTGGAGAAAGGAGAGCCTCAGGAAGAATGTCAGTCCCTTCAGAACAAGGCACTCCACTTAGGTTCAATTCCTTATTTCCATATGAGTCAAGCTTGGATTTCAGTCATTTGCTAAAGTTCAGTATGCAGAGATGAACAAAGCACAGACACCTCATAAATGGTGTCTTCATTCTTTTACCTCTTCTTCTTCACTATGAATAGATCTGGATTTTTGGCACTCTACCCAGGTAAAAATGAGCTGTTCATGTATTGTTCCAGAAGTGTTACATTAGCTGTTCATGAGCTGTTCCCGAAGCATTTCTGAAGCATGCCTGGACTGTACGTAGCCCAAATGAACCGTTCTGAACCGTTCAGTTTGTCTGCCAGTGAAACGTTCATGAAGCATTCTTGGAATATTAATGAAACCTTTCTGAAAGAGTCATGAAGTGTTTTTGATAGGATAAATATCCTTCTCCTGTTAATCCTATCAATAATAATCCAGTGGAAGGTGTTGTGGAAAAATTATATGTACCACTTGTTCTGCATTTACTCGAGAACTAGTAATTCCTTTATTCAGCGAGAGGGACTTACAAAAAAAGGGGACATTATAATGGCTGGCTGAGGTGATATCTCACCATCTAATTTGATAACTTATTTCTCAAATAATCGCAGCATTCAAAGCTGAGAATAAAGTTAGGTGAGCAACCATTTGAGTTGCCAGAGCATCACTGGCCTGTCAAAAGTCAGCTCTTCCCCTACTAACCATGCAATGACAGAGCAGTATGACCACCAGCATCAGTTTAGTAGCTCTTCTTGCCACTATTCGCACCTGCCTGCACCATGTCCTCCAATGGTAACCGATAATTGATCTTTGTTAACATCTTTTACTAACTATAGTCCATGCCATAAGATATTTTGGTATTTTACTTCATTTGAAGAATCACTTCATTGAAGAATTCTCCTCAAATAACTCTGATAAATTTATCCTTGTCACCAGATGTAAGTAAATCTGATCACATGCTAAACCAAACATACACTTCATTGTCATTATTTTATGGCACCATCTCATGCTGAAAGCATATATAATGTGGCCTATCATGAGCAATCAATCACTTTGCCTCCAGAATTACCAACCGTTGTGATGTCAACTCTACCGGTGCAATGACAAATTCTTCAAACGGTGAAAATAATAAGAAACCCTTGATTAAGATGGTGACATAACTGACTTATCATGCAGCAGTGCTGGCAATCACATTAAGGAAGCTGATGATGTATAAATGACCAATTATGTAACAGATCCAAAAACTTATGCACAAATTTAATGGGTAGTTTATCTCTTGCTTTTTTACTATTCATAAATTTCATGGGGATTTCATCTCTAGCTTTTTTTATGTGATTGTCAAGCTTCTATTCAAAATTTTGATTTGCATCTTTAGTGATTTACTCATAACCCACACAGCACAAACTTCCGTGGGACGTCCCAAAGTCGTCCCGGGACTAAGCTTGGACGTTCGGGACACGCATGGGACGTCGCTAGCAATTGCACGCTATGTATACTGTGTGTCTAGTTTCCCAAATGCTTGTTCAATATCAATAATAAATTAATAATAGTATCCATGTTGTGGCCTAATGCGGCACCAAAATTGGTGTAATCTTATTTTTTTCAATCAAAGTTCAAATTGCAATCAAGGAATATCTCTCAGAATACATTGCTTATTTTGACTATCTGTTAAGGGGATCGTGTTTGGAAATTGCATTGCAGTCTGTCACTGTCTGTGATTATGTATGTATTGCTGATTCCATTCACTGAATAGGACCCCAAAAATCACTCCACTTTCCCTTGGTTGCACAGTCTCATGGGGTCTCATGCTTGGGTCCGGGTCGGGCTCAATCTGAGTGCGTACCTCTTGCCCCTAGAAAGGGCAGAGAGGGAGGGTGGAGGCGTTCCATGGAGGGGAGGGAGGGTTCAATGGTTTCCAGATGTGGAGAACAAAACGGGAAGGACACTGGCCGGCATTCTGCCACTGTATTCTCAGAGCCCTCCAGAAGTTTTAATGGCGAAGACCACCGAATTTGCGCTTCTCGAAGCTAGTTTACTTACAATACAGCGCGCATAAGCTGGATTGTTTCCCTCCTTTTTGTCATTGCAAATATTGAACTCTGGGTAAGTAACATTAGTTCAGTTAATCACCACCCTACCATAATGTTGAATGTGGATATTTTCGTCTAGAAGATTGAAAGGAATTACTGTTTTTGACTAAGCTCGTCCCATAAACTATGTCTGAATAAAGAACACTTTGATAGGATGTCTTATTTTTATTTTACCAGAAAAAGTTCACTAGAAGTTGGAAGTAGATCTTGTGTTTCATGTTGGAGTTAAGTTGGTATTGACATGTTGGTGTTTATCGAGGATAAACTTTTGAAGTTGAGTCATTCTCACTCAACTTCGTTTTCATGCACTCCTAAGCTCTATATGCACCGTATTCATTTTCTACTTGGTCAACTTCCCACGCCGGTATTGTAATATCACAGTCAGTGATAAAAAGTGTGGAATAGTTCTCACTCACTGTTTGACTTATTATATATCATGATGAAATCTTGTTGACCTTTTTATAAATTTCAATGTAAAATTGAAAAATCAGGTGGCTTAGAGTAGGGGCGTGGATTTTGTAAAATTCATGTTTTTTTAACGTTAGTCGAATATTACATCCTAACAGTTTCTTCAAAACGAGAAAAAAACATTCGTATGTTTGGACATTATAACATGTTTCACACTGCGTTGGTTCGAATGTTACTCTAACATTCGAATGCTGATAGGGTAGATATGATTTGTAATCTCAGGAGAAGTATTCAGTGGTCTTTTGGACTGTGACAACTGGTTCGACCTTTGCCATGGGAACATTATGTATAGTTTGATGTGCTTTACATTAGTTGATGTATAATTTGTTGGGCTTTACATTAGTTTAACGCTGCAGTTTTATTGTGTTGATCTGCTTTTAAAACTTGTGAAATTCAGATTTTTATCTTAAGCAGTAATTTAACAGGACTACTATCCTGTATTTTACACAAATAAATGCCTTAAAGGTCGAAATTTATCATAAATTCTGCAATTAATGGATATGGATAAACGAAGTTCATGGAGAGGATAAGGACAGCAAGGTAAGGATGATATTGTTGCCCAGGTTGATCAGATTTGTTTTTAAGTGTGATCTCGGAGAATCCCAAGATGATGCCCGAAATGGTCCAAGGTCATGCGGTCATGGGACATCACGGGGATGTCCCACCAGGACATCCCGTGGATGTCCCGCGGGAGCGGACATGGAATGTCCCGGATACATCCCTTGGATGTCATTGAGACATTGTGGGAGCTCCCAGGGACGTCCATGGGACCAGGCCTCTTCCCGGCGGGACGTCCCTGTGCTGTGTGGGAAATTGGTGAATCTAGTTGATAAAGCACTTTTTTACTTCGACTGAGTTGGGTTATGGATTTTTGTCAACATCTTTGGCTGAAAAGAAGACTTCAATTCATACCTGAATAAGGTGCTTTAAGATATACGGCAATTATGGCTACACATACATTACTTAGAACTAAGTAATACTGCCAATTATCCAACATTTAATCAACCAATCATTTGAATATCTGATGATCAGTTCCAAAAAAATCCCCTTACTTACACTTCCTTTCCATCCCCTCTCCTCTCCACCCACTACCATTTTTATTCGCACTTCTACATCTACATAATATCCTACAAGCTGATTCATGGGTATGTGGCAGGGGGTGTTAGTTCACCAGCCATGTAAAGATGTAAGTTTTTGAGAGATGAAATGGTGACATGTATTATAGGAGTGTATTTAGTGGAGCTCAATTTTAACTGTGGTCGTTTATTCTTTACGGAAAGAACGAGTTTTTGTACCTATCTGTTCGGCAATGTATCTCTCTTATTTTATCACTTCTGTCAGACCTAGAGATGTAGTGTGCACACTTAAAGCTAACGACCACATTCAAGTCAGCAATTGTACCCACACACAATATTTTCCTGCACCAGGCTTTTCAATTACGTAAATGACTGTGTTGCATTAGAGTTAGTCCCCTCAATAACTGCTCAGTGTCAGTGTGACCACAGTATTCAAGCCAATATTGCTTCTGCAATAGTTTAGCATTAACTACGTATCCTTCAGCAATATAAATGATTAAAAATAAATCTTATTCTTTGGGAAAGCAGAAGCACTTTGTGTAAGACATGTCGAAGAAAATTGAAAGGGCATGAATCCTTCACATGCTGTGGCACAGAAAGAATCCCATCACAAGCAGAGGGGAGATTATCATCATCATCTGTTCAAGAATCGGGGAGGTCAACGACTTTAACATGCTTTCTTCCAGAGCAAGCTGAGTAAGCACACACATGAAGGACTTTTAACTATGGAGGGGGAACTACTATACATCACAGATGAGGTATGTGACAATGTAGCACCATCACACAAATGTCATATATACACTGTGGGTGGAGTAGATATAAAATCTTCATACACAGTTAAATATTTAGGAATTACCTTAACTTCTGATATATTGTGGGGAACACATACAAAATATATGCGACACAGCATTAAAGAAACTAGGTTATGTTAAGCATATAATAGGAAGGTCCTCGGAAGAAAAAGTAAAAGAGAGATTCTACTTTGCTCTGGTTAGGCCACACCTCGAATATGCCGTGAGCATTTGGGACCCTGGTCATAAAGATTTGACCAAAAAGTCAATAAAATACAAAGAAAAACTGCACGCTTCATTAAGAACTACTATGAGTGAACATATATGTTTCACAACTTTTATATGGCTTGAAGTGGGAGCCCCTAGAGACTCGGAGGCTACATCTGAAGCTTAGCTTGCTTGAGAAATTCAGAACTGGTGTGTTTCTGAGCAACACACAGAATATAATCAAGATGCCTCACTACATCTCTAGATCTGACAGACGCGATAAAATAAGATAGATACCATACCAAACAGAGAGGTATATACAAAAACTCGTTCTTTCCGTGCACAATAAGCCACTACAATAAAAACTGAGTTCCACTATATTCACTCCCATAATACACATCACAATTTCGCCTCCTAAAACCCAATCCCTTACATGGCTGGAGTCCTAATGCCCCCTGCCAAATGCCTATGTGGTGGTTTGCAGGGTAGTATGTAGATGTAGTAATACCTTGAGGTGGAGGAATTGGACTCTGAGACGCTGTAGTCACGTAAGTGTGCAAAAACCACCTTGACGAGAGTCCCAGAAGTTAAAAAAAAGTGAAGCACATTTAGCCAATCAGCAAAGATTCCTTTCAACGAGTATTATATACTATGATTGTGCATTTTAATTCTTACTTATGAGCAAGTAGGTATATTAAAAAAGAATGCATTGCATACCTATTATTAAAATGCACATAGAATAGTATGTTCCATAGAATGTTCTACAAAATGATGGGAGTGCATTTATTGCATGTAACCAATAGACATCAATTTCAGTTCACAATTTATTTTAGAGAAGTAAATGGAATGATGATCGCCTGATAAACAGAAGCAATTTCTGGCAATGAACAAAGTAAATTTTCCAAGAAGCAATTCATTGAGTAAGCTATATGGATTGTTTTTCACAGAAGGTTATTAGAATTATTCAAATCAATATCCACTAGAGGAGAAAAAGGGAAAATGCAGGCAATGAGGAAAATAAAACAGTACCATCAAATATTATTCTTTAATGGGCGTATAAAAATACTCCGAAAAGTCTTTGAAATTAACAATTTATTTTTTTCAATTAAATAGCAAAGTACAACAACATTTTCGAGTCAATGAGTCATAAATGAATATTGCGTTTCAAGAAGTGTTCATATCATTATTGATACAGCTTTTCAGGCAGTATACCCGTTACTATCAACAGATACATTTGATCAGTGGCAGATATATAAATATAAGGTGTAATACAATATACGCACGTAAAAGGATGCTGAATTTGCTGAAAAGCAAATCTCATACTATAAATGCTTCAGTATTGGACCTTCCTGAAAACATTTTTCACTATTTACAACTTCAGTAAATCTCACTTCTCCCCGCCCCCCCTAAAAAAACATTAAAATTACAAGGTATATTGCCAACATTATCATTGACCGAGTTTTCAAATATATGACTCCACTCTTATAAGTTCACTCACACGCAAAAGAAGCACTCTTTTTGTTTTTTTTCAGACTCATGTCTTTTCTCTGCTTTTAAGGAACCTTAGCAACATCGCAAAATCCAGGGGGAAAAAACAAAGGCTTTGTACAAAAGTATCGAATGATACTAACATACAAGATGCACTCATTAGTCCAACAGAGCTTGGTCGAAGGTAAAAATTACTTATTAGTACTGCTTCCATCTCAAAAAGTTTTCAGCATGCTAATGCAAAATAATGTATACCAATCTATACATTTCCTCATCCAGAGAATTCTACAGCCTAAGCTGAATGAATTACTTACTCTGCTCTATCACCACTCGACAGCAATACCAATCCCACAGAAAACAGGGATTTCAGTAAATACAATCACTTCAATAATAAAGTAGGAGAGGACTAAGTGACTCACTTAGAGGGGTTAAGGGAAAAAATCATTGCATCACTAACCTTAAAATGAATTATCTATTAAAAGATCACATCATAACATTCACAGCAAAAGTTTTCCAAAAACTTTCATTTTAAGCTCAAATATCATACCTTAAGTCTTACAGAAATGAGGCAATAGAGCCTCCAGTGCAGTTAATAGAAGTACCTAATATTCATACATCAAAAAGGAAAGAAAAATTATACCAACATTTCATTGGCTTATTACGATCAAAACATATTAAGGCAGTTCAGTGATATTCTAAAACCATAGAATGAACATGAAAAATGAGATGAGGACAGCAAAAATTGGCGACATACAATACACACAGAAACATTAAAAAAATGATTGTCAACTAAAGTGCTATAAACAGCAAACACAGGCTTCTACTAAGGCAAAAATATCTTTACCTATAATGAATCTCATTCGCCAGGCCGTGACAGGCAAAAAAATTGATGTCAAGCCGAATCAAATCAAATACATTTTTCCAATGATTAATGACCTCGAAAATTACATCACAGCCGTTAAAGTTTGACAATTTCATCATTTCTACTGTTCTGGTACATCATCAGCACACTGGAGAGATGAACTGATGGGATTTGGAACACATAATCAGAGTTCCACACCTGCACCACATGATATCTCCTCTTCCGATGACCTATGATGAAAAATACATAACAGATGAAATCAACACCATTTCTCTTATGACAATACCATATTTTTATATACTTTAGGTAAAAGATGAAGAATATCCTTTACTGAAGAATATCCTACTCAGAAAATTTTAAGCACAGGCACAATTTTATACAAAGTAGTGCAGTGCAAATCAGGGATTTTCATTTCGAATTGAACAGAATTGAATCTCCCAATTAAATTTCGAATCAAATCATAACGAATTATTTTTTATACTCGTTAGCGAATCAAATCACCCTTAAAAAAATTCCCTTGAGAATTGAATTCTAAATAAAATGCTTAAGTTTATGCAGATTTAAAGTAATATAGATTTTCACTATATTTCAGGGCCTTACATAAGCTTATATATTTAAATAGTGGCGCAAGGTGTGAGGAAAACATCATCTAAACAGACAGTGCGCAATTTGGGGATGAGTGCCATGTTTGAATGCATGTAACAATTCGAAGACGAATCTATCTGATTCAAATTGTAGCGGAAAGCCATCTGTTAGGGCCCCATGTCATGTTTGTAACATTTAAACGAGTGGGTTTTCTTTTTACCATGTCGAGGCCGTGTCGAGGAATCGATGATTCTGATACCTCGACGTGGTCTGATGTACGGAGACTGTTTAAAAGAGGACAAGAAGGGGATCATTGACTTGAGTTGTGTGAAGTGACAGGACCGGAGCCGAAAAGTGAGACGAGGAGGTGCCTGTGAACTTGGACTCGGTAGAGCAGGAGGAGAAGACATTCGGCAGTTAAGCGGCCAGATAAGTACATTGTGCCCGTATTTCCCTGTGTGAAAGGTTGTTCTAGTGAATCCCAAAGAAGAACTCCCTCACGTAAATCCCCACCTGGTGTTGGCAGGCTGGAGAGGGGCACAAGCAGTTCGAAGTTCTTTTCTTTAGTTTCGGGACAATCATCGGCTAAATCTCGAATATTTCTTTTGCTGACGCCAAGCGTCGTATGTATCTCGACTGCTCCAATGCGAGCACTTGTGCGACTTTTTTTTTTCATTCTCATTCTGGAGTCATTTTGGAGGGTGTTGTCCCGGGGCCGACCCAATAGGCCTAGAAGTTGTTTTTTGTTTTTTTCTCTGTCAATAAATTTGTGATTTTGTAAGGTGTCTTTCTAATTAACCATCTTCACACCATTCCTCTCGAAGGATGGACCCCAACACCCGTACCTGTGACTTATACCACGCTCGACCGCGCCTGCGACCCGGAAATATTGGACCGCGTGAGCCTGGGAGGGACGGTCACAAAATATTACGAATCATTTGCTTTCGAAGAATCCAGATTCGCAGGTGAACTAAATTGAATTAAGCCTGGTTTGAGTCGATTCGATTTTGAAGCATTCACACAGCTCTACTGCAAAGTAGATGAAAATGACTGGAATTTTTATACATTCTGTACTGTCGTGGATGCAAGTATGATATTCTCCCGCCAATTCTACATAGGTACTCAAAGAGGTAACGAACATTTCACTTTAACAACAATTCCCTATTATCTTTGCCAAACATCATCCAGTATTTTGTGTGCCATCCTCAGATGGTGCTCCTAATTTTGGCAACTAGCCATTTCTAGAATATGTTTCACATTGACAACTGCAATCATAGAATACTGTGGATATTTCCATCTATGTCATTTACTACTTCTGACGATATAATGCAGATGAACGTAAAAGGTGTTACTTTTTTGGGTGCGTCAGACAGACACAGCAGCATCGACAGGAGATTGACAGTAAGACGGACTACGAACAGTTTTTTTAACATTGCCTCAGAAAAATAATGAGAGTAAAGATGAAAGCCATGAAAAAGAAATAGAAAGCATTTGTAAAGGTCAAAAGATGTAAGGCAAATATGAAGTTTTTAGCATCCATGGATGACTTGGCATTGCAGAAAAATAAAGGACCCTATAGTTCTACTAAAGATTTAGAATATAAAAATAAGAGAGAAGCATAAATAAATATGAGGTTTCAAAGATTGAGAGAATATATGATAAGAGTATTTTGAAGATGCCAGAAAGATGGAATTAGCACTGAATGTGGAATATCTCCAACAATGGTCCAACAAATTGTCTTGAAATTAACTTCTAATAAAGATAAAACACTTCCCTTTCAAATTCATTAAGGATATTAGTGAAATAAGCTTTAATATGACTGATGGAGACTGTAATTAAAATTGACATGTTGGAAATTGTTTCAGTACTTTAAGATCAAATCTGAAAAAATTTGTACCATAATGTCTGCACCAACTCTATATGAATGAAAAAATATGCACCAACTCTAGCTATTAGATGCCAGAATTTCTCATTCACTGCAATATTACATTTAGAGATAAAAATATTGTTCAAAAGCAAAGCTTTGACAAAAGAATAGCTACCCAGGGGTATCATTAACTCCCTGATTTGTCAAATACCATGCCCAGGGTGCAGGAAACAATATTCTGTTGGCTAATCCACATTAAAAATTGCATCAGGCAAGCTTGGAGGCTTGGAGGAATAACAACTTACACTTATAAAGAAGATGATGGAAACTACAAATAGCACCCAAGGCAGTCCGTTGCAGAGAAGACAATCCACGGGATATAAAAGTGTCCCGCGGGTTATTGGTAAAAAACAAAACCATTTGATCTTCAAGTTCCTTAACTAAGTCCTGAAAATATAAATAGCATTTAAAAATAAAACCATAGCTACTCTCAGGACATTTAGAGAATGATGCATTTTCGTATGAAGAATACTTATATGCCAGATCCAACTATCTCAAAATCATGAGTACAGGTGATCATGAATCAGGTCAGTTCCACAGAAATAATAATAGTGAAAAATTCATTAGAAATAACTTGCCTGAGATATTTCTCCACTTATCAATGAGGTACGGATTGACTCATCAATCCCTAAAAGATATTTCTTCTCCAGAAGAGAATGTTCCGAAGACATTAAAGCAGTCTTTGAATTGAAGCTTCTTACATTTCTCAATCGTCCATTTCTTTCCTTTTCAGCCCTGCCAAAGCTTGGATCAAACTTCTCAAAGAAATCTTCACACCCATAGCTGAAAGCCTGACAGAAAGAAGTTCAATAAAATTAGAAACATTTTACAGACAATGAGATTCGCAACACACTTGATAAAGTTGTCTCGTAGTTTCCCGCGACGTTTTGAATGCGATGATTTCTCCATCTTTCGGGTATTCGCCGCGTTGCTTGTCATGATTGACGACAGTTTCGCCCGGATTCCACCAGGCGTCTTCAGGTCGAAGTGCCGCTGTCAGCGTTTTGGCCGTGCTTATATAGCTCCTCGAACTCCCGCGCTGTGCTGTGATTGGTCGGTTTTGGGAAAAGTCTCTTCCATGTTTTTGTCAGGTGGTATCCATCGTCCCTATTGAAATTTCCAGGCGTTTTTGCAATTTCAATTGATTCTCTTATCAGCCTGGGATAATATCTTTTTTCTTTTGCAATTATCCTAGCTTTGTCGAAAAGAATATCGTGTCCGGGTTCACTCCAAGCATGCTCGGCGACTGCTGACTGGCTAAATTTCTTATTGAGGGTCGCCCTCTTGTGCTCCTGCAGGCGGATCTTCATGGACCTGCATGTCTCGCCGATATATGATTTCCCGCATGAGCAAGGGATGCGGTATATCCCTTCATGGAGATTCGGCGGTATCTTGTCCTTTGGCCTTGGAATGATTTGGCTTATTTTGGATACGCAGTTGAATCTCGTGACAATATCCTTCTTCTTCAGGACTCTGGAGATCTTCTCGCTTGTGCCGGCGATGTATGGTATGATGGCATGAGATGCGGACTTCTCGGGTTGTCGTTCCTCCTGGTCTAGCGTCTGGTGGCGTTTTTCTATAATGGCGGCCCTTTTGAGGACCATTTCTTTCTTGTACCCATTCATCTTCAGGGATGTCACGAGGTGTTCCTTTTCCTTTGTCAAAGATTCTGCATCCGATAGTTTGTAAGCGCGATGCAGGAGAGTCGCCATCAGTGAAGCCTTCTGAGATGGATGATGGTGTGACTCGGCGTTTAGGTAGCGGTCAGTATGCGTGGCCTTCCTGTGTACTGCATGGCCGAGACTCCCATCGATCCTCTTCTTCACCATCACGTCCAAAAATGGGATTTGGTTGTTTCTCTCCGTCTCCATCCCACGGGAAGAAGCCCAGTTTGTGGTTAAGATACGTGGACGACACCTTTGTAATTTGGCCCCATGGACCTGAGGAATTGCAGATCTTCTTGGAGCACCTCAACTCACAGCATCCAGCGATACAATTCACGATGGAGACGGAGAGAAACAACCAAATCCCATTTTTGGACGTGATGGTGAAGAAGAGGATCGATGGGAGTCTCGGCCATGCAGTACACAGGAAGGCCACGCATACTGACCGCTACCTAAACGCCGAGTCACACCATCATCCATCTCAGAAGGCTTCACTGATGGCGACTCTCCTGCATCGCGCTTACAAACTATCGGATGCAGAATCTTTGACAAAGGAAAAGGAACACCTCGTGACATCCCTGAAGATGAATGGGTACAAGAAAGAAATGGTCCTCAAAAGGGCCGCCATTATAGAAAAACGCCACCAGACGCTAGACCAGGAGGAACGACAACCCGAGAAGTCCGCATCTCATGCCATCATACCATACATCGCCGGCACAAGCGAGAAGATCTCCAGAGTCCTGAAGAAGAAGGATATTGTCACGAGATTCAACTGCGTATCCAAAATAAGCCAAATCATTCCAAGGCCAAAGGACAAGATACCGCCGAATCTCCATGAAGGGATATACCGCATCCCTTGCTCATGCGGGAAATCATATATCGGCGAGACATGCAGGTCCATGAAGATCCGCCTGCAGGAGCACAAGAGGGCGACCCTCAATAAGAAATTTAGCCAGTCAGCAGTCGCCGAGCATGCTTGGAGTGAACCCGGACACGATATTCTTTTCGACAAAGCTAGGATAATTGCAAAAGAAAAAAGATATTATCCCAGGCTGATAAGAGAATCAATTGAAATTGCAAAAACGCCTGGAAATTTCAATAGGGACGATGGATACCACCTGACAAACACATGGAAGAGACTTTTCCCAAAACCGACCAATCACAGCACAGCGCGGGAGTTCGAGGAGCTATATAAGCACGGCCAAAACGCTGACAGCGGCACTTCGACCTGAAGACGCCTGGTGGAATCCGGGCGAAACTGTCGTCAATCATGACAAGCAACGCGGCGAATACCCGAAAGATGGAGAAATCATCGCACACTTGATAAAGCTTAAGTATATACAATTGTCAAATGAAACGTATGCATAGTAAGTGATTGAGCACGAGATCAAGCACCAGCTACCCAATAAGGAACAAAACTGAAGCAATGGCTATAACTTTATTGCAGCTGTTTGATATTTTGAAACAATTGTGTGAAGTTCAAAGTGGAAAAATCATTCACCTGGACTGGGAATCGAACCCAGATCCCTCGATTTCGCACAGAGTGCTCTAACCTTCGGATAGTTCCGTAGTTTTTTGAAAATGTCAAAAGTAAACACCTTTGTGTTTAAAGTTGGGCTTTACCCCCTGGACTGTAGTGCTTAGCACTCACATACCGGTACCTCTGGCATTACATGCACAGTACCTGAGAGGACAACTTGTTCCTTAAAGCCCCCATGAGATTCACAGTGGAAGAGGATGTCTGGGTAGCTAAACTGATTAGAGCACTCAGTGCAAAATCGAGGGATCTGGGTTTGATTCCTAGTCCAGGAAAATGATTTTTACACTGTGAATTTCACACAATTGTGTGATCACTAGCAGGTAACTCCATTAAAGTTACTGTGTGGCTAGTTTCATAGTTCTTTGGATATGATTTTTTGATTTAGCTGGTAGGAGTTAAATATAAAAATTTATGTTACCTTTAATGAATAAATATTGCTGAATTTTACTTTGGTGTTACAAAAACAGAAACAAATGGCAAAAATAATAAAAAATTGTGACAAATAAATCATTAGTTTTATTTCCTGGATAATGGGCAATATCCTGAAACCAACTAAAAGCTTTTGGGGCAGTAAAAGGTTTCGAGCAAACAAACCACACCTCAAGATTGTTTTCATCTCTGCAGAAAAGTACTGATGACATACAAAAATACCCAAAACATTATCAGGCATGGGCATAGCCAATGGGGGGCATAGGGGAGCTTCCCCCTTAAATCAAGTAAATAAATGAAAGTATTTGACATAAAGTAGAAATAAGACATACTCAGGGAAAATTAACTTATTCACAATTGGTTTTGAATTTCCTTCAATATGGCCACACATTCCACAACTTAATTTATAAAGCTCTTCTCTCACAGCTGCAAGTGGGTGTCCTGCCCCACCCAAGCATTAATCCTCGCTACGTCCAAGGTATTAGGTATCATTTTGTGCAAGCAAACTCATCATCTTCTTTTGTGATTCATTCTTCCTAAAGGAGATATGTAAGCTGTTTCATTTAATTTCATACTGGAAAGGGATTTGAGAGGGGACAAATATCCATCGTCATTGACAAAAGTGACATTAACTGCTGTACCATGTGGATGTTCATTCATCATTTACTAAGTGATTGATAAATCAGAGAATGTGAAAAATGTTACATTTTCTTGGTCAATGACAGTAAGTAGAAATTACATTATGGCTAATATTTTCCTTTCTGAGAGTTTTTATTGATGAACAGAACAGGGAATGCCTTTAAGCAAGATGTACACATTTGAATATAAGTGATACCTTTATTTGGTGCAATTGAGAGGAGTTGGTTATCGTTGAATGCTGCAAGGATGCTGTGTGACTAAATGATTTTACTGATTTTTATCATGTTACAGCACAAGTTTGTGGGGTAATATTTGGTATGGCAAAAAATAAAGTTTATAACCAGCATGCAATTCTGAATTTTTCTGTAAATGACAGAAAACGCTTAAAGAAGATGAGTAGATATTTTGAAGGCAACGCTAAAAAATGTGCCCATTAGAGTATATTTTACTAGCTTGCCTTTGTAGAATGAATATTAGTTTTACGAATTCCCTATATTGGTACTTTTTTGGTTGTCTGTCATTAAATATGCTGTTCCTTATCTATTTATGAATTGGATTAAGAGGGTTACCTCCAACATTTCTCACCCAAAAGAAATATATTTCAAGATATAATAAAAAAGAGGATATCAGATAAAAATATCGACTGCAGAAATATTTCCTTAGGACTTCAATAGCTTTTTTTACTCCTTAAGTGGGCATCTCAACTTATATTTGGATTTAATTTATGAAGTAAAAGAGATGAAGAGCAAAAACTTCTTAACTCTTGGGTTTATCCATTTAAATAAGTTTAAAAATATATTTCAAAGTAAAGTAGCCATGACAATTTTCCTAGGCTATAGAATAAGTTTACATTTATTCCTTAAGTAATGTAATAACAATAAATTTTCATTCACTGCTTCAACATTAATTGAATGAGCAAGATTAATGTATGGTATACAAATTAACGTACACAAAAGCCTGTGCTTCATTGTTTTGAGGGCAGTAGCTACCTAAAATAATATACACCACTAAAATATGGTGATAGTAGCATACCAAGTTAGTAGCTCCTAGTAGCTTACAGGAAAGGACCTATGAATACCATTTTTAGTACACGACAAAGTACTCATAGAAGCTCAGTTAGTTGCCCAGCTAAAATATCATGCAAGATGTGCATCCAACCAGATGTACACATTCAATCAAGAAACAATGCATAACACTTCATAGAAAATTAGACAGCTAACAACAGACAAATAGTCACATTCTCTACATAAACCATCCCACCTAGGGATAAGACGTAAGGGAAGAAGAGTGAAGGTACCAGGGAGACAAATGTGCTTCACTCGTACTTCTCAAGTGATAGTAGGTCAAAACATGATTTATCTTGCTATCTGCTGTCCTTCAACCATATTTCTCATCAATAACTGATCCAACTTTGCCAACCTGCATGGTGAGTTTCACATGTCCTCACAGACCGACAGAGTATTGAATAAAAATGTGTACATCCACTGCGATAGGCATACAAAATCCTGCATACACTGTATCACGAGTGTATAACACAATGCAGTGACATAAATAATACACAAACTGAAAATTTCATGGCACAACACTGTTTGGAACAGTGTGGGGCAGAAAATTTTACTTTCAGGGACCTAGCTTTGGAATAGCCAAGGGATTTCCATAAGGACTCATCCTGGTGACAACTGGGTCGGCACTAGAACTAATTGCATCATAGAATGGCATCAAAGGGTCAAGTTTTGGTTCCATAAAAACAATTAGAAGTACAGCTCATGTTCAAGGTGAAGTAAAATCATAAGTTAACACTGGTGAGTGTTTTTTTTTAATAGGCTTCAATTATTTCCACAGTGAAAAATATTACTAAATTTGCCACTAAAGGAACTATACAATTGTGAACCACAGACTGATCTGCAAAGCTCAAGAAAAGTTAAGGCAACAAGTCTTTGGAATTTGTGAGTTCGAATTTGCAATGCAGGGAGCCACATATGCTCTTACTAGAGCTGTGCGAATGCTTTGAAATCGAATCAAATTGACATGAATCAGGCTTATCTCGATTCGATTCGCCCGAGAATTTGGAGGCTTCGAAAGAGAATGATTCGCAATATTCGAATCAGATAGATTAGTCTTCAAACTGTTACATGCATTCAAACATGGCACTCATCCCTGATTTGCGTGCCGTCCATTTAGAAGATGTTTTCCTCACGCGAAACAAAAATTTAAACGACCATACGTTATTCTGTGCTATTCTTTGTGCCACTATATAGATGTAAAAGCAAATGTAAGACCCTGAAATAGTGAAAATCTATATTACTTTAAACCTGCATAAACTTTTTCATTTTATTTAGAATTCCAATTTGATTGGCAAGCAAATTTTCTAGGGTGATTTGATTCGCAAACGAATATTATTTTTAAAAATCGTTTTGATTCCATTCAACATTTATGTGGGAGATTCGATTCGGCTGGGTTCGAAATGAAAATCCCTGATTCACACAGCACTAGCTCTGACATATTTGCTCAACACAAGGTAAATCCCTATCAAATCATCAAGGATGGGACACAGATGGGACAATGACAGGACACTGATGGGACACAATGCTGACGTCAACCAACCTCAAAAATTGAGCACTCTTCCAACAACTTTAACAGAGACCTGTGGCCCATTGGAAGAAAGTCATGAATGGTAGGGATGTGTAACTCCACCGGCCCTTTGCTGAGCAAATCAACGACTGAAAGAAGAAAAAAAATATTCCTTTCACCCAATTACACATGCTCAACCAAATTTCAGTTAATATTAGCTAAATATATAAAATTTCAATAAAATATACAGTTAGTATAATTAGGATTAAGTAACATGCACAAAACATATCAGCAAGAAGTTCAGCATAAAATTTTTATGATATGATTTCTAGGCGACTACCCCGATTGACTACCCTTAACTGAGTTATCGAGTTCCTTAAACCAATTAAAATATTCAACCTAATAATTATAATACATTTTACAGCACCAATACTAGTTCCTTTAAACCAATACAGCCTTAATTAGAAATAGTTTTACACTATAATATTTTTATCAGGACAGTTTTAACTGCCAGTTGGATATGGTGCTGACGGCCTTAGCCATCGATGCACCCTCATTAAAACTACTACAACTACGATATTCTTTTAGAAAAAATGATTAGTCTACATTTCTGCAAGTATGTACATATGTACCTCATACCTGACTCTTTCAACCTATTCACAAAGATAATGATTAGTAATATTAACAAGATTCATGTTTTGCTTGAGGGTAGCAAATAAAGAATTATATACTTTAACCTCCTCGGTCCTGGCGTATTGTATAAAATACACAGATGTTTGAATTTTTCCCACTCAGCAACACAAAATATTGGCAATACCACTTGCTGATAAGTGGCAGCATCATTAAGAAGCTTGATTCACAGAAATCATCCATCGCGTGACAGAGATATTAACTCTGCAAACATGGCTTACAACACAAAATGTAAATATGAAAAATCTTCCATACATAATGCTGGATATGTCTCGGGACTGAGGAGGTTAATATGACTGAAGTGATTATATAAAAATAATCAAATAAGTCTTTAACTTGACCCATTTTTTCATGCATTGCATTTAAAACTCCTGCAAAGGTTTCTTGTGATCACGAAAAAATTACGGTGGTGACAATATGACTTATTTTCACAAATAGTTGAGAAACCTTTTTAAATAGAAACCGTATGTTTTCTGATGAGATCTAGGCGATATAAATTTCTTATCTATTTAAATAATCACTACATTTACCAATCAAACTCAGATCGATTTGGCTGGTTTAGCTGGTATGGTCAATGCAATGTGCTAATGGGATCGATGGGAGAAGCGGGCTAACTCAGCCCACTTTCTCTGCCAGTCTGAGATTTCAAATCAACATGAACCAATTAAAATTGATATTTCAATCCATTTCACATTGGTAAACCAGGCGATCGGAGTCGGTTGGCTTAGAATGTTCTGATCAGTCTGAGTTCTCATCAATCTGAATTTGATTGGTAAACGTAGTGTATGTCTTTCTGTAGTGCATACAGCATACCATTTCCCATGTAAAAGGGCTGGTATTTTTCGTCAAATTCCTCTGAAGGTAATGCAGTAAGGGGCTGATATTTTGGAGTAAGGCAAAATCAAGGGATAAGTCCATGGAGGAAGACCCACGGAATAAGTTCATGGACCAAATAAAGAGCAAAGTACATAGGAAGAGATACCAGTAGGTAAGAAAACTAACCTTAGGTAGGGAAGAGAGCAGAGCTGCAGTCAACCAATCAATCATTGGAAGCATGGGGAATTTTTATTTAAAACGAGACCAACTTCATTGATTTCTAGGCGAAATGACATTTTGCTCAAACTACCTTAATAAAAATGATACTTTTTGAATGCTCTCAATGCTTTTCGCCTGCAATAATGGGTTACTTAGGTGACCAGTGGTGAAATAGGAGATGGGATTCACTTATGTTTTCATTCCAGTCATGACCCAGTGGAATGACCCAGCTTGTTTCATCAGATGCATGTAGAATATAAATTGTTCCGGTATTAGAAATATAGTTCTCAAACACTACCAAAGCAGAGCACTATACATAATTAAACCATATTTAATTCCGTAAAAAACTACAATAATTACTGCTCAGGTAATTAGAAGTGGAAACATGGAAATATGCACTGGAAGAGGTCTCAAAATTAGGGATGAGTCGATTCAACTTTTTTTCGATTTCGATTCTTTCAAATCGATTCCAGATTCTCGATTCTGATTCCATTGATTCTATTTTGAAATAAAGGAGTGTGATATTGATATACCAGTAGCGTACCACTATTATTTAAATTCAAGAATTAGCTGGAATAAAATAACAAAGACAATTAAGTCGCCAAAAAGTATAGTTATTAATAAATAGCAAATATATTCTCAGCTTATTGAGGTAAATAAAAAGTACAAATTGATAGCCTACACCCAAAATTACTGAGACAAATATGATGTGATAACTAAAATATGTGAAATATGAATGAAATTTTTCATATTTTAATTAAAAATTACAACACAACAATGCATAACTATATTTTATTTAGGAATTTGAAAAACAAATAGTTTCCATGTGTAATAAATTAGTTGATTGGTATTTTAGGTTACAACTGTGCAACTTTTTCATATGGAAGACCTTTAAACGCTGAAAATGAAATTTGATTTGAATCTTTTTCAACCTGGAATCGATGGAAACGGAATCAATCTTAGGCGATCGATTCTCAATACCGATTCTATGCCTCAGAATTGGTGGAATCGAGAATCGAAATTTGGAAGCGACTCATCCTTACTCAAAATCTATATTGAGGACAACCAGAAGTTTTTACATCATTATGACCTGTCAGTCATCATCCCAATTGGCTCTCCCATGTCCAAAACTGAAGCTGGTCTTCAGCTTTGTCTGGTGAATCATTTTTCATATTACCTCACGTCACAGACTGCATGACCAACTCATAACTGGATTCAATCACTAACTTCAAGTAAAAAGTAACTAGTTTGTTCATCCATTAAAAATGGTAGAGATCACAGGATTTTTGTCAAAACAAGAATACATTACAAGTATACTTCAGATATAACCAATACATTACGCAATCAAATTACAAGCAGCAAACCTCAGAAGCTAAGCTCAAGATTTTAGAAAGGAATGCCAAAATTTTGCATTGTATTCATTTTGTAACTTTTTCACCATAATTTTTTCTTTGTTTTCCATAAACATGTAATTATTTTAATAGGGAAGAATCTCCAAGAGCCATAAACAAAAAAAGCTTTTCGCTTATGGCTTTAGCAAATTCTTCCTTATTATATTATTCAAACCGCAACAGCTCACTTCTTTATTATTAGATAATTAATTTCATCAATATGAATTATTAATATTTATGAATCTTTAAAAATTGTCAGAAAAGGAGTCAGAAAAGATCCAGATTACAAATGAAATTGGCTCAAATTTTTAAATGTGAGTGTTCTCGTTTCAGATTATCACTTTATCGTGAGTGGTGTAAAGGTGGAGAATAGTTTTACGGTTAGTTTATGGACAGCAAAATGAATTTGATTATTTGTGGCAGAAGTGTTTACTACTGATAATGCCATGCCTTGATTGTGGAAAACATATTTCAGAGAAAAATAGGCATCATGAGGCTAATTTTTCAGAGACTCATAATTGAGTTTTACAGGAGGAATACATTTGTTTATTAAAACTCAAAAAACAGTAACTAAGGCCTTTACATTGAGTTCAATAAACAGAATAAATTTAAAAAACAGTAGAAATAAGAGTAAAAATAGAGAGAAATATTCAAAAGATATAAAAATCAAGTATGAGACCAGGATGACATGAAGTTATGCATTACATTTCAGTAGGGAGGAAAAGACTTTCTGTGATGAGAAAAGGTCAAGGGTAGGGTGACTATTAGTTAGGGCATTGAATGATGAAGGTCATAGCGAAAGGACCCATTTGTGATGGAGTGCAGGAATTTAAGGCCTAAAGTCGGCTGGCTATGGGATAGGCGTGATTGGCCAAGAGATGATAGGATTTCTTCATGTGAGCTGTGTCTATAGGAGAGCATGCAATGAGGTTAAAGTTTCAAATGTTAAATGTTCTCCTCATGTTAAAGCAGATTGTCTCTAGGCTGGAGTGCCCTGTTTTCCATAGGCCATTATCAATCTCATAGTATATTGACAGTTCATCCACAAATTGATAGAGAAATCAGTCCTATGGCCCAGAGACCACTTATAATTGTAAGGAGCATACACCAAAAATCCATTTTATGTCTTTTCCTTTAGGTGGCTTATATCATTTCAACTCAAAGCACTCCTATTATGAAGATTTATTCCAAATTTTTAATGCCATGCTATAAAAATCAAGCAAAATAATGTGATCTGGGTAAATTGTTGCTTTGATGTTATGCACACCAATATAAACTTTGGTACAACACTTGATGAGACTGGTTACATTAATCATGTATCACTAAGGGAAAATATCGACTAAGATTTGACTAGAAATTTCACACATCTGTACATCATATAACATAAAAATCAAAGCAATAACATTGAACCATTGTCTTGAAAAACACAAATCATCTAAATATAAAATAAAACCAACTTTCTCCTACCTAGGTCTAATCTGGTTGGCATTAAATCAAGTACATATCCCATGAAGCCATTCTATTTTTCACATACTACAATAAACAAAAGTAGCATGACTGGCCTTGGTGATATGCACTAGTCTTAAGAAAAATTCAGCTTAAAAACTTTTGCATTATCTCTTAGACCAGAGAAAAACAAAGCTTTTGGCCTCACAGTTCTCATACTGCCTTCGTTTTCGTCTCCCACACCCTTTAGCACAAACAACAGAGGTCGATGTGACTATTGCAAAATTTCCTAGTCTCTTTTGCACAGTGCGAGGAACAGGAGAGGTATCTCCATCCACACTCTCAGTCTCCGACACAGGAATGCTGAAATACAAAAGTCCAGTCATAATTTTTTTGTCGAAGATTAATGAGTTACTTGCACTTGACTAAGAAATAGGGAGAGAAAAGTGATGGCATTTACACCATAAGCACCTCTATGATTTGCAAGCTCCGAAAAACCATATGAAAATTAACCCAACGAACTCCAAGGTAATTACTAATTAAGAATTTCATCTTCTTCCGTTTCTTTTTCCAAATAAATTCACATCCCACTGATATCGATCCCTTCTCTCTATCACCAAAAAACTTCACCACCTTGGCCACAACACATCTTTCCGCAAATAAACAGTGAACCTAGACAGTAATAAATTTAAATCAAATCTACAGGTCACCTTAGTTAAGTTTTTTTGTTTTCGTTGTTTAAACCTGCATGTATTGTTTGTTTTTGTTACAAGTACACTTTCAATTGGCAACACTGATGATGGAGACTATATATTCTATGAAATAGAAGATAAAAAAATTTTGCCGCAAAATGGACAGCTGTCAATATTTCTGCAATGACTGAAGGGATAAGCAGATTAATAATCTTTACAAGGGGATTTCATCACAGTGAGACTTATAATCATTAACACAACTGCATAGAGAACTGCAGAGCACTCAATGATCAGGGTTGGTAAAGACCAGGGATTCTGAAACTCGAGGACTTTACAAGGTTATTCAGCACAAAATTTTCATTTTTCTACGTAAAATTATCCATTATTTTGAAAGTGTGTATTACATAAAAGGTGTAATTATACCAGCACCCCATATTTACTTAAGTACTATGGGAGGAGATAAGTTTCACAACATATGGAGTGCCACCTATATCACTCCGGGGAAAATTTGGCTTCCTTCCTGATGAGATATTACTCTTAGGTCAATGAGGGTAATTAAAATGCATTACGGTGGAAAATTAATCGCAATCGACAGATTTTCTGCGACTAGCCAACACAGCATGTAATTTATGAAATACAAATTAAGGTGAATTAAAAAATCTCATATGGATTTGAAAAATTCTATTTACTCCTCTCGTTTTCTCTGTACTTAGGGGCATTATCAATTGCTTAACACCTCACTCTTAAACACAACACTTAATAGAGCTAGAGCTCTACTGCCTCATTTAGGCAAGGAACTTTAAACCTGTCCACACACCAACAGGGTGACAAAAATGGCTTACCACAATCATTGAAAAGAATCAGATTTTGACTTGGAAAAGCAAATTTCCAGGCCAATCTCTCATTTCCCATGACTTTTCCAGGTTCACTCTCAATTTCAATGGCTTTTTCGGGTATTCCAAGTCTATATGAACCTAGAGTGATTCACAATCATCTCTCACCATTTTCAAACATAATGAAGTGAATACCCTTTCACCTTATCTTCTAACGTTTTCACCAACCAAGCCACACTCAATTCATTTTTTTACTGTCTCCCCAAGCTGGAGTATAATTTTTTTAAACCATTTTCTAGTTACAGTTTTTGCATTTTTGTTCTCTTTTGCCTATTATATGTTCACTATGAAATGGCTTCATGCTGGGGGTGACCTTCTATTAAAATGATTACAATAAAAAAGCAGTCATAAGTCATTTGCAGATGTAGCTTACAGTCACTAATGGAAAAAAAATCAATTAAACCCTAGCTGGAATGGGTATCAACGTGTTTTAGACAGTGCTATCAGAATTAATGCAAATCTCGGCTACTAGGAGATCAAGCATTAAAAAAATCGCACAACTTGAAACCTAATCTTAGACATCTCTAAGATATAAAATGCTCCACGAGAAAAAGAAATAAATAATGTACATACTGCTCACAAAGTCTCAATATGAGTAAAACTAAAGTAGACTTACAAGACATACAATTCCAAAATTCAATTCAGGAATGTGAGTGCCTTTTTCGCTCATGAGCTAAAATGGAACACACACATCAATGCATTGAGCAACCCAGACAAACACACCAGCCAGTTTCCATAGTAATGAAAATAAATTATTCAGCCTTTCAATGCGATATAATGGCAAACTGTAAATTAAACTTTAATCTGGTTAATAAACACATAGAATCTTCGTTATTTTGCTCAGGATTCGGCAAAATATCTTTTTAAAAATTAAAAAACCAGGAGCAGATTATGCCTATAAGTTATTTTTTAAATGTTAATACTCTGCCCATTTACCTTTGTTTCTTGTTATACACTCAATATTTCTCACAACCAAAAGAACACTTAGCAATTGAGGAGACTAAAAATATCTCCTCGTTTGCTTGGTTCAACATTCATGCACGGATATTAGTTAATATCTAAAGTGAGCCAATTATTTGACCGACAAAAAGGCGCTTAAATTTGTCTACATTCTCTCACAAAGTTATCGGGTCAATTAGAATCTCATCAATCAACTATGTTCATTATTTTTGGCATATAAACAGGCGATCATTCAAAATTTATTTTTACGGCGCTCTACATTTTATGGAATCACTCTTAGAGAGAGGTCAATTATAGGTAATACGGCAACAAAATTCACTCAATTATATAAATTATAGATTCAGCCGAAGTCCAACCACAGAATATTGCATACAGGATAAAATCGTAGCATCAAAATACTCAAATCATTTCAAGGTGAACTGCTAAGGAAGGGAAGGTCAACGTACCATTACAAAATGATACCTCCCTCAACACTATGTATTTAGAACAAGATTAGGCAATAACGACCTTATCAGTAAACAATATAATTTCCAAGGGATTTTGACTCACATCAAAAGATCTTCAATTGAGTCATTTGCGGCAGAAAGTTTTGACTCATTCGTCCTCGCAACGACCATATTCCACACACTTTACTGCTATTACCACGAAAACAACCACACGATCTTCTCTGAACTTTTCGCTGCTTTACGCAACAAACCACCCAAACCACCTTCCACCAAATTTACGCGAACTCCAACTTGGCATCAATGGAATCCACTGTTGTCTCTTCGCGTAAACAAGTACATGGCGCATGCGCTTTAAAGAGGGAGGGATAAAGGCCAGAATTCGAATGTCGTAAAGCAATGCTGAAGTTCCTTCACCATTTCCACACACATTCTCCGTCAAATACCGAGATGTTTATTAAAAATATTTAAATAATAGCACCTGCATTCAAGCGGTGCACCTTTGGAAAGAAATATGTTATTCAACCGAGTAGAAATAGTTAAATCCTTTTATTTTTCTGGTGAAATTTTACGCATCTCTCACGGAGCAGAATCGTAAGAAAGCACCTAAGCTTCGGAGGCCTAGCCTTTTATTGTATTCAGAATGAGTTTAGCTATTAGTACGAGACGGTTTTATGAGTAAAAGATAATTTGAATGCAAACATTGTGAGACCATGCAATCATAGTGAGTATTTATTAAATCAAAATTCTTTTCATGACGTGTATTCAAGGAATCTAAGGCTTTAAGCTCAAAGTAGTGCCTCATTATGGTGATTATGTCGTAGGTTAATTGATGTATGCGGTAAGCTCGCAACAGTCAATGCAGCATCAGCAGATTCTTTGCTGCTGAACAGGCTCAATCCCAGTAACTTTAAAATATTGTTTTTAAATAATCGTTTTGGTGCCCGCAGCTAGTTTCACTGTCATGTGCCCAAAGGCTTCTGCTTCAATTTTTAGATCTTTGGTAACATAATGTTTAATCTTGTAAGTTATCCCATGTTTCAGCATCTCATACTTGCCTGTTTTATCATATTGAGACAGAACTCATTCAAAGCAGGGATGCTTTTCCCACAAGGAGAGAGAACTTGAGATCCTTTACTTGACGGCTTTAACTTTTGAATATCTTTAAAATAAACAACAGAAGGCTTCAATATCATATTATTAAAACTGAACGGTACTTGTGAAAATATAGTGGTAGTAATTGCTTTGCAAATAGAAACTGCGATGAGTGAAAAAATATGAATCAGACTGACCAACCAATTCCCAAGGGATCAACAATATTTGAATCTGATCTCACAATGGATGCAAATCAGCAGCCTATCATCAGGCTGCGAATAAATTAAGGCTACCCAATGTATGTTCTAAACATTGGGTTATAATCATCTCTTTGTGTTGATAAAATGGCCCTAGATTAACCTTTGAAAGATGGTATTTAAATTCACAGTTGTGGTACAGCTGGCCAGTGTTTTTCCAAGTATTTAAATTCCAGTTGCAAAGCCCCCTTTTGTCCCGTGGAATTCATTTTCTGATGAGAGCAAAAGTTCCATCTCATGTAATAGAAGTTAACCTCTTTCATCCGAGACATTGATGGGAGAGTGTGAAAAGACAGCAGAGGCAATTTTATCTCATCTTAGAATATCCTATTTACCTGAAAGAAGTTTTCGTAAGTTATTCATTTCAAATATAAGGCTATAGGCTACACGTCACACAAAATGTGAACCTAGTAACCTTTTTTGAGGTAATCACAGGGTAGCTGAGCCATAATCAATTCATTTTGCACTCCCACCTACCTTCTTACCTCACCTCCTCCTATCTCCTTTCACTCAGCAAACCCCTCTGCATCATGACCCCCTCATCAATACTGCAGATTGATTATCACCAATTGTGATATTCATAAATATGCCACTAGATCGAAATATGATTTTCACATTCCCTAAATGAATAAAGCTATGACTCAAAACTCTGTGTTTTGTAAAGGAATAGTAAACGATGGTTTCAGACCTCACTCAGTGGAATTCCTTGATATCAGGGATAGAAGGATTAACTTTGCAATTCCACATTATAGGTGATGCTGCACTGTGGCGAAACCGGTCGTAAATAAATCTTGTACAATGTGGAATTGCAAAGTTAATCCTTCTATCCCTGATAAAGGAATAGTTTTGTATAATGCATTAGACAATGATACTGAGGTAACTCAATGCATGGAAAGTTTTCACTCAGAATTAAGAAGGAGGATTGAAAATAAAAGCCAGTCAAATGCAATTTAATGACTGTATGTAAAGTATTTTAACTATGTAAATGTGTGCCATCAGTGATTTCTGTTTTGTGATTTTGTGCATATTTGAACTGAGAGTAGCTATTTGCTAAATAAAAATTGGTATTCTAGGGGGCCTTACTAGCATTCAGGGTATAAAAATGATCCACTGGAACAACCATGGCCAAGTGCTCCGTGAGGCAAGTGATGAGGGAGTATGATCCTGGCAATTTGTCTTACCGCAGTTCTTGACTTAACCTTTATCTTCTGAGCATGTCTCTCTGGCACAATAATTGTGCCCCTAGAGTGCTGAGTGTGTTCGTTTGGCACATTGAGTGGACATTAAAAAAACCATGGACATTTAAAATACCCCATCCAGCAAGGCTTATGGCCATAGAAAAACCCAGTAATATAAAAGTTGTAGGCTCTGAGTTACTTTGAAGGCTAAGAGTCACAAGAAGGCTAAGCTGAAATTTTTGGTACATAATTGTGAGCGTATTCCTCCATGTGGAACTATCTCGTGACAAGGAATCACAGAGGTACTTATGCTCCTCATTTGTCTTGGAGCACAGGCCAGTGGAATGCCTGACACTTTACTCTAGTAAATGTCTTCTCTAGATGCTAGTTAACCCTTTCGCTGCGGTCAAACTTCAGAGACGTTCCAGCCCCTGTGCGGTGAAAAAGTGAACGGTACCTATCCTACGTCGGCACAAAGTATGCCTCTCGTTGCACCTGCAATTCAATAGTCACTCAAGATCCCCGGATGGGATTAGTAGAATGTATAACAATGAACTTGGTGAATGGCATTCGCGGAAAAAGAGAAAGTTCAGCAGCGTGAGTAGGAACAACCACTTGCCAACGGAACGTATGAGCTACGTTCACAGCAGTCAACCGGGCGAACGTAGCTACTACGTTCACAGCAGCGAAAGGGTTAAAGGTAATCATGACCCACATCTCAGTGCCATCTCCAATCATGGCTCATGACTGACTGTGTGTTTGTTTATTATACTTGGGATTAATGATTAAAAAATTGACAGTTAAATTTAATCGTGACAAAATTTGTTAATTTTTTTAACTTCTTCAATATTTGTCAACTTCCACAGTGTTAAGCTTAAAATCGATAACACCTTTGCAAACAATTAAATTTATTGTTACATTTCCTAAAGGTTTCATTTGCGTATCTTTGGAATATATAATCTTAATGGGGATAAGGATGATGATGGAAGGAGAAAGTTGTATGAGCCACCCAGAGCACTGACCCTGCTCAGACACCAACCCTGCAGAACAACCTTTTTTTGATTGGATTTTCTTACTCCAGGTTTTATATGTCTCACAATACCTTCAAAAATTATTTGGGAAATTTACTTGTAACTTTCATCACTTTCTTTTCAATTAACTTAAATCAGTTACTTTATTTTATTACCACGTTAATTGGATTCAGTATAGTTATTAGGGGTAAAACATTAACTTAAATCAGTGAACTTTTTTAGCAAACAAGTATTTTTATCAATGAAGATATTTTATGGAATAATATTTGATGTATGCTATTAAAATATAGGCCCAGAAGTGCATTCCCTATGTCTTGATCAGCATTTACTAATTTTAAACAATTTAACTGGTGTTGGTAACAGAGTTCTTGTATGATGAACACCCATGAAATTCTATTACAGTAGAAGGCTACTATATCAAGTTCATACAAAATTTGTAAAATCGCTCATTATAACCTACCCTTGTTATAACCATCCAGCTATTTTTTCAATGCTAACACCTTGAATCTTTGCTTCAAGTTTGGGTGAAACTGAACTCATGGGCATTTGGAACAATGTTTTCGTAAATGCGTTGAAACAATAGCAAAATTTTGAAGTTTGCTGGGGAAAAAATTGCTAACTAGTATCCAATTTATTTGTGTTCAGAATTTTCCATGCACTGCAAGATCTCCAGTGACATTTAGCGGGAAATTCCCATTGAACTGTCACTGGAAAAATATTGTGGCATATTTTGGTTAAATGGAATCATACTTTTGGTATTGGACTCATAGGTGCAGGGAATAGTTTGCTGTCAGAAAAAGGATTGAGGATGCTCTGACTTACTGATTACAAATGGCTTCATTTTGTTGTGCTGATCGCCCTTCATGCTCTATTTTTTCTGGAAGAAAAATTATGAAATAGAGCCGTCTCATCTGCTTTGCACACATCCTAAATTGGTAAACAGTTAGTACACATGTTTGTAAAGAAGATTTTAAAAATGAGGGAATTTTAAAGTGCTTAACCAAATTTCTCCCTTAGGCTATTAAATGCCAGTATCAAACTCAGAATGGACATCCAATTCTCCACAGCTTGAGCATTTACACCAGTACCTAATTTCGCCACTAATATGACAAAGAGAAATTCCTCTTCTTCTTTTAAATTGATTGACAGTCATCATCAATTGTGATAAAATCTTCTATACTCATCCATTATGCAAACTCTTCAGCTTCTGCTTTTAGAATGGTGCTGCTCATGGGAACTTCAATATCTCTTTGATGAATGAACAATTCAAATAGCACCGATTCTAATATAACATTTTATTACCTATCAAAGTTTCTCACTATTCCCCACAGCATTTCCCAGTTTAAAGGCAGTAGTAATTTTGTCTTTGTTTTCTATAATTTTGAACAGGGCGGAAGAAGTTACACAACATTGTCAGCCGATTTGCATCTTATTGGAATTTTATCTATTACATTCCTGAATGATTTCGATTTTATTAGCCAAATCCAATGACTTTCTTTCTTTTTCATTGTAACACTCTTGATAAAATACAGCTAACTTCAGCTGTAAATCATCCAATAGGGAAAAAAGCAGATCAACTGCCTCAACAATTTTCAATTTCTATCTTCCCCCTCCCTCCTTTTCTCCATCAACTTACCATAGCACGCACAGTTTCCAGTGACCAGTGCTTCGCCAAAAATTCCTGTGAAAACCCATCCCCTCCCTCTCTCTCCTAGGAGTGCTTATGCTTCTGATATTTACAACTCCGATGGGAAGGCCCAGTAATACATTCTGAGGACAACTGAGTCTCTCAGAGGCATGAGGGAATGGAGAGGGGATAGCAAAGGAGAATCACCTAGATTAGCCTCAAAATACACAACTCCTTCTGGGCAAGAAATTTTCCTAACTTTGGTAAATTATGTTAGTGACAGCAGATGTAAGGGCTGAACCTTAGTAGGGACATCCCCTACATACACATTAACTTAACAACCTGAAAGGAAAGCCGAGCCATCATCAATTTATTTCACACACCCTCCCTACCTTCTCAATCTGTAAAGAAATAGGTTTCTACTTTTTCATTGTATCTTTATTTGTGAGTTGTATGTACCTTTATTCATAATTAAGCCTGAATTAAATACAGTGGAAGGCTGTTATTACAAAGCAAGAAGGTCATTATAGCCAGTGATTATTTGGCCATTGTTGGTCACAATGCTAAAAGAATATGGAGTTTGTCAGTTATTACAAGTGGCTTGTTTTTGCCTGACCGCCATAATGAGTATTTTGCTGTGATTGTAGTATGGGTTACATTACTTGCGGGGATCATTTGTTACTTGTGAGACTAAGAAAGGTATACTGAGTATCAGCTGCAACCTATTACTTGGAAAGGTAAATCAACCTTGAGCAGACAAACTCCTAACTTCTATTTTGTTATGGGCTTACCTGTTACATTGTAGCTCCTCCTGGGTCTGTTAGGGGGAGAATTAGGAGAGTGGGAATTAGTAGAAGGGGGGGGGATAATAATAGGGGTTTTGCTGCATGCCATTCCAATGAAAACCACAGCCAAATGTGCAACATAACAGTTAGTCAGGTATGCTTGATCCTGATCTTCCAGAAATTTGCTGTCTTTCCATTATGAGTGACACTATGGAACTGAAAAGAAAGTCATTGGATTTTGCAAGTTAGGAAATTTGGAATCATACAGGAATGTGAAATAAAAACAACAATAAAACTGGAATTGGCCGAAGCATAGAATGTTTCTTCAGAATCAGTGTTGTTTGAATGGCTCACCCAGAAAAGAAGTATTATAGTTCTGTTAGGAAGCCAAAAAAGCAAAAGAATATACCATTGATTAGCCAATTCATAAGGATGTTTTATCACTCAAATAGGTATCAGGTTTTTCATCCTGACAGTACTAATTCAATTGTAATGGCCTGTTTATGATATATATGTTGCCATGAGAGTATATTCATGACCATTAGTGTGAATGCATTCTAATAAGAATGAAGACTTTTTATGAACATAAGTTTGGGCATTCGAGCAAGATGATGTATTTTCAAGACGCAATTTTCTAGCGCAAATTTTTTTTTCATTTCATATCTATTTTCACAAGTACATGCATCATGTAAACGGGCCTAAGCAATATGATTAATTTCTTTTCATGTTCCCCATATTTCTTTTTTTGGTAGTGTCCAGATTTTGCTGCATGCTATAATCTGCCGTGAAGTACAAGAATAAATTGAATCTGAAAGATTTGGACAAGTAAGCTATTTGGGGGGAAAAGATTTCCCTGTGTTTGAGCAGAAAGTCAATGAGGGAGAAAGATTCTGGAGCGGGCAGCTGGGTGTCCATTACCCATGCCCTCTCAACTTCCTTCTGCTATTGCCTTACCCCCAGACATTCACCTCACGCAAACAAGAAATCTGCAAATTCACAGTTCACACTACTATTGTAAGGGCAATTATTCCTACACTAAAAGTATTTACATTTCTATAGCATTATAGGCCTAAACTTTTTGCTGCCCTTTCCAGGAATGGATAGTGTGACAAGCAAGATGGGGATAGAATATCCCACTAGAAATGCATTTGTGGGCTGTCAGAATTTACAATAACTCTGATGGATAGCTGGCAGGTGAAAAACTGCAGTTTTCACAATTCAATGTGGTGAAGATAGCGCTAAGTTGCACACTATTTTAAACATACATAATGCCTGCCCTGCTGAAGAGATGCATATACTAAGCGTAATTCAACCACATTCATCTAATAAAGTGGCAAATAGATGGACTACATAACCTGAAATGATCCTTTCTCTTCTAATTCAGACCTTTCTCATGTAAATGTTTTCAACATAGTTATATAAACCACGTAAAGTGTGAACTAGTTGCGTTTCTTCTCTGGTGCTATCTCAATGCAAAAATAGCCGGACAGCTATAATGAGGGCAGGTTGGAGTGAGTGATTTTTTAAATTTTGTGTGAGCTCACTGTAGTGGCCTTCTGCTGCAACAAAAATATTCAATTTCCCAATATTGATATTTTCAAAGGTTAATTTGTTCTATTGTTTTACTTCATATTTTGAATTCATCACATATGTATAAATATTTTTGGGCTTTGGAATAAATCATCAATGTTTCCATTGTTTCTTATGGAGAAATTTACTTCAATATACTAGAGACATGGAATAATAGATTGGAAATAAATAAGAGATTAAGAATGGAATGTATTATGCTTGCAATCTCAGGTGTTACTGTACATATCTAGGTTCATTACCTCCTCAGTGAATGTTAGATATATTGAATTCAAAGTGCAAGAGGAAGACATTGTTTTCAGAGGCCTTTTGGTATGAAAGGTGTGTACAAAATATCAAAATAGATTTCCATCTAATCTTCCACTATAGTGCTTGCAGAGTTTCTGTGCACTGGAGAATTTCTCCAAGCCTAGCTGCCCATGGTAGATGAGCAGCGATTGGCTGCCGGCGTCCAATCCCGTAAACCAGTTCTTAGCTCAGTGTGCACCGCATACGAATCCCGTAAGTGGCGACCCAAAAGAGTTTAGTCTTAGCTCACTTTAAATTATCCTGCAGCGGGTGCCAGGCTTTCTTAACTGAATTATATATGGTTCGATAAATTCTGATATCTTTCCTAGCGATAAATATATTGGTTGTTATGATAATTAGTCACAATTTTCGTATTTGTATTTTTCAAAATGTTGGTGAAGAGGATTTAAGTTTTGTTTATTTATCATATAACCACGGTGACCTACGCCGATGGGGATTACTTTCTTACCTCACTACGATGACTATTGCAATCACTGCAAGTTTTGACTCGATATCTATAGTAGTTTCTCGTTCAGAGTATTTCTATTCTAAAGGCCCTCACATCGGCGAGGCATAGCGTTTATTTTCGCCGATTCTTTTGGGTCGCCACTTACAGTATTCGTGCGCGGCGCTCACTGAGCTAAGAACCGGTTTACAGGATTGGACGCCGGCAGCCAATCGCTGCTCATCTACCATGGGCAGCTAGGCTTGGAGGAACTCTCCAGTGAACAGAAACCCTGCGAGCACTGTAGCTCATCATTATCGTTAATTATTGTTAACTTCATCATCCTTATCTTTATGATAACCTGCACATCTCAAATGCAAATAAATTGCATACAATCAAGGATACAGAAAATCGCCAGGGTCTCTAATTTTGGTAGGATAACGTTTATCCATATTTAACTGAATTCAGTATCCAATGGCCTAGCCTGACTTATGTTAATTGTTATTCAGTTATTTTTATCTCAGTGGGCTTGGCTGTTTTCAAGATTTTCCAAGACACACAGACAGAATATCCAATATATGTTGCTGAAACTTTTCACTACATACCAGGGAAATAATTAGTTTTCAATAAATTCATTTCTAATTTGTTCCCTTTAGAAGGTATCGATACTCAGGTCAAAGGATGACAATGAAAGAATTAGAGGATTGCTACATTTGAAAATTGAGACCTTCATTCTATGAGGACTATGGCTGGCCACAGTGGAAGCACTGA
Source organism: Ceriagrion tenellum (assembly GCA_963169105.1). NCBI lineage: Eukaryota > Metazoa > Arthropoda > Insecta > Odonata > Coenagrionidae > Ceriagrion > Ceriagrion tenellum. The sequence continues at coordinate 81,991,958 of OY720638.1, read as the reverse complement.
GGTTAAGCACTACTGAGCTCTCCTTGAATTGGAAGGATTATCCCCTTATTTGGCCTAGACTTGTTGCCCCAGCCTGTAAGTGCCAGGAAGTGAACACACAGAGCAAAATGACCTTTTCCATCAAAGCAACATAAACTCAATGATTACTAATTCTACTGCTAACAACGACAACGGGAGATTTTTCTCCTCATACATATTTAGAAAAATCTAGTGTATTCTTGGAGTTTATATTTAGGTTGCATAGGGTCAAAATGTTTGGAATATTTCACTTGATTATACTATTTATTGATGAGAAGGTTATTTATTAGATATCATTACTACAGATTTAATATATTTACTGACCAATTTAGTCATACAGGTTTGAAATAGGCCCAAGGTTATTTGATATTAGAAGATTAGGGAGATTTTGACCTTGTTCCTCGAGATATATGATAAAAAGACTAAAAACTAAAATAAAAGGCAAACCAACAGCTAAGTATGAGACAAATTATGTTTAATCAAACAAAAAATAAAATTTTGCTCTCCTCCTATTCAATGGCAAAGACTTTCTCATGACTGCTGATGAGCCAGACCTTTGGCCTTTACTCTATGCATAAAAAAATCCCACTGTAAACAATACTGGTAGGATTTGATCTTGGCCATTCAACAGAAACTGTGTAGTAGTAAATACCAAATTCAGGGTACATTTTTGTGTCCAAACAGGTGGAGGACCCCTCATTGGATTGTGTACTGAGATGCACTCCAGTCCTGTAAAAGTTAACCTTAAAGCAAAGTGAAATTGAGCCTAATCATTTTTTTCAGAATCATTTTGCTTCAAGGTGAACCATATTTAATTCACTAGTGGTGAAAGAAATCAATGATAAAAGCTTAGTAATGCAAGGAATGGTTGCTTAAAAAATTCAATTCATAATAAAAAACTTGAAATTGTCAAAGGGAGGAAATTTATTCCAAGATTGGCAAACTTTCACCAATGTTATTAGGGGTGTCATACATATGTTCACTGCTACTGGTTGATTGTTGGCAGTCTTAATCAGAGGATGAGTATAAAGGCTACTATCTTTATGTTAACTTTCCTGTTTTTAATTGCACAGAGTATTACCTAAGAGAGCAGCAGGGGAATGATCACAGCAAAGGGATGGTTCAAATAATGTGGCATCAATTTTCTTGGGTTTTAAAATTTTCATGCTGATAGAAAGGATATAGTTGTGATAATGCCTAAAGTTATCTTTTATCAAAAATAACTGGTTGGTACAGCAGTCATAGAATTTTTAAAAAATTAATAAACTACCTGCTGTTCTCCCAAAGATTTTACAAATGCCATTGTATGGAATTGGATTACTAATTCAAATGTTTGGCATTCATTTATCCATAAAAACCATGCATTACTTGGTACCTTCCTCTGTCCTCCAATGCCTGGTGATGCCATATGGGATCAGCATGAACTTGTGCACTATCCTTGTTTTGTTATTATAGTATACATTTAATGAATTCCATTTTGCCAATGGTACCTGCTCCTCATTCTTTGTATGCGGGGCAAAAATAAAGCCAGTCTTACAGAGCTCTTCACTCCAGTTTATTGCATTAAAATGGAACAAATAACAGAATTAACTCTGACTTTACATACTTATGGTGGGTTATGTTCTCAGAATAAACATTAAAGATGAAGATGTGTGACAAGAAATTTTATTTGCTAGCTTTACAGGCAATTATTGAGTCAAACTTGGAGTAATTTTAATTTTATCAACATCCTATTAAATGATTGTATTTTCTTTAAAATATCATTGGTGTAAGAAAAACTCAAAATGTTGCAATGTAAAATGAGATCGATATGTCACTGAATATACCAGAAAAATTGATTACTTTTATAAAATGCATGAAGTTCTTATTGTTTGTGTCAGAGTCCAATTCTGCCAGAGAATGTCCAAGATAATAATGTTGTTGATCGTAAGAAATGCAGCCAATTTGTAAATATGTCCAATGCCAATATAATAAGGGAATCAATTGACTGAAGAATCCATGATGTTGGCTTAGGTTAAAAATATGTCATCTCTTAATTTCTTACTAAGCTACTCATATTAATTGCTCAAACTAAAAAAAGCTTTTCTTATCAAGACTCCGTTTGGTTTTTAAGCTCAATAAAACATTACTGATTGAAATATGAAAGTAGATAACAGAATATTCTTTTCCCAACGGAGACCATTAGGAACTCACAATTACCATTTTCCAGCCAAGTAACAGAAGCTTTGAAATTTCACATGCATACTATTTTCTGAGCCATTTTTTTGCTACAGCTAAAACAAAAGACTGGCCCAGTGATATGTTCATGTTTATTTTCTTTAATGCGATTACATGTAAAGCAGTAGAAAATAGCAAAGATTATCTTGTTAGGGGTTATATCAACAATTAAAGCAGAGGCTTACAAAAACTATTCACAAACTGTATTAAATATTACATTATCATTATCTTTGTTTATTGGTCAAATATAAATAAATAAATCACATAGTCATTATCAGGAGTAAAATGAAGCTGAAATTCAGTATACCATAATAGGATTTCATCTACCAATGGGTGAGTGTGTAGGTAGGAACATTAGGATGGATGAACAGATATTTATAATCGCAAACACTTGAGAATAATTCAAGGTATGATAATGAGTCCAGTTATGATAACAGGGATTGATAACCTGGACAACAAATAAAGGGAAGGATTCTCCAAAGTATTTTAAGTAAAAGTTTTAGAAATATTCATTTGACAGACTAATTGTTTCATAAATATGTTGGTAAACTGCAGAAATTCCTTAAAAAAATATAGGTTGATACAATTCATGAAACCCAAAAGAGTAAAATGTAAACATGTCAGAAATGCAAATTGGAGACTATTGGATGGAGTACTTATAAGATAAGTTCTCCAATGGTTTCAAAGATTAATATCAGAAACTTGACATAGGAATGGAAGATTTATAATTGAAATTAGGAGGTGGACATTGTGAGTCAGAGGATATTGCACTCATACATCAGATGCATAATAAAATTTCGTTTAGATTAAGTCATTAAAATGGAGTGCTTTTGAGATCTGACAAAAGAATGCTGGATTTTTCTTGATGTTATCAGAGATTGGAAGAATGCAAATACTTAAGACTTAGCAATGTGGACAGGATTAAAAGAATTATTTTAGAATTTAGTGTCAAGTAACCACCCCATCAAGTCCAGAGGGAAAATATTTTAGGTAAGGGATTAATAATTAGAGTTAACCTTAGGAAGAATCTGGGGTCTTTTGAGAGGGCTTCTGCCTGTCAGTGGATGCACACTCTTGATTTTCCACATTGATAAATCATTTTTTTTAAATTAATTTTTATTGAAGTAGTATATTGCACTTTTGTTGATCAGCAAAAGGTATATAACATTCAAGAGTACTACTTCAATTCAACAACTTCAGATTTCTCAAATGGATTACACATTGTTCAGTACAAATGTGTAACATGTTATATACTATATTGAAAAGTTGGTAGAGGTGATTTGTGAAATTCATAATTTCATTTATGCATTACAAAATTTATGTAAATAGTTTTTTCCTTGGGGTATCCCATTTTCTCAAGAAATGATAAAATAGTGAGGAAAACAAGGAAATTGGTAACCATTTAGATTTTAATGGCTGAATTGCAGAAGTGAATTTATTGCACAAAGGTCACATCAATAAATGCTTTTAAGGATAAAGAAAAGGGAATGTCTTGACGCAAAATATATTTTTACATTTCGACCTTAACTACAAAAATACATACTGATTATTTGAATTTTTCCACTAATGTAGCATTCAGTCATGTCTTCAACACAATTTTATACATGAGAATAATATGTAAATTATCAATTTGTCTTCATTTTTGCATAATGTCCATTTGTAGACTTTCTTCACCAGATGATTATATGGAGATGGTGAGTAACATATTTTCAGTCTAAATCAACAACAACAATATCACTGTTTAATTATTCTGCTTCCCTTCAAATCTTGTTAAATCTGAAAAAAGCCTAAAAAAAAACTCACAGTAATAAAGTATGAACTTCAATGCCCATAACGGTGCTCAATTGCAGCTTTTTGTCGACCCTTTAATCTTGTTTATTGTCATGCTTTTCTGTTTCACTGAAAGTAGAAATCTTTGTGAATTTGACATACATTTGAAATTCAGGGTAAATGTGAAATTAATTTGCAGACCACTAGAGTTCAGAACAGAATTGCTGAAACATGACTTTAAGAGCTTTAATTTGTGGAACCATTAACAAACCTGTCTATCTATGCCAAAATCCAGCTGGTTTTCGAATAAAAATTCATAAAAAACAGAAACAAATGAATTACTGCCATTTATGATTGTCTCACTGTCTATCAGTGGCTTAATTCTCCTGCATAAAGGGTACAACATTAAGTCAAGATAAATTTGTAAAAATTGTTTACAATAGGTTTAGTTGGACTAGAGGTGACCAATTTTCAAGAATACTTTTACATCATAAAAATCCTTTTATGTAAAAGCCATATCATAACATAACACCCTCATATAAAGAGGGGCTTCCAAGTAGATGCATAGCATGTGGATTAGTGAGATAGAATTGAAACAATGAAAAAAGATTTCAGGAAAGCAATAGAAGTATCCTTAGCAGAGGGACTTACATACTCTACTTATTTTGGATTTGATTCCCTGCTTAAATACATATTTTCCTCATGATGAAAAGGGAAGCCTTAGCCTAGCAGAACTGTAGCCAAGTAGAGCATAAAAATTGACAGGATGACCCCATACATGATATGCATTTCTTCATTGACAATGTTCTGTACTTTGGTATTGAAAAAGTTCTTTTATCTAACCTTCAACCATTTTGTTCACCTTTTAAAGATCAGGGCGCATGTATGTGACTTTGGTCTTCCATAAATAAACCTGCACCATTTGTCATACCTGGGGTTTCTATAACCCTCATTTAGATAATTGTCAGCATTATGGGTTTTATCATATTTTAATAACTGACTATAAACATTTATAATGCTTAAAGAGACCCAGATCCTAAAATTGTTGATTGTCAATTAAGAGCGGGCAAAAGTATTACCCATTAGATGCAGACAGACTTTTTGTTCTAGCAGAATTACTTTCTACTGGAGACTTGTGGATTTTTTTATGGTCACTTTCTCATGCTAGGCACACATTTCTACAATGAGAGAATAGGGAAGTAGTCAACACCTTAGTACACAAAACGTTGTAAAAGTGAAAGTTGAGCTCAGTGGTGGTCATCATGTTGTAATAAATTACGTTCATAGACTTGCCAATGTCCATTCCGGCTGCAAGGGTGACAATTGACTTTTTGACAGTCAATAAAAGTTATAGACTTGCCCTCTGATGGGTTAAAACTTATCTCTTAATCCAAAACAGATACTTCTCTAAAATTTGTCACCTCAATGGCCCAAGGACTAAAAGGAGACAAAATGGAATGGTTTTCCCTAGCAGACCCAAGGATTAAGATGTGCATTTAGAGGTAAGAACCAAGGGTGTATAACAAAGTAGTTTGTGAGGCAATATCTTGAGGATATGTCTCAATCAGGAAAATGGTTTGGAATGGCAGTGGTAGTGGTCAACAGCCCAGTGGACTTTGGTCAACAGCCCAGCAGTCAAAAATATTAATTTTATTGGATCACAAGTGTTGCTCATCTGCATGGAAAATTAAGGCACATTAAGACTTAAATATTTTCAAAATGCTCATAACTATTAACATTTTGATTCATCATAATTAAAATCATTATGGGCTGGATTTTACTCAAACTTGTTCTTGCACTTGAAGATGTCTCAAATAACCAAATCATGGCAGCAAGTTATTTGATATCGAACCAGCTCAAAGAGAAAAATTACATTATTAAAAAATACATCAACATACCTGTCTTACAATAGTATACCACATGCATTAGATTTGTATCATTAGCAGGATCAAATATTAGTTAATATTTCATAGGGAATTAGCATTTATACTAATTATCACTAAGAATAGTCATTCCTTTCTTACATGAAAAAATAATGCTTGATATCATTTAGAAGGTTGATCTTATTACCACATTAACTTTTTTTCTCACACTTGAGGAGTTTTGAAAGTAAAATTATTATAATATTAATCAAAAATGGTTCATATTTTCAGTGTTATTTGAACAAGTATTATCCAGCAAGAAAGATTCAACCCATAAGAAGTTTGTAATTAATTATACTTAGTGAAAGGAGTGTTGGATTGAGGAAATTATACACATAAAAGGCACAATTGGAATACTCTATGTCATCAAGAAGAGGATTGAATTTTCTTGTGGCCCGCTAGCATCAAGGTTCTATGTAAAATAAATATAGGTATTTTAATAAAGACATCTCAAACAAGTAATTAAAATACTTCATACTAACATCATACAGAAAGTTTCTGTAATAAATACTTATAATCGGTAGAGAAAATAGTTAAAATTTATTATTGTAAAAGTTTCCATTAACCTTTGTCAGAAACCAGTTAAGATATTATGTTCTCAGTTTCAATTTATTCTAAAATAAAAAGTACTCCAACTCAACTTTAGTTCAATAGAGTTGGAGGTGGAGAATCTTTGTAATAAAGAGAGATACCTACCAGAATATATCGTCAAAGCAGCCAAATGACATAAAAATTGACATGTCTAATGCAATTACAGTATAGGGATTACGCAGAGTAGATATTCCACTTACCTTTTGTTAAAATTACCACTCATAAGCCATGAAAAAGCAGCCAAACCATACTTTATATTTAAATTTGCTTCTGAGAAGCTATAACCTCAGACATGATTCATACCTGCATTAGGATTTCGGACTTACGTTCATCCTGGTCATGTGGATGTCATCCCTTATGTGACCTTGCGGGTGGCCCTTGTGCCCTGTGGTCATCCTGTGATGTTTGTAACTCCTGCCGCCTCTCTCCACGTACCTCACACTATCACCAAAATCTCTTTCCTCCACAGTGGGCATTGTCGGAGCCGTGACCGTCTTGGGGAACGAGAGGGAGGGAGGAAGGGGATTCATGAGCACTAAGTCGTCCTCCTTCGCAGAGGGTGCAAGGATGTCAGGGAATGCCAAAACTCCTCGAGGCTTTGGTTCTTGCGGCTCTGCAATGGCACCAAACCGTCCGCCAGAGAATCGAATCGAGTCGAAGGGCGAGTGAGGCGTGGGACTGTGCGAGTGACGGTACGTTGGGCCCTGCAAAGACCCATCATCCTCCACCACCACACCCATATTGGACGCCTCCCTCTCCTCCAGCATCCTTTGCTTCAGTTCTCTCGCCCTCTCCTCCCGAATTATATCCTTTATTTGCTGGAAACTGCCTGTCATTTGTGAGTTCACAGGTCCAGAAAATCGAAATGTTTTTCGAGCCGTCGATTTAGGAATCTGTGGGGAGAGGTGTCGGCCCGTTTCAAACATCCGGGTTACTTCCTCGAAGGCACGTATTCGATCAGGGGAAATGTTTTCCCTCATCCGCGTGGATGCCGGTGGAGTGTGGACTATGCGCCCGTAGACGGGCCTCCGCTGCCGCGCTCGCGATTTGGCTCGAGCGATGGCTGCACCACTTGCCGGGATAATCTGATGGCCTTCATTGCCCACCCCACCTCCCCTCAACTTGTCTGTGTTACTCCTCACTGATGAGCCTATAGCTGACCGTGGGTATGGCTCCCACACGCTGTACGCAAAAGGGTCGGCGTAGGACGGAATCTCGTTAGTGATCTCGGCAGCACGTGACTGTCGCTTGGAGAATCTCCACATAGCACGCAGCTCCTCACAGCTGGGTTCCCTCTGCGAAGACTTCCCTCCACCAGCTGGGACATACTCATTGCCTTGCTTCCTCTGCTCCTTGGCCTCTTTCGACCTCTTCAAGAAATATCCTGCTCCGGGGAGAGCAGAGTGACAGAGTGCCAGACAGAGCAGGTATTGGCCGAGCCGGCCAGAGGAACTGAGCCGCATGCCTTGAGGTAGCCAATCCTGAAATGAATACCCAAATTAGACCTAGTTATTCAATCAAATTGCAATTACAAAAAGAAATGAGAGACAAAGCAATTAAGTCATAGAATGCGGGCATGAGATGAACAATTGTCATAATGGTTATGCTAATACTCACTGATGTTGGGTTGTATTTTAGTGCTTATGATATATAAAAATGATGTATGTTGGCATAAACTGAACGCAAGGTATAAAACATTATGTGGATTGCATGAAAGAAGAAAGACTAAATTTCTGAAAAATGGAAGGTTTTTGATGATAAATATGGTGGTAGCTTTTGTGGTAATGTCATGTACTGATTTTTAGAAATAATAGCGTTTGAAATATAACTCTATGATTCATGATGGCACGTAAGGCCTGCTACAGCTAAAAACAAGATCAAAGGCAGACCCTCCAAAGACAGGTAGGCTTATTTAGGAATAATCAAGCCAATAAGCAATGAAGTGGCAAGGACAAATGAATGCAGGCATGAAAGAGGATGGTGTCAGCACCAGACCCCTTCAATACTTACTTGATACCAGACAGACAGCAGAGAGAGATCTCGCGATGGGCCTGGCTATTAATTATATAGTGAATACTACAAATACACCCAAAATGTATGTAAAATGATCTAAAATTCCATTTAGCTACAAATACATTTATGCCAGTATTATCAAACACACCAATCAAAATATTTTGATATATTATCAAAAAAAGAATGGTAAGCAGCAATCAGAATTTTACTGTGTTGGAGATGATAAAGGAAAATATAGGTAGTTAAAAAAGAATAAATACATGTATCTAAATAGGAATAACCAAAAAAATATGTTGTATTTATATATACGCAAAATATGTAAGACAGTAGCATCTACTGTAGTACACTTAAAAGTAAACACAAAAAACTACCCACACTGTAAGAATTTTGTTGAATGTTCTAGATGTCACCATGTGTGCATTAGATAGTCTACAGCTCCCACTTTTACGCTTCATTTAATGCTAAGCACACCAGAAATATATGTTTCCACATTTGCAGCAATGACAAATATTTAATGGCTCATGATATCGTTTGACTAAGCAGAATGCCACGAATTCAGAGTGAATTGGTTTTTATGGCTGATGAATTTGAGTTATCATTAACCCATAAATGCCCAATGGGTCGTTAGCGACCCACTTCAAAAAAATATTATAACTCATAAAATATTTTTGGATTTAATATTAAAATATTTTTATTAGTTTGTTTAAACATTAAGCTTATATTATTCAACAAATTTTCAAATCTAAGTGCATAACAATATTTACAGTATTTTTTTAAAAAAACCTCATTGTGATGCAACCGTGCCTCTCCTTGAACAATAAATTTTTAAATGTTGTTATCCATGAAATATTTTTCCTAATGGTCATTGTTATTTAGTATAAGTTCAAAGAAAGTAAATGATCAGCTTTTTTTCTATTAACTATAGGGGGAACGAGAATATTGGTGTTTAATCTTGCGTGGGTCGCTAACGACCCATTGGGCACAACACCGAAAACCATATTTCCCAAGCCTGGCTGTATTTCACATGCAGACGTTTTGGTTTAAATGCCCTATTCAGAACTTATTTTATAGTGCATTTAGTCATTGTATCATATTATAAACTTGTGAGAAACGTATTTTAATATTCTTTTATACGAATCACCTACATTATGTCTGAATGAAACTATATACTTGTAATGAGACGAGTGTTATGAAATGAAAATCTGTGATACTGCAGGAAAAGAAACTCAATTCATCTGCGTATTGTATTTGAAACATTTTAGCTCAGCTTCTGAGTTTTCTCTGCTCCTAAAGTATGATATTGGGTTACGTCTTGTTCCTCCAGACATTCCGAACATACTATGTAGTATTTGGAAAGTCAGTCGAATAAACAAATTTTCTTCTTTCATTCAATTTGAGGTTACCAGCTTTCTAAATTACAATCTCAACAATGTAATCATGGTTGCCTTTACAATGTATTTGTACGTCAGAGGTAGCTATTATATGCTCGCTGTGTGTGAGGAACATCACATGGAGGGCATTCTTATGCTGGAAGCAAACCTTTCAGAAGGGTAGACAGCTGCAAGAATTAATTTGTGAATATATATATATATATATATATGGGCTCGCCACTAGGAGAATGTCAGAGTACCCTTGAAAATGACACGAGAGTATCGAAACCGGTAGGGTTTGGTATTCCAAATAAAGTGTGAAAAATATATCGTTTAAGTTTTATTTTATTATGTCACTTTTTCACAAAGTATCACCTGACTTGATCCAACTTATACGTGAATGTTATGTCTAACGCTATTCACCCAATCTGTCAAGTTTTTTTATATTCTCTAGTCTCAAGTTCTCAAGTCTCTAGATATTCAGCATAAAAAAAAAGGTAAAGTTGGTGTACCACAACCACATTTAACTGATCAGTACAACCAAAACATGGGGGGTGTGGACCTTCTAGATAGGTTTATAGCTGAGTATGGAATTGCAATAAGAGGGAAGAAGTGGTATATCCGTATTTTATTTTGTATGTTGGACGTGGCCGTGATCAATGCATGGATTCTGAGTAAAAGTCATGGCAGAGTTTTCGATGCCTTATCATTTAGGAGGCAAGTAGTCCAGACCATTCTTCACAATTATGGTACTGAGCCTAAACTTACTGGTCCAACAAAATCTGTGGATAAAGTAGGGAAGCCAGCCCGGTTACAGCACGGTGGTCATTTGATTATTACAGGGCAACCTAGGCGCCAATGTGCAGTTTGCCGCAGCAAAACTGTCAGGGCATGCCAAAGATGCGGGGTACCACTTCATAATACATCTGACTGTCTGACTGACTATCACACGTGCCCTCAAATGTTTTAAGGCCGATTTTTAAAGGTATTTTTCAAGTGGAAGCTGTTAATTTTATACATAATTTTCCTATTCAAAGTCAGAATTTTTTTGTGTTTTCACTATACCTACGCCTTTGGTGAGAGTTAACCTCATAATTGTGCATCAGTACTCATTGTCATATTAGGTATACATATGGATAAAAACCATACAGTTTCATTCTTCCTTTTTTTTGCATTATATTCTCAGGATTTATATGTACACAATATCATACATTTTCAAATGTGTCAGAATCCTGTGGTTTGTATCCTCAAGAAAGATATTCATTGAATTCTAGTCCATCTATTGTTACAAAATTTTAATTTTTTTCACATGTCTCAGATTCATTTTGTTTTGTATCTATACGAAAAGGCATTGTAGAATTTTAGTTTACCTATATATAAACAATTACATGCCTTTTTACATGTGTGAGAAACATATTTTGAATATTCACGCAATGGCTTTGTTAAACTCTTGCCAATTCTTTGCTATGTCAAAACAAATAATAGTGTTCTTGCAGGAAAAATATAACAAATATCAGTGGTTATTAATTTTTTATTTATTTAATTTAGAATGATATTGTTCTGACCAAAATGTTCGTGAATAAAAAACTTTTCTCCAATACATCGGAGTTATGCCTTTTTATTTAGGTCATTTATTATTATTAAAAACAATAATTTGTTGAAAAAAGTTAAAATAATTACATATGTAATTAATTCAACTATATTAATAGGTGAAATTGTACGTTAAAAACAATATTGAAGTTAAATAACTTAAAATGCTCGATAAAAACTCTTGATACTTTGTACATACATACTCATGGGGGATGTGCCCAATGGGTCGTTAACGACCCACCCTATAATTATTTAAATAATGTTATTAGAATTTTTAATTATTTTTCCAATAAGTTAGGCTGGGTGTTAATGAAAAAAATACTTTAAAAGTATTTTCGAAAAGAAAAAACATCTGGGCATTAATGGGTTAAGGCCAAAAGTTATGATTAAATGATTTATTCCTTAATTTAAAGTGCCCCTCGTTACATATGCATCAAAATGAATTGCTTGACTCAAGTGTCGAGTACATGACTTTCTTGATCACTGTGAGGGAGCCATTACAGGCTTAAATGGCATTTGAGAATAAGATAATGCGCACCTTCCCTCTTGATGTGGCACCGATTGCCCAGACAACTAAAGGGAGAGACTTGGAGCAGACTTCAGGCGCTTGCTGACCAACAAACATACTTGAGCACACTCCAAAGCTTACCTCATTTAGGTTTGTTGAAAAAAATAATGAATCACTGCTAATTTATGATTACATAATATATGTACCTGAAGCTCTATTTTAGCGTGTGAAGCCATTCTTTGGATGTGCATTAGCAGATCAAGGACTCACTCTATTTTTATATTTGCAAATTGACTCTTTCACATCATGAATAATTACATTAGAATTCATATCTTGTGAGGTTACTCTTTTGATGATTTTACCTACATATTAAGAAGGCTCTTATTCATAAGCACCACCTAATGATTACTACCTTTTCACATGGCTACAAGCATATGTGAGTAGCATTTCAAATACATACCAAGCTCTCTGGTATTTCCTTTCCCTTAGAGAGGGACTCTTTCCAGAACCAAGATGGGTGTATTTCTGTTAGAAAATAAGTACATATCTAAAATTCAGAGATATTTCACTGCCTTGTATTCACAACATCAATTCTCAAAAGACCAACACAACTCCCTCACATGGTCAATGAATAAACAGATTGTTTCTGGTAGTGATATTAATGTTAAGGTGCTATTTAACTCATATATCCTGTCTGATTGGTATCTGTTTTCTAGTGAGTGTATCTGAACACCATGTACAATACCTATATAGAACCATCATATGATTTTTGCATGCCTTTTACACAAACAATTGAGAGTTCCTGATGTTACATGAGATATACATAAAGAGAATTTAAAATGGTGATCAATCATGTAAAATTTTAGACATGAACTGGCTCAAATCTCCTCTTCCTGAGAATCTTATGTGAGATGTAAGGGAAACCTCTAAAACCTGGCATTCACAGAAAACTGAGAAAGTTCAGGTAAATCTGTGACAGAAAAAAGTCAAATCAGAATCATATAGGAATGAGCTGGGAAATTTTAAATAAAATTGAGTCACATATGCGTGAAATACATGAAATTCATTTGAATGAGTTTTTGAGGTCCTCATGAGGGAATCATTATGAATACCGTGCAAGAAATATTCATATGACTAGGAACCAAGGGTGTTTTGTTAAAAATGCTACCTAAGTAAGTTTTTTTAACATTCATTCAAACTATATTTTCCTTGGAATTTATCCCCATGAAATATAATGCATTTTTATCATCTGCACAAAACTTTGCAATTATTTTTTTTGTACAAGGTGCAAAATTTTGGAATAGAATGCAAGGGAGAACCATACAGAAAACTCATTTGTATTAGTATTAAATGTGAAATGCTACAGGCATACCCACAGAGTAAAGATCTTTAAAAAATTGACCACAGCAAACATGATTTTGTTACCGATTTAATTCATGAAGTAGTTAGATCCATTTATCATCAAGATATTTCCCATAATGCAATTCCTGATGCAAGACAAACAATACGTCTTGTTCTTCTGCCTTTTAGTAAGTGAAAATGTTGTGGATGTGGTGTAGGGAGAGGAATTAAATTATTCCAGCATAATTCTATGGATGGAATCAAATTTCCACATACCTGGTTTGGGATATTTATGACAAAAGTTAGTGAAAACGCTAAATTTTTCTGTAAATTTCTCATAGAATCCACAAAATTTTACAAAATAATCTCTGTTTCTATTCAAATACTCACACATATTTCACAGGCTCCTGCCATTTCGATTTGCCATTGCTTACAAAGTCCTTGAGTCCCATTCTATGAAAATATTTCACTTAGAATTCTTTAGAGATTCTAAAAAGAATTTTCCTCGAGGGTTCTAATAAGTCTGATGAAATGATAGCATGTGATTATAATTGATTCTCAGGAAGAGGAATTGCAAAACAGCTAATCGTGAGTCTAAACGAATTTGAATTCTAGGAGCCACTCCTAACATGTGACCAAGTACACTTTAACTGTCATAGGAAACTCTAATCCTACTTCACTGATGCACCTGAGAAGTGCTTCTGTACAACCCTCAAATTTAAAATTCAGTCATGAAAAATTACCAATTAGCTAAAAAGTTCCATACTTTTTCATACATTATTAATATTTTATTTTTTTGGTGGTATTTTAGTGTGGTTTTTATTGGAATTAACTGCTTCTAAGTATTGCATTACAATATCATGCTATTTTATGGATAACATGTGATGCTATTCCTCATAAAAACTTATGTTAATGATATTCAAATTAAATTTGCTTAAAGTTTGTTTAAATATGTATCTATAGCTTAAAACGACTTACCTTGCTATTATAATTTCAAATTACAAAAGATGTCTTCTATGACTAACTCATCCATTGTCACATTAGCTTCTGCATAACAACTAATTCAACATACCAATAATAGTTAAGTGTTCTGAAATGGGAAAAAGGAATGAATACTGACAACTTGACAACAAACCCAAAATACAATTTTGCTATGTGTTACACATACCTACCAATCTGTGAAGTGATTCTTCTTATTAGGTTAACACTTGAATAGTCAAATTCACAAAATAAACCTTACTTAAGGTTCCTCAGGAGTATACAAGTTAGTTTGTCACAAGCCACTACAGAATTACAAGGTGATTGAAGCACTTCTAATGATATTTATCTGGAAGACACTACTGTCAGGAGAGTATATTTCACTTTGAGTATGAAACAATGGCACATATGGTTTTTCTTGGAAGCACAGAATGCAGCATAACTGCAATATTTGGAAATTTCTTGAGGAATAACAACAGATGTATCATACACTTGATGATAAATAGTATTGATACATGGAAAAATAGTTAACTTTTATTTCCTGGAGTCTATTGTCTCTTGTTCACTAATTGCAGATATGGATGAGAAGGATCCTTTGTACCTTGAGTTTCAAGTTATGCATTGGGGAACATCAATGCTGTATCAGGCCTTACTGAGAGCTGATTCTTTGTATTCTTTTCCATTAGAGGAAATGGACTGAGACTCACTCAAAGACTTAGCTGAATTCTGCAATACCTAAAATGTAATTCTTATTTAAGGTCAGAGAACTAAGGAGATGTAATTTTTCTCTAATGCTTGAATCCATAGAGAAAGTAGGTATTTGGTAATTTTCATGTTTTAGTTTTTTTAAAACTCTCATTTCTACTAATTTAGCACATAACAACTTCATGAAATGGCATGGAATATGAGTTTATGAAAGTTTCCACAATCCACTAGAAATATGTACTCAATAACATGCAAAATCATAAGAAAGAACATACACATTGAGTTATGGCTTTACCTTAAGAAGTAATAATAGGAAAATGACATGCATGAAATTACTCCATAAATGTTAGACGAATGGAATTTATATAGAGCTTATCCATAGAAAAAATTGTCTTACAGTAATTTTTATGGTAATTCTTAGTTTTTAGCCAATGCAGAGGGAAACATAAAGGAATTTTCTTTTAATGCAAAGGCCTCAAAGCTAAGAAAACATCTACAATATAGAAATCACGGGGTCATTTCCTAACAATGGTTTACTATGCTCAATACATTCACATTCTCCATTGCAAATTTACTTACTCTGCCAAACTTAATGAATGCTTTTAAATTCTACATCATTACGTTTTATGAAAAAAATATCTGGATATATCAATTTGAGCAATTTAGTAAAGTATTTAACAGCACTTAACTTTCGGTATAAGGAGATTATTATGTACACCCTAGGCATGTGATGTGCATCTATTTTAAAATGTTATGTTATCAGTCATAAGTTTGTGCTTTAAACTTCAGTGTACTGAAAAGTTTACATGCATACCTTTTCTTTTTCTTTAGGTCATGAATTTAAATTTGGGTGATGCCTTTGGAGCATCACAAACTAAGTCCAAGCTAAAAATGACTGAGCAGGTACTGGCAAAAAAGTATAGGAAAAGGATCAGGAAATCACAATATTAACAAATAATATTTAAATTCATGGTTTTTGGCTTCCTCCTTTATGAAATTAGTATAACAGGACCGATAATCTAGGTCACTATATCAGCTTAATCCCATCCTTCATGTTGCATTTAATGCTCGTTATGAGAGGAATATTCTATGCCAAAAATTTAAAAATAAGTTTTTGAAGTGTTGTAGTATTTTACCATAAGCCTAAAGAAAAAGCTCCTCCAAAGAGGATTTTGTAACATGGTTTCCGATAATCCCTCATAATAACTTGAACGGCTAGAGTAATATTCTCTCATATTTTCAATGAATTTAACTATTTATAAATTTACTATTGTTTGGGATATATTTGACACAATACTTTTGGTTTATGGAGAACAGGGATTTTAGAGTGCAGAGAGGATAGGTATTCATTTCTTTCAACCTATGTTAAACAGCATTTGTAGGATATTTATCAATTGTTTCATTACTGCCACTGATACTGAGTTAATCTTCAGGAAACAGACTTTACTTTTGACTAACTTCTAACAAAATTTAGAATAAGTCAACTTCAAAATTTTTACATAAGGGTAGGTTAATCATTTTTTAGTGGTTTCCTTTTTTGACATTGAAAGCTGAGCCCATAGGGGGAAGTGATCTAAGGAAAATATTGAATAATTCAGTTAAAGTAAGAATGGTGACATTTTAAATTATTCAAATTATAAAATCAGCAGTTTAAATTCAGAATGGATTTAATTGATTATCAGAATGTCAGTTTATCTTTACATCATGAGAGATGTGACAAATAGTGAGATAATTTTAAATGTAACTCCCTAAGAAATGTTTGTATAAGTCCCGTACTTTACGCTAATGATTCAGTCCTTTTAAGGTACATCAGTGATTACAGCCGCAATGAATAAACTTAATGTAATCTAGCATTATAATTTAACCCTTTTTACTTACATGCAGGTATTCCATGCACTCCACAAATACTCTATAAGTTATTACAATGAACATTTCTTCATTGAAATAGCTAGTATACATCTGCACAATACTTTCCAAGTCAGCTAAAAAAGGATCAACAGAGAAAATAGGAAAATATTTAAAAATAATATGAGAAAAGTCCACAGCTTATAGTGAAACATAAACTTGACTAATAGGTCTGTATCATACATCTAAAAATAAGAATTCTCTACAAAATACTCAGTTAAAATGGAACAGAGGCAATCAAATTTTAAAAACTATGAAAGTGAATGCATAAATATACATGAAAATGCATGATTAATAATGGAAAGGGGAGTTTAATCTATTTCCCTGAAGTACACACATAATGATGAGGCAGTTCCACTTTTCCAGCTTGTTTGGCTTTTAGCTCAAATTCTCAGTTCCAGTTCTAACTCCAGAATCAAATAGATGTTATATTTTGCAATGCTTTATATTCTGCAGCATGTAAAGCTTAGGTTAGGCGATTAGCATAGTAACCTAAGATAACATATACATTTAATTTCCCTGTACAGTGTCATATGCAAAAACATAAATCATGTAACAATAAAAAAATTGGAATGACATCACACAATATTTGGTAAAAATGCTTTAAAACCATTGCATCTCACAATACTGTTTGGTTGCACTCACCTTTTCCAGGTGTAGGAAGTCTGTTGGCAGACTGATAAAGAGGAAAAACTGAGTAAATAGAAAATGCATGGCAAATATATACCAAATATATGCCTTGATGAAAAACAAAAAGCAGCAAATCATACAAGCAAGAATTTTCAAAATTAACATTCTTATTTTGCAAAGCACTGACAAAAAATATGAACGTATATACGTATATGAAACAGTTACTCTCCTATCACTTCAAATAATTCCATCTTAATTGTATTCTTGGTGATAAATATCAGGAAAATTTTGTAAATGGGTACCAAGCTCTAACAGTGGTTTCAGTTGTAAAATCAAAAAATATAGCGTGTGCAGTACCTTTTGAGGTGCTGTTTAATCAAGCCTCTCCTAACTCTTTAAGAGGAAGAATGTAAAAGACAGTTCCTACAATGTTTCAAACTGTTACAACATTAAATATTTACGGTCACTGGTTTTTACTAAAGGTGATACAAATGGTTGTTTTTATTGGTCTCCCATATTTTGATGAAATAAATGCTTAATAAGGGCAAAGGCCAAAGGATCCTCCATGAGTAAATCAAAAGTGAAAGTGTGCATCTTCATCTCTCCTAAATCTCCACCCAGCTTGTGGGACATACAAAAGGATGAACCATTTTCCTCAGTCCTTAACTGTCACATAGGGCAGGAGAGAAAGAGGTGGGATAGATAAGGGATACCTGACATTTGAGGCCATAATTACTGTAAGGTATCCATTTTATCTGCATCACGCTAATTTCATATATGCATCATAAAAGAGATGTTACTGGCAAGCCTTAACAAAATATAACATGCCATCATAACTATGTTGAATATTTTTAAAATGTGTGAGAGACAAAAGTTTACTGAAAATCATAATGGAAAATGCTTGCTGACTAGGCTGACTAAAATAAACATGTACTAGTAGATAGAGAAAAAGAACTAAGAAACAACACCAATTAATGTGTGTTAGGTGCATTGAATACTCCCTTTGAAAACATGGCTGCAGGCTCTCTTTCTCAACACAATTTATAGCAGGTAGTGAAGGATAAATAATTTATGTTTTTGCAGTAATGTGGAAAATGAAGTTAAACTAGAGAAAAAGCTTTATTCATTTTCCAATCAAACTTTCACAATTCTTATATCACAATTTGCTAAAATTTGTGATTTCCCTATTTGATTTTGGTTCCAGTTTTCCGATGAAAAACTGACAGAACTGAGAACCGCTAAATTGAACTGACCCATCATTATACCTCAGTCACAGTATTTCTATATCAATCTATGCATATTCCTATGCTCACAACATTTAGATTTTAAAAAATAAAACTTTTCTTCAATGTTATTAAATATTTAGGCCTTGGGATAGTCCTATTTAGTCTGAAGATGTATTTCATAGTGGGACTATCATCTGAATCCAAGCACAATGAGGGAAAGGTGAAATTAATATATTTCAATGAATCTGACTGACTTCAGAAGAGTCATATCTACAAGGGCAGGTGGAGACAATGATGACTAGCAGAGAGAAGCCAGGGTTTAAGGCAAAGGAGGAGATCCTTCAAGGAAATCAAAAGCCCTTTTGGTTTTCAGCGATTATGTAAAAATGTACAAAGTTACTAACTCATCTACTTTGAATCACAGTGGTGACTTACTCATTTCTCAGGTGTCCCAGCAGCACAGGACATTTCACATCAAAAAGGAAATCACAGAAATATATCCCATGACAACAAAGTATCCATGCAATGACTTTGATTCAAATATTTTACCTTTGAGATTGCTGGTGAGTACCCTGCCCACCAGGCTAACTGAGTGCCACAGCTTTTGCGCATTCAAAAGAGTGCTTGCTCAGTAGATACAGAGGATGGTGGAGCACATGTCCCCACAGCCCAACCCTGGCTCCACCCCTGATGATGACATAGGTATGTCTCAAATAGAGTATCAACTGCTCCACGTTTATGGTGGTGTGAAAATAACTAGGTCTCATGCCAGCAATTACGGAGTTAAAGATAGTTGATAATGAAGGCAATGATAATATGGCTGCCATTTAAAAATTACACAAATAATGTTTGAATAACCATGAGAATTTACGAAGAAATTTCTCAATGATATTCCAGAGAGGAACTTTCAATGGAAACTGATTAATGAAATGCTGGTGATAAAAATACTGAATGTTGTTATGTTTGACATTTAGGATTTGATGTGAATTATTCACAAAGAATAATAACAATGACATATAAGATACATTTATATTTTATGGCATGCTGCCATAATGTACAAGAGGGAAAAAAGACAAAATTTGAATCTTATATTTATACTGTGACAAGGTAGCACCATTCAATCACTGATGAAGCTCATAAAACAATGTTTTAAGTGAGCATTCAATGGTGACTTCAAACCCAATTTTTTAATGTGAAATAGTATTAAAAATGAACTCCATATAATGAAAAGCAATTGTACATGCAATCCTAAGTTAATAGCTCCAGTTTTGGATATGACTGGCGCAAGGTTTAACTGATTCCAGCATTTGTTGGGACAAGCAAAAAGGAAGCTCTAGAAAATATTTAAGTGACTAATTCAAACATTGAAAAGATTGATTATTGGCTTGCCTCTTAGGGAAACTTAGTTTTCATTTGACTATATTTTTATATTTTTAAACTTTGGAATGAATTCAAATTCTTATTAATGATTGGAGTTTTGATTTGCTCAGTTTTTGAGTAAATGTGTGAGTTCAATGAAGACTTAATGGAAGATGACAAAATATTTCAGTATATTTCAATGTTCATCTGAAAGTCGAATACAATGCACAGGGTGAAATATTCAAGTTTTTTTCAATTAGATCATTAAATCCCAAATGCTGATGCCAACTGTTGGAGCAAAAGCATAACCTTCATCACTTTAACTCGATGAATACTGATGAATATGAAAAATTACAGCTAATTTCTTTGCTGAAATAATACTTAATGTAATAATAAAACCTGTAACTTTGATAGAATGCCAAGCATTTGATGGAAAAATATATATTTCCACAAAACTCAGCAGTTTAAGCAATGATGATAAAGACAGGCAAAAAAAATTGTTTTTTCAATCTAAACAACTACAAGATCTTTCCTCAGTGAAAAAGATCCCACTGCATTTGTGGACATCATTGAACAAGCTACAGTTACAATAGCATATAAATGACGTCAAGGTACATGTATTACCTATTTGCTCCTTGCCCTACACCATGTGTGGGAGAATCAAGGAATGCTGCGACTGGCTGTTGAAGATAAATTAAGGAAGACTGGAAGGGGTTGTATTCAGGCACAATAACTGGGGATGAAGTTTCTGTAGATCCTTAAGGAGTGGCATAGCAAAAAAATAAACAAACACATTAGCTACTACAACCCTCTGCCCTATGTAAAATGATATATGAAAGTTTGATAGGTAAAATAAATAGCCTAAAACATTTTTTTCAGCACTGCATTTGAGATTTGTTGGAGTTCAAATTCCAATAGACCCTAAATACTATTGTCCAGAGCAATGTATAAATGAGTATTATAAGAGCACAGAAAATTATTATAAAGTCAGCTTGCAAAGCCATTCATACTCATACAGTGATCTTTAAAGTAGATATTAAGCGCTAGTCTTTCAAGCTCCCTCTTGAAAGTTTGACAATATTTTTCAGTTAAAGAAGATAACTCATGAAAGTAGGCACCACTGAGATAGGCATACTCATAGAGGACTGGATGAGGTCTCATTGGATATAAATTTATCTTGTCAAGCTGAAGGCATCATAATGAATTATATACATATTTTGAATTTTTATTTATGGCATTACACTCACGTTGAACATATGCATATTTCATGTTCAAGAGCTTATGATCCAAATATACTGAAAGTATTTGGACAACTATTTAGGGAAAAAGTCGAAGACTGAAATATTACTTACCACTCTTCTATCTTCTGACTTATTCAACCGCTGATGAACAAAAATAACGGATAACAGCGCTAGTTACAGCAATTTTCTACAAATGAAGTCTAATAACCGTCTTGTCTATGAGATCTGGAAATAAAATATTCATAGTTTAACTAAGGGTAGGTTTAGTTATAACAAGTCTATACAACATGACCCTTCAAACACCCTGAGAAAAAGAAGAGAAGCTTAACTTTGCTCACTCATCACAATATTTTGGTTAAGCGTATCTATTGCTTACTTTCTCTATCAATATAATAATTGAAGAGGTAGAATATCACCTAACATTTAGAGAATCATAAAAATTCCAATGAAGCTTGATCATTCCTTTTTTGGATTAGTAGCAAAATAAAATCTGAGGTCATATTAAATTGACTTGATCACTTGGGACATTGTTAGATAATTATTCAATTATGCTGAAAGTGAAATTCAGTTAAAATGTAAAATATATTTAATGACCAGACTAGCTAAATTTAAAGGCAATTCATTTGAACTACATGTGCAAGTCAAAAGTCATTTTTTCAGGTCAAGTAAATGAAGCAAAGATTAAAGTAAACTCTCTCATACCACTGGCATATCAGAAATGAAAAAGTAATGGGATTTAAAATTCATTCATTGGTCGTTCAATCCTAAGATTGGTTGACTGCAGCCCTTCACCCTTCCCTATCTGGTGGTAGTTCCCTAACTCCTGGTAGCTTTTCCCATGCAATTTTCTCTTTATTTGGTCCATGAACTTATTCTTGAATCTTCCTCTGGGGACTGAAGATCATCACAATTTTCAGCCATGACAGCAATATCATTTGCAAAGCGGAACATGCCTATTTCTTATCCATATTTCTTTATTCTGCTCGGTCCCATTTCTTGTACTTCTCTAATTGCCTCCTCCAAGTGCATATTGAACAGAGATGGTGAAAGGTTGCATCCTTGTTTTACACAATTGTTAATTTTAGCTTCTAATTGTCTTCCATCTCTCATTGGCATTGTGATGATTTGATTCTTATATAGTTGGCTGACTGTTCTTTCATCATTTCAATGTAATCCAATTTTATTCCTGCAGCCTGAACAATTTGTCCCACTCAGCATTGTTGATGGCTTTCTCCAGGTCCACAAATGCAACATACAAAGTGTTGTTCACATCCATTGTTATCTCTATCATCGCCCTCAGACAGAGCATGGCTTCCCAGATACCTCTGTTCTTTCTTAATCCCAATTGGTTTTCTGAAAGGCTGTCTTCATTTTCCTTTCCATCCTTTGGCTTCTTATTCATGTATTTTGGATGCATGAGGCAATAGACTCAAGGTTCTTTGATCCTCACATTTATCAGCCCTTCAGCTCTTTGGATTTGTAATCGTTACACATTTCAAATGAACCATGGTATTCTAACCAGAGCCCAACTAAAGGATTTAATTTTCTACTTTTAGGTTTGCCTTACCTGGATTACTACAACTGTTTGGGTGGAAAACAACATATATACACTATATTGGTTTTACTGATTTTGTATCAGTTGTCTTGGCTTGATATCAACCTTTCATATGTGACAGAAAATATATGAAGCTGAAATTCTAATGTTCGACTTTGACTATCTCATTAAACCTTTCTCCACAATTTTTATAATATGGAGTATAAATGGTAAAATTAGAGTAACAAAAAGGATATTAGCATAGCTATTTTTATGGACACTAAATGAACTCTACTTTCATACATTCTATGATATATTGATGCAGCAATTTTTGAACATGTAAAAAGTTTGTCCTACTCACCAAACATTTTACAAGCTATTTATGTTTTTTTGGGCATTAGTAGCCTTTTTTACGTGGTTTTTGAAAATTTTATCATATTTATAATGACTTTTTTGACATTGAGGGGGAAAATATATTTCTAGGAATTTTTAATAAGGAGCTGAATATCCAACATGCATAAATAAGGTATTATAGAGTTTATGATTATTATATCATGTAATTGTTACCTGCTCATCTATAACTAGGTCTCCAATAATGCTATTGCCAATTTTTCTTGTTTTTGGAGCTGAAAAATCATCTTCTCACCATTTTCTGCATGTCTCGAAATGTGTATTGCTCACTTATTCCAAATAGCAACAATATCTTTTTGAAATACTTTCCTGTAAAGATAATGAACCATGAGATGATTGAAGCAAATATACTTACAATTTTAATGATGATCAGACTATTATGGCTCATTGTTGAAAAAGCAGTGAAAACATGTATTATATTTTAAGCCAAAAATATAGAGATTACACACAACTTATATTCGAACATACAAGTCACAAGTTGCATGACAAGTATAAAATAGGCAAATTTAAAGAAGTACAATGTACGACCATGAGTTTCTAAGAAAAATTTTGACATATTTTTATTAAGTTTTGCAAATATATGGTATTTTAATCCTTGTACAGAGATCCAAAAAGTGTGTTGGAAAGATATATCCTGGCGACGAAAGTTAAAAAAAAATGGGGACGTAAATGTAAATCTATATCGAAAATATTTTTATTTTCCTCAGATTCGATTGCATGAATGGCTTCATAGCAAAGCCATAGTAGTTTCACATGAGAGGTTCGACAGAAATACCGACTTGGTTATATTCACGCCTTATAGTCCGCATCACGCAATTCGTAAGCGTAAGGAAAATTGCTCACATTCACGGGGTAATGCGAAGATCGAACCAAAACGTGCGAACTTCAAAATTGTACGGTGCAAAACTACTACAGTTTTCGATGAACGTATCGGATATTATTTTTTTCATCGAGGAGAACAGAAATAAGTGTATACATCTGGTTATCTAACGTTCTACGACACTATCCGATGCCCAACCGCTATTGCTCTCTATTCATACGCAGGCGTTCTGGCGACTGCTTTTCTCTTATTGCTTTTTCTACGCCTTCTCTCCCACTGATTTTGGGTCGTCCTCTTTTTTTTTACTACTTAGTGGATTCCTCATTAAAATTTGCTTTAGTGATCTCTCGTTCGTAATACGTTGCATGTGACCATACTACACAAGCTGTTTTTATTACTGCCATCGACTATTTTGTGGGTGACTCCTATTATATTTCTTATTCTCTCGTTCGTGATTTTTTCCCGCCTGAATATCGATACAGAAATAACTACAAGACTTATTTTTCGGCAAAATATTGCTCCCCTTCCGTCGTTATTTCTTTTGGCAACGATGCCTGGGTACGACAGGATAAGCGAAAGAGTGGGCTAACTTCAGTGGGAATGGAGTGCCTGAGAAGTGCTCGCGGTAAAGGTAGGATGGATTGGATGAGGAACGGGAGGGTGACGCAAGAGTGTGGGCTGGATACTCCAGTAATGGATACAAATGAAACGAGTGTGATTTGTTGGTTTGGCCAAGCCAAATAAATGAAAGAGAGATTACCATTTCGCGCCGGAGTCTGGCGGAGGAAAATGCTTCCCCGTTATGAGTCTCATGAACATTTCCTGTGCTCCCCGTTACGAATCTCATGAACATTTCCTGTATTCCCCTGTACGAAGCTCTCTCGCAGCGACGATAGGCAGAGTTATTCTTCCATTCCATCTTGGGGCCCATCTAAGTGGGACACCAGGGCTCTTCCCTCGGCCGCTGGCCTAGATCCTTAAAGGGATTAAAAGCCTTACAAATCACAAAACGAGCGAATTTCACAAGTACACATTTATTTACGACTTAGGTTTCGCTAATTACAGCATCATCAGGACCTGATTAAGCTGTAACAAGAGAAACCTAGGTCGTAAATAAATTTTTCTGGTGGAATTTTCTCGTTTTGTGATTTTTCATTTATGTTTCGGTTCCACAGAATATCGCCGGGATCTTCAGAATTTGGATTAAACGCTTTTCTTTGATTTACACTTTGGCAGCGTCAGTCCATGGCCAACTGACTAAAATTGCATTAAAAAATTGTCGCACATATGAAAATATTGAAATTCAAAATGATTTTATTGTATTCTTTAGTGTGTGTAAAACTATTTAAGGATAAAAGGATATATGGATATATTGTTTTAGCGGCAGTCACTTTGCTTCACCCCGCGTCGCATATGGTCGGCATTCGTTCTATTGCGTCGGAAAATTCTCATCTCGGCTTTCGGCGCAAAAGCAACAAAACAACAAAACTGATATGTGATAATAGAATGAATTGTGTGAGAGGAAGAGATAGACCACGGAAATCAAGGGTCAATGTGGTGGAAGAGACTATAATGCGGAAGAATATTAGAAGCCTTAAGAATAGGAGAACGTGTACACAGCAATGCATTAGTGTAAGAGAATAGAAAATAGATAGTGCATTATAAAGAAAGTTATTCATACGGAGCCATTTTCCCAGTGCTTATGGTAATGACTACAATCTTTGACTCAGCCTATCCAGAAAGAGGATATCGGGATGGGTATGCATTAATTTATGTTCTTATTTTTCATCAGAAACTGGCATCCAACGACCAATCACTCGCCATTACAGCCTCCAAAGGAAATACCGGTGGCGGAGCATTTAAGTATGTTCTTACTTTTCATCCGAGCCTCGCATCCAACGACCAATCACTTTCAAATAGAGCCTCCAAAAAAATACCATTGGCGGAGCTAGAATCAATACACGATTTTTATTCCCCATGAATTTGTATGAAGTTGCGTTCGGGGAGTTTTTCACTAATTGTGAAGTGCACTACTGGACCAGGGAAGCTACACTAACGCCCTGTCACTCGCACGGAGTACGTTTGTACTGTACTTGATTTTGGGTATTCCCGTCAGTTAGTAGAAACATGTAGAGGGGTTGTCGGATCGAGAGTCTACCGTTTAAGGTCCCATTTAAGCTAGAAACTAGCAAGGTGTTTAGCCAAGCATGCATTTTTGAGCCAGAAAGCTCAGTAATAATCCATTTTCTCTTTGCTGGCGTGAAATTTAAATCCAATGAGTATGAATGCATCAAACTTTGCTGGCAGTAAAATAAAATTTTTATATTTTCTGTATTAAGTATTGTGAAATTTATTTATTTCTTGTAAATCTATTATTTCATTTGCATCAAGATTTATGCATCACGTAATTTTGCCACCTGCTGTCCCACCCTCACTGGTAAGCCCTGTGCCACGTACAGGAAATGCCAGAAAACGGAACACACTTGGGTTTTCTCTGCTGCTCTTAATTGTGTGATATTATCAAGTTAATATAGGTTTTTTAAGTAAACAAATTTTCATATATTTTCCTGTTTTATTAACTCTTCACTGCCTGATAATATAAACATGAAAATAACGAAAACTTTGCGCATTATATTGAAAATCAACAAAACTTCAAGTGATGCGAATGAGAGTAGGTAAACTAAAGGCCAACCTTGTCATAAGGCTTACATTTCAGAAATTCACTTTTATCATTAATACTTAATCAATTATTTAAGGACCACATACATATCACGAAAGCCTTAGAATAAAACACCGCTATTAGCTACGAAATATTAGAACCGGTCTTGAATTGAGAGCATCGTACTTTAATAGCGAGTGAGTATTTATACTGCTCATGTGTACGGCATCAAGATGCCTAGAGCAAGTAGAAAGCTCAGACTACCAAGATAAATTAATGTCAAAATCAGAATGCATTTTTTCAATGGGAAAATCTAAATCTTTCTTTAACGAAGAATTAAGTGAAAACTTCTCGCAGCATTAACCATCTGCATTCTCTCAAAGCCTTTAGTAAATGGGTTAGCCAGAGGATATTAATACAAATAACGGAGATAAAAAAAGCGAGATTTTATGGTATATATGGTTTTAAGTAGATACACATTAAATTAGCGTTATAGTTAGTATAGCAGTGAGTCTGCAGACAAACTAGTACTGATTCAGCTGCTATTCTTGCAAACATGGTGTAAATAAATGAAGTGGCCTTCATTAAAAGTAATGACAAAGAGTGGCACGTTGTAATATTACTCGATTGTAAAATACTATGAGAAAATTTTGCCATATTTTGAAATTTGACTAAAACAGATAGAAAAAGCATAAAAATTTGTCCTAGTCTTGAAGGATTAACCGTAATGAAAGAATCTGATGTGTTACAACACTACGTCATTACTCGGAACATGGCACTAATTTGAATTATACAACTGAGCCTGACACGGTACTAGCGGATTTTCCAGCTATATTCTCTCAATGTTTTCAACATCACCATTGGTCATGAAATCCTAAGTTTGATTAACTTCAGCCCTCCATCTTTCCATGTATAATGCCACTTCCCTCACTTCCTGATAGCTCTTCCTATGTACTTTCCTCTTTATTTGATCCATAAACCTGGTTCTTTCACGGGGACTTTTCCCTCTATTTTATCTTCAATTTTGTTCTTCACACACTCATTGTGCCTCGGGGTGTGTAAAATCCATCCATCCATCTTTTTTGTATTGTGCTCCATACGGTCCTTTCCTCATCTACTCTTCTGTAAACTTCGTCATATTTTATTTTCTCCGTCCATTCTATCGACAGCATCCTCCTAAAGCCCCAGATTTTGAAGGCTTCCAGTATATCCAGGTCAGGTTTTCCAATGGTCCATGCCTCCGATCCATGGAGTGTGCCACGCTTCACACTAATGTTTTCACAAGCTGCTTCCTAGTTCGTAGTCATATCTTCTATGAGCACAGCTGTTGTCTTTTTACTATGAACGCCTTCATAGCATGGGATATTCTTCGCTTGATGTTCGTTGTACTTCTTCCGTCCCACGTAATGGTACTTCCGACATGTGTAGGGAATTTACTAGCTCTAATTTCTGTCCTCTCAGTGTGACTTCCACATTCAGGTTTTCTCTTCCACGTTCTAGGATTTTAGATTTTGTCTTATTTATTTTCATGTTGAATTTTTGGAGAACTTGGTCCATTGCATTAGGCGATCTTTGAAGATCATTGTGAATTTCAGCTATGACTAGCATATTTATTTCTTCTCTTTTTATCCTAATTCCGCCCAGTCCGATTTCTTGTGCTTTTATTTTTGGCTCCTCTAAGCACATGTTAATCAGTGTTACATCTACATCTACACAATACCACTCGAGCTAACGCTTGGGCGTGCGGAAGGGGGTGTTAGGTCACCAGCCGTGTAAAGGTGTAAGTTTTTTTGGAGGTGAAATGATGACATCTATTATAGGAGTGTATTAAGTGGAGCTCAATTTTTATTGTGGTCGCTTATTGTTCGCGGAAAGAACAATTTTTTGTACCTATCTGTTCGGCAGTGCATCTCTCTCATTTTATCGCATCTGTCAGACCTAGAGGTGTAGTGAGGAGTCATGATAATATTCTCTATGTCGCTGAGAAAAATATCAGTTCTGAATTTATCAAGAAACCTAAGCCTAGCGTGTATCCTCCGAGTCTCTAGGGGCTTCCACCTTAATCCCTCAAAAGGTTGTGAGACACTATATCTACGCTCGTTGCAGTTTTTTACGAAGCGCGCTGCTTTCCTCTGTATTTTATTAATTTTTTTGCCTTAATCTATTTGACCAAATGCTCCCAAATGCTCACGGTGTATTCGAGGTGTGGCCTTACCAGAGCAATATTGCATCTATCTTTGACTTTTTCATCCGAGGACCTTCCTATTATAAGTTTAACAAAACCTAGTTTCTTTAATGCTACGCCACATATGTTCCGTATGTGTAATTCCCACGATATATCGTGTTAGATAGTGGTTGCATCGTTGTTTTACTCTTTTGTTATTTTTAGCTTCTATTTGTCTTCCGTCTTGCATATACGCACATATATAAGATCAATACATGTGCATATATGTTTTCTATAAATGTATAAGTTTTCAATATAAGAAAATAAATAATAGCATTTTATAGGTGGCTATGGTTCCTCGGTATGGCATTCTAAAAATGCGGCCTGAGATCACTACCATATGCTCTCAAAGCACTGGGGTTACTTCATACGATATATTTTTTTATACTAATGGGCACATTTATGAGTCACTGAAGAATTCACAACACTGTTAAGGCATATGTATATTGAATGAACGCTCGAGAGAGGAGCACACACTTGACAAAAATTCCAGTTTATTCAATCAGGTCCACTTTCGATCATTTTGTCGACATGTGCATATGAAATTGACACCTCTTTCATCACTTTTACTGGCTCTTTTTTCGTGGAAAAAACTTGAACGTTCGATTAAACGCAATAATGCCTGATCATATGGTTGGTTGCTTGTTTTTTTTAGTTTTGGGGACTTTGAAATGAAGCGAAGAAGAAGGTGAAGAAGTAGGAATGGTAGTAATCGCAAATACGCTGCAGGAGATGGTCGTTTCATTAACTGTAGCAGAATTGTGGCATGAAGTGTTTGAGTTCCGTTTACGAACTGAAATTTGACCCAAATAAAGAGTTACAAAACGTTCACATTGAATTGTTTGGGAAGTGTTCACAAGCATCGCCAAAGTAGATAGATTCAAACTCTGACGAATCCGCGAGGCCAGCGTGAATTACATTACTCCCCTCCATTCCATTATTTCAAGGAAAAATAAACACATCTCTGCTCATTTTTATTTACATCTCCACGTATATCTACATACTACCCGGCCAGCTGCTTTATTGGCGTATGCAAGGGGGTGTTAGAACACCAATCGTGTAAAGGTGTTAAGGAGAAGGTTTTGGGAGGTAGTATGGTGATGTGTATTATAGGAGTGTATTGAGTAGAGCTCAGTTTTTATAATGGTTGCTTATTGTGAGGGGAAAGAATACATTTTTGTACGTAGCTGCAATACATCTCTCTTATTTTATCGTGTCTACTGGACCTATAGGTACAGTGTGGTGTCAAATTGATATTCCCTGAGGTTTGCTGAAACATACCTGTTCTGATTTTCTCAAGCCAAGCATCAAGCATCCGAGTCTCTTGCGGATAACAACTAATCTCTCTACAAGCTGCGAGACGGTCCCAAATGAACGCGACGTATTCGAGGTGTGGCCTAACTAGAGCTAAAATTATCTCAACGCCCTTGCGAATCAGCCGGGGTTAGAATCTATCCACCTTGACGATGATATTTGCGCAGTCGTAGTCGATTAATCCTCAAATTTTCCCTTCTTGTCCAATCTCCTCCCCATTCCACCTCCCCGCTTATCCTATATGCATAGTTATTTACATCAGGACAACGCCCACAGCGAGTACTAATGCAATGTAAAGTAAGATTATTTGCGGACGATACGGTCATCTACCGCAAAAATTAACGAAGACGCGGACTTCGAAGTTCTATTATCCGCCCTAAACAACGTTCCTTCTTGGTACCAGGAGTGGGGGCAAGAAATAAATCTCAGTAAATGCACCATAGCACACTTCTTGCGAAAGTCATCACAAAGACGCCATATCTATACTGTGGGTGGAGTAAACATAAAGTCCTCAGAAAATATAAAATATCTTGGGATTACCTTAACTTCAGCCACACGTAGAGCATAAATAATGCAAGTTCCTTAGTAAATTAGTGGTATACCATTTTTCAGAGAAATTGATTGTAACATTCACAATACCACAAACTTATAAACACATGACCCAGGTTTCGACGCTTAAGCATCATCTTTAGGTCCTAGAGCGTAGAGAACACACAAAAGATATGCCGCACAGCATTAAAGAAACTAGGATTTATCGGGGGTATAACAGGACGGTCCTCAGATGAAAAAGTAAAACAGAGGTACTACTTCGCTCTAATTAGACCACACCTCAAATACACTGTGAAAATTTGGGACCCTGAATATGAAAATTTAAACAAAAAAAATAAATAAAATACAAAGGAAATCAGCTCGTTATGTTAAAAACGGCCACGACCAAACATTTAGTGTTTCTCATATTTAAGAGGGATGAAGCCGCTAGAGACTCAGAGGCTACACGGTAGGCTTAGTTAGCTTTAGAAATTCAGAACAGGTGTGTTTCAAAACGACTGCTAGAATATCATTTTGACGCCACAATATGTTTTTAGGCCCGACAGAAGTGATAAAATAAGAGAGATACATTGAGGAGCAGATAGGTACAAAAATTCGTTCATTACGCGCACATTAGGTGATCATAATAAAAACTGAGATCTATTCCGTTGTCTCGGGCGTGACTTCTTGGAATTTGTTTAGAACTACAAATGATAAATATAACTTAGTTTTTCCACATAGCTTTATTACAGCAAGACGACCTAGGTTTCGACGAAGCTCTTCATCATTAGGTACATTGTCTCTCGATGCAGTATCAAGTGCTACAGTATCAGGATCTTGAGCTTCGTTGAAACCTAGGTCGTTTTGTTGTAATAAATCCATGTGGAAAAACTAATTTATACCTACTTATCATTTACAACTGGGATCTACTTATAATACTCCCGTAGTACACTTCACCATTTTACCTACCAAAACCTTATTCCTTACATCTTACGTCCTAACACCCCCTGCTACACGTCCACGTGGTGGCTCGCAGGGTAGAAGGTAAATGTAAATGTGAATGAAAACTCTTAAAGGAAGATGAGGCAAATTTTCGTGCTTATTTGGTGGCACAAAAACCTCTCGAGAATAAAAGTTTTGAGGAATATAACAGTTTAAGAAGATGTATCAAGGAAAAGAAATACGGAGGTTAACTCAAGATGGACGATATCAGACAAATTAAGAAAGACGTCAAGGACATTGATGACTCAAAAATAAAGCGTTCAGCTGATAGGATGAGAGAAGTGGAGAGGTTCAGAAAAC
The DNA here is from genome assembly GCA_963169105.1 of Ceriagrion tenellum. Classification (NCBI taxonomy): domain Eukaryota; kingdom Metazoa; phylum Arthropoda; class Insecta; order Odonata; family Coenagrionidae; genus Ceriagrion; species Ceriagrion tenellum. Next base: position 81,959,782 of record OY720638.1, on the reverse strand, counting down.
ATTTTTCTCGATAAAAAAAAGGAGGTGAGTAGGTAGCGGGAACGCGGCTGGGCGGGCGGGGGGTCGTTGCAAAAATACTATGGGGGGCCGGCCTAGTCGGCTGGATCCGTGGGCAGATGAGAGGTGAGGGGGCGGGAGGTCAGGAGGCCACGGGGATTAATGTTGAGGAAGTAGAGGCGGAAGATACCTTGGATGAGAGCGTGAGTGGTCGTTGACCGAGCCGGGTAACCGTTGCTATGGTAAAGATAGGGGAAGGGGCGGCCCATATATTAAAGAAGAGAGCTTATGGCGTCTTCAAGCTCGGAAGTGAATCCGTGTCACCTCGGTGAAGGAAAATTTACCTAAAATGACTACAGCGAGCGATTTTTTCATATATTTCATGAATATTACTGTGTTATTTTTCTGGTAATCATTTCAGTTTTCTGGGAAATATTTCACTAGATAGATCACTACGGTGACGCGACAAATTTGCTACTAATACCAATGTTTTTGTCGATTAATAGCATTACTGGTCCATTCAATATGGCCAAATGCGTATATAATTGGCTAAAATATTCCCCTGGTTTAACACACCGGATGATTTAATCTGCTATCTTCCTTCGAGATGGACGAATTCGGGCAATACGAGGGGTAATTGTGCCCCGCGAACATACTTTTTACTTAATACTTTTTTGCTATTTAAATAGATAAGAAATGATGGTAAAAATCGAATTGCAAAAACTGATAAATGCTTTTGAGTTACAATAGTTAAAATAAATTGAATAAAGACTCGTTTCTACACCAATGCGTCACATATATACATTTAAAATAACACATTTGGAGCTGTAAATTCAATCTTAATGCAACGCCATGAAAAAGTTACATTATTTTTTATAGTAGAAAACACTTAAGTACAACAATAGAGGGGCCTCTTTCAAGATAGCAGTGTACATTATTTTCGACAAGCAAAGACGTGACGTGGACAAAATTCTATTTTTTGATGTTGCCACGTCGAGCACCAACAATGAGGTAGTCATCGGAAAAAAGTATTTAGCAAAATAAATCAATCAAGTTACGAAATTTTGTTCCGATATAATTTAAATGTACTTTTTTTTGAACCTCCAAAGAATATTTAAATAATTGATAAATACTCACACCTGTATTTAAATGTTGCTTATATGAGTGAATTGTTTGAAAAATAATGACAAGGATTCCGGCAAAGCAGAGCTCACTACTTTTTACTCGGCCATAGATTCAATCTTGGTCAAAATCTTGTCAAATCTTGTCAAAATCATTAGAAGGAAGTGGGAACAGTTTAGTCAAATCGCATTGAACCTCTTCGCGGCGAACAACTACAAATAAGATAATATTTTGCATTTGAGAATCAAGACAACCTAATGAAGACGTCCCTTTTCGTTTTTACCAAACATTTTCGATAAGACTAGTAGGCCTTTTGATACACGATATTGAAGCCCGTTTTCTTTGGCAATAAATCACCCACTTTTCATAATGCGTTCAAGATCATTTCGTCCATAAATTTGACAAATAATGCTTCTTTTGATTATATCAATCTTGCTCTTATTCATTGTGATGAATACGGTAGGAAAATAGGGTTAGGGATAAGTGGGCGAAGAAAGAAGTTGGATTGGATGTTTATGAAAGGAGGGTATTTTATTAGTTGGCTAAACTGAAAGAAGAAATGAGGGCTAAATAGCGAAACAGGTAGCTAAATGATAATGGAGAGAATGGAGTGAGAGGAAGGGGATGACCGAGATAGTTTTGTGGTTGAATTAGGTGGAAGAGGAGCTTAAAGTGAAGGATAATGAGGAGTCTTCAGAAAAGTAGCATAAAATGATGGGCCAGCATGGAGGAAGTCATTAAAATTGATGACTGTTTAAGGTCTTACGCCGAGGATTAACTTCTTTTGAAAATGCCAATCCAGAAAGGGAGCGAAGAGATGTTTATACACACATACAAATAAGCACCAGGGTTCCGCGACCATTCTGCTGCTAATACCAAGACTTCCTGCTTATTAACTGCGCAGCCAATGCATTCAATATGGCCTAATGCTTATTTTAACATCTGAGGCCCTGAATTTTCTTGATTTTTAAACCCCTGAAGCAGTCAGTGTCACCTCTTTTGGCTTGGTTCATTCGTTTAAAAAGCAATAATGCAATAAATTTGAGTTTTTACATTATTAGGTGTCTTATAGGTTCTGGCGACATCTTATTTATTTATACGTTCTAAAACGTTGTACTTTAATGATGCATTAAGCTCAAGCATCGTGGAAGGGTGACCGATCCATTGTCAATATGATATATTTTCTTATTTATAAGTTAAGTAATTTAATGTAATTTTAAAGGAGAACACCTGCTTCAAATGAGTAATGAATTAACAGTCGAGAACATTAACTATATTATTTTAACAACAATGCGAATACATTTGATAAATTAGCAAGAGTTATTAATCCCAACTTTCAACGGAATAACAGAAATTTTAATCTTTACATGGTCTGAATTCTGCATGCACACAGCCATAAAGCTACAACCAGTCTCGCACACTTTCCAAATCATGGATAAAAAATATTATCTATCCGACAAAATCGAAAATCAGGCAAAATGACTACCGCCAGGATCGTAGAGTCAAGGCGGTTTTTATTTAAGCACAGATTTTCGTGAAGATTTGCTGGATAACTCTTTATATTATCACCTCCTAGTAAATTTGAAAAACTGTACCTATATTTAGCTTTTTGATAATTTAACAAATCTTTAACACACAGCTTCATGGCACCTGAGAAGCATTTCGTAACAATCCGTTTACATATGTACACATTTTATTCTGGACGTGAAATAATTTATTTCATACGGTTGCCAGAAAATATGAAATGAACCACACGAAGTCAAAGATTCGAAAAACATGAAATAAAAATGTCAGTCAAAATTTTGAATACCGCGCCAAAGACGATCATTCGCTCAAGACAAGTTTTAATGCATTAAGGCAAAATTGTAAAATATAATTCTTGCGTCATTTCCATTACTACAACTATGGCAAGTTTCTCCGTATGAATGGATTCTACTTACATGAAAATGCGTCCTAGTGTTTCTTTGACTCACGGTAAAAAATATTAAAATGTTAACTCAGCGATACACAATTGTCGTTCCAGCCACTTTAATGGATTCCCCTGATTCAATGGAGCCATATGGCGTCATCTATTCTCCTCCTTAATCTACAGGTCCAGCCGTGCTCACCCACTGTTTCTCGAGAATTCCGCCAGGGTGTATCCTTTTCAACAAGGGACTTTATCGAGTTGGCTTGGTAGGGCAGCAGAGTGAGGTGGAGTGTAGCCCAGTGCAAAGAGTGACTTGCAATGGTCTATCTGGGAAGGGGCCCGTTGGGACCGGAATAGGGTATCAATGTGACATGACCCTCACGGAGTGGCATTAAGGTGATCATAGCCACCTATCTTTTCTTTATCTATCTTTTTCATATTCCTTTGCATCCAACTCCTATTATGTACTCGTTTCTTTCTCATTGACTGAGTGAGCGACTCTCGAGCAAAAATGCGAATTGAAAAATGCCTATTCTCTAATTTAATTAGCAACATTAATGCATTAAATGTATCGGAATGAAGATTTTTTAAATCTCTGCAGGTGATATCTCAAAGGTGGTACTTGTCGTGAATCATATATCTAGTTTGTAGGGGTGTTCAAAATTGTCTTCTTGGGTGATATAAAACAAGCCCTTTTTTCAACCGAAATAAATTTGGGAACATTTAAATAAAGATAAAAAATAAGTCAAAAGCACCTGGTACTGTTTTTGACCGGCAGGTTTTAAAATACAAAGTCAATCTATGATTTATTACTCTAGTTTAAATTGTTGGTAAAAGCACTATAACGACTTCAATAGAGGACAGGGCTGGCGAGTTATTTTATAATTGGATTGTTTCGGAGAGTTACACGAAAATTAAACAATTCTACAAAAGTTTTTACGAAAGGAGCAATTGACAAGTGAATAATTAGAGATTAATCCTCATTGCCCATAGAAGCCAAGGAAATTAGACTCTTATCCATTAAGGGAGCTCCTATTGGCAGTTAGTGTTAAACATAAATTATACCGAAGTCGCGGACGTGGGTAATTTCATACCAAATTATGCAAACAAATTATGGTGTCTATCCTTTGGTAATTACCTTTAAGTAGGTCCCATTTTCACCTGAAAGTGATAAAACTGCAAATTATCTCATTAACGTAAGCCGGGGTGTAGTCGGAAAGCAGGATAAAGATGGTACAAACACGAACATTTCGAATCTGGAAGGACTTGGCGAGTTATCGCAAGAGGACAGTAGACGAAGGCGGTTGGTCCATGTGCAAGATGTGAGTCGGCAACACCAGACAGTGCTTTAACCACGATTCTGCGTTTCATCTCCAGTTGGTAACACTATATTTGTCTTCAGTGTTAGAGCGTTATCATACAACTTTGCGAATTCTTTGTTGCTTTGCCGTCCTGGCTAGTAATACAGGCATGTACGTAGTTTTTATTGCTTAAGAAACTAATTGAGGGTAATAATGTGTTCCGGAAACGTAAATATATGTTTTACAATGTTACTTTTTTATTATTATAAAAGTCTAAAATATGCAGTTAGGGGGTGAATATGGTATGTTGAAGTTTCATGTTGATCACATGTTTTCTTCGTTCTAGTTCCTAGTTTTGGTTCCTGGATGCTATGAACTTATCAAAGAAAATATTGATTAGCATATCAGGCGATACGTAGTGGAAATGAAGTATTAATAACATTATCACAAAATGAAAGATTATTTTTTAAATTCCCACACAGTTTCATCACTCAAACCTAGATTTCTACAAAATTATAACATTATCAAGGTACACTGGTTCATTTTTGCCAGCTAATATACGTATGACCATTGAACACTTCGTTAAACATATTAAAGCATGCATGACCTCGCAAAAAATGAACCTATATAAACTTTTAATGGTATAAGTTTGTTATAACATAGGTTGGATTCAAATACTATGAGGATATTCTCCAAGTATCTTTCATTGGTTGATGATATTATTTATTTTTATTTATTTATTTTCACTGTCCCGAATACAGCACATTTGGCCATTTTACGTCGGGTGAAAAACAGTAACAACGGACGAAACACAGACATCCATGTCCTGGGCAGATAATATTCCACCCAGGCGGGACTCGAGCCCGCGACCCTCGAGTTAGCAGGCGAGGACTTTACCCAGCCGCCACCGGGGCCGACAAAATATTGATTAGAAAATTTAGAAACAGAAAACCTTGAGATGATGATCACCTCAAAAGGTGCAGGGAAGATTGCAATGGTTTTAAGAAGTGATTGGCATTTTTCTATGGAAATTATAATAAACAGAGTGTTGGAAAGGCTTTTCATAGATGCACAGGGTCTGCGAGAATGAAAGTAATGGGATGAAGTTGAAAGAGAAGCCAATATCTAAGAGTTTTCAACGTAAAACGATGGTGCACCAACTTCACCCCACTAAGTGATGCGATGGTGGCACAAATTAAACTATTTTTTTCTAAGGTTGTAGTGATTAGATTCTAATAATTCATACGTGAAACCGTTAGGTGATGAATAAAAATTCTAGAGTAAAAATTACATTGCAAAAGGTAAAAAGTTGAGTAGATGAGACCTCCAAAAACTCAACCGTTTTCGCCCTGGTTTATAGCTTCCCAACAAATTCAACCATTTTAAAAAAGGTTAATGGACTTTTTGATAGCAGTTATTAACACCCATGATAGCAAATCGTTTACAAACGGACTCCATTTTTTCTAGCGAAAAATATGTATCATATGTCATCCGCCGTAATCTGAGAACTCCCATTCGTAACAACATTTTGACATTAAAATCAGGTGAGGTATGTTAATCAGAATTGGTGTTGAAATTTATTATTCCTAAATTATATTAATCACTTAGATAAAAATGGATCAGTTAAAAATAACGCACGCTAAACTTACGTAAACTATTCGTGACTTGCAAAATTCTGAACAGCACGGCTGCCAGGCGTTCCATAGCGTCGAGATATCTATAGGTGGCGACAGTTTTTGCCCGTCTTTTGCAAGTGTACATATGCAATAAATTCATTGCTCATCTTATTATGCTTGTGTCGCCTGCAATGAATAAAAGAAGCCCATAGGATAGCTGGAGAAATATCCACGGGACTGGGAAGCTATTTTGATGCGGCGGGGAACCCTCAAAAGCCGTTACTCTTCAACAATGGATTTAAGTAGTAATATGGGAAAATATGTTGACATTAGAGCAATATTTCCATTATCAAAGATTTAGACGAAATGTCGACACATGGCTTGAACTTATTTACGTAGAATGTAGCAAAGGCATGATAGGGAGAAATGAGGTTGAAAAAGAGGCCTTTAGCGATAGAAAGAGGTAGATGATGATTAGAAAGTCCGGCGAAGGGAAAGGAAGATAAGCGAAGAAGAGCTAAGTATGGTGGATGTGGAGAGGAAACTTATTGATGAAATTGGGGAGAGGCAAAATAAGTGGTTGGCAGAGGAACTGAGGGGCAAAGGTTGTTGAAGATTGTGATAGAGGGGAACATTGTGTAAGCGGGGCAGGGGAGGGTAAAGATTAGGCTCTATGAATAGACTTTTAGGGTATAAAATTCATAATTGGCTCGTTGTATCAGTCGTAAACGTGCAGCTTATTCGCAAATAATGCACCACTAATTGTAGAGTCACGCTGATCCGTTTGCATAAGTTCTTTGAGTGTAAAAACACGTCATTTTGGTTATTATAGGCCGACAACAAAAATTTGCCAGTGGGATTGCCGAGTTGTGTGATTTAATTGAAACCGTTGTTAGCTTGTTCACGCTTCACGGATATTCTGCATAAATCTTGTATTTTTGGATTCACTGAGGAGATTATTTTCCTCCAACAAGCTGATCCTCAAGTGGACTAAAAGGTCAAAGTTTGCAGCTGTTTCAGCCATCAAAAAGTTCTCACAGCCTTTATTAGGATTGGAAGTTCCGTGTTTGGGGAACTGTTGGTTTTGGAAATTTTTTTCTATACCTTTTTCATCCCACTCTCTGAGGCAAGGCCTGTTACACTTTTTTTTCGGGTCACAAAAGAGTTCTATATTTAGCGGATTTATGGCCTACTCATTAGCTGAGGGCCAAAATAGTGGGCCATGGAGCCAAGGTTAAAGGCAGAAACTGAATTTCACTCAGGGAAATGAAAAGTCGTTGCTATCATTACAAATATGATACGAGAACAAAGAAAGAAACTTTGTAGGCAAGTAAAGGTCTACCCCTTTAAAAATGCTGAGGATTTTACTTTTATCCTTGTAAACCTCCCTTCACCAGCAGATTAATCTAATATAAAAAATAAGATCATGAAAGTGGCATCAGTAACGATGCTTGTGGCAATTCTGTGTTACCTGTGTAAGGGTATTAAGTTCAAAACCGACTAAAATGACATGCTAGAAAAATAAAGAACTAGAAAATTAAAGAGCTTAGAGAGCAGAAAGAGTTCTTTATACCATAACATGCCTCGAATTATCACTGATTTTAGCCCAGTTAGGACTTAATACCCTTCACATGGCTAACACAGAATTATTTCCTCAATGTGACTGCCTTGCTTAATTTACCGTACCGACTGGTAACAGACAATTTACAGGACAAACCATCATCTGCATTCATCAATTTCCTTATTGGTTTTCTGTCGTCCTCCTCAAGGAAGAATTCATCATCCTTCATTTTAACCTCTCCCATAAATTGCGGCAAGGATTCCACCCTTTAAATTCATTGAGATGCCGACATATTCATTTCTTCGTCTATTCTACTTTCAAGAGGCCGTCATCAAGAGGGATCCAATAAGCTAATCTCTTCCACTACACGCAGTTTTCATTAAACTTCTATTTATCATCCGACCCCAGATATCCAGGATTTGTCGACTTCCGAGCAAGACTTAATGTAAAGCGATCAGAAAATGCTTTTACGAGAGCCCATATAACTAAAAAATAGGGTTGATGACATTAATCAAATCAAATGTCTGTGATCCAAGGTAGATATCCTCTCAGCTCACTCACTGGTGACAGATGAAAAAAAGTTGATTACAACTCCATCCCAAATAAACAGTGCGGATCTTTGGTTCCACCATTTTATTTTAGGAGGTTTTACACCCAAGAAATAAATATTTGACAGCGGGCTTTTAGTTGCCTAATGAATGAGTGAACTAGAATTCCTTCAACGATAGTCTTACAGATTATAAAAACGGACAGAACGTATGTAACAACACAATAGTCGAATGAGAGCTACAGGTCATGACTGAACATAGAGATTCGATTTTTTTCTTGCTTTAACAGCAATGCAATCAAATTTTAATCTTAATTATACATAAAATTTATAATTGATTCAATTTTGTACTCATTCATAATCATTGAGAGGAAATAAGCTGTTTTTGGACTTAACATCGTTTGAATGAAAGACTAGGACTAACAACGCGTTTCAACAATTTACACCAACTTAAACATTTAAGTTTCAAGTTGTATTTAACACTTAGAAGTGACAGATATAGTTGAAATTTGTTGCTTGAGTCTTAATATTTGAAAGAAATGGCGAGAAGTACGACAACTTCTTTAATTTCAATAGTGTTGAAACTGTTTCTCAAAATATCGCCAAAAGTTGTTAATGTTGATCATGAAGGAGAAGATAATTATGTTGGGCCATCACAGTTATTTCTTCTTGTTCTGATTATATCTGGAATTCTATATGAATGCGCAAAGGGATACCATCTAGTAGACGTAATATTCTCTTGGGGAAACTAGAGGCCAGGCCACCATACTTCGGCCACCAAAGCTGATTACTAAAAAGATATTAACGTGCCACAAAGACGCAATAAAAATACGTTTCAGCACAATTGGGTAAGATTAGACCGTGGCCTGAATTTCATTTGCCTAAAAGGTAAAATACGATACTTACGTAGTCACCTTAGGACTTAATTTTCCTAGCGGTAGTTGAATATTTTCAGATTAATACGGGACATTATTCGTAGACTTTAAGAAACAATACAGGGAGTATAAGGAGTAAAACTGCTCAAAAGGTTGCTAGCGTCCTGTTCCTCAAAGCGCTTGGCTCATTTTTCGACAAAAACTCAATAATTATCTCCAGAACTCAACATGCATCACTAGGGTTAAATTAAAAGAAAAAACCGCGGTTCATGGTCAAAATTAATCTTGCAAAGCCGCTTGATAGATATTTTGTCACACGCAACGCCTAGCGGGAGTACAGAAAATGGCTATCTTTAGTCTTCCTGGTGAAAATGTCTACTGCTTATTTTCTAAGTTTACTTAGGCATGGTTGGACTAGGGCATCAGCGAATTATGATTGCCATTTAGTGTTACAGGCTAGCATGTCGAGAATATATTGATGAAAAATTTAAGCAATAGATAGGAATCAGAAAAATGAACATTAATGTACACAAACAAGCAACCAAATTTTAGTCGTGGAACCAAGGGATTATTAATACTTCCAGCCATTTCCAGCCAGGAGTAATCCAGAGGTAACATTGGATTAATAGAATCATCATCCAATACAATTAAAATTTACTTCTTTTTGTAGGATAAGTAACGATAGTAGAAGTAGTAGCGATATGTAAAAGGTAAAAGTATGTAACTTATGAGTTACAATACCCAGATTATATCTCATGGATCCAAGTTGACATAAATTAGAGCCATATATAATTCTAAACTGGTTGGCCATCTTACACTAATAATGATTTCAAGACCTCTTGTCCGTCTAAACCTTAAAGTCTTCTGTGTGCGAGAATTTAATATAAAATTCCTATGGGCGGGTGGGTAAAATGTGGAGTCCAACAACGATATCAAATGAATATTTCATGTGATATTCTGTCGCGTCTGTCTGGTAACACATGCTATCTCACTTGAGATGGATTTCGGGGAACAACCACGGGGATCGAGATTAATATTATTGAAAATCGACTCGTAGCACAAAATGGGCACATGAAAAAATGTTTGTTTGTTCACAATTCACAAAATTTGCTAATTTAGACGAGCAAGTCATTAATATTCCCAAACCTGACAAGTTATAGGAACAACATAGATAGAGAACAAGGTGACTGCAACAATGGTAATACGAGTTTCTTTTTTCTTTTCGTGGTACACTGCTAGTATGGGCTCTGGGGAGGAAACATGTAACCTAACAATACACGTGAAATGGTTGTCCATGCTTTTTTCTCCGGTCATGATTTTGACCTCGGTATTGTTAGTAGAGGTATAATGGCATTTTATATATCTAAACCATGGTCAGCGATAGTAAAATGTGTGTGATGTACACAGCGAGTAATCATACCACATGATTTAGTTGAAGAACTGATGTAACTCGCATTTTTATAACTTACGCAATCTAGAAAGCTCGAGAAGACCACGGGACTCTGAAACGTCCGGTGGGGTTAAGGACATCCGGGCTATTGCGAATATTTCGCGCGGGCCATGATGGCAACTTCCGCATGGAAAGATCAGAGGAAGTAATCCATTCAAGTCTTCTGGCGTGGATACATTTTTCATCACCATTGCCAACCATATTTCTCTCGTAATTAGCCCTCACATGACGGTAAATTCTGAGTTTCGGGCTACCACCACCGAATCAAAACAACCAGGCAAATAAGGTAAGGTTAAAATGGACAAATTTCTATAAAAAATGAATACGGTCGTTGAAAATTCTACTCAGTCACTGCAACTAGGATCCCCTCAATATACCTTATTTTTCTATATGTTCACAAGCTGTTTATTTTTTTGCAGGTGCTCATTTATAGGACTTCAGAGTATCTAAAAAATCTGACCATAATTTCTGATTTCTGCGATGGAAATTTTTTTTAATCACATTTGTTTATGAATATTTTATACATGCATAAATGGTTCGACAATGAGTGAATATTAATAATAATGAATGAGATTTGATTAAGCCAAACGGCAGAAAATTGCGGGGCTCAGATAAATTATGGCCACGCTGAGAGGGGCTTTGAATATTTAATGAGAAAGAAGAGATTCATCGCACCCTTTAATTTTATCCAATAAGCCATCTCACCCCTTAATTTTCTCACAAATTTATGAACGCTACCGGGAATTTTACTCGCCTCTCTATATTTTCTATATTTATCCGAGGAAAATATAGCTATCATTCGAGGAAAAGACAACGTATTAAGTAGGCCAACGGATTTTTACAACTTTAAATAATTTTTTTTACTATAATGTAAAAATATATAAGGAGGAAGTTTTTGTCTCGGAAATAAAGGTATCAACATGAGGTGATTGCCCTATTAAGGAAATTAAGAACTAGAGCAAACTGTTTTCTTTATTTTTGAAATCCACGACGCCGAGAATCATCGAGTGATCCGGTGACAGTGACTCTGAGTTCGTTTCTGGATTTCCGGACAGTAAAATGATAAATATTTTCATAGAGAGAATTAGAAAACAAGGAGAAACGAGAACTTTACCGTTTCAATATTGCAGTGCAATTTTGTTAAGTCACACGGATATTTGCGCCTTAAAAATAAAAATAATTTTCGACGCAATGGCGTGGCAACCGAGCTCACTTAATGGCTAATTAGCTTGAAAAAAATACAAATCATTGATGGGAAGTATCATTTTTACCCTTTACCTCTCACACGCGTTACGTATCACATGACGTCTTTGCGGCAATATGGGAGGGGTTTTTCTGTGCGCAGTTCACTACTGTTCCATAATATTTAAGGTTTCACTACGTTCAAGAACCTATTTCAATGAAGTCATTTGCAAATTAGAGACAATAATGAAACGAATTAAACTTATACTGATCAAATTCTGCCAGCCATCACGTTGATTGCAAGTTAGCAGAAATGAATGGAGCGACCGAGTTCATTACAACCCTTCAGGGTTAAATGAGAATTTTTTAGCTCTTTGCGCACATACTTGGCCAGATGGAAAAATGTTCGACCAGACATCTGTTCCTTGAAAAATACAACTATATCAAATGGTGAATACTTATTGAATATAGGACTTAAGGCCGGCCAAGTGTAACCTTTTTTCAAATGACAGTTCCGGAAGAAATAATACTCTAGTTTCCTAATGTAAGATGAGAGTTATTTTTCATAAAAAATCGATTTCCGTTCTGTGCCTTGATTTCTTCCATATTTCAAATAAATATGCACATTTAAACCTTTTGACCGAGAAAGAATGAGTCATGACCAAGAAAGTCCTTTCATTTTCTGATTTTACAAGCATTTAATTTGATGGTAAATTGAATCAGATATTGATAGTAAATGGTGGTGAATAAAAAATGAGAAAGCTTACAGCGTACATTATCACGCAGCATAAAGTGAAATAAAAGACGCAGAGTTTTTTTTAGCAAACTTGGTCACAAATATGAGATACTATTTTTAACCCTTCCAATTCACCTTCTGATCGGATAAAGTTTAAGAGAGCAATATAATACACTTGTGAGAGGGAAAAAATTCGGAACATCTATGGTGACTAATTATATGATTTAAAACTATCGAGAGAGCGGAACCCGGTAATTAACTCATCAATCACTTAAACTGAAAAAGAACCCGCGTACAGTAAAAACCTTTTTAAAAGGCGAATAGCTTCGGAGGATTACTGAAGACTTGTGTTATCTGTGAGTCAAAAACGCGAATAGGTGACTAAATAATGGTGGGGCTTCTGACAAGCGACAGACAGTCATTAATTCACAAAACTTAATGTTGTTTTTAAATAATTTAAACTTTATAAGTAGGCTTAATAAAAAACACATAAAGTAAGCCTGGGTAAAAGTATGGAGTGCATTCATTTGTCCCAACTGAAAACTAATGTAGTGGAGCTGAAGTAAAAGTTAAAGGGAGATGGCTACATGTACGACGAAAACTTTTCTTTAAAAATGGACACAACGTTCGAGGATGGCTAAAATAATGCACTGAGGAGCAAACTTTCCCTTTTCTACCAGAAAATAATTTCAATTTGAAAAGTATTCATAACACTGGAGTACTGTATTGTGAAATTAGTACAATAAAATGCTCTTTTATTGTATTTTGAAAAGTTTACGAAGTGAAATTATTTCCAAATCGCAATGTGGTACCACCAAGTCAAGCCTGATAACTCGACATATACTCCCTTTTCTGTTCCTTAATTTTACATGACTTACTGTTGTAGCCCAAAGTGTTGCAAGGAAATCAAACTTATGCTCATTAAACTCATTTTCATAAATGTTTGGCCTGTGAGTTCATGCTTTAGGTTTTACTTTGTGGAATTGTTGCACATGGGATGATTTCTCCCTTTTTTTTGTTTTTTGCTTGCCGGACGATTCTGTTGGCCCGTATGTCCCCGGAATCCCGATAGGCTGCTGAGCCTGTCATCAGGTTTTCCAGGGACCGGACCAACAGAACTTGACACACATCCATGCCCTGGGTGGTAAAAACCCACCCAGGCGGGACTCGAACCCGCGACCCACGGATTAACAGGCGAGGACTTTACCCCGCCGCCACCGGGGCCGGCTTTTCTAAATTCCCCTTTCCACTTTTGCAGAATATGTTTCAACATATATAATATCTCGGTCGTATGTATTTATTATGATAGTGACATGAAGATGCCGAGGCCGCGGCCGGATAATTCAAAAAAGAAGAAATTTACAAAGAACATTCCATATAAATCAGCAACATAAAGTTAAGTCTGAAACATAAATCTGCTGTTTTAAAGTTGATGAAAATGAGTCAAATTGAGAATAATCCTGGCTTCTTCACATTACTTGGAGCAGTCACGATAAGTTACATGTGATAATGCGAAATAGAAATGGCAAGGTTTGCACTCCAGAGCTTCATTCCAGCAATCTCCCCTAATTCGTGCCCCCCTTTTTATATAGAAAAAGTTTTCGTCGTAACATGGCTAAGAATCACTAACTCTTACATCACTTCCGATTGATAAGTTCTCCGTTAGGAAAACCGGATTTAACCCATTGTTTAATGTCCTTTTTTATAAATCCTGACGCTGAAGTCTCAGTCAGTAAATATAAAATTAAGGCTTGTTATTTAATGACAAGTCTGACCATTATTAATAATTCTTTTGTCGTGTTTTAGAATGAGAGATAGGATGAGTCGTCATTAACTCTCCCAGGCAATCCACTTCAATACCATTATTCTTAGTTTCTTTGTTTTGAACTAATTCAGTGTGAAATTTTCAAAGTTGGAAATAATTCCATTGTTTAAACTTTTAGCGGGAGATTAGTGAAAGTCATTTCAATTAATTCGATTTTAAAGTAAATAGTTTTGATTATTATTGTTAGAATAAAGTTTAAATTAAAGAATTAGAGCGATAAAGAATAAAAACTTATTATTACTTGCATTAATAATGACATTTTCATTCACCGTTTGATAACTGGGTGACGCAAGATAGGCGAGCTTAAAGGCGGTATGACGCACGAAGCAAGTAGTAACTCGACGCGCTTGACACTTTACCCTTAACGAGATAAATGTGTAACTGCGAGCTTTGAAGTCAGAGATCTATCATTTCCGGGTTTAGGTTTCTCCAGCAGCCTTACGTAAGGTGCGTGTGTTTCAGTTACAATACCACAACCAGGAATACGCTTAGTAGAACATGCAGTCCGCTAAAGTAAAGCGAGTATGAACATTGGTTTGGACAAAAATATCAGCGTTTCATATCCTCAGCAAAGAAGTAAACATTTGGAATCTACTTGAAAGAAAAACGTGAACTCACACGCAAGGATACTCACGCATTAGACATTGACAGAACTCACATGTAGGAAAAAAAAGTATAAGGAAAATCGCCACCGCGGGCATTGCGACTTATTTTAAGCCTTTCGGAGATAAATTCGAAAGATTTGAAATATTCACATTCCAAAAAAAGTTTAAAGTAGTTTTTACACGTGCGAGCCGCGAAATATGGGCAAAAAATTACAGATGCAGGGAAATGCGGAAGGAATATTCAACACGAGGAAATGGTAGTGAGGCCAGATCCTCGTCCACCAAGTCACGCGCTCAAAACAGAGTGCCTGCGCACAACATGAATGGACGAGTCGGAACAGGAGTGCTGGAGGTAAAGCAGCTTGAATAGCAGCGGATGGAGGACGGGAGGAAAGCGAGGGAAAACCACCGCGTTGCTAACGGAGGAGCGAGCTATCAACAGCGTCGATAATATACTACGGGCACACAGCAGGGGTTCGGGGCAAAAGATGTAAAGAATTCTCCGTACTTATCTTGGGTTGAGATGCGAGAGGTTTGGCTCCTCGTGCTCGCTGCGGCGGCCGCTCCGCTGGTGCCTCTCTGCAGAGCAAGCAGCGTGCCTCTGCGCTCGGTATGGGAGAAGAGATTGGATAGAGCGAGCGAGCGAGTCTGCCCCGCGAATCAATATCTCTCGCTGGAGCGGGGATGGCACTCGCTCGGCAAAAACCTGGGGGGCGCCCCCTTCTCCCCCTCCGACCCCTTAAACCCCTGCCCGTCCCCTCAGCCGACACCTCGGCCTCTCCCCCGCCAACCCCCGTCCCTTTCGCACCACCCCGCTTCCCACGCACCCGCCCACCCACCTGCCGCCACCCGTCATGACGCCCACTCCCCCATCTCACCTCCTCCCTACACCCTTCCCGTACTTCTTTATCCTTCCCCAGCTGTGCCCTCCTCCCAGATACCCCGTTCCCCGTACCCTTACCCCATGCCTTTACCCCATACTCTTCCCCCATGCCCTTACCCTATGCTCTTACCCTATACCCTTACCTCATACCCTTACCTCATACCCTTACCTCATACCCTTACCTCATACCCTTACCTCATACCCTTACCTCATACCCTAACCTCATACCCTAACCTCATACCTTTACCCCATACCCTTACCCATACCCTATCCTATGCTCTTACCTCCTACTTTTACTCTATACCCTTACCCTTCTACTACTACTACTTCTAACCCTTACCTCATATCCTTACCTAATACCCTTAACCCATATCTTACCTCATACCTTCACCTCATACCCTTACCTCATACCCTCAACCCATATCTCACCTCATACCCTTACCTCATACCCATACCTCATTACCTTATCTCATACCCTTACCTCATACCATTACCCCATACCATAACCTCATACCCTTACCCCATACCACCTTACCCCCTACCCTTACCCCATACCACCTTACCCCGCATCCTTTCCCCAGATGCTCTTACCCCCAAACCATCCCCTAGTTACCCTAAACAGTATGCTTCTCCCCAACCATTTCCCCGTACCCTTCCCCGTACCCTAGTCTCTGAACCTTTCCCCCTCTATCATTCCCAAAAAAGTACTCTTTTTCCAGCATTCTTCCCCCTATCCTATCCCCCGTACCCTTCCTCACTGTAACCCTTCCCCGTATTCTTCCCCTCTTCACCTTCCCTCCATAGGCTTCCCCAGTGTCATTCCTATAAAAGTACTATTTCTTCCAAAAATCTTCCCCCTTTTACTTTTTCCCTCGTACCCTTCCCCTCTTCACCCTCCCTCCGTACCTTGCTCCCCGTATTATTCCCAAGAAACGTACTTCGTTTCCCCGTACCCTTACTCCGCGTACAACTTCACCCATGCCCTTCCCTCCCTCCACCTTCCTCTCACACCCTTCCCCATTCCTACACAATGCATTCTTTTCACTCGTACCCCCCTACGCCCCGCACCATTCCCCTGCCCATCAGGGACACCGGGCCGAGCGAGATGCTGTGTCGCTGGCGTTCCCCTTTTCCGAGGGGAAGATTTGGAAGGGTCGGGGTGGGCGAGTGGGAGTCGGGGCGCCGCTCGAAATTCACCCGGCAGAGCGAGACATCCACGGAGGCTTTCGCCCACGCAAAGTCCCCTTCGACGCCGCCCACGTGCGTGTCGCCGCGGCGGCGGGTGGGCCGGGCCAAGTGGGTGGAGGAGGACCCTTCCATTATCCACCCCCAATCCACCCACCACCCCCGCAATC
The DNA here is from genome assembly GCA_963169105.1 of Ceriagrion tenellum. Taxonomy (NCBI): domain Eukaryota; kingdom Metazoa; phylum Arthropoda; class Insecta; order Odonata; family Coenagrionidae; genus Ceriagrion; species Ceriagrion tenellum. The sequence continues at coordinate 81,942,818 of OY720638.1, read as the reverse complement.
ACACCCCCGACGGATTTTGAGCGGAGAGGGAGGGAAAAAAAGGGTACGGGGTGGGAGAAAGGGTGTAGCGGAGACCCTGTGAGCATTGATCTCGGTTCCTTGACGGTGCCTTTCGAGCAGAGCGCATCAAACGCGGCCGGATTGCAGAGGAGAGAGGGAGGGAGAGGTGAGGCGGCCAAAATGGGTGGGGAATGAGGAGGTAGGGAGAAGAGAGGAGTCGCTCCAAACGCCCCCCCTCCCCTTTCCCTTCCCCTTATATTGCCTTTTCCTCCCTCATGCCACTGCCGCCCCCCCCCCCCACCCGCGAGAGATCGCGCGCGGAAAACTCCAATTTCTTCCCAGTCGAACTGTCCGCCCACCCGGAGCAGTTATCGGGGGCGAGAAGGCCGCGTATGTGCGGGGGCGGGGAACGGCTGAGGCATTCTTCCCCGAATGAGGCGAACAAATTCAAGCCCTTCTCCCCCCCATTCCTCCCGAATTCACCGCTCGTGGGCGCCCTCTCGTCCCCGCCACATGAGGCATTATCTTTCTCGTGAATGGAGCGGATCTCTGGTTGGGGAGTTCAGCCCGGCTGGGTTTGTCCCCGTTAGCGCGCAGAGGCGAGCGAAGGACAATCAGCGGGCGCATGGGGGTGAAAGAGGTGACGCACGGAACGGGTGGAATTTGACGAGAGCTGGCCTAGACCCTAAAATTTTCCTCATTCAATTATTAAAATGCATATTCCACATTTTTTAATTATTGGAACAATGACGCGTGATAATTTGTTGATGCCGCGGTTAGAAATAATTAAGTGCAGAATATACAAATAACTGATTCATTGGGTTACTTTTGCCGGTTAAAAAAATACTTTTGCTTTTAGCTCAACGTTTAGGCATTGAGTAATGAAAAAGTGGTGCTTTTCCAAACTTCATTTCTGAGGCAAAAATATAAAGATTTTTTTTAAACAAAGGAAAAGGTTGCAGGCTTCACCTTGTGGAAGTCTTATTTTTAAGTTTGTAGAATATACAAATAACTGGTGAATTGAGTGACTTTTTCCGGTTAAAAAGCCTTTTATTGCTCTTCAATATTTATGTATTGAGGTAAGAAAAAGTGACGCTTTTCCACAGAAAAAGAGAAGTTTCAGGCTTGATGTGGTGGAAGGATTCCATCATAAAGAATGAAAGTAAAGTAAGTTTCCACTTAGATAAAATTTTACTCCACCTAGGTTTCGATGTACTACATCATCATCAGGTCTGGAGGCCTGCAACAGTGGACATTTGTCGCCCTCGCTGGTGGATTTATTACTGAGCGAATTTTCCACCGCCCACGGTAAGTGTGATTGCGTGAGTCCACTGTTGCATGTTAAATACCCGATTTTTAAGGATATATCGGCTGTTTTCATGATTATGGATGGCAAAAAATAAAAATCTCAGTCACTTCTGAAGAGTCACACGGATGACCATAAAATTCAGCCAAATTTTTTTATTTGCAGTAATAAAATAGCCCGGCATTAAAATAATTTTTTTGAAAAACCGATAATTTTATCAGATTTTGTTTCTCTAAGAGCAGTGGAAACAGCCGAAGTTGAGGAAAAAGGCGAAAAAGCTAAAAATTAGGCATTCTTAGGCGAGTATAATTCCAACGAATTTATTTTTCTCGAGAATACTTTTGCTCGTATAGAGTGACGCTATGATTGTGCCGAGGGATTAGAACTCGATTTTTTTGTGGATGGAGGGGGATGAGAGAGGATAGGGTGGGGAGGGGCAAAGCGTGGAGTAAAGTCACAATAAGCGGGTATAAATCCTAAATTTTTATTCATACTCATTAGAAAACTGTGTACGTCCCCAAACTATTAATGTGGTACGGAGGAGTTACAAATGAACGCAGGAAAGTTAAAAGTTGAGTAATAAAATTGAAAATCAGCCTCTTTCCACCAAGTTAACCCGGATACCATTATTTTTAACAAAAATTTTTATTTTTTGGACTGAAGCAATGAAAAAGCCCGAGAAGAGATTTATCTTATTGCAAAGAGCTGTAATTATCTTGATTCTTGCGCTTCCCTTAGGCAAGCAGAAGCAGTCGAAGTGGAGTAAACAACATAAAGGCTATTTTCTACATAGATGAATTTTTATTTTACCTAGGTTTTGATGAACTGCATCATAATCAGGCACAAATAACAACATTTGTGCCTGATCGAAACCTAGGTCGAATAAAAATTTATTTATGTGGAAAATTGCCTTTACTCTCATTCTTTTTAATGAATACTTTCCACCTCATCAAGCCTGATACTTCTCTTTTTGAGTACACAAATTGCCAAAACTTTATTTTCTCTAGGAAATGTCGCTCGTGAGGCATGTTTTCACCGAGATTGGGCCAAGTGCTGACGATCCTTGAGCGTGGTAGTCGAAGAGGCAACCCACGGATCGGGCGGAAGTAGGCCAGGGTATGATTAAATCCACTACTCCATGCAGTACCACTGCATATATTCCACGTTTGTTATAATTAAAACCAAGACACGTGGCAATGACCGTTGATACCATGTTTGGTATGAAAAGTGTGTAATATACCAACTACGAATATAAAACGCACAACGAAACGAAGTAACATTTTAATAAGTTATAGGAACCTTCTCTCTTGCCATAATTTTTATCAATTACAAAGATAAAAATTAGTAATTTTCCAAAGTTATTACTGTAGCATGAATAGCAGAGATTTCATACAGGAAAGTACAATTTAAGGCAACTACATTGGATATTTGGTGTGCCCAGAGGCGAAGTAATCACCTAGGGCAAGGGTGACATGATATATCATGTGATTTAAATGTTTCATTGACTGTTATCAGAGAGATGGATTATTAAAAAACTCAGTCAATCCCGCGAATCTACACAAGAAGCCATTGAAATTAACTCGGATTTTTCTAAAACTAATCACAGTTATTTACTTTTTAATAAGCGGTAATAAAATAGCTTGGCAGGAGAAAGTTCATAGCTTAATTGCCGTCATGATTTCAAAGTTTGGTGTAATTTCTGGCCAGAAGAAGAAGTAAGGAGAAGACTTGAAATTTTCTTTTTTAAATATTTTTTTTGATAAAAGAAAAATATCAGTCACCTCTGTTCAAAAATACGTTTCGCCGTTTTGATCAACATTTTCAAACAGATTTTCTGTATGTCGTTGCTAAAGATATCAAGAAAAAAGTAGTAAGCTTATATTGATTTTCCAAAAGTACTTAATAAACATTAAAACTACTCTATTTAACTCATTTTTAATGAAGAGATCAAATTCATAATGCTATCAGCTGCGATCGATGAAGATTGAACACCAGGATGGATTATAAAGTCTCTACTATGCATTGTAAATGAAAAAATCTTTTCCCAATCGTCGTACTTATTCAATACGGAATATATATGCACAGGAATGGAAGAAAAATGTTCAGCGGTGTGGTGAGCTTTCCTAATTTTTTCGTTGCTCAACAGAATCATACGTGAAATTATCAATACAAAGATTTTTACTTTGGATGTTGGGTGCATCCCGTATATAAGTGAACGTTTCCTAGGTTATCTCGAAAATACCCTATATGCATTCTCCGTAAATATTTGAACATCAATTTCCATATTAATCAGTTTGTACATTGAATTAAATTGAGTACAATTATTACTCTGTACAATTTCCGAGAGTGGACATCTCCAGGACTAATTATGCAAATCTTACGACAAGACGTTACAATGCAAATTAATTAACCTTTGATACATGGGGAGTTTCGAATAATCGACACCAATATTTTGCGTCGAAACATTGCGATATAGTTTCAACGATACCTTCACTTCATTTCACCGCTATATTAGGCTTCGATTCCACTCCTGCTATCCTTGGTACAAAAGAATCCTACAGCGCCGCGCATCTCATCTACCCAGAATCCGATAAATCTCCGCAGCCGTCAATGTTGTAGTATTGTGTGAGCATGTTTGGGGGATGAAATCTATTCCTTGTAGTGGACAAGAACTTATGACAGCAAATTTTCTAATAAGCTCAATGACAGAATCTACTTTGAATATGCGACCACCGCGGACATAACTGATTTCCTGTAAGAAGTTCATAAAAATTAAGGAAATTTAACGTAACCCAGAAAAGGCATCTCAAAGTTTGAGCGTTACCGCGTGGATGTACTTCTTATTTATGTATCTGTAACAACGGAAAAGATTATACCATACTCGATTGCTGTCTTTCATAGGTATGAAAGCAATAATTTCCATCAATTAGGGATAAAATAGTCCAATTTAACCAATTGTGTGAAATTCACAGTGGAACAATCATTCGCCTGGACTGGGAATCGAGCCCAGATCCCTCTATTTTGCGCCGAGTGCTCTAACCAATTAAGTTACCTGGGGGGGGGGGGGGGGAGGGGGGGGGGAGGGGGGGGGGAGTGTGAATCCCATTGGAGCTTTAAGGAGCTTGGAAAATGTCCAATTTAACCTTAAAATGAGATGCCCTACTCAAAGATATACCTTTCCGTGATGATATCATTTTGACCCGGAAAAGAAAAATATATCGGGGCCTCATCTCAGAGAAGGAAGTTACCCAATTTATACATTTTCAAGAATAAGAGTTAACTGAAACACAGAACTTCCGTGTACTAATAAGGAAAGAACTGCGAGAACTTTTTGTTGACCTAAAGAGTTGAAAACTTGGACCAAATAATCTACTTGAAGAGCAGCTTTATTGAATAAAATAATGCACTCCACAATTTCAAGTAATCCCTTCCTTGCAAAACTGCCGAGAAACACAAACAAAGACTAGCGACTCGTGTCCAAGTCAATCAAAAAATATCTCTTGCACCGCAATCCACCGAAGCAAATATTTTTTTAGGTTTGAAAAAATTATACACGTTGTAATATTAACGATGGAAGAATTATGTACCAAAAATTTAGTATCAATTAAAGCATTTTTTTGACTAAGATTTACGGCAGGTAAATCGAAGTTTAAGCGAAATCTTATGTAAATACGTGTTTTTAATCCAGTATGATACCTTGATAATTAATGGTAATCACTGTAACAATACGAAAGGTACGTTTTCGCGTTTATGAGAAAATCTGTACGTATATTATCGATTTATTTCGAACTATATGTCAAATGCCATTAGACTAAGTGTTAAAATAGCGTTAGATTTCCAAGAAACTAAGTCGGTTACATGCAGTTTTATTGCTTTCGTCCATATATATTACCAATAATTACGCGTACCAAAAGTTTTACGCAAATATGTACACAAACGAAAATCGCTCCAACCTCATTGGCTCAATTTCTTTCTTTCTCTTAAGCTCGTAATTCCAACAAACGACCTATAATTTCTCTGAGTAGAATGCTGCCAGTGAATTCGGTGTTAGCTCAATGCCCCCCCCCCTTTTGCTCTAAGCTAGCAATGTGTAATACCTTCATGACCCGAAAAAGTGATGTATATCAGGCCACGCCTCAGAGAAGGAAGTTAAGAGGAAAGAAAAGAAAAACTATTTCTAATATTAAAGTTTCCCGGAAACAGAAATTTTAATTCTGATAAATGAATCGACGTCGAGAACTTTTCGTTGCACGAGGAAGTTGTAGACTTTGGCTTTATATTCCGTTTGAGGGAGAGCTTTTCGAAAGAAAATTATCTACTCTGCGCTTCTCATTGATGCTATTTATATAAAATAACTGAGAAACCTAAAAAAACAAATAACGACTGCAGTTAAATTATCCGAGCTAAAAATCCCACGAGGAAAATTGCAGATCTAGTTCTTAAAAATCCTAAGTGACGTTCATTTTGCACCCGAGCCGTACTAATTTAAGTAGCTGATGAAATTTTGACTGTCCGCAGCTAATATAATTCTTAATATTATTGCGTTATTTGACTCAGTAGATCATTTGACCGGGTTGATTACAGTAAGCTTGCATTTAAGCGTAAGTATTTAAAATTATCTCGTAGAGAACTGAACTAGTCCCTTTTTACGTTCACGGTAAGAAGCAATCAATTAAGAATAACGATGGAAAATCATCAGCAGTGAATTCTGTTGGGCTCGGTTCTTCGACCACTTCGTATTCGGCGCATATATTTTCTCTGTGTGAAATGCTTCTCCTGCATTTTGCCTTGACTCCATGGCCACTCATTTGGCGTTTAGTTATTATTATAGAACACTTTTATGGCTCAAAAAAGCGTAGAACATCAGTCCTTGACGATGAAATTGCAGTTACGAAGAAAAAAAGCAATTTCCAAAATTAGGAGTTTCCCACACACACAACTTCCACATCCCAACAAAAAAAAGTCCACGAGAACTTTTTGTTGGCCGAGAGAGTTGGAAACTTTGGCCCTATACATATATACGGCCGAGGAACAGCTTTTTGGATGTTCAGGGAATGGTGGAGACCAAGTTTGGCACTTGGGCTTTGTCAAACTAGTTTGCGAAAGTTCTTTACGGTTCATCCCATCAGTAGATAGGCTTCCAACGACAGAAATATTCTCCCACACTAAACCCAGGGCGCACTCGTCCCACGCATTCTTCCCTCAAACTTCCACGTGGGAGGTTTTTGCTTAAGCTTGGCAGTCGTCTCAGACATACTGATTGCCATAAAATCCAATCTCACACTACAGTGACATAGCCCGTATTTCAAACGCACAAATGCCATCTTAGTATACACCATGAGCCACACTTAGAAAGAGGCCGGGGCATTCTTGCAAAGTGGTACGGGAAACTTGCACTTGTACGTACATGCGGTCGAAAAATGCAACAAAAAAATGAGTGACGGCAGCCATCACCTTGGTATATCTCGTGAAAAAGCCTGGAAAAATGAAATATTACTGGCCAAAAGGAAAGCTTTTTTGGTCAAGCGGGAATAGTATGAAGGCTTATATGGTACTTAAAATGGAAGAATAACTAACAAAAATATTAAATTTTTCCCTCAATATCACTAAAAAAATCACGACCAATTTTTCAAATGACACCCCATCCACAAATATGAGAGCTCTTACACTACAGTTTAACAAAAAAAGGAAGAAAAAGATAGGTGTTGGTAAGGCAGGGCCTGAGAAGTGGCTTTAACGAGAATACCTCTCCGCAAGGGCGGGATCATGGTGTACGCTTCCGATTTTATCAACGATATAGACTATAGAGCAAGGTAATATTCATGATAAAATTAATTACGTAATTATTTTCTAGAGTTTCATCATTCAATTGCCCCAGAAATTTTACACGACCTTCCCAAAGGTTCACTTTTTCTTCTTCTTCCTGCCAAGAAGTAGTGTATTGCGACGGATGGAACCATCCACGTCGATTGTTGATCGTTTTTTAAATGAAGTTCTGAACTATTTGGAAGCAGCACTGTCTTCAAGTTTGATAGTTAAAAAAAATTCACAAAATTCCTGATAAATGGCTGACGATGGTTCCTGTTGGCCGAAGTAGTGATAACATGTATAATGGGAAGTCCGGAAATGAAATTCTGCAAGTGTAGACCAAAAGCTCTTTACTGATTTTCCGACTGACTTAGCGTGATGCAAATGTTAGGCACTGAGAAAGTTTGCTCATCATCCGTTGATAGCGCCGTCAACGTCTGACAGTTGTAATTGGTTCTCTTTTATCAGAAATAGTGTTTCCCAGAACCTACATTAGAGAGAGCCTTTGCCTTCTCCCAGCATATGACATGATCTGAGGAAACCCTGCGCACGGCCACGGCGGTTGGTTAAGGGTGAAGTGCCGCTGGTGTTTCTTGACTCTTGTGACGATTGTCCTGCCCGTCTCTCCCACGTACAAATGGCCGCATTCACACGGTATCTCGTAGACTCCAGGAAACAGTGCAGCCGCCACCATATAGAAGCATGAGACAGGAAGTTGCCTCGAGGGTTGCTTCGTGACCCGCCAACCTCTAACATCCAGGCAAGCCACTTACACTGCGGCCGCCTCCTTAGAGGGCGGTGTTAAGTGGCCGTCGAGATGCTTGCGCCTACGTGATCCGCGCCACATTTCCGGCGTTCCCAAAGCCGTCTGATCCGTTGCGCCGTTGACAGTGGAATCACTCGATGGATAATTCATTTGATGTCCTCGTCGATAAAATGCTTTCCCTCGTGTTTCCTCCGTGATTTCTGTTGAACAAGATTTAGCATTTTAACTGTACCTGAAATTTTACCGCTTATTTTTCGCTAACTAAAACTACTAAATCATTCCAACTGATGTCAATGAAATTTTTCAGTTGGTATCAATGTTAGCATGCTAGCATATCAGAGTCTCCAAATACGCCGTAAAATGTTATGCCCCCGCTAAAAATGGCAGCAAGTAGCCTCCTCCCCAAGTAGCCAAAATATGTAGTTTTCAGTTAGTATCAAAAATCGACTGTTTCTGTATAAATTTAGAGGTAGACCCTCCGAATTAATTCAAAATAGAGGCCTCACCATACAGCGGTAGAATTACCGTTGGTTGTATATTCCAACGCACATCTGCGATCTCCACCAAAGAAACGTTAACGCAAATTAAAAGAACCTGGGTCAAAATGCTGAAGTCTGTTTTAAAAGTTATAGCAGAGCCTAGTACATGGCAGTGCGTTTTGTGATAAGAGCAAATCAGATTAATATCTTATCCAGCAAGTGGCTTCACAGAAATTTTTCAAACCAGAGTTTAACTAACTCTGACATGTGGTTGCGTAATATTTAATATTGGATCAATGTTTCTAGGTATGAAAACAGACCTGATGACGTTTCCGTATCGATAGAATTCATATCAGCGTCTATACCCTTCAAGCTACCTCCAAATGGTGTGGTAGGGGGTAAGTTATAACCAATATGCACTAAACTATGACTTACTATAGTTAATGAGATCACGACTGTTAATGCATTAGCAAAAGCCTATAAATAGCTCCAAGAAAGTGAATTTCCATCAACATGCACTACACTATAGGTAGGTATGCCAGAGAAACTTTGTACATTTTTATATTTTACTAGTACGCAAATTAAGAGATACAATTGTTACATAGGATGCATGCGAGATGTCAGTGTCAATAAACTGATAGTCTATTGACATCAATCATATTTGAACCCACAGTTAGTATGAGCCAGTATTAAGCCTACGCCATATTGCGGGTTACGTTAATTAGACATTGTAAATCGGGCCTTAGCATTATCTATGATTTTCCGAGGGGCAGTCAGGATTAGGACGGTAAGTAATTGCGCGCGCACTACCATAAGCAAGATGTATCATGTAATTGAGGATAATTAAATATTTCCACATCACAAATGCCATTTAAATGAACGCCGGATTTTTAACATGTGAATAACGCGAGGTAAATAGATACGAAATGAATGAGCATGAAAGCAAATTTCCCGATTTGTAGCAGAAGGCGAATTTATTTATTGTGATGAAGCCTTATTAAGGTAGCCAGAGACGGTAAGTCATTTACTACTTTCTGAGGATAGTTTTTGACAAGTATAGAATTAGTTGAGGCTTTTCGATCTAACCAGAAAACTAGGAGAGTACACGAAGAATTATGTATTTTTTATCAAAATAAGACTCATTTTAAAATGGACGAAAGAAATTATGCTCAAGGCAATAAAACATTAATCGCGCGTCCAAGTTAGAATACAACCCTATTTCAAATGAGGAAATTAATTTTAACTAGAAAATCTCAGGGCAAAGAAATAGATAATTAATTCTACGGACGACAAGAACATGATAATGATGCAACTTAACCCACACATGAAAAGAAAGAGCGATGAATTGTCATGTAAAGAATAACACGGACCAAATTTTTTATGAGGAACAACAACAATGATCCAATCAAAGTTTTGTACCAAGGTGTGAATTTTTAAATCGACGATCTATAGGAGTTCAACAATCAGAATTTTAAATATTTTTCGGAGTATCCACTGGTAGCTCATTTACGGTCCCTATTATCTTATGTCACTGAGTTTATTCCGTTGGATCATTTTTAACCATTTGATTTTATTTTAAGCTTGACAGATTGGAGGAAATGAAAATCACTGTTTACATAAATGCATATTTTAGAGAAAATAAAATTTCCCACAGGGAAATGTAAATTTATTACGGACATATAACATATGTTTTCCCTCATCATCTTAACTATACCCGGGGGTCCGGAATCACAAATTAGCCCAGGGGAATTAAGATTGGTTAGAGATTTTGCAGAACTTTTTCTTTCTGCTTTTCATTCGTGTCGTAATTGTTTCATGAGTTTGTAAAACATTTACGGGAACGTTGAATTTACTTTCTGTAAAATAATCGAGACATTCACGTTTAGGACACTCTATCTTCAAAACGAGGAAACCGAATTCAATACTTCTAAGCCACCTAAAAGCTTGTATATTTGTACATTTATTTGTGCACATAAAAGTTTAATACTGGTTATACACAGCTATATTCTTCAGGTGTCCGTAATGCTGGAATTTTAGAACACGTAACGATTCTACTGCGGAAGTTTCAATCGAGTCGTTTTTTTTAAATAGCAAGGTTTTACCCTTTAACAAGAATTCGTGATATTATTGCACAAAATCTGATCGATATGAAATCCGAAGATTCACGGAACTGAGTTAACTTTGTACATCATGAAATAATAAAGCGTGCAATTTTCCTTTTAACACTAAAAAGTGCAGGGAACACTATAAAGGTACGGGGAAGTAAACACTATAAAGTGAAGGAAAATATTGGTATTAGCTCGTACCACTCACCTCAGAAGTGGCTAGCTAACGTAGATAAATCACAAGTCAATTTACGAGAATCTCATCCGGTCGTAATCTCCAAGTAGGCAACGGAGGTGCGGTTTGTTATAATCAATTGGGAAAGCCCAATAATGTCACGAAACAGAGTGGGTCGCACAAATCTGTTGAGATCAAAGGATAATGTTGTAGTTGATGGTAAATGGGCCAAATAAATCATCACTGAATCAATATCGAAGTATTGCCCTCGGAAAAGAAAGGGTCTCAGGCTTTCTTTTGTGTAAGTCAATGAAAAAGAGAACTAGAAATAACTCCGCTTAGTAAATAAAAAACTCGTGCAATTTTTGCGGGAAAAACTAATCGATATGAAATCCGAAGATTTACGGAACTGAGTGAAATTTATACATCATGAAATAATAAATCGTGCAATTTTCCAAATGTTCAACTTAACAATGTTCTAATGCTACATATTTTGTAGGAACAATGAGGAATAATGGTTTTTTGAAATTAAGTAAAATTCCCGATACCTCATTCTTTCACCATTATCCCTCCCGCCTTATCTCCCTTTAACTCCGACCTTGTTGATTGATAACCCTCTCTGAGTTGCGGCATAACATCCCTTTTCCAACAGAACTAGGCGGAAGAGCATTTTCCTCGAAACTCAAACAAACTGGCTTCGGAGATAAAAGATCATTAAAAATCTCTTTCTCCGCTATGGGGGCATTGAAACTCCGAGCTCTCGGATAATAAAGGAAATGAGAGATGGTACTTCGATCTTGATCGGTCGCATTTCGAATATTCCGCTAGCATTTGGAACCTTGGATAGGAAGATCAAACAAAAATATAAATAGAACACCGAGGAAAGCTGCGCGCATCGTTAAAAGCTGCTACGAACGAATATATAGCGTTTTTCAGCTTTTAGATGGATTAAGTTGGGAGCCGCTAGAGACTCAAAGGTTACAAGCTAAGCTTGGTTTCCTTGGTAGATTCAGATCAGGCGTGTTTTAAAGCGACACAGAGAATATTATTTTGACGCCACATTACATCTTTAGGTTTGACGGAAGCGATGAAATAAGAGAGGAACATTGCGGGACGAATTGGTACCAAAGTTCGTTCATTTTACTCACAATAGGTGAACAAAATAATAACTAAGATCTAATTTAAACACTCCTTTTAACACTAAAAAGTGCAGGAAACACTATAAAGGTACGGGGAAGTAAACACTATAAAATGAAGGGAAAGATTGGTATTAGCTCTATACTTCACCATTTCACTTCCCAAAACCTTTACACATTTATACGGCTGGTGTCCTAACACCCCCGGCCAAACGCCCATGCGGTGGCTCACATGGTAGTATGTAAGTGTATAAACGTTCCTGGGGCAGACCCAGACGGCAAGTAGGGGAGGAAGAAGAGGAGGTGGTGAAGGGAAAGGACGGAGGAGAAGAGAGCAAGGCTACGAGAAAGAGAGAGAGAGAGAGAGGCATAGGAGCCATAGCACTTCAAAGGCTAAGAGGCACGTACAGCAAGTCGTTAAATTCACCCATCGCCATGTTCTTACTATAAAGTGAAGGGAAAGATTGGTATTATCTCGTACCACTCACATCAGAGGTGGCTAGCTAATGTAAATAAATCACAAGTAAATTTACGAGAATCTCATCCGGTCGTAATCTCCTAAGTAGGCGACTGATAATCAATTTGGAAAGCCCAACAATATCACGAAACGGAGTGGGTCCCACAAAGCTGTTGAGATCAAAGGGTAATAGTCTAGTTCCGGGTTTCCCAACCGGTGGTACGCGTTCCACTGGTCGTACGCGAGAACGTTTTAGGTGGTAAGCGTGGGTGATACGAGCGATTACGAGCAATAGGCTAGTAAAGGCCTATGCGTGCGTGAGCACTTGCATTTGCAATAATCGTTTTATTATTTCCTTTGCTATAAAAATGTTATTAATATACATATATCTCCATACATTTTAAAATAAAAATTAGTATATATATATTTATTTATTTATTTTTGTCTTGATAAAGGGTTGAAAAAACCGAAATACAAGTGCATTAATAATTAAATGTGAAGTTTTCTCAGTAATTAAATTAAAATAAAACAAGCCATTGGCACTTTTCCGACAATAAATATATGTTTCTAAAAAAAATATAGGACTGTTGGTACGCCAAAATTTCGAAAAATTTCAAGTGGTATGCAGTTGCTAAAAGGTTGGGAACCCCTGGTATAGTTGATGGTAAATGAGCCAAATAAATCATCATTGAATCAATATTGAAGTATTACCCTCGGAAAAGGAAACGGTCTCAGGCTTTCTTTTGTGTAAGTGAATGAAAAAGAAAACTCAAGTGAACTACGCTTTTTAATCTTCATGCAGACATGGTTTTTGACGTATAATCCTTTCAGAGCCATCGATTTTTCGTTGGGTTCTCCCTGAGGTGCCACGGGTAAATTGAGAATTTTGCATTCCTTTTTTTATTCTCCACTTGCATTTATATAAATTACATTTTTTCTTGATTTCTTCTGGATTCAAAAGTAAAAACTGGATTATATTATTATTTAGTAGCAAGTATGCCAACAAGTTTATATGAAACAATAAAAACTTGTTGGCATACTTGCTACTAAAAAACTCTTCAATTTTCATTTTCAAACGACGACGGCACATCGAGTTCATTCAACTAACAAAGATTTTGCGTCACGTGGCACTCAAAGGATTAATTTCATCTTCAAGTAAAGAATATAAACGTTAGTATCAAGTGATATACAGGACCCTTCCAAGCACCTTCCATACACCCTTCCATAAATTTGTGTATGCAGAGTGGAACAACATGGTTCGGCCAAACATACTGGACACATTCCTCACACGCAGGAGAAAATATGTCTCATGGTTGAGGGTCCGGGAACGCTATATTTCTATGCCAGAGCTCATTTCCTACAAATTTTCATAGTGCATTAGTCTTAAAGGAATAGAACGTAGCAGTGCGCGTTACCATACTTTCATAACATGCATTTATGCAAGATGTAGCACCTCCTCATTTCTTCCTTAATGTCCGTCGGCTTCTAAATAACAGATTCGGTGACAGATGGATTGGTAGATGTGGACCAGTTCCCCAGCCTCTACGCTCTATAGATAAAAAACCACTAGAATTTTATTTGAGGGAGCATTTGAAAGTTCTTGCGTATCGAACCCCAAAACAAGATGCAGAGAGTCTTCGTGACTGTATTTTGGAAGGCTGCGAAGCCAAAAAAAGTACTCCAGGTATATATGATCGCTTTTTGTATACAATGTGACAGCGAGTTGATGCATGCATTTGTTCTGAAGGGGAGCATTTTGGGCAATAATTGTAAGAAAGGGTTTCATACGGAACGCTGGTACGTTCTGTTTCTGAATGTTTCCCGTGATTAATGTATATTGTATAAGGAGTTAAAGAAAATGAGCTTCAGCATGGAAATAAAGCGAGCCCATATGCGGGCCCACATGCGGGCCCATATACTCACTGCAAATTTTGTACTTATACGCGTGAAAAGTATAACCTGATAGTTCAGTCATAACTTTTTGTTACACCCTGTATGTTGACTTTAAAGTTTGTATTCCTCACCTCACAATGACTCGGGTCGTATCATTAAAAATCATGAAGGGAAGCTCATCAATTTACTTTCTATGCATTTCACTCGATCTACTCCGGCATAAATATGAAGTACAACATTTCTCATATAAAATGACTGTTTTCTACATGAAATAATTCTCCTTGTACCAAAGGGGATGGAAGTCGTCATGAAAAAAATCATTTCACTTGACAGGGATATGAACCCGGCTCTCACATTTGCCGGCCAGGTGTGCCAACCAATGACATTACCAAACCTAATCGACTAACACACCAGATCGGTAATTGGGAAACACAGGCTCGTATTCCAGTCAAGTTAATTGATTATTAATGCAAATTCTATTCCACTTTGTCTAAGGGAATTCCTTTGCACCCGTACGCGTGACTGCGTATCATGTCACTTGTGCATTCGCAATGATTTGGAAATTGCAATTTTCCTGGTGAGCCATCCAGATAGATTTCGCACAGAGTTCTTCGAAACATAAAGAACTTTACACAAATGGTAGTTCTGGATCACTTTATTTTCTATAGATTCAAGAGGAACATGAGCGCTTAGCTTATTTCCACAGGATTAGATTCGGAAGGCTCAAGAAATCCATCAAAAATTTCCCGGAATTCCTTAGTGAGTACCATCTCTTCCGGAGGAGTTTATGAAAATCAGTCAGCTGCTAATACCCTGTTTAGTTATTTATGAAGTAAGCAATCATCCAAAAAATATGAAGTTAGCCCATAATAGTCCAAACGGTACTCTTTTAACCCTATACTCAATTCCCCCACAGATTGCATTAACGACCATATATTTTAGCACTACCAGAAAAGTAAATATTTCCTGTTAGTGCTAAATAAATAACCAACCACATTTCCCATTGATTAATCTTGATTTTTTGTAGTGAATTAGATATTTTGCAAATTAAATTTCTGAATAGTCAACCTAAAACCTAAATGAGAATCAAGAAGGATGATTACATTTTAAAGTACGCTTAGCAGCTTAAAAGTAATAGCTCCGTTGACATCACGATGCAATAATCTTAAGTGTACTAGCCCTAGGGCTTGAGTTCTATGATACCAACCACTCGTCTTTAAAATTGATTATTTGATCGAAAAGCGAACTTAATATCTGAAGCATGTAAGTCATCCACACTAATGTTGTGTGTGAATAAAAGCAAAAAAATGATTAAAATATTTGTGGGCTTGAATGGGCCAAGGAATTCCTCCAGAGATTTTTTAAAGGAATTTCAACGGCACGCAAATAAGAATCTCACCAGAGTAAGAGAAAGGAGTCCACAGACGTTGCTGAGGAATTCTGCAAAAATTCCTTTAAAAAGTCAATCTTTTGATGAAAGTTGACTGAAATGCCTTGAGGGTTCCATATAAATATTTTTCATAGAAAGCGCACAGAATTTTCAAGAAGGAATGGACTGAGGAAAATTTTTCTGGTGGAAATGAATGAAGGAAGTTAAGCATGAACAATAGCAAACGGATAACAGACGAGGATGGGAGCATTAACCCTTTGAGTGGTGAGTATATTTTCGTTTGCCCTGAACCTAGGAGTAAGTTATTTTAGAAATAAATTAAATTACTTTCGGTTGCACTTTTATTACCTTGAACTCAAGTTTGTTTGATAAATAGTCAATGAAAACAAGAAGATTATACATTAAAAAGGAAAGACAAAATTAATACAAAAATTTGCTGAGTAAGATTCTAAATATCGTGCTATGAGAAAAAAAAACATTAACTTAGAGCAGGACTAAAAACCAGCTTTGACTGCAAAAACTTTCGTCAATGGAACCAACTACATGTGGTATGCACATACTCAAGGATAAACGTAGTCAGTAAAATAACGGAATATATAGCAGGACTGTTTACAGACACTTTATAGTGATAATTGGGCTCACCAGTCACCAGGATAGATGAAAGAACATATTACAATGCTTCTAATTGGGAGACGTGAACGTACGCCTTTACTGCTCCAGCACAGATTTAAATGACGTACATGCAAGATCATACTCTGGATAGTCAGGAGGCACGAGGACGTGAATGAACGTTTGTACTGCTCAAAGAGTTAAAGACGTGGAGCTAGCTATCGGAGACTGATGAAGATCATATAGAAGGAGAAAATCACCTCCCAAGAAGTCCCATGCATAGTTATGGTGAAAAGAAGTGTAGTAAACAAATGAGAAAAAAGAAAAAAACAAACCTATTGGAAGGAGAAAGAATGGAAAGAACTTGAGAGGAAAACTATGAATTTAATTCCTTATCAGCTCTCAATAGACTAGCGAGTTAAATGTGTTACGTTTCGAATTCATTGAAATATCTGCTTCCGAAGAGACTTTCCCATATACTGTCCATTAAAAAAGTCGAGCCCGTTGAGTGTAGGACGCAGTATATTTGAGATGAGTCGACCAATTGCAATGAAATTAAATACGTACGATAGAATGATAATTTTTACGTTTACTGATTCGTGTAAATAATTTTTCCTATCCTTATCTACACTTTTACGGTATTTGTTTTGAAAAAGGCCCTGTTTTCGGAGCTCAAAACCCGATGGCCCGACTTTATGTTATCGCCATTCTCTTAATATTTATTGTAGAGATGAAAGCTTTTGATATAAGTTAGCCAAACATTTTTTCCAAAGGAATTTTCAGGATGGGCGGGCAGAGGAGGAAAATAAATAAAAATCGTTATTGGAAATCCCAGGATATTTGACTAATGGTTATGTACGTATTTATAAAGCTGGCATCATTACGGTTACAACGGTATGACTCGAACCTCTGTCGCATCGTTAGTTTCGGAATTAGCCGAGATTTAAAACTTTTACAACAGCTCATGTAAAACTCAAACAATTTTTTCCTTTGTGATGTCAAAAACATGTTTGGCTAACTAATCTCAAAATCTTTCATCTGTACAATAAGGTTAGGCTTAAGGTTTCCTTCCTGGCGGCTCCTGTCCTTCAAATATCTACTCTACACCATAATATCATTTCTGCCTTCGAAAACGAGTCGCAACTCGACGTTTGTTATATTGACTTTTCTAAGGCTTTCGACTCTGTCAACCCCACTCTCCTTCTGCACAAACTTCAATATTGATATAAAATTCAAGGTACCCTCTTCTCAGTTATTTCCTATTTTTTACATGACCGTCACCAGCGTGTGATAATCGATGGTGACTCCTCTGCATTCGTCCCTGTCTCTTCCGGCGTTCCCCAGGGCAGCGTTCCCGGCCCTCTTCTCTTTGCACTCTACGTGAATGATCTAGTTGATGACATTTTACCCATGGGCTGTACCATCCTCTCATACGCAGATGACTGCAAAGTGTTTAAAAAAGTGGACAGTAAGGCTGACTCACTTCAGTTACAGTAGATGGTGCGCAAAATGGTTACTACGTGTTAATCCAGATAAATCCGCAGCCATGTCCTTCACATTAAAACGCAAAACTATCGTCTCTACTTACCAACTTTCCAAACACCCTGTACCTTCTGTCACTTCCTTCAATGATTTAAGGGTCACCTTTGACCAAAATCTCCTTTTTAGTGAGCATATTTCTTCAATTTCTGAAAAAGCTATGTCCATAGTGGTGATTCTATACAGACTTATTGAAATTACCTTTGAAATTGAAATTACTTAATTTCTTTTTAGCCATAGTCTGACATCGCGTACCGTCCCTTTGACACAACTCTCTAGTTGAAATTCTTTTGTCCTTAGGTCTCTCACATCTCTCCCATCGCCGGCTGATTTCCGACCTTAAATTCCTTCACTCTATCATGAACGGGTCCCTCCGCTCTGACCATCTTCTCTCCTGTTTTTCACTCCGCATCCCTGCCCGCATCACTCGCGATGTAAGTCTGTTTCACACACCCAAATTCCGTCTCTCCACCTCCCAACGTTCTATTTTCTACCGCCTACCTTCATTTTTTAATACCCTTGCCAACAGTCACCCTACCCTTGACCTTTTCTCCTCACGCAACACCTTTTCCTCCCAACTTAAACGGATTGTTTTCTCCTCCTCTTCCCTGCCACAAAATTGATTTTTTTTCTTTTTCTTTCTGTTGATTATTGTTCTTATTGTTTTTACTACATATTTTTGTTTTATTTCTTAACTTATTTTTTGTTTGTTTAAACCCATTGTAAAGGTCCTAGTTGCTGTTTTTGGCGTTTTAATAAATAAATAAATAAAAATAAATAAATATTAAGAGAATGGCGATAATATAAAGTCGGGCCATCGGGTTTTTAGCGCCGAAAATTGCCTTTTTCAAAACAAATACCGTAAAAGTGTAGATAAGAATAGAAAAATTATTTAAAAGGATCAGTAAACGCAAAAATGATTACTCTATCGTACGTATTTAATTTAGCTAAAATCGGTTGACCCGTCTCGAAGATACAGCGTCCTAAACTCAACGGACTCGACTTTTTTAATGGACAGTAGTTCCTGCGCTAGACAGAATTTTAACGCTTCGAATTAAGTGCGTGGAAAGTTACGTCTCTTTCGGTGGTTTGTCAAACAATTTGAATAGATGAATGTGTGACGTTATTCACTGACGATGGTGTGCCTGGTGGAGCTCTGCAATTAATAGTTTCAGCCGTAATATGAATAAAAAATTGGGAGAGCTTAAGAAAAGGCACGTTATGAATCTAAAGTTTAAGTATACCATGTGTAAATGTTATCATGTATAGTATTATTTAAATCAAATATATAAAATACAAATACGTCACATATCAAAATAAAGGTAATTATAAAATCATTACCGTAAGAAAGATATCTGTCCTCATGGCAATTCATATCCTATAAATTCCGTTACTACAACTAAAAGTTGCATGATTACACTCATGGATCATGTATGCATTAATTTATAAGATCCGTAGTAGATATGTCGTTCAATACGTAGATATATACAAATAATATATAAATATTGATGCCCCATTTGCATGTATGGTTTGAAGTAGTCAGCCATTATTTACATTACGACAAATGTGATTTTCTTTATAAAATTTTACATTCATATTAATAGATTAATGTTTGGCTAAATGGTATCTGCAGTAAACCAACCATCGGATTGATTACTGTTGCTGATGATGCTTCTTTTATTTTCATTGGAAGAGGAATTTTTTATTTACATTGAAATGAAACGAAGATATATTCTCTTCTATTAACTTAGGAAATGGACAGTCCTGCCCAAAATTTCGCCCGTTGGAACACTAAAGCAACTCGGCATAGACAACCAAGGCAAAGAGCACCGCAGAAATACACGAATCTTCGCATCAAATGCCGCAGAAACCAAAGATTCATCATGAAACAAATTCCTTGTGAGATTTTCATGCCCTAGGCTAGCCCTCATGAAAGTTAGGTCAGCTTAAGAAAATGTAAATGACGTACGGCTTAAAAAGTCTCAAAATGCTATACTTGATCAAGGAAACTTGTACAATAATGTAGATATTCTTCAAGAGGACAATTTTTCTCGGGGTAGAGAGTTAGAAATTTGGGAGCGAGTCCGCAAATTTGGTCGCCCATCGACAGACGTTCATTCTGTTCGTTCGCCTCCCTTGTAGCCTTAATCGAGACTCACTAGCCTCTAAACCTCATGGCAATCAACCGAGAGATAGACCTCATAGTTTTACATTCTCATACTGTTTGATATCCACACATATTTCTGTGCGGTGAGCACTGAAAATATTTAGAATTTTCTGTAAATTATCCACAGTTAAAATGTGCAAATAATGTGAAAAATTGACCATTAAAAATTTCGCAAATCTCGAGGGAAAACTAACACTGCTTTGTCACAAGTCTGTTTCACCATGATGCACACTTTTTCCCTCACTTTTATCGAGGGTTAACTGTTTCATGACGAGGATAATCTGTTGCACGCAAAAACAGAGTCTATGGTCACTAATTGTATATTCAAAATCGGCATAAATGTCATTATACGAAAGAAATGAGGATTCAAGATAATAAACACCATACGGGAGTACAATAAAAGTTTTTCGACCGGTAAAAAAGTGAAGAATTATGCAGACGATGTTTATACATGATGATGATGTAAAAACAATGAAACCCGAGTCGAAGTAAATTTTATCTTTGTGGAAAATTACTCATTTCATTTCTGCAATGCACAAAAATTCCACTCAATTTCTCAAAAACCTTCGTAAACCTTTGTATAAAAGTTACAAATTTCTCCCCTTGGTCACCTTAAGGATCATCTAGGCTAGAAATCTTGTCTCAAACTTTTACCTACTCCACGGCATATGCAATACTACTAAGCAAACGGTCGACTTAAAGCAATTTTTCCCCGGACGACGAGTCTTATTTATAGATATGAATTAAATGATTTTTTCCTTATGGTAATATTTCTGGGAGCGTCGGAAAGTCTAGAATCCGGAACGAGGATTTTCAATCCGCTCAAAGCAAAGAATGGCCTTGGATATACGTACAAAAATAGACAGCTTTTGATGCTTTTTTCATGATCACAGTGATGAAAAATAGTACTACCCTACTTTGGTTTCTGTGCGTGGGATCCAAGATAAATGGTGAGCGAGGTTTTTCCTGGTATAGCCCTTCCCAAGGCAATTCATTTTTGTCACCACCGCCTTCTTGATGTCCCATGGGAAATTCCACAGCCCTGCCGGGCGAATTTCGTCACTTTGAGCTGGATCGGAAGGATAGAGCCACCTTAGGGTGTTGTGAGCGATTTTCCTTTAAATACAGATTTACATGCAACTTCGCATACGAGTACTTATTATTAAAATGCAGAGATAGAAGCGGAAAATAATTCAATGCTCCTAATTTGGTTTCTTGACAATTTAAAGCTATTCTAACATGAGACCTTATGGCTCTTGACATATTTTGAAGAAATTCAATGATATGTGCAGATTTTCCCCTAAAGACGAAATCGTCCGTTTCATATAATTATCACCAACTGGTATTCGGCCTATTGGAAGGTCCTAAACACCAAAGCTGTCTCAAATTCGTCCTGCCCCAGGCCTCTTCTCGGTTTCCTTGTCACTTCTTTTTATCTTTACTTAGTCTGTCAGTTTCGGCCTTCTTCTTCCTCTTCTCTTTTCTCCATCAACTGTTCTCTCGACTGTTGTATTTAAAATCCCTTTCCCTCTTAAAATATGTCCGATCCAGTATCATTTTCTCTTCTGTATTGTTTTCAATAGTGTTCTTTCCTCCCTAACTCTTCCCAGCACCTTCTCATTTCTTACTTCATCCGCCCATTTCACTCTCTCTAGTCTCCTACACGCCCACACCTCAAATGTATTAATTCTATCCTTTTATCTTCTTCCCAAGGTCCACGTTTCGAATCTATATAGCATAACAGCATAGAGCATATAATTATAATGGTTCCTAATTAATATCATGGTATCATGCTGTAAAAAACATGGATTTACTTATGGTTTTGGCTTAAATTTCGAATTTCGTACCGTAAACCCAAGTCAAAACAATGCTGAAACTAAGAATTAAATTAGGAAATATACTTTTTGCATCATTTACATCTCAATGTAAGGTTATTTTCATCGAACAAATAGATGTACTTCTGAGAGGTGTGGACCAAGAGTTTTCTTTCGACCTACACGAACAGTTAATAAAATGGGCTCTCAACGACTCTCTATTCCTGTTCCAACCGCCTTAAGCATCGACAGTACATCTATGTCTACAAAATAACTTGCAAGTCTCCTAAATAGTGTATTGCACAGGGTGAGTTATAACCAGCATGTACAATATTTTATCCTGATATTTTGAGTGTAACTACAGCAAATAACGCATCAGCAAGAGCCCGCAAAACTAGTCGAAAGCTGAACTTTCACCAACATGCATCACACTATAGGCATGCTAGCATTGCTACATAAACTATTTGTACTAATGTATTTTGCACCAACATGCACAAAGACAAAAGAGTCATGCAGGAAGTATGCATAACGTGATATTAGTGAAAAGTTGAAGATTCAGAGCCAGGGGAGCATTAGGAAGCAAATTAATTAGCTATATTATCACCTGACTAACCTAGCTTAAAGTCTTAATGGAAGCTACCACGGTCTCGTTTCGATCGCGAAAAAGTGACATTTTAAATCCATCTGCTCTGCAGTCTCTTTTCCCCTATGCGATTCTCATCATGTAACCTACCGTAGTATACCCTCTAATACTTCGGGGGAGTCACGGAGCGGATGGATCAATATTGGTGCTCCCCGGGTGCCCACCTCGGCCTCAATCTGTCTCTCCAGATCTTCTCCGCTACTCAATGGGGTACCTCGGAAGACAATCCAGAGGAGACATACGGCGCTCACCCTTACGCGAATCGATGATAACTCAATGCACAAATTTCGAGAAGCTATTCATTCAATTGGCATTGTTCATGAAAGTGCATATCAATCGTTTAGAACAGCTAACGGCAGCTTATTACACGTTGGACACTTAGTGGCTCGAGAAAGATTTATTGGTGGAACGCAAATAAAATGAAGCTTTAATTAAATTTACGATATTTTATGATCTTCTTATTCATAAATTAATATTTGTAGTCACATGTCTCTCTCTTCATGTTTATTGTTCTTATTGAAATGAGCGTTTACTGTAATTATTTATTTTTCTTGTTGAAATATTTGGTCAAAGTTATATGAATGATTCTTACCACAGGTATATATTTACAATTGATACATATCCTAAAAAGGGTAATGCGTACTTAATTATGTATGAATACACCTCGATAGTTGAACCGATACATAATCCAATCTTAGGCACAAGAAAAGGTTGGATAATAATAGGAAGAGGATACTTGTATGAGTTGTAAAAAGGGTTTAGCAATGAAGCCTAAGTAAAAACTCATTTCTGATAATCAGTATTTTCTTATCAATATATGAATAACTTAGCAATGAATTAGTCACAATACTCAATTAATTTACGATTCGTAACACCATCTTGTGTTATATTTTTAATTGAAGGAGAAGCAATACAAGGTTGCACCAAAGGCAAAAAATTGTCGGTTCCTGCCCCTCGATCCAGGGATAATTTTATACCGGAAACGATGTAAGACTCATTTTTTCCGGCTATAACGTTGGTAAAGTCTCCTCTGGTCTTTCACCAGGTAATTTTATTCTTCCTCCGACGTTTCTTCAACTTACTCCATAACCCATATATATCCCCGTAGAAGATGGCGGAGGAAGCTGTAAAAAATTCAGAAAACAATTAAAACGACAGCGAAAGCAGTGTTTGTGCTTAAATACAAAAAGACAGCAAACTGCAGATGCTAGTTGAAGGCATAGTGAAACTACGATATTTGCTTCGTCTATGTTTTTACTTTAGCGAGGCTTTACATCGAAGAGAAAAATATAGGCTAAATCTTTTATGCGAGTTTAAGGCAGAATTTTTTATTTCAGACGTTCAAATATTTTGCTAGAGCTAAACTATTGCGGTAGAAACGATCACATGCATAAGATTAAAAAAAATAGACAGCAGAATCGATAGATTTCAAATGTCATTTTCCTCACATATAATAAGGAACCATAATAGTTCTATGACACTCCGAGCCCCTTGTACGTAGAGTAGACTTGGCACTTATGCTAATATCATAGCATCATTATTAACAACTAACCCCGCTTGAAATTTCAGACATGATTTAGCTTTCTGCATGATTTAGTATCTTAGTATTTAGTACCGTAGTAGCACTTGAGTGAAGTGTGGTCCACGGAATTTTTACCGATAATCTTGAAAAGCTAATAAATATGCACTCAATGACTCAAGATTCACGTTCCAACCACCTTAAACGCAATGTGACCTTTAAGACACCTCATTTAAGAAACTAGGTTTTTTTAAGTGTGTAATAGGACGGTCCTCGGACGAAAAAGAGAGAGATGTTACTTTGCTCTGGTTAGGCCATACCTCGAATACGCCACGAGCATTTGGGACCTTGGTCATAAAATTTTGGCCAAAAAAATTAATGAAATACAAATAAAAGCAGCACACTTCGCCAAAAACTGCTGCGAGCGAACATATAGTGTCACCCAACTTTAAGAGGGATTAAGGTGGGAGCCCCGAGAGACTCGGAGGCTACACGCTAGGCTTAGCTTACTTGAGAAATTCAGAACTGATGTATTTCAGAGCGACAAGTCGCTGGTTTTCGCATTGTCTCATGGTTTTGAAGTTGAACTTCAAAGTTAAGTTGCTTTTTTAGGATACGAGCCTCTATACAAAACATATGTGGGACAGCATTAAAGAAATATCGTTTTTTAAAGCGTATAATAGAAAGGTCCTCCAATGAAAAAGTCAAAGAGAGATGCTACTTCGCACAGGTTAGGCCACATCTCGGATACACCGCGAGACTTTGGGACCCTGGATAGAAAGATTTAAGCTAAAAAATAAATAAAATACAAAAAGTGGCACGCTTCGTTAAAAACTGTTACGAGCAAACATATACCGTGCCACAACTTTAAAAGGGACTAACGTGGTAGCCCCTAGAGACTCGAAGGCTACTTGCTACGCTTAGATTGCTTGACAGATTCAGAACTTGTGTGTTTCAGAGTGCACAGAGAGTATTATCATGGCGCCTCACTACATCTCTAGGTCTGATAAAACCGATAAAAATAAGAGTGATACATTGCCGAATAGATAGGTACAAAGACCTTTCTTTCCGCGCACAATAAGCGACCACAATAAATACTGAGTTCCACTAAATACACTCCCATAATTCAAGTTACCATTTCACCTCCCAAAACCTTACATATTTACACGGCAGGGGACCTAACACCCCCTGTCACACACCCATGCGACGGCTCGCAGGGTAGAAGATAGATGTAGATATAGACCTCAAGGACAAGGAACTCGCGCGGGAAGGGGTCGGTAAAGGAGTCGAGGGGAAGGGCAGCACGTAATAGACTACGCAGCCAACATAACCTCGCTTGGCCCTAGAGGTCGGAAAAATGTCAGCTACATCGTCAATGTTTTATTCTCCCAGCTGGACCACCGCATGCCTCTCTACATTGAACTCCTCAACCGTCCCTTCAATTTCCTTCTAGCTGTTGTCTGTCATCGCAAAACTCCCCTCAGGAATTTATCCCGCAAGCAGCTTATTCTACCTTTGACATTGGTGACCTACGTTCCATCCATTTGATAGTAGGCTTCAAATGACTAGACACCCGCAGTGAATGATGAAAGCGGACTGAAGATTCCAGAGCACGGAACGGTTAAATGTTGCAGATCCAGGCCCAAAAAAATGAACCTCTATAATTTAAGCCCTCCTCCATCGCAGTAAGAAATGATCAATATGGTTGGCATGCAGAGAAGTTGTGAAAACGAAATGGGTGGATTTTCCTTGTACCCTTATCCCTTGATGCTTTAAAGCTCTGCTTCAAAGAGGACGCATAAGGCGAGGAAAAAGACCTTATCTCTTAAAAACCGCTGCTGGAGTTCCTTTCAGTGGGGTGGAAAAGATCTTTTTGGAAAAAAGGAAACTTTGTGAGCTGGATAAATGCTTCAGATACTATAAGGCAGAAATGCAAAGATCTGAGATAAGTCAATATCGACATAAAAGAATAAATGAAAATATTCAGGAAAATTTACATGAGCGTGATTTATTGAGTAGAAAAAAATACGTATTCACATTAGAATGAAAGGAATGTTACCAAGAGACAAAATAATACTTTTATTCAGGAATATTACTCTGAAATGTTTCCACAAATATGATTTAGAACATTTTATCTTCGTTGAGGTACACGCATTTAGCATTGATATAAGCTCTAACTCATGACTTAATAAAATTAATGCAAAATATATAAATATTTTCCCAAATATTTAGCAGATCTTTTGTGCTGATTTCGCAAATAGTATTTATTTAACACGATTCAACACCAGAGAGAAGTCAGTAAGTGGGGTGAAGGTGGTACAAAAACTAAAATTTCGAATCTGGGAGGAATTATTCGCATTACTAGACTAGAATTCCGAGTTTTACCTCCAGTTGGTTTCATTACCTTTGTCTTCAGCGTTAACAGCGTTATCACTATAGTGTCACCAAACCTTTGTTGCTGTGCCGTCCTGACCAATAATACAGGCAAGTAAGTAGTTTCCCTTGCTAAAGAAACTATTTGAGGGTAATAATGTGTTATAAAACGTATATGAACGTCTAAAACTATTTTTTGTCGATAGATGTCTAAAACGTACAGTTAGCGGGGTGAATATGATGCTTTAAAGTTACATATTTATTACATGCCTGCGTCGTTTTAGTTACTTTTTTCGTAACATTTTTTTAATGCTACGGACTTACCAAATAAAATAAAGATTAGCCATTTAAAGTAATACGTAGTGCAAATATAGTAAAGATAACAATAGCAGAAATTAAAGATACTTTCAATGTTTCCAACCAGTTTTATTACTCCAACGTAGTATTAAAAAAAACGTTTGCCAATACTAAGGTTCATTTATGCGAGCTCAGTATGTGTAACATGAAACGTTTCGCTAAATATATGTAAGTCTATATAATATCGCAAAAATAAACCGGTGTGGAAATTTAAAAGGGGTCTTTCATTTGTGATAAGATTATTATCGAAGAGAATTTGGGGACGGAAAACCATGTGGAGGAGATCACTTAAAAGGGTGAAATGAAGATTGCAAAGATTTTGAGAAGTAGTTAACACCGTGCTATACAAAATCTAAAAGTTCAGAGGGTTGGTAAGACGTATTCCAAGAGCACGGAGTCTTTCATAGTCCGAGCATGAAACTAATGGGGTGAAGTTGATATAGAAGCCAATTTCTCCAATTATTCAGCGTGAGAGGATGGATCCCATCTTTGCCTCACATCGAGGGGTGAAGGACATAAAAGCTAAACTATATTTTCTAAGCTTGTAGATGTTGAACTTCAACAATAAAATGTGAAACAATTAGTTCAGAGGTTGACTTTCTTCAGTAAAAATGTCATTGAAAAGAAAACAGACTATTACGCGAGTCCCCTAAAACCTCTGTGCCGGTTTCACCTAGGCTTACGGTTATAAAAAAAAGGAATATAAACAAATTTTTGTCCAATATTTGGTTTATGACGTAAACTATAAGGAGCTTTAACTATCTCCGTAAGCCTATTCCCGTATTTTATATGCATGGAATATTTTAGCTTCAGGGCTGAGCCCGCGGAGGCGGGTGTGAGAAAAATTCAAGAGTTTAAAAATTCATTATAAGCGTAGGAATGAAGTACCTTGGATTTTTTATCATGAAAAGTTAATTCGGTACGTATAAATTGTTATAAAAGCGTTTTAGCAGAATCTGAATTGAGACCTATGAGTAAAGTTCATCAACAATTATTTAAAGATTAAAATTAAACGAAAATTGAACATTGCATGAAGTTGATTCTAAATCATATAACTATCTTAGAAGATAATATTTTGAAATGAGGGGTATTTAATTGCTCTACAATGAACTGGAGCCGAGATATGAATACAAACTTGATTGAGGGAACGCTTTTTTTGGAAAAATGTCAAAAAAATTAAATGTGCATAAATCAAACAAAAACGGACTTCTTCAAAGCGGCTTCGCTATTACTACTTAAAAAGTCACATGCTGCCCATATATCGAGTTTGAGCAAAATATGAGATCCTAAGAGGCGATTGTTTATCAAATTGAGGTGGAAAGACCCTGGGGGAAATGCAACGTTCGTTAAGTTTTGTCGAATATGAGAAATATGGGAGAAGGGCCTAATTTTATCATGGAAATAAATAAAAAAGGCATATTTTAGGGCTCAAATTCGGTTTGTTTTCTAATATGGTAAATTAATATGGCGGCAGTTACTTAATACTCTTTCCAGAGAATTAGTTCCATATAGGGAAGTAAGGTAGTTTTCATGTTTGACTGTCAGAGTTCCTAAGGTCGCAAACCCGCCAACAACATCAAAATGTGCAATCAATTAGTCTTTATCTATTATGAATTTTCCAACTCTCTATGACGCGTAGTCCAATTGCTTGCATATCTGAAATGCCGGTAAAGCCACCTCAAGGGTTTGTGACCCGGGGTGGCTCCGCACCAAGCATTCAACGCTCAACGTTCAATGGGGAAAATGACAATTGTAGCATATCAGTCGTGTAGCGTGACCAAAAAATGTTATGCTTAGGATGTAGCCATTGCAGCAAGAATATTTTTGATATGTTCTCCACACCTTCGGAGAATTAAACAACCCTAGAGAATGAACTGTGGAGGTTATGTTTATTCTTAAATTTAAGTAGTGAGAGCGCTTTCCATCCAAATTCATTTTTCTGCCTCGACGTACTACAAGACTTTTCGTAGCAGATTGTCGCTGCACGCGATCTGATTCGGACACTGTGACTGCTTTGTAAGGATCTCCAATTCTAGGCACTTATTATAGGATTGAGCAAACTTGAGATAAATAACTGTGCTTTTAAACTTTCTCATCGTAGTTTCCGAGCATTTCTTTTCCAGTTCCCGTATTAGTTTTAATGGACTTCTCAGATGGGTTACGAACCCAATCCGCGCATTATGATGCAGTGGCGTTTAGATTGAAGAATTCGTCGTGATTTTCAATATATCAAGATTCTTTTCCAAGAGTGTATTTTCTGGAAAACATCATCGGTATTAGGAAAACTTTATAAGTAAACAGAACTAGTTAACATTTTTTCTGAGAACTTTAAGTTACCAAGCTGTGTCAAAGTAATTTTGAGCCATAAAATCAAGAGTCTATTCAAAATGCACACAAATCTGTGAAATCAAGTGTTAAATTTTTTTGACTGGACAGTAGAAAATACTCAATAGTGTGTAGCAGAAACTGAGTTAAGGCTGCATTACATAGTACATTTAATCGAAAAAACGAATTTATCGCAGATTGTACAGGAAAAAGAAAGGAATTAGAGCAGGTTCCATTTCCCGTTCAGTCATTTAGACAATCATACCATATGCCGCTTTAGATGATACAATTTTCCTCGTGAAAGAATTTGTACAACCTTTTGTACAATAAAATTTGCCGTGCACAGCGGTCTTTATAAACAACGAAACTACGTTTATGAAACTACGACTTTCAAAGAATCATTACCAGCAGATACAAAACAGGATAAACACGTGGAAATACAAAAGCAATACAGGAAGCATTAGAGAAGTTCCGTTATTTCCATGAATTAGAGGAAGAAAAAAGCATTAGGGAGTAGATGAAAAATCAGCTATAATACTTATAGAGCTACAATACTAACTAACTTGTTTTGAAGTCTCAATTTCAGAGATGAAAATGAGAAGGCATATAGAGATGTGCGAATAAACACGCCTCGGGCGGGCCCACCCACCACGGCGCTCCCGTTATCGATCGATGAACTTGAGATAAAAAGATAGGCAACGTAGCTTCGCGGGTTTCCCGTTGCTGCGTACTTGATTTCTTCACTTCCTCCGCCCTTTCATCCCTGCGCCGTCATTTTTGAAAAAAAAGTTCCGCCCACGCTCCAGAGGCTTCTCCAGGTCGAACGAGAGCGACTCGGCAGTTGCAATGCACGAGGCGGCGCTAGCATTTCGCGTATTTTAGGGTCGGCAACCGCCATCTCCTTTGATATTTTCCGGGGTTTCTTGCTATTACAGTGGCTTCCAGCAATAATAAGCCCATTGAGTAGTAAAAAATTTAGAGCAAAAGATGGCGGGACTGGCAGGATTAAATGTCTTTTTTCGACGCCGATAAGGACCACAATGGCAGTGATCAAAGCCTCAAATAATATTAGTGGTAACGATAAGTAGCCCTGGTATTTATCTCTATCATTTTTTTAGAACGTATTTCACTGTGTGACGGGAATGCAATTTAGTTTTATGCGCTCTTAATTGTTTTTAAAAAGTTTTGCACATCAGCATGACTGTCGAGGCATAAAGACGAGTGGTAGACCTATATTTCGTACCTGTGATCAAAGACATATCTTTATCACTAACATCTACTACCGCTTGAAATGCGCAAATAATTTATTCAGCATGAATTAGCATCTCATAACATTCATGAATTACTAGTATAAGTTACAATAATCAATAGTCATATGTAAACCTTAGTTATGTATGTTTGAATATTTATTAACGTATCGCTCTTCTAGTTCATCGAAGGATCTGGATTATTCTCCAGAGTGATTTTTGGACCTCGCATAACGGCTGGAAGAGCGCTAGGGGTTTGACCATTAAGTGGGACGGAAGATGAATGCCTGGTGTAGAATCACACCTAGCCACTCATCTATGAGGTGTAGGTATTGCACGGTATTTCAATTGCAGTAAATGTAGCCAGATGGGGATAATATCTTATCTCCATCACTACGTCTTTTCTCAGATTTGCGGTTTAGATTAGTTTTTCAGGTTGCGTATAATAGGAAGATCCTCCGATGGAAACGTTAAAGAGAGATGCTACTTCGCGCTGGTTAGGCCACACCTCGAATACGCCGCGAGCTCTGGATAGAAAGATATAAGCTTAAAAATAAATAGAATACAAAAAAGCGGCACGCTTCGTTAAGAACTGTTACGAGCAAACATATAGTGTCTCAAAACTTTGAAAGGGATTAAGGTGGGAGCCCCTAGAGACTCGGAGGCTACTCGCAACGCTTAGCTTGCTTGAGATATTCAGAACTTGAGTGCCTCAGAGTGACATACAGAATATTATCATGACGCATAACTACATCTCTGGGTCTAACAGAAGCGATAAAAAAAGAGATAAATTTCGCTATAGATAGGTACAAAAACTCGTTCTTTCCGCATGCAATAAGCGACCACAATAAAAACTGATCTCCACGAAATACACTCCCATAATACACGTCACCATTTCACCTCCCAAAATCTTACAACTGTACACGGCTGGCGTCCTAACCCCCCCTGCCACACGCCGAAGCAGCGACTCGCAGGGTACTATATATATGTAGAAGTACCACCGGAAGACTAATATTGGTTTTAAAATGAAACTTAAATATTCTTGAGTGCTTATCAAATGCTATATTCATGACAGTTCCTACTTACAAACAGTTAAAAACTGCTACGTCACTCATTTAGGAAAGAAATGACTTATAAAAACCTTAAACCGGCATCAAAAACACTATTTGAGTTAACAGTATTGCATTCTGTTAAAATATTAGCTCTCGTCTTACGCATTGAGCCGTTAACGTTTTTTGTGATTTGATCTCTCTTTGAGTACCGAGTCAAAATTTATTTTTGCCGACGTTTTAAGCCATCTCGAATTAAAAAATACATTTTCTCCAAAATATGTGGTTACAGATACAAAATAGAAAACCTAGAGGGGATTTTTTGATCCCAAAAACCTTTAAACAGCTAACCTAGACTCTAAATATTATCTCAGAATGAGGAGGACGATCGAGATATCGAACGAACTTGCTTCATGAACTGAAGTAATCAACTGCAACCATCTACCAACAATATGGTTGTGAATGCCGCTTTTCTTATGTTTCACGAAATGATGGCTGCATGATGTCTCTTCCATCGTAGAACGGCTCCAAAAGAGACAAGCGAAAATTCCACTCGGTCTGCCTGGGGACAAGATAACTTGAATGGGAGAGATATATACATTTGGCAAGCTCAAAAGCGGCAAAAGTCCCTCCAAGGGGCTTACACGTATCACATCCCATGAAAAAAGGCTGGTATTTTTGCGGAAATATCTTGATTAGTAGTGCGGTAAGGGGTGAAATTTTAGTATTTTTGCAAGGGTGGGATATTTTTTTGAATGAGACCAAATTCCCTGATTCCTAGGAAAAATGATATTTCAGTATAACTAGCTGAAGCACACACGAGCGACGTTGTTGGATAGATCTATGTGATCTGGAGAAACGTTAGGTATCGTGCCAAGAGGTTGCAGTTTTTGGGTGCATAATATTTACGTCCTTACGTTTTTTTGCATAGACTGAGTCCCTTTTAATACCGTAATTGACAATGAGATATTCAGGAAGTAGGGATGAGTCGATTCCACTTTTTTTCGATTCCGATTTAGATTCTTTCAAATCGATTCCCGATTATCGATTCCGATTCCATCGATTCTTATTCCTAATAACAGGTGGGATATTGATATGCCAGTAGCGTACGACTATTATTTAAATTCAAGTATTGGCTGATATAAAAAACAAAGACAACTAAGTCTCTCAAAAAGTATGTTTATTAACAAATAGCAAATATATCCTCAGCTTATTGAGGTAGATAAAATGTACAAATTGATAGCCTATACCCAAAATTACTGAGATTAATATATGATGTGATAAATGAAATTTGATTTTAATATTCATCTATCTGGAATTGATGGAATCGGAATCGACTTTAGGCGATCGATTCTCAATACCGATTGTAATCCTGAGAATCGAGAATTGACATTTGGATTCGACTCATCCTTATCAGGCAGTTTTTAAACACATCCAATGCCGCTTGAGAAAGGGAATCGAATGACCGAAGGATATATTATGGTGGCCTTTGACGGTCGTTCAAGGATTAAAAATATCGATACAGAAAAACTGAATCGACCGATACACAAAAAATACAATTGTTAAAAATCTATGCTTTTCATTCCTTTCTAAGTCAAATCAGTACATTTCAATTGCGCCATTATCTTAGACGGACTCTAGTTTTTGAATTAGTGTCAAAAACGTAAAATATTTGCCACTGAGCAATGGAAAACTTTAAAAATATCCTTAGATGACGCTTTTATGGAAAAAACTACAATCGGGGATGCGATTATCGAATGTCTTTTGCTGTTCGTCACGAGCGCACATCAACTTCGCTCCTGATCTGTTCAGAAGTGCGCAGTGGAGCGCGAGCGAATGGAAAACTCCCAAAGTGTTTCATTCCGAGTAAGAATAGGTTCTGCGAAGTCACGCGAACGCCTCTCCTCTTGGGTCGATAGCGCTGATCATTCCGGCGAATGCATTCCTCTATCGCCAAGGGAGCGCCTTGTCTCGCTCACAGACTAAAGAAGAGAGCGGATGACGCCTTGACGTGGGAATGTAAAGCACGTTCATTTTGCGAAAAAATGATCCGCCTAAAATGCCTATCGCATGTAATTTGTTCATCAAATTTCAAGAATGATTCAGTTTATCCATTCTGCATTCTTACAGACCAATTGCTATGGTATTGCGACGATTCTGCTATTATACCAATGTTTTCGTACTGACCAGGGGCGATCCCGGGATACATCCCCCCCGAAAATTTTGGGTTTTACAAAACAATTTTAACAACTAGACGTAGTTATCAAATACAAAAATTAAACACTCCGATCACTTATCCGAAAAGTATAATAGTTATTATTATGCTTATTATTATATAGATATAATGATGTAACAGTGTTATAGTTTTTTTAGGATGACTGAAAATTGCCATAATTTAATGGTACTCACTGTACATATGATCTCTTAACAATGGCCGATAACACTATTTAATTGTTTCAGCATTCATCTGCAACGCCTTATATCATAGTGGTAGCGAAGCTTGGTGGCAGCCGCCTCCGTGAAGCGCCAAATGAAGGAGGGTCGTGTGGATGGGATTGGCAAAGAAGCGGAAAGGAAGAGGAGAGCTAAAAGTTGAAAAATTGCCAACGTTACGGCATTTTACTCAAGGGTGCGGCAAAGTATAGGCGGTGCGTTTTACGACAGTATCAGAGGTACTATCAAAGATGAATTAAAGTATGCTAACACCAGCTGATCTGTGCGAACATTTCGCACAGTATGTGGCTTATTCCTGTTTCTTCCTTCTTTCTTCCCGTTCTTCTGCCTGTCGAATATTTCCCACAGTTTGCGGCTTCTTCCTGTTTCTTCCTTCTTTCTTCCTGTTCTTCTACCTGTTTCTTCCCATGGACAATTATATGTTATTTATGTTTGTGTTAAAGATACATAACGTAAACTTAAACGGTAAACGGTCACACTGATTGCTTGTAGAATGTAAACAATCTAACTAAACGATCTGTTAATAGATGGCGCCTCCCACAACCTTTTAAGCACGTAACCATAGCCAACATATTAGTTGAATATATTGTCAACAGATGCCACTGTTGAATTTTGATCATTTATTTAAATTTTTAAACAAATACATTAATTATAAACTTTTTTTTGTTTGTCGTCAAAAGCGGGGAACATAAGCTTTAAAATGACTTCGGAATAATTAATTTTGATAAAAAAAATTAAGAGAGATATGGCCTATCCACAAAAAAACACCTTAGAGAAATAATATTTACGGATGATAGTTCTATAACATTGAACGGGATGTATGCATGAGCAAGTTATGTTCATAAATGTTTACAAACTATTTTTGTAAGCGAATATCATATAAATATGAAATCAAAAAGTTTTAATTGCATTGACTTACCAGGAGACCATTCACCCATGTACAATCACTATGTGCATTTCGTACTATTTTCATTTTAAACCTTTTTTTGAAGTTTATAATAAAAAAAAGTGTGGAGTCGATATACCTCGAGCGAGTAATCGACATGGAAAAATCTAAACTTTTAAGTCAAATTAATGGGTAAATAGTGAAATTTGAGATTGAGATTGTATTTTTCGTCAGAAGCCGGTGATTCAACGTTTAAAATGATACCTCATTTATCACTGTAGGTGCAATATTAACGGAGCATATACGGAATGACAGAAAAGGACCTTTCTGTAATAATATGCTAAAATATTTTGCAATCCAAAGGAGTTGCCCATATTCACAACTGGATTAAGTACTACGGAGAGGTGGCATGTTTATTTCCAGGAGGAAAATTTTGCGTAAAAGTGGCATACGTAACTTATAACAAACCAGTCAATTATAATATAGATATTGGGGATAGACTGCCTCAAAGTTTTGGAGGAACGTATTTTATTTTTGCTTTGCAATAAGATGGGGGACGCGATGGATATATGGAGCATTTTGCAGAAGGTTAATGACTATCGGAAACCTTATAGTCTACATCTGCATACTACCATACGAGGCGCCGCATGGACATGTGGTAGGGGATGTGAGGACACCAGCCGTGTAATAATTGAAGGGATAAGGTTTTGGGAGGTGAAATGGCGACGTGTATCATGAGAGTGTATTTAGTAGAGCTCAGTTTTTATTGTAGTCTCTCATTGTGCACGGAAAGAACAAGTTTTAGTACCTATCTGTTCGGCAGTGTATTTTTCTTATTTTATCGCTTTATTTTTCTAATTTTATCACCAATGAGGAAGTGCTGAGAAGAGTACAAGAAAATAGAAGTCTCTGGAGACAGATACAGACAAGGAGACTTAAACTAATAGGTCACATTCTACGATACAATGATTTTATAAAATTAATAGCTGAAGGTTTTATTGAGGGGACAAATCGTAGAGGACGTCCTCGATTAAGCTAAATGAAGCAGATCATCAATGACTCTGGATGCGTCTCATACGGTGAAATGAAGAGGAAAGCTGAGCAAAGAGCGGAATGGCGTGCTATTGCCAACCAACCCATGGGTTAATAACCGAAGAAGAAGAATCGCTTTTGTCAGACCTAGAGATATAGTGCGGCGTCATGATAATATTCTCTGTGTTGCTCTGAAACACACCAGTTCTGAACTTCTCGAGCAAGCAAAGCCTAGCGTGTAGCCTTCGAGTCTCAATTATAGTCTAATTGGAGATTGCCTTACTCCCCGTGTGGAGTCTCTCCCAGGGGAATGGACAGCTACACTGAAACTAACTCTATACTAAGTAGTCCGTGCTTCGCTGCCACTATTACGGCTCCTTCCGTCCTCTCCTTTAATACATGCGCCCACTCATTGGTTCTTTCACTCGGGTGGGGAGGTTTCCTGCGGTCGCCGAGTCCAGCACCTCGGGCGTGGGGAAGGAGAGTGCGGGTCGGGGGGGGGGGGGGTGGTTGGAATGCGGGGGAGAAGATGATGTCTGCGGCTCTAGGGGACAAGAGGGCATCGGGGGAGTCGAGGGGAGGAGGACGGAGAGGTATTCGGGGAAGAAATGCGCTCTTATAACAGATTTCTCCCGGGGAAAGCTCTTTCATATAGTTTCTCCCTCTCGGATACTGTTTATGCTCCGGGCAGTGCCCTCCAAAGCTACCGAATATGCAGAAGTCCTTCAAACTGCGCAGTGGACGATTCTTGGGACGTGGGCTACAGAACTTTAAAAATCCCGGGAATCGGGGGAGCAAGGCTGTTTAGAGTGAGTCGTCGATCAGAAATTTCTGAAGTGGACGGTTCTTGGGACGTGGGCTGCAGAACTTTAAAAATCCCGGGAAACGGGGAAACAAAGTTGTTTAGAGTGGAGCGTCGATCAGAAATTTATGACTGCACAATCACTCCGAGAATTGATATAACTCATTACTATTTCTCGTCCCATTTAGATGAGTAGCGCAATGAGGATAAGATAATTAAGATAGTGTAACTCGTAAAGTCGCATCGATTGGTGATTTTAACCACTTGCCTAATAGCCTTGCGTCCAAGCTGCTTCCATGACGTAGTACGGTTCCCATACCTCGCTTTCTATAGTTGTATCACTCTTCCCCTGCGTTCATTCCCTAGACCCTTCCACTTCCATACCCAATCCAAGCCGAGCGAGCGTGTGCCAAGCGCTTTTGCGAAATCAACATTTTACTCCCAGCCACACGCCCTAACGGAACGATTCAAGGCAGGTAGCGAAGCATTATCATACCAAGCATGAAAAGGAGAACGCCAATGGAAAGAGAGAGAGAGGGTATTTCAAAAAGAATACTTTGCATCTTCACACTATAATTTACTTAGTTGCCTGAGGTTTGAACACTATAAAGCCCCGTGTACGAGAAGGCGTTTAGAGACGCGTGGCAACCAAATCTACGATCCTGTGAAAAGTAATTTCCTTATTTATGTTCGTAAGTAACATCCTGCTCTTCACCTAGTGCCACATAATTACTTCTCTTAACAAAGCCGGACAGTTTACGCCATCATCAGCCGTTATCACCTTAAAATATGTAAACAGGTATCCATGGCCTAGAGAAGGATTTCTAAGTTTAAGGATTTTAGGAGTTTTAAGGATTTCTAAGAGAAGGATATCTAGTTAATTCTCGTAAATTTCTTAAATTCTTGATAGTGATGCCGAAATCCTAACTAGTTGAAAATAGTATATTAGAATCGATGATAATAGGCTAAGTTAATTTCCGCCCGTGGCGTTAGCGTTGGTTGCGGAGAACGGTGAAAGTGCCAAGTTATGGGTGCACATAATTTCTGGCGAGGAACTTTATAAGCAGTAAAGGGAGTTTAGCTACCAAGTAAATTCAACAAAGACTAGTTCTAAAGACTAGTCCTCAAACCTAGGGTTTTTATGCGTTTTAAAAGCGTGAAAAGTCAACCGGAAGAAAGCGTTTTATAGCTCTTAGCAAAAACAACGAGATCGATTATGAATAAAATCGAGATCACTGCGACAGTGCGTTACGCGTTAAAGGGACGACGTTAATATAGGACAATAAAAAGAAAAGTGTTCCAAGAAATAGATGGAAAAATTGTACAAGAGTGTCACTCCGTCCTTTCCTATCACAGCCCAGAGAGGAACATGCGTCACTAATTACTTGGCTAAAATATTCGAGTTCATTCGAATAAATAAATAGCTAACGGCGGTACTGTGATCCCCAAGGACACCTCCTTACTAGCTACAAACAACTCTCCGCAATTTTAACCCATCCTGCAACTTCTACAAGTTTCATTCTAGAACTTTAGCCTGCTATTTTCATCAATTGGAATCGCGCTGCGTTACATATGATGCAAGCGAAATTTGCAAACCAGAAAAAGTGATGAAATATATGTTTCACCTAATGGATAGCGAATTGGAAGGATTCAACGCAGCTGATAAAAGGAAAAATACCTCCAGAGAAACCACGTGACTTATGTCACTGCAGTTAAAAGCAGCGCCTTGAACATTCTTAAAGTCTGAGTTTTATGCTAGAACTCAGAAAGCCAACCATCCGAAGAAATTACGTTGAAGTGAATAAATGGTACAATAGGTCTTCAAATTATGCGATTTGTGATAATGATACTGAGCTTAAAAATTGCTCATTGAAAAAGTACTTACCAAGCTAATGAACTGAGTTAATAAACAGCCTTTACTATTTCAACAATATCAAACTTTCAATAACCTAAAACAGGATTAACGAAATTCGAAAAGAAGTTATCGTCCTCAGAATTTCTTGCGTTTTTTATGTTACCTATTGATTTAATTTTACACCCAAAAGTTTAATAGAAAGACGTGAAATTAATATTGATTGCAAATGTCCAGCAGGGAAGGGGGAAATGCAAGAATATTTCAACAGTTGTTTGCTTCATCGATTGCTACTGGCTCTGAAACTCCTCAACTATTTTTCTCTATGAAATTTTATATATACAAACTCCCTGGGCCAGAGCTCAAGCATTACTAAATGACTACCGATTGCAGGCGAAATAATTTCCTCCTCCTCAAAATCCGGAAATATTGAATGAATTCAGAGACTTTCTTGGAACTTGCAGGAGAAATAAAATCCCTCCTCAAAATCCGGAAATATTGAATGAATTTAGAGACTTTCTTGGAACTACAATAGGTGGTATGGGAATAATTCTTGCCTGTTTCATCAATTGAATCTAAAATTGAAGACTCCCTTTTCCCGTCGATTCGACTATACTTTCGATTGAGACTGCAATCGGAGGAAGACCCTTTGTTCCGAGGAGTAGAAAATAATAGATCTGGATGACCTTTTCCTCCCTCCAATGAAACGAGCTCTAGAGTTTCTGAAGTTTCTTTTAGATTCCCACGGTGCTCCATCACACCTTTGCAAACAAATTAGTTAAAGTTGTAAGAGTCATCGTGCTTAAGTTTTCCGACAACACTCACATTAAAACAAGCATTAAATAAAAAGGACTTTATAAGTTCATAAGGATATATCGAGCGTGAAAAAAATGAACGTACATGAAGATTCGTGAATCAGATGTTTCGATTGCTCAACGAACTTTGAATGTATATAAATGCGGAAATCAATCTATATATACATATATAATTACAATAAAGCTAGAAAATTGTGGAAATTTCAGAATGTGGCGTAAAACTTTAGTATAAAAGGAGTGATATGCGTAGTAAATTCATACATACTCAATGAAAATCACTGATTTTTTGCATTTTAATTGTGCGGATAAAGTTAACATTATAATTGATAAAAACTACATCAAATTTGAAGATACTCATATAGCCTAAGATACGGCGATGAAAAAAGTAGAAATTGCCACGAGAAAAAATCAGCTTTGACCGGAAATCGACCAACCAAAAGTCCTTGGCTCGATTCCCGGTTCAGGAAAATTTTTTCTCGTGGCAATTTCAACGTCCATCAGATCTACCCAAGAGTTACAAGTTTCGTACTTATTTGTGTCGCCTGACTACACAATTCCACTTCACCTCCACTTATTTCATGTAAGGATGATTGGTGAAAGGATGAAATACTATTTTTGCGCCCGTAATTCCTTGTGCATTGCATGCTCCCGACGAACAGCAAATGCGACTGATATTTGGTACTACCGTCAAAGCTGATATACTTCTTAAATCTACTCGCTACTCATGCTCTCCTCACATATCTGTCTGAAGTGGCCGCCCACGGCGCTAGTTTCCGTCGTGCAGGGAGCCTGTAGCGTCATAAATATATTAGATGCATATTGCGTCGCGAATGATAGACTATATGGGCAATACCATGACGAAATATAATTTCGAGATATTGGTACATGAAGAAAACCAAGATTACGGTTTCTGGCAGGAAAGAAGAAGATCACTGTCAAATTTGGACAGCAAAATCTAGCTCATGTGAAACATGTTTGATGTCTGGAAAGCAATGTCACCGGCGATGAAGGAAGCAAGAAAGATAATGAGAGCAGGATAGCCCAAGCAAAAGGAACTCTGCTGGGAGAGGAGTCAGCTGAACGCTAGCAGCAAGGGCCTGGAAATCAGGAAACGATTAACACACATGCTTGGAGAATGCTTTTACATGTCAGTGAAAACTGGACAATGACACACGCGGATCAAAAGAGAATGGATGCTTTCGAGATTAGGTGTAACCGAATAATGATTAGAATGAAATGGACGGAGAGTACGTACAAACATACAAACGTAGAAGTTCAACGAAGAGTTGGAAATGAAAGTTATTTCATGAGGACTCAGCGATGAAAAAATGACAAACTTATTGAACGAATTTTACGACACAATACCCTTTCAAAAGAATAAATGGGAGAATTAATGGAGAGAAAGAATTGAGGAAAAAAACCAAGAACGGAAGACGCC
Source organism: Ceriagrion tenellum (assembly GCA_963169105.1). Classification (NCBI taxonomy): domain Eukaryota; kingdom Metazoa; phylum Arthropoda; class Insecta; order Odonata; family Coenagrionidae; genus Ceriagrion; species Ceriagrion tenellum. The sequence goes on along the minus strand of OY720638.1, from coordinate 81,902,382 downwards.
AAGAAAATTACGAAGGACATCAAAGAGAAGAACTGTTGAACCTGGAATGAATCAATTGGAGTGGAGGGATGGTTCAAACCAATCTTCGGAACGATGGCTACTGATAATGATGGTCTTGCACACTCGGTATTTCAAAAGAAACCTCAGGTCATGGGAGGTCAAAAGGTGAGCATCGATGTCTAGCGTTTTCCAGGAATGTTTTAGCCATCTTTATCAGATTTATCATCCCCACCAAATTGGATACGCTCATGAAAAGGTCACCATATTCCTCCCCTCCTTAAGGTAAAGAGAGTAGACTGAACTCCCAATACATTAGGGGGTGACGGAAAATGAGCTGATATTGATTTTAAAGCTCTCTGGGGGTCGGTACGGATAAGACAGGCTATATTCCTCGTTTTCGTTCGCTAAAGGGCAGTTTTGGTGGGAAAAAGCACTCCTAAGCAAATACTGCCCATTCTTTGAAATTTGAACTTCATATTTTTATATCTAAGAGATCATTTATTCAAGCTAAAATATCGCCAGTTTTGTGCTGTTTGTGAAAATCGGAGTCAGACACAGAAAAACATCGTATTTTGCTAGAATTTATGTGGAATATAATTTGCACTCCCCTAGTTCAGCAATATCTTAATGAAGTTTATTCAGACCCACCATCCCTTCTGGCACTAACCATGGAGGCAAAGAGATAACTAATTTATGGACGGGACGTGCATCCACGAGTACCTTTTAGGTGGTTGGAGTGCAAATTGTAAGTTGTTGGCTACATGTTTCAACTAATTTTCAAGTGTGTCGGAGAAAAATCACGGACCACACTTCATGTCCATTAATCCGTACATCAATTTATGAGTCGGAATTACCATGCTTGTTGTAATACCAAAGATATATGAATAGAATATCCAAATTTTCGTCTCAATTAAAGCATTGTTTTGACTCGGGTTTACGGCGCGGGTTTCAAAATTTTGGCGGAAATTATGTGTAAACACATGTTATTTATTCGGTATATCTTGTAGGAACTATTATAATCATATAAACATACGTTATCGCGTTTAGGAGAATATATGTACAAGATTCATTACGGGTTACGGGTTAAATGACCATTAACTTGTTAAGAAATCAAGTCAGCAACGCGCATTTCGTTTGCTTATATTTATGTATATTCACAGAAAGTATACATTTGCAAAATATCACGCAAACGTGCACAAACGGAAGTCGTTCCAACCACCTTAAGGAGAACACGAGAAGGACGGTTTATGCTCAAATGTCCCACCAATGCCCGGTTATTTGAAGAGTTTGAGGCCAGGTAGCGCCATAGACAAATAGCGCTTGAGTGAGGATCAGTCATTGATTTACATCTATGAAATAACATGCAGGCCACCTCCAGGGTGTGAAGCACGGGTATACGCTTTGCGAGGACTTGAAAGGTCAGGGAGAATATTGCGATGCAAAACCAGACACCAAGGGTGCGCTACGTTGGATTACATGCAGTACAGGAGTTTTTATTGTACTACTGGTTATATTAATATGATATATTTATGGTACTACGAGTTAATAACTCATTCAGAAACTAGTAAAGAAATTGTCTTCGGCCTCGCTGAAGCTTAAACACCCTACACCACTTTCACTTAAAAAAAACGTGGTTTTGGTCCCATCCAACCCATTTGAGAACTGTTCCATTAATGGACTACTAGAGGCTTTTGACCCAAATTTCCGCTCGATATCTCAACTTTTACGGCAGTTTTTGTGCAAAGAGACAGACAGACAGACTCGTCGAGTGAGGACGTGCTATCCCTGTGCTCTGTCCTTTGGCTGCCTTTTCGTTTGTTTTTGGAGCTTCTCTGCCGTTTATTTTCGGTGAGATCGTTCCTTACTGTTACTTCTACACATTCATCTAATTTGCAACCCTTGATTATTAATAATTTAGTGATTTTTTTATATTTTTTGTGTCTTAACTGCTTGTTCTGAGCTCGGGCGAGGCTTAGTGATAGTCAAGCGTTTGTTAGTGACCTTCATAGGGCGGAGCTTTACTAACCCTGTGTCATCGTCGCTTAGCCGGCGATGGCCTTGAACGGTGGCCTGGTGGGCTACCCCCCCTCTCAGGTCTTCCCCCATCAACTTCCACTTCCCGTGATAACCGCGGGGAGGGATTAGCGTTTTTAAACCGAACACCTTCCTATGAAAAGTTAAACCGATCAACTGAAACTCTCTCGTCCCCACCGTCTCCTCCAACAATTCTCAGGAGAGTTGCCGGCACCTTGCAAATGACGTCTGTCGTCAACTACCACACCGAAAATGCCCTTGATCGCCCTAATCATCCCAAGGCGCGTTCTGCGACGCAAATCCCGGTCAATTATGCCGCCGCAACCAAAGGAAAGAATTCTGGTAGAGCATCGGTCTCAAATTTCCCAGTCAACCCAAATCCATTGCATCCACTGCCCCGAAGAAGCTTTCATTCCAGCTATGCCTTGCCTCCGAAGAAAATAACACCTCTTGAAAATGGATCCTGAAAGAAAACGGGAATCCTTCTTCCATGCCTTGAAAATACATCTCTCCTACTTTCGTTTACGCCGTTGACGAAGCCGTGGGAGGAGGCTCATACATCACTCACGCATCGAAAATTGCAAATCAAAGAATAACTATTTATTTTAAAGACGAACCCACTCTCAATAAATTCATGGACGAAATCGGAGGAATCACCTTGAACGATCAATTTGTAGAAGCTTGTACAATGGCCACGAGAGTGGAAAAACTTATCATCTCCAACGTACCACCTGAAGTTCCAGGTCATGAACTAATAGACATAATTGAGAAAGCTGTGACAGTTTGTGGCCAAATTAAGCACTTTCCCGTAGGTGCGAAGAAGGAAGGTTACGATCACATCCTATCCTTTAGGCGATCGGTGCCTGTCATGAGAAGACCAGATTCAATCTTGCCTGTCTCAGTGCTATTGGAAATAGAAAACTCGTGGCACCGCATTTACTTATCCTTCGAAGAACCGCGGTGTTTCTTATGCAAAGTCGAAGGGCATGTTGCTAAACTTTGTCCCACCCACAATACCACCAGTGTAGCTTCAAAGGCTACTCCTGATTCTAATGGATCTACTCCTTCTGATCCTAATACTCAAGTTCCCACTGTTTCCGCGGAGCAGTCCAATATTTCCACTCAGCCTCAGCAAGATAGTGACACCTTGACTGACTCACTCTCATGCCTTCCCTCCCAGGAAAAAAGTCCAACCGAGTCAAGCGGCATTGACAATCTTAATCCCGAGCTCATTCCTGGCACCCCCCTTCACTCCCACCCTCCATCTACTGATTCACAGTCCAACCCCCCTCCTACGCCACTCACCTTATCTTCCTCCTCCACCCTTTTTTCTCCCGCTGCATTACCTAATTCTGTAAGCGACCTAGTACTATCAAATGTCGACATTTCCGTGAATGCAGAATCAATGGAAGCGAATAACATGAGTCAACGCATTCCCCTTGCCTTCCAAACAGACGTAGATCTTTTGTTTGACGACAAAAGCAGCGATTTACCACTGGCTTATCGCAATGTGAAACGGCAACAGAATGAAAATGAGCAGCAAGGGGAAACTCCAGCTAAAAAAAAAGGCACTGCTGGGAGACGGTCGAGGAGATAAGCCTACAAGTAATTACCGCTTAGATGACAGTGACAGAGAAATGATCGAAAGAGTCATGAAGGAAGACTTACCTAACAGTCCCTTAAAATCTGCATCTATTATCTCTCTGCTAGAAGAAACGCATAATCGCTCTACGCCGAAGCAACTCATCATAACAAAGAAATTTACCTCAGATATAGACGGGTTATGTGACACGTTAAATGGTTTGAAGTTGCATGTTTCAGAAAAACTTTTAGTTCTTTGCTTTTAGCTTTGAGTTCGAATTACCAGAATTATTTCCCACCTTCAAAAGGAATAAAACTGTATCACATACTCCTTATCACATCTCCATGAATTGCACGCTTTCCTGCATAACCTTAAATGTAAAATCTGTGAGAAGTCAAAGTAACTGGGTGCAACTTATACTCTACGTGTCTAGATGGAAACCTAATATTATTCTCATCCAGGAAACAAACGTCTCTTTAGCACCAATGACAGGACTTCCAGGATACCAAATATATCTCAACCCGCCAAGAACTCCCCATACTGGAACAGTAATCGCTATTAAAAATATCCTCTCCGACTCGGTGACAAAGAATACAATAATTTTTGAAGGACATGTACAGGAACAGAAGCTTACTCTCAGAACTGTCCGCACCTCTCTAAGCATAATCTGCTTTTATGGACCAGGAAATGTTGAAGCTGCCTTGCAAGCTACAGAGGGATTGAAAAACCACCTGATACAGTCTTCACATGACCTAGTTTCACCCTCTTTGATAACTGTACTGGGAGGAGACTTTAACACTACACTACACCCACGAGAAGATAGAATTGGACAAGTAGAATGGAATCCCCGCTTCGCCCTTGCTCTAGAACGGGTGGTTAACGACTGATATCAAAGACGTCTGGCGTGAGCTGATGTCAAAATCCAGAGGACATACGTTAATTACACCACGTTCATCCTCAAGACCTGACCGCTTTTACGTATCTACACAAAATATTCACAAGGTGAAAAATATTTCTCTCCTGGATTTCTTTTCTGACCACAAGAGCGTATGTATCAAAATTATCCTGTATGGAAGACTACCTCAACCACCTTACTGGCGATTTGACAGCACACTTTTAAGTAACGAAGAATATGTCCAAAATATGAAATTAATCATTAATAGAGTTGCTGAAGAAGATTTAAATGCCACAACTAAATGGGAGACTATAAAGAGAGAGGTGAAATCTTTCTCTCAGCATTTTAAACAATGGATTTATAGGCCGGAAACCACGCAACTATCCAAGGAGTACTACAGATTACAAGCAGAAAAAGTGCTAAAAACGCTAGGTTGAGATACATTAACGTTATCTGATGCCTCTGCCACAAATCATTTATCAAGATGGGCAGTCAGATGCCAATCAAAACAATTAACGAAGCTAATGGTAGATGGCAGGGAGCTAGTGAGCCATCAGACTTAAGAAGGTTCATCCATTCGCATTTCGCAACTCTCCATGCCGAAGAAGAAGAGAATCACATAATCCATAGTGAATTATTTGACACCCTTCAAACACTGAGTGAGTCAGAACGTCATTATTTAGAAACTCCACTGTCAGCTGACGATTTCCAGTTAGCACTCAAGTGTCCTCGTAAGCACAAGTCGCCAGGAATAGATGGACTAACAGTTGAATTCTATATCACTTTTTGGAGTGAGTTAAAAAATCAGTTTTTTTAAATGGCTAATACATCCTTCAATGACAAAAATCTACTACGAACCACCGCCACGTCAATAATATCACTGATGAGTAAAGGAGGCGATACTTTAGACATTGAAAACTGGGACCCTTGTCACTCACAAATGTGGACTATAAGATCATGGCAAAAGCGCTGTCACAAAAAATGTCTAAAGTAATAGCATCAGTAGTTTCCTCTGAACAGAGTTACTGCATTCCAGGGAGGTCACTTTTTGACTCCATTGACCTTTTGCGGGACACAATCCGCTGGAAAAATAGCCTGATGGAGCCACTTGCCATCGTTTCAATGGACCAAAGCAAGGCCTTTGACAGAGTAAAGCATAATTATCTGTATTTAGTTTTAGAAAAAATGGGGTTTGGACCAATCTTCACCTCAATGATTCAAAGTTTGTATAACAGTGCTAAATGCATGGTAAGAATGGATAAAGCTCTTACAGCTCCTTTTTCTTTTGCTAAAGGAATTAGGCAAGGCTGTCCGCTTTCTGGACAACTGTATTCCTTAACGATCGAACCTTTCCTCAGGCTTTTAAAACAGTCCCTGAATGGAACTCTCCTGCCCAGTGACGCAGAAGTTAGACTGGTGGTTAGCGCCTATGCTGATGTCATCAGCGTTTTTGTCGATAACGAAGAAGACTTTGAAAAATTTGCTCATTGCTTCAAAAACTACGCACAAATATCCGGAACAATTTTAAATGCCTCTAAGAGTAAAGAAATGTGGGCAGACATCTGGAGAATCAGACAGGACGAACCCTGTGGCTATAAATGGACCAATATAGGATTAAAATTTCTCGGTGTTTACCTCACAAATAATGAAGTCATTCGAAATGAAGAAATAACTCGAAAACTGCAAGACCAAGTTGACAGTTCCTTACGAAATTGGCCTACGAGAGCAGCGCCCCTATCCCTGAGGGGTCGGGTCTTAGTTGTAAATAAATTTATTGTGCCAAAATTATGGCACGTTCTACAGAATAGCTCCCCACCGCCTAAGATAATTCGACAACTACAAAGCAAACCGATAAACTTTGTCTGGTCTGAATCTAAACATTGGGTCATCTAAAATTAAGCCATTAAGTGATGAGCCACAGACCATTCATGAAAGAGGGGTTGGCCTTGGGGAGTGAAGAGTCCAAGCAGGCGGTTGGAATACCCTGGGCGGCCACTATCCCCGAGGGTTCCCCCGTTCCTGCTCATCCAGGAAGTGCCTTACTTAACATCGTGAAGGACTTTATAAGTTTAAAGTGCTATGGACGAAGAGGAAAATGTGTAATGTGATATTTTTTATATGTGCTTGTTAAATTCTTCCCGAAAAATAAATAATAATAATAAGACAGACGGAAATGGCTAGATGGACTCATAAGGTGATGCTATCATTTCTATACCACCAATGATGCGTCCGAGAGTGAAGCCGATGAGATTTTGAATTCCTTCAGGGATTTAAACTCGGAGGTGGAACGTGTCCGGAGGGTATCGGGTGCCGATTTGCGGCTGTCCATTTGTAGTGTTGTTCCGAGGGCCGACCGCGGTAATCATGTTTGGAGGAGGATTGACTGCCTGAAAAGGAGGCTGTGGGATTTCTGTGTAGGCATAGGAGCAGAATTCGTAGATCTTCGGCCGGTGCTCGGATCGTGCCGGGCTCCTCTCAACCGTTCTAGGGTGCATTACTCAGCTCAGGCGTCAGACGGGTGGCTCGTGGGATTTTCGAGCAGTGTAGGTATTTTTTAGGCTAGAGAGTAGGTCATTTAGTGGAATTCAAAAGTATACACCCGACAATAGCCTCCGAGTAACGTTAACCTTCATTGCCGAAAAAACTTAAGAGAAGCACAAATGAATAAATGTCACTCCCATAGCGAAAATAATTCCAACACGCTCTCCCTTGATAACTGCGAAACTTCAAAGAAAAACTCGCTTCTCAGTGGCTTCAGAGAACATCAAAAAGATAATTCACAGAATCACAGAAAACAGCGCACCGACAATCATCAAGCTAAATTCGGCATAAATTTAGTAATAGTTAAATTACGTAGCGTAAAGAATAAACGTGCTGAAGTTGAGCATATATTTGAAAGCGCAGATATAGTAATTGGAACAGAAAGCTGGCATTCTGAGGGTATTAGCGATAGCGAAGTTTTTCCGACAGATTATAAAATCTTTAGACGGGATGGACCAAATAGGACCGGCGGGGGAGTATTTTTAGCAGTTATATCGTATTTGAATAATTTTGAGTACAAATCAGACGAAAATGACATAGAGAGCGTATGGTGTACTACTAAGCAAAAAAAAACAACAGAAAAAAAACATGTGTTCATTTTACAGACCACCAGATTCCAAAATAGACGTTTTTTACATATTAGAAACTCGGTTATCATCATTTACCTCGAAAAATGACAAAAGCGTAATAATTATTGGTGGAGATTTCAACCTCCCGGCTATAAATTGGAAAACCAATAGCGTTGAAACAAGTCTATGGAAGCGTGATATATGTGAGGCTTTAATTAATATACTTTCACACCACTCTCTTACTCAAGTTGTAAACAAACCTACGAGAGGTATTAAACATTAGATCCTTTAGCTGTTAGTCAACCTACTATTATTAAACACGTCGATATCCTCAAAGGCATAAGTGATCATAAAGTTATTTCGACGACTTTGAAAACAACGGTAGAGTCCACTGTAAAATCTAAACGGAGAGTCTAATTATTTGAAAAATGCGATTACATAAAATTTGGAGAGATATTTGAAGCCTGATTCACGAAATTCGGAGCCACAATAAAGGAGGAGAGCACCGAAGTATCATGGAGATATTTTTTGGAAATAATACGTAAAGAAATCGATAAATATATTCCACACAAATTCAAAAGAGAGAGTAAATAACCTCGTTGGTATAACCACGAAGTAAGGTGAAAGCTCAGGAGACAAATGCAATTACACAACCTATATAAAAATTCTATTAAGTCTTGTAACAAAACAATGGAACTTGCAGAGAGAGAAATTTACGTTGCCCATCGCTCAAAAACTAAGAAAATCATGCGCATTAGTTTACGAAACTGCAAGAAAAAAATCCAAGGTGAATTACTATATGAAAACCCCGAGTCATTCTGGTCTTACGCGAGAGAGCTCCAGGGTGAATCATCGACAGTAGAGTCCTTACTGGATACAAACGGCAAAACGGTCACCAACAGCATCAAAAGAGCCAACTTATGAAACTACTACTTCGAAAGTATTTTCACTAAGGATGACACAATACACAATTTAGACATTCCGGACGTTAACGAGCCGATGGCGGACATAACAATTCAGCTTGATGGAATAATTAAACAACTGCGTTCGATTAAAAGTAAATTGTCCCCAGGTCCAGAAGGAATACCTGTAGGCGTGCTCAAGGAGTTAGCGCCACAGATTGCACCATTCTTAGAAATTATATTTAGAAAATCATTATCCGAAGGCAAGGCGCCCCAAGACTGGAAAATATCCAATGTCACACCGATATTTAAAAAAGGAAATAGAAGTAACCCAGGAAATTATAGGCCTATTTTGTTAACATCACTTTTATGCAAGATCGTCGAACACATTTTCGTTAGCAATATTATGACATTCCTGAATAAACGTAACCTCTTACACAGCAGTCAGCAAGGCTTCCAAAACGGCAGATCTTGCGAAACACAGCTCACGCTCTTCCTTCATGATATCCTAAAATCAGGTGAATCGAATATGCGAATCGACGCGATATTCCTTGAATTTAAGAATGCATTCGACAAGGTTCCCCACAAAAAATTCATTTATAAATTGTATTCATGCAGACGTAATAAAAAATAGTGAACTAGATAAAAGACTTTCTCAGTGATCGAAAACAGAAAGTAGTTAGCGACGGTTTCAGCTCTGATATGGTTGAAGTCACATCACGCTTAAGTGCAGTACTACGTCTGTAGAATGAGACGTTAAACCGTGGCCCCCTTAGTGTCTTTCGTAAAGAGCAGGCTAATGCCGACCCCATGTTTCTATCCACACTTCTTCCCTTACATGTTCCCTATGGCGCAAATGACCTCAACTGTCGGTTGCCTCCCCAAATATCCAATCCAATCTCTTCAAAAGAACGTGCTTCGTTGGGACAGATGAGGACGACTCGTAGTTCTCGCCCTCAATCTTTAAAATGCTCGTGGATACACGTTTCCTTCCATAAGTGAGCAATTTCTTTGCCTCCATGGCTGGTGACAAACAAGATAATGCGTCAAAATAAACTTGATTAAGACGTTGCTTAACCAGGGAAGTACAAATTGGATTCCACAGAAATTCTAACTAAATGCGATAAAAACCTTTCTCTGACTCCGATTTTCACAGATGGCATAAGAACTGTCGATACTTCAGCTTGAATAAATAACCTCCTGGATTTGAAAATATCAAGTTCAGATTTAAAAATATGCGCAGTATTAACTTAGGAGTGCTTTTTTCCACCAAAACCGCCCTTGAGCGAACGGAAACGAGAAATACCGCCTGCCTCATCTGTACCGACTCCCAGAAAGATTCAAAATCAATATCAGCTCATTTTCCGTCACCCCCTAATGTATTGGGAATTCAGTCTACTCTCTTTTCCTTAAGGAGGGGAGAAGAATGGAGACCTTTCCATGAGCTCATTGACGTTGGTTGGAATGAAAAAGCTGATAAAGGCGTAATAAACATTCCCTGAAAAAACAAGATATCGCCTTTCAACGTGTGACTTCCCGTGATCGGAATTTTCTTTTGAAATACCGTGTGTACGATTGGGTGGGCAAAACTATCCAGATTTTTAATTATTTTGAATAAAATGATTCATATACCTTAAAATTTTCCTTTTGATGAAAATGTAACGTACACAACATTTGGAGTCAATCAACCCCTGGGTTTGTCACAGGTGCCATTCTTTCTATTTCCAAGGGTGAGAATAGGTTTTGTTTCTTTCTTATCCGATTCAAATAGTAAATTTTAATATATTTACCCTATAATAGATATATGCTTCCTTTATAAAAATTTTACGATACTAATACATTAATTTATGCCGTTTTTATTGCATATTCACTGTTTACAATAACATTGGACGGCCTTTGATGGATATGCAACATGTTGGGCACATTTGAGTTTTTCTCATTTTGATGTGTATTCCCTAGCTTACTGCTTATCCTTCCAGTCGAAATCAAAGGTTTGACGACGTTATCTCCTTGCATGTATTCTTCGAGGCCATACCAGAAAGCCTCATATCCCTACTTTTCCTAAAAACTTTTTGAAATTTTCAGGAAGTATAGAGGAATAAAATTCTGAGAATCGTTTTCAAATAACAACAAATTCTAAGCGAGTTTTATTTGAGGACATCTGATGGCCTCATTGCTTGAATTAACGCGTTCTTGAAAGGAAGCTTCTTTTTTTCTTTTTAATTTTCTGCCACTGATAAATTATAGAGAGCTACTGTATCCAATTCGTCTCCATAATACAACTGATGACTAATGAATGCCTTCATGTGTGTTAAAACCCCAAAGTATGACAGGTACGTTCAGAGAAAGTCCTACGAAATCCAAGTCTTATATTGAATAATTAAACAGACCTGACCTGACCTGGTCAGATCTGACGCTACTTGGTGGAACTGCAATTTCGCCGAATATAAGAAAGTTTCGTTTAGTCCACAAATAAAAGAGCATTTTTACTCATCAATAGTTGAACTGCTTTGCAGTTATTTTAAAAGTACCATTAAAAGGTCGCGACCTAATATGCATAAAAATTCAGCGGAAGAAGGAGTGTAACAAGTTATACTGAGGAGTGGGATGGAAGATGGAGTTGTTGCTTAGGTATTCCCGTTACGTCACTGCTGAAATCGAAGTGCCTTAAGGGCTGAGGGTGAGAGAACACTAAGAAGAAGAAAACCATTGATGAGGTTTGATCCTAAATTTGAGCTGTATCAGCCAGTGCAGAACATCAGGAACTTAAGGTAATCATCTCATGGTTGTGACTACTTAAAATTTTAATTTAAATTTTATTGTTTTAACAATAGCTACTCAACAGTCTCATCTCATCAACTCTAAACGAATCTGTACGTAACTGATACTTTACGCCTAATTTAAATATATGACACCAATTTCAGCCTCATTTTTGCCGTTAAATCTACGTAGACTTTGAAATCCTTAATATCGGTCTCAAATAATAAATTACTGATTTCCGGCTGCTGGCTGTTACACGGCAAGAATATGGGTTTGTCTGGTCCAGAAAAAGGTCCCTCTGATGCTTGATACGCTGATTTCAGGACAAAGGGATACAACTGATCACAGCATGCCTTGCCTAAAAGATTTTTTCTTCGTCAAGTCTTTCCCTTAGATCCGTCCGTCTTCCGATCCACCAAGTCTTTTCCTTAGATCACAGGTACCGTGAGAACAAACTAAAATGTTTAATATTCTACAGCCAGATGCTGAATAGTTACAAGTTACGACGATAACTTTAAGGAAACTATCAGGGAAATCATAATATTTTTTTAAATTTAAAGTAAGAAAACCACATACAGCTGTGGTGCCATTTTATAGTGGCCATGTAACAATACACACACTTAAGGACGTATTCAAGCAAACTTAACAGCAATGATAATGACAATATGCAACAAACTTAACAACAACTTAATATGCAATATGAACTATCTGTACTAGATGACATGGAATCTATTCATAAAGTTTTTCATGAGATAGCTTATTCGAATGTCATATGCCACTCATGCCACAACTTGAGCCGATAACTAATCAGTTCCAGATTCTATGGTGGAGATCTGCAATAGCCCTTGAAAAATCACTTTAAACGTTGGCCGGAAAAGCTAGTGTTTCATTGACAATTTTGCTTACTTCAAAAGGCACTCTGATATTTTCCGAGTGCAAGAAGTTTTCGGTGACGTTCTTGATCTCTTTACGGTTTGCGAAGAAGACAGAATGTTGAAATTGTAAGGAAATTATACTGAAATGACTATTCAAAACATTACATAAAAAGAGTAAACGTGCCACCATTCATATTATACTCGGACATTTATCTCATTTGTGTAACTACAGAGCGTTGTTCCTCGAACAAATGTCTGGTAGGGTAACCATCAAGATGGAGAAAACCAAAATTTTAGGGCAGCGAAACCTTAAATGCCTTTTCGTCATCGCTAACTTTATAATTTAATGAGCGGAGAATAGAATAAGTAATTCGTAGATGTCGGCAATATACTTTATTCAATTCAATTTCGTTTTTATATATATTTATATGACGTAAAACCGGTAGTATAAGTCGCAAGTTGGGGAATAGACACGAAAGTTGAAAAACAAGTAAACCTTTCTTGCGTGTTGAATATCCACCAGGGACCGCCCAATGTTATTGTAATCATGGTATAAACGGCGATTTATTCATGTTTTAGCCTCGATAAATTCTCACAAAGGCAGCCTATTAAAGAGAAAAATATCAAGATTTACCATTTGTATCGTATAAGAATTTTAAAAAATTCCAGCTTAAAGTTGAAAGTTTGGCACCCCTGCGGGTCGGGTTGCTATGGATGAATTAACTTCAAATTTAGTATGCGTTATATTTGCATCTTAAGGGAAAAATTTAAGACAAGACCTTAACTTTTCAACTCTTAGATATTTTTTCCCGCTTAATGTTCGAGACTATATTTACCATTCACCGTACGTAAAATTGGTTTGGAGTAGCCCTTTACTCCAGCCGAATCATTCCCGATTCAATAATTCTTCTGTCTGATATACTTCGCGATTTTTCTTGTACATTTCATTCTTGGTTTTCTTCGTCAATTCATTACCTTTATCTCTTCTTTCATTATTTTCTTCGAAAGGATATTGTATCGTAAAAAAGACATTTAACATATACGTGAGATAGAAGTTTTTGCGTTAGGCATTGCATTATTGATCTCATTTGTGGAAGAATTCCTCGCAATAGATATATTAGGGGATCATTTTTTGCAAAAAAATTCAGTCCACACTTTTGCTTGTCGGGACACAATCTAAACCCCTCGAAATATTCCGGTGAATGTGTTACTTCTCTTCGTGTTAGCAAACCAAATTGGTGGCTTGGAACAAATATTTTGTAAATATTTTCCTAAATTTTTATCGAAGTAATATGATACTGGTTACACTCTACAGAACCCACTAATTATAATTTTACTCATCGTGCGCGGATATAGACTAGGGAGCTATTCAAGTATTACGTAAGATGTTTATGGAGTATGGGGTTTGGGACGATCTTAATTTGCCTTACGAAGAGGGGGCAGGAGGTCTGGTATCAATTTGCGTTAGATTTTTACCGCCTTGAAACATTGTGTCGTTTCCAAATATCCTGTTTCTTTCCTAGTATCTTGTGACTTTTCACTACTTCATCAGATGTGGTGCTGTTTCGCACTTAATATTAATGAATGTGGTACTCCAACACTGCATAATTATACAATATTCAGTGCTTAAAGCTGTATGATGGCTTCTATTGAAAGATGAAACTGCAGAAAGCCAGCATTTAAGGTAGTTTGAGCGAAATATCATTTTACTTTGAAAGCAAATAATTTGATCTCATTATAAAGAACAATGATGCACCCTCCTAATGACACCAAAAATTCAACCCCTTAACACATTGCTTTCCGATATATTTGCCAAAAACTACCAGCCCTTTTACATGGGAAATGGTGCGGGTATGCACTCCAGAGAGACATTACTTACAAAATGAGGTATTTGTAACACTTAGATGTCGTTAAAAAACAAACAGCGTTTATTTTGTATACTTTTTCAACTAATTCTGAAAGTTATTATCACCGCAGTAGATTCTTGGGTATCACAAAAAACCTTCCGTTTTGAAGGAGTTTCAAACGCACCGCGCGAAAAAAATGAGTCATGTTAACGACTTATTTAGATATTTTTATTTAATTACTTACGATTTCTGTCATATAAAACTATATTATTGCACCATTAATAATTCAATATTCAATTGAATTCTTCTACAGCTGGTGAAACTAAAACGTATGATTCGAATATGTTCTCTATTATGACCAGGGAACTATCGTACTCGGACTACCTTAACGAATAGTAAATACAAATATCTAACGTCTTACGTGAGAATGAGAGGGAGGGGAGGATTGGGAAAACCTTACACTATCTTTCAGTGGGTGAGGGGGAGGTCAAAAATAGCAGAAATCATCTAACGTAATACTTGAACTAGTGCCTCTTTGGTTGAAACAAAAGAATAGAATATAAAGAGCTGTAAGAGACGAACTTTCTTACCCTGAACGATATTCGATGATGTATGGAGTACGACTAAGAAAATCGGGACCGTTATTGCGTCGGAAGATATATTTTGTGTGTTTTTTCTTAAGCGTTATTCTTCAATCACTGAAAATTAATTTCACGCAATTCATATATCATCGAGTGTGTGTTGGTTCTTCGCAATGCTTCTTTTCGCGAAGTATTTTGATTCCCCTACCTCACTCTGTCCTAGCCTCCTTGTATTCCTCTCTATCCTTTCCCTTTCTTCATCCACTCCTTCCTCCCCTCCTTGCCGCGCAGGTTTGCTCCAGAAACTTTTACGGGGGCTATAAAGTTGCATATGGGAAAACTACTCAATTTCACGAGATGAAAATTGTTTCACGGATGCAAATACGACTGCCCCAATTTACCTCATCATACTACATGCATCATCAAACGATCGCTCAAGTGAAAAGTACTTCACTAAAAGTATTTTATTCTCTATTTTTCCTGCTTTTTTGTTTCAACCAAACAGAAGTTTAAGGTATAGTCCACCCACTGTAACTCAGTCTCACCCTAGTACCTCGTCAGTCAAGCTAAAATGCGAAAATTGTTACTAAATAAACGGCACTCGTAATGTCAAATTTAATGTCATCCCATGAGAACACGGGAGTGCTAAAAAGTGAGATTAATAAGTAAAAATTAAATGAGCTGAAGTAAAAAATTCATATCGGTATCAATGACATCATTTCAAGCTGCCATAATAGCCACCGTGGTCCATGAAAGTACACGGGAAAATCACATTTTAAATCTGTAAATCTAAAATCAAATGTATATTACCGGGCAGTCGTCACACTCTGATTTTCCTCCAACATTTTCCATTTCTTTTGCTTTAGTAATCTGATGGCTTCTATTTTTTTCAATTTTGATGCGTTACAAAACCCAATAATTCAGAATGTGGGTTCAGAGTGGATTAATATATGGAGTAATTTTCGGCTCTGCTGAAACCTGCCTGCCTATTAACTAATGTCTCAAACTATAAAGTTGAGGTACCGTTATCATGGCAGTAAAAGTGCGCTTCGTTACTTTTACGACCACATAACAATAATTAAAGCACCGTTATTTGATAAATTTAACCTACCTAAGCAAGAAAGTAATAATAATTAAACAAAGCTGACACCTACGTATCCCCAATATCGATTCCTTTTCAGCGCAACCATGCATACTACTCCAGGGTGTGAGACACGCAGTAATTCCATACTAAGCATGAAAAATTAGAAATATCGAAATTGGTACGCTCGCCCATCAGCTAGGCGAGGATCTGAATGACTCGGAAGAATATTGTAGGACTAAATCAGAAATCAAGGGAGTGCTACGCTAGTAAGCTACTAAACATGGGTCCACTTTCTTAGGCGAGATGTTGTAGAACAGCATTTTCAAATGATACACAAATGATATCGTACTGCCTACCTCACCCTCGTTTTCTTATTGAGTATTGCAGTGCGGGCATTTTATGTGGACGAAAGTATGGGCCTTTAAATGTAGCCCAAATGTTAGGTGGGGGTTGGTGGGTTTCTGAGTGTGTCATCTGAGAGTTATTTTGGCGTAACCAAATATAGTCTCGTAAGATGATCACAAATTGCGCAGCAGGGAAAAGACGTAGTATTTCCCCGCAAAGTTGTCATTTGAGCATCGTGATCGCCATGAATACGGGATGGTCGTCACCTGACTTGTTCGCGCACTACGCGGGTATTGCGGTTCGCTTCGGATGTAACTCGTGCGATGGAAAAATCCAACGTGACCCCTTGTTTGGTCGTGCACTGAGTCGTGAGGGCTTGCCAGGGGCACGAAAATATCAACACATTACATTCATGGTACTACAATATAATAATTCATTCAGAAAAAAAACAATAATAACTCATAAAACAGATAAAAAGTCATAACTACTGAGCGACATTCAGTCCTGTATTCTTGCCTAAACTATCATAATGGCATGAAAAAATAATTTTAAAAAATTAGGGATGCGGAAAATTAGCTAGCATCTCAAACGCACGTTGAAGATAAAATTCAATTATAAAAAGAGCTAAAAAATTAATGAATAAAGCCAACTGTCCCAGCCAGTAACATTACTGTAGGCTTCGATCATAACCATGGTGATCACAAACCGTGCGTATAAAATTGTATTTAATTACGAAGCATGCGATAACCGACAAAAGCGTTTCCCCAACGTCACTAAGCAGTGATGAAAGATAAAATTCATAAGTTTGGTCGACTACCGATTTTGAGCATCAAAGCGAGAATCACACAATATGGACTAGTGCGTTTTATCACCGCTCTTTAAAACATTATTTTACCATAAACAGCCATTGCCTTTTCTGATAATTTTGTTCAATCTTATAAAAATTTATAAATGGAAAATTATTGAAATCGTAAACTCTCTAAATATTGGAATCCCTTCGCTGGAATTTGAGGTAATGCCATTTATGAAACGTGCTTCATACGTTTATAAAGTATCTGCCGCCATGCTTATAGATAGCTATTTGCATCTAAGTCATGTGATGGTGGCTACTAATAAAAATACACCTCGTAATCTACGGGAATATTTACATTACTTGATTGCCATACTCATCATTACTGTTCTAAATTGACGACTGATTGCTGGTGAAACAGAAATGGGATTTCATCTCGGATCAATGAACTGAAACCCATGACTGCTGTGTTTCTGTTGGGGCATAGCAATAAAGTATGAGACGTCAAATATCGATCGTTTACCGGTCATCTAAGGCCAATTTGATAACCTTAGTGGCAACATTTAGTACATACATGCACCAAATGTAACCAAATGTGCAACCTTTAGCTACCAGCTAGTCTCCACCAGGAAATTTTGCTTCGACGGTGCAGCACTTATGCCAATTAATTGATCATCAATTAACGGGAGGTTGGTGAAACTGAGCCCGAGAGTACTCCTCCATCTTCATTGAGTGCTACTGCATCTCCACGTGCCACTAAGTGTGACGGTCTCTAGTAATAACGAAATCGAAGTTCCCTCTACAGAGGCACTTGAAGTCAAGACAAAAGCGGAGATGCGTTAATAGGGTGTGTTGAATGAAGTGGCTATCGTGCAGATAGGGTTATTTAGTTTAATAATTTTCAGTAGGCTGTGACCATGAGTAGGTTGTTGGAGGAAGGGGAGTTGAAAGGGAAATATTTTGGTTGTATTGACCTTTTTCAGGAACTTAATCTTGATAAAAGGAGAATCACTTTCATTGATGAGGTTGGAGCGCGATTCGTGAGACTCTGGAATAAATTTTCAATAAAGTTGAAAAAAACTCTTGGCCCACACATCACTTAAGTACATTTGTTCATGCGGTGGGAATAACTATACAAGTTGTGATATAAATGAGTCGAGAATAATACAATAAACTTTTCGTCTCAATTAAAGGATTCATATTACATGGGTTTACGCCATGGTACCCGAAATTAAAGCAAAAATCATATTTATATACGTGCTATTCATTCGTCATGATGCATTGATATTGATTAGTAATCATTACAGAAGCATGAAACGTATTTTTTCGCGTTTAGGAGAAAATATGTGCATATTTCACCGAATTAATTCGAAAGATATGTCAAGAGCAATATGGCTACGTGTTTAAATAGCATTGAATTGCCATGATATGAAATTGGTGACAAGCAATTTTATTCACATTTATCCATACACGATACTGATAAGGACGTATGCGAAGTTTCACGCAAACTTTAATGTAGATGAAAATCCCTCCAACCAACTTTATCCACAGTTGGGAATAAACCGAGAAAGACTTGTTTATTGGTATTTTTTGGGTCCTCCCCCCGTTGCAGCATTATTGTGGACGACCGTTTCGCCGGAATTCCAGTCGGCTTCATCTGGTCCACAAAAACACTGAAACGCGGGGAGAATTCGAAAAATACCAATAAACAATAAAACCGCGAAGCTTTCGTAACAACGAGAAAGTCTTGGTTGAAAGTGAGGAAAGAGTCTCCTCAGCGGAGGAATGTTATAAGTCTTAAGAACAGGAAGGCGTATATGTAGCAGAGCGTTAACGAGCCATAACAAAAGGAGGTTCGCGAGGATAGGACCGCATAGAGGTGTTCAAATCGATGCCGGTTCACTCAGTCCTACGTCGATACTTAGGCTCCTATGGTAATGCTTGCGCCTTAAAGGAACGGCGATGGGAGAGCTCATGTGTCAGCATTGTTCAATTCTCATTACTTTCTTATTTTGGAAAGTATTTTTCATCGAAATATGGCTTTTAAAGTATTTTTAAATGTTTCCAAAAAGCAACGAAGAGCATTTTTATCGCCATGATAACGCTACCTCAACAATATGAACAGGATTGTGTAGGATTTAATTTTTTTTTCTCCCGACAAATGATTGAAATAAATTCTTCTCGGTTTGCTGTCCACGTAAGGTCCACCATCTTCTTCTATGCCGACGTTTCAATAAAATAATTTTTAATTGTTATCAAGGCCGTTGGTGCTAGGTGCCGAGATGCTGTGTTTATTCAAGATTGGGTTCCAGGTCCTACTTCTACGGCAAAGAAGAAGATGGAGCACGGTACCCAGACGGAAATCCGAGAAGAATTTACTTCAATGAACTAGAATGTTTAAGATTATAGGTTATTGGTAGGTAGGTCTCATCAGAACTGAAAATATCTCAGTAATAATTTACATTGAACTCACATACCGTATTACTGGGTTTAACCAGGCATGTGAATTGAAAAAAATATAAGTCGTAAAAGGAGTTAAGTAAACAAAAATGAAAAAGTTTGGGGACGGAAATTTAGAGAGAGACAACTGCTCGAAAAAATACATTCAAGGTTTAGATTTACAGATTAAAAACGTGACTATTCCCGAGTAGGATTACGGACTAAAGTGGCTACTAACGCAGCTTCAAACTGTGCTAATGTTACCGATATGAATTTCAGTGACTTCAACTCTTTCAATTTTCATACATACATACATACATATCACGCCGTTCCCTTCCGGGGTAGGCACAGTCAAAATGTTTTCCTCATTAATACATAATTGTACACCTAACTCTGCTGCAATAATTTCCTCCATACTGACCTATCCTTGCAAACTTCTTTTGCCTCATTTACCCCCATACACTGTTTCATACACGCCCTCCTGTTTTTAAGACTCCTAATATTCCTCCTCCTAAGATTTTCCTCAACCACATTCAACCACAACTTTCTCGGCCTACCTCTGCCTCTCACACCATTCATTCTACTCTCATATATCTGTTTCTTTATTCGACTCTCATCCATTCTCTCAACATGGCCAAACCAACGAAGCACACTCCTTTCATACACGTCCATTACTGGAGCATTTAGCCCACATTCATTCATAACCCACTCATTCCTGAACCTATCCATCCTACTTTTGCCGCAAATACTCCTCAGATAACTCATACCCACGGCGTTTAGTCTACTCTTTATGTCTATCCTGACATACCCATGTTTCACTACCATATAGCAAAGTGGGTAGAGGTACACTTTTGTGCACAGCAATTTTCGCTTCCTTGGACAAGCACTCATTCCTTGATATGCTCCACATGCTAACTACCACTTTCCTTTCAATTTTCGTTTAATAATTATAATTTTTTAGCATTACGAGTTTTTTTTGGTTGATAGTAATTTCGTAAATTATGAGTCCCTTTGATTTCGTAACTAATTTTGCATCTTTGCAAGACTGCCGAGGTATGAGGGTGACACTGAGTGACAGTAGGTAGACTAAATTTTGTACTTGTGTTTAATGACTTGTAGTTATTACTTACTCCTCATCCCGCTTTAATGCCTCACAATTTCCCTCATGAAATTGAACCTCCTAGAAGTCATGAATCTACAGGATTAGTTCTAAAAATAAGTTTTATTATCGTAACCCGCGTTCTGCATGTAAGCATGTTTGCTGACTCCAAGGTTCTGCGTTAGCCGTTCTCTACACTCCCGACGATATTTTAGCCACCGTTTTGGGGCTGAGGGACGTATTTATACACAAATCTAGAAAAAATGCAAAAATATGAGAACAACTTCGCAATCATTATGCTCACATGTGAGGTACAACCTTAAACTGGGACAAGTTTTACGTTCATGGCGTGAAAACATCCTGTGCCACACACCCCTGAGGCGGCCAACTTGGTATTAAGCAGATGTTAATAAATTGAGCCAACGGAGAGGGATAAAAATGGGAGAGTAAAAGTGAGCGAAGCGCATTATTTTGGAAGAAAAATTTCCCATGCTCTTTTTTCCTCTCTTGGCCCCTGAATGGCCATCTTCATTGACTTTTTAGCTATGCTTTTTGGAGAAATAAAAAACTAGTTTTAATGTTTGCCGACGTTTAAGAATATTTTTAATCCTTCCTCAGGACATTCAATACTGTTCATAGAATCATGAAATCATCTTTTGCCAACACTCATAAATACAAGAAAATTGCCTAAACCAAACCCATAGAAAACATAATCAACAAATCACATAGTTTTATCATTTGACCGCAAACCTCACTAAAAACCTTAGGGAGGAAAATTTCTCGTTACTATTCGCTAGAAACCTATTAGAAAACCAAAATTCTAGTAATGTTTGCTCTTAGATTCAGCTATTGAGAGGGCAAAAGATTGGAATGGACATTTTGGGGCAATTTACGAAGTAATTTCGGCTTTAACAGGACGGGATTGAAAATATGACGTTACCTCTGCCGTCCAACCCCTCATCATTGCGCATGTGAAATTGAATAAACATAACTAGTATTTTAAGCGTGAAAATAATTAATGTAGTAAAGAGAATTATGTATCTATACCGAAGCACAAAATTTCGAATGAACGCAATCTTACCACAAGGTGAAACTTGTTTATTTACAAAGCTAGAAATAATTAAGCAAAATAAGGGAAAACATCTCTATCATAAGGCTTGCTTCTTTGTCAATAACGCCAATACACAAAACACTGACAGAAGAAGGGGACGATCGAATAGACCGTGAAAATATCCTAAATGATGAGGTAATGTTTTTCAACTTCCAAGACAAACAGGCAATCAAAAACATAAAATACGAAATGTAAATTGGATATGATAGCAAGAAAAATATAAATACACATTAATAATGTAGTATGAAATATAAATAATAATGAAAACAGCATAAATGAACAATGTGAGACTTTCAAAAAAGATTTACAGGAATATGCTAATCGCGAATGTCATCGTGTCTTACTCAAAATGTTGTGTTACATTGCGAATACATAACTTATACCTCTCACTCCCTACTATTCAGTATTCTGAGTCCAAAAAAGCAAACGCTTGAGCACTGAGCAACCTCAATTTTTTGTCAAAAAGTTACCTTAATATACTGCAATATCCGTGGGCTCGCAGACTGCAGTAAAGGACAGGAGATAACTGATATAATTTACATTCCCAGCTATTGCCCTGACACTATAACCACAAGCATCCTTAGAAAATTAACCTATGAAAATATCGAACAGGACGGTGACATTTTGTGTCTCAGCATTACTCCTGGTTTTATTTAAAATCAACCACTCTTCATGCCATAAACTCTCACATCCCCCAATCATTGACATTTATTGCCTTCATAACATCCAATAACCTCTTATTAACTAATTTTTCAACAAAACCTCTCACGATTTATTCCCATATACCCTATCATACCACTTCTCTAAATCCCCAAATTCACAATCTTACAACTTTCTATCGGATGCTCATGCATTTTTATAAGACTCGCTGAAGTACCAACTTGCTTTAGAGTAGATTTTTAGAACTAGCCCAGAACTATTTTCATTGTTTCGCATGTTGAGATTACTCCGACAATTTGTGGCCAAATCCCTAGAAAATGCATATTTTCCCTCTTTTATTTACAGCGTTCTTCCAGCGACTGCAGGTAACCCTCGCATAGCGCGTGGTTAGTTTCTCTGGAATTGTTACGTTTTTTTCAAATCGCCCAATATGAAAAAAAATGACACGGGATATGCGAGGTTGCGTTCCTCCATTCCATCTTGAAAAATAAACATGGTGACGACATTATATAACTATTCTATCAACCGGTATTGCGTGAAATAATTTCATAGCTAGAAGTTATTTTTTTCTCGTGAGATTTTCTCGTTGTTTTTCCTTGGCAAGCAGTCCAGATCAATAAAAATACCCTTTCTTTAAATGAGAAGTTTGATCTTCAGTACATCACATAAATACCATTGTTTGTTTGTTACCTTCGGGGGTCCACAGAGTTAAGTGATTAAGCGGAATATGTTAAAAAATAAAATTCTGCACAACTATGCGCACATTTTCATGAGACGAAGAAGAAGGAATAATCAGCTGCTGCTGATAACGGGCCATTTATCTCCTGAAATGAAAACTAAAGTCATCCTCTCATAGAGCAGCGCGTAAGGGAAATGAAAACACTAGTCTCTCATAATGAGAATTGAATGAATCAGAAATTAAATGAATCATAAATTGACTATTGACTGCCGAGGACACAAAAATCCTGAAAAGGAAAAATGTTGTTTGTTGTGAATGAGAGATGCTTGTTGAGAAGGAGAGAAATGTAAAAGCAATACTGCCCCACATCAGTCTTCCCTTCTTAATGTCATTTGAGCGGGATAGTTCCCTAGTCAAAATAGAGGCTATATTCGAATTATGAGTTTTAATTTCACCAGTTATAAACACATGAATTCAATATTGCATTATTAATGGTGCAACAATATAGTTTTACACGACAGAAATTGTAAGTAATTACATGAAAATATCTAAATAAGTCTTTAACTAGACCCTTTTCTTACATGGCACATTTGAAATACCTTCAAAATGGAAGGTTCTTTGTGATCCAGAATAATTTACTGCGGTGACAATGATTATTTTCCAAAATATTTGAGAAAACATACAAAATACACACTGTCAATATTTGGACGAGATTTAGGTATTCGAAAATACTCATTTTATAAATAAGCTCTCCTTGGAGTGCACACACGTAGTACCATTTTCCATGTAAAAGGGCTGGTATATTTTGGCAAATATCTTGGAAAGTAATACGGTGAGGGGTTGAATTTTTGGTGTCATTGGAAAGTGAGCTATTTCTCTTTAAAGTGATAACAAATTCACTGATTACTAGGTAAATTGATACTTTGCTCAAACTATCTTCAGGATTGGATTTTTAGGGAGGCGACCGACAGCTAAGGTCATTTGTGCCGTAGGGTATAGGTAAGGGAGGAAGGGTGGATAGATACCCGGCGTCGGAATTAATGGTCCTAACGAAAGGCGCCAAGGGGACCACGGCTTAACGTTTCATCCGACAGACGGAGTACTGCACTTGAAGTGTCCTCCACAAGACACTCAAGTAGGGATCGGGTTTCCGATGTTGAAAAACATCCTCCACCTCAGGGATTTGAACCCTGGCCTCCAGTATGGTTGGCCAGTACTCAGCCACCACACCGACCCGATCCCCAGCTACCTTCAGGCTCGCAGAATATTCACAACGTTACGTCAATCGCAGGCAACACAGACGTCGTCACCACTAACGCATAGCATAAGGAAACAATAGTTTATCGCAATAAAATTACAAATTTGTGGCAACTCTAACGCAATACGTTTACCAATCGATCTCAAATCAATCCGACCAGATCAGCTCTGTATGGCAACCCCACGGTCCAGTAGGATCGATCTGAGATACGGACGGAATGGGACCCTTACTTCTCGTTATTCTTTTGGCTGCCATTGGGAAACAAAATATAATCATTACTATTTAAGGCGTGGGTTTCAACCAGTTGTAACAAAAGTGCAGTAGTGGCGAGTGATGTGACATTGACGATATAGTAGCGCATCGCAATCCCACCTCTAATGGGGCAATTATGTTTACTCGGAATGCGACTGAAAATTTCCAACTCCACACTTGTTTAAACACCGGGCCAATCGTGCTTCAACTGATAGATCCCATTGCTCAATATAGAAATTTTAAGTCTGTGTTGATAATTCAGGCGATCTGAGTCAACTCGCTAGGAATTTTTTGATCGATCCGAGTTCAGATAGATCTGAGATCGATTGGTAAACGTAGTGACTGACTACGATCATATTTACCAACAATTTCCTTTAAATTCGATAGGTATGGCACTTAAACATTGTTCTATACCCTTGGAACTATGTTCCAAATATATGCAAATATATAAGTTTGTTCATATCGCATCATCTAATACCGCGTCTTTCTGAGAAGTACTATCGAGTCTTGTAACACCAGGCACACAACTTATAACCGCGTCTTATTGAAATCGCAGGTTGTAAAACTGCACTATTTGAGATTTTACTGTACTTCACTAAGAAACCTAAATTATTGCCCGAAAACTTAACTTCTAACCGGATTATGTAACTTGCACGACGTTAGCACGCTTAGAACAGGGCCGTCATTTTGGAATACCTAAAGCGCCACCTATCTCTATACTCTGTGGCTCGAGTCCGGCGGGACTGGACCATCCCTGCGGCTAACCTTCCACCCTTCCCTCACCCCTCCCACCCTTCATCTCAAAAATAGCCGAACTGCAAGTACGGATGCTGCTCAGTCCGCAGTGGGAGAAATTTCCATCACGTTAACCCAAAACTCCTTTATACGTTTTTAGAGTATCCTTGTAAAGGACACTACATGTCAAAACCATGTTCGGCATTTATCAATAGCGTGATAATTCATAGCTATTGCATGAATTCCCGGAGCAAATTTTCGCGACAAAGCGGGGGAAGAAGTGAGAAGGGTAAATGAAAAGGACAGAAGGGAATAGAGTGAGGCTAAGAGAGAGTGAGGCAGGATATCCAAACTACTTCCCGAAAAAGACACAATACAAAGAACTAGCAAACCCTTAATGAGGTATTAATCGCCTGCAGTTACTTTTTAGCGGTTGAAGGACGAACGTTAAAGAAAAACACGAAAATATTTCCTCCGATACTCCATACACCACGCCATACTCCACACACCATCAACCATGGGTTCAGTTTAAAAAAGATGGTCGCTAACAGTACGTTACATCCTATTCATTTGCTGCTCTTTGTTCCAACCAAAGAGACCCTAGTTTACATCCGCGTACTAAGAATTAACAAAAGTTCAATGTGTTTAATAGAGTACAACGAGTGCCATATTATTTCGATGAAAATATACAACAATCTTCAGAATATCTGATTCTCAAGCCACAAGTTTGTTTTATTAGCAAGAAGAGAAAAACACATCCACCAGTATATTTTTTGGAGATTAGTTTCTGTCCCGACGAACTAAAGCGGTACCTTATATTTTTTTTGCAAAAAATGATCTACCTAATATGTCTATTTCGTGACTTACTTCCACAAATATGACGAATATTGCTAAGCTTTTTGTAAATGAATTTCATCTCGCATTTTATCCCGGTTACTTCATTAGCGGCCCGCAGGCGACGGTCCTCACCTGCTAATCCGATGGTCTCGGGTTCAAGCCTGGCTTGGGTGAATATTCCCCCACTCAGATCATGGATGTTTGTGAACGTCTGTGGCTGATGTTCATAAAGCCCGATGTAAGAGGCCTATTTTGGTAAATAAATAAATGAGTATATAAATAAATTATGCTAACACGCCACTCACGCTACATATACCTCCACTTTCGCCGACTAACGTGCACAATTGATTCATTCAAGACGGATGACTGCGTATTTAAATGACTTCAATACTCCCCTGTGACGTTGGACCACATAATTCCATCTATTCTTTTCCTTTCATAGTTCATTATAAGTTTTTTCCGCATTGGTTTGTGGAATTAAAGCATTTTGAAAAGAAAATACTCTGTATTTTCGCGCAATATTTCAATGCGTCTACCGCTGTTTGAGCACCCACGCGTCATCTACAAGACATTACGTTCTCAAATTAACGAGCTGTCTCTTCGGATCACATTCCAGCGAATGGTTAGGGGTAGCGGTGGGCTCGAACAAGTCCGACTTAAGGTGCAGCTTACAGCAGCCGGGCGCTCCTCCATCAAATGCACATTTTAATCATTTTCTGGTCCAAAAGAATTCTAGGACCGCATCTCATTTAAGTAAATTCTATTTAAATTATTTAATGATATTCTAAACTCCCAGTTCTGTGGCCAGTTTCTCTAATAATTATCATTATTTAATTTACAGTTGTATGTTGGGATTCGCAAAATACTTTTGCCTCATAGACGTCATTCACTTTGGAACTTACAAATATGATAAATAAGTCTACATTTTAACCGGCGGGCTGAATACGATTCCCATCCTATTAATTACTGAAGTTATTACATAAAAATCCCAGTTCCGTTTTCATTTGTCTGATCACTGTATGACTTAAATTGATCTAAGCCCATCAAACGGCGAGAGGAGTCAGATATCGGCGGCAATTAAACACAAATAAATGCAATAAAAACAAAGAGAAGGACATACAACTATTCAGCCACAAACAACCGTGATCATTGCATATATTATGGCCATAATACGAGCTACTTAGTTTTTTCCTTCTCATTCCTTTCTTTGTTCAAAATCTAGCTTTCCCGAGCGTGCATATAATATCTATGGGTCCAATAGTTCGCTTCAGATAGGAACTGCTTCCACCTACCAGGATTCACGTAACTACGTGAAAGTCCGAGAAAATCCACGTGACCCGGGAAAATCAAAACCATTATTCACAAAATTATAGAGCATCAGGTTTCTCTTGGTGGTAGAGAATTAAAATGATGCTGTTGGGCACATAGTTAGCACGTTCGAAGCAATTCGCTGCGAAGGCGCGTGGGCGGAACCTGTCACCCACATCGGATTTTCGGACGATACCACTCAGCACTTGGGGATAAAGTTTGCGCTCTGATCATTTGCTCACAAATTTCTGTCTGAAAATTTAACAGTACCATAAAAACTATCCGAGTAATGTATTTTTACGCTAGGCTCTGATCAACGTCTTGATAATGCAACGCACAACTGTCCATGACTATAAAAAATGGTCCATGGATGCCTGAACCGGCGTTAATAAAGTTTACAGGCGATAACATTAGTTTCTCCGCTGATTCCTTGCGGGAATTGTCCCCAGAGTCCCCAAGCAGTTGAACGGTTTGCTAAGGTGGAACTGTTATGTAATAGCGCTAAATTTAGGGAAATCTTGGAATATTTTTTCAAAAGTACTCGCCCTTTTGTATCGAAAACAAAATTTGATGAGAACATTTAGAAGTTTCAGTAAAACTCCTCTCTTATGCTTTTTCTCTCGAGTTCCTATGACCAAAAAATTATGCAAGTTGATTTAAGTCTGTAAGCGATAAAAATGAAATAGGTATGTATTTCCAATAATTATTTATGTGACTGATTTGGAATCAAACCTGACAACCTTGATGAGCAAAAAGTAGCCTATTATCTAAGGAGTGATGCCATGTTAAAGCATGCAAATCATGAAAGTTGTTCTACCTCTGATTCATGAGAGTTGCATAAAACATTGCATGAAAACGTTGAAGTTTTAGGCTTATCTTTTTATATAAAGGAGGATATATAAATATAGGTATACATATATATATGATGCATGGATAAGTGTATATCAAAAGACTTCATGATACTCTTTTGCATCTTAAGGTTCCAGATCTCCATAGTTTTGAGCCCTACAGTAGCTCTTCCTCTGGACCTCTCTTGGTTTTTATCCCTTAAAGCCAGCTCTCCCTAGGCCTTCCTCAATTCCTTTTGTTGATAGCAGTTCACAATAACACTTGCTATCATTTCCTACTTGCTGGACATGGATGCACCATTCTAATTCTTTCCTCTCATATCTTTGATGATGTAAAGCAGGGCTCCTATAATTTCTCCAATGCTGTTGTTCCAGGTCTTTTACATTCAAAGTATTCCTGCAGCTCTTCTCAAAATTACAACTTAAATCAACTCCTCAAAGAATACTCTCTGATTTTTTTTCAGTATATACTCACGGTATATACAGTTTTTTATTTCACTATGTAATTAAAAATCTCTATTTCTTTGAAATTTTTTGATCCCATTGAATACTTTTAAGAAACAATATGTCTGTTCCACTCAGTGAGCGATTTGCATGGTTTCCGTTTGTCCAACACATCCGTACATATCAGGGCTCATGAGACCCGATGCATACAGACCTTGTAACCCAGCTAGCCAGGCAAATCTACACAAAACATTCATTACTGGAAAGAGGACTTTCTGCAAAGCACAGATGTAGCAGTTGTAACCTACAACTCAGGATAAAAGTGCTGCACTGTGGAAGAACAATGCAAACTGAAGATAGACACAAGGGTCAACCTTGATACTTCCATGAGTGTCAAAGTATATTCCATCTAACCAGTTCCAATTAAAACACACTTCATTTTCATGCCATGGAGTCGACCTGATGAATCCACTACTTTCACTAACCTCACAAAATTGATACGTACATTGAATGTAAATTGCAGATACATACCCATCATGTCATTCATTTTCATGGTAGGCAAAGTCAAAGAATTTATTTATGGCTGTTTGAAGTGAGTGACCAGTGCTGTTAGAATTACTGAGATCATCAATCGGCTCTTCTACATATCGAGCTAACTCAAGATATCGATATTTGGTGAGTGTGCAAAATTCCACAGTGAAAAAATCATCCGCTTTGACCGGGATCGAACCTGGATCCCTTGATTTCTGGTCGAGTGCTTTTGCCAGTTAAGCTACCGAAGCGTCCTCTTCCCCTGTGGATTAAAAAAATCCACAGGGGAAGAGGACTCCTCGGGAACAGGGAATCCGGGTTCGAATCCCGGTTAAGGCGGATGATTTTTTCACTGTCGAATTTTGCACAATTTTGCATTGCGGGTGACTCCGTAAAAGTGGAACTCCGTGGCTAATCCTGGATAGCCTAACGTCTGTCATTTGGTGAGTGTGCTGCAAAAGCAAGGGGGCAGGAGCATGTGGGGCCAAAAGTGTGAATGTTTGGGATACCATGTCACAGGCAATTGTGATCCTGTATATATATCTGTATTGCCCTGAGTTAGAGCTTTCTTCAACAATTCATTTTAGCCAGGCTATGATGTTTTCTTCCTTGGTCACAACACTGTTGGGCCTATGAAACTAGTTCTATTACAATGACTTCCTCCATAATATCCTATCCTGACATACCACCTCTCATACATTCATACACATTCCTTCATTGCTACACACATACTCACCTAGTCTGAAAACTCATATTCCTCCTCTAATGGTCTCTTCCTCCTCATAACCCATTATATTCTTCGTCTATCCCTTCCACTCTAACCATTTATTTCACTATCAAATACATGTTTTGTTAATGTTCTCTCTATTTTCTGGGTCTTTACTTGGAGTGTTGACTTGGGTTGAGAGCAGTTTCACTGATACTCTAACCAGCATCTTCAAGTCAAAGTTATCAGTTTGCTGTTTTGGCTGATTTCACACAGGGTTTTGAAGAGAGTACTTTGAGAAAAAAAAGTTAGAGAGCAATAAATAAGCAGGATAATCTGGATAAAGGTGGTTAAAATTGAACTCTGATACCTACAACCTAAATATGCTGATGTGACATGAGTGAAGCTTGCGTCAACCAAAATCTAAACAAGCAATGAAGACCAGGAATTTTGAGAGAATATTTTCAAGCCAATGATATGGGAGCCTTGGTACCAAAGTTACTTGATTCATTACTATACTCTCATTCATTCTCATGACAAACTTGAGATGGTCAAACCAACTAAGCAACCCCTTTACATGCATGAACATTGCTGGAGCATCCAGCCATCATTCCTTCTTCACCCACTCATTCCTTACCATATCCATCCTGTCTCACAAAAGGTGTGTTCACTGCCTGTCTGGGAAAAAGTGCTGCACCTAGCATGGTTGGAGCCTGATTAGGTAAGTGCATGCCATTCGCCAACCCCACCTTGTCATGGTACAAGATCTTGAGCCCAGAGGGGCTTCTGGTGCTTTGTCACATCCTTGGGTAGGGGGTCCTGCCTGGATCATTGTGCTGCCCTCTGGTGATCAAAGGGGCTCTGGCTTCCAGCTCTAAGGGGTGTAAAAAGTTACCCTCTTTCAATGGGTTTGATTCATTGTTCCTTGAGTCATCAAAAACCAGGTTTAGCAAGTGTGTTCGGCCACTTTAATTTGCAGTTGGGTGCCAGTGCTTCTTTTCTGTGGCCTTCTCCCAACCTTTTTCCTTTTCCCAGCAGGGTAACCAGGTTAAATTGATGAGGAACCAGCCTAATGGCTCCCATGTTGAGGTAGATGCCTTTTCTTCTTCTTCCAATCCATCCTACTTTTGCATCAAACACTTCTTTAAGTTCTCCATTCCCACTGTATTTAGGCAACTCCTATATTTATTCTGGTATACCTAGAGATGGGCCAGTAATTTTCTGCAGTAAAATATAATTTTCCCCAATGAATTTTAATGCTTCATTATCACCATCTAGGTGAACACCTTGATAGTGAGAAAGAAGATTTCACATACATGTGAATGCTGTTTTGATCTCTTGAAGATCATAAAATGCTTTATTTTCATGTTGCACTTCTCAACCAGACTGGCAAATGCAATTAAAGTTGGAAAGAGAAGAGATTTCTCTTGACTGTGATTTCATCTATGTGTTTTAGATCTGTTACTGATAAGATAATACTCATAATGTGAGAAAGTAGCAAGCATTCCAAATGAAAGCAAAGAGAGAGGTATGAATCTGACCATCTGGCCCAGTTCTATAACTGGGCAAAATGGGCACTTGCCCAGGGGCGCAAGGGTTTTGGGGCGTAAAGGGGGCACAAGAGAAGATTGGTCTCAAACAAGTTAATTACCAGATGACAAAATTGAGGTAGAAAAAAATTAAACGCCGATAAGAGGTTAACACACAGCGAACCAAAGTATTATTTTCATTACGGTTGTACTGTCGAGCGACATCAACAGAGTTGCCACCACTAGTTGGACCTTGGAGCTGTTGAGAGGGCACGGGCGTACTACTATAATCACCTCTATCGCCACTCTGCCATGGGGGCGCACCTGTTTAATTTGCCCATAGCGCCACATGGGTTAAAAATGGGCCTGCTGACCATGCATCATACCCACAGTACCATATACATGAAAATCCTCATAGTTAACCTGATAGATCCACCCAATTTAATTTGGAGAAAAAAAAGCTAATAAATCATATTCATGGAGAAACTTTTTGATGTATGTACCTGTAAATGTGGAGAGAGCCGCCACATGGGCATGTGGCAGGGGATGTTAGGTCACCAGCCGTGTTAAGATAGAAGGTTTTTTGGAGGTGAAATGGTAACATGTATTATGGGAGTGTATTTAGTGTAGCTCAAGTTTTACTGTGGTCACTTCTTGTGCATGGAAAGAACGAGTTTTTTTACTTATCTCTTCGGCTATCTATCTCTCTTAATTTATCACTTCCATCAGACCTAGAGATGTAGTGAGGCATCATGATAATATTCTCTGTGTCGCACTGAAACACAAAAGTTCTGATTTTCTCAAGTAAACTAAGCCTAGCATGTAGCCATCGAGTCTCTAGGAGCTACCACCTGAATCCCTCTAAAAGTTGTGAAAGACTATATGTTCACTCGTAGCAGTTTTTAACGAAGCATGCTGCTTTTCTTTGTATCTTACAAATTTTTTGATTAAATCTTTATGACCAGGGTCCCAAATTCTCGCGGCATATTCCAGGAGTGGCCTAACCAGAGCAAAGTAGTATCTCTCTTTTACTTTTTCATCCGAGAACCTTCCTATTATGTGCTTAACAAAACCTAGTTTCTTTTATGCTGTGCCGTGTCTGTTTTGCATGAGTGTTCCCCATGATATATCAGAACTTAAGGTAATTCCAAGATATTTTACTGTATCTGAAGATTTTATGTGTACTACACCAACAAAATGGGCATGGCATTTGTGTTATGACTTTTGCAGGAAGTTCTCTGCGGTGCATTTACAAATATTTAATTCTAACCCCCACTCCTAGCATCATGAATGAACGTTGATAAGGTCCGATAGGTTAAGGTTGTTCTGCATCATGGCATGGGTCTTACCAGCTGAGTGTATTTGGATGGAGAATGGCAACAGCAAGAGAGAAAAGATAATCTTCAAATGTTAGTCAAGTAGCGAGTTCCTTTCCTGGGTTAGATGAGTAGGATTGTACCATGAAATCCTCTATGGTAACAACTGACATTTAAGGGGGCTGTATGCTTCCCAGCCATCTAACCAAAGATATGCTGCAAACCCACTTCAAAACTGTAAACTAGACAGGGGTGGTGATAGGGGTGATTGTCAAAAACTTTTTTTAGATTTAAATGAGCTCAGGGTCAGATAAGTTTTCTTTGAGACTCAATGTAATGCAGGAATTTTTTTGAAGTTTTTGTTATCCCGAGATCCCTCCAAGTGGTTTAAGTTTCAAAACTTTTGATATTTTGGTAAAAAGTTGAAATAAGTAGAAGATCCCGCCTCCTCTCAATATTTCATGAGAAACACTAGCATATTGTCAGAAGGTAAGTGTAATATGGCAGTGGTTAAGAGTGCAGAACCCTAAGGGTCATGAAAAAAATAAATTGCCTGCTTTGCACAGTGTGCTAGGGATTAGGAGGGAGAAAGGGAATAGCAGTCATTGATTTCATCAGGCTTTCTTTGGTGGAGTTTGAGACACCGATCTAGTCAATAATACTCAGAAATTTTCATCAGTGAAATGCATTTTTCCAGATGGATTTCAAATCAACATTGCTACCATCAAGGTGAACAGCCTATTTGTGATAATATAGCAATAGAATTGATCAGAAATTTTTTTTGAACCATTGACAATTATAAATTTGTTTTTTTTTTACATTGGACTTACCAACCACGCTGACTAACCAATCTCATGAGGAAAGGAGGAAGCATTCTCTCACTTGTGAAGAGATGTATATAAAGGAAGCAGAAACTAACCAATAATTTTAATGGTCCAATATTTGGTCCACCTTTGATTTGGATATCTTATTGCAGCAGCATCTTAATATGGTGATTTTCATCAAATTCTACAACAGTGTTCACCCTTTCTAGAAAGCTGAAATTAATGGTAAGGATCCTCAATCACCTCATATTTTAAAGAAATTTGCTTAGATAACACGGATATTATGGCTAGCAGCAACTGTAAGTAATGAGAGAGCTATGCATGTGCAGTATGATTAAAGTCCACTATACCATATACATACCACTACACCATATACATGTATATGAAAATCCTGAAATTTATAGGCCTGAGAGATCTATTCTATTTGATAACGATGAAAATGACCAATTAAATGATTTTGATGAGCAAAAAATGAGCTATTCAAGGCTTTTCAGAAACTATTTGATGTATTAAATAATAGATGTTAAGAGAGAACCTTACCCCACCCTTTTCACTGGAATGTTCCAGAGCTAGAATGAAACATGTAACAAAAATTGCACGAGCATCAAATGCATCTTCCACAATGTCTTGCCAAGTAGCTTATCCTGAATGTTGTGAATAATTTATTTGTGGTTCACAGGGTTCTGCACTCATGATACTACTGCCACACCATTTTTCATTTACCTTCTGACAATGTATTGAAGGATTTCTCCTAAATAATTGAGGCAACACACGACCTTCTGCTAGTTTCAACTTTTTACCAAAATGGTCTAGAGTTGAGATGATTTTTACCTCTTGGCAGAACCTCAGGACTTTTGACAAAATTACTGCTTTACATTGAGCCCCAAAGACAACTTTTCTGACTCTGAAATCATCCCTATTATCAGTTGATGGTCCCACAACGTTGCAGGAGCAGATATGTCGCTGCAACATGCGAAGTTTCCAAGAATCAACATCACCGGACTGTCGCATTGTGAACTTCTGAAAAATTTTGCTTGGGTTCCAGATTCCATTCCTTTAATTCCATTACTTTAAGCTAATCAGACATTTAAGCCACTTTACATAGTTCTTTCTTCAGTTTAAACGCTTGCATGAACCCCCTCCTATATGAAAATTGTGAACATAGAGCGCAAATGCCTGAATGAGCGAACGGAATTTATTACTTGTAAAAACTATAGAATATTCTATCATCGCCAGGGAAATAAATTTATTTTCATCTTTTCCATTCAGTCTTACAGAGAGTTGCACAAGCATTCACACAAGGGGTTTGCACAGATAGATTATCTGGATAAAAGGGCCACTGAACAAGTTGCGAAATACAAATATGTATTCTGTGTCATATAATTCACACAACAACAGGTAAAGCTACATTAATTATGTAAAATTTCTTTGTAGCCCATGCTTTATGTTATTGCAGAAATATGTATTGAGGTAGGCTGCAACCCTCTATTTGCATCCATGGGGTCTAAATGTAACAATGCCTTCAGATTAAGTATCAAAAAATAGCTTCATTAAATGTGAAATTGAGGATTTTGTGCCATTGCACATATAATAAATAATGCATGATTATTATTATTTATTATTATGCATTATGATGCCTTTGGTGTGCATACTAAGCATCAATAATTAGATACAACTTAGAATTTACGAAATAATGATAAATTCGTGACTATAAAATATCAGACCGACCAAAGCCAATAATTGGTTGCAGGTCTGTCACAAGTGAACAGTCAAAATGTGACATGCCTGCAGTGTTTCAGTGACAAACTATGGTGACCGCAACCTTAGGACAACCTTATTGACGTCCTAGCAATGTTGTGGTGACCGACTCTGCTACTGGGGATTGAAATCTGAAATAAAGATTTTTGATGATCACCCTTAATGGTGAAGTCTAGGGACATTAGTGAGGGTAGACGGTATTGGGTTACATCAGTGACAGCCTTGCTTGCCATTCTTCCTCAGCCCATCTGCACAGAGAGCAATGCTAGCAACTTGAACTATTTTCTTTGGAAGTGACCAGAGTACAAAAACAGCATCAATAGTTAATAATCGTTTAGGTGGATGAAGGACCTGTTTTTACTCTAAGAGGATAAAAAATCCTCCTGAATTCTAGTCTCCTCAATGTCCCCTAGATTATCACAGAAAATGTGAGGTTTCACAAGGTCTTGCTAAAAAAAACTCATCACCTTTAAAAGAAAATTATTCCATTCATAGCAACAAGTAATTCTTTGTCCACAGGCAAAAAAATGCTGAAAGTCATCCATTAACACTTAGAGTACAGACCTCGGGTCTCCAGAATTCAGATAAATACATTTTCAAAAATAATAATTTCAAATGTTTTTTGCAGTAATTGATTTCAGTATTTCGGCTACAAAGTAGCCCTCTTCAGCGAACCGAAGGTAACGCGTCACTTCAACGCAGGGTTGAAGTGAGGATGTCCGTATTCGACCCTCACCCTCGTCCTGTTGTGTTGATTTGACCACGCTCTTTTTGAGCTGATTCTCCCAGAAGTTGGGCCCATTTGTGTGTGTGAGTGAGTGATTTTGTTTGTTTGTGAGTGTGCTTGCGTAAATAACTGGGCATCCTCAGCGGGGTCTCATTAGCCCTGTGAAGGATCCCAGGTTATAACCCAAACATCCTTAGCGGGGTCCCATTAGCCCTTGCAAAGGATCGTATTTGGTTGTGTGTGTGCGTCTGTGTTTGGTCCCTGGCGAGGAAGTAACATTCCTGTAAACCAACACAGGGGGGTATTCTTGGTTGAGAGGCTGTGGTTGGTCTCTGCTGTGGTTTTCCCAGCATACCAACACAGTAAGTTTGGTGTTTGTTGACGAAGGGTGCCAATTGTTTACGGCTTTTGGAGATTTTCTCTCTTTTATTTCATTGCCTAGCCATAAGAAGCTCACCCCATCTTCGTGATGGCTTTCCAGGTATGTCTGTACCACTTGAGAACTGCTACCAACTATGGATAGAAATCTAATTTATCAATTTGGAGTGCATTCCTTGTCTGGTATGCATTGGGTGCCCAAGAATTGGTCAGGTAAGTCTTGAGTTATTCTAGGGCTGCTATTCTGAATGAAATAGCGCTAATGCTATCTGCCAGAAATAGCTTTTGTCACACTTTAGTTTAGAAGAATTGCATGTTATTCCTCTTAACAAAAGTGTAACGAAATCTATTTCTGGCAGATAGCGTTAATGCTATTTCATTCAGAATAGTAGCCTAGGTGGTGACTTCTTAGTTTCTTGCTATTGGATAGACCACTGCACACCAAAATAATAATTTATTCATCCTATTCC
This sequence comes from Ceriagrion tenellum, assembly GCA_963169105.1. Taxonomy (NCBI): domain Eukaryota; kingdom Metazoa; phylum Arthropoda; class Insecta; order Odonata; family Coenagrionidae; genus Ceriagrion; species Ceriagrion tenellum. The sequence continues at coordinate 81,865,668 of OY720638.1, read as the reverse complement.
ATTAAAGATATGCTGAATTGGAAAAGTAAACAATTATAATATAGACGAAACCTATGATAATAACAATTGATTGCCAACAAGGTATTCATTAACAGAATAATAAAATATGCCGAATAAAAATAAGCGCAAAAAATAAAAAAGCGATCTCCTTTTCCATTACCACAGCTTCTCCTTTCTCCTGATCATCTTAAATAAAAGATAAAAACTTCACTGATTCCTTATAAAAAAACAATTGACTTAAAGCTGGAAGAAACAGGCTCCTTATTACAAAGTCTAGGATATTCAACTGTGTGCCAACAGAGGCTTAGAAGCGATTATAAGATGTCTGCAATGTTACAAACATAGACTGATAATTGGTTATTCAATATATTAAATTTTGAACTTGCTTCAATTTTTACCCAGAGATGACATTTTTTATTTTCAGAGGTAATATAGGAGGCGCAACCCAACCATATTGATAATAAGCTCCCAAAATGCTTGGCTGGGATTATTTATAAGCCTGACTTAGAAGTTTGTGATGGTAAGTACTTCAGAATCTATGCATTTAATTGAAGCTCATTAGAATTGTCTATGTTTCTTTTTATTCAAGAATGATTTTAATCGACACTTATTCCATGGCTCAAAACAATGATTTTTCAAATTACCATAAAAACTAATCCCAGCATTATTGTTTCCTTTGCTTCTGATATAAATGTTTCATGTATTTGTGAAAATAATCAGATAATATCTTATATATGGAGGTATCATTTTAAGAGTGCAGGATGAATTCTAAGATATGATTGCAGCAAAAATTTCCAATACATGTGATGAATATTGCTAGATAAACAATGGTGATCAATGCCATAGCAATGTATGTATATCATTTTTGGAATAATAATGTAAATTAAATTATGGTACTCATTCTATCACTTATTCACTCCATGGCTATCAAGATTCAATCACTAATGATAGAATGGATTATTTGAGGAAAGAGCACCAATTCCACTGCCAGGAATATCAGCATCCCCATACATAGCACAACACAAAAGTATTGAAACAGTCTTCAACCTTGGATATTCTGGTCAACTGAGATCACGCAAACTGCTTATGGATGATTATGAAATGGCAAGATTGTCTCTGTGGATGGGATACAGCAAGAAAAGAAACTGTCATATCAACTTTTGTTAAATCAAAAAGCACTCTGCATTATATAATATGGTTTCGTTTTATTTAGATTATTTTAAAAATGATTTGCTTTGGTCATGGACTTTGAGGATAATATAAGTTAGCTATGAGGAACATAAAAGTGAACTCAGTCATTATAGTCAACTTTTTGATTCACCATAGCTATCTTAAGCATCACCGAAGTGAACTTTGAGGATGACATAAGTGAACTTAGAGGAACACAAAAGTGAGCTTGGTCATCATAGTAAACTTTTGGGTCCACCATGGCTACCTTAAGAATCACCAGCATAAATTTTGAGGATACATAATATAAATGACCTTATGGGAGCACAAAAGTTAATTTAGTCATAATAGTAAACTTTCAGATTCACCATAGTTACCTTAACCTTTATCTACCGAGCGTGTCTCTCCGGCACAAAAATTGTGTCCCTAGACTGCCGAGCGTGTTCATTTGGCACATTGATGGACATTTAAAAAACCTTGGTCATTTAAAAAACCCAGGCCAGCAAGGCTTACGACTACGGAAAAACTCAGGAAGTTAAAGGTTAAGCATCACCAAAGTGAACTTGGAGGATGATATAAGTGAGCTTATAGGAATACAAAAGTTAACTTGGTTATCGTAGTAAACTTTCGGGTTCACCTCAGCTACCTTAACCCTTTCCATGCGAATGACATTCATGAATGTCATCCGCTCCTAGCCTCCTGCACGGAAGACATTCATGAATGTCATATCCTTGAGTGCATTTCTGTTCAGCATAACGGGACGCCGCTTTGGCTTTTCAGCTTCCTTTCACTTCTCCGCTCTTCAGTATCCTCCTAGCTATGACACCGTGTGCTTCATTTCTAGTTTCATCGATTTTTTATTTTTTCGGCAACTTTTGGAGTTTATACATTTTTTTGCAGCGGTCTTCGTGAGCGAAATACTGTTTTGCAGAGAATTATTCTTTTCATTCATGATAAGTGTTTTTTAGCCATATTGCATTGTGGAAACTGCAATGTATTTTTTATTTCAGAATTTTTTGTGTTTCGTCTAATTTTTTGCGTGATGTTCCTGTAATTTTTATCGCACATGATTACTGTGTGGTGCACCTTCAATAATGAGATACGGTGTTGATGGAGTTCTACTTGAACATTCTCTTTCTTCAATTTACATCCTAAGGAAAGATATAATTCGAGTATGGTCTCCGTCAGGACTAAGGAATTATCTCGCTCAAACCTCCCTTGAGTCTGTTTTGAGAGGAGGAAAGCGTCCAGGACCAGCTCAAAATCCAGCCATCAATTTTCCTAGACCCTCTTGAACTGTTCATCTCGCCCACATCACGTCCACCTATTTCATTTTCTCTTCTTTTCCTTCTAGGAGTTTTTAAAGTACCGCCTGAAAAAAATGAGTCAAGTTAAAGAATTATGTTTTCATTTCTGTTTGAGGCTTTTGCAGCGCTGGATTGCAGTTCTCTCCATAGTTTTTTTTTCGGGATAGCTGCGTCAAGTTTTATTCAGATGACGTTTCGTGGCCTATGCTGGCCACATCTTCAGATCAGGTCTGAGTGCCGACAGATGGAAATGGCCCTGTATATATACCATCCTCAGGTTGGCCTACCAGTGGCGCGACCAATCAGCGTCGAGGACCCCGATTTTGGCTCGCTTTTGCGTATGAGTCTCTTCCAAGCGGTGTTCAGTCTATGCCCATCATCTCTGTTGAAATTGTCTGCTACTTTTTCAACTTCAATAGCCTCCCGGATGATGCGATGGAAAAAAAACTATGGAGAGAACTGCAATTATGTTTACATTTTTATTTAATCACTCTTCATATCAGTCATATGAAATTGTATTTTGCGCCATTATTGAGAACATTTTAATTTTTGCTTGTTACAGCAGTAGAGATTAAAACGTATATTGCATTTATGGTGTCCATCATGACTAAGAAACTATCTCGCTCAAACCACCTTTGAGTCTGTTTTGAGAGGAGGAAAACGTCCTGGACCAGCTTAAAACCAAACTATTAAATTTCCCAGACCCTCTGGAACTGTTCATCTCGCTCACATCACGTTTACCTATTTCTGTTTCTCTACTTTTTCTTCTGGGTTTTTGTAAAGTACCGCCTGAAAAAAATGAGTCAAATTAAACTATCACATATATATATATATATATATATTTAATCACTCAGAATAATAGTATTATGAAATTGTAAAATTGCGCCATCATTTGAAAAAATATTTAATTCATGCTTCCTATTACTAATGAAATTAAAATGTATAATTTGAATATAGTCTTCGTTATGACTAGGGAATTATCTTGCTCAAACCACCTTTGAGTCTATTCTGACTACATTGAAAGATAATATATTTGCTTTTTGATTATTTTATATTATGACATATATTTGTCTTTTTCATTTCATATATTATTTCAACTAAAATATTTTTACAACTAGGTCTCAGGTTCAAAATTAAATTATTACTGGTTTTAACATAAATTTTCAGATCCATGCATATATCTTCCAGAACAATATTCACTGAAAGGTTTTATTCTTTGTTTTTAAGGATCATATTTTATTTTTACCGTAATGAAGAGAAGATTGGCATCAGCCAGCATCAACAAGGAGACTCCACCAAGGGCGTTGGAAGCTGGTATGAATAATGTCTTAATTATATATGTGATGCAAATTGATAGCATATACCATTCATTTAGGTCTGTTTAATGCATGAAGGCACTCTGTTTTTAGGAAGAAGAGAAAAATGTTTTCCAAATGTTTGCCAAGAGGATGAGGAGATGGCCGGCCCATCTGGGATTCCTGGTAAAACTTATTTCAATAATTCTTGCATCAATATTGGACTAATTAGTTCAAATCAATTATAAACTCTAACACTCCTTTTCCTTCAGCTCTGCAGTAAAGGAAAAATCCATGGAGAAGCCTTCGAGAGGATAAAACTTGCACATACACATTAATTAATTCTTCAGATGAAGAATTTGCATCCAGCAAAGAGTCTTTTTTCAGCTTGTTGGGGGTTCAGCAGGGTTGAGAAATGAATGCAAAAGGGGCCAGTAGGAGTAGGGGAAGGGTGGGACAAGAAGTGACTGTTAGGAGAAGAGGAGTGAGACACAAGGAGAGGTAAGGCTTCATCGGAAAGAGGGGTGCGGAGGGAAGGCAACAGTGGGTCACACTCATAAACATATTTTGACCACATAGGGCTTGGATGAAACTGCAGGCAAATGAATTCCGGGAAATGAGCCTTTTGAAACATGCCATCAAGTCTCTACTCTGTGGAGAGCATGAATGAAAGGGAAAAAAGACCATAGTGTAAAGAAGAGAGCAACCGCTTAGCCAAAAAACTGTTAAATGCCTAGATTAGTTACTTACAATGGACAGCATATTTAATTCTCCTCAAATTAGTAGTATCAAATTAGTCACTGGGGTATGTTTGCCTCTTGCCAACTTTGTGGATATCTTCTGTCTAAACCTGAGTACGTCAACACACTCGCCGACATATACTGTAGGAGAGATAGCTACAGGTCTCGCAAAAGCATTTGGCATTCGGATGGGTATAAGGAGATCATGGAGGGGTTGAATTGTGTGGATGGGGAGGAAAAAGGGACGAAGGGGAAAGCGAAGACACAGCAGGCGGGATGATCACAAGTACATTTCAGAAAAGGGAATTTGTATGTGGAGGACATAATAAACGTTGAGGAGCAGGTAGCCGACCCTTATAATCCCTGTCATCTCTCCCGCACTCGCCAGGGAGTCGTCGGTCATTGGGCGACGATTCCCAACAAGGCAATTTATGCTTCAATGCAATAATATTCATTAAACATTTATTAAATTCGATGCCGATGCATCCTATTCATGATGCTAGTAAAATTATGATCAATTTGATACCAAACATGACGAAATTCCGGTATTGTTCAGCAACATAGCAAAAGTGTAATGGGGGTTGCAGAAGTACAAAAACCCTTCGTCTAATGCGGATGACATTCATGAATGTCATAAAATTAAAAAAAAAAAAAGAAAACGGAAAAAACGCTTGCATATGAAAAAGAGTCACCAATGCGCACTAAAAAACTTAAAATGAGAAAGATGACGCGAAATATCGAGTTCCGACACCAGAAGCGATTTCTATATTTCGAGCCACATTGAATGGGTTAGGGATCACCAATGTTCTATAAAGTAATCATCTGCATTGCTGATTTAATGCTAAAACTGAATATGAACGATAATGTAGCAAACAAAAAATAATAACTGAATCTTTTAACTCACTGATTTGGCAGGCCAGTCTCTTTTTGCCTGGTGTCTCCTCTGTTACATGTCCCATTCATTGTTTCTAAAAGTGGCATTAGGGTCATTCCTTCTACAACTGCACCAAATGATTTGCTCCTCTGCTGTTTTTCCACCATGAATATGTACCTTCTTCATAAAAGTCCAGTAGGAAAGCAAAGATCTCCATCCCAAACCATGCAGTTTCCAAGGTAAATCAAATGATTCATTTAGTTTTAGTCACTCTTCTAGGACCTTAATATCAGTCTTAACCTTCTCTCTTCTGAATAATTTATTTCCATAAGTCATAGCCTTATGCCCTTGCATTGCCTATTATTATTGTATTGCCACTCTGTCCTAGGTATAAAACGGGATTCCAGATGGTCTTCTTGCTTGCCTGTCATGCCAGCAAATCCAGAAGATAAACTAAATTTATTAATTTTATCCCCACTTCCATCCATTTTTTATTTTCCTTAGGTGACTTTCTTTGAATTCCCTTTTCAAGTAATTACCAAACAGTTCTTATGAAAGATAACGTTTATGCGTGATAACCTTGCTCTTTTTTAAAAGAAATTTCTATGTTTGTGTATCCTTCATTATCACTGCTATGACTTGTTATTTTTTAAACTCTGGGATTTTCTTGAGATATTATAACTACTTCACTTTTTCTGAGCCTTTGAACCTTTTGCTCAATTTTTATTGACCAAGGGCCTTCTACAAGTCAAGGAATGCCAAAAACATGGAATTTCTTGAGAGGCATCATTTTTTCTGCAAGAATCATTAGGCAGAGTATGGCCTCCTGGGTTACTCTTCCTTTCCTTAATTCTGATTGGTTACCTGTAAGGTTTTCTTTAATGTGTACATCAGTTCTTCAGCTGATTACTGGAGCAAGTGTTCAATACGGCATTTCTCTAATAATTATGCCATCCTCAAATCTCACCCATTTTATCTTCTTGGCTGCAATCATCACACTTCTCTCAAAATCATCCAATATTTTATGCTGAGATGGGTCTCATTCATTGCTATATTCAAGAATTCTTTTGCTCCTCCTCCACATATATTAACAATTCGTCTGTTATTGCTCTATTCTCTAGGTGACATGCATTAATTCAGGTCTATTTTCCCCCAATACAATTATTCCCAGAATATTTGAGGGTCAAACAAATGTCGTCTATCACTGGTCATCCTGTACATCTTCTCCTCATCTTGCGTTACTTCATTTACGATTCCAGACATTATACAGTTATTCCTTGTATTCCTTTGTTCTTTTTTGTCTCTTCTTACTCACAAACATCCCATTATTATCCTTCCATTTTTTTCTGGTAGTATGTTGAAAGAATTCATTTGACAGGGTGAAAGGGTGAAAGTATCAAATTTACTTTTACGTATAGGATTTATTTTCATTGAAACACTCTGTCAGGCACACCAATCACTATTTACACATGGTTTTCGTCAATATGCAGGCTCTAATAGTAACTCAAGAAGTAGGTAGTGTGAATGTATTTGGGGGGAATGGGGTAATATGGTAGCTGAAGTTCTTTCTGGCTTCCCATCTGAGGAGACCAGATGTGGTGAAAGTTTTTTGGTGGATATGTAGGATTTCATTTCAGGATATGTAAGGTTTTTTGGTGGAGTCCTGATTTCTACCCAAGTGTCTAGTGGAGGGAAAATTGGGTGAGATACTCCATCTGTCTAGAGGGATCTTGGATTTTGGTTCCCATGGTGCTTTTGGTAATGGGCGGGAGGATGCCAATGTCGAGTTTCACACCACATTCTCCTTATTCCCTAAAGAGTCGTTGCTAGCTAAGTTATCTACCTATTCATTATGCTGCTAATGTCCTAAGCTGTCTATCACCTTCCTCTTTAACCAACTTAGTCATAGAATGTCAAACAATGTAGTAAATGCATTTGATGCCCATATGAGTGGGGCCTTGAGGGATTATAGACCTCGTTTCAATCCCTCAACTAACATGGAGGCCAATGTAATGGGCTGGCCCTTGGCAGTTGACCAGCCCAGAGGTCGCGTCGCCAATGGATGTGCAGGCTCTGGCATCAAGGGCATAGCAGGCATTGCCAGAGAGGTCTCCCTGCAGCAGCTTGCGTTGGGCAAATTCTACATCAGGGTAGCACAAAGTCCTTCAATTGGCAAACTGGAAATTTTCAACCTGGAAATAAGTCCCAGTTAGAGTCGCCTCACAGCAATACTGAAAGTGGAAGTAAGTTCACCAACTCCTTTGGTAATGGGGCATATTTTACCACCAATGCCCCTCAGCAAGTTTCTGCCTCTCACATTCTGGTACTCCCCTCCGAGGCCAGGCATGGACTTGACCTTCAGACCAGCTTTAGCCATATTTTATCCATCCTTACAACTCACATTCCTACGAGAAAGTGAGATATAACAAGATATAAAGTGTTATCTTGATTTTCGTCCCTAATCCGTCTGAAAACTATCAGTGAAATATGCAACCAATTAAACTGAGACAATTTTCCATTATTTTCCAATAATTTTCATAAGATAAATGTAAATCCAATCAATGCATTATATATGTATACTCTGAAATAGATACCAGAAACCCATTTTACTGAGAAAAAATATAGTGTCTTACTCTAAAAAATTTAAATTATCACATAAAAGACTAATTTATGAAAGATGGCATAGAGGAAGGAGAGAAAGGAGAGGCACAGATGAAGCAAAATTCGCCCTTCATGAAGACCTTAGGTATCAAAGTACTATCTTGGGTAATTTCTCTTTTTTGTCTTTCGACACAAGGACCAACTTCAGAGTCAGCAGGCCCTTGCTGTACAAGAAAGCTGTCATGATAAGATGAGATTTCTTATGCGAATTCTTATAAGAAGGAATTGTAGAACCATCAAGACCAGAGTATAAGATCACCAATGTCACTTTCAATTCTGGAAATTCGGATATTGCTGATCTCTCAATCAACCTCCATCATGCTATCAAGTGGGATGACACCAATTGTCTCTCCATTCTATTAGATATTGTGATCATACCAACAAAATCTGCCTTGCATCGACCAACCAGGTATAGGCCAATGGGGACCAAGGTATCAATCTAAGGAAGATATGGAATCCTCTTTTAAAATTGGCAGGAGAATGAGGTATGGCTCCACCAACCACGACATACCTCACCAGATGGGAGGAGTATATTTACCCCACAATTTTGACAGACATATTGCCTAAAGCGTGGTCCATATTATGTCTGTGTTATTTACCATAAGGTAATTCCAGGTGAGATGCTCCACTGGTACAGATGCTCCAGTTGACATAATTCTTGAAAAAAACACTAGAACACTATAGGATCACAAGCTCTCAGTCCATGGGACATTAGACAGTATGGAGTATAAGTTATGTGGGTTAAAGAATATTTCATCCACTGTTATAACACCATTTTCGGGAAGTGCCAATTTTTTTTTCCTTCCATTGACCGTTGATTTATTTTAAGGTGAACTCTAGTTAATAGGACAGGATGTTTTTAGGCACTAATGAAAACTTTGTTGTAAGTTTTGCTTGCTAGTTCATCTGCAGTGATCAGCCATTTTGGCCACTTTATAGTTCTTCCAGCTACTGGGGCATCTCTCCCAGGCCAAAAATGCTCCACATTAATTCAGGAGAGATACCCTCACACAAATATTAGGTGGAATTGCCCCTCAGTGTTTTAGTGCCATAAGAATGGCTTTGAGGGATTTCATAACATAACTTACATACATATATCAACAAGTTTAAACTCTAATTTATTCATTAAATAAAAATGCACTGCATTCTTAGGTGAGGCATCTTACCTGGAATGCTGGGAGAGATTGCCAAATGTTGTACTTTAATAAATTTACATTTTTGGTAAAAAAATTAAGATTTTTTAAGGAAATGCCTAGCTTGTATCATACAGTAATGATATAGAGGTCTTGCTCCCAATCTAAAGAGCATATGAATGTTTTTTACCTGGAATGAATAGGAATGTTTTGAATAAGTTCTGGAACTGTGGAATAGCATCTCTGTAGTTGACTGGTTTCATGGCCAGTTTGACTTTAATTGGAGCCGTATTATACTCTGACATGGCATGTGAGAATTCAGAAATTTGTAGTCAGGAATGTCTATATTTTCCTGGCATGGGTAGGGGAGGGAGGTGAGGAGAATTGTAGAAAGAAAAAGGCATAGCATATCTCCAATAAGGACAAGCCCTCTGTATACTCTATGCTTAAATTGAAAAGCAACATATTTATTGCTTTCTTACAAATTTTGAGTATTGTTTCTATTAATCAACCGATTTTATGAGAGGTTGTATTTAAAGCGATTGCATCAGGTGGTCTGTATATTGTGGAAACTGAATATGTTGAACATTACTCTGGTGAGGTTACAGGTTCCTTTGTAGAATAAATGGAGGTGAATGCCACGAGGACATTGCATTGGGAGCAGTGGCATAAAAGAAAAGGCTAGACATAGCAATCCTATGGGAAAATTCAACCTTCATCTATTGGAGGAGCTGGGTACAAATGGAAATTCATAGATGATTACTCAAGGTACATAACAGCCATTTCATTGTAAGGAAGAATGAAAAGTATGGAGAATTCTGTAGGTTTAAGGCAGAGTCTGAAAACATGTTAGGTTTCAAGATGAAAATTATTAAGAGTGATAATAGATGTGAATATTGTAATAATGAATTTCAGGAGTACTTAGGTCACAAGGGTATTGACACAGAATGACTGCACCAAGCTGTCCCCATCAAAATGGTGTAGCTGAAAGTCAGAACCAAACTCTGAGTGAGATGGCTACTTGCATATTTGAGATTGTCGACGATTCTACTCAGTAGAATTTAGACATTATAAAAAAAATAATGACTTAGTAATTTTCCGCACTTTTTATTAAAATACCTAACCAGTTTAGATGTCAAAACATCATCTTTAGAGGCTGTGTGTTAAGTACAGGTGCAATGGCTTTATATATGTAAGGGGAGGATTGGTGGAGGGGTTAAGGGGGAGGATCATTTAGAGGAGGGGAGAGGATTAGATTGGATAACAAAGAGAGGACACTTCCACAGGAAAGCATAAAAATAACAGTGTCAAATACTCAAGATGGGGGAGAGGCACAGTAAAAAGGGGGGGCGATTCGTCGGGAATAAAATTGTTTAAAACCCTATGACTACATGATTTAAATGCTGAAACAATTTCAAAATTTCCTAAAAAATCCAATCTAACACCTTTGTCACAGAAATATAAAATAGAGGGGTTGAAACTAGAGGAGTGATTTGACTCTATTTATTATATCGACTATATTATTTTATTTGATCATATCCTCCCTGTACATATATAAAGCCATCACACCTGTACTTAACACATAACCTTTGAAGATGATATTGTATCATCAAAACCAGATTGGTATTTTAATAAAAGTGGGGAAAATTACTATGCCATTATTATTTTATTATGGCTGCTTGCATGTTAATCCAGGCAGGAATGTAAAAAAGATTCTGGGCTGAGGCAGCCAACACTGCCTGTGTTTGAACTGAAAGGGAGAACAGAAAGGAATGTTTTGAGTCGCAAGGGTAGAGCTGCCCAAATGGAGGTATTGTTGGTAGTTGGATGGTTTGATATACCATTAGGTATGAAATTTGTTACCAGAAAGGGAAAATACGAGTATCAAGAAATGTGATGTGGGTGGTGGAGGTGAATGGGAAAGAAGTTGAGGTTGAAAAGGAATGAGGAGAAAGTTTGAGGGTCTATCTTTCAGTTGAGGAAGATATGATTGATAAACTATGCCGAGAACAGAGGTTTGAAGGATTGTGAGGAAAGGAACTTGTGTCCAGATGACCCATGAACAAGTTGGCCTGAAATTGAGCCATTCCTGTACACCTCAGCTGAACCCAAAGTTAGCAGGACCATTTGGTCTCTGAAGGAGATGGTATTTTTTTTCAAGGACATGTTGGGAAAGCTTGAGTAGGAAACCAGTCGATGGGACATAGAGTGGGCAGAGGGAAAGTAAGGGTTTTAGTTCAATGAGGTCTTCACAGAACCGGATTGAGGAGTAAAGGGAGGTGACATTTAGAGTGCACATTGAAATGTTGCTTGTTGGGGCAGGGAGAGGAATGGGAGACTAGGAGACGCTAAAAGGAGTCACCCATCACTCCATGAAGTATCCCATTCTAGATTCTGAAGACTTATCCATGCCAAAATGCACCAATATGGATATTACTATTGCACAAATTAAACACCAGCTGTTTATTATGAAGCCATGAACATATCAAACCGTAGTCAGTATTACTATCTGGGATTCAGTGATGTAAGGCTGCTGCATTGGACATTGCTGTACCACTATCATCCGAAAAATTGTACCTCATACAAGTCATGCACAGTATCTGATCTGCGGCGGGGTGGAGATGGCGATCAATATTGGAAATCGTTCAGAGTAATAAATCAAAAGCCATCAAAACTGGTGTGGATGTCTGGGATTAGTCACATGGGAGAGACCTCAATGAGGAAATTTAACTTTCCCCTCAGGCCTACCCCCAGTGACCTCTCGCGTAGTGAAGAGCAACCTCTGAGTGACTGGAACTGCTTGCGTACCCGAGTCATAAGCTGTGTCCCAACTCACCATTTAAGCACCTAAATCGGCAAATTTAGGGAGGGCGGCATTTGAATTGTGTCCCAATTCGTAAGACATCACGAGGGAGCGGAGTTAGGCTAGTTACCTTGGAATTTAGGTACCTTTTTTGGTCGTCGGATTTATGATAGACGGAGTTTATCCTTAATGCGTCTCCATATTGAAATTCCCACAATGCAAAGTGCTGCATGCGTCGTGAATAAGGAAGAAGTAGGAAAGAGGCAATCATGCCCGCTAAGTATTTTGTCTGTAAGAGAAAGAATTCTTTCACGTATCTTTCGCATGGCATAAACTGATACAATGTAGTTAGTGGCTCACCCAATGCCGCGCGAGACGGGCAAAACGGCACCAACATGGGTCACGTGGCGTGTTATTTACGCGGTAGTTCAAAACAGGTTTACGCCACGACACGATCTCCTAGACGATCAGTAGACTTTTATCTTTAATTTATTCATATACTTATCAAAATTAGACTTAGATATTGATAATAATATCCATGTATCACCTCAGACTGGGACAACTAGCAGGTGAAATCCACTAGTTGAGGACTTTTGACCCGTCAGCGGGTGTGAAAAACTGACATTAGTCTTAGATATACTCAAACTGATTCTCTGGTCTAAAAGGCAATCAAATTATTGCATAACGGGTTTTTTACATCTGCAATAATGTAATTTGCGTGTTCTACTCAAATTAACCCCCTAAAGTAATGGAAATCGCGCATCTGGCGATAGGGGTGGACTAGCCATCGGGCTCTGCCATTTTCGCTCGTGAATATCAGGTAGACTTCCTGGATGAAAGCCTCAAGGAAAGTATTCAGATAGTCCAGTGACTCTGTAGTGTCTCAATATTATTCTTTATCATATATCTTATTTTTTGCCGCGCTTAACCTTTGTACCCAGTCATATTCGAGTTCGAGTTACTCCATTTCGAATTCACGTAGGTGTCACGCCGTAGAATTCACGCCTCGAGTCACCCATTTTATTTTTCCCAAACCTTTAGCACTGTTATGCAAAATAATTTCCTCACCTAATTCCCTATCCTCTTATGGGATGAGTAAATGCAATGTTACACGAAAAAGAGCTTATTCGCTAGATGGCAGACTCAACTGTCCAGCGCACTCGCGTATCAGTGATTCCCCACGACTACGCTCCGTAAATATTGCGGACTATTTAAGTAAGCACTCATCGTTAAAACTGTGTTTCTTGCTCATACAAATTAATTATGCTAAGTATATTTGCAATTAGCGTGCTGGATCCAAGCCCACAACGGGTGCCTTCGAGACTGCAAAATATCAAATTACCTCGTGCTCTTCATTACATAAAATCTTCAGACACAGTTCTTGCAATATCATGAACTTACCTTAACTTCTGATGTATCGTGGGGAACACACATATAAAAAACATGCGGCACAACATTAAAGAAACTAGGTTTTTTTAAGCGTATAATACGAAGGTCCTCGGATGAAATGGTCAAAGAAATGTGCTACTTCGCTCTGGTTAGGCCAAACCTCGAATACGCCGCGAGCATTTGAGACCCTGGTCATAAAGATTTAACCAAAAAAATTAACGAAGTACAAAGAAAAGCAGCACGTTTCGTTAAAAACTGCTACGAACGAACATAGAGTGTTTCACAACTTTAAGAGAGATTAAGGTTGGAGCCTCTAGAGACTTCGAGGCTGCAGGCTAGGCTTAGCTTGCTTGAGAAAATCAGAAATTGTGTATTTCCTACCAGAGGTAATAAAATATTAGACCTTTTAGCAATTAGTCACCCTACTATATTAAACACGTCGATATCTTCAAAGTCATAAGTGATCATAAAGTAATTTTTACGACTTTGAAAACAACGGTAGAGTCCACTGTAATATCTAAACGAAATGTCTACTTATTTGAAACGTGCGATTATGTAAAATTTGGAGAGATGCTAGAAGCCTGATTCACGAAATTTGTAGCAACAATGAAGGACGAGAGCTCCGAAGTATCATGCCGATATTTTTTGGAAATACTACGTGATGGAATCGATAAATATATTCCACACAAATTCAAACGAGATAGTGAAGAACCTCGTTGGTATAACCACGAAGTAAGGCGAGAGCTCAGGAGACAAAGGAAATCACACAACCTATGTAAAAATTTTATTAAGTCTGGTAACAAAACACTCGAACTTGCGGCGAGAGAAATTTATGTTGTCCAACACTCAAAAATTAAGAAAATCATGCGCACTAGTTTACGAAACTTCAAGAAAAAAATCCTAGGCGAATTGCTCTGTGAAAACCCCGAGTCATTCTGGTCTTACACGAGAGAGCTCCAGGGTGAATCTTCGACAGTAGAGTCTTTATTGGATACAAACGGCAAAATGGTCACCAACAGTATCAATATAGCCAACTTATTGGACCACTACTTCGAAAGTGTATTCACTATGGATGGCACAATACACAATTTAGACATTCTGGTTGTTAACGAGCCGATAGTGGACATAAAAATTCAGCGTGATGGAATAATTAAACAACTACGTTTGATTAAAAGTTACAAGTCCCCAGGTCCAGAAGGAATACCCGCACGCGTGCTCAAGGAGTTAGCGTCACAGATTGCACCATTCTTAGAAATTATATTTAGCAAATCATTATCCGAAGGCAAGGTGCCCCAAGACTGGAAAATATCCAATGTCACACCGATATTTAAAAAAGGAAATAGAAGTGACCCAGGAAATTATAGGCCTATATCGTAAACATCACTTTTATGCAAGATCCTCGAACACATTGTCGTTAGCAATATCATGGAATTCCTGGATAATCGTAATCTCTTACATAGCAATTGCAAGCACAGCACATGTTTCGGAATATTTGGAGGATATGTTGTAATTAGCATTTGTGAGCAGATAACCAGAACCCCTTTAGTTTCCATATCCCTGCTACTGGCTGCTACTTGTTAGTGTGAACTTTCTGTGCACCTTATTCATTTTGTATCCAATTCAATTATAAGTTAGGTATTATATTTTTGGAAAGTGTGATTTTGGATGTCTTTTCCTTATATGTGCATTGTACTATTTTCATTTGTTCGATTGACATTAGCTGTGCAACTGTATTTATTTGCAATGGTGAAATAAATTTATTATTATAATATTAGGGTCATTCCACGTCAGATCAGCAGTGGGTTGACCCTTGGTGTCACCGATTCGAACCAAATTTTTGTGCGGGTTCCTTCTAGCATTTAATGAAAAAGTATAGAAGCGTATTTGGACAAAAAAATTTTGGCAGATCTAGAGACGATCAAGTTTCGACCGTTTTGCGCTTAGAACTTTTTTCTTTTCGATATATCTCCTAAACAAAAATGGCTACAGAAACGGTTGTCATCTTCTTTTGTTTGAAAAATAATTTTAAGCAACAGTAAGTTTTGTCAATAAACTAAATTATTTTGTCGAAATTGTTTAAATCTTAAATGTTTTAATTTTAACAAAAAAAATACAGCCATATTTAAATTTTTATCTTTGTTCTAGTTTGACACGTCAGCCTTTTGTCTTTGATCGGAAACGGTTGTGGGCAGTTCACAAACAACCGAGATATTCAACTTCAAAGATTGGACTACGCCCTCATTCGCCACGACCGAAGAACCCGCTGTCGGCATCAAAATGATGTGCCGCTGTATTTTGAGAATTTATATCTTGGTCTGTGTAAATTTTAATGCAATGTTTTATACACCACTTTACAGATAATTTTATATTAATTTCAGCAATATTTTTATATAATATAACCAAAAATGGAGACACGTTAATGCAATAATCGACACCGCACACCCTAAATTTAACAGTTTTGTCAACTTCATGAAATTTGTAACTCAGCCTAGTAAAAACTACGCCATCTTCAACATTGATTTTCCTCCAAAAGTTGAGAGAGTTAATAAGAATATAAAAAATGGCAAGCGCAAAATTTTACAACGCATGTTTTGTTGTTAATGAACGAAAATTTTTAAACATTATCTGGTCCTACATTTGCACAGAATCAAAAAAAATTAAAGCCAAGGAAAAACTTATTAATTTATTTGTAATTTTTATCCAAATTATCAAACAAAATTGTAATGATCCAAAAATACATGATTTATGCGTAGTATAAATTATACTAGGTAATTCTGAAAAAATACAGGAGTGAACGATTGCTGCGTTGCCACTTAATATAATAATGCGCAAAATAATTCAGTCGCAGTAATCCCCGCTCGTCCAAAAATCCGTTTTGGGTGCGCGCAACCAATTTAAACCAATTACAGATTTTTATCTTTGTACCATGACGGCTGTTACTGATTCTGATAGAAGGTATGATTCATCTAAGAATTTTAACGATTTTAATACATATATTCATTTTTGTAAAAATATACTCTATATCTCGCCGATATCCCGGTGGTTTATTTATTCACCGGGATAAAATTGTCATATTTTAGATTGTCGTCTCCCTTAACAATGGTCTATTATTAATTTTATGAAAATTTCATATTCATAACATACGTCTATACAAAATAATCTGGGGTCGGAAATCATGATAAATTTGACCAGTCGAGAGGGTGTAATGGATCATTTTTAGTAAACATCTTCGAACAGTTGAATAAACCCTAATTCTAATAGAAGAAGGTACGATACATCTCCATATGTTTACTGTTTTTCAATATAGACATCAGTTTTGTAAAAAACTATATCTACCCGATTTCCCCGTGGTTTATTAATACACCGAGATAAAACTGTTGTAATTTATAAACTGGTCTCCCTTAGCAAAGGTCTATTATCTATTTTCTGAAAATTCATGTTGATGACATAAGTCTTTAACAAAAAATCTGGGAACAAAATTAGGAATGACATTTCTCCAATGGCCGTTTGGCACGAATCGTCAAAAGAAAGAAAATTAATATTTACTGTGTGGGTTTAACAGTAACGTCAGTGATCAACCACAGCCTCTCAACCAAAAACCCCTTTGTGATGGCTTACGGTGTTAAATCCTCGCCAGTGACCACTCATAGACCCACTCACTAAACCCAAAATGGGATTCTTCGAAGGGCTAAAGAGACCCCCGTTAAGGATGCCTGGGTTATAGCCACAAGCACCCTATCTGTGAATGTTTACAGAAATTCCACGCCAGGGACAAACACAGAGTAATCACACTCACAAGCACTCAGAAAAATCACTCACTCACACACACACACACTCAAATGGGCTCACCTTCTGGGAGAATCAGACTCGAGATGAGCTTCGTCCAAGAAAGTAAAGGTAGGAAAAGACGACGGTGTGCATCGGATACGCATATTACGGCCGCAAGATGGCCCTCTTCAGCAAACTGAAGGGAAAATCCACTAACAATACAAGATTGAAAGTGAAAAAGGATGAAGATAGACGTTGTACAAGTACGAAAGTGAAGAAAAGGGGGAGAGGGATAAGGAACCTTGATTTTTTTAAATCTGGCTTCTGAAACTATGTTAAATTCGACCGGTCGAGTGGGTGTAATGCATCAACTTAAGCAGAAAATCTTCGGACAGCTGATGGCGCTCATCTTAACCTACGCTAAAAGGCACATCACGTATGAAGGAGTTTCAGGGGTAAATTATTCAATATCCATCATATTGGTAAGAATGAAACTCGATAGTAAATTTCCACATTTTTAATAAACACCGACCATGGTATCGACTCTTTATGTCATTATTAAGGTACAAAATTAACTTTCCGATTCTATATATTTTATGACTCAATCGCCTCTTTTCAATTTATGTCTCCCTACACGTCCTGTGATCCACTAATCTGGTTGTTGTTTTTAACTTTCAACTCCACCTATTCTTTCCTCCCTTCATCTGGTTTCCCCCGCTATTGTTTACTTGTTATTACGTCACTTTGAACTCTCCCACCTCTGTAAATTTCCTCCTTTACCCTCTCCACCGTCGAATCTACCCCCACCTAACTGTGTTTTGCTAAGGGGTATATATAGAATCGGAAAGTTAATTTTGCACCTTGATAATGACATAAAGTGTCGAAACCATGGTCGGAGTTTATCAAAAGGGTGGAAATTTCCTATGAGTATTCATTCTTATCAGTAAGGCACATCATCTTTATGAAAAATATTGATGCACACATCGAAATCCGAAATATTTCCTGCTCTGGCACAGGAAAATGCCCAAAGGCCGAGTTGGCATCTCTAGTCTTGCTCAGCAGTATTTTTCAATGCCGTAACAAGTTCTCGGACCATTAGGTCACGGCAAATTTTACAAGGATAAAGCGACATACGAAACCGGCCGACGTTATACATATTTATGATCGAGGATATTGAAATCATGAAATGAATGAAAGTTCGTGGGGGATTGAATCCGATTCGGAAAGAGTTTAGAAGCGGCTTAAAAGACGCAGGGCTCGTCGGCGGAGCGGATTATACGCTCGCAAGATGGGGCGCGCCTTCGTGGACGACCGCTCCCCTAGCCGCGGTGGTGAGCCATTCCCCCCGCGCCTCTTTTCACTGCTGCACCCACGGAATGTGTAATGACGGCGGGGAAGGTGGGGAGGGAAGGGGGGGAGAACGAAATGGGATCAAAATGATGACGCCATTAATTATACATATTTCACTTATAATGGAAGCATTTTGAACGCAGAAAGGGGGGAGGATCTTCAAGAGCATGCGGGGATGAATTCGCTTGTCACATCCAATCCGTTTGGGACTTGGGGTGGCTGGTTGAGGGAGGTGGGGGGGGAGGGGGAAGTGGCACGCGCGCCAGCTGGGCACGCCGTGAGGAGGAGGCCGTAGTGGAGTGAGGGGCTTCTTCCGGCCGGGGATGAAGTCGGCTCCTGGCGACCCGTCCTGCCCCCGGACGCAAAAGTTCCTGGTGGAGGCCTGCGCGTCTACTGAGAGAGGCAGGAGAGGAGGGGGGAAGGGAAAGAACGGAGGGGAAGAGGTGGAGGCTGAGAGAAGGAAAAAACAAGGGGACCAGATTACTCAAGGAGGAATTACTCTTGCTCTTCGAAGTAGAGGTGGGTCGTCCGCGAAGGAACGGGTCCACGGATTGAACGGGAGGACCAAGGACCCACTTTTATGGAATGACCGTTCCTTTCGGTCCGTAGGTAATTCTTTCCTTTCGGTCAGTCGGTACGTCGGTTCTTCGTTCCTTTCGGTCAGTCGGTGCATCGATCCTTTCGGTCCGCCGTCCCTTTCAGTCAGTCGGTACGCCGGTCCTTTGTTCCCTACGGTCCTTCGTTCCTTTCGGTCCGTCGATCCTTCGTTCCTTTCGGTCAGTCGGTGCATCGAGCCCTTCGGTCCGTCGGTCCTTCGATCCTTTCGGTCCGTCGTCCCTTTCGGTCAGTCGGTGCGCCGGTCCTTTGTTACCTTCGGTCCTTCGTTCCTTTCGTTCCGTCGATCCTTCGTTCCTTTCGGTCTGTCGGTCCTTTAGGTCAGTCGGTGCGTCGGTCCTTCGTTCCTTTCGTTGTGGTCTTTCGGTTCCTGTTAGTTTTCTCTCATTTCAGTTCGATGAAACGAAGGATTTTCACGTTAAATGCGAAGAATATTTTCCTGGATAAAGGACACCGTTTAGATGTTTCGGTACAGTCGGAATTAGTTAAAAGAAAAAGAAAGAAATTGAAATTGTTGAATGGGAATAATGGGAATGAGTTAGTTTGTCACTCCCCTATTATGGACACAACCATAGCTTAACGTTACCTCCTTGCCTCATTTTCACCCACCCTCCTTTTCTTTTATCCTTCCACAGTTTGACGTCGGTCCGGTACGATGACGCATTTTATTTTGACGAACAAAGGATCCTATCCTAAACATGATTTTAACCTTTTTCCTCTCCTATCCCTCCTCCTGACCCCCAACTCTAATTTGATTAGGCAATATATGTATCTATGTATGTACATGTGTCTGGATATGTGGAAGATAAGTTGTACCTGATAATGACAGATAGTCAGTCAAAACACGTGTAGTAGGAGTTGGAAAGAAAGTAGGCAGTACGATATCCTTTGCGTATCATTTGAAAATACTGATCTACAACATCTCGCCAAAGAAAGTGGAACTGAAGTCTGTTTTTTAAATCTAAATATTCGTGTCATATTACCAATGACCTTATCTGAAAAAATATAATAGGTGTCTCCATGTGTAATGTATGTTATAAAAGTTTTTGAACAATATGATTTGGGCGGAAATTGAGATTAAAAATTACGTGAAGAGATTCCATCGCGCTGACGTTAAAAGTCATGATTATTAAGGTAGTTTGAGCGAAACATCATTATACCTAGAAATCGATGATTTTTGGCCTTATTTTAATGAAAAGCATCTCAATCCTCCAAAGATACCAAAATGCCAGTCCCTTACCGAACTACTTTTCGAGATTTTTGACGAAAAACTCCTGTCCTTTTACATGGGAAATAGTACATACGTGTATACACTCCAAGAAAACCTTATTTATGGAGTAAGGAATTTCCAACACATATATCTCGTCAAAAATTAACAGTGTGTAGCTTGCATATTTTTTACACTATTTTCAAATATAAAATATATTGTTATCACAGGAATTTTCCCAGAACATCAAAATACCTTCTGTGGTAAAGGTGTTTTAAACGTACTGCGTGAAAATAATTATTCAAATAAAGGTCTGATGTAGATTTGTTTTTTTTAATATGTCTTTTGACAGTATATTATTGCACCATAAGTAATGCAATATTAAATTTCTGCTACCTACAGCTGCGTAAATTAAAACGTACAATTCGAATATGTTTACTATTATGACTAGGGAACTATCTCGCTCATACTAACTTAAACCAATAATTCTTCGTTAAATAAATGATGACTTAGTAATACTAGTACGCCATTTGATAGTAGAAGTCTTAATTTATAATATATTTAAAAATCAAGGTAGGTTATCGGGCAGGCCTAAAATAAAGGGCCCTTCGTAAGACGGTTGGAGCGCCAACTATGAGTATTAGGGTTAACTTAAGGTAGTAGGAGAGCGAATCGGGAGTCATTGAGAGCAAATTGTAATAACTTTTCAAGTAAGTCGAAAGAATAAGTCTTGGACCACACTTTACTTAAGGTAGTTTGACCGAGATAGTTCCCCGGTTATAATAGTGACCGGATTCTAATTATATGTTTTAACTTCAGCATCTCTAGGAAGCAAGAAAAAATATTGCATTAGTAATGGTACATTAACATAGTTTTATATGACAGAAATTGTGTCTAACCTCTCCATCTCTGTCTTCTTGTTCTCCAGCTCCCCGCTCACCCCTAAAGATCTTACATTCCATGTTCCTATTCTGCACTCGTCCTTACTGATTGATGTATCCCTCCCAGTAGTCCCCACTTATAGATCCGATTGTGGGACTATTTTACCTCCGGAATATTTTACTGTGAGGAATGCCATCACGTCTTCTATGTAGTTGATGCAGAGCTGCATCTTCTAAGGAGACTAATATGGTGGTTTCCCCGTTGCCATCCACATCGCAGTACTCCGGCCGATTCCGGAACATGCATTTTTAAGTTAGAAATAACCCCGCATATAGCAAATAAGTGAAGCAAGAATTACATCTTAAAATTGTCGCCTCAATTAAAGCATTACTATGACTTGGATTTATGGCGGTGAATTCGAAATTTAAACAAAAATCGTATGTAAATATGTATTTTCAATTCGGTGTGATCTCTATGCGTTTAATAGAAACCTTCATAACAATTTAAAAGGAGTTTTTTTTGTATATTTGTATATTTTTCGCTTGTAACAGTACATATAACTAATGAGTACACTTATGATGAGAGATAGATAACGGGAATCGCTCAAAAAACCATAAGATCGAAATAGAGGAACTAGTTAAGCCCATTCTACAATGAGGGTAAGCCGTAAAACATAAGCCGTGGCACTGAAGACGTAAGGATTTCCTTTAGGCTGTCATTCACCAATGCTGAAGTAAGCCATATTCGGTCGACTTGGATATCGATGACAAATGAGAGTCCAAATAATTTCTGCGTGTCAAGGAAATTTCGAATTTATTGAATGTGAGTGTTTAAAAAATAATTTCTAAAATTTTCATCATGTTGCCGGCAAATAACCGATAATAACCTCGTAAGTAGAGGCACCTGTTTGTAGTGAAAATATTTTGACGGATTTTGTCATTTAAAAAAAGTTATTTCGGTATATTTTTTGCCATTTTTATTTCATTTTGTCATACTTTCCCTAGATTTAATTTCCACTTTTCAGTAATAAAAGCTAAGGCAAAAGATCATCGATAGCATATTTGCAGTGAAACATATTCTATTTTTACATAAGTATAACAATATCAAACACGCAATACACCGTGGCACATTGTCATCGATTATCGGATTTTATTGCCATGACTTGTATCGGATTTGCGACTTTAACTTCAAATGATGTGATTCCACACAATTTCGTCGATTATTTCGCGATTTTGCTTTAAGGTAAGTTTTGCTTAATATTTTCCCGTTT
The DNA here is from genome assembly GCA_963169105.1 of Ceriagrion tenellum. Taxonomy (NCBI): domain Eukaryota; kingdom Metazoa; phylum Arthropoda; class Insecta; order Odonata; family Coenagrionidae; genus Ceriagrion; species Ceriagrion tenellum. The sequence continues at coordinate 81,843,207 of OY720638.1, read as the reverse complement.
TGAGCCAAATTAGTAAAATTTCGCAAAAACTTGGTGATTTCGCGCTTTGTGAAAAACAGGTTCCTCTACTCGTAAGTACTGCACTGAAGCAGTTTCCCGTGACCGACACTGGCAGTTGTAAAGGCGCGCTCTGATTGGCTGACATTTCGCCTGCCGTAATACGGAAGCCGTAAAGATGGGACTTTACCCTCTTCTTCACGGCAGCTCCTCACAACTTACGGCAAGGCCTCACCGCTCTCTTACGGCTTACGTAGATTGTAGAATGGGATTAATATCACTGGCGACGAGTCTCTTCGATCGTAGAAAGAAGTAATAGAGGGTAACTATCTCTATAGCAGAGAATTGGACCTTCCACAGAAATGCCTGCTGAAAGAATGTCGGAAAAGAAGCGCGAATTTCCTCCAAAATCAACGAGTGCGACCTCACATAACTTTCCTCCATGTTGAAAATGAGTAAATATTGAAATATTATCTAGCTTTGCAAGATTCCTCAAACACTACTTCTACGACTCTTGCAGTCTCAACATTTTCAGAGATGATGGAACTAAAAAATCAATTTAAAACAGCAAACCATCAGAATCCTGAAGCACCTTAAACCGGATCATGTAGTACGGCTTGAAATGCCTCTCGCGCAAAACAGGACCGGGTTTCAAGTTCAAATTAATCTTCGGTAATGCTCTTTGCCACTTCTCTCACTTTACAAGGTCTTAGGGTGCCAAAAAACGATAAAATTGACTATTTAGAGCCAACAGAATCGTCCGGCAAAACAAAGCTGTCATTACACCCTGGAGCCATGTTGCTTCGCGGCATTTCGATTTTCTAAGAGAGAATGATAACTGTATCCCCTTATTGGATTAAAATTGCATTGTTTACGCACGTAATTACAAGCGTATACCTTTCAAATATGTTGACAATACCAGTAACTGCAAAAAATACATTAAAAGACGTCGCCTTCGTATCGTTTCTACAATTAAACACTGTTTCACGCGTATGTACCCCATCGGTGGATGAAATGTGGCGTTCATAGTAAGACAGAATTCCGTGCCACTTCAAATACACGGAGAACATAGGAAGCTTCACCGGCATTCCTCTTGAATCCTGCACCGTACGAGCTTGTTTGAAATCTCGCGGCCAGTGCGCAGAAACCCTTTCCTGACCTGGACGAGCCTATTTCGCGAACAGCTCCATCTAGGGGTTTTGGGAGAAAGGCCGTGTTTCAATCCGTAAGGTGCACCCTATGCACTTACGCCCTAATGCCCTATTCTGCACTTCACGCACTTTTCTGCTCTTAAAGTAGCCAGCGCCAAGGTCTCCCAGTGTCCTATGTCAGAACTATATCAGTAGATAAGCGCAATTCGAAATAGTGGTGATAGAGCAGAGAGAGCACTCGTTGGTAAGAGGATTATTGAGGAGAGAAAAACCAAATAAAACGCGGTAATGGACGATGATAATATCCCAGTCCTTCTTCAACATATCATGGCATTAAACGCCATTACTGAGGCGATAGTGTTGTCGCTTCGGGAGAAAGTTGCCGCGATCACGGAGTAGGATATATCCTACTCCGCGGCCAGTCCTTCTTCAGTCAGGACAACAGTACGCAGGCAGACCAGGAACTAAGAGAGTGGTACGTAGAAGTACATGCTACCATGCAATACACTACTCAGGCCCGCGGCCACGGGGTAGGATATATCCTACTCCGCGGCCGCGATATTGGCGTGGTATCATCGTGCGCTGATGTTGCGGGGAATCATAAGTTAAAAGCAGTTTGACAACAAATGTTAAAACGAATTAATGAAATAAATGATGAATGGTTATTTTAACTTCAGCAGCCACAAACAAGATATTGCATCTTGAATGCACCATTAAAGAGGAGTATTTTGGGATTGTTCGTGGGCACATTATTCAAACAAGGAGACACCTTAGAGTTACCCCAGTTTTCAGAAGTTAAATTACTTTCAGAAGACATTGCGATTGATCTTCCTCCCCTTTCCAATGTAGAGCGTCTCCACCCCTGGCTTCTTAGGGCGAAAAAGGGCGCATCGTCATACACACGGAGTAAGAAGGCTTAAGACACGGAGTAAGAAGTCCTCTTACTCCGTGGTCATACACTTACCTTCCTTGTGCACTAGCGCCCTAGTCATGATGCGCTCTAACGGATTGGAACCGCACTATGTGACGTCACATCCGGAAAATGACACTCGAAAAGAGCACATAAGTGCACGAAGTGTGCATAATCATAATCTCGGATTGGAACACGGCCAAAGTGACCATTCTTCCTCGGGGCTTCCCAGAGATCGCAACCTCACTGCTTTTGCTGTTTCCTTATCTCCTAAAATTACAAAATTGATGGTTTCCGGCGTAACTTTGTGGAATTTACTAGACATATTGAAAAAATTTACTAGAACTTTGTATTTCCACAGAATATTTTATTCGAACACGACCATGGTTTCGACGGTTAACGTCATCTTCTGGTGAGGAATACATTGATACACCTTCTTAAATACTCGGATGACACGTGACATAGACATAAAATCAAATCTGAGAAAGTGGAGGGGGAAGCGGTAGAGGAGAGTGGGAGTTGGGAGGTTGGGTCTATGTCTGGTGAGGAATACATTGATACACCTTCTTAAATACTCGGTCTTGGGTTGGGTATATTGGGCAGACTGGACGCAAATTCAAAGAGAGACAAAAAGAACACATTGCTTGTTTCAAACATCAAAATTCCAATTCTAACTTCGCAAAACACCTGCTGGACAATGATCACACAAGTGACTTCTCATTGGAAATTTTACATTTCGAGAAGAAAGGCCTCAGGCTTGACGCGCTTGAGCAAGTGGAAATTTTAAAATCGTTGAATGCAAATTGTGAAATTGTAAATGATATGTTGTATACTTCCCGCTCTCCACTCCTCAACCTCCCCCTCTTCCATTAACCCCTTACCTTCGCACACTTCGGTTTTTTCCCCTTTCCTCCCCTTCTCCCTAATCCTTAACCGTCACCCGCCTTCACCCCCGCTGACGCACTTGAGCACGCTAGTATTATTGCCTTTCTCTCCTTCCCCAACCCCTTCCTACACCCTCGGTTCACCCTAATCCTTGCCCAACCGTCACTGCAGTTAGTCAGCTTGAGATGCGTCAGCCCTACCTACCACCCCACATTCCTCGACTCCTACACCCTGGGGAAGACCCAACCTCCCAACTCCCACTCTCCTCTACCGCTTCCCCCTCCACTTTCTCAGATTTGATTTTATGTCTATGTCACGTGTCATCCGAGTATTTAAGAAGGTGTATCAATGTATTCCTCACCAGAAGATGACGTTAACCGTCGAAACCATGGTCGTGTTCGAATAAAATATTCTGTGGAAATACAAAGTTCTAGTAAATTTTTTCAATATCCTAAAATTACATTTACTTCCGCTCACCCAGGGTGGACAAATGTTCCTCATTGTGTTATCCACCCTGCCGTCCTTTACACCCTTTCCCTCCCTCCCCTGGGAACCGACCGACCTGAAAGGTTTGCTTTCCCCTCCAAGTTCCCTTCCCCAAGCGCACGTCAATAAAAGAATTTTCTCAACTCTTCGGATAAAAAAGATCGTGATTCATTGAATGCACATTTGAATCAATTTCCAAGTAGGACGAAAAAAATTCTGGATAGCATTCCGCTGAAGCACATTTTTCTATACGGAGGAAATCGTCAAGCACGATGTAATATAAATGATTAAAGAATAATTATATATAATTGCCGTCACAATTAAAGCAGTTATGACTAGGGATTACGTCGCGGAATCCAAAATTAAAGCAAAAATTGTTTGTCAATGTGTTATTTCTTCAGCATGATACTTTTATAATTATTATAAACCATTATAATTACATGAAACGTATCACTTCCCGTTCAGGAGAATATCTGAGCATATTTCATTGAATAATTTTGAAAAGTATGTTAAGAGCATTAAGGTTACGTGTTAAAATAACATTAACCCTCTTAGTGCTGACTCCTGCCAGTGGTGCTAGCGAGGAATGCGAAAGGTACTTTAATGAAATGTATTATTTTAGAAAAAAAGATATTATGAGATTATTGTTGAAGATATCTATAAGAGTTTTTTAAATTGTGCATAAAATGTATTAGGTAATAATCATAAAAGACGTTTTCATTGACAAAACAATAGTTGTAATTATATTAATGTAAAGTGGCGGAAGAAATTAACGCAAAATTTTTCGCGCGCCAGAATCCGGCATTCTTGGGAACTTCTAGGAGCAGCATACACTTTGAAAGACTGGCAATACTGAGAAAGACATCGTCTACCGCAAATATTTGAAATCCGCAATGACACTCATATTTTCCGGAGCCTAGAAATAACTCATCATTCACCTCTTTTTCGAGCTTTCTTCTCATATTATTCGTGAATTCAGTCGCGGTGTATCGCTGTGTATATTTAAGCATGTTTCTTACGTCGAATAATATCGTTGTTACTGAAAGACTGTTTATAACAAATATTCACTATCCCACCCAACTCGGAATATATGCTGAAATTTTCATCTGCTACCACCAAGGGATATTCATTATGGTCGAATTTTCGAGGATATATTTGAATGACGCGTCCTGAACCTATTTCACCGAAATAATATGAATCGAAATTCTTTCGCATCAAATGTTGATACAAAAAAGATTTAATTAAAATAGATATAATCTATGCGATGTAATTTTTCACGATTTTCAATTTATAGATTGATGAGGTTTCGATCTCAAAACGGATATTTATTAATGAATCGTTCATGACCCAATATAAATCCGTCATTAGTTTGTCAGAATGGGATTAATCTATGAAAATATACGTAAATATATGATTTTATGAATTAAATATTAAGGTGCTCACATCGATACCGAATAATCTAGATATATTTTTCCGATATTTCTTTCATCTTATTGCAGGAAGCTTGCTGACGAGCCGTTCACTGTGAAGCTTTATCTAGTAAATGCAGAACATACGAATGAATAGTCATGGATAAGCAACTCTATTACGTCTAACTGCATAATATGTTCTTATATGTATTAGCTATAAATTTGTCGCACATATAAAATTAACAAAAATGCCTTTTAAAAGACTTCAGTTTACAGTAAAATGTCATGAATGAAATAAATTAATAGGTAACAGTCAATTTTGCGGCTGTCAGACGTATTTGGCCAGCAAAAGAGTGGTCCGTGTTCGATGTTTAATGAACGCAGCTGACTTTTTATTTGAATTGTCACATATTGGTGATATGAATTAATGTAATACGTAGTTGCAATGACTGTCTAATGGCATGAAATTTTATAAATACAAAAGAGAAAATTCGTCATGTAAAAATTATTTTAATGGACCATAAATTTAATTCAAAACTCATAAATGTCTCAACTAGGGGTGGGATTACAGTTCTTTCCTTCTCGTGGTTGTATCGTCATCCATAAGGTAACCCACGTTGGTGGGGCAATGCTCCTGCAGTCCTGGGAGCGCATTACACTGCTATGAAGCACCTGATCTTTCTTGATGACGATCACATTTTCGAAATCATGAGCGCAATTGAACAATAACATTATGAAGAACCATGATCACGATACAGATTTGTTACCCAGTTACAACTACCGAGCTTTCTTATTTCAAGGTGAGTTTTAGATGTAGTTGCGTATCCTTTCGCTATTTGCGTCCGTAGACGTTACTTTGAACTGAGTTACAATTACAGTACGTGATGTTATTGTCTGAAAACATTTGATGGAACGATTAGGGAAGAAAAAACATACTACTTTCACTGATATACAAACAAAAAGCAGTAGTTCTCGAATTTTACCTCATCAGCCCAGACCATTCCAATCGAACGCCATTAGTTCCCGTCGTGCATGAGTTTTGATGCCAGCTGACAGTCTTTGTTAAAGCAACGAGTAATCTTGTGATAATCTTGAGATTCCCAAAAGGTTTCCCCGTGTCGAAACAATGCTTCGCCAATGCTAATCTAGTCAAACTCGGAATATATGAAGGGCGCATGATATAATTTGGGATGTAGTATGCCTTTAGTAAGAGATTATTTTCCCCTTCTGTTGCGGGTGATTCTTTTTCTGCCAAAGATCACGTTTTGGACGCCCGTCATTTAACCCACAGGATAGAAGTGGTATTTGACTTCTTTCATTCCCACAAAAGTATTCGGCGGGTGCCTCCGAACTTTTCGAAGCGCGATGAGCCTTTTCTTTCTGGCGCAGCTGAAACCTCTGCGTCATTCACAACAACAATCTACCCCAACCACCACCACACGGAACTTAGCGAAGGTTTACCAATGACTAATTCATTGAGACGAGCGTCGATAGACGGACAAGCAGAGCAGACAGCGCAAGCAGAGATATTTTTCAAAGTTTTAGCGGCCTATCCCTAAATTCTTGGAGGAAAAAAGATGCTATTAGCCTTTGAGTATGCCTCATCTTTCTTCCAGGATGAGGAACGGGATAGTGGATTTGTTAAAGGCAAATATGTCTGTCGAAAAATTACCCAAATTGATGTTGCGCCTTAGACTTTTACCCACGAAACTTCTATCTGGTGTGTAAATGTAAAAAGTCCCATTTCTCTCTACTATTAAACAGAAGTCATCAAATTGTCTGCAATGAGAACTATGATTATTCAAATGTTAGTCAATATTCATTTTTTGTACGTAATTATGAATATTTGCGAGTTAACAAACGTCTAAATTCTAGATAGTTCAATACAAACCATTTCACACAGATGGAGCGGGCTGCACGAAGCTCAGATCTCAAATTCACAGGACGTATTTAGGCATTCATCATCAGGAAAGTGCGAGAAACAAACGTTTTTTACTCCCTCAAACGAAACGACCCCAAATTAAGATGCAATGTGGAAAATAGTGGTGGAAGAATGGAAAATGGACCCAGTAAGATGATGCCAAAATGTGGGAAACTCCATGTCTCAGAGACTTGGTCAGCAAATCGAGAATGGAGGGGGATGGATTGATTATTAGGCTAATAAACATCCTCATCCTTTATATAAATACCAGCTCAATTCTCGAAGATAAATTACTGTGGTCATGTGCACACATGGCTCAGGTTGAGAGACTTATGAGTACACCTTAACCTTTTCCACTTGTTCTATATAAAGCTGTATAGTGCCTTCTCCAAAATTCATTAGCACTTAGAGATAAAATTTATGACCCTGTTAAAAGTCTTTTAATATTTTCATGCAGGGCTCACATAACTTTAAACTTCGTAGAAGTAATAATATTACGATATATTTTAAGAGGAATGGGTTCTGTACGGACGTAGCAATTGTAAAATCATTGATGGTGCACATTCCTAATTTTTAATCCATTGACTACACAGCGGATTTATGAGGAGTATACAAATGATCATACGGAAGATATCTAATTACAGCTTAGTCGCGACATGAAAAGATGATTTTTAGTATTTCATCACTTTCACAGGGGGGATACGCGATGCATTATTGTCGGAGTATATACTTACGGGTGAGTGTAAGAATGCTCCTCATAAAATTTAACTACGTAATTTTAGCGAAAAACTTTTCACTGCGAATATGTAAAAAGGTATTTAAACGATTCAGTAATTTGTCTTATCCTCCAAGTATTATCCTCCATCCTCTAAGTTGAACTGTTAAACAACACGGCTTGTGTATTGCCCATTGCAAGCCTAGAAAATAATCCTGGAAAAACTTCAAAGACCGTTTTAAAGATATTTTCAAGAAAATTCCACACTCATTTGATCTCTCACTCAGATAAGTAATTTACAAATTCGGTAGATGGAACCAAACTCTATTTCCTAATAAAAATAATTGTCATCTTTAGTATATCATTTCAAAGCAATTTAAAAGTGGAAGTAGCCTCAGGTAAGTTCACTAAATCGAGTCATTGACACAAACAGAGATCCGGTCTATTCCCTCGTTCGTGAATAGTTTCTCATTGATTGATAAGTTGGCGAGTGAGTAGATATAAACGTCAGACGAAAGGCAGGATGAATAAATCAAGTTGGGCCGAGAATCGGAGAATGGGAAGTAAACATTTCAATTGACGATTTAGGAGACCGCTCTGATTCTTTTACAATGCCCGAATATGTGTAAAACTCACTCACACTCACGGCTGAGGTCAATATCCATTTGCTGGGCCTTCCGCGAATCCCTGCGAAGTTTTGGCAACAATAAAATCACATCGCATAGAATAGTTATAAGGGTATTAGAAGTGACCACGCTAAGATTTGAACTCCAGACTTTCGTGGCCGCAGACGAACTCTCTCTCTCCCTCTAGGCTACCAGATCAATCAAGATAAATCAGTGTTCAGTGGTTCTTACTATACATAAAAAAAAGGGGAATGCCAACGTTTTCTTTAAAAACTGGGCCAAATAAGATGTCCTGGACTTTTGAAAGTTATTTTCAGATAGTAAATAATATTACATCAGGAGGAATTAAGAAAGTTAGATGTTTGAGACGATCTGAATGCACGAGGGCGGAGTTTTACGTAGGGTATTAAGATATCGGAAAAGAGAAAATCTTCTCCTCATGTAAACCATTCTATTATATCAGATTTCCGATATTTTAACTTACAATTCACAACATAATACGCCAAAATGTTAATTGTAATGTATGGTATTTTTCGGAAGTAGTTTGAGGCCTATTAAGGCAACGGTCATCGACAGCTCTTTCCTACACGCAGAAATTTTTTTTATTGTATATGGATTTGATCTGGAGAATATATGCATTGTGTTTCCTAAGTAAGAATTCTTTCATCGTAACTTTTCTTTAATTTCAACCGAGAAAAATGTTTTTAAAGGGTCCAAAGCTATAAAATCAATGTGGAAAGTATCTCTACATAATTGACTAGGACTTCGTAACCTCGACTGGCTGCGGAGAGAGGCAAACTCATCACGTTTATAACTCCACGACAGTCTCGCGAGCGTGAACCTTATTTGTATTCCTATTTATGTGACGCGTAAAATTGATATCCCTTCATACAGAGTTTGAGTATTCCCGGTTTCCATTGACTGTATCATGTTATCAAGTTGATGAAGGAAAAGAAATCTCAATTAGTTCCCGCGTACGCCGCATTCAGACGCCAATGAGTTTTGCGTTAATTTTTTCCGCCACTGTACTATAGTTGAGAATTTTGGCTCATGAGCCGATATATCGGCCCACCACAATAAGAGAGTTAAATTGCTATGGAACCAAATTGTTATCATGCAATTTTATTCACATTTATCCATACAGAATACTGATCAGCTGGCGTATGCAAAGTTTCACGCAAATCTGTGCATAAACAATAATCGCTCTAACCCCCTCAATCCAGAACTGGGGTTAGACCGAGAAAGAGAAGTTCAAAGTGGGGAAAGAGAACCCTCAGCGGAGGAATGTTAGCAGTCTTAAGAACAGGAAGGCGCGTATGAACACCGTTGGTGGAGTACACATAAAATCTTCAAACACAGTAAAATATCTTGGAATTACCGTAACTTCAGATATATCGTGGGGAACACACATACAAAACATATGCGGCACAGCATTAAAGAAACTAGTTTTTTTAAAGAGTATAATAGGAAGGCCTGCGCATGAAAAAGTAAAAGTGAGATGCTACTTCGCTCTGGTTAGGCCACACCTCGAATACGCCGCGAGCAATTGGGACCCTGGTCATAAAGATTTAACAAAAAAAATTAAAAAGGTACAAAGAAAAGCAGCACGCTTCGTTAAAAACTGCTACGAACGAACATATAGTGTAATACAACATGTTAGAGGGGTTAAAGTGGGAGCCCCTAGAGACTCGAAGGCTGCACGCTAGGCTTAGGCTGCTTGATAAATTCAGAACTGATATTTTTCAGTGACACAGAGAATATTATCATGACGCCTCGCTACATTTCTAGGTCTGACAGATGCGATAAAATAAAAGAGATACTCTTCCGAACAGATAGGAACAAAAACTCGTTCTTTCCGCACGCAATAAGCGACCACAATAAAAACTGTGCTCCTCCAAATTTTTTATTTTGTCATGTTAGGACATGTCACCATTTCACCTCCAAAACTTTTACATATTTACACGGTTGGTGACCTACCTACCCCTGCCACACGCTCAAGCGGCGGCTCGCGGGGTAGTATGTAGATGTAGATATGAAGCAGGGCGTTAATGTGTCATAAGAATCAGAGGTTCACGAGGAGAGGACCGCATGGAGTTGTTCACAATGCAGTTGAAGACATTTCTTTCAGTCCTACGCCGATACTTAATGTCTCATGGCAATGCTTGCCCCGAAAACGAACGGCATGGGGAGTGGATTTTCAATTAAAGGCCTTGAAATATGCTAACCATCATTGTAATTATATGAAACGCATTATTTCCCGGTACATAGAAAATTTGTGAATATTTTACAATTTTCTTCTCTATCATATCATTGCCATGATTTGTATTTATTGCGCGAATTCGAAATTTATTATTAGTCGAAAATAATGTATAAATATGTATGGGGCACTTTGTTATCAAACTGAAGCATGACAACCGTAATGACAACCACATTGTTTATTCCTGCTCGTTCCTTACTTTCCAATGGATAGCACGACGGAATGGACGAATTAGTGGATGTAAAACAAGAATATCATCCTCATTCCCTGTTCAATATACTCACCTGTTCTTCAAGGCGCAAATGACCAAAGGTGCGGATTGTCTCCTCCAATAGTCCAAGCAACATGCCCGAATCCAGAGCAAGACGTCAAACCGACTACATGCATACGCGTGCGCTCAAGTGCTTGTGTTATCGACTACATACTTCTTCACAGAATGATAATGTAACCCAGTGAAACGATGTAAGAGCTATATTGGTGTACGTATAAATTTTAACCTAAATCTAGTAGTTATGCATAGCCGTGTTAAAAACAGAACGTCACAATGAGTGAAAGAACAACCAAGATGGAGAACAAACAAAGGGGAGGATAGACAATCCAAGGAAGCGTTCAACCCAGCGATCGATGAAATATCTGAAAGCCAGAAAAGAGATTAGTACAGAAGGAATATGAAATGTGCTGAAGAGGACGATTATTTAAGCTGCAGGAAAACAAGTGGTGAGTATGAGAACTGGGATAAGTCGGCAATAGATCACGACTGAGTTTAGAGATCTTACTGTCGAAAGAAAGAACCCAATCGACGAAGACAAGACAGCCTTCCAAGAACCGACGATAACAAATAATAGAGCAACTTGTGAGGACAAAGGAAGATGAAAGCTGCTCGCAGGAAATCCACGGCAACACAAGGAAGGGAAATGCCGGGACAGCAAACAACCTCTTGAGATGACGACTCATGTAAAGATGGGAACAATTTAAAAAATATCAGAGACGATAGTGAGAAGATGCAAAAATGGTCATAGGATATGGGAGAAAATAAAAGGAAAGCATTGAAAAGAGTGATGATGGGCCAGAAACTCTATAGAAAGGATTGATGAAGAATTAGGAAAACATGGACGAATACGACCAAGATCCTGATGTAATTAGAAGCTAATTAAAGAGGGGTGGTTGAGAGATGAAGAAAATAGAAGGTAATTGAATAAGACAACACAAACAGAAAATCAGGCAATTATTTGGTTGTTTTTCTAAAGGAATTCATAGTGGAAATGTCATAGGAAGATACAACTGTAAGAGTCGGGAGGAACTTGAGAAGACTTATGATCGTACACCTCTAGGGTGTTTTTAACTGAGCGTTTCTACAACAGGCATGGGGTGCTATAATTTCGTCTTCGGATCTGTATTTACGGCCATATTCCTCCATAGTTACAAACTATTATAGCGCTAACACAACGATGATTTACGTTTAAAATCCGTCTTTAACCCTTCGGCTACCAAGCGGGGTAACTCAGTTACCCCAAAGCCACATTTTTACTGTTTTTATTTTCAATTATTTTCTGATATTTTTATGCTTCCGTGAGTTTGTTTTTAAAAATCTTACAATACGATTCCATGTGAAATCTTCATTCATTGATTGTTTTTTTCTTCTAATTTCTGAAAAACTCGTTGGGGTTACTGTTACCCCTTTTGGGATAGTTCGTCTCAGATTCACCAGCCCGCTTTCTGAGGATCTGTGCACCATTCACAGCACAGTACCGAGATTTAAAATAACAATGGAATTCCATGTGTGCCTTCACATGTATCAAACCGCGCCGTGGACGGCAATCGTGGTCATCACGGCGCCTTCAATCCGACGGGGCGCGGCGCTGCGCCGTCTGCGCCGTGAAATGTACATGACACCTGATTTACTTGTTCGAGTTCCTTGACTTCTGCGCATGTATGGAAAGAGCAGCAAATGAAAAGCCAAATGTTGTGAAATATCAGGACCACCGATTAGACCTAGAAAGGACATCCCATTAGATAATTGTATTCTCCGAATAAAATTATGAAAATTTGGTCTCATTATTTAGAAGAAGATATAATAGTTCTAATAGTCACAAAATATCATCCACATATAGCACTACTCTGAGTGATACTCGATATAACTTTTTCAATGGTATATGGGACGAGTGTACACTCCAGAGGCATATACTTGAAAAAAAAATGGGAATTTTAAACGCATAGATTGTGTCATAAATATAAAACTATGGAATTTGATTGTTTTTCCAATTTTTACGTAGTTTTGAAAGTAACTAATGATTTTTAAGAAATCTTATTGAATCCTTCGTTGGCGTTCCCAAAAACTGCAAGAAATATTGTGAAGTTTAAGATATATATTTGTGGATTTCTTAAAACACAGAGTATCTCATCCATGTAAAAAACGTTTTAGAGCAGGTAATATTACCGTAATTGACAAATTCAACGATTGAAGAGATATTGCAGGGAATTTAAATATTACAGGTGGATAAAAAGATGCACAAATTATCCCAACTTTATTTATGACCATTGGTTTGATGTAACAACATCTACATTAGGCAGAAACCGGTAAACTTTATTGTACCATTTATTCTTACAGTGGCTACAACGATCAACTTATTGATTTTATATCAAACTGACTCATATAATCCAATATCATAAAAGAGTGATAGGGATAAATCTCCATTTCATCCATATTATCCATGAAAGGATGTAGCAGGATATTTTAGGTTATTTTGATAGAAATTAGAGAAATTGGATTCATTCATCTATCTCTAAAGTATCACCATGTGGGACGGAAGAAGTACAACGAACATCAAGTGAAGAATAACCCAAGCTAAGAAGACGTTCATGGGAAAAAGACAACTGCTGTGCTCAAAGAAGATAGGACGATAAACCAAGAAACAGTACGTGAAAACATTCATGTGGAGCGTAGCACTGTATGGATCAAAAGCATGGACTATTGAAAAATCAGACAAGAAAATACTAGAAGCCTTCGACACCTAGTGCTGAAGGAGGATGCTGAAGGTAAAATGGACGGACAAAATAAGAAATGAAGTAAACAGGTGAGTAGAAGAGGAAAGAACCATATGGAACACCATACAGAAAAGAAGAACCAGATGGATTGGACACCCTGAGACACAATTGGTTCGTGAAGAATATAATTAAAGGTAAAATAGAGGAAAAAGTCTTCAGAGGAAGACCAAGGAATAATTTTATGGGCCAATTAAATGGTAAAGTACATAGGAAGAGATACCAGGAGGTAATGGATAACCTATGATAGGGAACGGTGGAGGGCTCCAGTCAACCAATCTTAGGATTGAACAACCAATGATGGCGATGGAATTAGTCATTCTATCAGTATTCAATCCATATATATTGTGAGGCCCAAATGTAAGAGCAGCAGTGTCATGAAAATGAATTAGACCAAGAGGTTTAAGAAATCTTCATATTATCATAGGCCAAATTTTAATAGTTGTATATTTTGTATGCTACAATATTCATCCAATCACGATACATACCTGAGTAAATTAACATTTTAAATAAATTTTTTACAGTAAACATACATTTTAAATTAAAAAGTAATGTTTAGTGAACCATATTTTTTTAAAACACTTGATCCAATTACCCTATTGTAGTTTATAATAGATATTAATTTTACGGGTACAACTACAATGTTCAAACCCATTAAAAATCAAATAATTCAACGCTACATATAATCTAAGGTAGCAGTCTAATGATGAATTACTTCAGAGAAGGATTTGTCGTTGTTTAAGTCGTGAAAAAGTTCGCAAAGTTTTATCAGGTTTCCCTCAAGGCGAGTAAGTCCATGTTGGCCGATGTTTCGATGCCCAACTCAGAGGCTTTTCACCTCTGCCCTGAGGACCATGCTCAAGTCGAGAGTCGAAATGTCAGCCAACATGGACCCACTCACCCGGACGGAAGCCCGGGAAAACTTTGAGAAACTCATACCCCGAGATTCTACTTTGTGAAAAATTTCTAATATTTTCATCAATCCATATGCTTACATAGAATGATTTCTTCATGCTTATTACGAGTCACTTAATTATACAGTGAAGTTTAAGAACATTTTTCACAATGAGTAGGGGATAATCTCGCTCAAACAACCATGAGTCTAGACTCTAAGCAGACCGTCAGCTAAAGGGTAGTGCTAATGCCGTGGTGAACAAAATGCTTCACCTCACGATGTGGCCCCATCAGTCAGGAACCGGGGGAACCGTCCTATCCTGGCAGCGCCGCCACATCCTGTCACTTATATACATTAATGCCAGGAAGTATTCAGGGCGGAGAGGACGCGTCACTACTCTCCCTGCGCCCCAACCACATTTCCCTCATCTCGCACGGCCCATAGGCCGTGTGTCGAGCTTGGCGACATTTCGATACATACGTTTCCAATTTTCGATAGAAATTCATATCTTACTATAGCAACTTAATATTTCCTAAATGAAACCTAAAAATTCACTTTCTGCAAAAGTCATCACACAAATGCCATACCTATACTGTCGGTGGGGTAAAAAAATCTTCAGATACAGTTAAATATCTTGGAATTACCTTAACTTCTGATATATCATGGGTAACACATATGCAAAACACATGCGGTGCAGCATTAAAGAAAATAGAGTTTTTTAAGCAAATAGTAGGGTCCTCGGATGAAAAAGTAAAAGAGTGATGCTACTTCACTCTAATTAGGCCACACCTCAAATACGCCGCAAGCATTTGGGACCCTGATCATAAAGATTGAACCAAAAAAAATGAAGAAAAGCTGCACGCTTCGTTTAAAACTGCACGAACGAACATATAGTATTTCACAGCTTTTAGAGGGATTAAGGGGGAGCCCCTAGAGACTCGGAGGCTACACACTTCTATTAGGTTGCTTGAGAAATTCAGAACTGATATTTTTCAGAGCGACACGGAGAATATTATCATGACTCCTCACTACAATTCTAGGTGTGACAGAAACGATAAAATAAGAGAGATACACTGCCGAACAGATAAGTACAAAAACTCGTTCTTTTCGCGCACATTAAGCGACCACAATAAAAATTGAGCTCCCCGAAATACATTCTCATAATACACGTCACCATTTCACCTCCCAAAACCTTACATCTTTACACGGATGTCGACCTAACACCCTCTGCCACACGCCCATGCGGCGGATCGCAGGGTATTGTGTAGATGTAGATGTAAATCAAATATTAAATAGCCTAGAGAAATATCTTCTGTACAAAGTGAAGCCAGATTTCTTAGCCGTCTTAGAAAATGGTTATTACGCAAATAAATGCAGACAATTTTCTTTAATATTAAAGTACCTACCACCATAGCATGCAATTGATATCACTATGATATAATTATTCATTATCACCTAGTTTTTTACTTGCATTGTATTGTTCTGTTGTTAAATTCATAAAGTCAATGTATCTCAAATTATGTAATATTGAGCACACTTCCGAGTAAATTAGAACGCCTATAAATACATTTATATGTAATAAAAAAAACTGCTGCTGAACGCAGCGTAACCAATCCATGGCAACGCCTATTACAGGTTTCTTCAGGAGCGCCTAATTTCACGAATAACATTGCTTAATGGATTAATTGTATAATTAGGTGTGTGATATATAATATTATTTAAAAAATATCAATGTTTTCAATGCAGAAATTTAAGTTCCCAATATTGAGTATTGAGTATTGATCCAGTATGCATAGGAGAGTCGAATAATTAAGCGGCTATGAGATAGAGTGAATTTCGTAGGTCGAGAGTAGATCAAGAGAGTCATGGGTGACAATGGAGGAATTGTTTTAAAAGAGTAAGAATATTAAGAGTTTGAGAAATGGCAGATCGTGTACGTTGCACAGTATGAATGTAGCAGAAGCAATGGAGGGTGCATGGGTAGTGAAATACGGAGGAGATTTATAAAATTGAAGCTAATATTTCGTTTATAACGATGAGAATTGAACTCTACAGACGACGGTTACTCCGAAAGGAACAGCGTGACTTCAGGGGGTAATTATGTACACATGTCAACACTTAAGGTACAGCGAGCGAGATAGTTCCCTAATCATAATAGAGACAATACTCGAATTATACGATTAAATTCCACCAGCTGTGAAACATACGAAATAAATATTTCAATATTAATGGTGCTATAATATAGTTTTACATGACAAAAATTGTAAGTAATCAAATGAAAATATCTAAATAAGTCTTTAACTTAATTCATTTTTTTCCATAAAAACGGAAAGTTTATTGTGATTCTGCAGAATTTACTGCGGTGACAATACGATTAATTTTGAAAAAAGTTGAGAAAACACACAAACTAGCACTGTTGATTTTTTTACGAGTTCTAAGTGTAGGGAATTGCCTCGTTTATAATATAAGGTCTCTCTGGAGTGCATACATGCACCATTTCCCTTATAAAAGGGCTGGTATTTTCTGGCAAATATCTCGTAAAGTAGTGAGGTAAGGGGTTGAGTTTTTGATATCAACGGAACGGTGATATATTTTCCTTTAAAATGAGATCAAATTCATTAATTTCTAGGTAAAATGATATTTCGCTCAAACCACCTCAAGGTAGTTTGAGTGAGATAGTTTCCTAATCATAATAGAGACCATATTCGAAGTATACATTTTAATTTCACCAGCTGTGAGACACATGAGTTAAATACTGCATTAATAATGTTGCAATTATATACTCTTATATGTCAGAAATTCTAAGTAATTTAATGAAAATATCTATGTCTTCAACTGGGGTTATTTTCTTCGCGCAGAACATTTAAAACGCTTTGACAATGGAAGGTTTTTTTATGATCCTGAAGAAATTGCTGCGGTGGATGTTTGATTTCTTTCGAAAAGTAGTTGCTAAAGCATACAAACTACACACCTTTTTTTGACGAGAAATAGGTGTTAGAAATTCCTCACTTTTAAAAAATAAGGTCTTTCTGGAGTGCATACACGTACTATTTCCCATTTAAAAGGGCTGGATCATTGAGTTTGATGTAAAGCTTGAAGATCAATGCATTACACAACTGGTTTGCTTACTCTAGAACCAGTAAACGTTGCTCAAGAGATAATGACTGCTAAATGCAGGAATATTAAAATATGGAAAATCATCATTTCAACACTGCAATACTGAAACATTGGTCTCAGTAATTGAGACTGAAAATTAGCACTCAGTACATAACTTTGAAATAACGTAATAACCGATATTGATGCTGTAAAGTTTGTTATTTTTCCCCTCATCAAGCAATTCTCGTTTAATACTTTCATGTTTTATTAATTATAATGTTTTATTTAACTATATTATGATGCTACATTCAATGGTGACAGGCTTTACTTTGTGAAAATCCATTCTTAATAAATTTCAAAATTACCTTTTCACAGTGTTTTATTCTTAGACGACCGGTTTCGTCACATAGACGACATCGCCACGCACATGGATTCAGTTTGTTGCAGAATACATCCAAATCAGGAAAGGGGAATAGGTACAAATCAGGAAATCCCAGCCTCCCCATCTTTCCCGATTGGGATATTATCTGCAAAAGACTGAATCCATGTATCTGATGACGTCGCCTATGAAAAGAAACCGGTCGACTAAGAATAAAGCACTGTGAAAAAGTACCAAGTAATTTTTAAATTTATATAATGAAATGGTGATTATTTTTTCTTTATAAATTGTTATTTAAAATTTCTTACTATTTTCATTGATTGTTGAATGTTTATTTTTTCTAATGGAGTTAAAGGGTTGTTGGTTGGAAGTGGGAGAATTGTTGAGTACATGTGGGAGAAGGTCGGAGGTGTAAAGGCGATCGTTCCAAAAGAAGTTGCGTTGAAATGATTGTACATATTACAGGAAAATAAAGAATTGATTGATTAAACAAAGTTCTGAGTTTACAATGCAGTCATTACGACCTGGGTTTCCAAAATAAGGCGCCTGATCACCGTTTTGAAGTATGTACCCTCGAGTTCCTGCATTGAGTAAGCAGCGCTTTGCGGCGCGGTCGTGAAACACGGTGCAGGGAATAAAGTTCTGTGTTACCAAAGTATGGTCATTCTTTTCCGCGAGCGTGGTTGCCAAGCGAGGGACCTGATTGGCCCAAGACGAGTCACGTGATGCGTCCGTCATTTCTGGCTCATGCATGCATTGAGAGGTGTATCAGTTAACATTGGAGAAGGAGCATTGACTCAAAATTAGATACTTTTGGCCAAAAATATGCCTCAGTGCTGCGCTTTAGGTTGTTCCCGGCGACCCACAAAAGCAAGCAGCTATTTGTTGATGCCATACTTTGATATTATCCTGTCCATAACACCCAACATTTGATCTCATGTGTGTATTAACAAAATTTAGAATTCCTCAAATTTACAGTGATATGATCCACGTTCATTTACTTATTGCTATGGACGAAGGTTGTTTTTTTTCACGTTCTTTCATGAGTTACTCATTCAAAGTTATTAATTCCTAGGGTTCGCTATTTCGAATAACGCCTCTTCTCTCATTACATTTCGTTGTTTTAGTCCCAAAATCAATTCGCCAAATGCAGTGCTATCTCCGCTGCTGCGGAATTGATACTCTAAGTGGAGTAAAGAACTCACAATATTCTAAGAGTCATTATCGGAATCAACTAATAATCCTCATTGAAACATACTCTCTAGATGTTTTATTTTAACATTAACTTTTTCAGTCTTAAATCATTGGAATGTAATAATTTCTGTGCTACACCTTACTTATTGTATCCGGTTGACAATGGAGATAGCTATACGAAATGAGGATTAACACTTCACCATGGGATATTACAATTCATGATAAAATAATAATAACTCTGTAATATTCCACACTTTTATTACTAGTAAACAAGCCTAACCGGTTTCAATGTATTCACATCATCATCAGAGGCAAAACTAGCGGGGATTACTAGATTAACGAGCGCGTGAAGAATTTTGAGTCAATAACAGTGAGTAAGTTAGTGCTAAATAATTACCATATGACTGCTATTTGTCGCTCTAAAAAAATATTTTTCAAGCTATCAAACTTTACATCTTTCATGCTGGAACATACTGACATCTAGCAGAAATCTCTGGAATGCTAATCTGCAGATCGTTTAAAACCGCTTACATCCCGTCAATATATCACTTGTCAATCATTTATTGAAATAATCATTGCCGGTCATCTTCTCACGACGCTACTGTTCCTAAGAATACCATTAATCCTCATGGATGTAAATTTCTATTCTTCTGCCATTGTATGTGCATACAAGTCTCCCTTCCCCATGAGCCGAAAAAGGCGGACAAAGCAGACTACGAGGCTGATCATTCTTTTCCTAACACAGAACTTTAGCTGGGAATGAATTCGAGCGCCTTCTCCCAACGGCGGAGGTCACGCGAACTACAGTCTTTCCTGTCCGCGAAAAAATCTCGTAGACTCGAGTAATTAATTAATCCGACGAAAACTGAAAATCTTTCACGTTAGATTTTTTGCGTTGTAAGACATTCAGGATGTCAAATCGCAGTATCGAATACATATTCTTACCTTTTCCCTCAAACTATGCGTCATGGAGACCCTGTTTCTACGATTCCTTATGGGCTTATGAGCGCCTTACGGGCCAAAATCGCAGTAGAAATAAAATAAATGAACCCCAGGATATTAAATTAATGGTTATGTACAAATTTACAATACTGGCGTCATTGTGGTTACAATGGTGTAACTCAAACTTCTATCGCATCGTTGATTTTGGACTTAGTCGAGGTTTACAACTTTTACAGCACCTCGTGTAAAACTGAACATAAAAACAATTTTTCATTTATTATGTCAGAAATATATTTGTCTAACTTATATCAAAATCTCTAATCTCTATGATAAATATTAAGAGAATGGCGATGACATCGGATTTTGAGCGCCGAAAACAGGGCCTTGTTTCGAAAAAATATCGTAAACATAAGGAGAGAAAAAAAATTCCTACATACATCAGTAAACGTAGAAATAATTATTCTATCTAATGTATTTTATTTTTTTCTATCGGATGATCTTACTTGAAGAACCAGCTTCCTAACCTCAGCGGACTCGACTTTTTTAATGGACAAAGTGTATTTACGGTTGTAACAAGTAGTTCTCGACGCTACTAACTTACAGTGGTTGGCGATACCCTCGAAGGAGGCGACAGGGAGGGAAACGAAAAGAGAAATCATAATAACCACACAAGACAAGTAAAATGGATAGGAGTATAATGTTACTCAGTTTATAACTAATAAATTCAGGCTTCACTTAGTAGAAACTCTCCATATCGGAAATCAAAAACTTTTAAGTAAGATATTAGTGGACCATTACTTAAAAGTTTTTGATTTACTCAGTTTAGTAAGCATATAATGGTGCTATTTACATTTAAAATCGTTCAATAAGTTGTAAAACATCTTAGCTATGCGGAATCATAATTTCGTTCGAAATTAACTGCTCAATTTTAACTTGGTCGTTGCTAATGCAGAAGAGAGTACCCCAGATTTTTCCGGCGATGGAAAACCATTGGGGATGCATAAAATTTGGGGACGGCGGTACTTGCGTTGGACGTGAAAAGGAGGCGTAGGCAATTCTTTGCCTGTCAAGGACTCTCCTGTCTATTTCTTTCATATAACAGTTTTCTGTTTTTCTCTCATACAAAGACTATCCAACTCCCCCGGGAGGATTGATTTGTTATTATTCAAATTTTATTGGTGGCCTTATCACGTATTTAGATGAGTTTCATCATTTTGGTACATTTTGTAATTTGGAGAGTGCGCGAAATTTTCCACACATTCCCTTGAGTGAACTCCCAAAGTTATATCTCGTTTTATAAGGTAATCTTGCCGCTAAAATATTACACGAGATGTATCTCATTGCAATGACCGTGAAGTTCGGACGGTTTCAACAGACTAACTCATGGGAATTCGGGTTAGAAAGCCATGGATGTATAGAGTGACAAAAGAATGAAGAACAATTGACAGTGACAGTCACCGGTAAAGAAATCCAGTCAAGAGATAACGAGAAAAGATTTTGTCGATTTAAATCTACGCAAAAAGGAAGGAAAAACTTTATAGACATACTTTGAGACTCACCATCATCAAATTGAATTTTCTATTAGATCGCTTACGTGGGAATTAACGATCACCTGAAGGGTCAATAACATTACGAATGAAATGTTATTGCTGAATTGAGAGGAAAATAATTGCATACATTCCATCAACTAAACCCCATATGGCTTGGTCAATGAGTCTCAAGGTTATCTTTGTGTAAAATTTTCAACTTTTCATAAGAAAAGAATAATATGCAACTAGTATCTATCTTCACTTTTTTATTTATATTTTATTTTACCGACCCAGGTTGCAACAGGCAACCGTAAATTTTTTTGTGGTCAAGAGAAAGCTACAAGACGGGTTCAACTGCTGGTGTAGGCAACTTTTCATGAGGAAGTTAACGGATACATTTGACGGATTGAACCTTTTACTTTGAGATTAAATAATCATTTGATAATCCTTCTACAGTCGGGGAGATTATCGGTAACTCTAAAGGCAAGAATGATACCTTGGAGAGACATGGAGTGCATGCTCTACCCTTTTATGCGTGTAAAGCAAGATATACGGGATGAGCGGGCGGACAAGAGTCAATGAGTGAATGACACACTTCAGGAAAAGAATGAATGAATGAATGAAAATACTTAAGGAAAAGAGTGAATGAGTGTTTAAAGTGCATGGAAAAATGTCACGCGCCTTCTTAATTCGTAAAATACCTTTTGGAACTTGGACATACCTGTAATGTCAGACCTGACGAAACGGATTTTCAAGATAAATGAGATTAGCTAAATTTTGTTGGAGATGGTTGAAATATTGAAGTCGACCGCTAAGGATATGTTAAACGACCAAAGGTTTGAAGGCCATTCCATAAGAAGTCTGTTACTCTTTCAACCAGAAATTACGTATTACACAGCAAAACCTAGAAGTTTTCAGTTCTAACAAAACTTGCTGAAATTCAGAAAAATGCCGTAAATTCAACCAGTTCTCAGAATAAAACTTTCCAGACTTTTTCAGTAAAAAATATTTGCTTAAATTCAGCAAAACGCTTGATTGTTGACGTAAGTCTTAAATATCAGCAAACCTATACATTATTTGTCTCGAAAAATCTGAATGAAATGATATTATGATATCCTTCCTTCAGGCAAATTTGCAGAATTCCAGCAGGAATTTGTCATCTTCAGAATGTGTTGAAACCCGGGTTGTGTATTAAATTTTCTCTAAGTAGAATTTGCATAGTTTTCCTTTTCTAACATGGAAAAATTCCACATTATTCACCCTGAAACCGTACAGTTTGTTAAAAGTTTTCACTTCATAAAATTTTGAGCTTTCCAGATTTGTTTAACAGTTGGAATAGCTTCAGTTAAGGAAACCTTGTTGAACTTCAGCAAATAAGGGGAAAAATATTTTTCAGTGTAGTCACTTGATCTTCTACTTCTTTCTCGCTACTTTGTTTTCATTGCATTATAATGCCTACTTTATCCATTCCTATCTGTTATTCTCCCTTTAAAAAACCATCCCACTCCCCTGGAGGATTATTTGGTACTTACTCCACCCTCCCAAACCAACTCGACCCCCCCCGTAATCCTTTGCAATTCCCGCAGACCATTGCTTTTGCCTCTATCTCCCCTTCAACTCCCTTCCCTCTGACAGAGGCATATATATGGCACAGCATTTGTGGTTTCTTTGACATGAAAATGACGGTTGCCAGTAAACCCGAATCGACAAAATAAAAAGGTGCGAATAAATTCGAGTGACAACTTTTTCTGAACTCATAAAACATGTTACAGACGTAGCAAACAATTCATTCATTAATCATTCAATTCTAACATTTGACTGCAGCCCTCCACCCTTTCCTGTCGAATGCTAGCTCCCCTACCTCCTGGTATATCTTTCTATGTACAATACTTGTTATTTGGTTCATGAACGTATTCCTGCGTCTTCCTCTGGGAACTTTTCCATCTATTTTACCATTAATTACATTGTAAAAAAGTATGGAGAGTAGCAAACTAGTTAATCTATGTAATAATATTTTGATCCCGATTATATTGAGTAAAAATGCATATTTTTACCTGTACAATCGATGTAAATATTGTGAGTTCTTCAACTGCACTTATTACTCCGAACATGACGTCTTTGCAAAGAATGCATCATGTTTTAGAGTACAGTTATGCTAATGTAGATGTTAGACATCTTTTTGATAATACTATTATATTTGGAATACAAATTTCGGATGACATACTGTCAGCATTTTTGAATCGGAAATGAGTGGATTTTTTATATATCGTGAGCATTAAATTTAGCAGAGTTTTGGAATATCTTACTTTAAATTGCAGGTCATTTGTCGATTTAAAAAAAATTAACATAAGCTCTTTTTGCCGGCCAAAATTCAGAGTAATCCCACTTTTCCAAGACGCACAGTACGTCAGCTGATGAGGTATGAGGTTGGTAATATTGTCAGGAAAAGACAAATTGGCCAACGAAGAAAGAGGAGAGAGCAATCCGGCGAAAATAGAATCCAACTCTTCACTCTAGGCGTCTCGTATAGTCACAGTTTATCCTCGCAAACGACGGACGGAGAACTGCAAATAAGTTGTTGAAAAGTAATGGCATTCGACGAAGCTTAGAAGTAAGCTACATCCGATCTATCGAAGCTTGCACTTTTCCACGATGCTTATTTTTAGAAGCTGACTTCTATGGAAATAGGGAGCGAAGCTATGTCCCGACGTCAATCGACACCAGCAGGACATTGTTCTGGTTACAAATTCATCATTTTTTCATGTAAATAAAAACCGCAATTAAACAATAAATCAATTCCGGCTATCATTGCGTCTGTATGTGCATTGAATCAAATTATTCGAGTCCGACAGACAACAGTAGATTTTATAAATTTGTAAACATTTCATGAAATACCAAGTAAGTGCATCTATGAGGCGTATCGAGTAGAGATGAGAATTGCTATAAATTTTATTATTCAATAGTAAAACAGTCATGAGTCATACCCTCGTGTCCTCTTTACTATCAAAACCATTTTCGGGCTCAAGTAAATATTTACATCTGTGACAATGAGTAAATTCTCCGGCAAATTTATTTGTTGTTTACATTTTAAATATCCACTCGTAGTCGTGTGACCTGGAATTCACCGGATGCGATGCAATTTTGTCACGGAAACGAAATGCTATTGGTAAACAAAATAGAAACCACGCTAATTTCCTTGCTAGAGAGAACCGCGGTGGATTATTTCCGCATTCGGCACCTCTTACTACAGAAGTCAGTGACTACAAATCGAAGAACCACTTGCAAGCGACTAGGAAGGCTAGTATCATAAAGGTAACTTCCACGGGTTTTTCAAAGAGATTTCATAGAAACTATTCCAATACCAACCGCGCTTAAGTTTAAGTAGATTTTTGGAGCGATGTCCAGAGATCAACTTTTTGACGGTGGATGCATTGAGCTATGAATGCAAGGAAATATTGAGCACCTGATATTGAAGAAGCAGCAATGAAACCAACTTTTTCCAAAGAGGTGCGCGTTTACACATCGAAGCACCACTCACCAGCGACATTGACAGTCAACGCAATAGAAATTATTTCCACGGGAAGAGCCATATAAAAACGTACATACATCCCGCTTAGTTTTGATACGGCACCATTAAAACAAAATCACCCAGTCCTTCTGACAGGCAGGTTGAAGGCAGACAGGCATGTCTGTCCGTTCTAGTGGCTCATTAAGTTGAAAAGCGACTATGTATCGATGATGCTTCTAGTCTCGACACGCAGAACATGAAGTGTTCTCCATATTGGTACCAAATGATATCTTGATGATGACATAAAGTGTCAAAACCATGGTCGGTGTTCATTAAAACAGTGTGGAAATTGCTGTCGAGTTACATCATCATGTGGATCTCCACTATTTTCACCGAGTTACGCCTGAAACTTTTAATAAATGTTCTCCACTTAGCATCCGAGGTGGTATCGAGATTCCACGGGGAAATTTTCGCCAAGTACACCAGCCGACGCACCAGCCATGGAGGGGTTCACCTCGGGCGAGTCAGCCGGCCGCAGCGCACACGACGGGTGGACTCACGAAAATGGGAGCATCCTCTGCAGACGACGATCACCCGCCGCACCGCAAAGCTCTAGACTCAGGAGAGGAACCCCGGAGGAGTCCTCAACGCGGAATCCACCCCCGCGACGACCGCCTAATCACCTCCCTCCACGTCTCATCCATCCCCCGCCCCCGACACCCACTTCGCCGCCTCCCCCGCGCCCCCCGAGCGCACATCCCCCGCGCACACGACCCGCGCGTCTGCCGCGCATGGCTCCACCCACCCGACGCTGACGTCACGGCGCAATGGTCGCCCGCGGTCGCCCCCACGGCGCCTGCGTGCCCCCGCTCATGGACGCGGGCCGGGGGCGGAGAGGAGCCGTGATTGGCGTGGAGGAGGGGGGGAGGTGGAGGTGGGGGGGCCGCTGCCCCCATTCCATGCCCCCCTGGTGGCGGTGGTGGGGGCCGGTGGAGACGGGAGCCCGATCAAATATGGGGCGTGTGCGGGGACAGTGGCTCGTGGACTCAGTCTGGAGAGCTGTACCGCCGCGGTGCCAGCGCACAGGAGGAGAGCCGAGGGCAGCTGCCGCGACCACGGCAATTGGGACCGCAGCCTCGAGGTAAGAGACCGCCCCCCGCCCCCGACGGCGGAGACGGGTCCGGCGAAACCCACCCCTCTTCGCGGTCACGTGAGCCTCCTCCCGTCCCGCATCCGAACCGAAGGAGCAAGACTGCAAAGTCTCGTCTCCGAACGCAGTGATCCCTCTGGACCATCCCTCTTTCCTCCCTCCCTCCTTCCTGCATCTCCTCGACAGTCCCGCGAAAGTCACACATATATCCTCTCTCTTTCCCTTGTAGAGTGGTGACTGCCTGAGATAATGGGCGCTAGAAGCAGAAAGGTCAGCGGTTCCACTCAGAAATGTCCTCTCCTCTCCACTTGCCTCGGCGGCCTCTAGGGGTCGCCAACAACCCACTTCCTCATCGGCGGCCGACTCCTCCGAGGAGGGGGCGGGCTCACCGCCACAATCCCACCTCCCCCCCGCTCTCCCCCGGCGGCGCCCACGTGACTGGCCTCCTCCTCCCCCCCTCGCCCCCAACTCGAGTGACACAACCATCCGGTCCTGTAACCACCTCGTGAGCCCTGTGTGATTTTTTTGGCACGCTAGTCATCTGCAGACCGATTGTTGTCAACCACTGTTGTTTATGTCCATAGTCGGGTGTCAAGTTTGACCAAAATGCCACGTCGTTAAGCGGTTGGAACTATGATTTACCGAGACCAACTGCTTTTCGACACGGAAAACTTAAAAACAGGGCTGCAGGGACGGATGGTTCTGTGGCACGTTTTCACTTGCAAGTGATTAGGGGCACGTCGCTTGCATATTCTGTGGTACTCGCGGACGGGGACAAATCTGCTTGGCACGAATTGAACCATCACACGGATCCGAATCTGTGCCTAGCCCAACGATTCTGGACTTCGGCTCTATCGAGCGGGAAACGGTGGTTCCATCGAAGCCCGGCCCTAATGGATCCGGGTTTTTATGCTATCTCCCGAGAGTATATTACATAGCACGCCGACAGCCAAACCTTTTGCCATTCCCCGCCTATGATCATTTCATAAGAAGGGTAACGAAGCGAGTTCGGCCAAAGGGAATGACATTCTCCTACGGCCCCCGTATGAACTGTTCAACTAGTCCCCTGAGCCTGTGTCCTGTGACCGGTCCACTGCTGTGAAAGAATCTCGACAACGTACCGGAGCAACCTTGAGATTTCGGATCCTTTGAGCGGTGCCGTGGACGAACTCAAGAGATCCCCTCGGCATGGTCAGCAAGACACATTCGCTCATACCCGCGAAGCATCGCAGGCCTAGTCGCAGGACGGCGCCTAGCGCCGCCGGTACGCAGGGGAGCCTCCCTCCGCCGCCGCCGACGTGCCTCCCGCTCCCCCGCCCCCGAGGCACGGCACCCCACCGCACCAAGGGCCTCGGTGCTCGCCCCCCACCAAAGTGATGACTACATTCGGCCCACGGCGAGTGAACGCGGCTGCTGCGATGGCGACCGCCGGATAAGTGAACCAGCTGGTCTCGAGGAAGTGTCGAATGAGGGGGCGGGAGACGGATGGTGTGCGGAGTGATTGTCCGATACGTTAACCCGTGAAAAAACTGGACGGAAAGAAAACAACAATGCACGATTCCACACGGATGTTTCATCGGCCGATCGATTTGGATGACTTAAGTGTCATTTTGAATGGTAAATTTGAATTACGTCTTGAAGTTACCTTGAAAATTACGAAAATTGTATCTAAGGAAAAAATTATACGCCAATACTCAGGGAATGGTGGTGAGGAAAAGGCACAAAGCTATAAAAGGGAACCATTACATATTTTTATAAGAAAATAAAATATTTAATTTCCTGTCTTGCTTGTATTTTGCGTGCCTTTGAAATATTTAAACGTAGAACATCTTGCTCAAAAGGAAAGAATTTATGACCAGTCCTAGTTGCGAAACTACACTCGATATACTTCCGGTCCACTCAACTTCTCATATTTCTCAGTGAAGTCAGAAACGGTCTTTCACAACCTTACCTTTTACTGTTACCAGGGCCACCTGGTGGAAATTGTGATGGGGAGTTTAATCTATTTTAGCGTTGATGAAATGCATAAACTGGAAAACTCAATCTCATCAGTCTCATAATGAAAATCCCTTTCAGTTTCTAATCGTAGTCAAGTGATAGTTCTTCCAAAGAGAGTTGGAATTTTTTATCAATTTATTCATTATAAAATAATAATTATTGTTTTGACTATCACTAAATTTCTTTGTCGTCCATTTTATCACTTAAAGTCATTAATTTGATTTGCCCAAAAGGCTCATTACACATTTTGTTATTTCTCATCCACGCTCGTCTACAAAAAATCAGGCAAGCCTAGTTACCTTGATAAATAATGCTCTTCGTCGAAATCGATTGGCTACTAACAAGTGCGAGATAGTACAGTGAATTGCTTCTTTTCATCACTTTCGACGCTGTGAAATCCCTCAGAGTAAAGCTCTATTTTATCGACGCAGGCCAGTTCCCCGTCTGCTCGATACTCTAACGTAATCTCACTTTGACCGCTCCCAGGGTGGGATTGTGGCAAAAATTTCTCGACGGAAAATTTTGTTTCGAGTGCGTTGCAAAACTGAAACATTGGACTATCGCTGTGGGAATGATTTCGGTCGTAGGATGCGGAAAGAAGCCATACAGCTTCACGGGATTTCAGATTTTAGGGATGACTACGATGGGGATTGGAAAGGTGAAAACTGAACGGCAATTGATGCAGGAATATCAAGCGAGTGAACGTTCAGACATAACTAATAGTAGGTTGGTAGAAAAATGGCTCAATGGGGCAAAAGAAATAAGAAGGAGAATAGAGCCAGAGGATTAAGCGTTTAACTATACGAGGGACCTGATTACGGGGACCTAGGGTAAGGATGTAAAGGAGAGACTGGGAATATGCTTTATATGAAGTGCAGCGACGAGTGGTGCAGAAAAGTGAACTTTGAGAAAGGAAGATTAATATATAGGCTGCAGGCGTTTGAGATATGGGTGCGGAGGAGAAGGAAATTAGTGTGGTGGAAGGAAAGGAAAACAAACAAGGAAGTGCTTGGTATTGATGGTGAGCAGAGAAAACTTGTGGAGGAGATGAAGAGGAGACAGAGTAGGTGGTTGGACGAAGTGGTGAGGAGCGGAGGGATGCTGAGGGCCGTGATTGAGGAGAGGATGTCGGGTAGGTTGGGGAGGGGTTGAGGAAGGGAACGGGGCTCCATGGAGAAGATGAGGAGAGGTAGGACCATTGAGGGAGAGATGGACGTTCCAACTTATCCCTTACATGACCAGGGTTCCACGAGAAGGAGATTTAACTCTCTTAGTGGACGTAATGGACGCATAAATCTATCACAAAAAGAGTTATTGGGAGGCTAGAAAAACTAAAAAATATAGTGAGATGCCGATATCAATGCAAACGAGGAATGAGGATTTATTGCGCTCAAAACCACGTGGAGCTAGTCCTATAGCGCAAAATTCTGCAATACTGGAAGCTGAAGCCAATCTCTACATTCGTTAACCCTGATTTTCTTATAGCGCTTGCGGGATAACACTCAAATTTTGTAATTTTTCGATGTTTTCCATCGATACCTTCATATAAATTTGCTTGCACTCACTTCTAAAATATGCATTTTCCTTGCATAAATTGTTTATTTGTTCAAATCGATATTAATCAGCATTCCTGATGAAAACTATTGTAAAATTGAGTAGAAACTATAGCACTAAGTAGCCAATATATGTTTCGCGAACTATTTACCTTAAATTTCAAGCAGATAGTTGACATTCTTGCTATACATCCGAAAATTCATCCATTCCATCCAGCTACCTCTAGGAAAGTACGGAAAGATTTGGGTTGAATATTATGTCTGTTATTTTGGCTGTCAGACTACCATTTGAAGACATAGTGTCCTCTCCATGTACCTCAATGGGTAGGACATGCATCTACAGCTACATACTACCCTGCGAGCCGCCTCATTGGCATGTGGTAGGGGATGTTAGGACACGAGCCGTGTGAAGATGTAAGGTTTAGGGAGGTGAAATGGTGGCGTGTATTACGGGAGTGTATTTACTGGAGCTCAGTTTTTATTCTGGTCGCTTATTGTGCGCGGAAAGAACGAGTATTTGCAGCTATCTGCTTGGCAATGCATCTCCCTCATTTTATCGCTTCTGTCAGACCTAGAGAGATAGTGAGGCGTCATGATAATATTCTCCGTGTTGCTTTGAAAGACACAACAGTTCCACATTTCTAAAGCAAAAATGATGATGTATGCTGAGATAAAGACAGAGATTGAGAAGGATGATAAGAGACGACGCCAGCATAAATCTAGATGATATTTTTCTCTCTTTCATTCAAAACCCACCTCATCCAGTGGATTGCATGAATAATTGCTAAATGTTGACATTGGTTTCGATTGGACGTATTTCCTTCCCTGCATTCCTGCGCATTCCGTTGGAGTGTTTGCGGAAGAGCGCCGTCCATTGTCTCAGCGGACGAAGCTCCCCCCCTCGCACGCTGAGCGCTCTTCCCGTTCAATGGCGCCCTCTGAATTGAAAGGCGAGAGGTTGAACAACGTCTCGTTTACATTGATCACCGACGCTGAAGACTTTTCTGTTGTGTGCATCATTTCTCAAGGTGGTGGTACATTTCGTGGTGCCTAGTTCGTGACAATGATTCGCAAAAATGCCATCCCTCTGCATTCGGTGCACATGGCTGATCGGGATGCGCTGTGGATAGTTTTCCCCCGAATATGTTATTGATTTTCGAGCAAAATAAATGTAGGCCTTTGCATCACTGCGACGGGTGCGATCGTGATCACATCAGCATAACCAACTGCATCCATAGTGACAAAATGAAAGGACGCGAGATAACTCTTCGTGAATGTATAGGCATTTAATTTCATTTCTTCGGCGCACATGAAGGTGCTCAAGGAAGACATGCGCGGTGGAATCCTCATCTCGGATTTCCGAAATAGGTCAACTCAACGTTATTTGATGATCGCATTGAAACTCTTGTCGGAAGTAAATACTTTCTAAATTGCTGTCAACATGCAACCACTTCAATTCCTCATCCTTGTAATATTATTTTCAACAATACATCTCAAGATTATATGGTGATCATGAAGATTTTTTATCACAATCAAGCTACTATTGTATTACTTCGTAATTGAAATAGAACTTAGAATACATATGTGAGGTCAGACACCACACACTATGAAAATGTTGCCGTCGATCAACTAACGTTAAAAAATCAGTTGAGTTATATTTATTCTGTTACTAGTTTCTGCAATGCAACATTAATAATCAAACAATTACCCTAGCTGGAAGTGTTTGACTCACGCGATGACTTTAAACTAAAATTTTCATACCTTATCCCATCCGTTTCCTCTTCGTGTCAAGCACCTGATTAAATAATACTCTCTCGTATTTATTTTCGGTGGTTTCTTACCAGATGATAGTGCTACTGCTTCATGGAGTTCTAGCAAACAATAAATTGAGACTTTTTGGTTGCAAATCCGCCAAGTGATAAGGGTTACGGGCTATAGTGGAAGAAAAGCAGTCGCTAAGTTCAGTGAAGCCAACGGAACTACAGAGCTGGACAGATGTTGTACAAAGGCAGGAGTGCAGGGATATGAGCCTAAATTTGAATTCCTAACGAATTCCTTCGCCAATTTAGTCACTGGCCGCATTTCTTATTCTGAGATTTTTTTGCCAAAAGATAACTGAGGTTCCACTGAGCGACAGTGAAAATATATAAGTAGTCACAATACTATGAACGTAACCAGCAAAAAAATTTGCATAGGCTATGCGGAACAGCCTAGCCAAACATCAGAGTTGGGCATATTTTTGTAAAAATCATGGCTTTCGATGCGTGATACGGTGAGCATAGACAAACCACTGGATACACGGCAAGTTTTAAGGCAGGTTTGACCGGATACATCACCAGTCATAGTAGAGACTGTATTCATATTTTGATAAATAGATTGAGCATTGAGCGTTATAAATTCCTTATTGTTCAAATAATGTCCCTCAGGAGTGCATAATCGAACTATTTCCCACGTAAAATGGCTGTCGTAGTTGGCAAATATCGTCGAATATAGTTCTATAAGGGGATAATATTTTGGTATCTTTGGAAGAGTTAGATGTTTTTCTTCGAAATGAGATCAAATTCATTGATTTGTAGGTGAAATGATATCACGCTTGAACCACCTAAACTGGAGTGGATTTTATAAAGGTGACTAAATATTTGAGTTCTCTTATTTTTTCATAAGATCGTCTTCATTATTCGTTTTTTATGTTTTCCCTGTCATACGATGTATACTCTCGCCTCTTTCTACGAATTTATGCGGGGTAGTTTTTCTCTCGCTTCAGCTCAACTACGAACAATTATTTTCCAAATGACACCTCTTAAAAATAAAGGGTGGAAGGCCAGGTTTTATACTTATTTTTAGCGATAATCTCTTAAAATTTTTACTATGCTTCCAAAATCTGGCGTTTAAGTTTGTAATGTTTTATAATTCCAAATAAATTCTCCCCGCTATATGTTTGAATATTTTTGCTT
Source organism: Ceriagrion tenellum (assembly GCA_963169105.1). Taxonomy (NCBI): domain Eukaryota; kingdom Metazoa; phylum Arthropoda; class Insecta; order Odonata; family Coenagrionidae; genus Ceriagrion; species Ceriagrion tenellum. Next base: position 81,810,610 of record OY720638.1, on the reverse strand, counting down.
CGTGTTTCTATTTAAGGAACATGAAGTAAATATAGCAATATTAGGATAAAAAAACGTGACTCAATGCAAATTAACTTCTCTGTAGCTTACCCAATAAACACATTTGCACTGAAAACATTTTCAAGACGGAAGGTCACTTTTATGAGAATTCATTGAAAGCATCACCGCAGGTAATGAGTTAAGAAAAAATACGTACAACTCATTAGCTGTGCGTCAGAGCTTTCTCGTTTTCGACGATGCCTCATTGGAGCTCGCATCCGCACCGTAACCCATGGAAAATGTCTTCATTTTTTTTGGCTAATTTCGATAGGCAGTGCATTAAGTAGTTGATACTTTTGGATTTTCAGAAAGATGAGACCTTTTCCTTCATCATCAAGCCAATTTTTTCTGATTTTAAATTAAAATATTCATACATACCAATCAAGCCGTTCCCTTTCGGGGTAAGCAAAAATCAATAAATTTTTATTTTCTCTCCTGTGCACGTACAGCTGACTCCACTTCAATAACTTCCTCCGCTCTGCCCGAACATTGCAAACCTCTGTCGCTTCAGACACAATAATACATTGTCTCAACGCGCTCTCCTGTATTGTGAGTTACATGCTTCCTAATTTGTTCCCAAAATGTCTACACTTTGACAAATCAAAAATCATTGCCACTGCGCATTTGGCAATCCTTCTTCCATTATTTTAGCATTTGCTTCATCCTTGATCACTGAGCAAAATTAGATAAAATTGAAGTAATACCTAAAAATTATAAATCGGTTATTTTGAGACCACAATTATAATCAAAACTCCGTTATTCGTGAAAAGAAGCTTTTTTTAATGAACCAAGCAAGTGACTCATTAACTTCCCATAGGTAACATGGTTTTCGAGCAGGATAATGTTGTTTTACAGGCAAAATATTTTTTCAATATGTCTCTGGATCAGGGATCTCTGTAACAGCAATATTTACATTTGATGAAATGTCAAAAATGCAACTTTAATGTATAAATGGATTGAGATGAATTTCCATGGGCATTGAACGTGCCTAGAGCGTTAATCGTGAGCCATTGAGTGCACATTACATGTAAAACGAAAAAATACTTGGATCATTTTTCACTTGAGTACATCTGTTGATGCTATGGAAATCCACTTTAATGAAGTAGTAACGCAATTAATGAAAGAGTTATATTCTATAATATTCACCCTAATTAAAGCATTATTATCACTTGGGTGTACGGTGAGGAATTCGAAATTGAAATCTACATTTACATACTTCTCTGCGAGCCTCCGTATGGGCTTGTGGCAGGGGGTGTTGGACACCAGCCGAGTAAAAATGTAAGTGATAAGATTTTGGGAGGAGAAACGGTGATATATATTATGGGAGCGTATAAAGTGGAGCTCAGTTTTTATGTGGTCGCATACTCTGCACGGAAAGAACGAGTTTTTGTTCCTATCTGTTCGGCAATGTATGTATCTCATTTTATCGCTTCTGTCAGGCCTAGACATGTAGTGAGGCGTCATGGCAATATTCTTTGTGTCGTTCTGAAACACAACAGTTTGGAATTCCCAAGCAAACTAAGCCAAGCGTGTGCCCTTAATTTAAGGCAACATCAAATGTAAATACGCATATTTTATTAGAAAAACACTGAAACACATTGATCGGTCTTAGCCACTATTATAATTGCATAAGACGTATGAATTTGTATTAAGGAGAAAATAAGTACAAATGTTATCGACTAATATTGGAATAAATGACAAGTGCTATGAGGAAAATTGTTCAAATAGCGTCGAATAGACAAGAAACCAAGTCGGCGACAAGCAGTTTATTCTCACTTTTATCTGCACACGTTACTCATAAATAGGCACCTGCTGGAACTAGATATAAATAGGGAAGGCTGTAGGGGGGTAGCAGTCAACCAATCTATGGGATTGAAAGACCGATTATGATGATTTAAACGAACTACGCAAAGTCTCAAGGAAATCTGTCGATGAACCAAAGTCGCTCCGACCACCGTGATTCCTCCATCGGCAAACGCGCGGCTCGAACGAATGAGAACATTCGTCGACGTTTCTTCGTCCGACCACAGGGGAAGGAAGCGATGGAGACGCCGCGTGGAATGGTGCGATTCCTCGGGGTTGAGAGTGGGTTCAGCGGAGCAGGTTGGATGACTGGCGGGCGGGGGTGAGGGGGGGAGGAGCGCGGAGCCTCGCGCTCGATGCCGCAGTCCCGGTTACTCGAGGGATTTTGTATCTTGAGTCCGTGGGCATTCGCTCGTGATTGCATTTTCGCCTTCTGGGTACGGCGCGCGTAGAGCAAGGAAGTGTCGCTCTGCTAAAGGCGGTCGGAGCGCTAATCGTGAGTCGTTGAGTGCTCATTTTCATAACTTTGCAAGTGAGTTGAGAAATAATTTTTGGACCACATTCCACCTACGTATATACATCTGCTCAGTCGTTTGAAAAGACCATGCGTATAGTATTATCAAAGATTCGAGTGGTATATTTTAAAATTCCCGCCTTAATTGAGGTATCAGAATGACTTGGATTCACAGCGAGATATTCGAAATTTATGCGAAAATCATTTATAAATACGGTGTTTTACTCGGCATGATACCCTGATGTTTGTTAAACACCATTTTAATAATATGAAACGTATTTATTTGCGTTGTTGGGAAAATCTGGACATTTAAAAGCGAATTATTTAGAAATATACATCAAGTTCCAATGGTCTACGTGTTAAAATAGCATTTAATTGCCAAGAAACCAATTCAGAAACATTCAAGTTTTTTTTCTCTTCACTATATACAAATTACTAATGAATGCATGTATATGAAACTTCGCGCAAATTGGTACATGAAGGAAAATTGCTTCAACCACATTAACAGGGGCGGACGACAGTTTCGGCCAAACTAGGAGGACATGAAGAAGCAATTCGACCCTCAACAGCTTTCTAATCAATTTAAGGTCATTTTCTCCCATGTATGCCGGATTTTTTTCATTAAAAGTTATTTTAATCTTTTCCTCTACTTACAGACCGAATTATCATTATTCCACCTTAATAATTTTTAATAATTTCCTGCAATACTCCTTAGAAATTGTTAGTTAAAGGATCTGAAACGATCACAAAATAATCTTCAAAGTACATCGTCCGCAGACAGTGACTTTTTATAAGCGCTCCCACAAAATACTTGTTTACAACAAGAGCATTTGTTTTCTGATAGATTTCTATAAGTACACTGAGATACTACACTTCTACGAATTTCTTCCCATAGCTCTTTGGGTATTTGAATTGAGAGGAGGTGTCTAATATATGTGTCACAGAAGGTCGAGTACGTTGCATTAATGTATTCCGCTGAAACAAACATCGACGTGAGCTTATGCTTTCAACGAACATAAAAAATACGTCTCTTAAAGGTGGTTCTAACGTGGAAAGATTTCAGGTAACTTCTGATTGCCCTTTCATATAATCGTGAATCATCCAGTGCATATTTATGTAACTTTTCGAGTCGATCGAAAAAAAAATTGAACTATTTTCCTCTCAAGTAATGTGATTATCCGGCAAAAAATCATTCACGTCGTTACTCCAAGTTGCAAGAGTAGGTAGTAGATTTTCTTACTTAAACGATCGTTATGACTTGGGTTACGGCGCGAAATTCAAATATTTTTATTGAAAAACAAACAAATCGATGTAAATACATGATTTTTAGCCGGAAAATGACCTTGATACTAATAAGGAACGATTATAATAATAATCAATAATTTTTTACGCGTTTAGGAGAAAATCTGTACGTTTATTATCTATGCATTAAAATAGCATTAAATCGCCGAGAAACCAAATCGTAACATGGAATTTTTTCACTTTCATCGATACATATCACCAATAAATACACGAACGTAATGTTTCATTCAAATCTGTACATAAGCAAATTTTGCTTTCCAGAAATTATGAAAACATAAGTACAGCATCTATGAAGTGCATCTGTTAAACTTAAATGGAAAAGGGTTGGGTTTCCAAGCTAGTTATGCCATAATTTAGCCTTAAAAGTGGAGATTTTAATATAAGCTTTCATGAAGATTCCTCAGGTTACAGCGAAAAAACGTTAATTGGAAAGGGAAAGCGCATTTAAGCTTTTCATTCAAAATGCTTATAAGAAGCGGAAAGTCCTGTTTAATTGAATTCAAATAAAGTAATCTTACCGACTATTTATATAAGTTATAAGTGAATTACTGCCATAATTGAAGTCAGAATGCGGTATTTCAAAGCAAATGGCGCTGCGGTCGGCTCCTACGATTGGACAAATGTGCCCATTAAAAATATATTTGTGGAGTAATCTGCTCATTTTGTACATTCATTTTAGTTTTCAATCGATCAACGTTTTAAACCAAATAAAGAAATAAAAAGGCGGGGTTTAGTGTTTGTTTGAACTTGCACTGTCCGGCCAGAGCCGCCTCAAGGTAGTTTGAACGAGATAGTTCCCTAGTCAAATTGGAGATCATATTCAAAGTATTCGCTTCAATTTCAGCCGCAGTAGAAAGTATGAATTTAATATCGAATTATTAATGAAGCAACAATATTCTTTTATAAGACTGATATTATAAATAATTAAATAAAAAAGTTCATATAAGTCTTTAACCTGACTCATTTTTTCACGCGGCACGTTTAACACTCCTTCAAAATGGAACATTTTTTGCGATCCTGAAAAAATTACTGTGGTAGCAACAGGATTTATTTTCAAAAATCGTATAGAAAACATTCAAATAACACACTACATTTTTTGTCGAGATCTAAGAGTTGGGTATTATTCTTTTTTAAATTATGTCTCTTTGGAGTGCATACGCGTACCATTTCCTACATAAATGACCTGATTTTCCGCCAAAATCTCGGAAAGTTGTTCGGTATGGGGCTAACATTTTAGCATTTTTGGAAAGGTGAGATATTTTCCATCAGAATGAGACTAAATCCATTGATTTCTTGATGAATTGATATTTTGCTCAAACTACATTAAATGTAACGGTCCTCGGCTGGTGGCGCGGTAAAGTTAAGCTGACGGTGACACACACGGAGAAACCGGCGACAGGCTACATGAACAACATCCTAAACCCTTTCCAATCCATTTTATCTTCAACTTCCATTCTCCTCAGATCCAACTACTTTTAACATGAATGAAGGTGGGTAACATATGGCTTATCTAGAAACAGAATGAGTACAGTAAGTACAATCTGCTCGTTAGAGTTTAAACTAGATGAGAGAAATCCGCCGGAATAGCTCCGACAGGGAAAGAGGCAAAAGAGCAAAACAGAAAATGTGCCGGGTGTATTCAGACATAGGAGCCTCATGAGAATATCATAGTGTAGGATGAGGTTCAACATAGAACTGGAAAGGGTTAGCATTTACAGAGAGAAAAGCAGGCTAAAACTATTTACCTCTTAGTTCCGAACTCTTTCGTGAATCGTAGTTAGAAATTCTTATCCTCGCAACGTCCCAGGAATATTACCAAAAATGGAAAGTATCTCTATTTTCAAACATAGCGCAATCGTTTTATGAGACACTCAATCGAAAATGACGGCAAAGGATTCTTTTTCCTCAGAGGAAAAAATAAAGCAGTTCTTCAGACAGGTAAAGTGGCAACAAGGAAGTAGATCAACGTACTGGACTCCTCCAGGAAATTGAGCGGTGTTAAATTTCGATGCCAACCCATTTTATTTTTTTTAATTTTCCAAATAACTTTAGGAACTGGAGTCAAAATACGTTATTTTGAGTGAAATGTCAGTGAGCTTCTATGATTGGAAAAGGTGTTCAGTTAAGATAACGTTACCATATTCTGTTTACTAAAATCCGGCTCATTTTTAACATTGAAGAGGTATCAACCGGCCAAAAATGGGGATGTTGTTTCATTAAAGTTAAGCTAACTTGATGGTGAACTGTTACATTGTTCATTCATTTTACTTAGCTGCCGTGGCTTGTTTTACGCCAAACTCTGAAGTTCTGAGTTCCTGAGTTCGAATCTCGTTCCTATTGGAGCGGCTGAACCCTTATTGGTTCACGCTAAATAACTCTACCCCCCGAGAAATGTTAAAAAATGATTTTCCTCAGTTTGGTTACCATCACTGTGGTTTTTTTCTTAAACGAACTGATGAACACTCAATATGTGGTGACCGGCCTCCGAGGATAAGTCACACTATGTGATACAACGTTCTCGATTTACAAATTTCTCCCTCGTACATTTGTCTCTGCATATTTCTCTGTGCAGAAGAGAGAGAGCCGAAATAGACTTTATAGGGTATTAAAGGGTCATCCGGATAGATGGATTTACCAACCCGGCAGGATTATATTGAAATTTTCACGCGTAAACTTGAGAAGTGATGTAAACATACAAAGAAATATACATCAGGGTAAACCTTATGTCAGACTAAATCACTTGAATTAATTTTCCTGTCACACAGCCTTTCCCGGCATGCGAAATATTTTCCGACTCTTATTTCTATTCATTCACAGTCCGGTATTGCATGTAACTTCTCGTTCAAGGATTTACAAGGCTAAGGGTTCATTAATATTATGGCTATGCATTTACGGCAAACATTTTTACGACACTGCCAACGTTATGGGACGCAAAAGATAAGTTTCATGCTTCCCAACGCCTACCATATGAATGTAATATAATCCAAAGCATTATGATTTCATTAAATTATTAACCTATCCATCACCAATACATTAATTTTGACTGATGTTTCATTGGTTCGACCGAAAGTGGTTTTAAGTATTTATGAGGCACATTAGCCTTGAAAAGCATTAATATACGGATCATTGTCCGAATATACTGATCGTTACGTGACCAGTAGCAGCAATTAGTTACCACTATTAACCAAAAAACCGATAGCTGACCAATATCTAGGATCTGACGCGCCTGCCCTTACACGAGAGACTATGATTTCACACATTACCAATAATATCACGGAGTAGTCAAAATTCAACCCACCCAAGTCATGCACAAACTTGATAATTTATAGAATATTCATATCCTCTTCCAAGAATCTGTTAAACTATTCAAATTTCCGTTTCAAACGCATAACTCTGACGTAATACATTCAAAACTGTTGATGTATACTAATTGAGGCTAATGAGTCTACTCCTCAATAAATTTTAGCCGAATAAATGGTGAGAGAATTGAGAGTAGGCTAATTTGTGTCGATAGGTCAACAAAAAAGTGCGTGTGAGTGCCATCAGTGAGTTCTACCATCTTAAGTTTTCAAATGTTACGAGGATTTCGGGACCCTTGAATCCGTAGGGACCCACAGAATCCCAAATCAATAGATGAAAAAATTATTCGCATCATTTTGTAGTTGAACAAGTCAGGAATGAGTGCCTGTCTAAGGAAGCGAAAATCACCGTGTACAAAATTTTCTTCAATTGTACTTACTTGTACCTACTTGTACTACTTATACTTAGGAAATTTTAATCGTGAAACATGGGTATGTTAGGATAGACATAAGAGTAGACTAAACGCTGTGGGTATGAGTTATCAGAGGAGTGTTTGCGGCAATCGTAGGACGGATAGGGTCAGGAATGAGTGGGTAATAAATAAAATGACATACATGAAAGGAGTGTGCTTCTTTGGTTTGGCCATGTTGGGAAAATAGATTATAATCGAATAGCGAAACAGATGTATAAGAGTGAAATGAATGGTGCGAGAGGTAGAGGTAGGTCGAGAAAGTTGTTAAATGTGGTTGAGGAAAATCTTAGGAGGAGGAACATTAGGACTCTTAAAAACAGGAGGGCGTGTATGAAGCAGTGTATGGGGGTCAATGAAGCAAAAGATGTTAGCAAGGATAGGTCAGTATGGAAGAAATTATTGAAGCAGAGTTAGGTGTACAAATATGTATTTATGAGTGAAACTTAGTGACTCTGCCTACCCCGGAAGGGAACGGCGTGATCGGTATGTATGTATGTAACAAGTCATACATGCTACCGGAACCTCTGCGCCCATTTTGCGCGCAGAATCGTTATCGTTGTCATTTTTTGCGATCTTTACTATGCGATATTTTATGCACGTTTTATTTTTTGTACGCGAGCAAATTCATAATTGAAATTATATAGAATGCCGTTATTTTTATTAAAACCATAGTTTTCCATAAATGCCACGTTTGATCAAATAAACAAAACTAAAAATGTAGTAGTTACATAAATGCTTATTTATGGTTCTTATATGGTGTATTTGTAAATTTATCAAATTACCAATGTTTAAGTCCGTTTTTAGTTCCCCGAACGTGTGAAATCGCCACTTATAATTGTAAATGGCAATGATTGTACCATAAGGATTGCAGAATGAAAATGTCAAACTTGTATAGAACTTGTTTTGATGCAGATAAGTACCGAGTACTGGTCTCATATTTAGTTCATTCCGCATTTACACAGTTAATGCTGCAACATGTTCAAGGCTGACTGGGAAGGCATAGAAGACATCGGATATATTAAAAAGTTTCAAATCACTCTCATTCATGAAGAAAAAACTGAAAATTTCCTATCGCATGGTTGCGAGTAAAGTTCATCCGTGATCTCCAGCAGGTTATTTTTTCCATCGCTAACGACTTTTTGAAGGACGACCCGACCCAAGATACATCGGCAGCAATGCGGAGTTTGACGTCGTGGGGATCTCGAGTCCCTCTTGTTTCTGATTTAGAAAAATCTATTACAGCCTCGCAGGCTTACCAGGCCAGAGCTCCGGGCGCGACATTGAGGGACGCGGATTCCCAGTCGTAGCGAGAGATTTTCCTCCGCGAAATTTTCGCTTATTTGCGACAGTTATATCAAAGTAACTGCTGCAGGCGATGAATCTGGCCAAGTGCTCAAGTTTCCTCCCCAGGAAAAAAGATATATTTCCTACAGTTATTATTTCAACAGCTATTACAACGCAAATTGATTTCAAGGGGCTTAAGTTAAACTTCCGATATGGTGGACGAGCTGTTGTACAGAAATACTCTCTTCACAGCGTCGTAAGAAGGAACTGTGATCTCCTATATTGATTTACAATCAGGAATCAAGCGCTTTTTCTCGGCTTGGTAAGTTAAAACCCGTACTTTTGCGACAATGCCACTCCTGTTACGATTTCATACGATCGATAATCAAACCACGGCGATTATTGCTGCTTGAAGAATTTGTTTACCTTAGATTGTTCATTCTTTCGACCACAAAAAGGCTTCCATCCCGGGTTCTGTGATGCAGTACCTTTTGTACAATTGCATATACTTATATATTGTTGCAATCAGAAGGAACTTCGTGAGGCTGAATAACATACATGCTCTTGCATAGCCAAAATTGTCATTCAGTTAAGGTAGTTTGAGGGAGATAGTCCCCTAGTCATAATACGGACCATATTCTAATTATACGTTTTCATTTCACCAGATGTGGGGCATATGAATTCAATGTTGCATTATTAATGGTGCACTAACATACCATTAAAAGACTGAAACTCTGACAAATTAATAAAAATATTTAGACTAGTCTTCAAGTTGACTCATTCGTTTCGCGCGGTACGTTTAAAACTCCTGCATAACGAAAAGTCTTTTGTGATCCCGAAGAATTTATTGCGGTTAAAATATGAGTAATTAAAAAAAATATTTTACAACATATAAACTACTCAATGTTAATCTTTTGACGAAATCGAGGTTTTATACATTCCTCATTTTTTAAAATAAGCTCTCGCTGGAGTTCAGGCGCGTAACATTTCCTACGTAAGAGGGCTAGTATTTTTGGCAAATATCTCGGAAAATAGTATTCGATTGCTTTTTATGTGAAATGATATTGCGCACAAAATATCCTAAGTGTCATCAAGTTCTTATTTTCACGCCTATTCGAAATATATCTCGAAGTTCAGAATACTGGAAGTCTCGAAGTAAAACAAATCAATTCCCCATGGTATATCTTTTATAGTACGTTAAAGATGTTCGAGGCAGGTTTTTCGCCTGTCTCAAAATCAAAAGGTCGTCGTTTCAAAATCCGACCCGAGTATAGATTTTGATTTTATCGAAAGATTAAGGTCTTCGGTGAAACGGTGTGATTTAACTGTAAGGATTGGATCACCTGTGATCCAAGTATACCACTACTAAGACCTGTAGAATATGCATTTTTACCCGCAAGCAGCTAAAGAACGTTGAATGGATGCTCTACTAATGAACAGGCATGAAAGCAGCGTGCTTCGGATGGTTTTGCCGGGAGGGAAGAATGGATGAGTGTCGAATTAATAAGATTTATGATCTAGGGGTATATGGTATGGAAGGGATAGGATACACTGAGGAAGTCATGAGTGAATGTAGTGGTGGGTTGGTTTATGCCCATTTGACACGGGGAACGTTTTACCAGCCGCTTGATTCTCTCAATCTGACTTGCAATCGTTATTGCCTTAGAGCAGGGGCTATTTTGCCATCTCGCGTGCATAAATTTGACATGTGTTCATGCAACTCATCAATTTACATGACGAAAGTTTGAGAAGTACGCTCATCATCATCATAAATTGTTCAATCCTAAGATTAGTTGATTACAGCCATCAAAACTACCCTATCTAATGCTAGCTCCATTACCTCCTAGTATCTCTTCTCCATTTACTTTCCTAATAATTTGGTCCATAAACTTATTCCTTGCGTTTTCCTCTGGCGACTTTTGCCTCAACTTTTCCATCACTATGACGATTGACTAATTCCATCATAATTATTGGTTGTTCAATCCTAGGTTTGGTTGTCTGCAGCCCTCTACCCTTGCCTATCTCATGTTAGTTCCCTTACCTCCTGGTATCATTTCCTATGTACCTTCCTATTTATTTGGTCCATAAACTTATTAATGGGTCTTCCTCTGGGGACTTTTGCCTCTATTGGTCCTTCACTATGACTACGTTTTGACCAATTGCATCATCATTATCATTGGTTGCTCAACCCTAAGATTGGTCGACTACAACCCTCCACCCTTCTCTATCGAATGGTAATTCCCTTACCTCGTGGTATCTTTTCCTATGTACTTTTCTATTCATTTGGCCCATAAATTAATTCTTGGGTTTTCCTCGGGGGACTTTTTTCTCTGTTTTTCCATCACTATGATTATTGTCTAATTCCATGATCGTCATTGGTTGTTCAATTCTAAGATTGGTCGATTGTAACCCTCCACCCTTTTCTATCGAATGGTAATTCCCTTACCTCGTAGTATCATTTCCTATGTACTTTCCTATTCATTTGGGCCATGAACTAATTCCTGGGTCTTCCTCTGGGGACTTTTTTCTCTGTTTTTCCATCACTATGATTATTGACTAATTCCATGATCGTCATTGGTTGTTCAATTCTAAGATTGGTCGACTGCAACCCTCCACCCTTCCCTGCATAATGATAGTTCCCCTACCTCCTGGTGTCTCCTCCTATGTACTTTTCTATTTATTTGGCCCATAAACTAATTCCTGGGTTTTCCTCTAAGGACTTTTTCTCTGTTTTTCCTTCACTATGACTATTGATTAATTCCATCATCATCATCATTGGTTGTTCAATCATAAGATTGGTCGACTGCAGCCCCCCAACCTTCTCTATCCAATGCTAATTCCCTTACCTCGTGGTATGTTTTCCTATGTACTTTCCTATTTATTTAGCCCATAAACTAATTCCTGGGTCTTCCTCTGGGGACTTATTTCTCTATTTGTCCTTCGCTATGACTATTGACTAATTCTGTCATCATCATTGGTTGTTCAATCCTATGAATGGTTGACTGCAACCCTCCACCCTACCTATCTAATGCTAGTTCCCTTACCCCTTTGGTATCTCTTCCTATGTACTTTCCTATTTTTTTGGCCCATAAACTTATTCCTGGGTCTTCCTCTGTGGGCTTTTCCTCTATTTTTCCTTCAATTATGTTTTTCACAAACCCATAGTGCCTCAGAATGTGTCCAATCCATCTTATTCTTCTTTTATGGTGTAACATATGATCCTTCCCTCTCCTACTCTTCAGAAAACTTAATCATTTCTTATTTTGTCCATCCAGTTTATCTTCAGCATCCTCCATGCCACCGATCCATCAAGTGCTACGCTCCACACGAATGTTTTCACACACAGTTTCCTGGTTTGTTTTCCTATCTTCTTTGAGCACAGTCGTCGTCATTTTCCCACGAATGTCTTATTAGCTTTGGGCTATTCTCCGATTGATGTTTGTTGTACTTCTTCTGTCCCACGTGATATGCTCGTAGATACATCAAATTGCGCAATTACATGCCCTGTGTAAAATGGGCTGTGTAAAATGTAAGAGAGAAGACTATTGAGAATTTGAAGAATATGTGAAGCAATTCATAAATGTAACTGAATCAAAAGACGTACACAAGGATAGTGTGGGAGAAATTTCTGTAAGAGAGTCTTCTTTACGGGCCCAGCATCTACATCTACGTCTACATACTATCCTGCTAGCCGCCGCATGGGCGTGTGGCAGAGGGTGTTAGGACACCAACCGTGTAAGGATGTAAGAGATAATGTTTTGGAAGGAGATATAGTCACGTGTTATAATGGGAGTGTATTTAGTGGAGCTCAGTTTCTATTGTGGCCGCTCATTGTGCGTGGAAAAAATTAGTTTTTGTACCCATTTGTTCGGCAATGTTTCTCTCTTACTTGATCTCTTCTTTCAGATCTAGAGTAGTAGTAAAGCGTCTTGATAATATTCTCTGTGTCACTCTGATACACAACATTTCTGAATTTCTTAAGCATCCTAAGCCAAGCGTTTAGCCTCCGAGTCTCCAGGGGCTCCCACCTGAATCCCTATAAAAGTTGTGAAACACTATATGATCACTCGTTGCAGTTTTTAACGAAGCGCGCAGATTTTCTTTATATTTTATGTATTATTTTGTTAAATCTATGCGACCAGGGTCCCAAATGTACGCGGCGTATCCGAGGTGTGGCCTAACCACAGGGAATAAGCATCTCTTTTTTACTTTTTCATCCGAGGACCTTCCTATTATACGCTTAACAAAACCTATTTTCTTTTATGCTGTGCCGCATATGTTTTGTATGTATTCCCCACGATATATGAGAAGTTATGGTGATTCCAAGGTATTTTACTGTATCTGAAGATTTTTAGTTTACTCCACCCACAGTATATGTATGGTATATGTGTGATTATAGGGGTTAAATCTTTTTTTTACATTGCATACCCCGAAACGGAATGCTGTTCTTGGGTTATATGCGTGAGTGTAATTTTATTTTCGGTGTTTTCACTCGCTCCGACAGAGCAGCGATCCACAAAAGACGCCGCTCCACTTCAGCGTCGGAAACTGCAAACGCGCTCGGCCGTGGAGCGGTGTTGGTGAGTACGCTTATAATATGTTGTTTACCGGCGCGATATTGATTTCTGGAAACGAGTGAAATCGCACTCTGTAGGGACGCAGCGGAGTGGGCCGCATGCGAAGTCCCGACAGAGCGGTAGAGCGCCTCGCGGTGAAACGGCGCCGGATCCCCCCACCAACGGCCGGTCTATGAGGGCAAGATCTTATTCCTCCTGGCGAAGTTATTCCTCAATCTTTATCGTCCGGGAGATTCCTACCCTTGCGAGCTCACCATCTCTCCTACCTCAGTGATTCATAAGTGAGTTCCACGAGTAGATTGAAGGAGAGAATGCATGAAACCATCAAACGCCTAGTTTGGCCCTGCAGATTTGCCTTTCGGGCCACGACTTCGGAGGGTACTCCGCGTACGAAACGAAATTGTACTCTCTGAGGAATTGAGACAAGTCGCACGTTAAACGGGAGGCATCTTTCCAGCGTGAACACAGAAAACTCATCGTTAAAATTCCAAATAAAATGATTTAATACACCACAAAGGTTTCTTTGCTTTTAAGCTTTATCAGGTTCGATGATGCAACAAAGCGTCGAAACTAAGGTCGTGTGAATGAATGTTTGCATTTGGGATTGCAATGCTTTATTTCCTGTTTCTACGACACAGGACTGGCTTAAATCACTCCCTGTGCTGTACGTAAGAGTCAGAAATAATGAAATCTGTAGGATATTGTGTAGGCATTCGTTCCTTTGCAGGAAGGAAATTACGTCGCCTGGCATGATAGTATCGTAGTAATAAATGTAAATATTATAATTAATAAAAATAAGAATTTGGTCCTCGTATAATTCATTCATAAGCCAACGTATCTATACTTTAAAGCCGAAGGAGGTACCTTCATAAATAATTAAATTAAGGTTTCTTTTTTCTGTTAAATTACCATAAAAGGTGGTTCCATCTACCGTCTTATCGTGATTTCGTCAAATTCCTACAGCCCCTGGATATTCCAGTCTAGGTCTGGATAGCACGGAAAATTTTAGCCATTAAAATGTTTATTTTACAGGCTTAAACGTGGCCATATTAAGTGGATTATTTTAAGAGATATTGAATGACTCAGTTGAGAACGCTGGAAATACATGCAATAATGGCTAAATTATGGGGATGTGATGATTCATCAATTAAAACGCAAAATAGAGATAGTTTCCCAGGAAGCACTCTATTATTCATGAAATTTACGGGAAACTTACGTGTGACGGATCAGATTCAGGTAGGTGGATCAGATTTCGCTAAAAAAATAACGACGAGCGTATCCATTTGGAGCGTGAAGACGCCATATACTAACCGCTTCTTCCTCAAAATATACGACCCCGTGTATCGGCGGACGCTCCCGCCGCCGCCGCCCCGGACTCGGCTCGATACGACGACGCGACGGCGGCGTCGCCCGGTAAGCGCCGCCATTTGCACGGAGTGCGAGCGAGAGAAGCCCCCTTCGCGGATCCGTGCGAGTGGCGTCGCGACTCGGGATTGGACGAGGAGGAGGGGGCGGGGGATGGCGGAGGGAGGTCGGGGGGGAGGTGTGAGTGGGTCTGCGGACGGGGGGATGGGGGAGGAGGGGCGGAAGGGCGAGTGGCAGGGGGTGTATGTGTATGTGTGTGCGCGCGCGCTCGGCGTATCCACCTCGCCAGGCAATTTGGGGACGATCCGAGGGATTCCAAGCATGAGACGGCGAGATTTCCTCCCACGGCGCTTTCATAAGCAATTCCCATCGCCTCCGACACTCGTAACCGGATTTACTCGGGTAGTGGTGGTGCCTTACGGGGAGACACACCGGCGCGACGGAGGGATACACGTGAGACACGTCGGGAATTGCGCCATTTTCGTTTGAGCGATGATCGACCATGTTATCAAAGATGTCGCCGTGCTATTTAATTACTCCGCGAGTAGACAGCCTGAGCCAGAAATATATTTATCCATATGTTAGCCATAATACTTGCCCAGTCATATTAATATACGGAAGACGATATTTTGAATATATTACGTAAATTAAAGGATTTTACATCTGTCACATTTGTCACACAGTTACATCTGATTAGCAGCTATATCACATTCCGATTTAAAAATTTCTTATACCTTCAAAAAGGTCCGGTACACCGCAATATATATTGAACATAGCATAAATTCAATTTCAAGGAGAGCTCTTTTTCACACTCAGCATTGAAATTCTTTAGGGTAAACAACATTTTAGTATCAAGCACACAATAGAGGTACAGAGAGGTTTTAAGATTAATAAAATACAGGGTGTCCCATAAATGTCACGCCACAGTGACACTGGAGCTAGGGCAGCCTAAGAGGAACCGAACCAGCCAAATATGACCTCAGTAAAAGTTGCACGGTTTTCGAGATATTGCCAAATTAAAGCTTTTTCAAAAATTTCACTTTTTTTACATTTCTAGTCCCAGAATTCACTTGAATAGCTCTCAAATTAAGTTTTTTTTAATTGTATGATATCATCAATCGGTTATTAAGCTGATAAAAGGGTTATTTTATTGATAACTAATGTAAAATGAGGAAAAATACTGCATTAATCTTGACTTAACTTAGCAGCAAAAAAAACAACTTCGACTTTAACCGCCTGCCGTGAAAAAAAACAGTAGAAAGTAAATGAGATAGTAACTTCAAAAACTTGCGTATGTTATGCCTATTTAAAAATGGTATGAGTAGGAAAAGTAGCGTGATTTTATTTAGTAAGATACATGTATCAAGTATGCATCATGCATCAATCAATTTTATTTAGTAAGATAATATCGTACAATAAAAAAAACTTAATTTGAGAGCTATTCAAGTGAACTATGGGACTAGAAATGTAAAAAAGGTGAAATTTTTGAAAATGGTACCAGGAAATTTTGGAAAAATTTCCTGGTGCGGGCTAATACCCCGCAAATTGCCCAATTGCCCTTTTTGACCCTGTAAGGTATTGTTTACGGCTTTTGGAGAATCTATCTTATTTATATAAATCAAACTATAATAGCTCACTCCTTTATTACGCTACTTATAGAGCAAACCGAAAGGAAACCGAAGCACTGCTATTGTGTGACATTTAAAAGTTGGTCAATTTGCGATTGCATTAGGATTAAACAGTCAAGGTTAGCGTCAACAAAACTTTGTAATGTGACAAAAATATTATTCTAAAATATACATGTAACATGTATGTACAATTTATATGTATTTATACAATGTACAATTTATACATGTAACTCAAACTCTGTTTGAGTTACATGTATAAATTGTGTATAATTTACTAAATTTATAATTTATTAAATACATGTGTAAAAGTTTAGAATAAATAATATTAATGAACAAAGTTAAACAAATGAATATGGGTGCGATTAAAAATTCGCCCACTCTTCCCACAATGGAAGGGGGATGGAGCCAAGGAACGGCCGCATTTGCATTGTTTCCACTCAGGTGAGCCCTATCTTTCTTGAATATATTTCCCACTTTGAAAAAGAGTCATTCAGATGACACCGACGCTGCCAAGATCGTAGTGTGTTTCATGGCCACTATGTGGATATTAGGAAATTCTGATTTTATTCTCTTCCACTACTGGATGAGTTTCCTTTTACGAGCGCACACACCACGCATGTCTGCACTATAGCACGGGCGTCGTTGATTGCTCTAAACCTTCAGGAGAACTAGAGGACGTATGTACCATGAATGAAGTCCACCAGGATCTATGAGAGTGTGGGGTCTGGGCAGAAGAAGAAGGAAACGGTGAAATAATATCAGTTACGTTTATATCTACATACTACCCTGCGAGCCGCCGCATGGGCGTGTGCCAGGGGGTGTTAGTAAACCATCCGTGTAAAAATATAAGGGATAGGCTTTGGGAGGTGAACTGGTGGCGTGTATTGCGGGAGTATATTGAGTGGCGCCCAGTTTTTATTATGGTCGCTTGTTGTGCGCGGAAAGAACGAGTTTTTGTACCTATCTATTCGGCAATGTATCTTTCTTATTTTATCGCTTCTGTAAGACCTACAGATGTAGTAAGGTGTCATGATAATATTCTCTGTGTCGCTCTGAAACACACCAGTTCTGAATTTCTCAAGCAAACTAAACATAGCGTGTAGTCTCCGAGTCTCTAGGGGTTCCCACCTTAATCTCTCTAAAAGTTGGGGAATTTAGAAGAATAATTGTGGAAATGATGGGCCGGTTCGATGAGGAAACGAGAAAGAGATGAGAATTCTTGGAGGAAGAATGAGCGCGAGCAAGCCAGGTGATGAAGGACTGGGGATAGCAGGAAGAGAGAGAACTTGAGGAAGTAATGAAAGTTGTGTAATCTCAGCCCATAGATGGCCAAAACGAAACTAGTCATAATAATAAGAGTAATTACATGCGCTCGTGGATCCGGATCATCTTCTTTCTCTTGGTCTACTTGAGATGGGCCGTCGCTGCTCAGACGAGTTCTCTTGTTGTCGGAGCCGATGTTCTAAGTCTGTGCCATAATCTTGTACTCGGTCCTGAAGTGAGCGATGTTGAGTTTTAGTGCTACCGTTGCACTTGCATTCTCAATTACAAACAGTGTACTTCACGTTTCTATCTTTCAATGTTCTAAAACACTCTCATATAGCACTCTAGCGCCCCACTGTCGAAGTCAGATGCGACACGATGGGACAAAAAACTACCTACCGGCATCGAAACTCTAAAGCAAGCCTACGCTTACTACTGGCATACCTTCTCGTTTTGAAGTTGAAATACATAAAGTGATACGTCTCATAGCTGTTGAGATTTAAAAAATCTGGCGATATGCCTTCGTTCACCACGTTCTACTCGTCTTCTCCTCTGTTATGAACCTCTGGCTCCTTATACAATGCAAATGAACTCATCCAGACGATTATCATGATCAGCTCATTATCTGATATCTTTCATTCGCGATAAACACCCGGCCATCCGCTGCATCGAATTAGCGCCGAGTATGCCGAATTAAAGGCTAAAATAGCTAGACGAAGCTAAGCGCAGCTGTTTTCTGCATGACATGGGAGTTAAGGGTCCACATATCTTGAAATAATACGGCTGAGCCCGATAAAGAGTGCTCAGGTTTTGACCACAGCCTTTTGCTACCACGTGCTGATACACGAAAAGTCATTAAAAAAATAGGGGGCACAAGAAATGTTCCGATTATTTCATCGTTTTCTAATGGAGACACCAAGTGTATGAACCGCAAAGCTGATAATATTAACTAGCCTTCTTTAAAATTATTTCACTCTAAAACTTGGATCATCATATTACTTTCAGAACTTTGAAAATGGTGCCACTTTTCCACCTCATGGCAAAGTTTGTGCTTCTAGAACACAATGAATTGCGTCTTCAGGTGCTTAATTACGTTCCACAACAAATGCACATCGTGAAAATTGGTCAATAAATTATCCGGTAAATAGTAGTCGCACTCGTAAAAAAAGTCGATAATCACTGACTTAAGTCGTCTTTTAATCGACTTTAAAAATTAATAGTCGTCCTCAAAATAATCAACTTCCGGAGTATAAAGATGACGGTAAGACATAAATCCAATTTGGCTTTCCAATCCCGAGTTGCCCTTATTCTATCCTTTAATCTATGAAAGCTATATTCAGTGGAATAGCCGATGGAACCAGATTGCCGATGAAATATGTTTTTTCACATCCATTTATCTGAACTCTGGAGGCGATAGTTTTTTAGCCACAGAGCTACAAGTCCAATGATAAGTGAATAGCAGGAAGTTAAATTGAAGGTGGGTGCAAAGAATCTGCAAGGATTACACTGTTATTAACATCCCTAGTTATCAAATATTTCCAATCGGATCCAAGATTGGGATATCTAATTTTATGTCAGTTTTAGCAGTTGGTTATTGTATCTTTGCATATTTTAAAACTTTACGGAGGCAAAAAAAGCAGTGTAGAAAAGTATTTTCCTACCAAATTTATCATGCGTCAGCGAAACCTGATCATTTCAGGTAAAGTATGAAAGTGGACTGAATCAAGTTTAAATGGGATGCTAGAGAAGAGTTCGCGGAAAAAGTGGAATGGATTGGGTTATACATGTGAGGGCCATGGAAGTATGTGAGTTGGATGATCTGGTAATGTACAGTGGCGGAAGAAATTAACGCAAAATTTTTCGCGCGCCAGAATGCGGCATTTTTGGGAACTTCTAGGAGCAGTACACACTCGAAAGACTGGCAACACTGAGGAAGACATCGTCTACCGCAAATATTTGAAATCCGCAATGGAACTCACATTTGTCGGAGCCTAGAACTTAGTCATCAATCGCCTCATTTTTGAGCTTTCGTCTCATATCATTAGCACATTCAGTCGCAGCGCATCGCTGTTTGTTTCAGCATGGTTCTTACGTCGAATGATATCATTTATACTGAAAGACTGATGATAAAAAATATTCACTATCCCCCCCAATTCAGTATACTATATGCTAAAATCTTCATCTTCTACCACCAAGGGATATTTATTGTGGTCGACTTTCCGAGGATCTTTGTGAATGATGCGTACTGTGTCTGTTTCACCGAAATAATATAAATCGAGATTTATCCGCATTAAATGTCGATAAAAAAAGATTTAATTAAAATAAGTATTGTCTACGTAATGTAATTTTTCACGATTTTCCATTTGTAGATGGACGAAGTTCCTTAAACGGATTTTTTTGAATTCAAAACGGATATTTATTAATGAATCATTCTTGTCCCAATATAAATCCGTCTTTAGTTCGTCAGAATGGGATTGAACTATGAAAGCATACGTAAACATATATAATTTCACGAAATAAAAATAAATGTGCTCACATCGATACTGAATAATCTAGGCATATTTTCCCGATATTTCTTTCATCTTATCACATATCTTGGGGACGATCTGTCCACTGTTAAGTTTTATCTAGTAAATATAGGATATACGAATAAACATTCAGAAAAGTTTACCCAAATTAGGTGTAGTTATGGATAAAGAACTCTATTACGTCTGATTTCATACTATCTTATATGCTTAGCTATAAATTCGCCGCACATATAAAAGTAACAAAAAGCCTTTTAAATGACTTCAATTTGGAGTAAAATATCATTAATGAGATAAATTAATAGGTAACGGTTAATGTTGTAGCTGTCAGATGTATTTGGCTAGCTAAAGAGTGGTCCGTGTTCGATTTTTAATGAACTCGAACAGTGTTATTATGAAGAACCATGATTGCGATTCAGGTTTGCTACCCAGTAACAACTACTGAGCTTTTTTATGACAAGGCGAATTTATGATGATGTTTCGTATCCTTTCGGTGAATTTATTTGCGTCCGAATGCGTTACTGTGAACTAAGTTACTTTTAAAATGAGTGGTGGTATTGTCTACGAACGTTTAAAATAACTAAAGGATAGGAAAAAGCATACTACTCTCCCGGGAATACAAACAGAAAGAAGTAGTTCTCGGATTTCACCTCATCAGCCCAGACCATTCCAATCAAACGCCATAAGTTCCCCTCATGCATTGGTTTGGAGGCCAGCTACTTTAAGTCTGTGTTAAAGCAACGAGCAATCTTGGAGGACTCTTGAGGATCCCTAGAGTTTTCCCCGTGTCTATACAAAGCTTCACCAGTACTAATCCATTCTAAATCGGAATGTATGAAGGGCGCATTATATTGATTTGGGAAATAGTATGCCTTTCATAAGAGCTTACTTTCCCCTTGTGTTGCGGGGGATACCTTTTCTGCCATATATAATGTTTTGAACGCCAGGCGTTTAACTCACAGGAAAGAAGTGGTATTTGACTTCTCTTACGCCCTTAAAAGTATTAGACGGGGGCTTCCAATTTTTTCGAAGCGCGACGAGCCTTTTCTTTCTGGTGCAGCAAGTATTTGAAACCTGTGCGTTATTCACAACAACAAACCACCCCGACCATCACTACCCGGAACTTGGCCAAGGTTTACCGATGACTACTTCATTAAGACGAGCGTCGATAGACGAACAAGCAGAGCGGACAGCGCAAGCAGACATACTGTTCAAAGTTTTAGCGGCCTCTCCCAAAATTCTTGGAGGAAAAAAAGATTTTATTAGCCTTTAAGTGTGCCTCATTTTTCTCCCAGGCGGAGGAATCGGATAGTAGGTTTGTAAAAGGAAAAAAACATCTGTCGAAAAATTACCCAAAGAGGTGTTCCTCCTTTGACTTTCACCCACTGAACTTTTATTTGGTGTTTAAAAGTTAAAAAAAAAAACAATTTATTACTACTATCAAACGACATTAATTATATTCATGTCCGCTATAATAAGAACTATGTTTAATCAAATGTTTATCAATATTCATTTTTCGTCCGCAACTAGGAATACTTACGAGTTCACAAATGTCAAAATTCTAGGCGATGGTTCAAAATCAATCATGTAACATAGATGGAGCGCGCTGTACGGAGCGCAGCGTTCATTATGAGA
Organism: Ceriagrion tenellum; assembly: GCA_963169105.1. Classification (NCBI taxonomy): domain Eukaryota; kingdom Metazoa; phylum Arthropoda; class Insecta; order Odonata; family Coenagrionidae; genus Ceriagrion; species Ceriagrion tenellum. Next base: position 81,788,903 of record OY720638.1, on the reverse strand, counting down.
AAAATGCGAGAAACAAACGTTTTTCTACCCCCTCAAACGAAACAACCCCGAATTAAGATGCATTGAGGAAAATCGTGGAGGAAGAATGGAAAATGAACCCAGTAAGAGGATACCAAAATGTGGACAACTCCATGTCACAAAGACTTGGTCAGGAAATCGAGAATGGAGGGGGATTGATTGATTATAAGGCTAATAATCATCCACATTCTTTATGTAAATACCAGCATATTTCTCGATGGTCCTTTGCTGTGATTATGTGCACACATAGCTCAAATTGAGAGAATTACGCATTCATTTTAACCTTTTCCACTCGTTCTAAATAAAGCATTATGGTGTCCCTTTTCAACATCTGTTAAAATGCATTACCACTAAGAGATGACATTTATGACCCTGTAAAAAGTCTGTTAATATCTTCATGTGGGGACACTCACAACTTTAACTTCCATTGAAGCAATAATATTACGACGCATTTGAAGAGGAATAGTTTCTTTAGGAACGTAGCAATCGTATAATCTTTGATGGTGCACATTCCTAATTTGCACTCCATTGACTACTCTGCGGATTTATGAGGAGTATACAAATTACCATTGGGAAAATATCTAATTACTGCTTAGTCGCTACATGGAAAAGATGATTTTGAGTATTTTATCACTTTCACAGGGGAAGATAGGCGATGCATTTTTGTCGGAGTATTACTAACGCGTGGGTATAAAAATGCTCCTCATAAAATTAAACTGCGTAATTTTAGCCAAACATTTTTCACTGCTAATATGTCAAAAGGTATTTAAGTGATTCATTAATTTAACTTATCCTCTAAGTATTATCCTCCATCTTCTAAGTTGAACTGTTGAACTACACGGTTAATGTATTGCTCATAGCAAACCTAGAAAACAATGCTGGGAAAGCTTCAAATACCGTTTTCAAGATATTTTGAAGAAAATTCCACACTTGTTTGGTCTCTCACTCAGATAAGTAATCGGTATTTACAAGTTCGGCAGATAGAACCAAACTCTAATTCCTAATAAAAATAATTGCCCTCTTTACTAAATCATTTCAAAGTAATTTAAAGGTGAATGTAGCATCAGGTAAGGTCACTAAATCGAGTAACTGACACAATCAGAGATCCGGTCTATTCCCTCCTTCATGAATAGCTTTTCATTGAGTGGTAAATTGGCGAATGAGTGGGTATGAATATCACACGACAGACAGGACGTAGAAATCAGGTGGGGCCGAGTACCCGAGAATGGGAAGTAAACGTCTCATTCGACGACCAAGGAGACCGCTCTGATTCTTTTACAAAGCCCGAATATGCGTAAAACTCACACACTCATGGTTGAGATCAATATCCAATCCCTGGGCCTTCCGCGGATTCCTGGGAAGGTTTGGCTGCAATAAAGTCACATCGCGTAGATTAATTATAAAGGCACTAAAAGAGGCCACGCCAGGATTTGAACTCCAGGCATTCTGGGCCGCAGACGAACACACTCCCTCTAGGCTACTTCATCGATCAAGCGAAATCCGTGTCCAGTGGTTCATACTATAAAACGAAAAAAGGGAATTATAATGTTTTCTTTAAAAACTGGACCAAATAAAATGTTCTGGATTTTTGAAAGTTGTTTTCAGAAAGTAAATAATATTACATTAGGAGTAATTAAGAAATGTAAGTGTTTGAGACGACCTGTATGCACGAGGGCGGAAACTTACGTAGGGTTTCAAGGTATTGGAAATTCTCGTAAAGAAAACTATTCTCCACATGGAAACCATTCTATTCAACCAGATTTCCCATACTTTTACTTGAAATTCACAGGATATTACGCCAAAATGTTAATCGTAATGCATCATATTTCTCGGAAGTAGTTTGAGGCCTATTAAAACGATGTTCATCCACAGGTATTCTCTGCACGAGGAAATACGTTTTATTGTCAGTGAATTTGATCTGGAGAGTAAAAAATTTTTATGTCCCAACAAATAATGCTTTCATCATATTGTTTTTTAAGTTTCAATCAAGAAATTTTTTTTAAACGGTCCAAAGCTTAAAAAAAATATGGTAAGCATCTCTACATAATCAACTACGACTTCGGAACATCAACTGGGTGTGGGTTGAAGCAAGCTCATCACGTTTACAACTCCTAGACGATCTCGCGAACCTAAACCTTATTAGTATGACTATTTACATGACGCGTAAAGTCGATATCCATTCATAGAGAGTTTGAATATTCCCGGTTTCCATATGCTGTCTCATTGTTGTCAAGTTGTCGAAGCAAAAGCGATTTCAATTAGTTCCCGTGTACGCCGCATTCAAACGCCAATGAGTTTTGCGTTAATTTTTTCCGCCACTGTACATTTAAGGATAAATTCCACTTCGTTGGGCGAGATATTGTAGAACAGCATTGTAAATGATACTCAAAGGATATCGTACATTCTAATTTAATTCCAACTCGCACAGCACGTATCATCACCTGGTACAATACTTCGTCCACATTTTCAGGCAATTATATCTATATTTTCCCAACTAAAGGTGATGTTGGGGTCGGGAGGAAGGATAGGAGCGGAATAAGGTTGAAATCACGATTAGGAAAGGGTCCTTTGTTCGTCAAAGTAAGAAAATATAAGAGAAAAGGGAGGTAGGAGGAAATGGGGGAGGAGGTAAGGTTTAGTTATGATGGTATCCAAAATATGGGAGTGACAAGCTGACTCATTCTCGTTTAAAAATTTGTCTTTCTTTCCATTTCTTAAAATTATTTTTCACTGTTCCGGAATATCTAAACGGTGTCCTTTATCCAGGAAACGAAGAATTTCCACAGTAAATGTGGAGTGGTGAGCTTCTTCCATTAAGTGTTTGGCAAAATAAGATTCGGGGTCACTACCCATCCAACACCTTTTATTTTATCCTTTCTTTGATAAACGTAGACCCAGTATCGTGGCGCACTCTGTTAGGACGAACAAAGGATCATCTCCTAATCATGATTTTAACCTTCTTCCCCTTCTATCTTTTCTCGCGACTCCCCCCACCACCTTCAGTTGGGAAAATATCTATATATATGCCTGAAAATGTGGACGAAGTATTGTACCAGGTGATGACACGTGCTGTGCGAGTTGGAATTAAATTAGAATGTACGATATCCTTTGAGTATCATTTACAATGCTGTTCTACAATATCTTGCCCAACGAAGTGGAATTTATCCTTAAGTGTACATTACTAGATCATCCAACTCACATACTTCCATGGCCCTCACATGTATAACCCAATCCATTCCACTTTTTCCGCGAACTCTTCTCTAGCATCCCATTTAAACTTGATTAAGTCTACTTTTATGCTTTGCCTGAAATGATCAGGTTTCGCTGACGCATGATAACTTTGGTAGGACAATACTTTTCTACACTGCTTTTTTCGCCTCTGTAAAATTTTAAAATATGCAAAGATGCAATAGCCAACTGCTAAAACTGACATAAAAATAGATATCCCTATCTTGGATCCGATTGGAAATATTTGATAACTAGGGATATGAATAACAACGCAATCCTTGCAGATTCTTTGCATCTTCATTCAATTCAACTTCCTGCTATTCACTCATCATTGGGCTTGTAGCTCTGTGGTTCAACAACTATCGTGCGAGTTAGAATTAAAGTAAACTGTACGATATCCTTTGCGCGTCATTTACACTAACCGAGTTTGCTTCGTTGATTAGGCCATTTTGAGAGAAAATATGAGAGTCGAGAAACTAAAAAACCTTAGAGAGTCGGATGAATGGCGTGAGAGGAAGGGATATACCGAGAAAATGAGGTGGAAGAGAGTGTAGGTGATTGAAGCGATTTTTATTCATGTACAAATTGGCGCGAAACTTTCCTTATGTGTTCTTATTAATACAATGTACAGATAAAAGCGAAAAAATTGCATTTGACGATTTTGGTTTCTTGGTATCTCAACGCAATTTCAAAACGTAGCCTTATGGCACTTGATATATATTGCAAAATGATTCGATGACATACGTTCAATTTTTATTCTTAACGCAAAACCATATGTTTCATATTATTATATCTATTGTAGGTATTTTTTAGGTCAGAGAGAGTGTAGATCAGATAGTGGGAATGACGTTCGGAAACATAGACGTGAATATGGTTTCCAATTTAATCAGTTTGGAATAGATCTGCATTGCCAAATAACTCTGGGAAAACTCAAATAAATAATTGTGACTCACATTGAAAAAATAACTCCAAAATGAATACTCAAAAGAAAGATAACTCTCATAATAAAAAAATACAGCTAACCGACAGGTATCAAGTTTAATGATATGCATAAGCAATGGTAAACTTACACGGCGTAAAGAAAAAATGAGCCGAAGTTCAGCACATATTTGGGAAGGCAGATATAGTCATTGGAACAGGTAGCTGGCTTGCAGAGGATATCTGCGTTAGCGAAGTTTTTCCAATGGTATATAGAATATATAGACGAGATCGACCGGATTGGACTGGCGGCTGAGTATTCTTAGAAATTAAACCAAAACTGAATAATACTGCACGCATATTAGACGCCAATCAAATTGAGAGCATGTGGTGTACTCTTTAACAACAAAACAAAAGAAGTATACGTATTCGTTCATTTTATAGACCGCCAGATTCCAAAATAGACGTAGTGTATCAATTATAAACTCAAATATCATCATTTACCTCGAGAGATAACAAAAGCGTGATTATTATTGATGGATATTTCAACCTACCGGATATAAACTGAGTAACCTATAGTGTAAGTTCAAGGGAGCATGATATAAGCGAGGCCTTACTCAATACACTTTCAAACCACACTCCAACTCAAGCAGTTAACGAACCTACGAAATGCTATAAAGTATTAGTCCTGATAGCTATCAGTTACCCTGCAATGATTAAACACGTCGATAACCTTGAAGAAAGTAGTCACCATAAAGTAATTTTTACGACCCTGAAACAAGGAGTAGAGTCCACTGTAAAACCTAAACGGAAACTCTTCCTATTTGAAAAATGCAGTTTCATCAAATTTGGAGATGCGTTAGAAGCCTCACTCACGGAATTTCTAGCTACAAAGAAAGAGGAGAGCACCAAGTATCAAGGATATATTTTTTGGATATATAAATATTATTTCTCAAAGGTGTTTTTTTGTCATACCAACTCCCATAACTCCCATAATTATTCATCAAAATTAATGATTCAAACATCGTTTTAAAGCTAATATTCCCCACTATTGATAAAAAATAGACAAATGGTTTAAAATTATAGTTTTTCTTAAAAAATTACAATTAAAGTTTTTGCTAAAAATGGTCAAAAATTAACAGTGCCATCTGTTGGCAACATAAATCAACTAATATGTTGGTTATGGTTACGTGCTTAAAAGACTGTAGGAGGCGCCATCTATTAACACATCGTTTAGGTAGATTGTTTACATTATACATGCAATCAGTGTGACTGTTTACGTTTACGTTATGTATATTTAACACAAACATAAATACCATATGGGAAGAAACAGGTAGAAGAACAGGAAGAAAGAAGGAAGAAACAGGAAGAAGCCACATACTGTGCGAAATATTTGCACGGGTCAGCTAGTTTTTTGGAAATTCTGCAAAATGGCACGATGAACATATTCCACACAAGTTTTACCGGTTTCCCAGAATGGCTGTGGACTTGCTCTCTCCGGTGGGTAGGCCAGCGAATTTCAATGACTCGTTGATTTTAATTATTTTACGTCTAAAGGGAAATGCGTCATTTTTTTATTGTGATGACCGGTGGATTTAGCTACACTCGTGGCAATGGACAACGATTGGATTAAGTTATATCTCACATTGGTCTTCATATTTCGTGTATTCCCTCGAAATGTTTCCTCTTAGGTTTTTTAGAAGTAAAAAAGCTAAACCTGTATTTCAAGTAAAATTATATTTATCATTATTCCCGTTTATTTAAAAAAATTAGAGAGAACCGAAATTCATCCTTCATTTCAGCTAATTTAATTTAATTTACATATTATAGGCATTGGAACAGTAGTTGTTTCTAAAATATATCTGTACAGCACATACCATGATAGCATCAGTGATAAAAAATTAGCCGACAAGGAATTGCGATCGGATTTGAAATTACATGAGTCGACTAATCTTTAGTTTTACCTTTTATTTCTCAATAATGGAGTGAACCCTTACCGCCTCTCTATGAATATACATATATTTGTAACATTTTCCAGCGTATAACTTAATTGTGATAAATATTGCATTATAAAATACACATGTGTATCACATACAAAGCATGAGTGGCACAGCATAAAAAAACTAGGTTTTGTTAAGCGTATAATGGGAAGGTCCTCGGATTAAAAAGTAAAAGAGAGACGCTACTTCGCTATGGTTAGGCTACACCTCGAATACGCCAGGAGCATCTGGGACCCTGGTCATTAGGATGTAACCAAAAAAATTCATAGAATACAAAGAAACGCTGTAGGCTACGTTAAAAACTGCTACGAGCTGTGCCTCACCACTTTTAGAGGGAGCCCCTAGTTGGAGCCCCTAGACACTCGGTGGCTACACGCTAGGCTCAGGTTGCTTGAGATATTTAAAACTGATATATTTCAGAGCGACACAGACTTTTTACTATTATTATGACTCCTCACTTCATCTCTAGGCCTGAAAGATGTGACAAAATAAGAGAGAGACACTGCCGAATATATAGGTACAAAAACTCGTTCTTCCCGCGCACAATAAGTGACCACAATAAAAATTGAGCTCCAATAAATACACTCCTATAATACACGTCAACATTTCTTCTCCCAAAGACTTACATCTTTACACGGCTGGTGACTTAACATTCCCAGCCACATGCCCATGCGGTGGCTCGCAAGGTATTATGTAGATGTAGATCAAAGCAACCGACTCCAAGTAGATATATAAAGCGGATGGGCTATATGAAGAATAACCAAATACACCAGGGTTGTAATTCGCTATAAAAAATCATTTGACATTACCGTGATTCGAACCCGGATCTCCTAATTGCCGATCAGGTGTGTTAGCCAGTTACACCACCAAGCCATCTTCTTTCAAGGCGAATTTCGAGGGGGGTTTATGCGAACTAGATGTTCAGGCCTCAAGTCTACATTGTAGCACATGAGACGAAGTCGTGCTTACAAAGCCACTGTCGCGGTGGATAAACCCAACATTGTCGTTATTAAAACGACGAAATCGACAAATTTCCAAACATTGCATGTAACAAATGATGTGGTACGAAGTCACTCGCACGGTACTGCACGGGTGCAGGGTGTTCAACCCTGCGGGGCGATTATGTAACTGTGAGAGCGATGACGGCGGGCGATAGCTATCACGGCCTCCTATGACGGTCGGCGTCATCGAGCGATCATGTAAGGCACCGTCATAGCACCGTGATAGCACGTATGACGGTCATGGGCTTCCTGTAGGTTGGTAGTAACAGAAAAATTGAACAGCCAATGAAAATCATCGACACATTCCAAGCAAACAGTTGCGGCGTGTTGAGCGGCTGAAACGATGTCGGCGGCACTAAAGTTTAAGTACTCCACATTATTCATTTTTGTATGTTTAGGAATTAAATATTGTGTTAAATATGCTATAACGTACCTAACACATATTAATTTTAGTGGAAGTGAATCATGTTGTTATCGTTATGATTTCGTTTGTAATATAAGGTTACAATGTCTTGCAAATGCATCGCAGATCTGTTATGAATTCAAACCTCTCCGTCGCATTATCAATTTCATTGAAAATTACTTCAATGCACATTAAACGGTATTAGTTCCGTTTACGTTATATGTATGAGATGACGTGCTGGTTATTCGTTACACCTAAGGTACCTAGGTATTAACATAATGCAAACTTGTGTAACTTTTTAAGTTCCTTTCTATATTGGAACTCTTCCGAAATTGTCATATACATGAGCCATCAAAAAGTTCGCCGAGTTATTCCAGTATGCCTTTGAAAGTATCAGTCGAGTGGGCTGTGCAGCTGAAGTTTTATATGTCCACCTACAGTACATTGCCACTGTAGAGTGCGTAAATTTCATAGGATTATAACAGCAAATCCTAAAACGACCCGAACACTTTATCGTCGCAACTCTTACCGTCATTCACGGTTGTCTTAGCAAACAAATATATAAAGAGCGAAACTAACACACGTCAATAAACCTACCGTCTATTATATGAAGGCGTACATTCATGGCTATCATACTGTCTAGGTAACTCAAGTTACAATAATGACAATTGTGAATTGTTAACAATAAACATTTTTTAGAATTTATATTAAATTCGTGTGCGATAAAAATTCTATAATGCTTTAAACAGGGAAAATATAAGTAAATAATCGAATTCATCTTTTTTAAAGAACTAAGACAATTTATTCTCCTGTAATAATTAATCGTACTGCTTTATGAAAGTCATTCATAAACTCAAAGTTAGTAAATTGGGCATGGAATACTGTAATTAAATATTTATTCAACGTATTCCTATCACCTTCAATTTCGAGCGTGATAGGCTATGACGGCGGGAAGGTGATAAAAAGTGCTATCACGGTTACATAATCGCTGCTATCGCCCTCCTTCAGACGTATGACGTTGCCCCTGGCAACGACGTCGCTCTCACCCCTATCACAGTTATATAATCGCCCCGCTGGTGTATATGCACCCGTGCGAGTGACTTCGTACCACATCATTTGTTACATGCAATGTTTGAAAAAAAATAACCAAATACCTGAGAACAACCGATACTTTAGAAAAGCGTGTGAAGCGGTGGAAAAGGGGGGAGGCGCCCCCCGAAATGCACGATAAAACGGAAAAAGTGGCAATCACAAGGTATTTCATACTCCCCAGATCCCCAGAAAGTATAAATCTACTCCTGAGCCCCGGGGAAACAGAACATGCACGCGGAATTCCACAGAGGAAAAATCATTCGCTCTGACTCAAACCGGAATACCTCAGGTATACTGGGTCCGTGATCCGGTTTCGAGTCCCGGGCATGACGATTGATTTTTCTGATGGGAAATTTTGCACTGAAGTGCACTTATGGGTGACAACGTAAAAGGTAATACCGTGAGTAGTCCCGATATCCTCAAAGTTTGACATGAAAAATTAGTGGCGCTGCACGGAAGAGAATAAAAGTTAGCAAGCGCATTTTAGGAAGACGAAGGATGAAAAAGAGATGCTAATGATTTCAATCGTTTCAGGCGTAACCTTGTTGAGGTCCATTTTTAATAAATGATAACACCAACTATGTTTCAATTCACAGATTTACTTTTATTGGTACCACTAGTTTGACGCTTCTGCGTCATCTTCAGGTACAAGTTTCTCAAACCTTGGTCACGGTATATTTATGCTGCAAAGAGAACGAAGGGTCATTTTGAATGACATTGTGTTTGATAATCCATCCCCACTACTAAAAGTGTCCCTCTCTTTAACCGATTATAATGATAACTCGATTGTGAAAAGTTAGTGAAAAGGGACTGACACACAGCGACTCACGCTTCCCTGGTCATTAGGGAGAAGAGTTTGAATATTTCTACGGTGGGGCCTTGGCCATACACGATGACCAAACCTCAGTATTGACGCATCTCCATGTACTTGAGATAAGGATTTTAATTTTCGCTGTGCGCTTTCACCAACCAACAACCTCACACCACTTTTTCTGAACACATCACTTTCCTATTCACCCCCGCCCCCCCATTCTTCCTCCTCCCCACCCTTCTTTCTCTTTTCAGCATATATATACCGAGACCAAGGTTTGAGAAACTTGTACCTGAAGATGACGCAGAAAAGAAGCGTCGAAACTAGTAGTACCAATAAAAGTAAATCTGTGGATTAAAACATAGTTGGTGTTATCATTTATTAAGAGATGCTTATTTACCCTGATAACGCCAAATATAGATAATTCCGCGACTTTTGTGAACAGAAAGATTAGATTCAGGAAATAAATAACATTTACACGATTCGTTCCAAACTGCTAATTGAAAACAGAAAGTGTTACATATCTGATGAAAGGACTTCGTTGACAGACGCTACACTAGGATTAGAATAATTGAAAATTTCTGAAACGGCGATTTTCTTTATGATGCGGAGGATGATAGTTTGACCCCACGATTGATAACTATAGCTAATTGAAGCGGCAAACTACGAGAGATACGACTCCGAACTGGTAGGGACAAACATTTCTTTTTCCACGTGTATGCATCACTGATTATAACAAAAACAGCGTGACACTATCAGAAGGCTCTCTGCTAACATATAAATCACTATTGTTCCCTCCCCTACTGTCTCTCCTTTCATAGCTGGTGCCTTAATACCTTACGTGTCTTACGATCCTGCGAACTCTGGCATGTTTGGGGCCAGATGCAGAAAAAATGACATATTTAATACATATACATAATCAGCTAATGGACTGCATGATTATGCATACTGCGGCAACTAAAAATACTTGAATGCTCGGTTCATTTTTCACTTAATTTTGGAAATAGAAACAAATCACCAATGCATGAGACCGTTGCAGCCGATGCAACAAAAAGTTAGAAAAAACGCTTCATGTAACACAGTTGAAATGAAAGAAAAAGTAAACATGTGTACTTATTTCCTCATATCTAAAGTAGAAAGAGAATTGTATATCTTTTCTTGAAACGTCGACCAAATAAATGGAACAAATGGACCAAATAAAGAGGAAAGTATGTAGGAATGGATACCAGGATGTAAGGGAACTAGTATCAGATAGGGAAGAATAGAGGGTTACAGTCAACCAATGTTAGGATTGAACGATGAATGATGATAATGAGGAACACCGGAAAAAATGTCTCTACAATGCTGTATGAAATCTTCCTTATCACTCTGGAAGAAGTACACTTTTGTTTAGAAAATAAACCCTCATACAACACGATTATTTTCCTTCGTCAGTGCGTTCGAGTATAAAGACGAAAAATTTCTCTTCACCCAGTAACAACAGAAACTATTAATCTTTTCTTGCTGGGTATCAACTGACGCAATTTTTCAAATAAGACGGTCTTAGCTGTTTTACCGCCAATCAAACCTAAAATACCGATAAATTACTATGATACCTACATCAGCTTCATGTTTTCCGCTCAAAATACACTTCAATGTTAACTTATTCAACTTACTGTTAGACATGGAGAGAATAAATAGCACTTGATGACAAAAGATATGAAACAGCGCTTGTTATGTTGAGGGCACACAGGTCGCCGCTAGACATCAGAGCATAAACGATATTTGCTCTTAGTATTCCAACAAAAAAATAACCTAATTGTGCACCACCGATAAATGATTGTTAAAGATTGAGCGATACTACTGCTTTCCTTTACGTGTAAAAAATTTAAGCAATGAATTCTATGTTGCAATTAATATATTCCGTGGCTTTTTTTTCACTTTAGTTTGCTAGACCTATTGGGGATTTTCGTCAAGTCTCCTCACGATAAAAGCTCTTATATTTTCGATACAGAAGTAATGACGCAAGGAGTCTTATAATTAGCACTTCCATAGTTCTCTCGGAGCCTTGAAATTGAATTATATATATGAGGACCCCAGAAGTCAAGGGGTCTAAGTGACAAAATCGTTGTTTTGAGAAAACTTAAGTCGAAGTTGAAAATGTTCGGTACAACCCACTAAGTAGTTAAGAGGCATTACCCTAGATAGCATCACCTGTTAAGAAAATCACTTGTATCCCTTAACCACCTAAAAGATTTATATTTTTACATCCCATTCCTGTACGTAACTTACTTTTTTTTCAAATGTCACTTAGACTTACTTTCTTGTGAACTTAGACTTACTTTCTTACTTACTTTCTTTGTCACTCACCTTGACTTCTGGGGTCCACATATATGAGGACAAAAATGTTTTAAATTTAGTTATTGATATACTAAAAAGCTAATTTAAAATGATTAAGTGCTTCGTGAAATGACGCTTAATGGCATACTACGTTGATAAACTTTCTCTCTAAATTACGGTTAGATAGAAAATTATTATCAGACAAAGCGAATTACATTTTTATTGCTGGACTAGCAAATTATGCGCATGCTTTGAGAAACTATCTGTATTCCGTTTTCTCGGATCTATCCTCCAGCCGGAAATTCTGTTGCTATTTCATCGATATTTTTTAAATTTAACAGCATTTAAAGTCGCGGGCATTGTGATCACTCTCAACAGCCATATCAGGGTAGCTCTTTCAATGTTTTATTTGGCTGATAAATCTCTGCTTTTATCAAGAAGATTAATTTGAAATTTTATTTCCCCGTCCGAAATTTTCTACGACTATTATCTTCGTGGTCGATTGATAGAATAAGTTTTTGCCGTTTTTTGCAGAGGACTTGATTACTCTCAATCCGAGCTATGAATTCTGGAACTCCTATTGTCCAAACTTCTTGGCAATCTCTTGTAGTGGTAGAGAAAGGTATATAAATATAAACGAATAGATATATCGGAAGGGCAATAGACCAAGTTATCCAAAAATACGACATGAAAATAAATAAGACGACGACTAAAATCATAGAAAGCGGAAGAGAGAAGCTGAATGCAGAAGTAACACTGAGACGAGAGAAATTAGAGTAAGTATATTCCTTCACCTGTCCCGGAAGTATATACCATCACCTAGGACGGAGGAAGTACAACGGACATCAAGCGTAGAACATCCCAAGCTAAGAAGGATTTCATGGGAAAAAGATAACTGCTGTGATCAAAAAGGATAGGACTACAAACCAGGAAACAGTAAGTGAAAACATCCGTGGGGAGTGAGACACTCTATGGATCGGGAGCTTGGGCCAATGGAAAAGCTGACCAAAACAGACTAGAAGCCTTCGAAACCTGGTGCTGGAGAAGGAAGCCAAAGATAAAACGGATGGACAAATTAAGAAAAGATGAAGTGTACAGAACAGTAGGAGAGGAAAGAACCATAAGGAACACCATAGAAGAAAGAAGAACGAGATGGGTTGGACACACTCTGAGAGACAATGGGTTTGTAAGGAGATAATTGAATGTAAAATCGAGGTTAAAGTCCCCAGAGGATGATCCAGGAATAAGTTCTTGGACCAAATAAAGAGGAAATTATGTAGGAAGGGATACCAGGATGTAAGGGAACTAGTATTAGATAGGGAAGATTAGAGGGTTGCAGTCAACCAATCTTAGGATTGAACGATGAATGATGATAATGAGGAACACCGGAAAAAATGTCTCTACAATGCTGTATGAAATCTTCCTTATCACTCTGGAAGAAGTACACTTTTGTTTAGAAAATAAACCCTCATACAACACGATTATTTTCATTCATATTCGAGTTCGAGTATAACGACGAAAAATTTCGCTTCACCCAGTAACAACAGAAACTATTAATGTGGTGCTATACATAGCTGATCATCCCAATGGTATGATGGGTATAATTTTTTATTTCAACCTCTAACTAGCAGGTGAACGCATGTGATGGTGGCAACATTAATTACCATCTCCATCAAAGTCACGAAAGTCACGAGGTCCATCAAAGTCACGAGTAAAGACACTATTTTATATACTTCCTTGGGAGGTCGTAGAAGAAAAAAATGCAGCATTAGCACACAAGTAAAGCTTGGATTTACACGGCTTTCACCTGGGGGTTGTTTCTCAGAGCTTCTCCAATATCCTTTCATGTTCCCGGAGTCAGCATCTTAAGAATCTACTGGATCGCCCAAATTAGGATTTTCCGCACGAGCAGTAAAGTTGGTACACACCCTCGAAGAGTATGCGCGTTATGCATTCCGGAAAACTTCCAAACAATATCTCTTTATGCTCTTTGATATTGTGTAAAAAAAACTTTCCCGTTAAGTTTCTTCGACATCTTGGTAGATTTTTTCAGTTATTTACTTTTTACCGGTCAACACATCTGGCGCTTACTAGTGGTTGTAAAAAAATGAAAGTCAACTAGCGTGTATTTTGAGCTTGGTTAATTTATTTTCGGGAAAAAATCACGACGAGACAGCAGTATTGTAACATAGTCACGTGACTTGTAACTTGTCGACTTGTAGCTCTGAGAAACGGCCCCTGGTAGTAAACACGAGCTGTACTCAATTTCTCGACGATCTGAGCGATTTGTATCCGATAGGCATTTTCAGTTAATGACGAACCCACATTAAAGGCTCTTTTACGAGAGGTATCTCCTTGTGCAGGTTAATGTAAAGTTAGAGAATGAGGTCATGGAATGAGAACTATTTTCATGTATATTATTTCCTTCACACTGGGTATTTTTCACTGAACAGCCATCGATACATAAGTTTATCATGCAAGCACACACCTCGTGTAAAGCAGCATTAGGAGCGACCAAACTAATTTCTGAAAGAGAGGCCTTTATTTGTGCGCCCATGAAGGCATTTTTTCTCGTCAACACGCCACATTAAAAATTTAAAAACTGTACCAATTACATTAATGAATGATAACAATAAAAAATGAGCCGTAAATATATAATCGATGAGGAAGCTCTCTGCATGTTGAGATCAATACATTTTTAACGAGTGGGTGAACGAATCACATCAACTCATACCTCAATAGATTTTGGAAGATTTAATAAACTGGTGAAAAATAATTTGATCTGAAAGCTTCTACCGATTAAAAAGCTCACCAGAGAATAGCATCTTCTATGGCTTTCTTTTACTCTTTCAGGGTTTGCTAACATACTAGCACGTACTATAAATGTTCATTTTATTTAATTCGTCAATAAAAAAGATTTCAAATAAAGCTGAATTAATTAATTATTTCTGGAAAAAAATCTTCAAATCTATAATAACACAACTGTTAATAGAAGAAACTGACTCGACCAAAGGAGTAAAATAGTTATTACGATTACCCCCGGTAGAAAAACAAAACAAAATCAAGATAGAAATACGGCGTACTGAAGACGAAGAATGCATTTCACACGCCGGGAGGAGTGATGACGAACAGATGGATAGAGATATGCTGATGATATATATGACGAAAATATGGAGATTGTCGGCCCCTGTGGCGGCGGGGACAAATCCTCGGGTTCGGGTTCGAGTCCCACCTGGGTAGAATATTATCTGCCCAGGACATGGATGTTTGTGCTCCTCTGATGTTAAAGTTATTTCCCTGATATAAATTGGCCGTAGGTGCTGTATTCGGGGTAGTTAAGATAAAAAATAAAAAAAGTAAAATATCACTTGCGTCAAAAAGGGCAAAAGAAGACAATTGGTCTTGTAAACCAACGTTTAAAGTTTATTACATTAAGACGAGACATTTAATACAACAAGAATTATTTTTATTGACGTGCAAATAAATAAAAATCCAGCGTCAAAAAGCAAGTATTACCCGAGGGGAAAAATTTGCTAAACAGAGGAAATCATAATCATTATCAGGATAACCTACCGGTTGAGGTAGACGGATGAGAGAGAGTAAAATTCTCTAGATATACGACGGTTGCCTAAGAAGTAATGCCCCTCATTTATTTATCAAAAATTATCTATTCCACAAATCTTAAACGTACGTAGCTATACGAAAAATGTTGTTTTACATACTCTATTTTTCACATGACATCAAGCCAAGTTCTATTGCCTCCCTCCAGCGATTCTTTAGGGCGTGTATACTCTGTCAGTGTCAATCCTCGCCCTGGTTATCACCGCACTCATCACCTCTTCGTCGACCTAAGCAGTAGTATGGAAAAGTACATGACATTATTATTCAAAATAGAATAGAACAAGGGATATCATGAAGCAATTTACATTCTTTCACGTTGTTGGCTTGTACCAGACTAGTATTTGCGAGCCAAATCTCCCAGTCAATCCTTCGCAGAGTTCAGAAAATTGGCTAGAGCTATAGGATGTAAGATGCGGCAGCATCGTGATTACCTCATAATTCTTTGCAATCGATAGAGGTATGTCTCTAGATGACCATTTTAACGCACTGATTTCATTTGTGTAAATTTCTCAAGCCCGCCACCGGGTAAGATATTCATAGGCAGCCAAAGTTTCGGGTTCCAACTCGTTACCCATTCCCAAGGCTACTGATGCGAGCTTGAAAAGACTTTAATTTGGTGCTAGGCGGGGCGGGATTGGTCGAGCCCCGATTGTTGTGGTGGAGGACCGTTGACCAGCGGGGACTTAGCTCTGGCGTTCTGAATTCTTCTCAGAATTCTAGTCCAAGAGCTGCTGATCGTGTAACCAGTATCCCGGTTGAAATTCTTCCTCTCCAACCTTATCTTTATCGCCTCTTTGGTTAAGCAATCCCAAAATTGGCCGGATCGCCAAAGAACAGTCGTGTCATCCCAAATGATCTTATGGTCCCGACTCAGGCTATGCTCAACTACTGCTGATTTTTCCGGTTGACCAAGCCGGAAATGCCTACGGTGTTCCTTCAGACGAGTGGATATAGTTCGTCCAGTCTCTCCCACGTAGACTTCACCACATTCGCATGGGATTTTATATACCCCCGGAGTCATGAGGCCAACTGGGTCCTTTGCCCTCACAAGGCGGTCTCTTAAATTGGCCATAGGTCTATGGATGCTTTCGATGTTGTACCTCTTCAGAACCCTCTAAATTCTCCCGGATATGGTAGATACATAGGGAAAAAAGGCCCTGGCCATAGGTTTAGGCCGGGAACCTCCAAATCCGATTTTCGTGAATTTTTACGGGACTTTTTGAAGGCCATCGAAATTTGCCGCTCTCCGTATCCATTTGCCGGAAGGTTTTCCGAAGGTGGTCCGATTCTGCAGGAAGACTCTCTGCGTCAGATATTGACCTCGCACGATGAACCCGAAACGTCGGCTGCCTATGAATACCTTACCCGGTGGCGAGCCCGAGAAATTTACACAAATGTTATTCGCCGGGAAAGTGTTAAATCATGCACTGATTTCAGTTTATAGGGAGTTAAAGAAATACTAGGCATTACTTTTTGGGAAACCCTCGTACAATGATGCAGTTCTTTATCTTTTTAAACTATATTATTCTTTATCTCAGCCTACGTCCTATATTTCTTCATCGTGTCTATAAAATCTATTATCTTTCTTCCCCACTAGCCAAACATTTCCCCCTCAGTCACGACCCTAGGGTGACCCCGACCTCAGGGTGACTTATTCTAGATTTACTGAAAACTTGAATATATCATATTTGAAGTGCCTTTCATAAACATAGATGAAAATAAAACAGGGTTTCAGGGCTGCTTTTACTAAAATTCAACCTTAAAAGTGGAGATTTTAACATGGGTTCTTATAGAGATAGCTCAGATTAGAGCAAAGAAAAGTCAATTTGAACGAGAAATTATAATCAAGCCGTTGATTAAAACTATTTACAAGAAGCGAAAAGTCCCGGAATACAGGATAAAAATAAAACATAGGCATCTTCCCAAACATTTTTCAAAGTTATTAGCAAATTATTGCCGTATTCGAAGTCGAAATGCGGAAGTTTCATGCGAATTACGCAGCAGTATTCCTATTCTGGAGTGTTCAAATCCCGATTCAGGATCCTATGGCTGGACAAATACAAACATTAAAAATATATTTGTGGAATAAGTGGTTTATTTTATTCCAAAATGTTGGTTTTCCATAGATAACCATTTTCATCAGCGAAAGCAAGATTTTTTAGCTGAATAATGGGAGCCATAATAAATACATATGTGCGACTTCGTATTCGCTTTAACTCACAGAATCATGCTAGAGTCACCTTAAGCAGCCCTTTGCCCATCAATACCTCTTCCAACCACCCACCCCCTCTTCTCCTAATCTCCTCCAAGAGTTGCCTTTCATCACCCACCGTATAAAACAATTCCTCGCTTGACTTCCTATCTGTCCACCACACCTTCTCCATGCTCCTCCTCACTCACATCTCAATGCAACCAATTCTTTTCGTCCTTTTTCATTGCCTATGCTTCTTCACCATACAACGCTGCACTTCCAATTAAAATCTCCACAAGCCTCTTTTTTACAGCCTTGCTCAAGGTCCCCATCATCAGCTGCCAATATTGCCAAACGCCTCTTTCCCCAGCGTAATTATCTTTCGGTTTATTCCCCACCCTTGTCTTTTTTCTTCCATCGCATAGTAAAAATAATTTAATTTATCTCCTGGCACTAGTGTAAATCAAGAGCAAAACTTTGCTCAGTAATTTTATCCCGATATTGAGTCGTGTTTAAAAAATGTTTGCGCCAAACTTGAGCATATCTATCCCGGTAGATTTGCCGAAAAACCACAGGTAGTAAGTGTTTAAGAAATTGGAAACAAAGACTGCCAATAAAAACGCATTGCAATGACCTCATGACCTCAATAAAAAAGATTTTCATTTCATTCGGTGTCACTTTCTAGCGCTATACGATTAGGTGTTTTCCATAGATATGGGCTGAAAATAAGAAAATCAAAAACAGCCGTTAAGCAGCCCAGGAGGTGTAACAGTGACTTTAAAAATATTACATGATGCAAACGTGCTAGTACAAATGATAGAGCAATGGTACCTGTACGCAAATTCACCAATTCATACAATATATTTGCAAACATCAACCCCATAACAGATTTTTCATTCACGGTGCCCATATTTTACTGAAACGTGCCCGAATGTGTTAAACTGATCTATCTATTTTTAAAAACTATACAGAAGAAAAAAATCATCTCCGTGCAAACTTTTAAACTTTCGCGAGTAATGAAATTTCCTCAAGAACTTTCGTGATATGATAATCGACTTGAAATCGTTTCAAATATCAGTTGGGGGATTTAAGAAACACTACAAGGGCCAAGCCCAAACCAAGTTAGTGTCTAATACACCTCAACTCATTCACAAAATGGGAATCTCTGGACATACGTTTTTCTTTAAGAACAAAAATGTTGTATACTATGGAGAGGAATCGTTCCCACTGAAAGTGTAAATATCAATAGGGATTAAGACCTGAAATTGAGTAGGTTATCTAAATAGTCACAAGTTGGAGAGACATATGTTTCATTCCACATTGGATGTAAATAAAGATAATGTTTATGTTTCAGTTTTCGGTTGCTCTAGAGGTGACTCCTATATAAAGATATTTTTATAGTGATAGTGCAGCAAGAATACATACACAAGAAAGAATGCGGAGTGATCAAAAATACCCAAAAAAACGAAAAATAAAAACGAAAAAGTAAATACACAATGAAATTCATTAAGTGCAGAACTTTGACATATTATGATAAATGATTGCCTAATTATGATTCCACCAACAAAAACTCAATTCAATATTAAAGAGGACCAAATCCATCGTAGATAATTCGGAAGAAAACGCGTTTCAAGTTCCATATATTTCTCCCGTAAACACCGCGCTCTCGAGAGCTACTGCCGCCATAGAGAGGAAACGTTCGAAATTTGGGCAAGGCTATCCCGCGCAGTTAAAACATACGATACGATACTAGCCTTCCTGAAAAGTCTTTAGACAATAAATGAAAAAATGAACTGGACCCACTTTCCCACTGATTCCACCACGAAATTTAGGGATTTGTGCTTCTAAATCAACAATCAAAAATATCTTACAAGCATACAAAAATACCAATCACGCCGTTCCATTCCGGGGTAGGCACAGTCAAAGAGTTTCACTCATACAAACATATTTGTACACCTATCTCTACTTCAATAATTTCCTCTTTGCTGACCTATCCTTGCAAACCCCTTTTGCTTCATTCACCCTCATACACTGCTTCAAACACGCCCTCCTGTTGTTAATATTCCTCCTCCTAAGAATTTCCTCAACCACAACTTTCTCGACCTACCTCTACCTCTCGCACCATTAATTTCACTCTTTTGTATCTGTTTCGTTATTCGACTCTCATCCATTCTCTCAACATGGCCAAACCAACGAAGCACACTCCTTACATATATGTCCATTACTGGAGAATCTAACTCACACTCATTTATTAACCATCATTCCTGACCCTACACATCCTACTTTTGCCGCAAACACTCCTCTGAATACTCATATCCACGGCGTTTAGTCTACTCTTAAGTCCATCCTGACATACTCATGTATCACTACCATACAACAAAGTGGGGAGAAGTACACAAGTGTAGGTAATTGACTGTTTTGCAGAAAACAGTCGTTGGCGCAAGAGCAATTACGTTCCGTAACCACTATAGTTATCCTTAATGAACCAGTATTGTGAGGGTAAACTAAACTTAGTCGCTTATAAATGATACATTATTTTAGCCATACTGATTGCAAGAATAACGCATCTTTAATCCATCCAGCGTCCACATCACTGCAAAAGATACTGGACCGACAATGAAGTTAATTGGCCAAATGCATGTCAAGCTGAATCATCTATTCATCAAGAATTTTTATTCCTTGGCTTGGCACCGCTATAAATCAAACGCCCGCACGCGTGATTACGTTAAGTATCACACGCTTCATGTTCGCTATGAAAAGGTATTCTATTTTAGCTTCACATAAAGATATAAATGTCTTCTTACCGGAAAGTTTTCGACTGCCAACTATATCCCTGTCTCCTTCACTGGTGCAGTCTTTATTTACCTCGTTTTTAATTGAACGTCTGCATATTGGAATGGCACAGTTTCATTTAGAACAAAAATTCCATACGTCAAATGAAACCAAATGATGAAACATCACTTCCTGATTTAAAATTTATCGCTGAGAATGTAAGAAAAGTTTAATTTTATAATGATTTTAAGCAAAAGAGAATGTAGTGGACAAAATAATAGACTTTCACACAAAATCATAATTGGAAATAGAAGCATTTTTCTTAGACGGATTGGAAAAATCAAGCGATTTTTTGTGCATTTTTTGCATATTATGATTGCAACCCTCAATCTATTACATTTATTTTCTTTCATCTATGCATATATCTCTACTCAGTAATGCGTACTGACGAGTGCTATGATCTAAATGTACCATTGTAAGTGGGTACTAAATGTAAATGAACAATGTACCATACAGTACTATTCCAGTCAACACTAGAGCCTATGGCAGAGTGTGTAGGGGCCCCTGCGACAGGCAGAGTTTGGATAACGAGATTTTCATAAATTTTCTCTAGAAAAGTTCCATCACGAATAATTACTTCAATGGCACTACTGAACTGTATTGCATATTGCCGACAGTCGCATCATTGATTATAAGCTGCAGCATTTGCGTACATTGAAAACATATAATTCGCATCATTGCATAGCATTTACAGTCCTATTTTAGATGTATAAAACAATTATAAAAATAAATATTGTTCAAGAAATGAGGATATTATATCACTGGTGCACGTAACCAATACATATTTTCTGAGTTAATTTTCACCAAAAATTTTCTAAAATTTCCCATTACAATTTCATAAAATTGTAATGGCTCCCAATAAATATAAAGTTATCATGCCGAATAAGAAACCCATATTTACGTACGATTCTAGCTAGTATTTCGAATTCCGCATCGTAAACCAATGTCATAACAGTGCTTTTATCGTGACGAAATCTAAAAAAAAGTAAAATCCCTCTATCATTTTTATTTCAATATGTGTAGTTATTTCCAACGTATGAGTAGATGTACTTAAGTGAAGTGTGGTCCAAGGTTTTTACACACTTAAAAGGTTGTGAAAAACATGCACTCAATGCACCACGATTCGCACTCCAACCACCTTAAGCGTCCAAGTTTCCTTAAATTGTCACTTAAGGTCGTCGGAGCGGGGTGTATAACTTCGCATAAAATGTAAATCTGCATTTGCCTCGTTATTATGGATATTGCTTCTTCATTCTAGTCCCGATTTTATGACGAAGAAGATCTTATCTTTCTTGTGATACCAAAATATCATCCAATTTTCCAGTACATTTAGAAATATTTTCCCAAAAATAGAGGTCGTTTTATATGAGGAATTATACAGAAATACACTCCAGGGACTTAAAAAAAAAGCTATTCATAAATATATTCAGATATTTTACATTGTGTAGTTCAAATGCTCTTCTAAAAAGCATTTTTCCTTACCGTAATATATTAAGCAAAATCGAAAAGAAACCTTCGATTTTGAAGCCACGTTCAGCGCTAGGCGTGAGATGAACGAGTGTAGATAAAGGCTCATAGTTACCTACTTAAGGTTACATGTAAAGGACCAAAGCTACTTAGCTAATATTTGAATGTACTTAAATTTAAGCTGCTGTAAGAAGCATGGAGTAAATATATTAGTACTTACTTGAAACGTTAGCGTGCTCTCAGCGACTCACTATTCGTGTTTCATACACCTTAATACTTCTTCAGCACCTCCTTAGTTCCTCACCGACTGGGAATTAAATGACAGATCCAAGCTAAGCACACCATACTGTTTTGTAATGTGGAATATTAAGTGTTAAACGTCTATTCTATTTTAAATTAGAATATGCAAATTACTAAAGTCCATAAAAGCTTAAGCCTCATCATCAGAACATTAGAATCGTATCGATATCTTTCGCTTGTACTTCAACACTTTGGTCACCCTACCTGTTTAAAGGCTACGGCCTATCTTGAGGGTGTTTAGAGGCACTCCCATTCTATTTCATTCAGTAACCCTGTTACATTTGACATTCTTCCGAGGGGTTTTTGAAAATCTGACCAACTTATTCGGATCTATTCTGATTCTTCTATCATCTCTTTTTCTGATGGAAGCTGCCTTCTTCCGGGATCATCGTCACCACAGTGCTAAAAGCTGCAGGGGTGTGTAGTAGGGAAAGTCATTACACCAACCAATCAAAGGGAGGAAATAGGGAAAGTAAACTGAAAGAGACAGGGAGGACTAAAATGAACTACAAGTGAATGATAGTCTTATTTCAGTGTTCCCCTCTATGTTGAATGGCATGTGGGATGGACAATTTGCAAACTATTAGTTCGACAGAGCACTTAAGGTGGCTGGAGCGATTTGCGATTACGTCCAGATCTGCGTGAAGTATTTTCATCAGCTTACTCATTATTAATATATATCGATAAAAGCAAAATTTGCAAAAAAAATTGCAAGCGACCGTTTTGTTTTATTGGTAATTTTATGCAATATTGACACTTAGCCTTATAGAACTAGTCACATACGAGGGTTACCCAAAAAATGACGCCCCACATCTTTTTCTCAGCAACTATTTATTCAAACGGAAATAAAATTAGCACATATGAAAGTTGGAAGTTATATCTACTCATTATATTTTCCACACAAACTCTCTTAAGGTAGTTTCGAAATATCATTTTACCAAGAAATCCATGAATTTGGTCTTGTTTTAAAGAAAAATATATCACCCTTCTAATGACACCAAACATTCAACCCCTTATCCACTACTTACCGAGATATTTGCCAAAAAATACCAGCCATTTTTCATGGGACGTGTATGCACTACAGAGAGATATTATTTACAAAATAAGCCATCTCCTACACTTAGATCTCGTCAAAAAATTAGCAGTGTGTATTTTGTGTGTTTTTCAACTATTTCTAAAAATGAATTATATTGTGGACCTCAGTAAATTCTTCGGGATCACAATAAACCTTCCGTTTCAATGGAGTTTCAAACGTACCGCGTGAAAAAAACGATTCTAGTTAAAGGCTTTAGATATTCTCATTTGATTTCTTACAATTTCTGTCATATAAACTATATGATAGCACCATTCTTAATTTAATATTTAATTCGTGTGTCTCAATGCTGGAAAATTAAAACGTATAATTAGAATATGGTCTCTATTACGATTAGGGAACTATCTTGCTCGCACTACCTCAAGTTATATCGCTTCCCTTCAGCGATTCACTAGGACGTGTATGCCCAAGTGGAAACACTCTGAACTCTTTTAACCCGTTGTCATATTTCTTTAGAATCGGTGGCAGAGTGGGGAATGGGATGGGACAATACGGGGTGGAAGCGATTGCAACTGCAGTGAAACCTGTATTAAGCGGCCACCGTCGGACTCGTGAGATAGTGGCCGCTTGAGGAGGTTACTGCGGAAGGGAGAGAAATTTACATTGCTTATATGCATGGGAAATTCTTCCCGTTTCCAAAAAAATTGGCCGCACAGAGCCGTGACCACTTAAGGGAGGTGATCACGGGATTAGGTTTCGCTGTACTTAAGTTTTGGAGTATAAGGAAATAGAGTCCTTAATGACGAGGATTGTATCCTGCTTTAAGTGATGAAGTATTATTTTGAGTGAAATTCAGTTTGCTAATTTGGTTAACTAGTCTTCGTAGAGAAATCGGTAAATTCTAAGACGCATTCCATTGGTAACATTGGGAAGGCAGGTGAGTAGTTTGAGTTAAGTGACCCAGCGTGTTTACAGGTTGTTTCTTAAAATACAGTACGTCTTTTTCAACTTTTCTGCTTCAATTTCTAAACCTGCGATAATCGTGAATCATTGGAAATTTTCAAAATAGATCCGCGAAGACCTAACCGCTGAGATAGAGCAAAGGCAAACATATTTGTGGCTAAAATTCCAATTATAGTTTACTACTTAAAATATTAAAGTTTTTATATTAGTTATGCATTGTTCAAACACATATATGCGTAATATTTGGAGCAATATCTTCCGTTATTCTTCATATTTTGTCTTCGTTGACTTTTCTTTTGTGTAATGAAAACGTCTTTATATTATCCACGATAAACTATACGGACCACGGCGTTCCTCAATCCATTCCCATTATCATTGTGAATACAACCTTGATAATTGAAGTGAATAGCTAAAACTAGAATTTGTATCGGTATTTATTATGAAAAATACTGCGATATTGTTTTAATTAATGCTGACATGGTTCCAATATGCGAGCCTGAAATGGTGTCTTACTCTCTATATTCGAGCGAGATTTCGGTCGCGGTAGCCAGATGCTTCTGCGCGGCCGGGCTACAAATACGCGAAAGGTATGAATATCACCTCGGATAAGAATTCTTGTTGAGTTAAAAATACCTTACGTGAGATTTAACCCTAAGTAAACTTAAAGAAAATTACATTAGTGGTCTTGGTTTTTCACCACAGATTTAAACCGCATTCGAAGGATAGCAAGTGCCATCACTGGGAAAATCTAAGAGATAATCAGTTGGAACACAGATTTATCCATGTCAAATACTATCGAGAATTGTTCTTTTTTCAGTCCTGTGTTTAGGATTCCTGTCAAGCTCACGAAAAATATACCAATCCCAAATACGTCACCAAATGCCAATCCATTGGATAAGTAGCGCATTGCAAATTCTTAGCCATATTCCCTTACTTCAAATAAGAACTATTACCATCTTTACTTAGTTCCATTCTATTGCTTCTGTTGATTTTCCAAGAGGCAATAGACATAAGTTCTCGATCTCTACACGAAGGTATGCGGTAGCAGGCTGTTGCTTACCAATTAGCGAGGCATAAAATGTGGAAGTTCGTCCAATTGCCCTTCGCGTATATGTACGGCGCATCAGAGGGGGCTAGTTGATGGCCTTAGTTGTAAACAAGTGGCCGGTCTCGCTGCATAATATTAGATGAGGGCAGTTAAATGCTTTTCTGGACGAAACACGGAGGAGGACCACCAGTTTGATCGCAGCAGCTTAGTAAGTAAACCATTAATGGCATCCGCAGGAATGGGATACGCGTGGAGGTTTAATTCCCACAACTAGTCATCGAGAAAACTAGTAACCTACGTATTGGATATTAAATCTCTACTTTTAAATTAAATAGGCGTCTCGGCTTCTGTATGATTCTTGGGACGAAAATTCATCCAAAAATTCTGTCGGTTCAAATAAAAATTAAATGATGTGGCGCTTTACCGATCCAGATTTTGCCATACTTTCAATTTTTGGAATAAAATTTAGCGGCAGTTTTTCATTTCACCAATTGGAACAGAGGCCAGAAATAGAGGTTTTTTACACCAGCAATGGTAGGTTTGATGAGAGATTATTAATGTAAAAACAGGAAAAATATGGAGGACAATCCAAATCCTTACTCTTCTTATTTTAAACAAAATATACTGGTTCGTAATTCAATATCTCATCCGACAGAGAAAGCAATGTACCCAAGGTGATATCCTTATCGCTCCAAGTAGAAAGCGGGGTTCCACTGAAAAATCTAAGCCCGTCTTTACGTATGGCAGGGGAATTCATTTGAGGATTTTACCAGCTGATTGGTAGGTTTTTTGACAGTACTTATTCTAACATCCTAGTATCATGCATATTGATGCGTTTTCACTCCTACGGATGACTCGCCATTAGATCTCTCCTGAATTCCTTCCATCGTCTTCCTCTTCTTATTTCGTCCAGAATTCCTACCTTTTCCCTGCCTCTTCCTCTCTTCCCAGCGTTCTTCCCTCTATTACTCTTTTCAGCATTCCCTCTCTTTTCAAAACATTCTCCATCCATCTTTTCTGTCTCCTCCGAACCTCCGCCACCAGCCTCCTCTCCAACCATATCCAATACCTCCTCCTTTGTCCTTCTCGCCACCCAGTCCACATTATCTATCCACCTCCTCACCCACACCTTAAAGACCTCAAGTGAACGTATACCCTCTCTTCGCAATGGCTAAGTCTCCGACACATACAGCACCGCGCTCCATGTTAGATTCCTTGATTTTAAGAAGGAATTCGACAAGGTTCCTCATTAAAAACTCATTTATAAATTGTATTCATGCAGATTTAATAAAAATGTAGTGAACTGGATTAGGGACTTACTCAGTGATCGAAAACAAAAAGAGGTTATTGACGGTTTTAACCCTAAAGTCACATCCTGTGTTCCTCAGGGAAGCGTGGTTGGCCCTCTTTTATTTATTATTTACATTAATAAAACTTCTCGAATTAGCAGTAAATTAAGATTATTTGAATACGGTACAGTAATCTACCGTAAAATAAGCGAAGACGCGAACTTAAAAGTTCTATCATCTGACCTAAACAACGTTCATTTGTGATGCCAGGAGTGGGGTTTAGAACTAAAAATTAGTAAATGCACCACAGCTGACTTCCTTAGAAAGTCATCACACAAAAGCCATACCTACACCGTGGGTATATTAAATATAAAATCTTCAAATACAGAAAAATATTTTGGAATTCCCTTAACTTCAGATATATCGTGGGGAAAATCCATAAAAACATATGCGGCATAGCATTAAAGAAACTAGTTTTTGTTAAGCGTATAATAGGAAGGTCCTCGGTTGAAAAAGTAAAAGTGAGATGCTACTTCGCTCTGGTTAGGCCACACCTCGAATACGTCGCGAGCATTTGGGACCCTGGTCATAAAGATTTAACCAAAAAATTAACATTAAGAATTAATACAAAGGACACCAGCACTTTTCGTTGAAAACTGCTACGAACGAACATATAGTGTTACACAACTGTTAGAGGGATTAAGGTGGGAGTCCCTAGAGACTCGCAGGCTGCACGCTAAACTTAGGCTGCTTGAGATATTCAGAACAGGTGTGTTTCAGAGCGATGCAGAGAATATAATCATGACGCCTCACTACATCTCTAGGTCTGACAGAAGCGATTAAAATAAGAAAAATATATTGCCGAACAGATAGGTACAAAAACTCGTTCTTTTCGCGCACAATAGGTGACCACAATAAAAACTGAGCTCCACTTAATACACTCCCATAATACACGTCGCCATTTCTCCTTCCAAAACCTTATCCCTTACACCTTTACACGGTTGGTGACCTATCACCCCCTGCCACACGCCCATGCATCGGCTCGCAGGGTAGTACGTAGATATAGATGTTAACATCTACATACTAACATATATCTAGATAACAATCTAGATAAACTATTTTAAAAATTCTTCACATTTGTTACATCTAATTAAATCTACTCATCTATTAAATACACTCCCATAGTACATGTCACCATGTCACCTCCAAACGTTTTACATCTTTACACGACTGGTGACCTACCACTCCTTGCCACATCCCCATGCGACGGCTCGCGGGGTAGTATGTAAATGTAGATGTAGATTAGAGTTTTCATCTGCCTTTTCTTTACGTCTCTTCTCAGACCCCTCAGTAACTCCCTCCTCTTCGAAAATGCCTCCTTAGCCAAAATATTGTGTCCCTGAAGGTTGAATCCTCTGTTTTCCGGAATTTTCGACACGCTGGTTCATCTTGGGGACTATAATATTGTATCACTTGGACCTGATGCAGCCTGCAGGATAGCCGACGAAATATTGAGACCCAAGATGAACCAATGTAGTGGAAACCCTGGAAAACGGAGTAGTTAACCTTCAATCAAACCCCGTGGAAGCCTGAATAATAATATTGTGTCCCTACCACTTAACCCATTCTGGTCCAAAATACTACCAGATACGTAAACTGCTCAACTTGTTCTATTTTGTGCCCTCCCACCCTTATTTTAAGCCCAACCTTCTTGCTTCTGGAAATCTCATCACCTTCGCCTTCTTATGGTTTACCTTCATCCCATACGTCTCACACTGCACCTCTAACGCGTTCATCATTGACTGCAAACCCTTGACTAACTGGAAAACCAATACTTGATCATCTACAAATCTCACTGCTTTTATCAGATTCATTCCTACTTTTATTCCTACCTCTATCTTTCCTCTCGCCTCCCTTACCATTTCTGCTGAATACAAGACAAGAAAATCATGCAGTAATTACCTCTGCTTCATCCTGCACGAAAACTTGAGTACGTGCGGAGGAATCACCACGAGGAGAAACTAGCCTAGACCGGGATTCGAAACGTGGACCTTAGGCAAAAATTGAGTAATCAACATTGTCGACAAAACATGAGTAATCGCAATGACTGCTATCCCTAAACGACCGATTTCGTCCCATACCTATTACCATACAATTACCAAAGAAAAGTTGCGTTAGAAGCCTTTTCGAAAATCTAGCCTTGTGGTAATCGACATGTGTTTCGAAATTATTCGATTATACGTGTATAAATATTCCCATAAACAAGAAATTTTACGATCCATATTATCAAAATGGTTGCTAACGAATATCAAGCCATTATGTCGAGTAAATAACACGGAATTACGTACAAAATTTCGAATTCCTCGCTGCAAACCCAAGTCATAACAATGCTTTAATTAAGACGTCAATTTGAAAATAAAATTCTTGTCACAATTGCATAGTTACTCGCATGGTTATTTCCTTCATATAAACAGATGCATTGAAGTAAAGAGTGGTCCAAGAGTTATTTTTCGGCTTAGTTGAAAAGCTATGAACGTGGGAGCTCAAACGAGTCGTGATTACCGCTCCAGCCACTTGATTGACCGATAAGGGTGAGTCCCGCACACATTGGGAAGGTATATTATTCCACGCGACCATATCTACATGCTACTCATGCCAACTGAGCCTGAGGAAGCCTCTAGGATAGCCGGTTTCCCTAACTATGAAACGACGCGGCGGGAAACTCGGAAACCGGAAGAGCATGGTGCTACGAATGCATGTATTCAATTTAATTCATTTATTATCGTGGGCTTTTCTGGCCCATGAGATATTTTGCATGGTTATAACAAGAGTAAGAAAAGGATAAAAATAAATAAAAAAGAAGAAATGAAGAAATAATTACAAAAAAATAACATACGTTTCAATCCCATTAAATGTTAATTCTCCGGTTTTATTTTTACAATGTATATACATATCAGGAATTTTGAAAGCATCCTTGTTCGGTACACGTAATTACATTCGTAACCATAATAGAGATCACAGTTCGAAAATGTATCAAAGAACAAAATTAAATATATACATTCTTTCCCACTTCACGTAAGTTAATAGAGCAGCATTATCAGTTATGCAGGGAACTGCCATGCGTTATTTAGAAGTAACTTGTACACTTTCTGATTTGAACACTCGTATAGATTGTGAGTTTATTGTTTCTAATGGTAATGAGTTCCATATTTTAGCAGTTGTCACTATAAAAGATTTATTGAGGTGAGGAGTTCTGTGCCGGGGTATTTGTAGTACCTTACAGAAAATCAACCCTCCGACTAACCCCCGTGAAAATATATACTACAATCTACTTAGATTTGATAATAAACGATCGATTCATATCAGTTTATTACCTCCTGAAGATGGGATTAAAATGCTGATTTCGTCAAATCACGGCAAAAAGCAAACGTCACATGGAAATACATTATACTGCTCCAAGCGATACTGTTCCGTGACGTCATGCCCCGTGTTCTCCATGACGTAGGGTTTCCAAACCGCCGAGCGCGAGTTATTTTTATGAAGAAATAGTTTTTTAACACAAGATTGTTTTCCCGTAAAATTAGTTTTATGTAAGGTAAATAATACTTACTTTAAAAAAAAATATGTATTTTAAAAATACTGAATATTCCCCACTTTTAGGTTTAAAAATATTTTGGAATGCTTCAAAAGGGGAAGACAAACTATGTGACTCTCGGTGCGAGTCTAATAATGTACATACATACATCTCCAATAACGAAATATGGTGCATGCCACCTCCGTGGTGCGTGGCACGGGGTGATTTCATGCAAGGCATGTAAACGTCGATTGTAATCACCCATGCATCTCTCTCGTCCACTTCCTCGAGGGACAAGAGTCGGGGAGAAATTTGCAGTTGCCTGAGGTCCCTTCATCTCCTCACGAAGAAGCGAAGCCTCTTTACCTTCCAAGCAACGTTTCATAAGCCCTCCTCAACTTGAGTGGCATGCATTTGTACTCCAACTGATTATATCAATTACTTTCACTTAATGGAAATAGTAATGTGTTGTTGTCAGCTTGTGAGTCTCCCGTTTAGTTCCCAGTGTAAGCGAGGAACTTAAGAGGCGCTGAAGAAGTTTTAAGGTGATTGAAGCGCAAATTGTGAGTCATTGAGAGAATATTTAATAAATTTTCAAGTACCTAAGTCAAAAAAAGATTTCCGGGACCACACTTCACTCAAGGACATCAATTTATCCGTTGGAATCAACCGTATATGGTGTAACAAATTGTGCAAGAGTTATATTTCAAATTTTCATCCAAATTAAAGCACTGTTTTGACTTCAGTTAACGCCGCGGAATCCGAAATTTAAGCGAAAACCGTTTGTTAATACGTGCTTTTGTTAGTCATGATAACTTCATGTTTGGTAGAAACATAATGAAAAGTAAAGAAAACTTTGTAATTCCACATAAATATTTAATGTACGACCTAGGTTTCGACGTGGCACGTCATCATCTGGTACAATTGCATAGAAGGTGGAGAATAAATAGTCCCACACAAAATGATTTCAAAAACAAAATTCCCAAAAACACAACGGTCTGAGGTGTGGGTTAAGGGGTGGAATTCCCAGGGGCGGAGTTTGGCCAAGGAGGTGGGGAATGGGTTTAAGAGCATAGGCTCCTTGACTCTTGGCATAAGCTCAGACTCTAGGCATAGGCTCAGACTCTAGAGCATAAGCTCCTTGACTCTATGCTCTTAAACCCATTCCCCACCACCTTGGCCAAACTCCGCCCCTGGGAATTCCACCCCTTATCACACACCTCAGACCGTTGTGTTTTTGGGAATTTTGTTTTTGAAATCATTTTGTGTGTGACTATTTATTCTCCACCTTCTATGCACTTGTACCAGATGATGACGTGCCACGTCGAAACCTAGGTCGTACATTAAATATTTATGTAGAATTACAAAGTTTTCTTTACTTTTCATTATGTTAAGTCGATTCCATGAAGTCACGCCCGAGACAACGAATTTAATAGAAACCATTATAATAATATAAAACGGATATTTTCGCGATTAGGGGACAATGTGGAAAGTCAAAAAACATTTACGGGACCTTATTTCAGTGAAGGACATAAATTAATCCGTTGGAATCAATCGTATATATTGTAACAAATTGTGCAAGAATTATATTTTAAAATTTTCGTCCCAATTAAAGCACTGTTATGACATAAGTTAACGCTGCTGAATCCAAAATTTAGCGAAAATCGTTTGTTAATACGTGTTTTTTCTTGGTCATGATACCTTTATATATAATCTACATCTACATAATACTCTGCGAGCCGCCGCATGGTCGTGTGGCAGGGGGTGTTAGGTCACCAGCCGTGTAAAGATATTAGTTTTGGGAGATGAAATGGTGACATGTATTATAGGACTGTATTTAGTGGAGCTCCATTTTCATTGTGGTCGCTTATTGTGCATGGAAAGAGCGAGTTCGACATCTGTTCGGCAGTGTATTTCTCTTATTTTATCGTATTTGTCAGACCTAGAGATGTAGTGAGGAAATATGATAATATTCTCTGTGTCGATCTGAAAAATATCGGTACTGAATTTCTCAAGCAACATAAGCTTAGCGTGTAGCCTCCAAGTCTCTAGTGGTTCCCACCTTAATAACAAACCATTATAATAATATAAAATGCATGTTTTCACGTTTAGGGGAAAATCTGTATGGCTCTAATCGAAGTTTTTTCGAAATACGAGGGTTGCCCAAAAATTTATGCCCCATATTTTTTTAACTCCCTAAACTGAAATCAGTTTATTGAGACATAGAGAGAAGTATCTCCATTGGTCGCAAAGCCTTATCAGGTTATCATAACGCCACCATGTCTCACATTTGAGTTCTCATACCAATTCTGTAGACTCTGCAGAGGACAGACTGCAATATTAGGCTCGTAAATAACAGTTAGGCATAAACCAATGACGTGAAGGAATGTTAATTCCAGTAGCAATATACGACACACAAACTATACTCCTCCGTTTCATTCTGAGTCATTATAAGGTAGTTTGAGCGAAAAATCATCTTACCTTGAAATCAATGAATTTGGTCTCATTTTAAAGAAAAATATATCACCCTTCCATTGACATAAAAAATTCAACCCCTTATCTCATTACTTTCCGAGATATTTACCAGAAAATACCAGCCCTCTTACATAGGAAATAGTACGTGAATACACTCCAGAGAGACTTTATTTAACTAATGAGGCATTTCCTACACTTAGATCTCGTCAAAAAATTAACCGTGTGCAGTGTGTGTTTTCTCATCTATTTTAGAAAATTATTCATATTTTCACCACAAAAAATTCTTTGGGATCACAATAATCCTTCCGTTTTGATGAAGTTTCAAACGTGCCGCGCGAAAAAAATGAGTCAGTTAAAGACTTATTTAGATATTTTTATTTGATTTCTTAGAATTTCTGTCATGTAAAACTATGTATTGCACCATTAATAATGCAATATTTAATTCGTGTGTCTTACAGTTTGTGAAATGAAAACGTACGTATCGAATATGGTTTCTATAATGATTAGAGAGCTATCTCGCTCGTACTGCCCTAGCAGCGGATTCGGACATTTTATGTTCTTCAATCGCATGGGGACAGGCGCTTGCCGGGACACAGTACCATGCCTTCCCCTTTCTCCACCCCCTACTCAGCGCCCCCGTTTCACGGCCGGTCTCACTCGGATCGAACCCAAATTGCTTTCGCGAATGCAACTCTCCGCTTCGCCCGCCTCCACCGCCGCCGCTCCCACGACCGCCCAATCCCACCGCCGCCGAGACGACCGCGGGGGCGCAATGGGGGGAAGCCGCCGCGACGCGCGCAGGTCCCCGGCTTCCCAACATCCCCCACCCGCGTCCTTCCCGAGGAGAAAGAGACTCGCTGGCGTCGCCATCGCATCCGAACCCTCTCCCCCAGCACGACCAAAATCAGACAAACACCCATCCCCACGATCGAATTAAGGTAGTCCGAGCGAGATAGTTCCCTAGTCATAATAGTGACCATATTCGAACTATACATTTTAATTTCACTAGCTGTAGGACGCGTGAATAAAATATTGGATTATTAATGTGCTATAATATAGCTTTATATGACAGAAATGGTAAATAATTACGTGAAAATAACTAAAAAAGTCTTTAACAAATACTCATTTTTTCGCGCGGTGCGTTTGAAACTCCTTCAAAACAGAAGGTTTTGTGTGATCCCGAAGAATATACTGCGAAGAAAGTAAGATTAATTTTTAAAAATAGTCGATAAATATACAAAATGCTCAGTCAATTTTTTAACGAGATCTAGGTGTTAGAAATTCCTCATTTTGTAAATAATGTCTCTCTGGAGTGCATACACGTACCATTTCCCATGTAAAAGGGCCAGAATTTAATTGAAATTATCTCCGAAAGTAATGCGGTAAGGGGTTAAATTTTTGGTGTCATTAGAAGGGTGAGATATTTTTATTTAAAATGAGATCAAATTCATTGATTTCCAGGGTAAATGATATTTCGCTCAAACTACCTTAAATCGTCCGCGGAGTAACTACACTGCAAGCTGACTGGAGTACCTTAGGCTGGAGGGTGATTAGGCGCCAAACGCGCGCTATTTACCAAAACCACCGTCATACTTGATGTCTACTTGACTAAATATACACCTAAGGGATTTTCATGATTAACAATAGCAGCAATGCAATATTTTCACATTAAACCCTCTTGGTGCGACGGGCCGATATATCGGATTTTGAATTTCGGACGAAAAGAGCAGCGGGTCGATATATCGGCTCGTATGTAATTGTATGCATGGATAATTTTAAATATTGTGATCAACTGAATGACATGCGTTGAATTCTTCCTTTTTCCTCAACCCTAGAGAGAGGGAGGAGCGATCCAGTTGAACTTGAGACAGTACGAGTGACGGTTGTAGTTAACAAGCAATTAAAAAAATCGGATCCAAAAAAAGAGGATAGTGTGTATTTGGCCGAAAACCACGATAGTAGTTAAGGGTTAACCATCTCATCCCTCAGTAAAAAAAACAGATGAAAGATGCTGTTCAACTTTATATGAGTGAAATAATTACATGTGTTTTTCAGATTATGCAATTGAAAATAATTATCATTAACGATTTCGATCTCTATCAAGTAAAAAAAAGTAAGCTGCAAACGGATTTCTAACACAATAACCTCGTAACTTTTTTCCTAAAGGAAAGCTTTTTGCATTTAATTACCCTTTATATTTCTCGCTAGTACCGCTGCGTTGGCGTAAGGTAACACCAAGAGAGTTATGGTAGTTTGATACGAAATATCGAGTGTTCAAAATGACTATCGTAGTTTTAAGGCTTTGTAGTATTTACACCATTTCACTTGTAACTATAAATTATACATTATCTTAATGCGCTACAACAATGGCTCTTTCCTCAACTGGAAAATGATGAACTAGAGAACTTCATTTGTTAACAAGATGGTGCACCGTCTCACTGGCATAACTCAGTACGCGATTGGTTAAACGACGGTTGTACCCAACCGCTGGATTGGCCGCCAGGGGCCGGAGGACAGGGCTTTTTTTGCATGGCCTCCACGTTCACTCGGTCTGACGCGATTGGTTTTTTATCTTTGGGGATTCATAAAGTATCATGTGTATGTGCCCCCGCTACCAGCTGACCTTCCCGGCTTAAGAAATAGGACTGACTCAGTCGTTGCATTAATTACTCCAGACACATTGATCAAGGTATTGGAAGAACTCACCTATCGACTGGTTGTTGGCCATGTGACGAATGGTGTATACATTGAACATTTGTAGATAAAACAAAAAAGGTTTGAGTTGCTCATTCATTTGATGTATCATTTATAATTGTAAGTCAAATAATATTTATACCACAAAGTTTTAAAACCACGATATTCATTTTGAAGCACCCGGTATCATTTCACCTATAAATCCATGAATTTGATTTAATTTCAAAGAAAAATATCTCACCCTTCCAAAGATATCAAAACCTCAGCCCCTGACCAAACTACTTTCCGAGATTTTGGACAAATAATACTATCCCTTTTACAATGGAAATTGTACGGGTATGCTCTCCAGATAGACCTCATTTAAAAGAATGAGGCATTTCTAACACCTAGATCTCGTAAAAAAAAGTTAACAGAGTTTAGTTTGTAAGTTTTATCGACTATTTTTTAAAAATAATTCATTTTGTCACCGCAGTAATCTTTTCAAGAAAAACAGCAAAAAAACCTTCCGTTGTAAGGCAGTTTTGAACATACCGCGTGATAAAAATGAGTCAAATCAAAGACTTATGTGGATAATTTAATTTAATCACTTTGAATTTCAGTAATTTAAAAGTACATTATTGCAACATTGATAATGTTATTTTCAATTCATGCTTCCTACAGCTGCTTTAATTAAAACGTATTATTCGAATATGGTCTCCGTTATGACTAGGGAAATATCTCGCTTAAACTACCTTGATGTATGTACATATTGACCAAGTTTCCAAAAACTTCAATAATGGCACTAAATTGAATTTTGAGGATACCAAGATCAGCCACGGAATTACCCTCACGAAGTCATCCACATATCCCCAAAAGTTCGATATTCCACTGAGGGAAAATATCATTCACCATGACGGGGACTCGAACCTGGATCCTTCAATTTCTGCCACTTAATTTAGGCGGATAAGCTAGCTTATCAGATTTAAATACTGGCGCGATATTAAAGTATCCACGTTTGTCTCCCGGTCAAGTTGAATGAGTTTATTCCTCTGAGGAATATCGCACTTGATGTTGATCGCACTAGTGTTGGAACCTAGGTTGGTCATCAAATGACGGGTGAAATTCCTACACAGTCATTTATGCTCATCATGAACGTTAGACATGTTCAAAAAGTGAAGCCATAAGTTATTTCTTACGCCCAAAGGGACGAAATTTACCATAAAAATACCTGGACTCGATCCAAATTCGAGCCTACATCTATCAATAGCTTTTCAGTTATGTAAATCAGTTACACCGCCAATCCTCCGTTACACATACTTTTGCGATCAATAATTTGACAATCAAGGGAGGGAATTAGCATTCTACCTGAATTATAACTACAATAATACTAATGATGGATACACACCGCGATCATGCATCACAGGGGCCATTTTCCAGAGTCCATCCAAGCTACGTGAAAAAATTACCGCGAAATTATAGACATATAACATATACAATTAACCAGGACCCCATGCAGAAATGGAAAGTTGAGCGAAGAGTAAAAAAAATAAACCACATATAATTAAAAAAATAAGAATACCACATATGGATGACATAATTGGCGGAATCGATCAAACAAGCAATTGAGTTTCCTAAGTGTACACACTTGAAAAAAATTATATTTTAAACGCGTCTGTGTAAAAACCTCTCCCTCTTTCTTATGAAGGGGATTGAAGCCACAATAGCAGTGTGGGGTTATGATTTTCTCGTCACACATATTCCTGGTTCTCTTTTGCGTGGGTACATCCTCCTGGAACGACCCGTTTCAAAGGCGTTCCAGTCGACTTGATCAGATCCGAAGTACTCGATGCCACTTTTGGTCACGTTATTGATTTTACTCATACTGATTTTGGATTCTGTTAGCGCGGTTTCCGCTAGCAACCGTGGAAAATACGTTTCCAACCGTAGAAAAGCATGTAGCATATATCGAAGTCTTTTTGGATCATTTTCACAGCCTCTTCGTCCTGGAATTGGACGGAAGTATTCTCGGGAAATAGCGTTTCTTCGTTCCGCGGAAGTAGCTTGTTATTCACGTCTTCGACAGTGTAGAGCTGTCTTCTGACTATGGATTCTATGTTAGAGAGAGTTTATGAAAGCAAAAATTCATCATCTCAATGAATCCGATATGCTATCCAATCCAAACGATTACGGTTACGTCTGAATTGGATAGAACATGGGAAACTGGGAAACGATTACATATCTCTATAAAATGTGCGATAATTCACGCTACGCCTGTCTCGAAAGGGTTCATCGACAACTCTGGTCAATGAACTCCACTTATCCTACTAATATTTAAAAATATTTGAATATAAGTCTTTGGCGATATAAAAAATTACATCACTTATTATGTTTAACAGAGATCTAAATTATTCATTTATTT
This sequence comes from Ceriagrion tenellum, assembly GCA_963169105.1. Classification (NCBI taxonomy): domain Eukaryota; kingdom Metazoa; phylum Arthropoda; class Insecta; order Odonata; family Coenagrionidae; genus Ceriagrion; species Ceriagrion tenellum. The sequence goes on along the minus strand of OY720638.1, from coordinate 81,751,228 downwards.
CATTTTTTTGTGGTCACCCAAAACATTTTCCACGTCTCTCCAAATGAGTTGCCTTTCACGTACCACTCGGTATCTATTGTGCTCCATCACGAGGCGTTTCCCCCCGAGGGTGGAGCCGCATTCACCACAGCTGGCTTTTAGTTTGTCCTTTGTCAACAGGTACGAATGCATTAGAGCATCACGCGGCGTCAGTTATAGGACTGAAACTAAACACTATTGAAGCATAGGAAGACATGAAGTTCATTTATCCCATGCTTAATGAATCCAGTCAAAAACATTGCCATACTCAGTTAACATATACAATTAACCAGGACCCCATGCAGAAATAGAAAATTGAGCGAAGAGTACATAAAAATAAACCATAAAAATACCATTTTAGAGGGATTAAGATGGGAGCCCCTAACATTATATGTACTTCCATACCAGCTGAACGATGATTCTTCAAGGCTGGAGCTACGGCCAATGAAAAAAGAAGCCGACTGGCCACAAATATGCTGTCAAAAATATTATCTGAGAATTCTTGGATTGGGGAGAAGTATATAATAACGTTGAGTATATAAAAGAACAAGGATAAATAACATTATTTTAAATCGTATTAATAACAAAAGAAAAATTACGTGAATTAACTTTGTAAAAATATCACTGCTCCTTATTGTTTTACAAGTAAAAACCTTGCATACGTTCCCTAAACTGTAATGATAGTGAAATAATCAAAGAGCAATTAACGAATAATAGATAATTCTCCACCAATTGATCGAGTGACTGGTGGCATGTTTTCGATTGATCAACTGATTGATCAATCGATAGATATAATTTTTTGCCATCCCTAATCACGCCTTATTTCCAATCTGGTCATGGCGACTTTCTCAGCACACTTACACCGGGCAGGGGAGATCCACGCCAAGTTTACGCGCATAAATATACGTAATTTGCAATTGTTTGAGTTGGACCACTAATCTCTCCGTTCATTCAGGGCTACATTTCACAATGCAACCATGGTAACATATGATGGCGCACACTGGGGAAGGAGCTTTCAATAACGTTGAGTATTTTTTTGAAACCTTGGAATTTCTTAGAATCTTTATCTTAGAATTAACTTAACTTATGATATACCGTGGGGAACACACATAAAAAACATATGCGACACGGTGTTAAAGAAACTAGGTTTTGTCAAGTGTAAAATAGATAGGTCCTCGAATGAAAAAGTCAAAAAAGAGATGCTACTTGGCTCTGGTTAGACCACACCTTGAATATGCCGCGAGAATTTGGGACCCTGTTCATAAAGATTTAACCAAAAAAATTAACAAAATATAAAAAAAGCAACAGTAGAGCAGCACTTTAAGGTGGGAGCCCCTAGATACTCGGAGGCTACTCGTTACGCATAGCTTGCTTGAGAAATTCAGAACTGGTGCGTTTCAGAGCAACACAGAGAATATTATCATGACGCTTCACTAAATGTCTAGGCCTGACAGAAGCGATAATAAAAGAGAGATACATTGCCAAATAGATTGGCACAAAAAACTGTCCTTTCCACGCATATTAAGCGATCACAATAAAAACTGAGCTTCACTAAATACACTCCCATTGTACATGTCACCATTTCACCTCCCAAAACCTTATCCTTTACATCTTTACACAGCTGGTGCCTTACACCCACTGCCATACGGTCATGCGGCGGCTTCCAGGGTAGAATGTAGATGTAGCCGTCGAGCCTGTTTCCTTAAGGGATTCTTTAGCCGCCAAGTCTACTTTCAATAAAATTCTTACTATGTTTCCACTTATCTGATAAATGACCAGGGCTCCAGTACAACGAGATTTTCACTCTCAGTCGACGTATTGGACGCACATATGTTTTGAAAAAAGAGATTTTGGGAGAAAGGTTGGAATATAGAGTGATGCCGATATCAATTCAGACGAGGATTGAGGATTTCTGGCGCTCATAACCCCGTAGAGCTAGTCCAATGGCGTCGAGTTCTGCGTGAAAAGCGAACACATTAGGTTCAGCCATTGAGATACATGGAGAGGGAACTTTTTATACTGGCCAATGCTGGAAGCTGAAGATAGTCCGCCATTTTCGTTGAACTTAACCTTCTTATAGCGCTTGCGGGCTAACGCAATAATCTTGCAATTTTACAATGTTTTCCATCGATAAGTCACTAGATATTAGCATGCACTTAATTCTTTCATATGCATCCTCCGTAGATTGTTTATTTATTAAAATGATGATAATCCGTATTTTAGGTGAAAACTATGTTCAAACTGAGTAGAACCCATACCAACAAGTAGCGTATATATGTTTATACGGCTACTTGCCATACATTTTAAAAGGGTAATTGACGTTCTTGCTTGAATGGAAGCAGTGTGGTGGACGGAAAGGAAGGCAATCGAAGAAGTGCTTGGTGAGGAGAGAAAACTTGTGGAGGAGATGAAGAGGAGGCAGGGTAGGTGGTTGGACGAAGTGGTGAGGAGCGGAGGGATGCTGAGGGCCGTGATTGAGGAGAGGATGTCGGGTAGCTTGGGGAGGGGTTGAGGAAGGGAACGGGGCTCCATGGAGAAGATGAGGAGAGGTAGGACCATTGAGGGAGAGATGGACGTTCCAACTTATCCCTTACATGACCAGGGTTCCACGAGAAGGGGATTTAACTCTCTTAGTGGACGTAATGGACGCATAAATCTATCACAAAAAGAGTTATTGGCAGGCTAGAAAAGCTAGAAAATATAGTGAGATGCCGATGTCAATGCAAACGAGGAATGAGGATTTCTTGCGCTCAAAACCGCGTAGAGCTAGTCCTATAACATAAAAATCTGCGTGAAAGCGAGCAAATTAGGTTCAGCCATTGAGATATATGGCGAGGGCACTAGCAATACTGGCCAATGCTGGAAACTGAAGCGTCTCCATCTTCGTTAACCATCATTTTCTTATTGCGCTTGCGGGATAACACTCAAATTTTGTAATTTTACGATGTATTCCATCGATACCTTATGATAAATCAGCTTATACTCACTTCTTAGTATGCATTTTCCCTACATACTTTGTTTATTTATTCCAATTAATAAAATGAGCACTCCCGATGAAGACAATAGTCTAATAGAGTAGAAACCATGGCAATAACCCGAAAATATATGGTTCAAGAGTTGGTTGCCTTTAATTTGAAACAGAAGGTGAATATTCTTTCTTTAACATTCTCTTTTTCGTCCATTCAGTCGTGCTATCTATAGGAAAGTAGGGAAAGAGCAGGGATTAATAATATGGTGGTTATTACCATTGTTAGGCTTCAGTTTGATGACGTGGTGCCATCTCTATATACCTCTATGGGTTCAGCTTATGTTAGTCTAGAGAACTCCCTGGTGGAATGGTACTACAGGAGATCCACAGTATAAATCAGAATTTGAAACGAATTTGATACGCGAGGGTGTAATCTGAGTATATTGCATGGATTCACTTGAATAACTGCTGAAATCCCGAGGAAGTTGTAAAGAACTTAGAAAGGCTGAGAAACTGAAACGTATGTGGGGTGAGGAAGTTTTCTACATCTACATACTATCCAACGAGCCGCCGCATGGGCGTGTGGCAGGTGGTATTAAGACACCAGCCGTGTAAAGATGTAAGGAATAATGTTTAGGGAGGTGAAATGGTGATATGTATTATGGGAGTGTATTAAGTGGAGCTCAGTTTTATTATGGTTGCTTATTGTGCTTGGAAAGAACGAGTTTTTGTACCTGTCTGTTCGGCGATGTATCTCTCTTATTTTATCGCTTCTGTCGGATCTAGAGATGTAGTGAGGCGTCATGATAAATATTCTTTGAGTCGTTCCGACACACACCAGTTCTGAATTTCTCAAGCAAGCGAAGCCTACCGTGCAACCTCCGAGTCTCTATAGGCTCCCACCTTAATCCCTCTAAAAGTTGTGAGACACCATATGTTCGCTCGTAGCAGTTTTTAACGAAGCGTGCAGATTTTCATTGTATTTTATTAACTTTGTTAGTTAAATCTTCATGAGTATGGTTCCAAATGCTCTCGGTGTATTCAAAGTGTGGACTAACCAGAGCGAAGTAGCATCTCTTTCAGACTTTTTCATCCGAAGAACTTCCTATTATAAACTTTACTCAACCTGGTTTCTTTAACCCTTTGATTGCGGCCTGACGTGATAACACGCCATGGTTGTCCACAAATGAAAAAACGACTTCGTTTTCTTCCACTGATTTATTTTTTCGGTAGAACATGTTTCGACACATAGAGGTCATTTTCAAGTAATTTACTTGAAAATGGCCTCTATGTGTCGAAACATGTCGTACCGAAAAAATAAATCAGTGGAAGAAAACGAGGTCATTTTTTCATTTGGGAATATCAACTTCCACATAGTTGAGCCTGATACCCTTGAACACGCCATGGTTGTCTTTAAGCCGGCGCTGATGACGTGATATCTTTTCAAGGGTACTGTGAGTATTCCAGCTTTCACTAGGGAACGTGATATCACATCATGTCGCACTCAAAGGGTTAATGCTGTGCCGCATTATGTTTTGTATGTGTGCTCCTCACACCCTCAGTAGTGTACACATCAAGTAAAAAAACCGCGATCTCCAGAAATTGATAAAACGTATACCAATAACTTTCATAGATCTCATTTTGCGATGAGAATCCAGCCAAAGTCGAGAGTTATATGATTAAAACATGAATGGGTGTAAATCTATAAATGTTTTCTATATTATGGACCGCTGATAGTGTTCTCAAGATACTCTCGTTCGAGAGGAGTATATTACAGACAAATAATCAAGCCACGAATTTAGAGAGCCCTGAGCATCAAACGTTATGTGGTGCGATTTGTGCCCCATGTCGAATAACTCACACATGTTTAAATAATAAAAAAATTCAAGCACATGTCCCTCAAGACGAGTACGTACTTCGGTCTGTTCAATTAGTGATCAAATGTCATTTCTAATGCAGAGTTCACACGATATATTTACCCGCGCGGAGAGATGCATGAATACATTCACCGTTAAAATTGCACTATGTAAATATCCAAAATTGCGCAAATGCATGAGTGCGTGGCCATAAAATAGCCCCTGCTCTAATTTGGAGCATAGTTTCTCGCATCTGTTCAGCCACGTACTATCGCGGGTACATGCATCGTGCAAACACGCCCTACAAATGGATATAATCATCGAATGGAAGATTCCTTCCATTGAGTAAAAGATTAGGTAGAGGGTGGTATTTCTGCATTCAGCAAATATGTTCGCATTTTTTTTTGCACAGAGAACAGAAAACCGATATGTTGACATCATTTTGAAAGTTTATTCAGCGTTAATTCTTTTTTAGCGACACTGACAGTATAAATAATTCATTTTGGGGCCTAGTTAGTACTACAACATGATTAGGTCGTAATATATAAGCCGTGGGCAAAACCAGCTTAGAACCATGGCAAGAAAAAATTCTTTGAACCTTAACCCACTTCCGCCCAGAAAAAGCTTTGTTTGCGATTTTTAACTTTTGGTATTTTACTCATATCGTCACCCTAAGGTAGTTTGAGCGAAATATCATTTACCCTGGAAATCAATGAATTTGATCTCATTTTAAATAAAAATATCTCACCCTTCTAATGACACCAAAAATTTAACCCCTTACCGCATTACTTTCGGAGATAATTTCAATTAAATTCTGGCCCTTTTACATGGGAAATGGTACGTGTATGCACTCCAGAGAGACATTATTTACAAAATGAGGAATTTCTAACACCTAGATCTCGTTAAAAAATCGACTGAGCATTTTGTATATTTATCGACTATTTTTAAAAATTAATCTTACTTTCTTCGCAGTATATTCTTCGGGATCAAACAAATCCTTCCGTTTTGAAGGAGTTTCAAACGCACCGCGCGAAAAAATGAGTATTTGTTAAAGACTTTTTTAGATATTTTCATGTAATTACTTACCATTTCTGTCATATAAAGCTATATTATAGCACATTAATAATCCAATATTTTATTCACGCGTCCTACAGCTAGTGAAATTAAAATGTATAGTTCGAATATGGTCACTATTATGACTAGGGAACTATCTCGCTCGGACTACCTTAATTCGATCGTGGGGATGGGTGTTTGTCTGATTTTGGTCGTGCTGGGGGAGAGGGTTCGGATGCGATGGCGACGCCAGCGAGTCTCTTTCTCCTCTCGGGAAGGACGCGGGTGGGGGATGTTGGGAAGCCGGGGACCTGCGCGCGTCGCGGCGGCGCCCCCCCATTGCGCCCCCGCGGGCGTCTCGGCAGCGGTGGGATTGGGCGGCCGTGGGAGCGGCGGCGGTGGAGGCGGGCGAAGCGGAGAGTTGCATTCGCGAAAGCAATTTGGGTTCGATCCGAGTGAGACCGGCCGTGAAACGGGGGCGCTGAGTAGGGGGTGGAAAGTATATTCTTCGGGATCACAATAAACCTGCCGCTTTGATGGAGTTTCAAACGTACCGCGTGAAAAAAATAAGTCAAGTTAATGACTTATTTTGATATTTTAATTTCATTCCTAACAATTTCTGTCATGTGAAACTATATCATAGCACCACTAATAATGTAATATTTGATTCGTGTGTCTCACAGCTGGTGAAGTAAAAATGAATAATTCGAATATCGTCTCTATTATGATTAGGGAATTATCTCGCTCGCACTACCTTTAGTACTCATGCAAAATATTTTGGTGATTGTGACCGTGAACGACGTATTGTTGACCAGTGTAATGCGATAAGTTTTGGAGTTCCTCCTAGAGAGCGTCATACTCTCGCGTATCAGGCTGTAGCCATATGGCTACAGTGGGCGGAAATGTGCACCCGTTCAGTACACTGAAAAAAGTGCCTCAATGGTATTTCCTTCGACGTTTTCACTCGGTCACATTATCATGGAGACCAAACTATTTTAAAACTTTTCTTTTTTTCTTTCCTTGCAGGTGGCGAGGCGGTCGACATGTTTTGCTACCACTGTCCACCTTCGCTGCATTCTTCTGCGAGCACACGCCTACACAGCCTCGACTACCCGTTCACGCCCACCCACCCGTGTGAGTATTCACGGCCGTGACTACTGCTCCGGCGTCACCCGCTCAATGCACTCTGCACCTCAACCCACCACTGCCTCCCTAGAAAGCCCCACTGCAACCGCATAATCAGCATTTTTTATCTTCGAAGAAAAAATACTCAAAGCACAATAAATTTAATCTAAATATCCAGATTAGAGAGGTATGGACAATGCAACTAAAACAGAACTATCCCATAATTGAGGATAAATATGAATAAGTATGTTTCAACGGAAAAAAACTATTGCCAAGTATTTACGCAAGTTTGAGCCCCGTGATACAATCCTTTGTGATTATTCATATTCTTAGTAATACAAAGTTTTAATGTCACATATATTCCCCAATTACCTCAGCTGTCGAGGAAAAACGTTTCCCATACTTTTCTAACCTAGAGATTTTATTTGAGACACCTTGTACGGCATAAACCTTAGAAATCGCTAGTAATTGTGGAACTCGTAGCTTGATGTGTAAGCACGGACTTCGATGGCAGTCTGTATCGGTAGTGGTAGTAACTGACTGAGTAAAATATAGTGGTTTCCATTATTAATGACATAACAAATTATTTCATACTGTCCACCTTATCACAACGTACCCAATTTCTTAACATTATGACAACTTACCTAATTAAAACTTAATTTATGTACCTAATGAGGACTTTGTGACGATACGGACACGATATGTGTCCAGTAGTAATTAAGTGGAAATTACGAAATCATTATTTTGCCATTTAAGGTGCTGTTCCACAACATCTCACCTGATGGAAGAGGCTTCTAGCTTCACCCAGAGGAATTTATAGCTTCTATTTTGCCTGCGAGTAGCACTTTGATTCCGCGATAAACTTCCATGCCCCATGCAAAATCTTCATCATATAATTTCGAGTGGGGATAATAAATGTTTAAAATAAATACATGGGCTGGAGGTGGATTCATTGTGACTCTTTGGATTATATAAAATGTTTTTAACGTTCTTAAATTTTGGCTCAGAAGAACAGGAGAGATTTTTATTTCGCTTTCTTTACCATCACCAAACAATATTCGTAGCCCATATTTAATATTTAATAAGCCTCTTCTAAAAACAAGGCATTGGGAAAATGTAAATGGTGCCATTTCAGTAGAAAAGTCGATATCCCCAAAGTAATTGTCTTGACAGATTGTCTATGAAAATGAGCGATGGGTAAGTATATTTTGTTGACAGTTTTTCAGGCCGAGTAGCCATTCCAAATACTTGTACGGCGACATGAAAGTCGCTAAGCGGGCCTATTACCTTGCAATATTGTTCGGTGTGTTACAATGCTATTTATCAGTTTTTTGTTGTCTTAATTAGAAAATTATTTCCCTTAAAGAGGGAAGTCAGTGTGAGGACTTCCAAGAGCCTCGTAATCAGCAGGTATAAACCCGATTTCATGTAGTTTAGCTCTGCACTTATGTTAAGTGAATAAGTCGCATGCATTGTAGTAAATCAAAATCGGTGTCTTCCACAGTCATATTATTATGATTACAACTGGTTTAGGAGTTACGATATCATCAGGTACACTGAATTAACGTCGATCGGAATACATATAGGTATGTCTGATGGGAGATGGTGTGGGTGGGGTGGGTTGAGGGAGGAAAGCAAGGGATGGGGAGAGGGTGGACTATTGTGGAAAGGGGGATCGGGTTGGTGTGGTGGCTAGAGTACTGGCTAACCATATGGGCGGCCAGGGTTCAAATCCCAGCAGAGGTGTATGTTTTTCAGAGAAAACCCGATCTCTACTTGAGTGTCTGATGGAGGGCACTTCAAGTTCAGTATTCCGTCTGTCGGATGAGACGTTAAACCGTGGTCCCCTTGGCGCTTTTCGTTAAGAGCAGGCTAATGCCGACGCCGGGTTTCTATCCACCCTTCCTCCCTTACCTATCCCCTATGGCGCAAATGACCTTAGCTGTCGGTCGCCTCCTCAAAAATTCCATCCAATCTATTGTGAAAATCCGGTGCGTCATCTTGGGTGGAGGGTGAGGCGACTAAAAGCAACGGGGAGGGATTAAGGAAAGTAATGTCATTTAAAAGATAAACCGAATCTTTTAGCAATCCGTTTGCTCTTTATTCCTGGGATTCCAGATTTTTGCCGATCTTGGTGCAAAACAAAATTACGGATTAAAATATGTACTCATAATAATAAAAACAAAAAAGTACTCATAATAGTAAAACTTTGGAAGACACAAAGTTTGATTTACTACAATGTCGACCTTCTACCAAGTGAAACCTTCAACTTTTGAATCAAGGTAGCAGGCACCTATGGCATCTTAGGGGGTGACCACAAAGCTAATTTAAGTTCAAACAACATTCCGACAATTACCAGAACGATGATCAAGTATTCCGTGCAGTACTTTGTGATATTCCTCAGATTTTCGACATGGCTGCTGCTATGCCTCTAGATTTTTCTTGAAACAGCCCTCCGACAAACTTCATTCTGAATCCGATTTACGGCTCACAGCTATTCCGTGAAGTTGAAGAAAGAACAATCAGAGGGACAATTTCTCCAAATACTGCAATCAATCTTCATAAAACCATGGGATTCTACCTTTTAAATTCTCACCTTCAGTACTCTTCAAGTGATAAATGAAAACCGTCATTCATTCAGCAGTACTTACTAAAAAAAGATACCTCGTCAAAGTCATTGAAGATAAATGGTCAGATTTTGTCGGATCGGATATTTTTGTAAATTTTCCGCTGTCCTTTCATTCTCCACAATGAAGACCCTTGCTTTATTCGGCGAAGTCAAGGGATCCGGGTTCGAGTCCCGGTCACAGTGGATGATGTTTTTCCTCCGTAGAATCATCGCGCTCACGTGCACTTCAAGTGAAGTTGAAGTCGTTTAAGTAATATTGCGACTGTTCAATCAAATCTTGACAGTAAGTTATTCAGGCATCAACTCTTTTTATGTGAAACTTTTCGACTGGGTAGATAACAGAGTTGAGGGGACCTCTGTAATATGTCGAGGCCAAGTACTCAAACATTTCGCGGTTTCATTGCTCTCCTGAAGATACTCCACACCCATCTCGGGGATTCAATCACCTTCCCCATCAACGTCTCGAGCTTATAGTGATTTCACGATTAAACGACTAAAATTTCATAGAAATGAAAAAATAAGGAAAAAAAATTGCCAATAAACACTAAGGAAGTTTTCTCATGAATTTTCTCTTGTCGGAAAGGAGAGCATGTTTGAATTTACTTAAATTCGAGCTGCTCTCAGGAGCTTAGAGTAAATAAATTAGTACTAATGACACAGAAACCTAAATTCAACCTATCCTGGAGTCGTCTTGATGACGAGGTAAATGCAGATTTGCAGATGCCTCCAGGAGAGGAGGAGAAACGTTGTCAGAAAAAAACATGCGGCCGAATCAAGGAAGAAGAAATGGAAACAAATAAAACTTACTTTCTGTGACATTAAAAATAATGATACTCGAACGATATCGTAATGCCTACCAAATTGATTTCAAACACTTACAACACGTGTTTCAACTGTCTAGCGGTCATCATCAGGTAAGACTTTGAATTTGAAGATAAATGGTCAGATTCAGTCTTAATGTCAGTCTCAATGGACAAAATCAGTCTTACCTGATGATGACTGCTAGACAGTTGAAACACGTGTTGTAAGAGTTTGAAATAAGTTTGGTAGACAGTACGATATCGTTTGAGTATCATTGTTCAACATGCTGTTCTACAACGTCTCGCCGGAGAAAGTGGAGTTTAAAAATAATATATTTACTCCATGCTTTTAAGAGCAGCTTACAATTACGTACATTAAAATATTGATTAAGTTGCTATGGTTCTTTACTGGAAACCTTAACTGAATAAATATGAGCCTTTGCCTACACTCATTCATCCCAGCGCTGACTGCGGCTTCACAATCGAAATTTTCTTTTCGATTTTGCTAAGTATAATACAGCAAGCTAAAAATTTCCTTTCATTGTTATAAAAGCATTCAAACTACACATTATGAAATATCTGAGTCAATGCGTGAGTCAACTTTCTCATTTTTTAAGCCTCTGGAGGGAATTTCCATATAATTGCCCATATAAAACGCTTCCCTTCTATTTTTGGGCAAATATCTCAAAATGTGCTGGTAAAAGTGGATGATATTTTGGCATCACAAGACGAGATCTTCTCCGTCATAAAATCCGGACTAGAATGAAGAGGCGATATCCACAATAAGGAGGTAAATGCAGATTTGCATTTTATGCCAAGTTATATCCCGCTGCGAGGACCTTAAGTGACATATTAAATGAAATATGGACGCTTCCGGTGAATGGAGCGCAAACCGTGGAGCATTGAGTGAGCGTCTTTAATGACCTTTTAGGTGAGTAAAAAAATTCTTGGACCACACTTCACTTAAGTACATCTACTCATACGTTGGAAATAACTATATATATTGAAATAAAAATGATAGAGAGATTATATTTTTTTAAACGTCGTCCCTATAAAAGCACTGTTATGACATCTTCATATTTAATGGGAGCCATTACAATTTTATGAAAGGTGCACATTTGCGTCAAGGAGAAAGTCTGTACATAGTCGTCGCATTATTTTGAAATGTGCTTCAAGTGCCATTAAGCTACGAGTAAAAATAGAATTAAATTGCCAAGAATTCAAATCGTAACAAGCAATTTATTTCGTATTTATCTATACATATTACCAAGGAGGACGTGTATGAAAACTTTCACGCAAATCAGTACATAAACAAAAATCGCTCCAACCACCGAACTCGTCGGCAGTTAATCTTAAGCTCCAAAACCTCCGGTGAAAGTTGACATTTTCGAACGGAGAAAGTGATAATGAATTACTATTAACAAGCGTTGGAAGCAAAAAAAATTTAAATTGTGGGCAGAAAACACCTCAGTATCATCCACCACATTTTTTTTTTTTACGCAGCCGATAAGTGTCTTTCATTCCGAATTGTCATCTGAGCATTAGATTTCTTCTCATTTATTACTCTACAGCCCTTTTAGGACTTGGACATCTCCGATAATGTTAGCCCAGTCATTACAATCTCTTGCATGCATTCTTCATCTTCTTATTCTTTTATTTCTCAGATCCTTCTCTCTTTGATTCAAACATCTTTAACAAGGCCTCCCTCTCAAACCTGTACCACCTGGTTGTCCTAGGTATATTTTTTTGGCCATTCTATCTTCAGGCATTCTCTCTACACACCCGAACCATCTTAACCTATTACTCTGGCATTGTTTATTTTACATTTGTTTGCCATTTTGACATGTTACGAAGTTTAAAGAATTTTTCTAATTATCCATCCCTATTCTTCACTATCCGCCTTCCTTTGTTGCACCAAAAATCCTCCTTAGCGTTTACCAATCCCATTTTAAGAAGCATTTCTTCTGCAGAGGTCATGGTCTATGTTTATGAACCATACACAACCACAATTCTATAATCCTTTATTTTTAAGTTCCTACCGTGGTTTTATGGCTTGAGAACTCTCAGCAAAGCTCGATAAGCTCTATTGCCAGATGTAACCCTAGCTATTATCTCACCTTACATTTCATTATTTTCGGTCGCCAACACTCCCAAATACTTTAACATGTTCCATCTCTCACAATTTTTCCCATTTAATTTTATGTATCTACCTTTAACTAGTTCAACTTGCTCTGCCTCCATCTCTAAACTCCACTCTCCTTCCTTCAGATCCTTTAGTTTTCTCGATGCCATATCGAAATAATCGGCGTAAGCTAGGATTGATGATATATAGTTGATAAATGAACGAGCACTGTAAGCAAAAAAGTTACAATAGTGGGTTAGAAATACTTCCATAGCCATTCACCATATTTTGCGTTTAAACCACTCCTGGAAACTAACTTTCATTCCATATTTTCAACTGAACGTTAGATTTCTTCGTATTCCGGTTATCCGTTGCACGATTGGATGCACGTTTTTGGGTTTTGCACAGGGTGTAGGACATGCGTGCAATGCGAAACATTTCGATAATTTGCAGTTAATTTCCGAATGTAAGCAAAAATTACAGCAGTTACCCTTTCATTAACGGCACCTGTCAGTCTTCGAGTCCGCTCCTCGGAGGTCCTCGATTACTCATTGAGCCACACACGAATATTACCTCACGAATCAGGCGAATAACATTAAAAGGTTTTGACGTGAAAAGTCCACAGTATCCGATGTCATTTTCATAATCCTATTCTTAAATATCCGTCATCAATTTATTCATATCCTGCCTATTAACAGGAAGACCTTTTTCTTTCCTAAAAAGACTATTTCGATGCGAAGAACCGAACTTTATCACTCCACACCATTTTTCTGCTAATTTAATTCGAAATTACAAAGTGTTAAAAGTAATAAGAGGGAAGACAAGGGGTAGACCAGCCATTTTCTATTTTAAAAATTCAATATTCGTGAAAAATGCTGCGTTAAAAAGTATATTCGTCCACGTATTTGAAGGGTAGTAAAATGCAGGCACCAGACCATCTCATTAATTGAGTAGTTAGTTAATTAGGGTAATTGGCCCTGCGTCCTGCTCCAATTGTTAAAAAGTATTTCTTTACCATTATACCCCTTGAATATTTTGTGCCTTAGTTACTCGTTTTAACTAAGCCATGTTAAATAAGTAAAATTGCTATTTTTTAGTCATTACAAACTAAAAAGTGGAATACAGTACGAAAATCAAGAGAGGCAAAATTATTTGCCCAGTCCGTACTCATATACGGAATACTCGTATTCGCACCGAGTACTTGGAGGTGACTCCGGCCTCAGGTTAATTTCTCCAAATTTCCGGAAAACGTGAAAATAACATTTTTATGTGCGTTTAATAAACTAAGAGGAAAATAAAATAGGTCTTCCGGCGTAATTTTCTTGCAATTCAAACATGAAAGTCGATATTTTAAGATGGGCTCTTATGTATATGGCTCTGATTACAGCATTAAAACCTCAATGTGACAGCAAAAGCATACTAGCTTTTAACTAAAACTGTTCACAAGAAGAGAAATTTCCAGAGAAACTGAATAAAATAATGTGTCGGTAATTTTATTTTAGTTATTGGCGAATTACTGGCGTAATTGAAGTCAAAATTCGGCAAATCTATGCAAATGGCGCTGCAGTCGGCTGTACAAATGTGGTCATGAAAATGTTTTCGCGGACTAGTCTGCATAGTTTGTGCTTCAACTTTGGTTTCCAAAAGAAAAGCCTTTTCATCACCGAAAGCAGGATATTTTCAACTCAGTGAATATAGCTATATAATTTAGTATTTGTCTTGACTCTCGTAGAGAAGCCAGAGCCACCTTAACAAACGCTGAATCTACATCGACATACTACCCGGCGACCGCCGCATGGGCGTATGACAGGGGGTGTTAGGTCACCAGCCGCGTAAAGATGTAAGGTTTTGGGAGGTGAAATGGTAACGTGATCTATGCGAGTGCGCGCTTATTTTGCGCGGAAAGAACAAGTTTTTGTACCTATCCGTTCCACAGTGCATCTCTCCTATTTTATCTCCTCTTTCAGACCTAGAAATGCGGTGAGGCATCATGATAATATTCTCTGTGTCGCCCTGAAACACACCAGTTCTGAATTTCTCAAGCTAGCTAGGCCTAGCGTGTAGCCACCAAGTGTCTAGAAGAACACTCCCAGTATCTAGGCAAAGCTTCGAGGAAAATTGGAAAAATAACACGTACGTCCCTAACTAAAAGTATCATCTCTCGAGTCATTGGCAAAATATTGCAATATTTGAAGTCAATATGCGGTAATTCAACAAAAATGGTGCTTTCATCAAATTGACTTGTAAAAGTTGCAAAATAATTTCATATTATAATCTTCGTATTTGGCACCTAAATTTTTATTACCTTGCACCATAGTCACCAAATCGGATGGCGGAGTAAGCTTATTTTAAATGTACGAGCGAAAAAAGTGAAAGCCAGTACATACTTGCCTTGTCTCAAGTAGTTGCAAAGGCATGACCTTCACTGCATATGATGGCATCTTATGAAGAAACGGGTCCTTTAATTGCCATAAAAGACTTTTCCATGTCAGAATAATCGCAAATAAACTTCTAATTAAACGATGTTGAACGCAAAAATGATTTAAAACAGAAAGGGAACCATTTTTCTTTCTTATACAAATGCCATTTAAACGATAACGCTCATTATGTGATATCGCCAGAAAACCCAATAAAAATTAAACATACGGACCTTCCGAACTTCTTGCTTTCTCGAGTTAGCAGCTTATAATTGTAGGAATCTTTTAAGCCTAAATTGCCAAAAATGTATGGAAAAAGTGTCCATTAAAGAAAGAATTCGTATGAATATCTGCGGTTAGTTGCTCAATTTTATTTTCTCGCACTATAGTGAACAAATGGGATGGCAGAGTAGTTATTTAAAATAAACGAACGAAAAAAGTTAAATTCACTACACACTTTCCTTAACTCACGTAGTCGCAAAGGGATAACTTATAGGTGGCTCCACCATAAAATGAGCAGTATGACATTTAATTCATATGATGGTATCTTAGATAGAAACGGGTCCTCTGTTTGATACAAAAGACCTTTTCACGCCATAATTCTCGCAAATAAACTTCAGATTAAACGATGTTGTACGTAAAAATGATTATGAACGGGAAGTATGCCATTTTTCTTTTTTTTAATAAATTTCATTTTCACGAGAACAGTATAAATGTGATATCACCAGATAAATAAATAAAAATAAAACAAAGGCCCCTTCCGATCTTCTGTTTTTCTTGAGTTACTAGCAGATTATTGCAATCTTCGAAGTAAAAATTGGTAAAGTGTCTGGAAATAGCGTCCATTAAATAAAGAACTCTTGAAATTATCTGCGTATATGATGCCTAAATTTTATTGCCTAACACCATAGTCACCAAATCGGAAGGCGCAGTCATTTTTTTCAAATGTGCGTGGAAAAAATTGAAAGTCAGTACACACTTTCCTTTACTCGTGTAGTCGCAAAAGGTACAACCTCTGGGTGAGTCCACCGTAAAATAGGTGAATAGGTGAACTATATATATTGCAATAAAAATGATAGAGAGATTATATTTTTTTAAACTTCGCCCTGTATGACATTTGTTTACGATGCGGAATTCGAAGTACTAGCAAGAATCGTACGTAAATACGGGTTTATTATTCGGCATGATAACTTCATATTTAATGGGAGCCATTACAATTTTATGAAAGGTACATATTTGCGTTAAGGAGAAAGTCTGTACATAGTCTTCGCAAAGATCTTTGAACCATAGAGAGAAGGATCTGAGAAATAAAAGAATAAGAAGATGAAGAATGCATGCAAGAGATTGTAATGACTGGGCTAACATTATCGGAGATGTCCAAGCCCTACAAGGGCTGTAGAGTAATAAATGAGAAGAATTCTAATTCTCAGATGAAAATTCGGAATGAAAGACAGTTATCGGCTGCGTAAATAAAGCAAAATGTGGTGAATGATACTGAGGTGTTTTCTGCCCACAATTTAATTTTTTTTGCTTCCAATGCTTGTTAATAGGCTCCATTATTTAGAATTAGAAAAAAATTCCAAGAATGGAGACATTACAAATGGAATCGATAGAATTGGTGCTGCAGATAGGCCCGATGGCCATAACCAAGGGTCCATTACAAATATATTTGAGGAATAAACAGAATATTTTACACAATAATTTTGCTTTCTTATACGTAAAGGTATTTGGCAGCAAATGAAATTCGTTTTCAAATAATGCAAACGAGAAGCTGCAAATCGATATTTTTTTGACTCGAATAGTGGCAGAGGAACCGACCGAAGAAGGAGAGGATCCAACGTTTGGCAACTTATGCAGTCGCATCACTTTTTTGGAATTACCGTATTCGCGTGGCGTTGTTTAAACTATGGTTATGAATTATTCAATAATGATTTGGCTATTGTTGAAAAGGCGAATTTAAAAAAAAGTAAGCTATAAAAATTAAAGAGGGAGTGATGAATGTATGCATGATAAAATTAGCATGTTTTATCGAGTTTTAAAACGTAATAAAATCGTAGAAATTATACTTCGGAATATGATATGGAGTACATCGGTTGGCTTTGGTACTATTTCTTCGTTATAATCAAATATTTTACTTGGCAAGAGGTCTTACGACAACGGCAAAGTTTCTAAACCAATAGAGGTACTGAAATTTGTGCTGACTTAATAATTATAATTATTTCAATATTTAATTGTCTAGAGTATCACAACGTGAATCCGCCGATAATGATATAAACCAGTAGTTCCCAAAGTGGGTGCTACTTCCCCCTTGGGAAAAAGTTACAAAGCGAAGGCGGGAGTGCGGGTCTCTGGAGGCAGAGTGTCGACTGAACGCGAGCATACCTTCATATATTTTATGGAATGAATAAACTATCAGGATTAGGGAGTAAATGTGAATTTGGTTGTATTTATTCCAAATTTTTTATAACATCAAATTGTCTCAGTAATGTTTGACGCAGTTATCGAGGCCTTTTGATTTTTCCTGATGGATTTTCCCGTAAAGTAAAGCCCGAAACCGTCTAATAGATCAACTATTTTCTTAAATTTTCTTCTTGATGTAGCAATGTAGCCCACGAATTGAAAGTTAACAGTTGAAGGGAAGTGCGATGGGTATACTTTTATGGGACCAAGTGAAAAAGTTGAAAAAGTTTGGGAAAACATGGATGTTAACTGATCAACGCCCAGGGGCAATACATGTTTCCGAAAATACCAAATATTTTGAAAAAATTCGTAAACACTTCGCAGTTAGTATTCCATTCTTCATTTTTGCTGTCTTTGCCCCGTTCACTACCATGTAAAAAATTAATAAAATATAAGGAAAGCAGCATGCTTCGATAAAAATTGCTACGAGCGAGCTTTGTGTTTCTCTGCTTTCAGAGGGATTAAGGTGGGAGCCCCTAAATATTTGGAGGCTACACACTAGTATTAGCATGCTTGACATTTATTAATGGTGTGTTTTTGAGCGATACTGAGATAATTACCATGAAATCTCACTACATCTCTAGGTCTGAAAGAAGCAATAAAATAAGAGAGATACATTGCCGAACACATAGGTAAAAGCACAAGTTCATTCCGCTCACAATAAGCGACCACAATAAAAACGGAGCTCCACTAAATACACTCCCATAATTCACGCCACCATTTTACCTCCCAAAACATTATCCTTTACTTCTTTATTCGGCTGGTGTTCTAACATCCCCTGCCACACGCCCATGTGGCGGCTCGCCAAATCTTTTGAGTTAGGTAAAAAATCAGGGCACTATAAATCAAACAACAGAGAAACCCATTTCAAGTGATTTTCTGCTGGCAGTGCATAAATCCAGGCCTCAGTCAAAATCAAGCTGAGCACAATTCCATGATCATGGTTAATGAGAGAGGAATTTTAAAAGAAAAGGAGACTAATTTCATGACCCCTAATACATAGCCACTTATTAGTATGAGAAAATGGAAAAAAAATTAGCACTACACGCTTTTTTCTCATGGACATTCAATTAGGAGTGTTATTTAACCCAAACCCTAATTCTCTGAAAATTATCACAGAGAGAAAAGTTATCACTTAGTATAGGAATACCTGAAACGACCGGAAGGGGATTTCAAATGATAGATATTGGATTACATGGAAATACGGGTGAATCTCAAAGGATATCTATAAGGGTACACAATTAAACCCATTCACCAATTGTGTAGTTGTAGCAAACCAACACTAAATAATAAGAAGTCAAAAGGGATTAAAATCAGTTAATTTCTAGTACCCATTATGATCAACAAACACATGAGACAACACTTTGCTATTAAGACTTGATGTTCGATGTAATAATCACATTCCAAACCCATGATAGAGGTGAATGAGGTGAAGGTGTGAGGTAGTATGAAGAGGTAGATGTAGTGACAGAAGATACATTATGTATGCACGATTATATATGACGACTGAACATGTAGTATATAGAGGCCATTATTGCAAATAATACTCAGATTTCCGCCGTAAATATCATTTAAAAGAGGATAAAGCGAGTTACGCGTCAACTTCCCCGAGGCAACCTAAGTTGCCAGCATTAAAATAATGTCCTACAGTCACTATTTTTAATTTCATTTGAATTTATGCTTTTAGAGGGATTAAGGTGGGAGCCCCTGGAGACTCGGAGGCTACACGTTAGGCTTAGTTCGCTTGAGAAATTCAGAATTGGTGTGTTTCAGAGAGAGAGAGACAGGGAATATTATCCGGGCGCCACACTACATTTCTACGTCTGACAGAAGTGATGAAATAAGAGAGATGCATTGCCGAAGAGATATGTAAAAAAACTCGTTCTTTCCGCGCACAATAAGTGGCCATAGAAAAAACTGAGCTCCACTCATACACTCCTATAATACACGTCAACATTATTAAAAGTGAAAGAAAGATGCTACTTCACTCTGGTTAGGCCACACTTCGAATACGTCGCGAGCATTTGGGACACTGGTCATAAAGATGAAACCAAAAAAATAATGAAATGCAATAAAATGCTGCACGCTTCGTTAACAAGTGCTTTGAATGAGTATGTGGTGTCTCACAGCTCTCAAAGGGGTTAAGGTGGGAGCCCCTAGAGACTCTGAGGCTATACACTAGGCTTAGCTTGCTTGAGAAATTCAGAACTGGTGTGTTTCAGAGCGACACGAAGAATATTATCATTATGCCTCACTATATCTATAGGTCTAACGGAAGCGATAAAATAAGAAAGAAACATTGCCTAACAGACAGTTACAAACACTCGTTCTTGCCGCGCACAATAAGCGACTAAAATAAAAACTGAGCTCCACTAAATACACTCCCATAATACACGTCACCATTACACCTCCAAAAACCCTATCCCTTACATCTTTACTCGTCTGGTGCCCTAACACCCCCTTCCATATGCCCATGCGGCGGCTGGCATGGTAATAATAATGATATATTTATTTATTGTTCTAGGGGTTTTACTCCTATAAAACAAAGGTTTGTTTTCAATATATTGAACAACAGCATTAAGAATAACAAAAGAAATATATAGGATTCGCTCAACCAGTAACGAAAAAATTCTAAAGAAAATAACCAAGAGCAAATCATGAGAATATAACTGAATACATATTTGTGAAGTTACATAATGAAATGGCTGAAATGCTTCTTTCTGATGAGTGAATGAGCTGCAGGCTGATAAAATCAGCAACGCCATCACAAAAAAATAACATTAATAACTAAATTGCATCTTCTGACACGGAAAAGAACAGCAAAGATATCAACAAGCGAATACATTTCATCACTGATCATGAGTCACTGGAAAGTAAATGTCTGAAATGTTTTCTAATTAATATTTCAAGCGATGCACTGTCTTACACTTGCACGGTTAGTCATCCCACAACTTAGATGGATCAAATATGAAGAATTTTTAAAATAGATTATCTAGATTGTTAGTATGTAGATGTTAACATCTACATATATATCTACGTACTACCCTTCGAGCCGCCGCATGGGCGTGTGGCAGGGGGTGATAGGTCACCAACCGTGTAAAGATGTAAGGGGTAAGGTTTTGGAAGGAGAAATGGCGACGTGTATTATGGGAGTGTATTTAGTGGAGCTCAGTTTTTATTGTGATCACCTATTGTGCGCGAAAAGAACTAGTTTTTGTACCTATCTGTTCGGCAATATATCTTTCTTATTTTAATCACTTCTGTCAGACCTAGAGAACTAGAGAGGCGTCATGATAATATTCTCTGTGTCGCTCTGAAAAACACCAGCTGTGAATTTTTCAAGCCATCTAAGCCTAGCGTGCAGCCTCCAAGTCTCTAGGGGCTCCCATCTTTATCCTTGTAAAAGTTGTGAAACACCACATGTTCGCTCGTATCAGTTTTTTCACGAATCGTGCTGCTTTTTTTTGTTTTAATATTTTTGGTTAAATCTTTATGACCAGGGTCCCAAATGCTCTCGGGCGTTTACGAGGTGTGGCCTAACCAAAGCGAAGTAGCATCTCTCTTTTACTTTTTCATCCGAGATTCTACCTATTATACGCTTAACAAAACCTAGTTTCTTTAATGCTCTGTTAATTTCTAGATATTGTACTGTATCTGAATATTTTTTTTCTTCGCTCCACTCACAGTATAGGTATGGCATTTGCGTGATGACTTTCGCAGGAAGTGAGCTCAGGTGCATTTACTGATATTTAATTCTAACCCCACTGCTGGCACCACGAATGAACGTTGTTAAGGTCAGATGACAGAACTTCAAAGTCCCCGTCTTTGCTTATTTCACAGTAGATAACTGTATTGTCTGGAAATACTCTTAATTTACTGCTAACTGGAGAACTCAAGATTTAATGTTTTGACTAGTTCTGAAACTATAACTATTCTTTGCTCTATTTGTATTAGATTTCATGCATTCTAAGGGTTATTTTTTAAATTTCTCCTTACCTGACAGTTACTACATATTTTCTTTATGAATGTATTTCAGCAGGGAGGCGTGTTAAAATTTGGCATAAGGTATAAATGTATTCCCCTTGGCATGAATAGTTTAAGAAAGCACAATATTGTTTCCCTCTTGAGACACTTCGCCTGAAGACGAAACAAAACCACCCGGAATCCAACAGAGGTACGGGAGTGGGGAATGGATTCTCGAGAGTGCTCGGGCGATTCGTGGGAACGGAGATCGATGGCAATACATATAAATACATATGTATGTATACGTGAGTTGTGGATGCGTGAGACGGCCGAGTCTCTTGCAAATGCATTCCCACCCAAAGGGCTTCTGATCTCCGGAGGGAAATGGAGGGGAGAGGTCGACTGGTGGGAGTGGGGGATTGAAGGCGGGGAAGGGGAACGGGAGGGGCGCAGGCGCCTTGCTGCCGTGCACCGCGGAAGACGATGTCGGGAGGAGGGAAATCTGGCGCTGCAAAGAGACTCGCAGTATGAGCGCGATCACGGTTCTTCATTACTTCTGCACTCGTCTCATCGTAATTTTTCAATGCAAACAAATTTTGGGGATGGCAGGACGAGCCTCGGAATGTTATTCTTTAACCCTTACACTGCTGCAAACGTACAAGTACGTTTGCAGCAGTATTACGTTCGCACAGCAGGCTGCTGTGAACGTGCTTTTACGCTCGGGCTCCGTGGAGCGCTTCATGGTTACCCACTAGTCCCTGATTGCTTTTAAATACACAACACAAAGAAAATGCTTTATTTGTTTCTTAATCTTTAATTAATAAAAAAACAGATATAAATATGTATAACATCACTTTCTTCTATGGAATATGTTACTCAAGGAAAAGTTACGCGCGGAAGATTCACTTTTTAGCTGCATGGTAAGCCTCATGATTGGGAGACCGGGCCGCAGCAAAATTTTATTATAGTAACCATGTCTAGAGAGGTGAAAAATCCATTCAGGTGAGATCAGAACCCGTGACCCTCGGATTAGCAGACGAGGACTTTAACAACGCCACCGGGATCGACGTGTGCGATGATAAAAAGTTTTGACTAATTCTGAAGCTAAGCCTATTCCATGCCCTATTTGTATCAGTTCTCATACATTCCTAAAGTTATTTTTAAAATTTACACTTACCCATCTCCGAAATCCGCTGATTTAGCTGTCACAGAGTGAGGAGGATATGAGGCTTTACATTGAGAGAGGAGGTCATCTATAGACGGGGTAAATCCACAGCATTACTTTTGAATTAGATGTCTGATTTGAATTTAAAGATAATTCAGCGAGTAAATACCTGAAAGCGTCAAGCGTGAGCCATGATGGAATAGTCACGTTTCACCGCGATTTTCAATTAATGTTCGCTAAAATAGCATTCCGTGTATGTTTTAGGATCTGGAATCCCTCATTGCGAAGTACTTTGAATCAAATTAACCAAAAATAACTGGAACTCTTCCATGGAAAACATGAATAGGACACTATATTCTTCGCTAATGGAAAATGGAAGGAGTAAACACAAGTAAAATAGTCAATATAGGGTCCGAAAAAGTTTCTGACGCGCATCTGTGCGGTGAGGAGGGGTGGCAGAAGTGGATGGGATGAGGGGAAAGCAGGTAGGGGGAGAGAGTGAGGCAAGAGGACCAAAGTACTTCGCGAAATAGGTACTTGGAACACGCACGCAAGGCAGGAGGCATTGCTAGTGAAAATCAAACCAGCGCCGGATCTTCACCAGGAACACTAGCTCGAGGTCTCATCGTGAAACTAGTTGAAAGGGGACGGCCGATAGTGGTGGGTCATCCCACGCTAATTTCATTCAAAAAACGCCTGTAATCTCACCTTTCAATTCTATTTGTTACCCAGTATCCTCTCTTTGCAAGAAGAATTATAAATCAAGGTCGATCACAAGATATTTCAGGACGAGGTTATTTTTGTTGCCTCCCTCGATGCTATTTATTTTGGCCGCGTCAGGGGCTTAGATCTTGTACGCCTAAATGCGTCTGGGTGATCTTGAACGAACTATTTTTTTCAAAGTTAGCCAAAACCCGTCCTAACATATCAGTCGATAACCCCAAGCTTTTATCTACAACTGGATGATACATCTACACGATATCGAGGTATCCAGTAGTCTTGCTAAGCGGGCTCGGGTGCTTCCTAATCGTCGTCACAGAGTGATGCTACAGCATGCTTACCTGAAATAGGCAGTGGGATGAGCCCACGACTTCTTGTTAGGTTACAAGCTACGCAACTAAAATTTGTCTTCAAATATTCCTTGAGGAAGGCCAGGGCTATACTGATCGAAAGTTTAGAATAGGTATAGGTCTGAGTACGGTTTTTGATGCTATATCTCATCTCATAATGCTAAGTGGCTTTAGATGTTTTACAAGTGGTTCTCAGTGTTTGGAAGGGGCCCAAACAGCTCTTCCAAAATGAAATAGAAGGCCTATAAATGAATAATAAAAACTTATGCTCGAATAATATATTGTTCAGATTCGGAAATAACATTGGTGAGAGTTTTCTTGTCAGTACATTGGGGAGATTACCCAAGTGAAATTTGAAATCATTTGATTTGTAAAGGTATTGTAAGGATAAGCCCTTTTGTAGTTCAGAGTATAGAGACACTTAGACAGCTCCACATTATCATTAGAGACACCAGCGCTGAAATTTTCATAACCTCCCAGTTCTCCTCTGAAGGACATGTACACTATTTGGCTTAAGTTCTCCCACGTAATAATCCCACCGAGGCAATAGTCCAGATTTATGATTTTCATTTGCCATTCTTCTTCATGAGGCTTCAAGAGGAGTACAACTCGTGGGAAAACTTCTCCTGAGGTTCACAGCTTGCATCGTTTGTATGAAAAATCAGCTAAAATCGGCTTTGGCCCTCTTTCGTTGGATTTCAAGGCTGCTTTAATTCGCAATTATTCGCCAAATGTCCTAAAAAATTAAATAGCAGGCGGTTAGCGTTAACTCATACAAAAAATACCACAGTAAACCCATTTACGCAGGATGTTTTCTCGCCATCTCATTGGGAAAGCCATATAGTAAAAATATTCGCTTAACTTGACCAAAAATTTCGGTTTTATGATACAAAAAGTATTTTGGTATATTGTAATTGAAGCCGTATTCCGAAAATTTGAGAAATACAGTATCTAAGAAGGAATATTTGTAACAAAGAGATGTTAGCTGCTATCATATAATAAGACAAGGTATTAAAGAGTTTAATGTTCTGTAGACTCAGCCTAACTACGTTTAATTTAAATGACGCAGTTTTATGACGTACATATAAGAGAGTGGTCTATCCAAAATTACTCCTGATTAGCTATTATTGGGCTAACCACCGGGTTAATGTCTGCCTAATGGCCGAACCTTCGACGGAAGACATTCCCATCAACCTCAGAACAGTATATATCTCCATAAAACTGGCCGGATAAGAATGAAATCATGTACCAATGGTTTACTGTAGCGCAAACGTTAGGAATTCCTCAGGTTCTCAAATCCCTCTATCTCAGTCATGTGACTGACCTGAGAAACGACTCTGAACACGAAATGAGAGGATTATTATCTCACTATGAATTAAAGGATGAGCCGCGCTAGTCTCAATATCATTTCCCTAAGCTTCGCCTTTTCCGTCATTTCAACTTCAACAGTACTCGCTATTTATGCACTGTTTGCTAGTTAAGTACATCCGATAAATAATAACCCTTCCATTATTTACTCAAAGCAATGAAAATGGCGAATAAATAAGTCTACCTACACAATTTTTATCCATAAAACCGTTTTAAAGCTCTAACAAAAATTGAACCGCATTTGTAAGAGGATTTACGTCAAAAAAATATAGAATATTTATGCGGTATGGATTTACGATTTCATTAATACAATATTTCTCCCGGATCAAGGGAAGAAATAAAAATGCATAATTTATGACGTATTAATGGACTTTTGCATTCAAAACGAGTTAGAGCTAAATCTACAATGAATTATATCGAATTATAATACCTACCCATTTCATCTCCGTCAAATTAATACAATGGTCTACCACATAATGCTGACTAGCTTTGACGCATCCCCGACGAGTATATTTCCAATCAGCATCTTCAGGACCCGAGTGAGGCCTTCTTCTTAACTATACAAGCCACCTCCCACATATCCATACGGTAGCTTTTGAATATGATATACAGGGTGTCCCATAAATGTCACGCCACAGTGACACTGGAGCTAGGGCAGCCTAAGAGGAACCGAACCAGCCTAATATGACCTCAGTAAAATTTGCACGGTTTTCGAGATATTGCCAAATTAAAGCTTTGTCAAAAATTTCACTTTTTTTACATTTCTAGTCCCAGAATTCACTTGAATAGCTTTCAAATTAAGTTTTTTTATTGTACGATATCATCAATTGGTTATTAAGCTGATAAAAGGGTTATTTTATTGATAACTAATGTAAAATGAGGATTTTAAAATGGTACAAGTAGGAAAAGTAGCGTGATTTTATTTAGTAAGATACATGTATCATACCATTTTAAAATTGGCATAACATACGCAAGTTTTTGAAGTTACTATCTCATTTACTTTCTAGTATTTTTTTTCACGGCAGGCGGTTAAAGTCGAAGTTGTTTTTTTTGCTGCTAAGTTAAGTCAAGATTAATGCAGTATTTTTCCTCATTTTACATTAGTTATCAATAAAATAACCCTTTTATCAGCTTAATAACCGATTGATGATATCGTACAATAAAAAAAACTTAATTTGAGAGCTATTAAAGTGAATTCTGGGACTATAAATGTAAAAAAAGTGAAATTTTTGAAAAAGCTTTAATTTGGCAATATCTCGAAAACCGTGCAACTTTTACTAAGGTCATATTAGGCTGGTTCGGTTCCTCTTAGGCTGCCCTAGCTCCAGTGTCACTGTGGCGTGACATTTATGGGACACCCTGTAGATGAGTCCACGCAGAGAACAATTTGGTTTCAAAATCTAGAATGCAGATGAAACTCGGAAGATCCTCTTATGTGTTCATCGAATTTGCCATTTTATATTTTACTTCCACCCTCCAATGATTCTGTAATGAAGCAATTCAAATTACGTACACTAAAGATCACGATCCAAAGATTAAAGGCTCTTGATTGGATGGAACTGCCATTAAGAATTGATTGCCGGAATCTTTTTTAACATCTTTTATAAATAAGCATTAACCGCTTCAATTTGATGACGAGTCTGGCAAATAATTACGAGAATGAGGCAATCAAAGTTATTCCATTGGGCCAAAGGGTAAATGACAGACGATGACAAAAAAATGAGTACACGGATAAAACGCGAAAGGAAAGCCACAGAAAATAAAAAAAATGTCTGTGATCCATACAATGTTCAGCAGCTGAAAATCACGGCAATGACAATGGTGCAGTCCCCGTGATAATTTAACGTAATAAAGCCAGTCATGTGGTGTATAACCGTAGGACATCACAATACTATTTACAGAGTTATACATCATTGTTCAGCAAGTAACGAACTGATGTTGAAATGAAGCACCAACGGATAAACAATAGCCTAGGCCGGAATGGAGGCAACGGATGTTACAATTCGTGCTCGTAACCTTGAGCAAGCTATTACTACGTTTACATCCATATGCTAACCTGCGAGCCGCCGCATGGGCGAGAGGTATGGGGTGTTAAGACGCCAGCTGCGTAAAGGATAAGGTTTTCGGAGGTGAATGGGTGAATTGTATTATGGAAATGTTTCCATTAGAGCTTAGTTATCATCATGGTCACTTATTGAGCATGAAAAGAACATTTTTTTTCCTATCTGTTTGGCAACGTATCTTTCTGATTCAATAGCTTCTGTCAGACCTAGAAATGTAGTGTGGTGTCAAAATGATATTCTCTTCGTCACTTTGAAACACATTAGCTCTGAATTTCTCCAGCAAACTAAGCCTAGAGTAATGCCTCCGAGTCTCTAGGGGCTCCGATCCAAATCCCTCTGAGAAACACTATGTATTCGCTCATAGCAGTTTTTAACGAAGCGCGCAGCTTTCCTTTGTACTTTTTTAATCTTTTCCGGTAAAATATTTCCATCCTGGGTTCCAAGATAGTGCAGCGTTCTCCTTCCCCTATAGAAAATCACTACTATCCACAAGGATAATGAGGTGGTACAGATTTCATAGTGTCCGGATCGTCTAGGGATCGGAAAAGTCTGCGTGAATGATCGGTACCAGATACCTCTGGGATCTAGTAGAAGACAAGCCCAGATCATTTATGAAATTAGGTTGCTAAGCGAGTATAATAGTGATCGTACTTGTTAGCCAGCAAGCTGGCTCTGTATCACATGACTCCGTAAATCAAACATCAGCGATCATCCTCGCACTTGAGCTTGATTGAGTATCGCGTGGAGCGGCCTGACGACAGGTCACAAACTTATCCAATGCTTTGTAGGATGACTTTAAGAAGCAATCCATACGGAGACTTGTATCTTTCTTTGGATATATATTGAAACCCAAAGATAAATTCCATGCTTCTGCTGAGAAAATCAACGAGTTGCAAACATATTTTCGGTATCGTAAACAGAAAGAAAATCTTTGGTTAATATTATCCACACAAATCTATTAATTTCTACCAAGGTTTTCCAATTTTTGGGCAGCTGGAATTTTGTTGGTAATTCACCAATGGGACAAAAGGACGTTCGAATGAGAAGCAGTTTGCCTCCTCGGTCTCCAAACTGTGCTCTGATATCCTGGAAATATTTTGTTACGACTCTTTGACCTTTGGATTTCATACCTTTTGATATATCATGACTGTGTCCAGAATAATTATTTCTCGACCCAGCTGTACTTCAGCGGTTGTAGTTATGGAATGTGAGCTAATGGTGCTCGTTTCGTGTATTCCACAGATACCAGCTACACATACCACCCGGCGATACACGAAGACACATTCGTTCGAAGAAAACAGCGGCGGAATAGGACAACGTTCACGCTGCAGCAGGTAAGCAATCTTCCTCATTGAATACGTTCTGTGGGCCTTTTTGATGCCAATCTTGTGTATCGCCCATTTCATCGGCCACGTTGATTTGTTCTTTGTAGCAACTGCCACAAAGAACAAATCAGAATATGCCACAGAACAACATACAATAAAAAAAGTGAAAGAAATTATTTTCAGACCAAAGCTAAATTAATAACAGGGTAATGGTCAGGTATGTTAGCCTCTTACACACCTGACTGGCTATTGGGAGAACCGGGATCGAATCCCGGTCAAGTCAAACGATTTATTCATGGCGAATTTCAACCCTTGATGTTATGCACCCGAGCGAGTTGCTTGGTACCATATCATTTGTCAATGCAATGGTTGGAAATTGATCAACTTCATCGTTATATAAACGACAATGTTGGGCTTATCCACCGCGACAGTGGCTTTGTAAGCATGACTACCGTCTCATGTGGTGCAATGTAGACTAGAGGCGTGAACCTCTAGTTCGCATGACACCCCTTGTACTAACAAGGTAGTTGAAGTGAAATACCATTTCACCAAGAAGTCAATGAATTTGGTCTCATTCAATGAAAAATTATCTCACCCTTCCAGAAATACCAAACGTTCACCCCCATATCGAACTACTTTCTGGGATTTTTGACAAAAAATGCCAGCTCTTTTCATGGGAAATCGTACGTGTATATACTCCTGAGAGACTTTATTTAAAAAGTGAGGAATTTCTAACGCCTATAATTCGTCAAAAAAATTAATACAGTGTAGCCTCTATGTTTACTCAACTAATTTTGAGAATAAATCATATAACTACCGCAGTAATTTTTTCAGGATCGTAATAAACCTTCCGTTGTGAAGGAGTTTCGAACGTTCTGCATGAAAAATGAGTCAAAGCAAAGACTTATGTGGATATTTTAATTAAATGACTTAGAATTTCAGTCAAATTAAAGAGCATTATTGCAATATTAATTATTCAATATTTAATTCATGCTTCCTACAGATGCGTTAATTAAAACTTAAAGTTCGAATATGGTCTCCATTATGACTAGGGAACTATTTCGCTCAAACTACCTTAACACATAAAAATGGTGAAGTATTAGTGACAACCTAACATATTTCACACCTAGGTGACAAACTTGGAGAAAAATTAAAATAAAATGTATTAGAAGACATTTTGAATGCAATGAAATTTTGAGGGATCTTTTTTGGCATATTTGTATATCAATAGGAAAAATCCGGACGATTTATTGGTGATAATCATTTTGTAAATTACTTAAATATTTCATATTTTTTGAGGAGCAAAATCCGCATACTTCCCTTATTAGAATTTGCGATTGTATACTGTTTCCCCTCTTAAGTCCAACCATGTGTTCCCTCTATTTTCATGCTTTCGTGGCGACTCATAATTAGCTGGAGGAACTGGAGACTGCCTTCTCACAAACACATTACCCGGATGTATTCACAAGGGAGGACCTCGCGATGAAGATTAATCTAACGGAAGCAAGAGTACAGGTGAGTGCATTACAAATCTAAAATTAATATCAGGTTCTTTTTTTGATTAACAGAGTCCGCGGTACTTTCCATCGTAAGCAGTTTCAATAACATTACGATTCAACGACATTGTGGTTACAAAACATGGTGGCATGTGCGAATCCTAACGTTAGAGTGGTTGGAGCGCGAATCGTGAGACATTGAGTTCACATTTTAATAAATTTTCTGGTTAAGTTGAAAGAAAATTCTTGGACCAATTTCATTAGATTAACGTGGTAAATGAAAACATTCATGATGTGATATGAAGGATGGAATGATTATATTTTAAAAGCACTATTATGACTTGTGTTAACGGCGCGGACTTGGACATTTAAGCGGAAATCGTAGGTAAATACGTATATATAATTCGAGGTGATATTTTTATATTTATTAGGAACCATTGTAATGATATAAAATGTATGTTTTCGCGTTTATGAGAGAATCTCTACATGTGTCATCGAATTATTTTGATATATATGTCAAGGGCCACAAGGCTCCCTGTAAAAATAGCATTAACCCTCTATTACGCTGTGCAACCTAGAGGTAACATATACAAGGGTTAGTTTTTTGTCTTAAAATAGTTTTCTTAACGTCTATATGCCTTTGTGACATCAATTGTACAGCTTGGCAACAAATATATCTCTCATTCGTAACTTTTAGTTCCTGATTCACCCGCGAGTGGGGTAACATGTGAAATGACTGCACACAATGGACGAAAAAATCGGTGTGTAAAGGGCTAAAATGCCAAGAAACAAAATCGGTCACATGTAATTGTTTTCCGTGTAATCCGTGCATATTACCAATTGAGAACACGTATGCCAAGCTATACGCAAATCTTTACATAAACGAAAACCGCCCAACCACCTTCAGATGGGCTCAAGTGAAAGAGGTTGGCTTGGGAGCGTGGTGTGGGAGGACAACACTTAGGGCGCTTATAACTGCATTAAATCAGAGGGAAGGGGAAGGAGCCATCAGCGTGTTTCAAGAAAAGTCTTTTGATTCCAACGAAGCTGGATCAAAAGGTACTGCTGATGTCTTCCGCAACCCATCGGAGAGGACCATCTGAACAGTTGCATTAAGAGGCAAAATTCATGCGAGAGATTCATTGAGCATTTTTAAGCAAGCGACAAAGATGTGCCATTTTGGCTACGCTGGTAGTCAAACGCAGAGGGGACTTTTTCCCCCAGTACGGAGTCAGTCCGCAGGGAACGAACTCTTTCACCGCATATGGCCTTGGGGAGCAACTGCAACCATGTTTCGCTTCCACTGAAAAACTTCATTATCTAGTATAGACAGACAAATATTATATATATATATATATATATATATATATATATATATATATATATATATATTTATATATATTTATATATATTTATATATATATATATATATATATATATAAATATATACAACGGGATCATGAAAGTTGTTGCTGAACGCATCCCCAACGTTTTGCCTGATATTATTGGCGAGAGTTCCGCTTTAACTATGCTCAAAACCAGTATTAAATAAGAAATATCAATTACCCATTATAATATAATAAATATAATAAGAAAACCACGATACTCAGAGCATTAGTCTACAACGTTACATCAGGGGAATTTTACGAGTTTGGCTGCACGTGGAGCATTTTTTTCTCCGTAATCTATTCCAGGAAGTACACGTTTTCCACAAGAGATCTGGAAAACATATGTACACATTCGAAAAGGCTAAGTGTTTTTCAGTATCGACATGCAATAGAATGATAAGCAACTCAAAATAATCCCTAATCAAAAATAAGTTCAAGAGAGAGAGTATAACAGGATGAATGACTTGATGTATCATTAAGGCCGCTTTACACGGTGCATTATATTGCGCAAACGAATGTATCATAGATTGCAAAAGGAAATGAATGGAAAAAGCAGGTTTTATCCGTTCAGTCAATCAGCTAATTATACAATTTACCGCTTTATAAGGTACCATTTTCCTCATGAAAGAGTTCATACATTCGTCTATACAATAAAATGTATCATAGCTTGTACAAGACTATGCATAGAATAAGAGCATCTTCTATTTCCCGTTCAGTAATACAATTTGCCGCTTTACACGGCAAAATTGTCCTCATGCAAGAGTTCATACATTTGTTTGTAAAATAAAATGTGCCGTGTAAAGTGGTTCTTAGACCTCTTGCAATGGCTAAATTTGCATGCACAGAATAACGGTAGACGTTTCATCATCCAAAAACCACAGTTGCGAAGGTAGAGGGAGGCCCCTGGCGGTGCTGTTTTTGGGGCTCTATTTTTGGCGTAAAGTTTTTCAGTGATATTTTTATCGTAAGATTAGTAAAACTAAAATGTAAGATGGGTGAAAATTAAAGAATCGACGAACGAAATAGGTTTTAATGATATCATAAATGATTTTGCTAAATAGCATCAAGTAATTACCCAACTTCTTATTCTGAGGCTAACTTCTTCACACATTTTCATCCGAATCGGCAGCTCAAATTCCGACGTTTCGATGACTTATTCCACCATTATCTTCACGGTAGTCGACTCGCCATTGTTTTCATCGGGAGCTCAAGATAATGTTGCTAAAATTGTCATTTGTCGTTTAATGTATATGAAAAAAGAAGTGAAGTGATATATATTTATCTACATCTACATCGACATATTACCCTACGGGCCGCCACATGGGCGAGTGACAGGGGATGTTAGAACACCAGCCGTGTAAGGATGTAAGGAATAAAGGCTGGGAAGGAGAAACGGTGACGTGTATTATGGGAGTGTATTAAGTGGAGCTCAGTCTTTATTGTTGTCGCTTATTGTGCTCGGAAAGAACAAGTTTTTGTACCTATCTTGTTGGCAATGTATCTCTCTTACTTTATCGCTTCTGTCAGACCTAGAGTTGTAGTGATGCGTCATGATGTCGTGAACGTTGAAAATAACCTCTCCAATGTCAGTGCGGAAATGCAGGTAGCAAACATTCGTTGCAGATATGTGGAAAGGTTTTCCAAACACTCTACAACATGGGGGTTTACCGTCACGTATTCGGCAGCTAAGCCACACAATCGCAAACGCGCAACACACACCGTCTGATGCTCACTCCACGCACTGAGTTGACTTGTAATCTTCAACGCCTCAATAAAAGTTTCAACTGACACATCGTCATCGCCACTGAAATTTGGAATGCAGTACACCTGGCCTCCTAACGAGTTTGTGGCGGGGGTGGACTGGGTGTTGCTTCCGGGGGTAATATGATTCATACTTGAATCAAAGTCTATCAAATTTGACACCGGTTTCACCATAGCCAAAATTTGTGGAAAGAGGGGATTTGAGGAACATCCGAAGTTATAAGACATCATGTAGAAGAGCAAGAAACGATAACAAAACAATAATTACAATAATCAAAAATACTTACTAAATCGGCTTCTAAGCGATGCACTAACAGACATTTAATTTCTGTCTTTTACATCTGACACCAAAATGTCGTGCTTGTACTTGGGTGTGGAAATGTACTTGGGTGGGAGCGTTAAAGTCAATAAGAAGCCGATTGGTGGCACTGATCTTTAATGATATCACCTCAATGGTGGCTCTGGGTCCCTGTCGCTAGATGAGGCCGGGAAGGGACGGGAATTGGTCCTTTCTCCGGTGCCGGCGTCGAGGTCTGTCGCGGCTGACGGCTTCAGGGTCTTCCCTCGGTGTCGGTCTCTGCTCCGAGAAGATCTTCGCTCGACGCCCAATTGTCAACTCCTGTCCTCTCGCCAGTGACGCACCCCTACGCGCCCTTTGGTCAAGGGGGGGAGGAGGCAACCTTCGGGCAGGTTGCTGACCCGGGGGTCGCCTCCAGGGTACGGCTTTCTCCCGAAACGCGGGCGAAAGGGTGATTATGAAGGCCGCGAACACAATTGCTCCTACGGCGGGAGAGCGGGCGCGGTCCTTGGGATGGACCCACCCTGCAAAGGGACCGCCCTTCGGCAGGTCACCAACCCAGGGCTCGACCCAAGGATACGGGTATTCTCCCAAATCGCCGGCGAAAGGGTGAATACGAAGGGAGCGAGCACAATTGTTCCGTCGAAGGGAAAGCGGGCGCGACCCTTGGAGAAATCGCCCTGCTAAGGGACTGCTCACCCCTCCTAGACGGGGAGGGAGGAGGACACCCTCGGACAGGTCGCCGACCCGCGGGAGGAAGGTTGGATAGAAACCCGACGTCGGAATTAGCCTCCTCTTAACGAAAGGCGCCAAGGGGGCCACAGATTAACGTCTCATCCTACAGACGGAGTACTGCACTCAAAGTGCCCTCCACAAGACACAAGACAAGTAGGGATCGGATTTCCTCTGAAAATCATCCTCCTGTGCAGTAATTTGAACCATGGCCGCTTGAATGGTCAACCAGTACTCTAGCCACCACATCGACCCGATCCCCTAACAAATTCGTGCTTTTCTTGCACAATAAGTCACCATAATAAAAAATGAGCTCCACTCAAAACATTCCCATGATACACTTCACCATTTCACCTCCAAAAACTTTATCCTTCACACCTTTACACGGCGGGTGTCCTAAGACCCCCTGCCACACGCCCATTCTGCGGCTCGTATGGTATGTCGATGTAGGTGGAAACAGGTTAGAAGCGTAGTAATTTTCTCCTCAGTTGATTCTCAAATTAAAGAGCGAGCGAGCAGGGAATACATACGACTGACAAGAGCACGCGTCCTTCTCCTCCACCCGGCAGTCACTCGGACCACTTGCTGATCGCCACGGCAAATCGATATCGATTATTCCGGGTTGATAAACGTAGAACAATTGCTCGAGACAATTGGACCCATGGGGCTATTGACTAATGCGTCACCACCCCTTGCCGAGCGAGAAGAGGGCCCGAACATTTTTACGACCTCTCAACCCTCTGTGGACCAACTTATCATGCATTCTTAAGCGCGATTTTTAACAATGAGACACGTGATACTAAAGGCCAAGGATTTGGCCAAAAAAACTCGGCTCTCAATCAGTTTCAGTAATATTTTTAAATCTTCATCTGTTCTGCAAAGGACGGTAACTATTTAACCAAAACATCATGCTTAAAATGTGAATATAATTCAATATTATGCTACATTATTTTAACTTCATATAATTTAATTTATATATCTATTATAAAAATTATGATGAATATAATTTTTGATAATACATATCTAAGAAAATAAAAATTATTTAACTTTGTACACTTTGTAACCAATGGGTTATCTTAATTTCAAACCTATTGGTTACAAGATCTTCAAAACTTAATTAATTTGATTTAGTTATATGCGTTTGTGTTACCAAAAGGTAAAACAATAATAAAAAATATAACACTTATTCCACACAAACGTATATACAAACACACTTTTAAATAAATGAACACAAGTAAGTTGAGGAACTTATGTATTATGTATGACTATTTTTGAGAAATACATTATTACAGCAATCGATATCGTGGGAAATTATATGGGGACTTTTTTGTACATTCTGAATTCAAATGTACTGCTCTGCTTAACCTGTTTAGATCCTTAGCAGCCCTGATTAAGATTTAAAATTGTAATAAATAGGTAGTAAAGCTTAAATTGGCATTCGGCTGCATCTACATCCAGCCGAAGATTTAACGAATAGCACCCACAAATGCCGACTGGTCCAGTACTGTATATGATGGACAAAGTTTTCTTACTCCTAATGATATATATCGTAAAGTTTACTTTTATCGAGATTTCATAGGGACAGATCTCAGGCGTACGGTGGTATAGTACACAAATATTACCCAGAGATACGCATTACTATCGATTTTGTAAAATTATTAACGGTTCCATTCAACATGACTCCCAAAAGTGATGTAGTACCAGTTCCGGGCAAAAGCAATCGATGGAGTGCCGTGTATTGCCTCGGGCAATTAGTCTGACTCGTTGAAGTTAATGCATGCGCAAGCTCGTTTCAACCGAGGATTGAGGTGAGACGTTCCCAGCTTATGCCTGCCTTTCAACGTTCCCGCTTTCATGGCGAGAGAATGCCTTTCACGCTGTACAAAGCGGAGAGGGCGCACTTCATTGCTCTTGCAAGTGCACCACTCAAATCATCGAGTTTTCTTCAATAAGGTCGGACACGCTTTGTAGAAGACATCATTTGGGTGGTCGATAGAGCGTTTGCATGATTGATAGACATGGTATAATGTTATATGAATTACCTGATCCAAAATTAGACAATTATTTTACGACTACGATTTATAAAGCATCACTTTCGAAACGATATTTTTCGAGATGAAGTGTTCACTCCTCCCGGTGTCGCGATATCCCTAAAACGTGACGCGCCATTGAGTAATAAAATTCTAAGGAGTCACTGATTAGCTGTAAACCGACTCTGGATGACAACCTAATGGAGCAAGTGGAATGAAGAGGAATATATACATTATTAAAGAGCCTAGTGGGAAGATGAATGCAGCAAGTTGATCAAGCAAATAAAGTAAGAGGATTCCTAAATGACACTATAGGGAGAGAAAAGTTTAGCTTGGCAAACTAGAGCATGAATTATACAAGCGTTGTTGAATCCGTTATGAAATTCGTTTACTGCCGAAATCACACCAGATACTAAAACCATGGAAAGGATGCTAGAAGCTGAACAGATGTAAATCCTGCGATTGGTTGCAAACAAGGACATAAGAGATAGAACAAGAAGTAAGGGTATCAGGGATATGTGCAAGGTGGACTGCAAAAAAATGGGAGTGACACATGTGGTAGTGTCTATGTCGGTCAAACTGGGAGAAATTTTTTAACTAGGGTGTCTGAACACAAAAGGTGTTTGGTGAACAGCGATCCTAAGTCTTATTTCGTCAAACATTTAATGGAAGAATCCCACCACTCCACATTTAATGTGAAAATCCTCCGTCTCCTGGATAAAGGACACCGTTTAGATGTTTCGGAACAGTGGGAAATAGTCAAAAGGAAACGAAAGAAAATGAACCTATTAAATGAGAACGAATTTGTTTGTCATTCTCCTATTTTTGACACCATTGAAACATAACTTTACCTCCTCCAACAAACCACCCTCTCACCCCCCCCTTTCCATTTTTCTCCCACCTGTCCTTCTATCCTTTTCCCAATGTGACGCAAATATGGTGTTTCACGCAATATATAAGCTCATGTCTGTTTATGTTGAATTAGTCTTGCCTGATGATGACTGCTAGGCAGTTGAAACACGCGTAGTAAGAGTTTGAAATAAATTTGGTAGACAGTACGATATCATTTGGGCTTCATTATACAGAATAATAAGTAAACGGAGTTTTTTTCTGGGTCAGGTTTTACCATTATAAATACGTACATCATAAATGCATTATAGCATTCAACAGTGCTAGACATCATTTTTCGAGAAGTTAATCTATGTGCATCCGTTCAAAAATGTAAGTAAACTTCTGGAAGAGAGGAGGGAGAGAGGAAAGATAAAAAAGTGATCCAACTCTACCTACTCAACGTGTATCCGAATGGCCCTCAAAGCGCTATACAAGATCCATTTCGCTCAGTATTTTCCATATTATCCCGATGTCACAAGTGATTTCTCGGTCGCGGGAGTCCATCTACTGATATTCGCTTCAAAGAGGGCGATCATGTTCTGGCCCTGAGTGAGGCTCGCAAAATGTGAGAAATGAGTATCTCATTAAAATGAAAAGCTATTATGAGCTAACGTAAACTAAGACACAACTGATGGAGTGCCGAGGTTGGGAACCGTTGGAGACTCGGAGGCTACAAGCTAACCTCAGAAAACTGGTAAAATTCAGATCTACATACATCGACATACTACCTTGCGAGCCACCTCATGGGCGTACGGCAAGGGATGTTAGGGCAACAGCCGTGTAAAGATGTAAGGGATAAGGTTTTGGGAGGTGAAATGGTGATTCGCACTATGGGTGGGTAATTAGTGGAGCTCAGTTTTTATTGTAGTCGCTTATTGTGCGCGGCAAGAACGAGTTTTTGTACCTGTTCGGCAATGTATCTCTCTAATTTTATCGCTTCTGTCAGACCTAGAGATGTAGTGTGGCGTCAATATAATATTCTCTGTGTCACTCTGAAACACTTATAGTTCTATATTTCTCAAGCAAGCTAAGCTCAGCGAGTGGCAAGCGGTAGAGGTTGCGTTTAGTAATCAGATCAGGCAAGTTTCAGTACGACAGGAAGGATACCATTTTGAAACCCGCGCCGTATATTTCTCTAGAACTGATAGAAGCAACAAAACAAGAAAAAGACACTGATGGGTACAAAAATTCCTTTTTCCTCGCACCATTAGTGGTTATAGCAAATGCAGCGAGACACTAACGTAAAATCGTTAGCGCTGGAATTTACCTCTGTCCTCTCGTACCTCCATCTCCCAATTCCCTCCCCTATCATGGCAAAGTCCAAACACCGCCTGTCAGGCATCTCGACGGTGGCTTGCAGGGTAGTATGTAGACGCAGACGAGATTCATCATTCGGCACATAGAATAGAATAAACCTTTATTATTCTCTGGAATAGGTTCATTACGACAATACAATGAAAGAAACAGAGACAGAGCAACAATACGATAACATGAAATAGCAGCGAGGTAATTAACAAATGATTTTGATCAAATCAGAAAATAAATGGAGCTTAATGACATAGAAAAATAAAGACAGAAAAAAGCCACTCTCTGTGAAAAACAAAAGCTGTTCATGTGATACAATTGAACTCAAAGATAGGTCTAGATATGATACAAGATGATAAAAAAAACATAAATAGACCATGAAAAAACAATTTTTGGCTATAAAAAATTGCTAGTGAGAATTTAATACTGAACAGGCAAAATAATTCAGGAAAACATACATTGCATAAAATTCCATACAATTTAGATGGAACAATTGCCAAGGAACGAGATAACCTCAAATCAATCGCAATATAATTCCAGAGTTGTGAGTCGGCCACGACAAACGACTTGTGAAAGGTAGTGGTTCGGTGGGTCGGAAGTAGTATGCACATACGGATGTACCATGCAAAATATTTGGCCGTGAGTAATATTTGTCATTCGGCAATGAATTAGCTGATTAATAAATGGAAAATATTTGCGCGATAATCGTCCATCTGTGCACTTTTTAAAACTGATTCATTTTCTTGCTATAAGACGCTATCCATTGCCTCCTATAAATTTTGGCGATCACTTTCAAAATACAGCGATGGTA
Source organism: Ceriagrion tenellum (assembly GCA_963169105.1). Taxonomy (NCBI): domain Eukaryota; kingdom Metazoa; phylum Arthropoda; class Insecta; order Odonata; family Coenagrionidae; genus Ceriagrion; species Ceriagrion tenellum. The sequence continues at coordinate 81,712,114 of OY720638.1, read as the reverse complement.
AGGGAAGAGGTTGCGTTTGTTAATCGACGTCACGAGCCAGGCGGAGGGATACAGTGATTATTTCAAAAAAGGAAGGCTCACTCGGGATAGATTTGACGAAAGCTGCATGAATGAGCCGATGTATCGGGCCGTAGCACTCATGGACTAAAGCACATATACACCGCCTCCATGAGGAACCATGAAGGTTAATAGGTATGCCAGACTGTCACGGTTTTAATATATTTCGGAAATTGTAAATAAGTATAACTTAGTTTTTCCAAATAGATTTAAAACAATAGGACGACCTAGGTTTCGACGAAGCTCGTCATCATCAGGTGAGATAAAGAAAATTCCACAAAATCACGCCCGATACAACGGAATTATTCCGGAAAAGAGAACCCAGTACAGACTCCATTCAGCTATAAACCGTCGACATGGACACTGCCTGCTTGATATCACCCGACGGCATTCCATAGTCGTGTTATAACGCGTGGTTACTGGATAAATGTTCCTGTGATAGTCCGTGGCTGGACAGATGCCAGAACAAATGCTCCAAATCAGAATATTTTATGACCACGCATTCAAGCATTTGGGCAATTTTGCGTGCTTACACGAAGCAATTTTATTGTGAATGTGCTCATGTATCTATTCGCGCGGGTACATGCATCCTATGAAGACGGATTTGGACCAGATCTAATAAAATCATGAATAAGGCCTTTGGGGGCCTTAGACATTAGGCCCCTGAGCGGTAACTCCTTGACCGACGTCGGGACGGAGATCGGCGCTCTCCGACATCGCAGTCGTCGATGAAGACGGCCGTCTCCACGTTCACCCACGTCCATAAAGTGGAGACACGCAGCGGGATTCAGAGTACACGCGATAAATTAATAAAAACGATTCGGTAGAGTGCGGCGGCGGCGTGCGTAGAGGCGGCATGTGTTAGTTTTGCGTGCGGGCGACGCGCGTGGAGTGGTCCGCTGGAAAGGAGCGTGGGAGCACTCGCCTCGTCCCTTGGCATCCGATCCCGGCTCCCCGAATGGCATCAAGGAAATAAATTTATCTGCAGCCGGGAGAGCCTCGTTAACAGACCAAATCGAGGCATTCAATGTGGCGCGGAGGGAGCACTCAGGGCCGGCCGCCGCATCCCGCCTCCCCCTTCCCATTCTCCCCCGGGGGCGGCCCGCCCCTCGGCCCCCACTGGCACACACACGCGTCCCCCACCCTCCATCCCTCCTCTGCCTCCCGCCCCCAGAACGCATTAATCCTCCGCCGTGGCCCACACCCCCTGCCAACAGAGCGCGGGGGCCCTCGACAACAGCCCGTCCACGGCGGGGGCGGTGTGGGGGTGGAGGGTTGGGGGAGCGAGAGGGATCAGGCAGTCCGTGGCCAATCCGCGCTCAGGAATCGCTTCGTTGCCGGGCAACGGAAAATCATGGGGAGATTCGGGGGGGGAGTGCGGGGGCGGACGGAGGGGAGCGAACGTGGAGGAATGGGAGGTGGGCGGAGTGGGAGGAAATAAATAAAGTGGGGCCGGGGGGACGAGATAATGGAGAAGGGCGGAGGGTGGGGGGTGGGGGCGGGGAAATAGCACGGCCCCCACCTCCGCCATCCAGAGGAGAGGAACCGAGAAATTCGGATACGATATTTTGCTTTTAACAACTTTTACATTGACTCCGATGGACTGAGAGCAACCGTTAAGTCTTAAACCCCTATTAAGGCGACGCATGCTCAATTCATTCGTTTGCAATGAAGTTTCCGAGCCCCGCATTAACTCGAAGACTTGACGACACTAAGAAGGCGATGTTTTGGCAAATGTGCTGATTTGAGTGGAAAATTACGAGCCAACTCTATTACCTCTATTCATTATCTCACTAGGTTGAACACTGAGCCTAATCACAAACAACGAGACCAATTTTCAGCATGCCTACCCGTCCCGTCATTCCCTCTCCGGGTGGGCAAATTCAAAGGACTTAGTGAATGCCATTTGTTAGGACTAGGAAATTGCCTGAAATCTGGAAGAAAAAACAAAACAGAACACTCCTTTCATATATTTCCATTAAGGCCGCTTTACATGGTGCGTTTTATTGTACAGACAAATGTTTCATCGTTATGATGCAGCGATGTTAAGATTGAAGAATTCATCGCGATTTTCAATTTATTGAGATCCTTTTCCACGAGTGTATTTTCTTGAAAACATCATCGGTATAAGGAGAAATTAAGAAGTAATCAGAAGAAGTCAAAGTTTTTTTTCTGAGAGCTTTTAGTTACGAAGCTGTGTCAAAGCAATTTTAAGCCATAAAATCAAGAGAGTATATTCAAAAATGCACACATAATCTGTGGAATCAAGTGTCAATTTTTTTTTTGCCTGGAGAGTAAAAGATACTCAATGGTGTGTAGCAGAAACTGAGTTAAGGCCGCTTTACATGGTAGATTTAATTGCACAAACGAATGTATCATAGAAAATACAAGAAAATAAATGGAATTACAGCAGGTTCTATTTCGCGTTCAGTATTTCATACGATCATTTACTTTCCCGCTTAATACGGTACAATATTCCTCATGAAAGAGTTTATGCATTAATTGCTACAAAAATTTGTACAATTTTTGCTGAAAAATGAGGTCGTTATTCTCAGTCACAATCACATTTATAGTCACGATTGATTTTTAACATTCCTTTTTTTCCATCTCTGCCTCACATGGAATTTAATAAAAATCCAGTACCTTCAAATTAGATGATATTTTAGGAGTCTAACACCGAAAATTATATTTACTGCGGAGGTTTTGGAGGAATTCAATTTGAAATTTTTTCCGTGGTCCATCAGACCGCTTTTCTGAGGTTACGTAAGCATTTTTTCCTATTCAATAAACATATAAAAGTATTATTAAACATTTCAGCTAATACCTATTTAATTTGAATTTGATTATTTGAACAGTATGATATAAAATTAATATTTTTGCAATCATTATATTTATTTCAAATCCGTATGTATGCAAGTCCACGTTCGATAAGCTGCACACGATATTAAAAAACACATAGCTGTTTCATACCATATTTCATATCATATTTCACATAATATTTCACGTCATATTTCACGTCGCAGTTCTTATGAATATGGCGATAAGGAAAAAGTGAGCTCAATTTAAACTTGTATGCCAACTAAGTTCACAAAATGTATAATTTAACGAACTATTAGGAAATAAAGCGGTCGGTGAGAACGTAAGTCTGCGTTCACTCTGGAAAAAAGGGTGTCTGTGGTTACGGACTAACACAGTTACACATGCAATTCTGTCACTGCTTTCATAAATCCCTCCTCGCGGCTCACTCTTTGCATATATCCCGCGCTTCAATTACGCACAAGCACAGCTAAATACAGAAAGTTCTCGGTACACGTCGTTTCAATTTACGTCTTATTCGATGTTGCGTCCATGCTGACAATGTGCGTCGGAAAATTTGTCTCTGTTTAATGCTAATAAAACAGATCATTTCTGCATATGCTTGCGTTTTTTGATAACTGAGACGTAATCATCCTATCTGATATAGCTATTGTTTTCCTGGATAGAGGTAAAAAACGAATTTTGAAATGAACTTCTTGATTTATCACGAGACTAAAGTGGTCACGAAAATCTGGATCCGTTTTACGTTGTTTCGACTTACGTTGCTCTTCTTCAACGCGTAGGTATCTCCGACGTAAATCGAGGGCTTACCGTATACGATCGCCTACACTTAAAACTTCTCATATTCCTTATCTTTAGGTGGTTGGAGCAATTTTCGTTGTTGTACAGATTTGCGTACAGGTAGAAATAAAGTGGATAGGAACACATAAAATAAACAGACACAATGGTGGTGTGAAGATGGCATATATATATATATATATATATATATATAATCGTTCACTCATTCACTCAGACCGCACAGCGGCAAATATGAGTATATATATATATATATATATATATATATATATATATATATATATATTTATATATATATTTATATGAGTATATATATATATATATATATATATATATATATATATATATAGGTAAAATGTGTGATAGCATGATTAAAATTGCCTGTTATTGAGTTGCATTCTCGGCATTTTAATGTTATTTTAACACGATGACTAATAACTCTTGACCAGTATTCCATAATAATTCGATTCTCCATGCACAGATTTTTCTCCTCAACGCGAAACAATACATTTTTCCTCATTCTAATGGTGGTTAGAAAACAACAAATTAACATTCCGAGCTAAAAACACGTATTTACTTATGATTTTTGCTTAAATTTCCAACTCCGTGCTGTAAATCCACGCCATATTAAGTCAAGTGTTTTGATTCAGGTGAAAACTTTGTAATATAATTCTTGCTTCATCTATATCACTACATGCATGGTTATTTAACCGTTTAAAGAAACTTACTTTAGTGGAGTGCGACCCAAGAATTTATGTCGTCGTTCTCGAAAAGTTAATAACATGTACAATCAATGACCCACGATTACCGCTCCATAAGAGTTTCTTCCACCAAATTCACCCATGACTTTCTCGGTCTACCCTTTCCTCTAACATAATACGCTACTATATCACGAACGTGCCCCGATTCTCGTCCATTTTCTCAGTATTGCTCAACCAATGAAGTCCGCTCGTTTCATACAAGAACGTTTCCGGAGCATTCCAACATCACTCACACAATCCTACCCCGATCACTTCTGATTTCACCGCAAACAATTCTCAGATACCCCATACCGATTGTATTTAGCCCACTTTTACGCTTAACCTAGCATACCCAAGTTTCTCTTCCATACCAGAAAGTGGCAAGAAGTACATTAAATTTCATGAACATAGCAATTTTTGCTTCCTTTGTCCAAAATTCACTCCTTGATATATTTCTCATGTTACACAAAATTTTACTTCCACCATTTGCACACTTTTTTATTAATTTACCAATTATTCCCTTCTTTTAAATTGCAGAGATTGACTATATTCCCCGGCTTATTGCAGTTTTTTAGGACAAAAATGAGGTATCACATTACTGGGATAGTTGATGCTTAAAAGAGCTCCATAACCCATTCTCCATAATCCATCTTTGAGCTTCAACGCGTAATCCGAGCCTTCAGGCGACGACTCACACATCCACCGCCAGAACGGGGCAACCTATAAATCAAGGAAATGTAACAACATGTGAATTTGTTCATCGTAATTTTAGTAGTTATGTGAGCATGAGTGTCTTTTCATAGAGGCTCTACGATTAAAAACAACTAAATAGTGATTAGTGCCAAGATGTAAGTGGTTCAGTGATCGTAACACGGAAACGGCTATCCTCCGAACTATTCAAAAGAATCCAACGTATCTAGATATTAATTTAACATTAAGGCACAGTTTTACCCAAGAACCTAGACAGTCATGGAGGACTCACTAATGTTAATCGAAGAGGAACAAACTCTGAAATCTAAAACTACTTGGACAGTGTGCTTTTATTTAAACTTTGATGTACGCTAATATATTCCTGGTAGAATATCAGTAGTTTCGGGTACTAAAGTTTGGTATTTTATAACCAAACACTCGTTCATCTGCATCGATATGTGATATGAAATCGAGAGCCGGCGATGGCTGAGATAATTTTGAACGAGAAGGCTATCTAAGATACGTGGAGGCAATGGAGAGAACAGATTCGCGTTCTTTTTCACGTGAATAGAATTGTACGATGACGATGGCGATAAATGCACAACTCTGATACTATAGTACTGAAATGTAAATATAATAACACTTTCAGTGGTTAATCCTAACTGGTCCAAGCACTTAGATCGATGAAGAAATTCCGTGCCCAATGGAAAATCTCATCATGAATAACATTACGCAAGCATATATCTACGTTAATATTCTATTTGCAGAAGGTAAAAACATTATTTGTTCAAAATTTCTCACTTCCCAGGCCATTAAATTTAATTAACTTCCTAGTGAGTGCAAGAAAAGCAACGAATAACGTTCAAAATAATAACCATTTTTACCCAACGCAATTTGTGCATGGTTGGAGAACCACTTTTCTGCCGCCCGTTTTGAGAAGGACTAGAAAAATTAGTTCCGAATGCTATGAATTAGTGACGAGTCTATATTAAAAAAAAACATATTAGCGACGTCTTCAATTGGAGTACATTTATGAAAAGTTCTCATAGGTATATCGAAAGTCTCTTATCATAACGTAAAATAAAATGGTGGGTTTGGTCATCTCTCCCTCTTGGGACTCAACCTCGCAGCCGTACGAATTAAAGTGATTAAACCTCGAGTATTTTAAAGTTGCGTTCTATTGTTTAGCATTACAATAGTTTGTCCTTTTGTTTAAATTTAGTACTTTCTTTCACATCGTGTCATTTTATTGAGTGAACAGAATTAAAAATGAACCAAGGATAATTTTCCTACTTGACTGAATATCTTTATCTTTTATAGGGCTCGTATTATTAATTTCTTTAATAATAACTATTTTACAGAAGTAATAATACTGAAGGTGATATTATTTTGTTCGCTAGGTATTGTGAATAATCTTTTTTTTCCATATTATTATTTATTATTAACCTCAATATGGTTTATTTTTTATTAGGTTGAGAGGGATCGGGTCTAATTAATTGGCTAAAAGGGCGATTTATATGTTATTTACTACAGAATTTTAAGTCACATAGTTTTGGGTTACAAATTGTTTCGTTTTATCAAACGCTTGTACCCAGCCGCCTCCGAGAATGATTGAGATTGAGAATCGCGACGTCACAAACATTTTTGAATAAAGCAACCTATTGCGTCGAACTAAAAGTAATCTCATAGAATATGTATACATATAACATGACGCTGTATAGGATTTCTGCCGCCTATTTCATTTAAAATGAGTATCATACAAATTTTGAACCCCATTATGTATTACCATAATTGAATGTCTCCTTTAGCTTGATTTAGACCTTCCACATAGGATATTCAAGACGAGGTCTCCAACACAGGAAGAAATTGGAAATGCATTTCCGTAGGTAAATACATCGCGGATGGCGTAGGTAAATACATCGCGAATATGAGGATGAAACTAGAGGAACCCTAAGCAGAAAAGACATGTGGTGTTATTTCCATTCATTCAGCGCAGTGTTCCTAAACATTTTCAGAAGGAATCTAAGGTTTCGGCATTAACGATGTCTTCATATGGAGTACATGGAGGACAAGTATTCACAGGTGTATCTAAAGCTTTCTATCTTAACGTATAATAACAAAGTGGAATTGTTCTTACTTCCCAGGATGGCATATCCAGATGGTGCCAGCGCGTTAGTTTCCCAGGCCACCGAGCCGTCCGGTCATGTACTGTTTAAAATCGATCAATTGTCTGCTAGAGCGACAGATGCCTAGATGCCTTAAAGATACAGTCCGGAGTAATAAAAGCATGCTAGTAGAAAGAATAGTCAGAATTTATAAAACATGCATCCCACTCATCGTGACTTATCGACGGTATCGAAACAAGAGCAGAGACCACCAGAACAACAAACCTTCTCAGAGCCCCTGAAGTGCAGACACTGCAACCATTGGTAGGAAAACCACTACGAGGTAGAATATGGAATGAATAGGTCCGTAAAACCTGCAATGTGGAAGATACTGTGATAGCGAACAAAAAAAGATGTTTCAAAAAGGAAAATCAGGATAAGGTCTGCAATATTGCTGCAATACTGGTGCAAATTGGAAATGCATTTCCGTAGGTAAATACATCGCTACCAGGGGATGGACTAAGAGGAACCCTAATCACGAAAGATATCTAGTATAATTTTCATCCATTCAGAGCAGGTGTTCCAAATCATTGTAGGAAAATATATCGCTAACTGTTCCATTTTATCGTTTTATCAAACCCTTGTACCCGGCCCCCGCGCCAGTGCCGCTGAGAATGTTATATACCGAATCCCGAGGTCACAAGCATTTTTGAATAAGGTAACCGATCATGTCATCTAATCTCATTAAATATATATGAGGCTATGGGAGTGACCATGTTGGAAGAATGGGTGACTCAAGAATACCCTATATTGTACTACGCGGAATTCCTGAGGGTCACCGTCTGCCAGAAAGACCAGTTAATAGATGAAAAGATAGCTTGACCTTTCCACCTAAGGATCGGGTGCCGGAGAAAGTATTTCTGAAGAAACAGAACTAAGATCAATCAAAATGAAAAGAAGAGGAATAGTTTACTGCAAAAAATAATGACCAAAAGAAATCTCCTAGTGCTAAATTCCACTTGTTTTCAGGTACTATATTCCTCAAACAATTTATTTTAACGACTATAACGTCATTTTCAGGGTAACACTGACAAATTAGCACCTTATAGTTTTATTTTGAAAGTAATTACTATTATAAATATAAAGGTAATCGGGTAGTAATGGGAGTTGTTAATTGGAGGGATTAAAGCATAGCGTCTGCATTTTGACAAGCGCTATCCCCAACCGATACACTGTCGTTTTTCACCTCGGCATACCACCTACCTCTCGTCATCTCTTCATTATATCCTTTCTCCGCTTACCCATCATCCCCCCTCTATCACAACCTACAGCATCCCTTGGCAACTCATCATATTACCTCTTCTAATCACTGTCTCTGTCTCCTCCTATCTCCTCCGAAATTTCCTCTCTTCACCAGAACCGTCTCCGTCGGCTCTTAATATACACTACGTTTACCAATCGATATGGAAGCGGACCGATCTGAAAATTTCAAGCAAGCCGAATCAGATCGCCTGGTTTACCAACACGGACTAAAAATATCGATAGTGAACAATCGAATCTATCACTTGAAGTACGATTGATCCGATGTGTAAAGAATTGCAGAGTTAGAAATTTTCAGTCGCATTCCGAGTGAACAAAATTACCCAATGGAGGTAGATTTCGATGTGCTATGATATCAACAATGCCACTTCACTCGCCATTACGGCACTATTGTTACTACTGGTTACAACGCAGTCCTTGAATAATAACGATTTTATTTTGTTTCCCAATGACAACCAAAAGAATAAAGAGGAGCGCCACAGACCCACTGGTTCCGATCGATCTGAAATCTTAGTTCAGAAACCCTTCCTCGTATGCCTCACTTTCCGTCCACGGTGCCTTCTTCATCCTCCTCCACCTCTCCATTTTGAACGCCTGCCACCAATTCCCGTCTCTCTTCCTTGGTGCCCACGTTTCTGCCCCATGCGACACTACGCTCCATATTAAGGTGACTCTGACACGACAATGAAAGTCAAGACAAATACTGAGTTATACGCCATTTAGATTTTAAAATCCTACCTTGACTAAAACTTAAAAATTTTTTAAAAATTTTAAAAATTTAAAAATCCTACCAAGCTGATGAAACGTGTCATCAAATTTAGGGTGGTCGAGAACTTTGCGACCAGCGCAAGTTGTTGAGCGCAAGATGAGTATCCGTCGATAATTTTCGTTTATCTAATAGTTGACAGGGTCAAATGTCAATTGGTGAGTAAAATGAGTTATTTATACTCGCCAAATGTGATAAATAAAGTGATAAATTAGAGACATTTCACGAAAAATTACTGACGGGCGAGAAAGGTTAGTAAAATTCCCCCTGGAACTGGCGCGCATTGACATGCGTTTACAGTTGCAGTATTGTTACAGCATTAGTATTTTCTGTGAAAATTAAGAATCGCCTAGTTTATATGAGAAAATGCATCACGTTATAAAATACATGAAATCTTACTTCATAAAGAGAGATACTATTATACTTAACGAACCCACAATTATGAATGCAAACAAGAGGGTGGAACTTTAGGAGAATGCGATTCTGTTTGTATTCAAGGGACTCATAATTTTTTGTGGGCGCACAAAAACTCAAGAATAAACACAGCCAAATTCAAAAAATAGAAAAATATAAAAACAAAAAAACGACATTGAATAACCGAGTTAATTTTTCATTTACCAAACACTTTTTATCCATCCTACACTATGACGTTAAAAAACGGTGATTCTCACAGCTACCCGTTACTGTTTCGCATTGATAGGAGTTGGCCAATGAGATTGGAATCCTGACGACTCGAGGAAACTTAACTGCAGGTAGTGCTATCCAAAAGCCACTATATAATGCGAGATGAGACCTTTTATTTAATGCTCTGTCCCGGAAACATTATATGATAAATAGTACCGGCACACTGATTTTACCTTAAAAGAAAGTTGATGTTTCTCACTCTATATGGATTTGGAGGTAAGAGATGAGAAAAGAGAAATCAAATATTATTTTCCTTAAAAATACCAGGTAACAATCTTCATAATGACATCAACTTAGAACTTTCGCTGCCATTTCTGCCCACTGTCATAATTAAAAAACTCGCAAAGAATTCGTTTCACGCCAAGTGATGCATTTTAAGATTGCAGTTACAAGATTGAGTTTGCAATAGTTTTCGACTAAAAAGTCTATATAAAGTTCCAAATTTATTTTATCTAATAGCTACTAGTATCATGAGAATAAATTTATATTTTCAGTTATGTAGGCATTGTTTTTTCAAGCATGATACTTTTTTTAAACCATGAAGTATACCTACAAATCTCAAAATTTGAGAAATGCAGAAGAATGCTGAAGTCAGCATCGACAGTTTCAAGCCATTTACAACCAAATGAATCCATATTAAACATGAAAAACACATAAAACCAGGCCCGGGATGGTATAACAACCATCCAGGGGGAATTCCATCTCAGTAACCAATGATAGTCGAACCGACACGTTAACTCTTGCGCCTATGAGGTCAACTCAATCTCCCTACAATTGCTGGATATTATACTAACCATCCATCATAGAAGACCATTCTTCATTCTCTGAAGGGGACGATTTATTCCATCACTGCTTGAGGATTGAAGTCACTTCAGCGGCCGAAAAACCTAAAAGAGGAACGCAATGGTTTAATATCAAACCTGTTCAATAGTAGGCAATAAAAATGGCATAAATAAATTATGAAATAAATAAATTATAACATATATCGAGGAAAATTACAAAACAAAATATAATACATTTAAAAGAAGCAAACAGTATCCCTTTACACATAAAAAATGAAATGGTGTCTTTTGCGCCCGCTTCTTAAATTGAAGAAGAAATTGATGGCATCATACGACCCGATAACGTAGGAGTGTATGGCAAGCATTTATATCTCCTTAAATTGTCGACCCCAGTGGCAACGGGGTACAGTACTCGCTTGTTAATCCGAGGGTCGCGGGTTGGAGTCCCGTGGGTACATCGCCACTCAGGGCATAGGAGCTTCTGTTTGTTTGTAGTTGTAAATCACTAGATTTAAATTGGCTCTGTATTCTGGGAAGTAAAATAAATAAACTATGAGGTAATAAGGACGAATAACTTCTTCGGGTCACATCTTTCTTAAAAATAATAGTTTATCATAAAAAGCGCTCGATATTCCAAAACAGGATTATAGTGTGAATAACTGTATTAAATTCCACTTGAATATCACCATACCACTCATTCAGTATATACAACAATAAATTTTATAAATTTACATGCAACAATAGTAAAAATTAAGATAATTTAGCTAATTCTCCCTCAAGTATGTTTGTGCCAAAGTTGTTTCGCCTTCTGTGATATTGGTACGGATGATGACGTTCCACGTAGAAGCCTGGGTAGCCTCGAAATACATTTACATGAAATAGCTACATGAGGACCCCAGAAGTCAAGGGGTCTAAGTAACACAATCGTTGTTTTGAGAAAACTTAAGTCAAAGTTGAAAATGTTTGGTCCAACCCACTAAGTAGCTAAGAGGCATTACCCTAGATAACAGCACCTGTCAAGAAAATCACTTGGATACCTTTACCATCAAAAAGATTTATTTTTTCACATCCTATTCCTGCACCTAACTTTTTTTTTTAATGTCACTTAGATCCCTTGACTTCTGGGGTCCACAAATCATCTTATCACTTACAACGTTAAGAAAATTTCACCAAGTCACGCCTGAGACAACATAGTTTATTAAGTTGATTCCATCAAGTCAGGCCTATGAAAAAGGAATCAATCGTCTTAGTGCCATCTATTTTCAGTTAAACCTTTCATATATGCACATGGCGCGTTAAAATAAAAAGTAGCCTTCAAAAAATAAAAGTATTGGGTAGTAATATCATATGAACTCCAGCCATGCCGTTCTTATTTGGAGTAGAAATCGCCAAAGTATTTAATAGTTGGTGAGAGGACAGTAAAGCCTCATCTACTTTCATGATTTCTTTCATCCTATCCCATCTCTTATTAACTCTTTTCCTTCAGAGTTACCCAAACATGCTTCTCACACGCCCTCAGGTACTCAAAAGTTCTCTTTTCCTTCTCTAAATGGGAAAATCTCACTGCATTCCCACAAGACGTTATCGGTCGACCCCTTCCTCTCATACCATTCACTCCACTCTCATATATATGTTCAATTATTTGATTCTCATCCATTCTCTCAACGTGGTCAAACCATTAAGCACGCTATTTTCATATACCTTTATTAACGGAGTATCCATTCCACATTCTTTCATCGCACTTATCATATCTGATCTTGTATTCCTCCTACTTGTACCACAGTCTTCACAGAAAAGTCATCCGCTCCGCGTTTAGCCTACACCAGACTCTTCCTATTGGCATCGTATATTTGTTTTGGCAAGCTTAGCGAGGCTGCGGATGCTGTGCGAACCACGAGCGCCACTAGTAGCTCCACCAACGGCGTCGCCTCCATATCATCGCTACACATTGTGAATGAGAGACATCTACTTCTACTTATTACTTATTATCCTGAAAGCCACCACGATGGTGTTTTGCAGGGGGTGACTTATCAACAACATGAACTACAGTGAAGAAATTAACTTTCACCAACAAGCATCACAATATCGGTATGCTACAAATGCTACAGAAACTACTAAAATAATCGATAATGTGACTATGAAAACGTGACACAAGAATCATGCAGAGAACATGCAAAAAATGGTGTTAGTACTGCTTGACAGATTTATAAACATACATTAGGGTGCATATGAATTAATCAGCTACAATACCTGTCAACTAACCTACTTCAAAGTCTTAACGCAGCCATTACGGTCTCTTATCGATCGCGGGAAAAACGACATTTTAAACCTTTCTGTTCCATAATATACGTAGAGACGTGGTAATATTGTAGTGGAATATAATACGCTTTTACACACTGCGTTCCTGTTTTGGGAAATCGCACGCTTTTTATCTTCTTAAGGAAGGTCTGACCTAGGGGAAGTATTCGTTTTATTCAGCAATCGGCATTCATAAAGCGAGCTTCCGAGAAGCTGGGTTGCTCAAGGCTACATAGAAGAACACGAGTCAACGAAGTCAAATATCTTTTTTTTTATGCTCCAAGACCTACGCTAGTGCACATTCTGACTTATCCAAGATTGAATGCTATGCAATAAAGTGGGTAGGGTATATTTTGGTCCAATTGATTGGTGCCAGAAAATATCGTTCGTGTGCACCACACACCGAAAACACTGGAAGCAGAGCGGTGCACTTCTCCCCTCAGTTCTCGTCTCCACCCCACGGCCAGTTCCTCAACCCCTCCCTGGAGTAGTCAGCTCCACCTCCTCAGTCATAAATCTCGTTCGGCCATCAATTTTCATCCGTTCTCTCGACATGGCAAAACAAGAGAGCATGCTCATTTCTTGCTCATCTTTTACCATACCGTTCCGCATTCTTTCACCACACTACTCATTCTAACCCTGTCCCTTCTGTTTTTATAGCAAACACTATTACATCTGTATATTACCCTGAAAGTCACCTTAAATATGTTTGGCAGAGGGGTGGTTATCATCAGCATGCGCTTTAAGGTCCATGTCACTTATACTAACATGTACTACGCTGTAGGTACGCTACCAATGCTACAAAAACTACTGAACTAGTATATAATGCAACTATGGAAACGAGATATAAGAGTCATGCAGGGATCATGCGAAACGTGATGTAAGTACACGTTGCAGATTAAAAAAACAGGCATTAGGGAGCTAATCATCTAATCAGCTAGACCACCTGCCAAATAACCTACTTGAAAGTCTCATTTTCAGCCATTATGGCCTCTTATCAATCGCGGGAAAAAGGACATTGTCGCCTATCTGTTTTGCAGTCTTTTTCCGTAATTCTATTCTCACAATCTTTTTTAAGGTACCGCATACCTACTGAGCATCAGAGACGGAAAAAATTACCTGGAGGTTGTCTTATATCAGATTAATCTGCAACTTATTTTTAAAATCGCACATTTCTTTAACTCTGAACAATATCCCAACGTTCCATCGCCGCTACGAAAAATACTGAATGATATATGAAGATTGGAGAGCCCACAGGCATCACTGGAGTTCCCGAACGATGCCTGTGAGTAGCCAAGAGAATAGACTAGAGACAAAATAGCTGTTGGTCACCTCCCCAAATATCCAATCCCAATCCAGGCAAAATGCACCAATGACCTAGCTAATTGGTTAGCAAATATTTTTATACGGGAATACCTATTTCTACCTTGATATTAGTACATAATGCAATAATTTTAAATGTAAAAAAACACTATTGCATTACTGCACTTCAAATGACATGTGACATTTAGCGAAAAACCTTTAGAAATGCGTTTAGGAATTAAAAGGGTGTCATCAACATATAGGTATATTTTTTTGATATTAGCAAATTGGCGAAAGTTCTTAATGCCCTATACTTGGACCGGTAGTTTATTCTTCATTTGATTAGTCGTGCTGTATAGGCTCATCTCCATTGAAAGTTCAAGTCCGATAGAGACTAATCTATTGACTTAGGGGCGTGGAGTACTGGGGCTATAGATGTTTCGATTGAATTATACCAAGACAGATTTGGCAAAGATATCAAACAAATTAATCAGTATGCATGGTAGATGTGAAGATGTTGATTTTCTTAGTTATCAGCAGGGTGTTCCATTGTTTTCACCAATGATTGCCATAAAGACCCATTTCGTTTGCACCCTTAAGATTTTATGCGGGAGTATGCACCGCACTTCCTGCGAAAGTCATCAAACAAATGCCATACCTACACATTGGGTGGAGTAAATATAAAATCTTCAGATACAGTAGCATATTTTGGAATTACCTTATCTTATGATCAATCGTGGGGAAAACACATACAAAACAGATGCGGTGAAGCATTAAAGAAATAGGTTTTGCTGAGCGTACAATAGGAAGGTCCTCGGATGAAAAAGTAAAAGAGAGATGTTGCTTCGTTCTGGTTAGGCCATACCTTGAATACACCGCTAGCATTTCGGACCCTGGTCGTTAGGATTTAACCAATAACACAATAATATTATATATATATATATATATATATATATATATATATATATATATATATATATATATATATATATATATATATATATTGTATTATAATATTTTTCTTTGTATTATTATTGTGCGTGGAAAGAACGAATTTTTGAACCCATCTAGTCGGCAACGTATCTCCCTTATTTCATCCTTTCTGTCAAACCTAGAGATGTAGTATGGCGTCATGATAATATTCTCTGTATCGCTCTGAAATATATCAGTTCTGAATTTCTCAAGCAAGCTAATCCTAGCGTGTAGCCTCCGAGCGATAATTGTATACGCAGTAATATAATACAAAGAAAAGCTGCACACTTATTAAAAACTGCAACGAGCAAACATAAAGTGTTTCACAACTTTTATAGGGAATCAGGTTGGAGCCCCTAGAGACTCGGAGGCTACACGCTAGGATTAGCTTGCTTGAGAAATTCAGAGCTGATGTGTTTCAGAGCAATACAGAGAATATTATCATGACGTCATACTACATCTCTAGGTCTGACAGAAAGGATAAAATAAGGGAGATACGTTGCCGACTAGATGGGTTCAAAAATTCCTTCTTTCCACTCACAATAAGCGACCACAATAAAAATTGAGCTCCTTTAAATAAACTCCCACAATTTACGACTCCATTTCATCTCCCAAAACTTAATCCCTTACATGTTAACACGGCTGGTGTCCTAACACTCCCTTCACAAGCCCATGCTGCGGCTCGCAGGTTAGTATGTAGATGTGGATCCGTCGCGATTTTTACTTAAATCATTCTAGCATTTTGTATGGGACAAAGTTGCATAGCATTTTGCACTTGTAACGGTATCAATTTAAACTGTTAGCCGGTAGTTGGTAGGGTTGTTTTTCAAAAACAAACATGCTTCACTCTCCCGCGCCAAGACGCCGAGCATTCCCCTCGCTTAGCCTATGGCCCACTCACAAACGTTTGAACCCGCTGAGCATTTGTAACTGAAGCAGTCCCCCCAGTTGAGAATTATACGTTCTATGAATTATCAGACGCATGACTTCAGGTGGAATATTAGGGTCAGGACCCGACCTATTATATGTAGAGTGGTGCATTCAGAAAGAGAGGGAGGGGGATGGGAATGCGGGAAATGAAGGGGAGGGAGTGACGTCATGGGGATGAATGAAGCCGAATGGACCGCCATCTAGCGCCCTTCCTCGGGAATAGAGAACGACCCCAAGCCGTAACGTACATATATATCCCATTCTAGAGAGTTTTTCATTTAAATTCGTAATTCCCAAATTACTGAGAAATTCACAACGAATATGGTACGCAGACACGCGCGCAGGGCCAAAGATGTTCACAAAAGGGATGAAAATTGCCTCTATTGGGATTCGAACATTGATCTCCCGATCACCGGTCAGGTATATTAGCCAGTTACACCCGCATTTGCACTTGCGTGACTCTGCACCAGGTGATTTGTGAATTTTAAATTGATTAGGAAAAAGTTATAAGCTAGTAATTAGAAAGCGAGAATGTTTAGTTTATTATCCGCAACTGCAGCTTATCAGGCACGACCACGTCTACAATGTGACAATGTGGACTTCAAACGGGAGCACCTAATGCGTAAAAATCCTTCGCTGATATTCAACTTTAACTAAGATGGCTGCGTTGAGTGATGATGTTTCTATTGTAAAACTAGTTTCATTATGGCGGAGTTCCCAGAAAAAGGCAACGGGTAGAATATTGCTGACATTTGAGGAGTGATGGCAAATTTTTAAGCAAGAAACACTTAATAAACTTAGTCTACGAGCATTTGCAACACGTAAAAGTGAAATACTTAATACAATACGTGGAATGCCGGCTCCCGTGGCAGCGGGGACCCCCAGCCTGCCATTCCAAGAGTCGCGGGTTCGCATCCCGCCGGGGATGGATTTTCACATTCCAGGGCATGGTTGTGTGCATTTGTGCATATATAAAATGCGTAGAAAGGGTGTGGACTGTTACCTATTGAGGCATTATAATTATTATTACAGGGATGACTGATTGTTAAAAACTCAAGAGTGACAAATTATAAAAACTTACAAAAAATAGTCATACCTATTGCCCCTTAAACGTATTGATTAATTACAAAAACGAATCAAACAAATAAATGGTCTTCAAATGACCCCTGTCTCACCTGGACAACAATAGCAATAAGTAGTTTAGCAGAATTTTGCATATGACTTTGGCTACCAAAAATTTATAATGTTGTGGAAAAGACTTTTCAAGCTATATAGGACAAACAGTCACCATATTACATTATTTTCCATAGGTTTTATTTAATCGATACATTTTATGGCAGTTGGTAATTAGTGAAGTATCAATCTCTTTGTGAAGAAAAAACGTTGTACAATGTTAAGTTCTGCCTTGGGCTCAGCAAACGAAAGAGCTATTCAGTAAAAATCTCATATGCAACGAGAAATCTAACATGCAACAACTTTGATGTGAAGTGAGATTCCGACACATAAGTTACACCATCAAGTCACTTCGGACTCAACGCAAATCTGATGCGTAGCAAGGCTAGAGAGGCTAAGGTTGGAGGGCATGATTCCAAACACTTGACCAAGTGAGACCTTGATGAAGATTGACGGGTGAGGGACAGGAGGGCAGAACGCTGGGTCGATGAGGAAGAGCCACGGAAAGGAATCGTGATGCCCGAGTGAAGAGTATGTGGCTCAGGAATATTTGTTTACTAAAATTACGCACTGAGAGTGCTCGAAAATTTTCCTCACAAGGATGGCATCCAAGGAAGTAATATACGAACGGTTAAATTACCCCAACATCACAAAACTGGGACACACGTACTTATGAAGAGACGAAAAACTGGGACAAAATCGGAACGATGAACGTTAAATGAAGCTATGGGCCAGGGCCGGCCCAGTATACTTCATGTGCGTGATCAATGTTTTACACGTCGTTCATAACAAATTTATTTTCGGATTGTGATTTCTTGAATCGCGGCACTAACCGAGGCTTTAGATTGTAGATTGTATGGGTGGGCGAGAGCTTTCTGGAGCTCTCATAGCACTCAGACCCCTTTGGGACCATTGTACCGTCCCAAATTTAACCTGCCCGCCATTTGAAAAAAGGGAAAAGAGCATCACGGTAGAGATATGGATGAGAGATGCGGTAGAGACTGAAACATCGTCATTGACCAGGGAGATCGCAGAGACCAGTTCATTTAAGTTAGCATGAAAATACATCTGAAAGTCATCTGCATAAAGCATATATTTGCAGTGTCTGAGGGTCTTTGCTATGTCAAGGATGTGAAGGCTGAATAAAATAAGGCCAAGTACTGACCCTTGACGCACTTCGCAAAGCACAGTCCGCCAAGACGATATGTTGTTGTTTGCACGTAGTACTGCCTGAGTTCTGTTATCAAGATATGAGCAGAACCAATTCAAAACAGCAAGAAAAGTTAGGATTTTCAATTTTTGCAATAGACGCTCATAGTTAACACGGTCATAGGCTTTACTAAAATTAAAAAAAAACCATAATTGTTACCATCCCTACTATCCATTGCACTACGAATGTCATCAATTATAAGGACAGAAGGATAGAGTAGAGTCAGTACAATGAGGAATCGGCAACTATAACTTGAGTGGAATAGAAACAACCTCGAATAATCCACGAGTATTTGGAGCCCTGATCAAATAGATTTAACCAAAAAAATTAATAAAATTCAAAGGAAAGCAGCGCGCTTCGTTAAAAAACTGCTACGAGCGTACATATGGTGTCTCACAACTTTTGGAGGGATTAAGCCCCTAGAGACTCGGAGGCTACACGCTAGGCTTAGGTTGCTCAATAAATTCAGAACTGATATTTTTCAGAGCGACATAGAGAATTTTATCATGACTCCTTACTACATCTCTAGGTCTGACAGATGCGATAAAATAAGAGAGATACACTGCCGAACAGATAGGTACAAAAAATCATTCTTTTCGCGAACAATAAGCGACCACAATAGAAATTGAGCTCGACTAAATACACTCCTTTAATACACGTCACCATTTCGTCTCCCAAAAACATACACCTTTACACGGATGGTGATCTAACACCCCCTGCCACATGCCCAAGCGGTGGCTCGCGGGGTATTACGTAAATGTAGATGAGGGTAACCCATCCAATTCCAGCCCGGGCCCAACGTTGCATAACTTCAGTGACCTGACGGGAACCGGTGTGTCAACGTGGCTAGGCCTTTGTCCAACCGAGACTTTAAGGGATGTTTCAGTGTCAGTCGGGAAAATTCAACAACCAAATGGAACTCCGGGACTGTCCCTCCTAAATGGAACTGTCCCGGTCAAACTGGGTAATTGGTAAACCTTAATATACGATACAGCAACAAAGGTCGGCAGCAAACATTTCCAGTTGGGTTGATAGTAAACTCTTAAGTTAAAATAGTCTAAAATTGGCAACGGAGACCAAATGAGACAAAACGGGGATTTGACATTTGAGGCGGTTCCGGTGAATAATAATGATAATTTTAAAAAATAATCCAAAATACATTTTAGGCAACTTGTCTTATAAACATTGATGTTGCCAGGAGGGGCCTAAAGCAGTTTCGACGGAAGACTTTTCCAGTCCTAAATAGTCCTGCTGAGAAGTGAAAATTTATTAAAATTTCCTGATGTTAATCTTTTAGTTGCATCTCAGAAAAAAATCACCGAGGCATGGGATCTAATACGACCATGTTCGGTGAGCAAACGCCATCACCGCACAAACGTGCAGTCACAGATTCGACTACCGATCAACCCTCATTCAGGATAGCTGAAGCACTAAGAGTTCCAGAAAATGTGGTTTTTAATGGGCTACTATACGGCTATGCGCAACTGACAAACTTTAATTTGAAAAATGAGTAAGTACTGATACAGGTATAGCATCAAAACTCTAATGTTAGGTCCCTTTCTTGAAGCTTCCGGTACCCTCTTCCACATTTCCTTTAAATGCATATGCTATTTCCTTCCCCGTTCCACACTGCCTCATCTCCCATCTTTGTATACAACCCTGTATACCCACTAGCTGTACTGTAACCCTGTACAACCAACTAGCCACTTACTGTGCCTCAGTGTGCAGAACCGCGCGGTTTGCCAGTATAGCAAGTGCTTGCTGAGTCAACAAATTTGGTTCTATTGACAAGAATATCCATGGCTTCTACATCTCCGTCAGACCCCGTGCCTTCAATTTCAGCGTTAGTTTTCATTATCGCGCATTTTTACAGCATGTCGCCTGAAATTAAAAATGGCAACAATTAACTTTTTTGTAGATTTTCGCAATTCATTTTAAGCAACAGTTTCGCCCGGCTATTCTGCTAGTAGTTATAACGCAGTAAATCCAAAAGACACTTTTATCCAAATGGGGAAAATTAATTAAACTTTCTCATAACATTCAATAGTTTCAGCTCTAACTTGGTAAAACTTTCCCATAATGCTCAGGAATTAACAAAACTTGGTAAGTTTTGCGTGGAGTATTTATTGTACGACCGGTTTTGTTGAATAGTCGACATCAATAGATTGATGATGATGTCGACTATTCGATGACATTGGTTGTCAAATAAACACTCTACATAAAACCTACAAGCTTTTGTTAATTACTGAGCATTTCTTATCACTATTAAGAGGAGCATAGTAGACTCTCCCAAGAACTCCAGTATATGACCCGCGATTACGTGCGACAACCACAGGCATTAGTAGCAACTGTTGAAAAAAGCGTGACATTTTAAGTAGTCATGTCATCCTAAACGATATATAAATGGACTCTAGTCACCAAAAGGAAGCCTCTACGTTGGTTTCAAGTTCTTAACCTTCAATTAAGGAAATATAAACTATTACTTTCGGCTAATTAGGTTCACCAGACGGCCACCCAGAACCGTGACGCCATCCGCCGAGTCTCCGATGACGCGTGTACCAACCTCCACCAACCCACCACCTTAAAAAATGTAAAGCTCAAAATATTTTCATTAAAAGTCGCTGAATTATAGCAGAAACAGCAATTGAACTTTGCCACAGGATATTTTAATGTCTACGACGAGTTTCGAGAATTTTAATGATCGACGAGCCATTTTAACGAGCTGAAACGCGTTGTAGTCATTAAAATATTCTGCAGAAAAGTGCAATTTTTGTTTATGTTATGATATGACGAACTTCTACGATATCTCGCCTGAATCTGATGAAATCAAAAGACGCGGTAATTTGACCAAAATTTGGCCCGGGGGATTTATGGTGATGAAATTTTCTCACAAATAGTTATTTTTTAAATTTGCCATGATTCCAAATTTCTGACGACGCTTCGGACCGACCGCGTGGTCGGATCACCGAGGTGAGGGCGTCGGACGGGGGGAAGGGTGGCAATCGGGGGTGTGGAAAGGGGGGTAGGGAGGGGTAGGTGAGAGATTAAATGGGGGAGGCAAAAGATAGCGTGGTGTGGAGGCGATGAGGAACACGGAAGAGGGAGGGGTCTCGTGTGACGCGATGCGGTTCCAAATCGGGCCTTCGCATACGAAAGGAAAGGGATGAGAAAACTGAGTCAAACTCGAAAATGTCATCATCAGTAGTCATCAGTCTGAAATATTGGTTTCCTGCAGCCCTCCAATACGGTCTCCTCGCAGCCAGACGCGTAATAATAATTATTAACTTTGATGCCCTTCATAATTTTCCACAAGTTACCTATTTGTCTTCCTCTTATATTCTTCATATTCATCTACATCTACATACTACCTTGCGAGCCACCTCATGGGCGCATGGCAAGGGATGTTAGTGCAACAGCCGTGTAAAGATGTAAGGGATAAGGTTTTGGGAGGTAAAATGGTGACGTGTATTAGGGGAGTGTATTTAGTGGAGCTCCGTTTTTATTGTGGTTGCTTATTGTGCGCGGAGAGAACGAGTTTTTGTACCTATCTGTACGGCAGTGTATCTCTCTTATTTCATCGCTTCTGTCAGACCTATAGATGGAGTGAGGCGTCATGATAATATTCTCTGTTTCGCTCTGAAACACACCAGTTATAAATTTCTCAAGCAAGCTATGCCTAGCGTATAGCCTCCGAGTCTCTAGGGGGTCCACCTTAATCCCTCTAAAAGTTGTGAAGCAAAGTTGTTGTTCGCTCGTATTAGCTTTTAACGAAATCTGCTGCTTTTGTTTATATGTTATTATTTTTTTGCTAAAGCCAATATAATCGGGTTTCCAAATGCTCGCGGCCTAACTCATTTCTTAATTTCTCCCTTGAAAATAGTTTTTATATTACTAGGGATTCGGGGATGGAACCCATCGCCGGCTATTTTCAGTGTGACCAATAACAGTGAGAAATGTAGGCCCATGTCTGTGAAAAGGACTATAACCGTTAACATAAAAATATTACTTCTAAAGCTTAGGCAAGTGTATAGAAATACGGATTATGTATTGAAATGAACCTTTTAAAATTGGAAAGTAGAATGACACCTTGAGTATGGGTTGTCCAACCATATCCGTGTTACCTATGCTTTTGCTTAGGAGTCACCTTACCACTGAGAACTATGTAAGCCTGTTTACTTCATCCTATTTGATGACACGTTACAAAATCTGTAGTCGCTCTTCATCATTGGTTGTTCAATCCTAAGACTGGTTGACTTCAGCTCTCCGCTCCGCCCTATAAAATGCTGGTTCCCTTACCTCCTGGGATCTCTTCCTATGTACTTTCCTCGTTATTTGGTCCATGAACTTATTCCTGGGTCTTCCTCTCGGGACTCATCTCTCTATTTTTCCTTCACTATGACTAATTACTAATTCCATCATCATTATTGGTTGTTCAATCATTAGATTGGTTGACTGCAGCCCTCTACACATTCCATTATAATGCTAGTTCCCTTACATCCTAGCATCTCTTCCATTGTACTTTCCAATTTATTTGTCCATAAACTTAATCCTGGGTCTTCCTCCGTGGACTTTTCCCTCTAATTTTCCTTCACTTTGACTAATGACTAATTTCATCATCATTATTGATATTTCAGTCATTAGATTGGTTGACTGCAGCCCTCTACTCTTCCCCATCTAATGCTAGTTCCGTTACATCCTGGTTTCTCTTCCTATACATTTCTTTTTTATTTGGGCCATGAGGATATTCCTGGGTCCTCAACTTGGGACTGTTTCGCGGAAAGGACGAGTTTTAGTACCTATCTGTTCGGCAGAGTATCTCTATTATTTTATCGCATCTGTCAGACGTAGAAATGTAGTGAGGCGTCATGATAATATTCTCTATTTCTCTCTGAAAAATATCAGTTCTGAATTTATCAAGCAGCCTAAGCCTAGCATGCAGCCTCCGAGTCTCTAGGGGCTCCCACGTTAATCTCTCTAACATGTTGTATTACACTATTGTTCGTTCGTAGCAGTTTTTAACGAAGCGTGCTGCTTTTCTTTGTACCTTTTTAATTTCTTTGGTTAAATCTTTATGACCAGGGTCCCAATTGCTCGCGGCGTATTCGAGGTGTGGCCTAACCAGAGCGAAGTAGCATCTCTTTTTTACTTTTTCATCCGAAGATCGTCCTATTATACGCTTAATAAAACCTAGTTTCTTTAATGCTGTGCCGCATATGTTTTGTATGTGTGTTCCCCACGATATATCTGAAGTTAAGGTTATTCCAAGATATTTTTCTGTATTTGAAGATTTTTTGTTGACTGCACCCACGGTGAAGGATGGCGTTTGTGTGATGACTTTTGCAGGAAGTGAACCGTGGTGCATGAACTAAAATTTTACTCTAAACCCCACTCCTGGCACCACGAATAAACGTTGTTATGGTCATATGACAGAACTTCAAAGTCCACGTCTTCGCTTATTTCACGGTAGATTACTGCACCGTCTGCAACTAATCTTAATTTACCATTAATTGGAGAACTTAGGTCATTAATATATATAATGAATACAAGAGGGCCAATCACGCTTTCTTGAGGAACACCGGATATGATTTCGGCCGTATCAGAACTAAAACCATCAATAATTACTTTTTGCTTTCGATCACTGAGAAAGTCCCTTATCCAGTTCACTATTTTTTTATTAAGTCGGTATGAATGCAATTTATAAATGAGTTTTTTGTGAGAAAACTTGTCGAATGCCTTGTTAAATTCAAGGAATATCGCGTCGATGTGCTTATTCGATTCATCTGATTTAGGATATCATGAAGGAAGAGCGTAAGCTGTGTTTCACAGGACCTGTCCTTACGGAAGCCATGCTGACTGCTGTGTAAGAGGTTACAATTCTCCAGGAATGCCATAATATTGCTAACGACAATGTGTTCGAGGATCTTGCGTAAAAGCAATGTTAACGATATAGGCCTATAACTTCCTGGGTCACTTCTATTTCTTTTTTTAAATATCGGTGTGACATTGGCTATTTTCCAGTCTTGGGGAACCTTGCCTTCGGATAATGGTTTGCTAAATATAATTCATAAGAATGGTGCAATTTGTGGGGCTAACTACTTGAGCACGCGTGCAGGTATTTGTTCTGGACCTGGGGACTTGTTACTTTTAATCGAACGCAGTTGCTTAATTATTCCATCGAGCTGAATTTTTATGTCCGCCATCGGCTCGTTAAAGTCCGGAATGTCTAAATGGTGTATTGTGTTACCCATAGTGAATACAATTTCTAAGTAATAGTTTAATAAGTTAGCTCTATCGATGCTGTTGGTAACCATTTTGCCGTTTGTATCCATTAAGGACTCTACTGTCGAAGATACACCCTGGAGCTCTCTAGCGTAAGACCACAATGACTTGGGTTTTCATATAGTAATTCACCTAGGATTTTCCCATGAAGTTTTGTAAACTAGTGCGCATGATTTGCTTAATTTTTCAGCGTTGGGCAACGTAAATTTCTCTCGCCGCAAGTTCCATTTGTTTTGTTACAGGACTTAGAATTTTTATAGAGGTTGTGTAATTGACTTTGTCTCCTGAGCTCTCGCCGTACTTCATGGTTATACCAACGAGGTTCTTCACAATCTCGTTTGAATTTGTGAGGAATATATTTATCGATTCCTTTACGTATCATTTCCAAAAAATATCTCCATGATACTTCGGTGCTCTCGTCCTTCATTTTGGCTACGAATTTCGTGAATCAGGCTTCTAATATCTTTCCAAATTTTATGTAATCGCATTTTTCAAATAAGTAGACTATCCGTTTAGATTTTACAGTGGACTCTACAGTTGTTTTTATAGTTGTAAAAATTACTTTATGATCACTTACGCCTTCGAGGATATCGTTCATTTACAAATACTAGGGTGACTAACAGCTAAAAGATGTTTTCTTACCTCTCGTATGTCCGTTTACAACTTGGGTAAGAGAGTGGTGTCAAAGTATATTAATTAAAGCCTCACTTATATCACACTTCCTTGAACTTGTTTCAACGCTACTGGTTTTCCAATTTATAGCCGGGAGATTGAAATCTCTACTGATAATTATTACGCTTTTGTTACCTCTCGAGGTAAATGATGATAACTGAGTTTTTAAGTTAAGGTAAGTCCAAGATATTTTATCTGAAGATTTTATGATTAATCCACCGATAGTATAGGTATGGCTTTTGTGTGATGATTTTCACAGGAAGTAAACTGCGGTGCATTTTCTAATATTTAATTCTAACCCCACTCCTGGCACCACAAATGAACGTTGTTAAGATCCGATAACAGAATTTCCAAGTCCGCGTCTTCGATTATTTCTAGGTAGATAACTTTATCGTCTGCAAATAATCCTAATTTACTGCTAACTCAAGAACATAGATAATTAATATAAATAATAAATAAAAGAAGGCCGATCACGCTTCCTTGAGGAACACCGGATGTGACTTCGACCATATCAGAGATAAAAACCATCAATAACTACTTTTTGTTTTCGATCACTGAGTAAGTTCCGGCATCCTCGAAGTTTGCAGCCAAATTCCTTTGATTCCAGTCGAGTGAAAGTGGGAGAGAAGTGAGAAGGAAGCATTCTCGTCGAGGTGTATCCGAAAAGTCAGCGGAGGAGAAGAGAGACGGCTTCATCCCGCTGCAGTTATGGCCAGGCCAGGGGTGGCTTACATTGATTAGGCACTTTGCGCTCGGAGACCGTGCGGGAGGGGAGCGGGTGGGGTGGGAGGGGGAGGGGGAGGAGAGATGGAGTGAGGGAGGGAGGGGAGACATGAGGGATATAAGGGGTGGGGGGTCGCGGGGGACCGAGGGAAGTGGGGGAGGAAGGCCGAGCGCGCGATGCGAGGCGACGCCGGCAGATGCCGGTGCGTGGTAGAGTTGATTCCCGAGCTCCGTGGATGGGATGTCTGTTGAGGCGGGTCAGGAGAGCCGGCGATGGCAGCGCCGTGGCAAAACTGCTCCGACGCCGGAAAGTTCATGGTGAGAGCAATTGAATCCCGGGATATTACCCCGGACGCGGTCCCAAGGATTTTACATTTCCGCTGCGGCAGAATATCACCGGCAAATGCTCGTTTCACGGATTTATATTCGCCTTCGCTTGCTTCCGAGGAGACGTCGCGCCCGAACGGAGAGTAACGAATGGGGTTCCGAGCGCCGTAACTCAACGACTCGACTGCCCCTATGCGACATTTTACGCCAAAACAAATTTATTTCATGACGAAATAAAATGCCGGGGTGGAGGAAAGGAAGTAAGTCATGCGGCGAGGATTAGTTTCTGAAAACGGAGCCAGAATTAGAAAAGTATAAAGAACTTTATCGAGCACAATAAATATATTAATACAATGTACCTCGCCAGATTTGAAAAAATAGTATATGCGTCAGTAAAAATGACTGTCGCATTAAAAAAATCATTTGACTTGACGAGGATTTGATGGTGAACGGAAACTATCTCAATTCACATTTATAGGCCTCTTTACACGGTAAATTTTACTGTCCAAACGAATGCGTCATAGAATGTACAAGACAATGAATAAAATTAGAGCATGAAGAGTACTATTTCCCGTTCATTCACCCAATCAATCATTTACTTTGCCTCTTTATACGGTACAATTTTCCTCATGAAAGATTTAATGCATTCGTTTTATGCTCGTTTACTGTAAGGCATCCTTAGCAGCTGTTTCTAGTTCCCCAAAGGCTTCCTTTATTGATGGTACAGATCATCCCAAAATATTCAGGACGTCTGCGTATCCTACAATATGTTTTGATTTATTTATGAGGATCGCGTTAGTGCCAATTCCAGTATTTCTTATAACATGTTCTACGACCTTATTGAAAAGCGTGGGTGCTAGTCCATCTCCTTGTTTTAGTCCTTGGGTTACTTCAAAATTGTGCAAACATTCACAACGACAATTTCCCCATCATCCCAATAAATGCAAAATGTGGTAATGTAGCATCATTTCTCTTCAAGCGCATTTATTCTTAACTCTCACAAGGAAGCAACACGTCAAAAATAAGACACCCGTGATTCATACGTGACGAAATGCCTCTAGAGATGTGATGTGACAGGATATTGCGGAACTGCACCGATTAGGACAACTACGTCCCTGTCACAGCGTTTAAACCTGTAACTTTATCACATATATGACTTTCGACTCAAGTTACACACATTCCGAGACCGACAGCTCCGGAACATGCATGAGACAGAAATTTCTCCGAGAGAAATCACGGGAGCGACACAGGTCCGGAGCGAGAAATATCATGAGAGTAACATAACTTCGGAACAACACCGCTCCGGAACGACGCCTGACCCCCTAAGTTCAATATAGTAGCACAGATATGGAACAACGGGCTGACGAACGCAGCAAATCTCTAACGGCAAGAAGCGGAGAAAGACGGAACTGAGATATTTTCTCGGAGCTGTGATTTTTCGAATTCTCCGAGACAATATTAGAGGTCGTGAAATCACATCCTCATAGCTGGACTCACAATGGGGTGCGCTGAGGTGCGGGGTGATGGAGGGGAGGGCGGAAGACGGAAGTCCTCCCCTCTTCGCCCCCCTAACACGCTGCTGCCACCGAAGATCAACGCGCCCTGGTACACGCGTCGATAGGGTTAGATTACAACCCAATGGAAGGACAAAATCATCGGTAAATAAACCTTACGGAGTGCTGGTGAGAACATGTCCGAACTGTCAACTCGGCGAAGAAAAGGTTAAGGCGGTTATAGCCTCACTAAGCGAGTCAAAACAAATACTTGATTACACATTTTTATTTTTGGTGGAAAAAAATTCTGCTTTTGTAGATGAAATTGGCAACCTTTTGGTAACAAAATAAACGGTACAAAATATGTAGGCTATTCACGAATATACATTTAATGACCACATTTGTCCAGCCACAGCAGCCGCCTACAGCGCCACTTATATACAGCTAACGTATTTTGACTTGAATTGCGACATAAATTAGCCAATAACTTTCTAAATTAGCGGATGATGCCTATATGTTATATTTATTCCATTTCCAATGACTTTCTGCCTCTTATAAACAGTTCTACATAAGAGGTTGATTATTCTTTCTCGTTCAAATGGACGTTATTCTTCTGAAACTTGATCATATTCCATAAGCTATATGCATATGCATCTCCATAAGCATATGGTCCATGCCGACAGTTTCAAATCTTGCCCCCCTTAACAGTGACACCACCTTTTTCGCTAAAATAGTGAAATACAAAATCCAAAATTTCCGCAATGCATCCGCAGACGACGTACTATCTTCCTTCTCCATTTGTAGTTTCTCCCATCATGGACTGAAATCCAACTAATGAGTCATTTAAAATACCCTTAATTCTTGCATTAACAGTTCCAAACTTACCTCAACATCAGAGCGCCTTCGCATTCCACCAGAGCTACCTCATTACTCCACCTCCTAACTCCAAGGTTATCACTTATTAAACGTTCGCTCTTCTTCCGCCTCTCCTTCCTAATAAATTCGCTAAGCCACTGATATCGATTCCTTTTCTCTATCGCCAAAAAACTTCACCAACTTGGCCTCAACACATCTTTCTTTAATAAACCGCGAGCCTATACAGGAACGAACTTAAACTATCTCCAGATCGTCTAAGTGAAGTTTTTTGTTTTTGTAATTTACATGTGTCTTTTTGTGCTTGTTACTAGTACACTTAAAATTGGCAATTTTGCTGTCTTTGGACAATTTTCTTTAAATAAATAAGCATCCATTTAAAATTTCCACTTTACAGACTGAATTACAGAAAAACTAGCCGGGACCCCCCTTTTTGCTCACTTCAGTTTATCGGACACACCTCAAACATGCTATATTCAAGCTTTAATAATTACTGGAATTAGTGACCCTGGGGCCAGAGCCACCTTAAGCAAACCACCTACCTTTACTCGCAGCTTTTTATTCCATTTCCTACATTAAATGAATTCGTTTAGCTCTCGCTAAGTTTACCGGCGCTGCGCAGAGGACGATTTTGGGAGTCAGCACACGGAATTTTTAAAATTCTACGATACTGGGCGGAAAGGCATTTTAGTGGGGCGGATCAGCTGTTCTGGGGACAAGCCCCCGCGGATCCTCCACCTTTCTTCGGTTACTTCGCGGATCTTCCACCATCACTCGGTCCTTCCGCTCATCACCGCGAGCCGCATTTCCTGGTTAGGGATTTCCTTGCCACAGAGTTTGACTGTGCATTACACTTTGTTTCGTTAGTGCTTCCACTGGCAAGGTGTCCACTCACCTGACACATAGAATAAGGGTCACTTGCATTGCTCGACACTTTCCTTTCATATTCAATATACATCCTTCTTTTGCGTCTTCATCTCTCAGTTTTCACATTTCATATTCAAAGGTTAACATTTTTTAAGATCCCCTTGGCTTCATGACATTTAAGTGTCAACTTTTGGGGTTTTTCTTGTTCCTTTTCGGCCAAAATATACTGTCTATTTAGTTGGATTATATTAGAATCAGCTAGTATGTCCTCCAACCTTTTTGATAGTCAGGTCTTGGGTGTTCTTCCGCGTGGTGTCTTTTGGTGACAACAGATTCTACTGCCATGCTACTGGAGTATTCAGGTCTCAAGTGTCGATGCAGCTCATGGACCGTCCTTGATAGTCATGTTTCGTCCAGTGGGTCTTCCTAAATGGCTACCCGGTTTATTGCGCTTTTCGGCGTGAAGACTCCTCCAAGCGCTTGATTGGTTGCAATTTTCGGGTGCATAACGATTTCGATGGCTTCCCGTACCAGCCTCGGGAAGCATCATCTTTAGTTGCAAGAAATCATTGGTTCATTGTCAGATAGTCAATCTGAAAGACCCACAGGAAGGGAAATGACTATAAACGACGGACCATGAGCTGTATCGACACTTGAAACCTGAAGACGCCAGCAGCATGACTGGATACACTTTTTTCAACAAAAGACACCACACGGACGAACACCTGAGAGCTGACAGTAAAATAGCTAAATGCCGCGAACGAATCCTCCAGTTTTTGTGAGAAGGGCCAGTCAGAAACCCTTTCCAACTGCTGCCGACAAAAGCGTGGTGTATTTCTTTTTTGTTTCTAGTAAGCGGTAACAGCAAATTTTCCTATGTCGCTGAATCCTTAACATGTTTTCTAGTCTTGTGAATCGTCAACGGTATCTGGCGAGATGTTGTGGAACACATTTCTGAATAATGAAAGGAATATAATATCCCCTTAGTTTTTCATTAAAAAAACTAAGAGGAAATTACAAAATTTCTTTCATTATTCATTTATTTGCCTGTCGAATCGTAACCTATTTGCTAGTCTTGTGAATTGCGTGTACTGCCGACAAAGTAGAAATAAATTATTTTGACATGACTTGATTGCACATTTATTTATCGATCTTTTAGTTTTTAGGTGAATGAACATATGAACTGGACTATATTTTTGGTAGTTAGATAATTATTGTTCAGTGGTGTGAAAATTGCGTTTTTCATTATCTAAGAAATGCTTCTACATTTCAAGATAACTTTCGTTTTTTCAATTGAACATTTAAAATTGTGAAAAATTGACGGAACACTTTTCTTATGGCAGTAACTATGCTGTAGTAGCTGACAATAGTTACCTCAAAGCGTATATTTGCCGAAAAATTTTCTGAAGTTGGAGACGATGGTAAACTTCTGTTATGATTCATTTTATTTTTCATGCTAGGAAAACATCAACACACTTTTGAAGGTAATTAGCAATAATTTAAGGTTTCTTCGTTTCACATTTGAAATTCACGTCTCATTGCATGAATGTGAGTACATTAACTGCGGTTGCCTCATCTAAACTTAATCACTTGACATGTATTGATAATGATATCAGAAGATGTTTAGCTGTATAAGTGATGACGTTCATCTTTTCCTTTGCCTTCGTGATACATCCCATAAGGCGATAACGGAGGTGACAAGTGAGTGCAGTTGCACATTTCTTTAACGTAAGTTACAATGTCAACTACGGTCATAAATCTCATATTTTTTTATAATTAAAGGGGCACATTTGTAGTAAGATCATTGCGATCACGACTTTCGAGAAAATACAAAGTATTTATGTGATACAGGTAAACCAAAGGTTTTCCCCGAGAAGATTTCGCGGTAAATAGTTCAAAATTAGATTAAGGCATATTTGCGCGGTAAAGACATCTTTATTCGAAAAATAAAAATACGAAATATTTTCCCAAGGGTTTCATGGAAGAATTCTGAAATGATAATTAAATTCCAATCCGGGACATAGATGACGAGGAACGACGATAAAACAAGCGGACGCTTCATGACCAATGATTTGGGTCGTAAGACGGATAATGATAAATTCTTGAATGTAATTATGTCAGCAGGCCCGCTCCATGCATCCATTTTATGTTGGTGTACACGGGTATACACTGATTCATAAACCTTATCTTCATACCGTGATGATTCATCTCCCTACAGCAAAAGGTATAGGGGAAATTATTATGGATGATACAGTTGAGTAAAGCTATGTAAATAATTAACGTTTAACATTGAATATCATCGAATCACATGGCACCGATAAATATGCTAAGGAAATCGCGTCGACTGCAACTCATTCTTGATAGCGTCGCGGCTTAGTAAAATCAGTCTCGCCGAAAGGCCTTAGCAAGTCAGTATCCTAGTGGTCTTAGGTTTGAAAGCTCAACTACGGCATAATGCTGGACACACTTCCGTTTTCGCATAATGGTACTCAGCATATCCCCGTTTTCATCTATTTGTTCTTTCAGTCAATATCCCTTCTTGCCATTCTTTCCTCTCCTACGAATACGCGACAATGTTTCTCCTACGGGATCTAGATCACTTTCAACACTGTACATTCTTAGATACATCTTCAACCTCCCTTCCCAGCCGCGCTGGTCTGAGACAGGAGCTGTAGTGAGAGCTATACTGGGGCCTTATTCAGTTAGAACTTGACACGGTTGAATTTTGGAAAATCCACGAATGTGATACTTAGCTTCCGACAAATCTCTTCTTAAGAATGGCTCCGTGAGAAATTTTTGTGGCTGTTACGTCAACATTTCGTGATCGTCGAGACTCGGGAATCCCGAGGTCATACAGAATAGCCCCCTGGCCTCCGAGGTGGACGCCTGAGCAAACCTTCGCCATCTTTCGGCATGGCGGGCGTCTCAGTGCCTCGCGGGGAATGCGGCTAGCCGTACGCCACCGCAGGCAGCCCCTCGCTCCCCGCGGCGCTTCCCCCGAGGGCGGGGGGAGGGGGGGGTCCGCGTGGAGGATTTCTGCCCCTCCACTTGCGCGCAGGCTCGGTGGTGTGGCCGGGGGGCGAGGAGAGGGGTCCGACCGCCCCTCAGCTCCCTCCACGAAGCCGGAAGAGGACAGTATCCCCCCGCCCGTTTCCCGGCAAGCCTTTGACCAGCACGCAATGCCCTGCCAAGGGATTCGATGTAACATAAATACAGAATTTGCCACGTGGGAAGCAAGCCGTGCATAGTTACACCTGTGCATTATCATTTGGCCATATGCCAGCGGCATCGAATGAAATTCCATACACTCCACAGCCGCCTCTGTGTCATTCCTGTCCATCTAACTTTTATACAATTGAAGGATCTTTTAATTCCTTAATTAAATATGTATCCACATAATACCCTGCTAGCCACCTCAAGGGAGAGTCGCAGGGTGTCAGATATTACCGGCATGCACTGCACTATACCCTGTTAAATATAATCAAGCTGCGATTGTTAGTGCAGAAGCAAAAACCAGAAAATACGTGTCAGGACGTGACAATTTATTAATATGCGCCAACAAAACTACTATATTCATAATGAAAAGATAAAACTTGGTTAATTCCATACTAATATATTAAAACCGACCCAGGTTTCAGTAACTGAGTGCCATTTTCAAGATTTAAAAGACCTTGAAAATGGCACTCAGTTGCTGAAACCTGAGTCGACTTTAATAAATTATTGTGGAATTAACCAAGTTTTATCTTTTCATTATGAATATTAAAAACTTCCACAAAGTAACGCCTGAAACAGTTTCATTTGTTAAACTACTATAGAAGAACTAGATGGATTGGACACACCCGGAGGCACAATGGGTTCGTGACATACATAAATGAGGGAAAATTCCGCAGATGAAGACCCAGGAATAAGATGACGGTCCAAATAAAGAAGAACATACATAGGAATAACTACCATGAAGTAAGGGAACTGGCATTAGATGGGGAAGGGTGGAGGTTTTAACGACATAACACTTATTTTCACTCACTTTGCCCAGTTCATGCCTAGCATGGGTTCAAGTGCCAATTAAGTCGCAAATCATAATCATGCAAAGTGGATTTAGTGAGGACGTTAAGAAGATGCTAGCGAAGAGATTTATGTGGAGCGCAGCGTTGTATGGAGCAGACACATGGACTCCGATCGAGTGAGATTTAATCAGGCTGCAGGCATTTGAGATGTGAGTGTAGAAGGAGGAGTGAATTTAGAATGTAGATGGTGTGGTGGACGGAAGGGCAGACAAACGCGGAAGTGTTAGTTATGGTGGGTGAGGAAAGGAAACTTCTGGATGAGATGAGAAAGAGGTAACGTAGGTGGTTGTTAGAGGTACTGCGGAGCGAAGAAATGTCCATAGCCTCGATAGAGGGGAGGATTTAGGGCAAGCGGGGAAAAGAATACATCTACATACTACCCTGCGAGCCGCCGCATGGGCGTGTGACGAGGGATATTTTGGCACCAGAATTGTAAAGATCTTAGGGATAAGGTTTTGGGAGATGAAATGGTGACGTGTATTATGGGAGTGTATTTAGTGGAGTTCAGTTTTTATTGTGGTAGTTCATTATGCGCGGAAAGAACGAGTTTTTGCATCTCTCTGTTCGGCAATGTATTTCTCTCCTTTTTGATTGCTTCTGTCAGACCTAGAGATGTTGTGAGGCGTCATGATAAAATTCTCTGTGTCGCTCTGAGACACACCAGTTCAGAATTTCTCAAGCAAACTAAACATAGCATGTAGCCTCTGAGTCTCTAGGGGCTCCCACCTTGATCCCTCTAAAAGTTGTGGAACACTATATGTACATACCTGAAGATGACACCACTGAGTTGAAACATGTTGTACCTGGAAAATAAATCTGTGGAAGGAAACTAAGTAACTTATTCATTTGTGAAATCAACTTCCACAAATTGAGCCTCAAACAATGGAACACTATATGTTCGTTCGTAGCAGTTTTCAACGAAGCGTGCAGCTATTCTTTGTATTTTATTAATTTTTTTGGATAAATCTTTATGACCAGGGTCCCAAATGATCGGGTACGCTGTAAGCCAGTGTATATTCCGTGCAAGTGCGAGGCGCGATCGAATACTACCGCTATCGACCGCTCTCTGCTCGAGAAGTCCGTGTTGGAAACATATCGAAGCACCACCTCGAAGTGACCTATAAGGTTACCGTTGTGGAGGTAACTTCCGTGTCCATCGTCAAAAAAATTACGATTGTATATACATATGTACGCATCAAATCATGATTTATATTGAAGGTCGTTCGGGTTTCCCTCCGGGTTACACTCTCTGTCTCTGCTAACGTTTCAATGTACGAGTTTGCCATCATTACTATGCCCTGAAGACGAAGGTCCACTCGTACGTCGAAACGTCAGCAGACCCGGTTCGGTTTGACCCAGTGGGAAATTTGAATGTGCTTTAGTATCAGCATACGCAGGGAAAGTCTTATATCTTCCTTCACAGGTGACTTATTTTAATTTCTTATGGAAATTGAAATATCCCAGAATTCGAGCTTGAGACTATTTGTATTAGCTATAAGGTGTACCACTAGTAAGAGTCAATAAAGACTACTGCTATTTTGAACTACACAGCTTTGATTAGTTGGGTCAATGAGCATACCACCACCTTGCCCAGGCTCCTTAGTTCTTATACTCATTTTCGAGTGTTCAATGGAACTATGTGTTATTCCCAGTAATTCTGTAATTTACAATTTTTTATTGAACTGCAAAAATTTGTTTTCATTAGGGGTGTTTAATTATTGAAAAATAATCGATTTATCTCCAATTGAGAAATATAATCTTTGACGATTGATCTGCCAACTTCTTTCTTCAAATATAATGCGAAAACTTGTTCATTTTATGGCGGAATAACTTGCGGAATCATCTCTCCATTAACATTGAGCCGACTTAAAAAGCCAGCGCAGTATTATGAAGTGCAATAAACGAAGTACATTAAGCATGGTATTCTTTTCTACCTAAATAATTTTCTGGTGTAAAAGTCTGGTTTGTCTTCGTCAGCTCTTTTCAGCAAAGCCTCCGCGTCATGAAGGGGAGGCAGGATTTCAGCGACAGAGGAGGGGCTGGGAATATTAAATCCTGAGAGCGGGGTCCACTTTTCCTGTTGAGTCCAAGATACGTTGATATACGAGTGGCTTATGTAACCCATCTCCGTGTCTATTCTAGGATCTCGAGGTCTCCTTGTGAGATGAGTCGAAACGGTACCGGGGGTTGCGTTGAGTTATCGCACTTCAACACCAGCTCAAGGTGTCATAATTTTAACAGCCTCTGAACTAATTCTGCCATGAATGACGGTATTCTGGGACAAAGTGGTAATATTAATACTGGTTTAATGGAAATGCTGGATGACATTCCTCATGGCTGGACAAAGTGCTATGTATACAGTTTTACATTGCATTTAAAAATATTCTGCGAGACACCACAAGAGTGTATGGCAGGGAGGATAATAGTTCTTGAGCGTTTACTTAGCACATATAGCTCAATTCCTTTATCCCAAATATCTCCGTGGCGTCAAATTCTCGAGGTCGTTTTAAATACTCATTCCCCTTTCTATAAACTGATAGATGAAGAGCAAATCTCTCATTCAAATACTTCACAGTATTCTTCAGAAGCCCCCCGAATCCGGCGAGCCATATTTGCTCCAATCCTTCCCCTGTGCCGGAAGTCGCCTCAAGCCCAACACCCTGAAAACAGTTTGACACCATTAAATTTTCCTTAGGGAAGGAATGAACAAAAATATTTAACGTCAAACCGAGTCATAGGCTATTCAAGACAGCAGTTCAAGAATGCTTGATTAAGAATAATTGAAAGGACTTTTCCTCGGCTTCGACCAGAAGACGCCCGAACACGGGCGAAACTGTTGTCTCAAAAACAAGCCTACGCGGTAGAAACCAGGGAAATGGAGATGCATACTTTCCGAGATTTTTGACAAAAAACGACGTTTCCCTACCAGTGCACATCTACATCTACAAAATACCGTGCAAGCCACCACTATGGTGTGTGGCACTGGGTGATTCCAAATCAGGCATGCAGCACTCATCCCAGTTTAAATCAGAAGCGCGCACGTTCCCTCGGACGCCAAGCGCAGGCCAAAAGCAGTCAGGACATGAGTACACAGTCAGACCAGAAACTACGCGAGTGATATGTGAAAGAACAAGTTCAGCTCTAGCAATATATGTTGAACGTCCGGCAAAAAATTGTCTTTCGTAAAAGATTTAATCTATATTTTTCCCTTCGATTGGATCGAGGTTCCCACCCTAATTCCTTCAACAACATATTAACTCTGTTATGTTTATCGTAACAATTTTTAACAAAACTAGCTTCCCTCCGCTGTATTCGATCTATACCTGAAACTAGTCTTACTTCGTAGGGGTTCCATACACTAGCAGCGTACTTCAAGTGATGTCTCACGAGAGAAAAATAACATCGCTCCTCTACTTACTCGTCACATTTTCCTAGTATTCTTTTAATACACCCTAATTTACAATTTTCTTATCCGCAAATTTCATGCATATGCTTCCCCCACGACAGTTCCTAAGTAAGGGTCACACCTAAGTACTTAACTTACTCTACATTTATTAGTTCGGCTTGATTAATTGTGTACGTCTCGTTGGTTAAGCAACTCTTTCTCCAAGTATTCATAACAACGCACTTTTAAAAATTAAATTCGGTCAAGTGTCGCACCATTCTTTTACAGTATCTAGGACTTTCTTGAACGCAATTCTATCAGACTCAAGTTAATATACCTATACAATAGAGTGGTTCAAAAATGGGCTTATGTCGCAAATCGTTTCCCGAGGGGTACCAAACCTAATCTTTAGCTATGACTAGGAAGTACGTGCAAGATTTTTGCTCAGGTTTGAGGGTTTACACTCCAACCAGACAAAAAAATTCATTTTTACACACATTTTCAGGAATTCTCCACTTTTTAAGGGTTTTTCCTCCATTTTGCTTTAAATATTTTTTTATATTTTTTTCTCACTAGGATGGATATAAAATAGGTCATTTAACATATTTCAGTAGGCATAAAGGGAATATGTGATGTAAAATCATCATTTCTGAGTATTTTAGGTCGATTTTTACTCATTTCAAAGCATTTTTCATGAGTTTTCGAAATTCTGCCAAAGAAAATGTGTAAAAACGCATTTTTTTCAGGTGAGAGTGGAAAGTCTCAAATCTGTGCAAAAATTTTGCACGTACTTCCTAGTCATAGCAAAAGATTAGGTTAGGCACCCCTCGAGTAACGATTTGCGAAATAAGCCCTTTTTCGAACCACCCTACTTTATAGCAGTCGCAAAAGAAACTGGCGCTGCGCCGTGGACGATTTTGGGACATTGACCTCAGAACTTTTAAAACCCTGCCTGGCGGGAAGGAAGATTGTAAATTGTGGAGCGTCAGTGAAGGAACCTTTTCTAGTTTCTGCCAACCTTAGCGCCTCGGTGAATACCATGAGTCACAGCTACCTGGCGCCCGGTTTGCTGAATTTTATTCGTACTACCACTCCTTGCACGTGACAAGGAAGTGCACGGGTAAAATATGGCATTGATGAAGCAAAATCACTTGCCTTTAAGCCTTGTGTGTGTGTGCCGGGAAAAGTAATTTGGCTCGCCTGCCTCGTTTTCAGCCGTCTCCTTCTCTACCTTCTCCTCCGTCCGTTCGATTCACCTCCCTCCATTTTACCATTCCCCTCCGCCGCGCAGAAGTGCGCCAGATTCTTTTGCTTTTGCTACACAATACTGTACCGGTACCGTCGCCTACTCTCGTTTCGATGGCGCAGCACTACATCACGGCGACTCTCCGCAGCGATATCCGGCGCGGGGTGCGGGCGGGACGGATGCGGGCGGAGAACGCCCTGGCGGCGGCGGGAGGGGGAGAGAGAGACGTGGTGTGGGTGGGGCGGACGGTTTGATCGTTTTGAAAATCGAGTTAGCTTGGCTTTCGAGACAATTTCGTGAGGCGGCTCTCATGTGCCGATTCCGTAGTCGCCGACAATTGGATTGAAAAAGACACAGCGGGAGGAGGTGAAGGGGGAGGACGTACGGATGGGGGGAAGGGGAAGAGGGAAGTGGCGGGGTGGTGGGAGAGAGGGAAATAATCCGCAGACACGTTCTTCCTTCCCACACTAGCGAAATTTTTGTGGAGACGGTCTAGTGAGGGAACCGTTCCCATTCGCCAAAGATTGCCCTAGTACAGCCAGTCATTGACTTACTGTTCCGCCATCGATACGAGAGTAAAGGAAGATAACACTGACTGAAGGAATTGTAGCATTATAATATCGCAAAAAATCACGAATAACAGATAAACTTTGACCGTCAGTCACTACGTCAGAGTCAAGAAGAGCACCTCAAGATTTGACAATAGGAGAGAAGAATTTTGAAGGAGCATCCTGCTTCAGATATCTGGGGGCAATGATTTTTAATGACAACGATTTAAGCAGAGAAATAAAAGATAAAATACAGGCAGGCAACCGTGCATATTTTGCAAACAGGATGATGTTCAAGATCTGTCTTATAACAAGAAATACGAAGATTAAAATGTATAAGACGTAGGTCCGACCGGTAGCCGCCTATGGGTCAGAGACATGGATCATGAAGAGGTCGGATGAAAATGCTCTCAGAGTATTTGAGCGACGGATATTAAGGAAGATATATGGACCTGTTAAGAAAAATGAGGACTAGAGATTAAGATATAATGCAGAGCTAGATCATTTAATTGAGAATGGAATGGTTGGGCCATGTGGAGAGAATAACAGAGGAGTGGATGCCCGGAAGAATATTGAAGGAAAAGTTTCACCACACGAGAAGAAAGGGGAGGCCAAGGCTTAGATGGATAGATCTTGTCACTGCAAACTTGCAGTCAATGAATATCGAAGGGTGGAAGAGGAGAATTAAAGACAAAAGAGATTGTAAGCGATTGCTGAGGAGAGCAAGGCCCACCAAGGGCTGCAGAGCCATGGAGAAAGAGAGAGAAAAAGATAAAATTTGATAGAGATTGAAGTCACCTCCATAGCTTACCGAGTTACTGTTGAGTGAAGCCCTGCTCACGACTTTTCTCGGCGTAACTTGACTGGGCGCAACACCGGAAATGAGTCTATGAGCATACCACCTGCCAGTTTACAACGTCTTGAAGCGGCGTAACTTGACTTGGCGTAGCTTGGAAGTTGAGATCAGCTCAACTGTCTCTTAAATCCCACTAATAACATAGCGAGCCTTTCTATCGATAGCCGGGCAGCAATCGATTGCCACATCCTTTATCTCCTCGAGCAACCATATTGAAAACGTTGTGTTGTGGAGTCGCCTGCGGGTAAGTTAAAGAGAAAATGTATACAGAGAAGCAGATCAAGTGAGTGAAATAATAAGCCTTGCATATAAAACAAACCTTCCATTTTAAACCTTTCACTTAGCAGGCAGAATGGATATGCTTTGGATAGCGCAGTTTTCCCCTTTGAGGTCTTCTCGAGTTGGGGAATAGCACCGCTGCTTGTTGGGGGCAGAGACTTATTATCCCACATTCGAT
Source organism: Ceriagrion tenellum (assembly GCA_963169105.1). Taxonomy (NCBI): domain Eukaryota; kingdom Metazoa; phylum Arthropoda; class Insecta; order Odonata; family Coenagrionidae; genus Ceriagrion; species Ceriagrion tenellum. Next base: position 81,671,683 of record OY720638.1, on the reverse strand, counting down.
CTCATCCCGTGGATGATATGAATGCCGTGACTTGCTCTGGATAAAGTATACGTCTCAGGCAACGCTAAGCCATCGGAACAAGAGTCATTGACCGTAACAATTATAACAAAAATAAGCGCTAAGAAAGACCTGTACGTCCACAAAGATAGAAGTAACAAACGTAGATGCAAGGGTCTTGCGCTGCGGTGTTCCATCTCTGTTAGCGCATTTAAGTCAATGCCAGTGTGCTGAATAAATCATTATCCTGAAAAAATATTGTTGCTTAATAGATGCGTTAAATACTTGGGAAACGACTGGAGCTCCTCTGCTGTGAGTTCCACTTCCGTTCACTACGGCGACATCCATATAAATCTTATATAATCAATTAATTCGAAATGCGCGACGGTGATGCTGTGGAAATCAGCAGTGTTCATGAAAACAAACTCACAGCTACACATTTCCATGCATTTAGATTGATATCCCGCCCGGTTTCAAATGCATTTTGGCTAATAATGAAAGCATACTTATTTATTAAATAAGCCAGGATATGAGTGAGCATTGCTTAAACCGAGGAGTTCAATTAGGTTCAGCATTTGGTAATCTGTCGTACTCAAGTAAAAATGTAGAAATAAGGTAAAAAAACAAGTATCAAAATAGCGAAGTACATGCAAGTTATCCCATCACACAGGTCTCTCTAGGGATAGACAAAACAGAAAATTTCAACCCCTAGTGGTAGGCCTATTAAGCCGACTATGCTTAATATTTTTTCTTCAGTGCCATATCCCAGCATACCCTATTTGTTTTAGTTAGCTACTCGCATACGTGATTAAATTTTACAAAATTCCTAAAAGAGACTAAATACTGTTCAAATTAAAATTGAGGCAGAGGTGAATAAAAGCTATGCTAAAAATCATTTACATTCTACCCTGCGAGCCGCCGCATGGGCCCGAGGCAGGGGGTACTACAACACCAGCCGTGTAAAGATGTTAGGTTTAGGGTGTATTATAGAAGTGTATTTAGTGGAGATCCATTTTTATTGTGATCGCTTATTGTGCGCGAAAAGAACGAGTTTTTGTACCTATCTGTTCGGCAGTGTATCTCTCTCATTTAATTGCTTCCGTCAGACATACAGATGTAGTGAGGCGTCATAATAATATTCTCTGTATCACTCTGAAACGCGCTAGTTATGAATTTCTCTAGCAACATAAGCCTAGCGTGTAGCCTCCGAGTCTCAAGGCTCCAATGAGGAAGAATAAAGATCTGGGAAGAAAAAATTTACATTTTTGAAATTATCTCTCATAATTGCTTGGAATTTACTTAAAAATGACCATTGCACAGGTTGAAGCACAACTCATTAAATATAGTTAACCATTCAGCATATTAGTGCAAAATGGGAGCACAACTTATTCTCTTGAACTAAAGATATCAGGATTAAGTGGCGAGGAGGCGGCGCATTTTTTTGTGCTGAAGGGATATTTTAACCACTAGTCGATATGTTAGGATTTAATATTGTACAAAACGTCTAGCGTGCCATTAGAAGCTCGTACGAAATTAGACGCTTGTTGTAACCGTTACATATTCAATTTTGAAAACAAGCGTAGGTACTCAATGTTACGACGAAACTACAATACTTAACCGATATCATTCACATTGCTCGCCGATATTCGATGTACTCCTAGACTTAGCAATACGTAGGGTGCAATATTCTCAAAAAATATTTAAGTCAAAAATCAAACATACATTGGAACTAAGATCTACAGAGATTTAAAAAAATATATCGTACAGTATGCGCTAGTTTGTTTAGCCACCAAACTGCTTAAAACATTTGTAGCAAAGACGGTTGTGAAAATGATTCAAGGATAAAATGAGGAAAACAATGATATGAATGACGGAGGGTAGAATCTTATCTCATATACTAACTATGGAGGCAACATTCTCGATATTTTTGACAGGAAAAACAGCCATGCGGGTCTCGGCCTCAATAAAACGCAAAGATAATATTTTTCATAAATTCAAAACAGGGCTTCAACCGGAACCAAGAGAACCAAGGAAAGGGACTTGAAGACGGAAATTGTCCATCTTTAAAGAGCCAACGGCTACACTCCATCACCTATGTCATTCCGGAAATTATGCGCCACCACGGAAATTATGCGCCACCATTTTGCAGCTAAGATCAACTATTCACCGCAATTATAGCGCGAATATCATTTAAGCAGCGTTGTTTTGTATGTGCTCGCGCAAAAAAAGGACATTGAGAAGAAGACATGAACTTATATTAGAAGCCCAGATAAATTCTCCTCCACGATTTTTGGAGGATTTTTTATGGTGGGAAAAATGCGGAGGATTTTTTAATGTGGGGATTTTAAAATAACAATGGCTCATCAAGAGCATTAATCTTTAACAGTAGTGATTTCAAAACACATTAGGGATCTTATTTCTTCAGCGACTTCGGTTATCCCATTCTATATGTGGGATTTTACAGTAACATGATTAAGAAGCATTACGGTCAAGGACCTCGTATTGGAAATCCTTAGGCCTTGAACCACTTTTTTAGCCAGTGAATGGAAGGTGGCTGTCCGGATCGGCAACAAATAGAGCATAATGATGATCAATTCTTCCCATGAAAAACTATTCTATTCAACAAAAACGCTTGTGACCGTGTTTGACCACTATGTGACAAAGTTGTAGGTTTTTCACAAGCCTGCACTCAAATGCGTATGTCACCGAGATGACAATTTATAAAAACAGAAAACATTGGCAAAAAATATATTCATCAAGATCTACATACTACCCTGAAAGCCACCGCATGGGAGCGTGGCAGAGGGTTTTAGGTCACCGGTCGTGTAAAGATGTAAGGGATAAGGTTTTGGAAGATGAAATGGTGACGTGTATTATGGGAGTGGATTTAATGGAGCTCTGTTTTCATTGGGTCGCTTATTGTGCACGGAAAGAAGTTCTCTGTGTCGCTCTGGAACACGCCAGTTCTGAATTTCTCAAGCAAGCTAAGCATAGCGTTCAGGTGGGTGAAATTCCTTGGGTGAAATGTTTGGTGCCACGACCACCTTTTTCAGCGAATGAAGGGTAAAGGAATCGTGACATGGAAAAAATATCATAGACGAATCATTGATCGTGATAAAATCAAAACTAAAAAGGCACTATTTTTATATGCGTGGGAATTGGTATAAATAGAAGCCTCAAAAAACACCCGCACAAGAATAATTATCCCGAATTTTGGAGCAGTAGGCGCTGGCCTTTCTCATGGGGGAGCAAAAAGAATTCACATGGCAACTCGTCATCTTTGCTGCCATAAACTATCCCTCCAAACTATCCGGAATAGAGTATCGAGTAACACTACTGTCCACGTGTCTTCGTGAGTAGCAGTTGAGTTCCCGAAGAGCCTCCTCCGGAGAATTCCATCTCCCCAAGACACTTCCGGCAACGGCCAGGTACCCGTCAATGGCAAATTGCATCCGACGGAAAAAATTGAATTGCGACATTACTTACTAGATCAAAGTGATCATAGCAGCGCAAATTGCTGTCAACCTCCCCGGAGCCAATGAATAATTTAGGCCGGTGTCCTCCCATGACCGATAACAATATTACTTTCTATTTGAGAATGATTCCCTTAATATTAATCAAATGCGTATCTTGGAAAGATGTTAGGGGGAGATTGAGGGACCGTCGAGGGGAGTGGTGTCGGCTTGTAGCCCGAGGGGCGAAGGGGACGGGGGCGGGGGTTCGGGGATGAGGCGGGGGCGAGGCGTGAGAGGCGGTGGGGGGCCGGGCTAGGGGGAGGAGAGGGAGGGGGGCGGCGGGGCGAGGATGATGGGGAGAGAGGGCGGCACGAGCCTCGTCCGCCTCGGGAGGCGGCTGGTCCCCCGGCATCGCGTGAATTCCCCCTCTGGGAGATGGAACACCCCCGTGTGGTTTGGTAGCACAAATGCTGTGCGCGAAGGGGGGGAATCGAGGAATCCGATACGATATGATTCCCGTATCGATCCGATACGATATAACTCCCATTATCGATAAAAAATTCTTCCCCTCTGTCTATTTTTAAGGAAAAACTATTTAATTACTTCTATATCGAGCATATATGTCTATAACTAAAATTTGCATCCTGTAATAGAATTCTATGTTTGCATAATGATTTAAAAATTTTCTCGGGCTTCCGTCCGGGTGAGTTGGTCTATGTTGGCCGACGTTTCGCCACTCGACTCGAGCACCGTCCAAAGGGCAAAGGTGAGTCCGTGAGGACGGTGTTCGAGTCGAGCAGCGAAACGAAACCAACATAGACCAACGCACCCGGACGGAAGCCAGAGAAAATTTTGAAAATCTCATACGCATCAGATCTTACTTTTACATAATGATCTTAGAAATTATTGTTCGTTTCTTATGATTCATATCGCATTTTCCATCTTGTATTTAGTGTTAATTATTTGTGACTCAAATTTTTGTCCATCATTGTGAGATGTTAGCCAGGTATACTTTTTATTTTTTTCGTTAAAAGCAGAATTTTGTCTTTTTTACTTTGCTCTCATGGGGAAACCCAGAGCATAATAAAACTTATTCTATTATTTGCTATCGATTCCATTAGATCACACATCGATGTACGGCACACCCGATGAGTGAATTCGTCATGGGTTTCCCAACGTATCGCAGCCAAATTCATGGGATAGACTCCGTGCAGTCAAACCTCGGAAAGTCCGAATATGTGACGTCACATCCCCAGATAAATCTCAACTTATCAATGGACTCATTTGAAATCTTCGACGCTCAACGTCAAAAATGTCGTCACTGCCGAGGCTCGGAAATTCCGAGGCCGTGCGGAATAGGGGTTTTGGTGCCCTATTCCGCGAATTTTAGATTCGTCGCGGCGTTTCGTCACATCCACGGATTAACCAGGGTTCGACCGTGTCTAATTCTCGTTGTGTAAGGTCCCAAGAGTCCCGACGTATCCTAGACCAATTTAACCATAGTTTTCAGGGTAATGATATTAGGGCTAGTTTTATGACGTAAAATATCCTCTAATGAGGGTCAAGTTGTTTATTGTTGTTTGAACGAGATAGTTCCCTAGTCATAATAGAGATTATTTTCAAATAATATGTGTTGATTTCGACAGCTGTAGGAAGCATTAAGTAAACATTACATTATTTATGGTGCAATAATGTACTTTTATATGACAGAAATTCTAAGAGATTAAATCAAAACATCTACACAAGTCTTTAACTTGACACATTTTTTTCGCACGGAACGTTTAAAAATCCTTCAAAACGGAGAGTTTTTTTATGAGCTTGAAAAACTTACAGCGGTAACTACGTAATTTATTTTTGAAAATAGTTGCAAACACATAAAAACTACACAATATTAAATTTTTCTCGAGATCTGGGGATAAAGAATTCCTCACTTTTTGAATCATCGTCTATGTGGAGAGCAAGAATATATATAGTGGATTCAAATGTTTAGAATCGTTGCCTAGGCTACGTGTTGCCTAAATTTACACTTTTAGTTCACCCAGTCCTTGGCGCTACTTAGAAAAAAAGTCTTCTCAGTTGACTTGCAAATGGCCGTTGTTGATTGTTGTTAACGTGAGACTGTGGTGAATATTCAATAACGATTGAATAGAAATGAACTACTTGATGCTGTGAATAATAGCTGGTTATTTTTGAGACCCAACAGTTACTTTGTAAATGTTAGAGAGGAAATATCTACTACAGGAAGTATGTAAGAGGCATATGAAACTTCCATCGTGAGCATTTTCACTGCTGCTGTGTGGATCTTTAACTGTCAGTTTACAGCTACATGTTTTTGGTTTATTACCTGTTGAGAGCCTTAGGAATCAGAAAGTATGATCTAGATACATCGATGAGGATGTTTAGGTGTAACTTACTATTCATGTGGCCTCGGAGTAGGTTCAACAATCTCTCCTTTATTTGTTATTTAAATGATAGTTATTGGCGCAATTTCTGATCAATAGATGATGTTGTCGGATCTTGGTTTTGAAATCCTTAAAGTACTTGTATCCGTCTTCTAATTAATTCCACTTTTTTCACTTCATATTATTATTAAATTGCCGTAGAACGATATTCACGAAGTACAAAGAAGTTAACTGTGCATTTGTGTAATTAAAGTTGAAGTGGAATAAAATATATCTGTAGACCGGACAGTATTTTAAAAGAGTGTAATTACGTCCCGCGTGTAGTACTACATTTTTTAACCACTGCATTATTATTACTGGTAAATAAAGCCGGTAAGACGTAATTATTTACGACCTGTAGACCGTATTTACATTAGAACTGCCGTCTTTCAGCACTAGAAGGCGACTCAATCGAAAAGGTTGTTTGTTGATGGAATTCAAGGCAACAGTTTTCGGCGACGAGTCATCAATCCATATATATATTAATGGTGGAGAGCATGCGCTTACCAGTTCCCATGCAACACAACAGGTGATTTATGTCATAAATCTTAAAATAAAGTCCGGGAAGGTGCTGATATTTTGATGTTTCTGGAAGGGTGAGATATTTTTCTTTAAATTGAGATAAAATTCATTGATATCTAAGTGAGAGGACATCTTGCTCAAACTACTATAAGCAGTAAAGAAAAACTTGATAGGCCGGCGAGGGAGCATCGTCGGTTTGGAAGACGGAATCATCTGATCAACAATTCCCTCGGGAATCCTCTGTCATTCTTTTGGCTCACCAATGAAACTCGTGTCGGGAATCCTGGATATCCAAAGCGTGCCAACTTTTACATTCCAGGCATTCAGACAATGACCTTTGGGGAACATGTCACGTCTTCCCTCCACCAAATAATAATAATACAGTATTTATTACTCAACAGAAATTAGACATACATTAATATTTACAGCATGAGCAATATTAGGTAGCCTAAAAGGAGGAGATGTTTTAAGACTACCGTAATTTGGTCAATAGTTATGCGTTATACTATAGTCTTTTACATAATTAAACATGGAAATAGATAAAAAATATTACATGAGGTTATCGGTATTTTAAGCGGAATTATCAAGTTTATCACATACAATTATGACAAGGTATCCTCTATTCTTTCTTGAGTAAATAACCAAAATTGTATATTATTCCCGCCTGTCTCAGGAATGAGTCATCAACCGAGGCTGTAAAGCAATTTGTATCAGTCAGACGAGAAAAATGAGAGAAGGCAAAATAAAAGTCACCCTGAATCTGGAAGAAAGATTGAAGTTGATCTAGGAAGGAGAAAAAGGAATTTCATCAATGGCAATTGGCAATGATTTTCATAGCGGAAGGAACCAAATTCATAACACACCAGAAACAATTTGCGGTATTATGAAAGATAGTGATGGAAATAACCGCAGAATGAAAAGGACGAGATGGGCGAGCTATGAGAAAGTGAACTAGATTTTATAAGAGTGGATGACGTGCTCGCGAAGGTATTGCCAGAGAGGGTTCGACAGATAGCGAAGGTATTCTTGGTGGATTACTTTGTTGCTTTGTTGGTTGAAAAAACGTTTTTGAAAACGCCACAATGTTGCGTGCTGTCCGTATGTGGAGAAAGCGGTGATGTAAACCCAAAGGATGTTTACGATCAGGGGAAGAGATTACCATTTCTGTCGTCATGGCTATGCCTCTCGTGGCATATTTTTCGTCCACGAGAGTGGTTTATTTATTGTTTGACTCCACACATTAATTAACTATTGATTAGCTATTTGATACTTAGTCTCAGAAATGATTAGTGCAAAGACGAGAAGATGTCGAAGGATTGGGAAAAAATAATGCTTCGCTGTAACGCAGTCGTACGTGAAAAACTGCCCTTCATAATACGGAAATCGTTGTATCCTCTCAATTTAATATGAGTCAATGCGAAAAATTTAAGTTATGTGTGAAATGGACCGGAAGTGTAGGAGCGCGGAAGAAATTGGTAATTATAAACTTGGTTGAAAGAATTTAGTGCTCAAATGGTTTTTGAAAAGCGGAGGGAAATTCTTCAACTAGACAATGCCACGTGGCATCCAAACATTTAGCTTCCAGATGTTAACTCAATGTATCATCCACCGGATACTAGCACTTAATTACAGCCCCTCGACCAGAGAATTACACAGTTGTTAAAACTCCAATATCGGAAGCGAGTTCAGTGATATCTTGTTTTTTAAAGAAATGAGTTCGACACAGTGTCCGAATTTCTGAAGCTAATGAAAATGAAAGACGCGCTGTCGTAAACACTCATCACGGCATGCAGTAAGTAAGAGCACAGTTGAAAAATGCTTCAGGAAAAACAAGAAAAACAGCAACTTTTTAGAAACATACCAAATACGATCTTAAGAGCGCGAATAATTGCTGCCCAGAACTAAGGAAACGATACCAAAATTTACACTCATTATTTTATGCACCGAAGAGATGAAATTCACTTTCAATAAATACTATTTTGTGGCTTGACTGGCAAACACACGTAACTGGCAATGAGGAGCCATGGTACAAATCCCCGTCCAGTCAATTTTTTTTCATGCTCAATTTAATCTTTCGGTGTAGATATTTACAGATTAGTTCTCATTGCTTGGCATTGCATTGGCGCATCATGCCATTGGTGTATTTCGCAGCGAAAAGTATTCAATCAAATTAATTAAAGTTCGGGTACAGAGTAATGCTGGACGCGTAGGCGTCAACGCTCGGTATAGTTTCCCTGAGCATGGATTTCCGAGTCTGACACCATGGTGCCGCCGTCGTACTCAAAGCTTAATCCACGCTAGGTGGGGGGGAGGGAGGCAAAAATTCATGCATAAAGAACATTCACTAAAGCGAGTTCACCCGTTAAGTGATTTCCACATTTTGAAATTTTCACGACGCCGTCACGAGGTAATCTGATCACGGGAGGAGGGGCGCGCCGCGCACGTCAAAACTCCGCGGAAGGGACGGTCGGGGGTGGGGTAGGGGGGATCGGTGCTCGGCTTCCGATGTTTTGAGGGGGGGCGTGCACCCTCCACTCCCCCCCTCTCCCACCGCAAGAGTGCCAAATGGCCACCGACCGACGCCTCCCCCCCCCCCCGCGCTCCATCGACTGGGGAGGGGAGTGGCCAGAGACGTCTGCGTCAATGCATCGTGACGTTCCCGGCGGGAATAGCGAGCGCCGCCGGCGAAGGGAGAGCGGTGCCGAGAGGGGAAGCGATGCGGCTGGAGTTTGGCGTGCAGCATCTCGCACGGGCTGGTGGCAGAGTGATGCGAGGAGAGCTGGGTCAAACGGGTAGGAGGAAGGCATTATACCACGTTTCTATTTGAACCCAACCCAACACCAGTAAAGAACAGTTGAAGGCACAGCATAGTACCAGAACAACATTAGCACAGTACCAGCACAATAACAGTACAGTAGCCGTACAGTAACAGTACAATAACAAAACAGAAACAGTGCAGTATCAGCACAGTAACAGTACAGTAACAGCGCAATAAGAGTACAGTAACAGTACATAAAAAGTAGTAACAGCACAGTGAGTGTATTAACAGCACAGTAATGTAAGGTAGCAGTACAGTAACAGCACAGTTGCAGTACGGCATCAGTACAATGACAATGTTACAGTAACAGTGCAGTAACGGTCAAATAACGGTGCAGTAACTGTGCAGTGACTGTACAGTATCGGTACGGTAACGGTACACTAACAGTACAGTGCCAGTTACACAAGAGTACAGTATGAAAACAGTACAAGTACCTAAAAATTACGCTTAGATTTCGAAACACATAGTGAAATTACATAGGTATTCAGTGCAAATAACGAAGCTTATATGTATTAGATTCAATAATGCTTCCACACTGAATCTCTCCAGAGATCGTTGAATACAATCGATTCGAATACCGACGTAATATAAATAAGGTATGATAGACGTCAAGTTCACACGATGAGGCCAAAAACGATGGCGGAGTCGGCAACCGAATCTTCGGTAACTTTTGACCTAATATGGAATTTCTGCGGAACCGAATTTCCAGGCAAATAGGACGCACCAGTCCATGATAAACGCTGTGATTTAAAAAAAATAGATTTTAGAGAGAAAATTTGCTACAGTAAACACCTCTTATTATTTACACTTTATAGGAAGAAAATGTGATAGGTAACTTCCGAAAACTTCAGAATAGTTACCTATTTTGAAGAGAAACAAGGCAAAACGAATTGTCTGTTGGTCTAAAAAATTTCAGCGCCAAAGATTCGATATATCACACATTTTTAAAACTTATGCGCAGACATTTTTCTGCCCAAGAACTATTTTATACCCTCTTCATTAGGAAATATTTATTTTGTTTTCGGAGCAAAATATAGGGTATAAGTTGTTGAATTTGTTCAAATAATACTTCACAAAATTTAACCGGATTGGTGTCTCCATTTTAAAAATATACGATTCCCTGGGACAAATCGCTCCTCATGAATAGTTTTTGGAAATTGACGTAATATGTAAATATATGAATACATAGGTATGTATCATGCCGTAAGAATAAAGGTAGAGTTGTGAAAAAGGCAAAATACATATCGGTAGACCAAGAAAACCGGCTTCGATGTCAACAGTTCTCTCCATACTACTGTCTTTGATTCCTTAGATTCTATCCTCCCTGTCATCCAATATTTAAAATACTTTATATGGGTTAACTTTGACAAAGATGTGGTCAGTGTCAAATATTATTCCATCAAAAAAACAGAAAATACCTCAACAAAGAGAAAAATATAATTAATCAGAGGAAAATTATATGGAATATCTCCCAAAACGAATTCGTCAGAAACCGCAAGGAAATAAAAATGTTTACTGAAATCAAAATAGATAAAAATAATCCTTCTTACGTTACCACATCACATACATCCTGGTTCCGCTTCAAATTGGAAAAACTTAGAGATTTTGCTATTTAAAAGAGATACAAAGTTTTTGAACACAATTTGAGTAACTCTGTAGGGGAACCGAAGGAGAACATTCAAATCCCAAAATCGCGCCCCAGAACACATTTGCGATGTGCTTTTGCGAAGTCCACCTGTGCCATGTCGAGGCCAAAGCTTGGGGGAGGAGGAAGATTGGAGTAGGTGAAGGCGAGGTGAATTTAGAGGGAGGGTGGGGAAAGGGGCGCTGACTCATGTTTTGCCGCCTACACTGAACTGTTAGGTATGAGAGCAAGTGGGCTGAATTGGGGCATGGTTGAGACTTAAGAAGTCACTTCTGCCATAAAACATCTCGTCGAAGTGCACTAAAAATTAAATAAAACTAGCATTTAACACTCCTGTCATCTTGAAGATAAGTCAGGCAGTCAAAATCTTCACATTTAGGAATCCACAGTTTTTATAATAGAGAGAATTTAACTCGCATGATGGAAAAATATTATAAACAAGTGACTACAAATAATGTACATTATGTTCACAGGCATTTTCTTTCAAATTCATAATTTTTAAATCAACGAAGAAATTTAACTTTGCCCAAGTACCCTAACTTTAGGTGAAAAAATGGCTAATAATTAAACAAAAATACTAGCCATTAACGACTGGTTTTCTACCCTTTGCTCACAGCCATCGCGAGTCGCACATATAGAAGATGGAGCCCTACGCCATTTCCAACGAAATTGGTCATTTTTGGCGACCAAATTTTATTTACTGTCGAATTTCGATAAACAAGTCCAGCTCTTATATACAGGCTTCTCTACCTTACTTCTACCTTGAACATGGCAATTTGATGCTGACACCATGGTCGGTAATAGATTATAAGCGAGGATAAAAGAATCTTTCTTTAAGTAAAAAGACTTGTCTCCACAGAGTAAGGCATTTTAACCTCTTAAACCTCCTCTAACCACCTCTTAAACTTTGTGGCAAGTATACTTGGAAATTCAGGATATATAATAAATTTTCCACGGTTCGCATCACTTTGTCCGTTTCTTGATAAGACAATCTAATGCACTTACGCCTCTCACCGCAGCTTTGGCCATCTGAGGCTACTTTTTGAATATGAGCAGTATGTTGGTGTAGATGATGCGAGATTGTTAGCCATAGTAGGACCCACTCAAAGTGCGGCCTTCCCTCGTGACAGTTGTGGAGCTCCGCAGGTTAGTTTTGGCACATTTTCGCCAGTATGCCACGAGAGACACCAGAGCCTGGTAGTACCATAGGTCCGCTATCACTTCTTCTTCTTCCATATCCATATCTTCCACTCAAGCAATGACGTCTTCGAATTGACTAACTTGACAGCCATCATACCATCACCAACGAACTATCACTAGGCGGAGTATGGAGCACACTGACCCTACAGGACGCAGTTGTTGGTTTAGAGGGTTGACGAGAGTCAGATTAAGTAAACAATAAATGAGAGATGTTTTCCAGTCATTGCATGGACAAATGAATGGCACGATTTCACCCGCGCAGGTGCATAAACACCAATGGCAAAATTATCCATGGACAAATAATTTCATTTGGAACCCGGATCTCCCAATTGCTGGTCACGCGTGTTAGCGAGTTACATCCGTAAGCCATCTTTCTTCGAGGCGAATTTCGACTGGGGTTTATGAGAAATAGGCGCTAGCGTCTCAAATCCAATATGGCACATTGCGAACTTCATCCCTCGGTCTATATACACCACCATTCATTCGTACCACTCATTCGTACTTGCAATGATTGGGGTATTTTAAAGTTAGTCGTCATAGGTACGACAATGCTTGGTTTATCCAACGCGTCAGGGTCTTAGTAACCACGAAGATCGTCTCCTGTCCCAAAATGTGGACTTGAGACGCCTAAAACTAGTTCGCTTTAACTCCCAACGTAATTCGACTCGAAGGAAGGTGGCTTGGGGGTGTAACTGACTCACATACATGACCAGCAGTTGGGAGATCCGGATTCGAATCCCGGTCAAGTCAAAAGATTTTCTCATGGAATATGTAGGAGTGTAGTCACTAGTGTGAGGGGACTTGGTAGTCCGAGAAAGTCAGAGGCGAGTGCGGAGGAAGTCACCCTAAAGAGGGATATCAGGGATATCAGGAGTATTAAGAACAGGAGGGCGGGTGTGACTCATTGGGAAGGTGCGGGAGGTATGCGGGGATAGAATTGTGCGGTAAAAAATTTAAATCAGAGACAGATTTACAGGCCTGTCGCTCACAATTTAACACTTCTGACCATACCTAGCCCGAAAGGGAATTGGCATGATGGGTATAGATATGTATTTATGCATGAAAATTTAATACATAACGCAGTATCACTAATTAATACTAAATAAAAGACTCGTATACTTGTAGGATAGACGAAATTGTTACTAGGCTTAGATCAATGCCCAAGAAGTCCAATACAGGAAAAATCCTACATAAAAATGGGCGTATGAAAAGCCCTGCGTGAGCCTATTGATGGAGATAATTATAAGATGAATAAGATTCACTGCAATTAAACCTATATGCTCAAGAAGAGAATTGCGGGAATGATACGGGGTAAAATTACAGGGGAATATTCAAGTAATAAAAACGCGCAATTGATCGTATTGAGTCGATTGGTTGTTCAGTTTCATTGCCTAAATTACAGAGATCAGTAGCGAAACTGCGGTGGTTTACATACCATAAAGGTTTATGCAGAAAACGTGCAAAATTATGATTATTTCCCAAGAAGCGACGCATCATTCATAAGATTTTAGACAAATGACGGTCGATAGCCACATTGAGAGGATCATTTTTCGCGAAAACGCCTTGACTTGCGTCAAGGCGCCACTAATACCCTCCCAAATCTAAGACCATTAAGAGCAAATGAAAAAATGAAATATATACATGATATGAAGGGTGAAAAGTGAAAAAAATTCTCACAGCAATAATATTTAGAGAGGGACAGCAGCGGCGGGAGGGGGGGGGAGGAAAGGGGGAGCGCGATGTTTGGCGGACAGAGGCCCAGAGAGGACTGCCAAAGACGACCCACAGGGTGGCGCGGAAGGGAAAAGGGAGCGGGTCGGCGGAGCGGGCCGCACCCCCCCCTCCCCACCCGTGGGCCGCAGCACAATGGAATCCCCCCGGGGACCGCGCCCGGCCCTTCCCCATCGTGCAGCACTCCACCCCCTCGGGGGCGGGGGGGGGCAGAAACTCGACACCCCCTGCAGCCCCACCTGCTCCCCCACGCGCAGAGAGCAGCCGGCGAGAGAGACAGAGAGCACCAGAGCAGCAGCAGCACCCTTGTAACTCATTGCCGCTAATGATATGCCTCTCTCTCCGCCCTGCCTACACTCTCACAACCCCCACCATACTCCACTCTCCTCCCCCCCTCCCGCTCCCTCATTACCCGCCTAATTGGATCTCCACTTGTAAATCTAATCGACCGGGGTAGGCGCTGTTGGCGGGGGAGGGGGGTGAGGGGGGGCCGAGAGAGATGGAGGGGCGTGCGAGAGGGTCGGGGGAGGAGGCACGAGAGGGAGGAGGCGCAGGTGCAGGAGACGAAGCGAGCGAGTGAGGCTGCGTCCACCCTCCCCGCCTCACCAGAGGGGGTTGGGGGTGGTAATTGGGATGGATTGAGGGGTGAGTGTTGGTGGGTCGACGGCAATGGTTTGAATGGCAAATGGAGCTTTTGAGTGACACCCTCGAGTTGTTTGATATTTTCACCCCTCCCCCCCCATTCCCCCCACATTTCCCACCATTCCCTCCAGCAGCACGCGTCTTACACAGCATCATCCGGAGCGATGCACACCCCTCGCACCAGCGACCGCCAAATCGGAAAACAACACAGTGTTCCTTCCACATTTGATGCTATTGTGCTCCGTGGAGTCGATTTGTCGAGAGTTTCCCCCCCTTACCCCCTACCATCCCCCTCCCCCAGAAACGACCCCTCTAGAAATGCGATGCTGATAGACAACGGCCACAAATCGCAAGTGCCGACTGCAGTATCGATGATCCTGGCACAAATATGACAAGGTATCAACTCGGTGAAAAACAGACGACATAAGTACCTTTCCTAAAAATATCGTATTCATTGCGACCAGTTTAAACGCTATTGACCCGTTTCTATCACTCACGGTGATGTAGACAGATTATTATGGTGACCCGCGAAAAACTAGCAATAGAATCGCACGAAAAGATCTAGTAAAGTAGATAACTTTACTAGGGTTGAGATAACCAGTTACGTCGTCGAACGAGGACTAGATCTGTTACTACTTTTCTGTGTGACCTGAGAGGTATTGTCCAGACTTAAACGCTAATGACCCGTTTCTATCACTCACGGTGATGTAGACAGATTATAATAGTGTCCCGCACAAAACTAGCAATGGAATCACACGAGAACGTTAAGTAAAGTAGATAATCTTTAGAGGGTTGAGCTAACCAGGTAAGTCGTCCAATTAGGGATAGATCTGTTGCTACTTCTCTGTAAGACCTGAGAGGCGTTGTCCAGAATTGTGAAAGCATTATTGTTGAGTTTTGAATTACAAACTGCTGGTGGTATTTTAGAGTAATACTTATATTGTGTAGTGTAATAGTACTTTTTAGTGTAATGCGTAAATGGTAAATTACTCAGTTAAGACACCTCTCCTTGACCATAACTTTTTTGTGAATGTAATGCAAGTGAGGTAAAAATACGGGTAAGGAAGAATGATGGATAAACAGTTGAGCACGAAAAGCGTAGTGGAAATATCAGCTATGTGAGTGTTTGCGTGCTAATCACTCAGATTTCCAGTAACCAGGTCTCTATTTGAATTACGACGAAGTGATGGTTTTTTTAAGTCCGTATTGCAAGTTCCATCGGTCTTTCTTTCGCTATCATGAGAAAATCTGTGCCCTTTTTAAATGTCTTTCGTCAATTCTTCGCTGAGAGGAAAACTTATAATCGCTACGTCACGAAACGAATTAGTCCATAGGGTAAAACGTTGCTAATTGGAACGCCAGTAGTTTATGAGGCCTAAGAAAACCGTGGTAAAATGCTAGCAATGGAAAATTAGGCGTTATTATGGTATCAAAAGTTTTCAACGCACCCAGGGATACTTCGCACATTTTTCGAAATAACTGCGAATGCAAAACTTATATCCATAGCGCGTTTGTCTTATAAACGGATGTAGCCATTTTTGTGCATCCTAAAAGAGGTAGTGTATTACCTGCTGGACATAGATCCAGAAAATATTGAACATTTTTATCGCTTATTGGATTTTTAAAAAGTTACATCGAAAGGGAAAATAAAAAAGTAGGTACACATAAATGACTTAACCAGGGCGTTCGGACACTCCTATCCATCTCCCCTATAAATTTTTATTTGTTTAAAAAAATGCACTTAAAGCGAAAGTTATATTTGTTTTTTCCTTAAGCTTTGAATGTTTGACTCATATCCAAGTCGGCATAATTTTTTAAGTGGATGTGTTTATGTTTTTTAAAAACATAAAACTGTGGGTTTTACATTTTTTGTAAGTTAGCAAGTCTAAAATCTTAAAATAAATTGGCTCTTCTTCTCAGCCCGCATTGCCCACTTAATTGTTAAACCTTCTATGGATAACTGCTATGAAATATCAGCATGAAAAAATACTACTACCATAAACGTTTTTTAAAAACGCTATTAGAGCATTTTATAAATTGCAATTTATTTTATATTAACATTTATTTTGAAATATAACGTATTTGTTTTTTATATATTTAATTTAAAATAATACTTTACATAATAATATTCATACAAGGTATACTTCAACATCACCTTCATAATGTATCTTTTTTTAACTTTACCAATTTTTTCTTCACATGACAGCTGAAACGAAATATTTCAGAGCTCCACCAGGCACACCATCGTCAGTGAATAGCATCACACGTTCATCTATTCAAACTGCTTGACAAACCACCGAAAGACACGCAACTTCCCTCAAAATCAATCCAAAGCGTTAGATTTCTATCTAGCACAGCAACAAAATGAAAAAGACTATTATAAAGAAGATATTTCGATGATTTTTGAAACGTAACAAATTTGACTCGCTCGTCCATAGAGGGTTAACACACACAATGTGCTCTCCCTAATTTCAAATCAAACCAAAGATTTCCTCCCCTCTCCTCCCTCTCTGCTCGAATTCGAAATGGACCGCGCCCAAGAGGACAATCTGGCTTCATTACTGCTCCAGATTTCAGATAAAATGTCACTGGCACCAAAAGACGAGAATTCTGTTTTTTAAATAAGGTGAAATGGAACCAGTTGATAGGAACTGAATTCCCGATGCAAATGAAAATATTGGGGTTAATCAGCTCGAGCATTACCATATTCGTTAACTAGCAGGAAATTTTCGATTTATTGAACTGTGTACAAGCTCCTGCTGTTGACATTACCCGTAGTTGGAGGGGAGTGCGGTTGGGTCACTACTTAAGATAACTAGATAAGTAACGTTGGAATGGAGAGCTATGGATATTGGCGTGGCTATTTTTCCGGGATGCCCTCCGCGTAATCTTCGTAAGACAGTTTCGCCGGCGTCTTCACATATGAAGAGTGGATGTAGGTTTCTGCCAAGGCTTCCATTGGGAAAAACCAAGGCCTATTTAAGACGGGCAAAAACCTGTATCCACACTTCAAACCTGAAGAAGTCTGCTAAAATTCCGGCGAAACTGTTGTTCGATGATGAATCGACGCATAGAACATCCCGAAAAATTGGCCACGCCTACTCCACCTCTCTGCAGAAGACTTCATCAGCTGCTGATATACGCACTGAAAACAGCAAAAGACCATTTGAAGGTGATTCCTGCCGCAAGATTACTTATATTTCGTTTCATTTATAGTATGTCTACGCACAGAAAAAAATATGCCCTCCGATTGTCACGAAAAATAAAATTTGCATAAACGACGTTTGTTTTTTGCCAAATTAACTTCCAATAAGGTGGTTTAAAATAATCGAATGGACGAAACGTGGAGAAAAGAACTACTTTCCTCGAACTGTAGTAATTTTGCGGACCACAATATCGTATACATCTCCATCTACATCAACGAAATATCGTGCAAGCCTCCACTAGGAAGTGTGGCACGGGGTGATTTCTCACCAGGCATGAAGCCCTATTCCCTGCTAAAATTCGAAACGCGCACGTTCCCCCGGAAAACCAGGCGCAGGCCAAAAGCACTCATGACAACCGTGCGCGGTCAGACTACAAACTAGGAGAATACTGCGTACAATAACACACTATCATGCAGTACACTACTTAAGATGTGACCACTGGTATAATTACTGCGATAAATAAGTAGTACTACGAGGTACTATATCCTTCAAGAGCTAAATCATAAATATTGCTATTTAGTAAAGGCATTTAAAGAAAATTGCATGAGCTCTATTCTCTTTCATTGTATTTTATTTACGCATAAACCAATTATTTGTGGTTTTCAAAGTAGTCTTTGAATCCTTATGAAGTATACACAGTATACAATGAGTGAGTGTCACCCGAGAACTTCCCATGACAGCCTTAGAGAGTGTGAATGTAAACACTCACGTATCGGTACTCTTGAGCACGAACCTGCAATCACGAAAAGGACCTAATATTCAGTAAATCATGTGTTCTTGGAGGTTGATTTTATCGGACTGCGGGTGAATTGCGTATTTTTGAAACCCAAATCCTTTTTAGGACCTCACCAAGTTCGACGGAAAAACTTTACTTTGGACAGAGGAGTCCGAATTCGTGTAATTCCTTTGGGAGCTTTCCATTGAAGGCAGTCACATTAGAGCAATTTGGAACATATCAGCGCACTAAAGTGACATTGATTGGCACAATGTTCACCGAAGGTACACTCCATACTCTCCCAGTACACAGCATACCGTTGGTTCACAACATTCCCGGACGAATACATTGTACAGAGTTATCGAGTGCGTTTCAAATATGTATTTTAAATATGATATTTCTGCCACATGGTCATTAATACCACACGCAACTTTTTGTTTGACGTCTTTAATAAATAGCCACAGGAAAGTCCTCGGATGAAAAAGTAAAAGAGAGGCGCTACTCCGCTCTGGTTAGGCTCACAACTATTAGAGGGATTAAGGTGGAAGCCCCTAGAGACTCAGAGGCTACACTCTAGGCTTAGGTTGCTTGAGAAATTCAGAACTGATGAGCTTTAGAGCGACACAGAGAATATTATCATGACGCCTCACTACATCTCTAGGTCCGACAGAAGCGACAAAATAAGATAGATACATTTCTAAACAGATTGGCACAAAAACTCGTGCATTCTGTGCACAATAGGCGACCTCATTAAAAACTGAGCTCCGCTGAATACACTTCCATAATACAAGTCACCACTTTACCTCTCAAAACCTTACATCTTTACACCGCTGGTGACATAACACCCTTTGCCGCACGCCCATACGGCGGCTCGCAGGGTAGTACGTAGATGAAGGATTTGGAACGACCAGTTTCAACTCGTAGACGACTTCTTGACGTACGCATTTTTCGTAGGAAGAGAGGAGGAATGGGAAACCTGAAATTCCACCACACCTTTCAGTTTCCCCACCTCTTTCCCTCCCACCCCCACATTTCGCCAACCTCCCCCTTCCCAAGGTGTATATAACCTGACCGAACGAAATGTGTACCTGAAGATGTCACCTATGCAATGAAACAGGTCGTTCAAATAAAACATATTTTGTTTCTCAGCTTTAAGAGAGATTAGGTTGGGGTTGGGGGATTAGAAGTCAACAGTTTCTGGCGAGATATTGTGGAACTGCACTATTAAAATGAAGAGCACTAGATGTTGTATCTATGTCCACTATTTTTAATACATATAACTTTACAATACGTGTTTTGGCACTCTATTAGCTATCATCAGGTAGTGTGAATAGAATCTTCTAAATACCCATGGCATAATTGGAATTTTCACACCGTACCTGATGATGGCCGAAGTGCCGACACACGTGCTGAAAAGTTTTATGCATTAAAGATAGCAGACAGTACAAAATCAAGTGCTCTTTATTTAGAGGGATTAGGCTTAGACACGGAGACCACATGCTAGGCTTAGTTCGCTTTTGAAATACGGAAAAGGAGTGTTTCAAAGTGACACAAGGAATATCATTTTGACGACATACTACATTTGAGACAGAGGCGATAAAATAAGGGAGATAATTCGCAAAACAGATAGGAGCAAAGATTCTTTCTTTTCGCGCACAATGAGTGACCATAATAAAAACTGACATCTACTCAATACACTCCCATAATACACGTCACCATTTGACCTCTCAAAACCTTATCTCTGACATCTTTACACGGATGGTGTCCTAACTCCCCCTGCCACACGCCTATGAGGCGGCTCAAAAGGTAGTATGTAGATGTAGAAAGACAGGAACCCAAAAAAAAAACGATTATCGGAGTTTTCAGATTTTGTAGCGCATATTAGCTTAGCTCCCGATCTGCTTCAAAATGTGTCACCCAGTGCGCAGGGTATGAAATGCACAAAAGGCAAGCGTGCAGTTTTGTTGCCAAGAGAGAGTAGGGGAGCGATTGGAACGCTACCATTGCTGGGTCATGGAGATCCAACAAATTGTTAACCATTTCACTCTCTGGTATGGCAGTCGAGTTCCCAAGAAACTATCCAGGCAGCAGATTCTGCCATAAATGTAAATGATAAGATAATGGCCCATGTCCATCATATTTTCGAGATATTTACAAATTACCATAATATATTTAGTCACAGTACTTTTATTTAAGGTTGCTTAAGCGAAATATCATTTTACCTATAAATAAATGAATTTGGTCTCATTTTAAAGAAAAATATATCACCCTTCCATGGAAACAAAAAATTCAACCCCTTACCTCATTGTTTTCCGAGATATTTGCCAGAAAATACCAGTGCGAATTTCCACAGAGAAAAACATATTCCACCTTGACCGAGAATTGAATCCGGATCCCTCGATTTCCGGCCGAATGCTTTAGCCAGTTAAGCTATCGAGGCGTCCTCTTTCCCTGTGGATTTTCAAATCCCGGTCAAGGCGGATGATTTTTTTTCTCTGTGGTAATTCGCACATTTGTGGCTCCGTAAAGTGGAACTCCGTGGCTAGTCCCGGATGGCTTAAAATTTGTCATTTAGAAAATAACCGCCCTTTTACATAGGAAATGGTACGTGTATGCACTCCAGAGAGACCTTATTCAGTAAATGAGGCGTTTCCTACACTTAGATCTCGTCAAAAATTCAACAGTGTGTAGTTTGTGTGATTTCTCAACTATTTTTGAAAATTAATCACATTGTCACCGCAGTAAATTCTTCGGGATCACAATAAACCTTCAGTTTTGATGGAGTTTGTAACGTACCGCGTGAAAAAAATGAGTCGAGTTAAAGACTTATTTAGATATTTTAATTAGATTATTTACAATTTCCGTCATGTAAAACTATATTATTGCAATATTCAATTCGTGTGTCTCACAGCTGGTGAAATTAAAACGTATAATTTAAATGGCGCTTCTGCTTCCATGACTGGGAAAAGAGTTCACTACAAAAATATTCATAGCATAGTTTGCTTATGTTTCACCTCAATATTGTTTTCTACAGCTAAGATTTGTCATCAGTAAACGCAGTATTTTTTAAACATTACGAGGAAAAAGATGGATATCATTATTATTAATTTTAACCCATACAGTAGCGTTGGGCCTTGCTAAATGGAGAAAAAATGTATAATTAATTTCTTTTGGTTGAGTTGTGTTCAATGAAGCAAATGTTTCAATGATCTCCAATATATAATCCATAATTATATGGGTTAATCGTAGTCATAAACAATTGCTCTCTAGAAAGTGCATACAAATTTGGCAAAGTCCACACGATCCAAAACAGCATCTCAATGTATTTATGCCCCCAAACAGTACCTCCTCTTAACCTTTCACGTATTTCCACGATAAGGATTAAATCATACTCGCTCGATGTCTTCCATTTAGATAATTAGAGCAATAATTTTCGTTAAATTAGCTCAATTACACAAGAAAATGAGTAGTTTTACTGGCAGAAATACCATTCTCTGATGTCATCTCACGGATTTTCACGCCGAAAAGCTAGCGTAATTTTTTACAAATATTACATTCACAAAACACCGTTGTTCTCATCCATATTTTTGTCAGCCTTATTTTAGAATAAGAAGTTCACAGGCATATATTTTTCCATCGTAATGCGAATCAACGCTGTGGTTTTAATATTCATAACTGATATTTTACTTTTCCAATCAAATAACTATAAACGATGAAAAATGCAAGGAGAAATTACAGTATCTAGGAATGATGTAATAACTCTCTCTCCCGCGTGGGAGAACCGTCTGCCATAAGACAATACCTAGTGGCACTACCTATCCTTTTCACCTATTTATAGGTATATTATAGAGAACATTCTAAAGTGTAATAGTCATTGACTGCGCTTGTTGTGTACAAATATGAAACTTCTATTAAGTGGGTTTCCAGTACTTAAGTATTCATCTCTCTTAATAACTTCCATTTCGTCGCCATGAGCTCGTAAACGTTGTCAATGGGGTATGGTCATTGGAGTTCGATAACGAAGGTAGTACAATAATCTCAGCATTTCCCCAATAAAACTGCATCATGCAAAACCCTGGTTGTAAGGAGAAGTTATCATGCACGAAAACTAATATCCCCACAACACTCTAGGTGATTGGCATTGAAACGGTGTACACGTGAGAAAATAGTACGCCATTATATCTCACATAGGACAGGTTTCTGATAATGGGGCGTAGAGTGACTGACTATTTACGGAGGTGAGAACATTAATCACAACTAAATTTGCACCAGCTCAATTGCTTTTATTTTAAGGTGATAGCATATTGTTTAGGATAGTTTACCGAAATCAACTGTAGCTCTTGATAAGCTACGGTCGCAGAGAAAAACACTGAGGCACAGAAAAAGGGTGCACCACGTAAAATACACGAAACCTCTCGGAGGAATGGTTCACCCACGACAAGAGGTGCTCAACCCACGCGCCATCCCCCTTTCGCTTGTTATTCAGTAGAATGCACTTCATCTGCTGCCTGAGGGCCTCTTCCTTCCGCCCCGTTACCCGCGGCGACAAGCTGCCGCCCCTGATTGTGGTTAGCTGGGGCGGATAATCCCGTGCTTCTGGCCTCTCGGGCACTCGGCATCCGAGCTCCTCCTCCCCCAGTCCCGCGTGGCAGAGCGTGCTTCCTGCGGGACACCCCTGGTGACACGGGATCAGCGAAAATTAAGGACACTCTGATGCTGACATCTCTCTTGTAAATTCCTCACCATATGATGTGATGATTCGACTTTGGTTGCAACCAGAAGCTGTGGAAGAGAATAGCTGGCAAGAGCTGGCGTACTGATGCATGCAGGTGAAACCTGTATTTTTTTCCGGAAATGTACCGTCTAATATGGGTGTCGCTCGTATTTTCCCATTAATCTTGACGAATAGGCCGTGCGTGGAATCATTTTCACGTTGAATTTCTCCGGAAAAACCATTAAGATATCGCGACAATTCCGCAACAAATGCCTGATATATTTCCGCTATATTCACTGCGAGAATTTACAGCAAACATGTTTATTTCCAAAGTAATTACTCCAATTTTCAGCAAAAATCGTTCTAAAAACGTGTTTTTTATCCGGCATGATATCTTGAAATTAATTTGGAACTACTATAATAATATGAAACGAAATTTTTCACGTTTGGGAGAAAGTCTGTACGAATGTCATCGAATTATTTCGAAATATATATCAGCCGCTATAAGGTGAATTTTAAATGAATGAATAATTTGTAAAAATGTCATTAAATTGCCAAGAAACCAAATCGGTAAAATACATTTTCTTCGCTTATATCCGTGCATGTTACTAATTATTACACATATTTGAAGTTACACGCAAATCTGTGCATACACGAAAATCGTTCAAACCACCTTAAAACAGGGTAGCGAGTATGAAGAAATGAATGAATATGGGAGGAACGAAGATAGTTTGCAGGGATATGAGGTGATGAAATTGTTAATATCAAAGCCAATTTTACAGGCGTGACGCAGAAAATTAAACTCTTTTGACAGTGACTACCCCGAATGAGTATGACGTGACAGGTGTGCATGTGATTGTTTTTGTCGGCATTAAAAAAACGCTCGATTCGATTCTTAGTTGCCTCCGCAAAATTCACATTAGGGGAAAAGATTTATAAGCTCATTCTTTCAAAAATCTCCTTTACCAGCCATTACTCAGTCGGTTAGCGACATCAAAAGCAGTGATGGCCTACTGAGGCGATACTTGGATCGATGCCATCAAATTACGTCATTGCGCCGCATGTTTGAGCATTACCCGAGGTAATGTGATGAACCAACCGGCTTACTCTGCGATGGGACCTGGCACGGTAATTCTATTTAGCCTATGAAATGACTGACGGTACGATCACATGGCAAACCTACGCAGTTAAGGGATTACCCGCTAATTAGCGTGACGTTAGCTCGCTTAGTGAAGCTAAGATTTAACTAAGTCTAATGTCACAGCGATCGCAATACAAGTGATGTTAGCTGACACCCAGGAATGCATCTTGAGTCCGGCAGATGTAAGACTACAATGAGTTTATGCAACAGCATCTAAGTAGCTCTCAAAAATTATAGTAAGCCTTACAGCTCCTTGTAAGATCATGTAAAGGTGAAAAATCTTGATATGTTATCCACGCAGACAACAAGATCATTCTATCCACAAAAAGGACGAAAACACCCATTTATACAACAGGTATTTCATATTGTAAGTTATCTAAAGGAAAGAGTTAAACTTTTGAATAGCTTTTATGCTCCAACTGAACTTGAAAGTGGGCAAATAGTATACCTCAATGTATAGTTCTATTTTTAAATATGAAAATAAGTATAAAAGTAGTATACCTACCACAATGGGCGATAATGTACCTAGTAAACTTTAGGGCGATAGGCTCGCATCCCATTTGTAAATGTATGCCAGGCTGTCATGAAATATATTTAGACACCGTGTGTCCACGTGATGACACAGATTTAATGGCTGGGAGATTAAAACTTCTACATTTTTAATTAGCCTGATTTCTCTTTGAAAACGTCAAAGAAGCAAGGCTGTAAATTTGATCACTCGTCGGCCAACGTCAATTGTAACTAAAACCGAAATTGGAAAACAACAAGGCATTCGCCGCAGAGCTCACCACGTAGTTTTACATTTTTTTACGAAGTGAAAGTTTAAATCATTTACATGTTTTCACTGAGGGCATGTGATTCTTGCACGATAGTGAGACCGTAAAAAATTCCGCGAACCTCGAGGTAATATTAACACTACTAGGGCCATATGCCTGTGTGCACCTAGTGCGTACTGCTACTCTCGGTTTTTATCAAAAGTCTACAATTTTAGCATCCGGGTAAGCGGTTGTACTTAAAACATGCGTTAAAATACAAAGAGAAGCAGCACGCTTCGTTAAAAACTGCTACGAACAAACATATAGTGTTACACAACTGTTAGAGGGGTTAATGTGGGAGCCCCTAGAGACTCGGAGGCTGCACGCCAGGCTTGGGCTACTCGAGATATTTAGAGCTGGTTTTTTTCAGAGCGACACAGAATATTATCATGACGCCTCAGTACATTTTTAGGTCTGAAAGATGCGATAAAATAAGAAAGATACTCTGCCTAATAGATAGGTACAAAAACTCGTTCTTTCCGCGCACTATAAGCGACCACATTAAAAACTGAGCTCCTCTAAATACACTCCCATAGTACATGTCAACATTTCACCGCCAAATATTTTACATCTTTTCACGGCTACAGCTTTACTGCATGCCACACGCCCATGCGGCGGCTCGCGTGGTAGTATGTAGTTGTAGATTACATTTTAGGCAACCCTCGTAAAATATCACTCAGCTAATGAAAGTATTAAGCTTCAAAGAGACTCGGAAGCTACGTGAAAATGTTAGATTAGTAGAAAAATTCAGATGACGGACTTTTGCGATCCTGAAAAAATTACTGCGGTGACTATATGATTGATTTTTAAAAAGAGTTGAGAAAACATACAAACTACCCTGCGTTAACTTTTTTACGAGATACGTTTGTTAGAAATTTCTCATTTTATAAATAAGTTCTGTTTGGAGTCCGTACACATGTCGTTTCCCAAGTAAAATGGCTAGTATTTCTCGTCAAAAATATCAGAAAGTAGTTCAGTAAGGGGCTGATATTTTGGTATCCTCGGAAGGGTGAGATATTTTCTTTAAATTGATACCAAATTCATCGATGTCTAGTAGAAGTGATATTTCGCTCAAACTACCTTCAACCGTTACCCCTCTAATGGCCAGTTGCAGGAACGACACATATGCATTCCATAAAGTTATAAGACCCATGAGCTATGGCATTCATCCAATTAGTGTTGCAGAAACATTCGATTAATTTATTGGTTACAAAACTTGTGGCGTGGTGTAATGAGTTCCATAAGTAGCCAAGATGGCGGATGAGCAATGAACCGCTTGGAGATTCAATTACTAACTAAAGGAGCTGTTTTGAGACAAATAACCAGATTATTTACTCATACTGACTAATTATTACTTGCAATAGCAATTATCATTGGCTAAAATTTCGTAAATTTTATCAAACGGCAGAAGATTAATCAAATATTCGAACTAATTAACTATTGGTAAATAAGTGATGTAACTGGTAAATGTGTTCCTGTAACCTGAATATTTTTATAAGATCTATAACTTCATGAATCTCATAATTATTAATGCCATAACTAACTGCTCTTGCAATCGGCCGTAAGCAACCAATTTTTTCGGGAGCGGAATGGATTTCCCGTGTATAAAAGCAATGTAAATTTTCCCTCCCTTCAGTGGACACTTCCTTAACCGGCCACTATCTCATGGGTCCGATGTTGGTCGCTTAGTGTAGGTTTCACAGTACTTGAGATGAAGTCCTATTTGAGTGAAATGGCATCCCTTTCCCACCATTTCGTTTATAGATCTTTCCTTTACTCTCTGATGAATCTTAGACTTTTCCTAGCAGCTCTACCAATGTGTGTTCTAGAAGATAGGTCCAAAGGTATGGGGGCAAATGGGTGTCAGACCTAGTCTAATGTGCCCATTTTGATTCTCAGCAACTCATGTGACACGGACGTCATCAAATCGTCATGGAAATATATTTCCATGTCAAGTCATCAAGGAAAGGCATATTGCTAAATAGTATTACCTCACTTTTCTTAAGGGCAGTTTTTACTCTCTTCTTAGAAGCCAAGGCTAAACTAGTTTAGATCAAGCAAAGGACACTGAAATTTCGCTTCGGCGATGATTAATCGCTAAATTCCACAGCATCGCCACCAGACGCACCAGTTTTACCAGTAAGCCCGTTTGTTTTCTTCAGAAAGTGTACGGCTTTCCTTTATTTTTTCTTATAATTGTAAAAAACTTCGCGGAAGCAATGCAGAAGGTCTTTTTTAGGAGAATTGTCCATTCCGTGCGACCTGACTCCGCATAGATAGTGTCCACGTTTGACTGCCAAGGTTTTCATGGACGAAAACCTCAATCTCTTATTATCACCAACTATCCATATCTCTCTCTCTCTCTGGCTCTTCAACAAATTTTCTTGATTGGATTCTCCGATTGGGTTGCGTGATCTCTCGTTTACATTTCCTGTAATCTGCTGCCCTCTCCTTATCCGACCGCATTCATATGAGCCATCCTCAAAGTTACGCTGCACGCACGTAACCGCCACCATGTTTCATCACCACTACAGCGCACGAGTCAAATCTATCTTCGCTGGAACGTGCCGGAAAAAATCTCGCGGCGAGTGATTGGTGCAGGATAGCTGGGCAGCTCATCGATCTTTCCTCGCGTGAAGTGACGATCAGCCTCGACCTTATGCATACCAATCAACGCAGGCTCCCCATCTTGACTCGGAGCGGCCCGCGCAACAATCTCCGCTGGCCGATATTGTCTCGGCCCGGCACGTGACCCACATCGCCTCCCTCCCCCCCACCCTCTGGCCCTCGTGAAAGGGGTCAAGGTCATGTGACCCCGTAGAGAAATGTTGTGGGTCTTTTCGACCAAAATTACCCCTCTTCCACGTGCCCACAAAACCACTACACCATGATGGCTACAAATTAGCTTGTCATAGGCTTGTTCATTACAACTGAACTTAGTGTAACTTGGCTTGTACTCGCTCCGAAACCTTTGCTCGAAATTTCTAAACAATCACAGCGCACAACCGTCAAAGTCGATCTTTTCATTGATCGATGAGACCTATCGAGACCGTGAGTATAGAGAGTTGCCGTCAGCTTCCTATGCTAGGGTATTTGTTTACAAGCTTGATCAACTTCTCTGTATACATTTTTGCTTTAACAAACCCGCAGGCAACTTCACGCTTCAAACTAAAGTCGCGCAATAGATCTGAAAACCACAACTTTGTCGCCCGAGAGCTAATTCTCTTCAGCTTTTAGCTTCCATGGAAAACTTCAAGAAACTCTCCATGCCAAAAGCTAATGAGTGCACGAATGATGTGCTGGTATTCAAACCTGCCGCATATACGGCGGCAAAATAAGTTCTGTCACGAGTAAGAATCGGCCAAGACCGGGAATCGAATCGCGGACGCGGACTTTCCCAGCCAATGCGCGGACCACAATCCAATTCATAGGCATCCAAAAAGAGGATAAGTACACGGCCGTCAACTTTATGGTTTTTAGATACATGACTTTAGCGGTACGGATGAGTGGATTCTCCCAGCAGGTGGCTGGGTGAAGCCGAAGGTTCGTGGTTCGATTTCCGGTCCAGATCGATTCTTTCTCGTGGCGATTTCAACGTATCTCACCGATAGACCGATAGGTAACTTGGAATTACCTTAACTGCTGATATATCGTGGGAATTACACATACAAAACATATGTGGAACAGCATTTAAGAAACTCGGTTTTGTTAAACGTATATTAGGAATGTCCTCGATGAAAAAGTAAAAGAGAGATGCTACTTTGCTCTGGTTAGGCCACACCTCGAGCCCGCCGTGAGTATTTGGGACCCTGGTCACAAAGGCTCAACCAAAAAAATAATAAAATACTGAGGAAAGCAGCGCACTTCGTTAAAAACTGCTGGAAGCGTACATATAGCGTCTCACAATTTTTAGAGGGATTAAGGTGGGAGCCCCTAGAGACTCGGAGGCTACACGCTAGGCTTAGGGTGCTTGGAAGTTCAGAACTAATATTTACCAGAGCGACGCAGAGGATATTATCATGAATCCTCACTATATCTCTAGGTCTGGCAGATGCGATAAAATAAAAGAGATACACTGCCGAACAGATTTGTTCAAAAACTCGTTCTTTCCGCGCACGATAAGCGACTACGATAAAAACTGAGATGCACCAAGTACACTCCCATAATACATGTTACCAGTTCATCTCCCAAAAACTTATATTTTTACACGGCTGGTGACCTAACACCCCCTGCCATATGCCCATGCGGCGGCTCGCGGGGTTTTATGTGGATGTAGATAGTATTCTGTTGCTAGCCTACGGAGCGAGGCGGAGAGCGAGCTCCAATGCAACGGACACGATGATGTAAGGCTTAGGTTGGGAACCGATAGCCTCCCGAGGGCTACTCGCTTGGCTCAGATTACTTGGAAAGCTCCGATCAGGCGAGTTACAATGCGACACGAAGAGTATTAAGTATTTTATCCGCGCGCTGCATCTCTATAATCCATTTGCTTATTTATTCCCTTAATTTAATTGCTGTTTTTTTCTAAGTCCATATAAATTACAAAATTGATTACTATTACAATTTTTTTGTTTATATTACTTCACTAATCCAATCGTTTTCTTAGTTATACACAAATATTGATATTAACCTTCATATTATAATGTTGACTGATCGATTTATTTATATTTCATTTTCGCTCGCATCTCTTTAACTCTCTATTCATGTTTTTCCCGAGCAGGACTCTAAAACTAGAAATCTTGATCATTCATTCATTCAGCTACAAAAATGATAGGAGGGACAAAATAAGTGAGATGTACTGACGAAGTGATGGGTACGAAAATTTCTTCTTTCCACCCACCATTAATGACTGAGGCAAAAAGGTCGTGACACTATATCAAGGCACTTTCTTAACACACACTTTCCCTCAGTACTCTCTCCCTTCCCTTTCCTTATTCCCCGTACGCTGGCGTCCTAGAGACGTGTCTAATCGTAGCCACTCAGCAGCGTTTCAATGGTCAATTGCCGTGGTTGGATGACAGCGGCGCCACCACCCAGCGGTGGAGCGGCGTATTCAGTTTCTATCTGTTTTACTAAAGGCTGGGACACAATCAACGTGTACGTGTAACGTGAGCCATTAAGGGTAATACGCGAAAAGATGGCTGACGGGATAGTATAGCGAACGGACACAATCTACGTGTACGGGGAGTACGTGTTCGCGAGAGATGGGCAACTTTCATCTCTTCCCGTGTCCCGTACGCGGAAAACCAATCAGAATAGCCCTGAGAATCCTGGAATGGGAGCCATCTGTCGGCAGATACATCCAAGTGTTGAAGATTGCTCTTGGCAAAGACAACTTATTTACTTCCACAGTTGTTTACACCTGATCTCTTAGCTGCGCCTGCATTAGTCAATTGTTACTCCGGGCCGCGTTAACGTCGATTGTGACCGCTGACTTGCGTTTCCCGTCTCCCATGGTCCCGTTAACGTCTCACGTCACACGTACACGTTGAATGTGTCCCAGCCTTAACGCGCGAGCGCGGGGCTCCAAACGGGCGTCAGTGGTGCGTATGACTAGCGCGGTCGGCTGACCACCATTTCCCAGTCTGTGATTAGCAACCTACTCTACATCTGATAGTTCAGTTTCATTAATTGTGTAAGTTTCGTTGAGCGAGTTATTCTTTTTACAAAAATTCATAACAACGCACCTTTTGAAATTTGATTTGTAAAAATCTTAGGTGTGACCCGTACACAGGATTTGTCCTGGAGGAAGCGCAAATGGGAAATTGGTGGAAAGGCCAATCGTAAATTGGGGTTTACTGAAAGAGTACTGGGAAAATGTCACGAGACACTTTAAGGTGCGATGTTATCTTTCTCTCGTGAGAATTCACTCGGCGTATGCCGCCAGCATATGGGACCCTCGCGAAGTAGGCTGTTTCAGAAATGGATTGAAAATAGCGAATAGAATCAAGAAATGCTGACCCCATGACACGCAGTCCTCCGATAATTCGCAGTGCTGTATGCAGACACATGTAAAAATGCAGGTCATATTTAGATGTGGACAAAATTTGAACATTGTTGAAGAGCCCCGTCGGTCATCCTTCCTAATGAATATCCATTGCTTAAAAACACCGCTGTTAGGTTTTTATCTCGACAGATGAGCAATAATAGTTAAGAAGAGTGAACGTAACACGGTTTTTCACCGTCTTCTGCTTTCATCCAATGCTGCCGCAGCCAAAAACATGAGATATGTGTGATACGCACAGCGCGTCGCGAAACGATGCAAAAACGGCTGCACAAAAACGCAGCTGATGTAACACGGCTGCAGAAGAGAGAATGCGAAATTCAAAATAAAAATATATTTGCATGTGACATTCATATCCTGTACTGCATACAATGATAAGCATGAAACTACAACTTTTTACGCAAAGCTCGTTTTTCTTTTTTAAATCAAAATATGGAAAACTGTGAAACTTTTCACAGCATTAAACTCTAGAGAAAAAAGGTTACTTTTAGAAAATCAAATATCTCAGGCAGGACTCAAAACCATTCACATAGAATTCCACAAGAAATGTCAGCGAAGTTAATTTACATCGCTGACATGGTTCGTTTCCTTTGTAAAACGTATTTAGCGCTAACGGTCATATGAGCTCAAAAGGTGTGCCCTTACGGTAAAAATTGAACGAAATTTATATTTTTATCATAAAATTCTGTTTTGTACTAGAAACAGCTTCCCAGCTGTATGAAATATGAATTAAATATTTCATTGTTAATGGTTCAATCATATACTTTTATTTGACTGAAATCAAAAGTGATTCGATAAAAACATCTAAGTCTTTCACATGAATCATTTTTTCGCGTGGTATATTTAAAACTTCATCATAATGAAAGGTTTTTTGTGATCATCAAAAAATACTCTGGTGACAACATGGTTTCTCTTCAAAAATGGTGGAGAAAATATGCAAACTACACGCTGTCAATTTCTTGACGAGACCTAGGTGTTAGGAATTTTCCACTTTTTATATAAGGTCTCTCTGGAGTGCATATACCTACCATTTCCCATGTAAATGGGTGGGTATTTTTTGGCAAATATTTCGGAAATTAGCACGGTAAGGGGCTGATTGGTTGGTATCTGAGTCGTTGTCGTCGAGGTATCGAACTACATTTAATTGTTCTATCCACAATCGCATCAGAGTTGCCTCTCCCTGCCTTATCTTAGCACGGTCATCGACTTTGAAGTAATTACATGAGATACCTCTATTGCTAATCTATTTATATTACTATGCGTATCTTCAAACAATTTGATGTGAAAGGGTAAGGACGGGTGGTCGGGTAAAATTCGAATAACTTACTTAATCGTTACTTTAACAAATCCATGCATACCGATTTTCTTTGAACCATATTGCTGCCGTAGCTAATACATTCTACGGCCACTGTGACAGTCATTTGATGCAATAAAATTGACTTTAGTTCCACAACTAGCGACCTTACGAATTCTCTTTCAAGCGCTGCGTTCAGTGCGTACATTTGGCCGATTAAAATTTCACAAACATCCTGGGGGCAAATCATTGTGAACGCAAAGAATTTTTGCGCACAGGGAGGCACTTAACACTACGTAAACAAAATAAAAATTTAGAGTTTTTTTAGAGAATGCTGCTTATATAGTCAAAAATTGGATTTTTCTGATGGTACCACCTTTCCGGGGAAAATTTTATAACCTAACTCGGGTGATTGACACAATGGCGATCTCAGCGTATCACACGCAATGAACTCACAAGGCACAGAGCGAGGACGAGGGGAGGATTTTTCATTTTTGCTATGATTTATAAAAGTCAGGCTGGTAATATTCTTACTTTGAGCCGGGGAATTTGTTCAGAATTTGCATTTGAAATTGGCCCGCGTTTTTATATGCTCTTGATCCAATTTACGTTTTAGCAACGGCCATTTTTGGCTCTCCTAATGCTGATACGTGCGAATAAAAGCACGTGTGAAGTATCTGGCGTCCAATTTGAAAGTCACCGGACAGATTCCAATGAAACTGGCGCAAAAGGCACCAAATATAATTCATTAAGAAAACATTAAGCTTTAGCAGGGTATATAGATGACAGTTTCCACGAATGCCACTCACGCTTCGCATCTGAGGCGTCCCGAGTGAAGATCCGCGCCAACTAGTGATGCACCTCTGCACTCCAGTGCTCGCCGGGCGGAACAGGAAATGAAACTGCCAATGAAAAAGGACACGTGTTAGTTTCCCGTGCATTGCAGGTCTATTTATTTCCTCACAACGCTTCCCAAATTAGAACTGTGAAATATTTTTGGAACCCTGCAGTACGTACTCGATCGCGTGGCGTACACTTTCAACCTACGTTTGAAGGGAGAAAACCTTTTCATATACCTTCGACTTGATTTCATAATCCCAGTTTTTTAAAGCATACATTTGACTGTAGATTTCCTATTTTATTTACAGCATTGTAGAATCCATAAACATTTCCTTTGAAAATAGACCTTAGATTAGCGGTAGAGGGGTAGAGAAACATGGAGGCAGTCATCTGAGGGCAGCGTGGCGTTAAAGAGGAGATGACTCATGAGAAAATTATCGGATAGGAGTGGACAGCACATGCATTTCTTTCCACTGAAATGGACCTTCTACACTACTGTCACCTTGCTTCGCTACTATTGTACACGTACATTATATCCTTCACTGCCGATTTGCAAAATGCTTCCAAAATTAAGTTTAAAAATGAAATCATTTTCAAGGTAAAAAACCTTGAAAATGATTGCAAGGCAGTCGAAACCTGGGTCGGGAATTAAAGTTTTAAGTGTGGAAAATACTAAGAGTTCTCTCTTTTTAGTCATGTCGGTAGAGTCATTCCACAAAGTTACGCCTTCAACCATTAAGTATATTTAAAAATGAACTTTAGGAAATACTTGGGAAGCTGAATAGTTGTTGCATTGATGACGTAATACGAGACAACATGATTCTATACCTACCGATATATGTGAGAGAGTTTCTAAGTTACATTTAAATTAATAAACATCTACGGCCGTATTCATAGATTCCTTAGTGAGCTACTATCGGCTTAGTAGCGCACTAACTAGTCGCCAACTAAAAAAATCTTATTCATAGACTGCTACTAAGCTCAGCAGCGCCAAGTAAGCCACTATTTTAGTCGCTGATTCTTAAACACTCTCACGCCTTTTTTAGAGGCGCTACTAAATATGGCGGTATGTCACAAGTGGCTCACCTCGGGTGATAACCTGAAGCTATAACGGAGATTTTAGGCGAAAATACCAAAGATACTGGTGGAATTGCTTTTCTCAAGGCTGGCGGATGCGACGTGTAGTACTGTTGTTGGATCAAACTGAGCATTTTTATTATTTGTTCTTAGTCTACGGCACCGTGTTGTGGTACTCCGTAGTGCTTCATGAGTGTATTATTTAACGAAAAAGGAAGAGTTGGTGAGATTATTTCTGTGGTTTCGAGCGTCGTAAGGTGGTCATCATCTCTTCTTCATCTCGTTTCATCAGTGCTACGCCTCACAGCTTTATTTAGTGCATAAATCATTGTGTGTGTATTGACTGGTTTTTAGGGTAACAATTGCATTTTTAAATTCTTCTGCCCTTAGTACTGTTCATTTGTGGTTTTAGATGATTACTCTACGAGAATACAGCCCATTTTAAAGAATGTGTCCAGGAGAAAGCCTCGTCAACAATTTACAAGTGCATATTAGTTGTCGTGACTACTGCATCAAGTGAGGTGCTTTAGAGTAATTAACTCGTGCATATTACGGTTGTGTTGTCGTATAAATATGTCTTAAATTGATATAAAGACGTACAATTGTTATCTTAATAAATTATAATGATTTCGCACAGGTAATAATTGCAATTGTGAGTCTGTTTACATCATAGCGCTGGTCTGTTTATATTCTGCCGTAAATTTCTATTTCGTTTCGTTTTTATTTTGGTAGCAGAACGTTGTTATGGTTCACAGAGTCATAGAAACTTCTTCCAGTGCTTCAGCAGTGTATTGCATCATATTTTATGTTTTATCTTCTCAGTGGATAAGTGAAATCAGTTTCGTTTTTTTTAATGCTCAGAAAGGATTCGTGAAGGGACAAATGGGTATTCAGATTAAATAGTGACAATGTCCGCTGTACCGTGTGCATGTTCGTTTTTCGTTTACAAAATTATGGTTAGTGTATAAAATTGAGTACTGTTACATTTTCTATGTAAATACCACTTATTATCCATTAACTAAAGGAAAAAATTTTCCATTTTGTGTGTTTTTACATTGATGGAACGGTGGATACCCCAAGAAAGTCCTGTTTGTTTGAATATAACTGATACCTTAATTTGGTGCGATTGGATGGAGTTAGTTCAACTTTGATGTGGTGAAGCTCCAGTGTGTTTAAATGATTTTATGAACGATCTGTGCAAGTTTTTGGTGTATTACTACGTGTGGCAAAAATAAAATTTATGACAGGCATGTATTCCCGATTTTTCTATGCAATAACAATCAAATTTTATGGAAGATTTGTCGGAATTATGATGGTAATTCTAAAATATGGAGAATTTAGAGTATTTAACAATGGTCTCATTGCAGCAATATTGATGTATGACATACGAATTCACGTACAATGAAGCTAGTGGCAGTGTTTCCAAGCGTTGCTTCATTGTTTCTAGGGCATTCGCTACCGACAATTATGTGCTCCGCTACGATAGTGGCGATAGTAGAATGCTAGGTTAGTAGCTCCTAGTAGCTCACTGGGAAGGATCTATGAATATCAATTTTTAGTATGCGACAAAGTACTCTTAGTAGCTGACTAAGTTAGTCGCCTACTAGAGCCTTTTAGCTGACATCTATGAATACAGCCGCTAGAGTCGTGGACCGATTTCGGCCAATTAGTTTTCGAGTAAATACAATATTTCAACAAAATTCAGTTTTAAACAAAGCAACGAAAATAAATGAGTACCTAATAATTATAATTCCCAATCGAATAGTTTGACGCAAGATTGTCTTCTATAACATAATTATACGACAACAAATCATCCGCTGCTAGCAAAATATACCAAATAGGTACGAGATGTATGAAATCAATGAAAATCAATACAATGGATAAAATGAAGGTAGATTGTGTGCTTTATAACACGTCAATTTTGCGAATTTATACTTGTGAACATATTATGAGTATATATTCTAGACGGGATGAACAATATTCATTATAAAGGAGGTCCTCATATCAAACTCTCCGATGAGGTTTTAAAAAAATATCGATTTAAATACTTTAATAAATACCACTTATTTTAATTGGCACTAGATTACCATCGTGTTTAGACACTAGACAACAGTGGCACTATATTACTGTGATTTTAAGTCATCAGGGAGTGGATTCCATCTTCGAAATACTGATGCTTTAGAGGATGCACGGTGATTTTCTGTTTTATACAGATGTGTCTTCAGATCTAAACGTCGGCCTATTCTTTAACAATTGACAGTATTGTTTGATATTAAAGAATTAGTAGATATAACCAGAGCAATATATACCATCAATATAATGATGGAAGGTTCAGAAAAGGAAAACCATAGTGAATATGATGAAGGGAGGTAGGAATGTTGCGAAGAAGAGGACAGAATCACCGGAATGAGACCAGTTTACAATTGCTGGCAGAGATCTCGCGTCACTGGATTCGATTGTTATATGTAAGAGGACATGGAAATTTTGTGGAGTACTCTTCATGCCATACGTTATGTTCTTAGTTAGAAATGAAATATCAATATCTGTAAGATGCACATTCATCACTTCGTTTGGAATGTAATTCTTATTGGTCATCCTTTCCTTTAGCCTAATTTGATCATTGCCAATTATGTAAAAACCTTCCGTACAGGATATCATAGAGTGTAGCGTATCATTCTGATGCGGAATATAATATAGTCGAAGAGTATCAAAATTCCAGAGAAATTGCTTGTCTAAAAAGCATAAGAGCTCGAAAATGTAGACATCGAGGACGCGGATCTCAAACCGCCTGAGACCAATGCGAACTCTAATTATGGTAGTAACAGCGATTTTCATTAATGTAAAAATTTTCGCGACACTTTGCACAAGTCAACTTATTAGAAAAATGCACTTTTTATAAGAGAAAAAACTGTAGGTTACAGATTTGTTCTCTTGGTAAGTTAATGCTATATAAACATGTAGCATTATGGCACTTGACAAACATTTCAAAATAATTCTAAGATATACTTATATATATTTCTCCTAGACGCAGAAACGAGCGTCTCACATAATAATTATTCCTAATAGATGTATCATGCCGAATAAAAAACAGGTCTCACAAAATTTTCGCTTAAATTTTGGATTCCTCGCCATAGACCCAAGTCAAAAGAATGATTTAATTGAGATAAAATTTTAAAATACAAGTTTGGAATCATTTTTATTGCAGCATGTATGGTTATTTCCAACGTATAATTAGATATACTTCAGTGGAGTATGGTCCAAGAATTTTTTTATCGACCTACTCGAAAAGTCATTAAAAATACGCAGCACTCAGACTCATGATTAGCGCTCTAACCACCTTAGACTATGCAGATATAGATTCCGGTTGTCTCTTGGATAACTTC
This sequence comes from Ceriagrion tenellum, assembly GCA_963169105.1. Taxonomy (NCBI): domain Eukaryota; kingdom Metazoa; phylum Arthropoda; class Insecta; order Odonata; family Coenagrionidae; genus Ceriagrion; species Ceriagrion tenellum. The sequence goes on along the minus strand of OY720638.1, from coordinate 81,634,043 downwards.
ACACGCAGAGAGCTACGCGTGGGTGAGGGGCTTGCCGGGAGGAGTCGATCACATAAGTTAACTTCTCCGCGGTTGAATCTGGAAACATTTCTAATGCTGATCATCCCATGGAGAAGAATCTTATCTTGGCTATGCCTAATCCGAGAAAATAACAATGAGAAAACTAAAATAATATTTCTGTGAAAATAGGTACTAGGAAATTCCTTCGCCTTACAGAAGAAATTTTCTCGCATCAAAACAAAGTTCTATTTCATTAAAAGCCATAGAGACAAAATACCGTCTTCGAACCTTCCTAAATCTTCTCCCTCTTCAAAGTCTTCTGTCTCATAAAATTAAAAAAATGGCCATTCTGTTTCTTCGATGGTGCTACAGCCCAAACCAGGTCTTGGCCTCCTCAATTTTCTCCCTATATTCGTCTCTATTTTCTGCCACTCTTCTCCAGTTCCTCACCCCAAGCAGTCCATGTGCATCCTTGCTGACGTTATCTTCCCGCCGAGCTCTGGGTTTTCCCACTGGTCTCTTCCCTCCCATCTGCCCAGTGAACACACTCTTAGCTGCCCTCTCCTCCGGCATCTACAGGACATGCCCTGCCCATTGGTGTCAAATTAGTTTGCAGTAGGTGGAAATGCTGGCTTCTTTATACAGGCTATATATTACGTTGTTATGACGGACTCTCCATGCTCCTTTGTTCACAGGCCTGTATATTCTCCGCAGTACTTTTTTTCTCAAATCTTTGCAACAGCTCTGAAGATTTGACTGCCAAATGTCCAAGATTCACAGCCATCAGATAGTACTGCACGGATGAGTGTTTTATGTAACCGAATCTTGGTTTTCCTGTTCACATTTATAGATTTTACAATTTGAATAGGGAGATGAAAATGCGATTAGCTGCGTCGATTCTTTTTTTAATTTTTAATGTCACATCATTTACCGAGGAGACATGGAGCCCAAATAGGTGAAATTGCTTATTGTTTCAAATTTGTAGTCTTCAACGGTGATTTTGTTTGACCCTGCGTCTATCATTTGCTTCCTACATTGCTTCATGAACTTAGTTTTGGGCTGATAAATACGCAGACCCACTTTATTAGCAGCAGTCTCTAGGTGCCCAAAAGCTTCCTTTACTGCTGAAATCGATGACTAGCCATTATCTTTAGATAAAGAAAAGGCTTTAAATTACCAAACCAGAAGAGATACATCATAAAGCGCCTGATGATGATGTGGTATATCGAAATCTTTCGATACATTTTATGCATCATAAAGGACACAGCATAAAGGTCGAAGAAAGAGATACATCATTAAGGCCTGATATAGCACATCAAAACCTAGGTCGAAAAAATTTATCTAAGTGGAAAATTGCCTTACTCATTCTTTATGATGAATTTTTTCCACCTCATCAAGCCTAATACTTCTCTTTTTGTAAGAAGAGATACAAATCGAAACACCTATCACCTCCACAGAAGCCTATTTCCACGCGCAAAGCTACCATGAAATCGAGCGTTTAACAGTCAACGTTACCGAAACTGTCGACCAACGGCAAAACGAGGTTTTCAGACTCGCCACTGTTGATAGGAGACAATTAACGTTTGTCGATGAGCGGCAAAAGTTACAGAGTAGCCCCACGGGCATCGGCTATGGGGTTGGGGGGGAGGGGAGTGGGTTGGGCGGGTCCTCCCCCTTTGTTGATGCTGCATTATTCAGCGGCGCGTCGACGGCTTCAGAGTCATTATCTCCTCTCTCGGGAGGAGACGAGGCGGGGGGAGGAGGGCCACCGAGAGGGTGGAGGAGCGAGAGGGAGGCCGCAGACTTTGTGCCTCGCCCTCCTCCTCCCCCCCCCCACCCTCTACGTCTGCTTCGCGGGCGGCGGGTCGGCGACGGAAAGATTACACGTCAACATCCCTCCGTTGTAGCCCACGAGGGCATGTGGCGAGGGTGTGTCGTGAAAACGGTTACTTTGGCGGCATTGTGGATGGAATTCAACGCTCAATGGTGTTTTTCAGCTGGGCCCAATAGCTCGTTCAGGCGTTCACCTACTTCCCGATACCGGATCTACCATTACTCTGTCGGCGAAAAAATCATTAAGTATCAAATTTAGCCTATGCGACGAAACCGGTCGACTTGAAATAAAAACTGTGAAAAAGTACCATATCTCTTTTGAATTCTTTAGAATGGATTTTCACCAAGTAAAGCCTGAAACAATCGAGTATATCATTTAGTGTATCAGGCGATATTTTATGGAAATGGAGTACAGTTCCCTTAAAAAGTCGATAATTCCTGAAAACGTGCGTAAAAATTCATTTTTTTGTCAGGTTAAAGAGGAAAACCTCAACTCTGCGCAATAATCTTGCGCGTACTTCCTAGTCATAGCCAATGATTAGGTTTGGCACCCTTCGGGAAACGATTTGCGAGAAATATCTTTTTTCGAACCCCCTAATGCCATTAGAAAGGCCAACCTAAGTTTGAGATGGTAAAAAGGTCAACTTTGAATCTTTGGTTGGTGGATCGGTTGAAGAAAACTGATCTCAGATCACCATACCACAGAACTTCCTCATTTTTCGTTCTGTCTGTCCACTGTGAATTCTCCATTATTTTCGGCGTCCGCATCTACCAAATGTACAAGAAGAAAAGTAGCTGTATTGATTGATAAGATAGCCATCACTAATGCTGGCTAGGCCAGATACAAATGAACGAGAAATTTCAGTTAAGTACTCTAGATGATGATGAATTCCTCTTGTAGCAAAGGTAACAATTCAGGATAAATCGGAAAAAGATTATATCAAAAACGAAATCATGCTAGAGACTAAGCAGAGAGTAGGAATGATAAGAGAAATGAAGTGAAAGTCACGGTTTGCTGTAAAAATTTGACACAATGCACTGAAAAATAAAATACAAAACATGATATACTTGATAATAGTGGACAAGATAACCATCTTTAATTCTGGCTAGGCCAGAGACGAATGAACAAGAAAGTTCGGTGAAGTAACGGAAGACAATTCCTTTAAGGAAAAGTTTTAGCTGCTCACAAAAATGGAAGAAGTCACTTAAAAGAACAATAAATCAAATGAAATGATATAATGCTATCCAGAGTAAGAACAGTGGATTTCTAAGAAAATTTGAAAAAATCAGCGAAGAGAGGGAAATAGTACCTGAGGAAATTCCTGAAAATGTGCGTCAAAACTCATTTTTTTGTCAGGTTAGAGTGGAAAACCTCAACCCTGCACTATAATACTAGTAATATTTGAGTGCGCAATAATACATAGTCAAGTACTTCCTAGTATTAGCAAAATATTAGGTTTGACACCCCTCGGGAAACGATTTGCGAGAAAAGCCTTTTTTCGAACCACCCTAATATCCACCCCTGCTCTTATCTGCACTCGGATATCTCTTGCGATTCTTGACACGCTACGCAATATTTGTCTCATTAAGATAAAATCAATTCGAAAACTTCTTGTCTCTCACTGTATTTTCCTGATGTGTCATCAATGCCGGAGGTAGTTCGTCAAAAATACGTTGGTTAAAACGAGGCAATATTTTGATTGAAACTCAAGCAGTCTCTCTTCCCAATCGTTTCCCTTTCTAAAACCACTCTTTCTTCTACTCTGATCTCTTCTCGGTGTGCGGTCATCAGTGCCGAGCGGTACAAAACGAGACGGTATTACGAAGTAAAAAACTAGTAATAACCTACCTCACCTACCGGTCTACGATGCCTAATTTTACTACAACAGTGTTGTTCGTAGAAAATATTCTCCCATTGAATTTAGTAATTCAACAATTGTTGATATTTTTGATGATGATTTTGATGATGAAAAGTTGAAACAATGTTGATATTTTTTTTATTTACTAGGCGTCTAAGGTCACGGTACAATTTAAGGTATGACATATTCCAAAAGCATTTTTTCGTTTGCTCACTTCCTTAAAAGGCCGTGATTGTCAGTGTTGTATACATACGATCAACTATAGGAACGCAAATAATTTTATTATCAGTTGAATATATTTATTCACATTCCATTAGTAACTCCGAAAAAATACGAAAATTCGCAGCATTCATTTGAGATGCGGGCGCGGATGAGAATGGAGAAATGGCAGCGAACATGGAGGAAGGAAAATGAGGAAGTTCTATGGTATGGTGAGGGAGGAAAAGAAACTTAAGGGGGATTTTAGGAGGAGGCTGAGTAAGTGGTTGAAGCAGGTAATTAGGAGCAAAGGGATGCTGAGGGCCATAATTGGGGGCAGGACATTGGGTCAGCTGAACAGAGGGATGAAGAGAATAGATTTTATGGACAGGATGAAGAGATAGCTCAAATATCGAGATGAAGAATGACATAGGTAGATAGAGATCCGAGCCTATAAAAATTTCGAGAATTTTTTACCTCCCCGTTTAAATCTTCCTAAACCGATCGATTAGACAAATAATAATCCCAATAGTATTTATAACAGTTAATTGGTGGCAGGGTTTGATTTATGGGTAATTATATTCGTCTTAAAAGGTAAGCAACTCAGAAATGTAGCTCCATGGAGGCCGCGTTGGATATTTTTACCGCAGGTAATCGCCGAGAAAGCCAAAAGCGCACTTCTTTCTATTTTTTGGCTGCGGCCCGTGACTCTTATTTCAATGGCCCAGCACAAGTAAACATTTTCTAGACACATTTTTCGCATTCACTAGAGGCTTTTTTGATTATCACGAAAGAAAACGATGCAATAAGGTAGAACACTGTCGATACCGTCCTACGATTCCCAATTTTATTTCGTAAATAGCGTTATAGTTTCACCATGATCGTTGGCCAAAGATCCTGTACGCTCATTTTCGCTTCTTTGTATTTGAGAGCCCTATAAATATCTCCAAATTGCATTTTCTCTGAGTCATAACGCATATAAGAGTTACCGCTTATTTCTAACATAAAAAATATCTACTAAAAAGTAGCTATTCCAAAATTTTGTTATTTACGCTAAGTTATCATTCATTTTTCCGCTTCAGTCTATAACCGCAAGAGTAAAAGTTTCACTTTCAACCACTGGAATAAACAAAATTTTGCCGTCGGTCGTATTGTGTTATGCCATTAGTTATTGAAAGAGTGACTTACCTCTAAGTTATGGAACAGCGCAACGCAAGGCCCTAACGTCCTCGTGTGGTAGTTCTACCGTCGTTACTCGTTGATATCAAGAAGGTTATAAAAATTAAAGGTGACATTTGGCTTGATTCTTGAAGCCAATTCCGCCATTACATTCGGCACAGCTGAGGTCTTACTCTGGCTTACTATTTCGGGGGTCGCGTATGATTTTCGTCAAATTTTAGAATTAGGTCACAGGAACATCGATGTTTTCGGCTGATTTTCGGCTACTTGGCAGAAAACACATCCCATTTGCTCCCCTTCATGATTTACCATTTTCTTTCGTGTTCACGGCCGCACCACCTCAATTTATGGTTGTAGGAGTAAAACATCATTCCACATTCAATTCAATGAATTTGGCCTCATCATAAAGAAAAAATATTTCATATTCACGATGATAACAGAAACTAAATTATTAAAATTTGGATTACATAACATTATGTCTCGGGAGAAATTTAACAGCTCATAGTTATTATTAATTCTAAACTGTTTAAAAAAATAAAAATATTACCCACCGCAGTAATTTTTAGAGAATCGCAAAAGAATGTTCGGTAGTGTACTCGTTTTCACCGTTCGTCGTGAAAAACTGAGTCAATTTAAAGAATTTTTCAGGTCACTTAATAGTCAGTTACTGAAAATTTCTTTCACACGAACCACTATTTTCGTGGCACTAATATTTCAGTATTTACTTCATGTTTCTTAGAGCTTCTGGAACCCAAAAATAAATTTCACATGCGCTCTCTGACATGATTATGGAAAAATCTCTCGGAAACCCCTGAAACTTCAACTCACTTGGTCGATAGATCTGCGTCTTCTCGTTATTGCCTAATTTCCATTGGCGGCGGTAAAAGGTGCTTTCTGTGTCCTGATGCCCTTAGCAGAATGGCAAGACATCGTTGACCGTAGGCTGTACACGTCGAGGCAAGCCGAACAATTGAAGAGTAATGTGTGTGTTCGTCCATGGCTATCTCCTGGCGATTATACCTCGTATGGAACAACGTACGTACAATTTTAGTATGAACAGGGCACAGCGTTACCATCACCCTCCCTCTCCGGGGAACCGTAACGAACAAGTTAAGAGCTGGCGAATGAAATAACGGATACAATATTCCTGTGGCGTTACGAGGTTTTCGAATATTTTGTTCAAGGAAATACACAATAAACACCTTTCTATGCTCATTCATTATAGTAACATCACCTGCTTCACATAAACGATAGTCTTTCTTTAATTATCGTTGTTTATCATTTCCTGTTCTTACTCGCGACACCAACACTTCCCCTGCAAGGTGACCGCGTTATGAACTATGTATTACGATGTTATGACCATGCATTCACATTAGGAATTCAGCCTACCGTCGCACGGACCATCGTACGTAGGATACTATGGTGAACGGGGCATTAACCTGAACGCGAGACGGACTGCGCATGAGTCAATAACTCCCTTTGATCTGTTTTGCTTCGTTTGGTCATGTCGGTGAAGCCCTGGGGAAATGCTTGGCAGGATTTGGACGCCGTGGCAAAAGGTGGAACTAGACAGCAGCATTAGACATCCACCCCTGCAGACGACGTTGGCGTATAGAATTCCAGCTGTGAACTTGATGGATGTGATAACCCAAGTTCACGAAATATCTAGGGATTCCCTAATAACAAATGCTTAAAACAACACTGACGGTGATGCTCACTAAAAGTATCCTACAATAGGATCTCAACGATTCCCATCACTGAATTTGAAACGTTAAAAATTGAAACCATAGGTATAGCGTATTATGCCTTTTAATGGCTCTTGTCTTTTCCCCGATGATGTTCATATTGTATCTGCATCTATCTATACAACTAAATTAGATTATAAATATAAAGTGAGGATGATCGCAAATGAATTATTTTCTTTTCCTATGGATAGATAAAAATAAAATTCTCCAATAGCCGTAAAAATTGCACCACTCGTCAAACATGTACCACGAAAATACACCTACTGTGTTGGTTTGCGGGAAAGGGGATTCCACAGCAGGGACCAACCACAGCCTCTCCACCAGAATACCCTCCTGTGATGGTTTACGGGAATGTTACTTCCTCGCCAGTGACCAACACAGACACACACACACTCAACCCAGTTTGGGATCCTTTACGAGGGCTAATGGGACCCTGATAAGGATGCCTGGGTTATAACCTGATAACCTTCATAGGGATAATGGGACCCTACTAAGGATGCCTGGTTATTACCACAATCACACACACACGCACTCAAAACACTCACTCACAACGCACAGACGGGCCCAACTTCTGGGAGAAATCGCTCAAAAAGAGCGTGGTCAAAAGAAAAACACACAGAAACAAACGAGGGTGAGCGTCGGATACGCGTATTTCGGCCACAAGGTGGCCCTCTTCAGCGAGCTGAAGGGAAAAGCACTAGCAACACGAGGTTGTAAGTACTTTTCCTATGGAAATGAATTTATCCCTCGAAGTTAAGCTTGAAACTATTTATAATTAATTTTAATGCGTATAATCAACTTAACCCCCATTCATTCCGTACGGAGTAGCTAAACGGGCGGCCATCTTCTGCTCCCTTGCAGGTGTGGTTCCAGAATCGGAGGGCCAAGTGGCGGAAGGCGGAGCGACTCAAGGAGGAGCAGAGGAAGCGGGACGAGCAGCGGGAGCGGAGGAGCGGCGAGGAGGAGTGCGAAGACGAGGTGAGAGCCTTTTGGACGGCTGGAACGATATAACACTTGCGACTTCTCGTCGCTGAAACTGAAAAATACGCAATCGCAGAAAACTTTCATGGCTCATAGATCACGATAAACGAAGATACACTTACGAAATACCTTGCAAGCCACCACTAGGGTGAGTAGCACGGGGTGATTCAAATCAGGCGTGCAGCACTCAGCTCAAATCAGAACCGCGCACTTTCTCCCGGCCGCAAGGCGCAGACCAAAACAGTCAGGAGTAAAATGCGCGGTCAGACCAGAAACTAGGAGAGTAATGCGTAGACTAACTTCCTACCATGAAAATTTAGTTATCATACGACTAATGGTAAGTATTATAGATGCGATTGATCAGTAGTCCTACAAAGTACAAAGCCATGCAGAAAGATAATCGTCCAGGACGTTTCCTGCGGGGTGAGTTGTTAGAGATGATGGCAAGATATTAATCACAAGTGCAAAATCTATTGTAACTAGAAATGGTCAAAGTTTCATTGAACTGATCTATCGCAACTATTATGGTCCTTCGTTGCCCGTGGAAAATTATAACATTCTCAATATATCGGTTCTACAGTGCATTTCCTTAATCTCATGCCTGTGATCGTTTCTACATTAATGGTTTAGCTCTAGCAATATATATTGAAGGTCCGGCAAAAAATAGCCCACATCAAACTTTCGTGAGAGATTAAATCTATATTTATCCCTAAAATCAAATGGAGGTTCTCACGCTAATTCCTTCAACGATTCAGTAAGCCAGCTAAGTTTATCGTACCATTTTTAACAAACTGTTTCTCTTCTCGCTCTTCTAGCGGCTCCGACTGAAAAAAACGAAGTCGCATGGTTCACTGACTACGATACACGAAGATACGCACAACACACTACGATGCACCTTGCTCACCAATGGCGGGCGAGGTGCATCGTTTTCGTTTTTTAGTGTGTTACTATCAGGTATCAGATCGAACTGACCGGCTCAGCTCGATATGGTGAACGGAATGGCTGGACCAATCGCAATAAGAAGCGCGCTGACTCATCATCAACAAGCCAGACTGAAATTTTTGACTGATCCAAAGAGACCAAAAAGTGGCGCTTTTATGATCTTCTCTGGTTGCCGATGCAACACAAAATTCATTCGGTAAAGTAAACGGCTCGTTTTCTTTTTAAAGGAAAGAGAATAGTATTGTACAAGGGAGGCTCAAAGACACTAGAAAGTTCCAAATAAGTCAATCCAGTGGGATTGATAGTTCGATATCAATATTTTCAGTCCGTTATGGTAAAAATGGCAATCAGTGCCCGCTGGCTTCATAACTTATTGATTGATCTGAGCTCACCGTCATACACTACGTTTACCAATCGATTTCAGATCGATCTGACTGGATGAACTCGGTATGGTAAACGCAACGGGCTAGTGGGATCGATCTGAGAAAGATCTGATCGGGCTGACTCGGCCCGATTGTTCAGATGAACCTGAGATTTCAGATCGATCTGAACCATTGGGTCTGTGGCGCTCCTCGTAATTCTTTCGATTGTCCTTGGAAAACAAAATGTAATCGTTATTATAAACGGCGTGTTGAAACCAGTTATGACAAGAGTGTAGTAATGGCGATTTATGTGGCATTGGTAATATTGTAGCATATTGGAATTTTACCATCGATTGGGCAATTTTTTTAATAAATCGGAATGCGATTGAAAATTTCCAACTCTACACTTGTTTACACACCCGGTCGATCGTGCTTCCACTGATAGATTTCATTGTTCACTACCGAAATTTTCAGTCCGTGTTGGTAAATCAAGCAATCTGCGTCGGCTCGCTTGGAATTTCCAGATCGGTCCGACTTCAGATCGATCTGAGATTGTTTGGTAAACGTAGTGAAAGTGATATACAAATCAGCGATTCCACGATAGTTTTCCTACGGTTGACATTTAAAACACTAATGGCTCATTTTCTTCTTGCGAGCGCTGAACGACAGAATCATCGGTATTAAAAATATCCAATGACAAGTCAGAGATTATTGAAGGGAAAATTTTACAGGATGTTTGACGATTTATGTGGGCATTCAATCAATATTTTTTTCAAATATTGTCGGATTAGTTAAACCAGCTTCAATGAATGGTAATTAACAGCTGGCCTCTTTTCAATCTCTCTAATACGCCAAAATGTATGAATCACTATGTTTACCTACTCATAATTTCCAGCCGATTCATTGTAAAATATTTCATGCATATTAACTCAGCGTGTACCCTGAGGAAGATGAGCAAGCCGCTCGTCGAAACTTTGGCTATGGAAAGCCTAAACTCGCGCCACACCCGAGAAAACTTCGTTAATATCAATCTCCGAGAAAGCCTAATGTCTTTCAAAATACTGCCCAGATCGACATGGGAATTAAGGGCACTAACAAACAGGGACTAAACTATCACCAGTGCATGTATGCGTGTTTATTAGACTCGTTCGGAGGGACCTTCTATCACATTTTAGAAACAAATTGGTTTCGTGGTTTTATTGTCGTTACGAATAGAATAAGAAGTAGTCACATTTGTCGACCCTGTAGTTGAAACAAATATTTCGTCTAGCGACTAAAACATTGCGCAAAATAATTGCAAAAAGAGGGTAAATTTAAACTGGAGGGAGAATACCCCCACTCATCCAATTTGTAACCACTGCACTGTCTACTTTCCATGAAAAAAGTAGACTCCGTTGAAATTATTAAGCTTTATCTTCAAGTAGGGTCAACCGATTTAACGAAATAAAATTTATTTGGTAGAATTATTATTTCTACGTTTATTGAAGCGCGTAGACATTATTTCCTAATCTTACCTGCACCTATACGATATTTTATTTGAAAAAAGACGAAGTTTTCGGCGCTAAATATCCGATGGCCCGACTTTAGTTTATCGTCATTCTCTTAATATGTAGGATAGAAAATGGAAATTCTGATATAAGTTGGACAAATATGTTTTCAACGGAAAAAAGGAAAAAAAACGTTGATTTTATGTTGAGTTATTTACGAGCTGTTGTAAAAGTTGTAAACTTCAGCTAACTCCGAAACGTACGATGGGATAGAAGTTTGAGTTACACCGTCCAAATCGCAATGACGCGAGTATTGCAAATACAGTAGACCCTCGCTTTACGATATTATTCTGTTCTGGAGGACCGATCGTAAAGCGAATTCCATCGTATGTTGAATCGGCATTATTTCCGGACGAGAAATCGGTTTAAAGAGCATCAGTGCCAATCCATTCAGTGTACGCGTCAGGGCCAATGCATACGAAATATCCTGGATGAAAATTATTCAAAATATACTAAACCAATATTTAAAACACTATCGATATTTAAAACAAAATCGGAGAAATTTGAAATTTTAAAATGCGCGCGCAAAATCAGCTCAGATCTTAAGTCGAATCCATCGTAAAGCGGGGGTCTACTGTATATGCAATAAAATTCTTAAAATAGACTTGTATCTTCAAAAACTATATTTCACTAATTGCATATCACGCGCAGAGAAAGCAAGGCTTAGTAGTAATACTTATGCATTCGCGCCAATAGTTGCAGTAAACTTGCAACTTGGAGCTCAGTGGAGCCATGCAGTGACGAGCAATTGAAATCTGATTTGAAATAGTTACTAAAAAATTGTACTATACAGTCTTTTCAAGAATCATGAGAGATATCATTTTACCTCCATTTGGCAGGAGAAGGGAGTTTCTGGAGGTGAATATTGCGGTGTATGTAAAATCATATCCTGAACTGTGCACGTCTAAAGGAAAATACGTTTTGGAGAAATAAAATAATTTACAGCAGAATAACTCAAAATAAATGCACCATACTTTTGTGTTGAGGCAGTGCACAGGGTTCGTCCTAAAAGTAATGAAATACATTTTTTTGCCGCGCCACTACTGGTTCCAGTGCTTTCAGACCGGTTGAGCTCGGTGAGGGGAACACTCAACTCCACAGCGTACCCAAGGTCAGTCTGCTCTGAGCATCGATGGTGTCAGGATTGCTAATTAAGTGCACCCCTGTCTTGAGACCACGTCACGGTGCGTGATGGCAGATACTTTCAAACACTGTTCGGCGATCAAATTCTGCACAAAACTCAGCAAAAAAGCTGCTGAAACTCACGAATTGCTTAAGCATGCCTAAAAACCATCTGCTCTATCGTATGGGCAAGTTAACACGTGGGTGAAAATGTTTAAGGTGGTCCAGGAAGGGGTGGACGATGACCCCCGCTCTGGATGGCCATCCAAAAGCCAAACCGATGAAAATGTGACTTGTGTGCCTGATTTGTTGAATTATGACCGTCGAATGAATATTCGGTTGATAGCTGATAATCTGAATATTCCGATAACCGACTTATACAAGCTCACAAAAAGCAGATTAAGAAGGATAAATACACGAGTAAAAACTCATGCAAACATGCGAGCCGAATTTCCACCCACTTTACTTCGGATCACGCGCTTTGACGTCGCTTCCCGATCGACTGATCTGCGAAGCAAATCGATTGATCTCTGAGCAAACCGATCGATTTCTGAGCAAACCGATCGACTAGAAATTAAGTTCGATCGACTGGTTCTGGTATTCAAGTAATCGATCGGATTCCAGAGGCGAAACTGTTTTGCACCAGTGAAGATGAAAGAGACGAAAGCCTTGTACACATGATGACACATTTTGCGTCCGACCTGGCGGAGGAAATTGCTGGCGATACCTACCTCCTTACGAGCAGAAAAATCGCATACATACGCCGGCATACGATAGAACCATATGTGACAGTATTCTTCAGGTAAGGATAAGAACACGTTCAATGCTTGTCGCGATCGGGCAGCCAAGTTATGCTTGCTTCCACATTCATTTATTCGTAAGTGGAAAAAATAACATTTTATCAAGGGGATGATTTTGAAATGGGAGTTCTGAATATTTTTCTAATAAATTAGTAAGCTTCATACGTATTTTTTATTTATAATAGGCCTATTCATTATTCATCTGAGAATTTACACACCAACATGCGTGTGGATACATGACCAACCAGTGTGTATCGGGTTATAATGTATTAATATAACGGTGAACATGCTCAATTGACCATAGTCAAATACATAAAGCTTAGTTTTCCTAGTATCGCCATTCGTCGCCAGTATCATCTGAGCGTCGCCCATTTTATGCGCAAAGTAACCTACGCTTTATTGTTTCCACGATTTTTTTCCCCAGCTTGAGACTTAGTGTGAACACTGATGTGAAGTGATGCTCGCCATCATTTGCCAATATCACGTACGGCATGGCCGCCAATTCTGGCATAATTTATGTTTCCATGTGCAGACTGAGATAAGATAGAGATAGAAAGGGGATTCCGCCAGCACTGGGAATACGAGAGAGTGGATTGTATGTAAGTGAAGTAACGAGTTACCTCGTGATTCCCTCATAATAACTGTCCTCAAGCACAGAGTTGTCAATTTCTTGGAATTACCTTAACTTCAGACTTATCGTGGGAAACTAGGATATGTCAAGTGTATAATAGGAAGGTCCTTGGATGAAAAAGTAAGAGAGGTGTTACTTCGCTCTGGTTGTTTGAAATCACTCGGAATGATTCCGAGTACGTAACTATGGCGTTACGTTATACAACAACGAATGGTTGGAGATTTGGATGAGTTTTACTCACAGGAATGGAAACCTTACGTATTAGAAATATTTTTATAGTCTTTTATCGCTATATTTAATACCATTAGCAACATTCCCGCGAGAAATACTCGATGGGGAAGGCTAGGTGAGATTTTAACGTGTGGTTAGAAAATATGAAAATCTCGAACCTTTCGTGATTGTACCACGTAACTCTATAGTTACGTGCTCGCAATTATTCCGATTGGTTTCGAACACAGAAAGATGGAACCAAAAAAATAAAATTAAATACAAAGAAAAGCTGCGAACTTCGTTAAAAACTCCTACGAGCGAACACATGGTTTCTCATCTTTTAGAGGGATTAGGCTGAGAGCTGCTAGAGACTCGGAGACTACGCGCTACACTTAGCTTGCTTGAGATGTTGAGGACAGTTGTGTTTCAGAGTGACACATATTATTTTGACGCCACACTACATTCCTAGGACCGACTGAGGGGATAAAGTAAGAGTGATACATTGCCGAGCAAGAAAGTACAAAAATTCATTCTTTCCACGCACATTAAGTGACCAGGATAAAAACTGAGCTCATCTTAAAACATACCCATAATACATTTCACCGCCACAACAGATATCCTATAAACGGATGGGGTCCTAAAACCCCCGGCCACCCGCCCATGCGGCGGTTTGCTGGATTGCGTGTATATGTATAACTTTATCACCGAGAATCGCGGGGGGAGAGAAACATGACGAAGAAAAATGTTGGCAGTGGGAAAAGCGAACAAAAGGGAAGGACGAAAGAAGGAAGGAAGGTAACAGAAAACCCGCAGAAACCTAAGTCCACCAAACCCTGCCCACACTCGACCAAAGAACTGATCCCAATTGGCCAATGCCAGTTCCCCTCTCATACTTTAGCAATCTCTCGTGAGCTTATGACAAAGAAGAAACGCAAGCAAAACCGTTGCCGTTTAGGGCCACTTAACAGCGTAACAGCGAAAAGTCTTATAACTTTATGATGGCTCTGGCTATATAAATATATGAGTCAAGACAAACTCTCGGTTACACATTTTTATATAATCAGTTAAAAAATCCTCCTTTTGCTGTTGAATTGCTTCACCGTTTAAAACCAAAATAACATCACGAAACATGCAGATCGTTTTACGAACATACTTTAATGACCACATTTGTCCCGCCGTAGGAGCCGACTGCAGCGCCAATTGCATGAAATTACTGCCTTTTGACTTCAATTACGGCGGTAATTCAATGATAACTTTAAGAAATACGGGATAGGATGCTTATGTGGAATTTTTACTTCAAATCCCAGGACTTTCCGCATTTTGGAAAGTTTTTATTGACTGCTTAGATATAATTTCTCGTTCAAATTCAAGCTGTTCTGTTGTAGTCAATCTCCATAGGAGCCCATGTACAAATCTCCACTTACAAGGCTACAATAAAACTATCCCGGAACCCATGTTTAATTTGCATCTCAGTTTATAAAAGGCACTTCAGAGATGCTATATTTAAGTTGACATGAGGCAATAAAGGATATACTTGAGCGAGAGAGGCCTCTAAATGAGTAAAAAACCGGGAGGATATTTTCTGACATTCAAAAAACCTACCTTAAACGGTAGAGAACTTAAAAAATAATTCTAGAATCAGTCACCCAGTGGCAAAAGCCACCTAAATAGGATCAAAACAGACCGTAGATAGTACAAGGCTGATGCCAAAAAACCCCTAAAGTGAGAAAGGTTTCGAGAAAGGGCACACCAAGATGAACAGTACATATCAAGATATCCCATTTCCCTTACAAATAAACCCTGAAGTATCAGACAGGATATTATTTTGAATCATAATATGCTGAGGAAATACACCAAAAGGATAACGTACCGAATGTATTAGCAAAGGCAGCTTTTCTAAAAGCGTTATCAGCGATAAAAATCATGGGTGAAATGATGCGGCAAGTTCTTTCCGACTTCATAAAAATAATTTCGTAACTCCGATACCCTAGAGTCGACTATATCAATGGAATAAAATCATAGAAGGGGTTTAGGGTGTAATTTTTAGGAACAGGCAGAGATTGCATTAGCTGTCAGCTGCCACGAATTTTGTCAACAGCCACCTCCCAGAGATGATAGATGGCAAATATCGTCTCCATAATCGGAAAAGCGAAATCGGCAGAAAACCTTTACGGAAGAGAACATCTGTATGAAAAAAATGCATTGTAGTTCTCAAAAAAGCACCTGGTGCTGATCAAAGGACGATTTCGACGCATCAACTGCGGAACTTTCAAAATCCTGGCATACGCTGGAGGAAGGTTCCTCAGTGTGGAGGGTTAGTCAGAAAACCTTTTTACTGTCTTCTTATCTACCACTATCTGCTGTCCCGTTTTGACTCTGATATTGAGACTTCAAGATAGGGTCCTTCATAAAGTCTATCGAAGAAGACTGTAGGGTCTTTCATAAAGACTTCATAAAGACTACATAACCCCTTACCTCATTAGGCACTTTCCGAGATATTTGTAAAAAAAATACCAGCCCTTTTACAGGGGAAATGGCACGTGTGCACATACAGCGAACTCCAGAGAGACCTTATTTAACAAATGAGGAATTTCTTACACTTAGATCTCGTCAAAAAATCAAGTGTGTAGTTTGTGTGTTTTCTCAACTATTTTTTTAAAATTAATCACATTGTTACCGCAGTAAATTCTTCAGGATTACAATAAACCTTCCATTTTGATGGAGTTTCAAACGTATCGCGTGAAAAATTTGAGTCAAGTTAAAGATTTATTTAGATATTTCCATTTGATTACTTACAATTTCTGTCATGTAAAACTGTATAATTGCACCCTTTATAATAAAATATTTAATTTGTGTGTCTCACAGTTGGTGAAATTAAAACGTATATATCGAATATTGTCACTATTATGATTAGGGAACTATCTCGCTCGCACTACCTTAAATCAGAGTCGCGCACTTTCCCCCGGCCGCTTGGCGCAGACCAAAGCAACCACGATAACAATGCATGCTACGCAGACTAACATGCGAATATGCAACACTAACGATAATACAACTCATGGTTAATAACATAAATATGCATACGCACACAACAGACGTGTGTGTCCGCATATTTCGCCCTACATCCACAACTACCCACCGCAGACCGCTGGTGTTTGCGTGTTGTAGTAGCCTCGAGTCTCCCATCGTTCACTATAGTTCACTGCGTGTCGATAGCTGTAGTGGTGTGGGAGATGTGGGGTTGATAGTGGCCGACTTCGTCACTGAATGCGTTGAAATGAGTGAGAATGTACAAGAATGTTCTCAAATAAACTGGACCAGTAGGATCGAGAAGATTCTGTTCAAGGATTATTAGGTGTGGGTGGTGGGAATGTCTTCTGACACCACATAAGGCGAAGCGTGAGGCGCATGCATCAGTTGATTTTTATAAATAAAAGAGTACGGATAAAAGTAAAAGGTGAACAATTGAAAAGGATAAAGTGAAAAATATACAATGAAAAGAGAATAGTGAAGTGTGAAAAGTGAACATATAAAGAGAAAAAATGCCAAAATGGAAGAGAGAATTTTCATGATCCCAAATCGTATCGCAAAAGAAAATATAAAAGCGGAATAGAACCGGAGAAGCACGTCTGGAATTGCTAGGAGAAAATTCTCAACGGAGCAGAGAAGAACAATGTGAAATGGTTTGGGAAACAGATTGAATAAGACAACAGATATGTTGGAGAAGAGGAAAAGATACACAGGCAGATATAAGAATCGAACAGAATAGAGAGGGAATGACGAACCTTCGCTTCAGGGAGCAGGTTGAGGCGCAATTATTGGAAACGATTGTCCCCACAGATGCACCAAAAAAACCCAACGAAGCGGCTTGTCTTCAGCTAGAATAAGAATAAGAATACTTTATTTGCTCTGGGTACATCACCCCTAAGAGCATTACAAAAATTATCAAAAACAATTATCAAACGAAAATTATCAAAAACAATATGCAACAAAATAAGCATTAAAAACCACAAAGAGTGAAGAAAAGTGTGAGAAAAACTCATTCGATGTTAATCAGTGAGAAATCCAAAGTAAAAAGTAAAAAGTTCGGAACCAAAAACAATATACAATAAAACAAGCATTAAGTACCACAAGAGAGTAAAATATGTGAGACAAACTTATTAGATATCAGCAGTGAGAAGTCCAAAGTACCAAGTTTGGATTTACTTCGCAAGCAGGTAATGAGATGTTTTGGCTTTAAAGGTAGAAAGAGTCTCAGCTAGTATGAAACAAAGGAATATTTTTCAGCAATACAACAGAAGCGTAAATGTTAGTGCAGAGAAATAAACAGTGCACTGAGGCAGCGATTATACACGTGAGTTCATTTGGAAGGGCAACATTGACGTGCAACACACCAACTACTATACGAGTTCGTCATCAATTTAAGAGATACACTTTGAGGAAAAAGAATAGTGCTCATGGGAAATGTAGATTCACTAATGAAAGTGTAAACGATTTCCTGTGAGTATCTCTCTAAAGAAAACGTTGGCATAATCTGGATGAAAGGTCAATTATACGACGCTAAACATTAATTGCCTTACAACAAATGTGCTCGTTGTATTTTAAACACGAGACTGAAAACCGCCTTCAATATACTCTTTCGATAGAGTAATGCACCGCTACAACCTCCCGGCATCGTCTTAATCATCTTGTGAAGTGTATTACAAAGGTAAAAATAGAAATAAGTTTTAATGCAGCATAGCACTGTAAACATCATCAACATATTGTCATTAATAACATTCGGATTTCACAGCCACCGTTTTCATCTTCATATTAATCAAATGATAAGTGAATTACGTTGTTGAAGCAAAGGAATCTCTCGCCATAGGTATTCCCATTGAAAGTAATTGATATTTCCCATATACAAAGACAAAAAATAATTAAGAAGACGAATATCATCCCGAACTTTAGGGGAAACTTTGGTTAAAGGTAAGGTCCGTACGCTTAGAGGTAAAATTTGACCAACACTGCGACAAAAGTGCAACGTTTTAGAAACCTCTCCGCACGTTCCTCAACACTGTGAGCGTGAACACGAAAGGCACAAGTTACCTGGAAGTACATATATGCTAACATCATCGGCAGTTAAAAACGCAGGGCGTATCTCACCGCGAAATTATTTTCTTGAAAGCGCAAAGTTTTATCCAGTTTCTCTTTGCATGCATAGAGATAGTCGCATCGCCAAACACTGCATTACCAACTATTGCGTCCATGTTTTTTACTATGTCAACACAGACATGATTCACAACACTGTACATATGAGTGCTATTAAAACATTGAAAAAGGAATACATGCTTTCATAGGAATGATTTGGGAAAAACGAAGGGATATGTCACAGCCAATAAAAATCAGGCATGGCCGAGTCACTAGAGGGAAATATAAGAGAAATAAACAAAGAAGAGTATGAGCTTTAGAAAGCTTGCGAAAATTTGCGATAGAGAGATTATAATCATTCCATTAATTCTACTGTTTGGACAAAGGAGGCAATGAAAAGTAAACCAACTTGCCACAAGAATACCACGTTAACAAAGGCCATCATCTTGGTCCCATCTACCAATGATTCGCTGCCCAGCAGGCATTGAATAAGTCCTCCAATTGGCTGCATTTAACGCCGTCAACTAAACTAATTTGATGTATGAGGTATAGAACATTTCTTCATCTACCATTCCTTGACGCACTCATTTCAATCCATTTTCTTTTGACGGAAATAAAATACTGCAATACTCAATAGCATCCTTCTATTTACTGGTCTGAGCGCGACTAAGCGTTCGTGAATGCATGGACCGAGTCAAACATTTGGTCCATTTTCATCTCATAATTCATCTTTGAAGACATATTTTGGACCCACAACTTCTCACTGTGTCTTTTACCTCGCAACTGGTAAGAAAAATGGCGCAAGAATAAGTGCAGTGACACGGAGAGTCTACATATTACCTTGCAAGCGACCTCTAGGGGTTTTGGCAGGGGTTGAGTTCTACTATGATATACATGTAACTTTCACCAACGTTTACTACATTATAGGTGCGCTATTTATGCTGAAAAATCTGTTGAATTAACGTATGATGCAACTACGTAAACGAGATACAAGAGTTATGTAGGGGTCATGCGAAATTTCATGTTAGTACTCTGTGGCAGATTAAAAAACAAGCAAGCAAACAAGCAAGCAAAACAAGCAAGCAAGGGAGAAAATCAACAAATCAGATACACTACATGCCGACTAACTTACTTTAAAGTCTCATTGACCGCCATTATGATTTCGAGTGAATGAAAATTGACATTTTAAACCTGTCTGTTCTGCATTCTATTTCCCTCAGAAAATTCTCATGATCTGATCTTCTACCGTAGGATATAGGAGTTCGTAAAATATTAATGACTTCGTCGGAAAATGAATTGGTTTTGAATCAGCAGGTAAGATTATGTCTAATTTTTAATGGGCGGTCTGAAAGGGTTTCTCAGTCTCAATAGTTGCAAGAGGTCTGTAATACAAATGAGGCTATCATAACGACTTATTATGTATCTTGCTGACCTTCTCTGCACGCGTTTTAACTGTTTTAAGCCTATCTCATTAGGATCTCAAACCCAAATAAAACAAGATCACTAGCCACTTGGTGGTATCACATTTTATAACTAAAAGATGTGTATAACTGTTACAATACCACAATATAAGAAAACGGGCACGACCCGGGCTTCAGTGCATGAGCTCCATCTTCAGGTCTGGCCAATGAGCACCACCTTCAGGACAGGCACTTAAAGATGGTGCTAATTCACTGAAACCCGGGTCTTACCAGTTTTCTCTATATTGTGGCATTATTGAAGTATTACATATTTTTTATTGATCTCAAACCCTTCAAATTTGGTGCTCAAAATACCGATATTTTAGCCGTCATCATCAACAACAATCTTCACTCCAAAGACTGGCTCGCCGCTGCTCTCCATTTCTGAATCATTCCTATACATTCTCCACTTAGACATCCTTCATACTACTTATGCCTGATGAGTTCCATTTTTGCCTTCCTCTTTAATTCTTGCCATTCGTTTCTCCCAATATAATTGCTTTCAAAATGCTATTGCATCGTACCAAGCGCCAAATAATTGTTTCTCTTCTTCCTTGCAATAGTTTCATTACACGTCTTTCCAACTCTTCGTAAGACTCCTTCGTTGGCATTTCTGCCCTTTTTGCCTTCAAAATTCTTTTATATCACCACATCTCCCATTTTTCAAGTCTCTTTTGCTTTCCAGTAGCTACTGTTGCCCAAGTTTCACTGCCATATGACCGCATCCACTAGATATATGCCTTGATAAACCGCTTCTTTGCTTTCGGACATACGTTACTATAGTGGTAATTCTTTATTAAAAATTTGATCGTTCATTACCGCAATTTAGAATTCAATCTTAGTTAATGCTCCACAGTACACTTCTTGCGAAAGTCAACACACAAATACCATACCTACACTGTGGGTGGAGAAGACAAAATCTTCAGATACAGTTAAATATTTCGGAATTACCTTAACTTCTGATACATGTTGAGGAACGACACACAAGGCATATGCGGCACAAGATTAAAGAAACTAGGTTTTGCTAAGCGTATAATAGGAAGGTCTTCGGATGAAAAAATCAAAGAGAGATGCTACTTCGCACTGGTTAGGCGACAATGGGTAGACGAGGACTACTGAGAGAAGGGATGTACCCACGCTTTGACCAGAATTGGCCCGAATTGACCCTCCATGGGTCCGGTGGTCCCCGACTCGAGGACGTACTCCGGCAGACCGCAGAGCGTCTAGCCACAAGGGAGTCAGGGAGACACCTAATCCGAAATCTTTGGGCAACGGGCTCTTCCGGTTCTCATGATGTGCGGTAGGTTTTTCGCAAAAGCGAGACCGACGGCTACTCGTCTCAGTTGTTTGGGTAACCAAACTAATACGAGCACTTCGGGGAGGCGGGGGCCCAATTGAGGTCCTTTTGACCTCAATCCACCTCAAGGTGTCGGCCTTGAAGGGGTTGTGGCTCGCTTACTTTCCCTTCCCATCCCTTTCCCGTTTTCCCACTACCTACCACGCTCGGATATAAGCGAAAGCTTCCTGCCGAGCCGGAGGTAGTTACCCCGCGGGTGTAGATACCCGAATCCGCTGGTTAGGCGACACATCGAATACGTCGCTATTATTTAGGACCCTGGTCATAAAGATTTAACCAAAAAAATTAATAAAATACAAAAGAAAGCTGCACGCTGCGTAAAAAACTGCTACGAGCGAACATAGTGTTTCACAATTTTTAGAGGGATTAAGGTAGGAGCCCCTAGAGATTAGGAGGCTACACGCTTGGCTTAGCTTGCTTGAGAAATTAAGAACTGTGTGTTTCAGAGCGACACAGGGAATATTATCATGATACCTCACTACATCTCTTGGTCTGCCAGAAGCGATAAAATAAGATAGTTACATCGCCGAACAGTTTGGTACAAAAACTCGTTTTATCCACGCACAATAAGCTACCACAATAAGAACAGAGCTCCACAATATACACTCCCATAATGCATGCCACCATTTCACCTACCAAAACCTTATCCCTTATATCTTTACACGGCTGGTGTCCTAACACTTCCTGTCACATGCTCATGCGGCAGCTCGCAGGGTGGTAAGTAGATGCAGATGAATCTATTTTCCGTGTCAGCATCTACCGAAAGACATTTAGGTATGATTGCTTATTAATATTACTAGTGTTACGCACGTGCCGGTCTGATCGTGGGCTGTTTGTGTTTGCAGGTGGAGGCGGGGGCGGAGGCAAAGGATTGCGCGGGTGGCGAGGGGGCGGCGGCCGAGGGAGGCAGCGTGGCCGAAGAAAGCGAGGCGGAGGGTGGCGGCGCGAGCGAGGAGGACGAAGGGCCCAAGGACGAGGACGAAGAGGACGACAAGGAGGGCGGAGGAGCCAGGCATGCCCCCCGGTCCAGGGCCCCACCGCACCCCCTCGCCAACAGGTGAGAACTCACTCTATGCCCCGTTTATACCACTGGTGTACCAGCCATACAAGCAATCCCACCACTTGGGCGTTTCCGGTGTCGACTCTTTTTTCTCCTATTGCGACGAACAAGCGAAAATCGAGCGACTATTTGCAAACGAAGTTAGAAGCCCCGCATCTTTAGGCCATTTTAGAACTGAGCAAATCGAGCAACCTTCCCTTGGTATCTAGAGCTCATGGGGCGGATATGACGTGAAATTCATGTGACCGCAGCACAGGGGTAGCCTTGAAGCTCTCTCCAGCGCGGAGAATTGTAGCCGAATTTTGCGCAATTAGCCATGCAGTTATTATGAAAACATTGGGTGATCCTATGCAAAAGCATTGAAACCTGGTGACTTTCATGACTGTGTTGTGGCTCAGTTGTGGATGAATTGGGTCCATCGAGGATATTAGCGAATAAAACGTGCTTGCGGCTGCCTCCAAAATCAACACAAGTGCCGTAGTCTCGCGTTTTATATCGTAAATCGGGGAAATAAGGCGAGTACCGCGAGCGGCCATCTGTGCGCGAAAAATGGCATCGTGCTCTGAGTTTGGCTGCCAAAACAGAATAAATAAAACAGCTACTCATATTATTCCTTTCCCAAAGTTCCTTGGTGATGAATGTGTGCTGATAAAAAAATGTTGCCCATATGCCATTGAGTTCTTTTCGCAGGGAGTACCCTACATGTTTTGGGCAGTTTTTGCCTTTCATTATTACATTCATCATCTGTAATCCACAAGTCCGAACAGTTACTTGTGATAAAATATGATCCAATGTGATGGCAAACTAGTTGCTATCCGTGTCCTTGGCCCCTTTTCGTCAGGCCATGCACACATTTAGTATTGGAGAAGACGAAATTGTATGCATTTTTTATACCTATCCATTATTATGTACATATGTAATTAATTGAGAACTATTGAAGAAAAAGAAAAACATTTGCACCCAGAAAATTCTATGACAACGATTGAAACTACTTGGAATGCGTAATGGACACGATCAGTGGGTATTCGGTTTTATTCGACATCGTAGCAGACGATATTTAAGGCATTCCTGACATACGTCATTACGTCAATTTGTGATAAACAGAGACAAATATAAGCTTTTGAACTGTCATTTGTACACAGGAGTTTCCCCACGACACTTGCATGTAGTATTCATGGGAAATGGGAAGTTTTCTGAAAGTATTAGGTTTCCAATGGCATCGTAGCAGACGATGTTGTAGGTATATGTTATTTTCTCTATTGCTACGAACTGTCGTGAATTGAAGATTCAAATCAAGCATTATTTTAAGGTGCAAAGGTAAGCATTAATATATAAATACATTTCACGTGTCATATTAGCTCCTGGGACCCGTATTCGATAATAATTGCACCGCTAAAATACACGGAGTTAAAGGGAAGAAGGCAATGTTTCCGCAGTCAGAACATGGCCAAAGTGCAAGGCA
Organism: Ceriagrion tenellum; assembly: GCA_963169105.1. Classification (NCBI taxonomy): domain Eukaryota; kingdom Metazoa; phylum Arthropoda; class Insecta; order Odonata; family Coenagrionidae; genus Ceriagrion; species Ceriagrion tenellum. Next base: position 81,610,168 of record OY720638.1, on the reverse strand, counting down.
GGTGGCTTCATTTTTCTCGCGTAAGGTTACCACTGTGGATCGCTGATGCCATATTGTCTAGATAAATGATAAAGAAACCGAGTAAATAAAAAATCAATCTTGTTATGCTTACTATGTATTAAGTTAGAATTCGGGGTGTGATGATATGGGCATGTACGGAAAATAGAAGTGAAAAAACTTTCAAATGAATACTATTTTATCATTACTACGTCTATTTGTATGATATTTATTAATTATTTGCGGAAAAAATGATGTATTTGCTTAATTTAAAGGCTTTTTAAATGTGAATATACTTATAAAAGATTTGGTAGCTAATAGTTCTGTGAATAATTCCATACATTGTTGATATTCCGTTATCGTTTACTTTATTGAACCTACAAATTCTGTTTTCCTTGCTCTGGAAGGAAAAAATGCCCTCGTTGAAAGAATTATGGATCGATGGAAGGTACTCTCAGGTAGCCAGAATTTTATCAGCAGTATTAGTGTCAGCTAACGAATATCATAATTGCTAAGAATGTTGAGCATTGGAGAGGTTTTACTGCATTCATCAATGAAGTGGGACAATATACCATTAGAGTAAATATAATTTATTTGACTTAATAATGTTGTTAGTCAAAGGTAGTTTGTTCGGATTGCAATACGACTTTTTCATATTGGCAAAAACATAATGCCTTTTTGTACATTAAGACGTTGACTGTGGTGAAATATAGTGGGCGATATGCTGTTCACTTTATCAGCCCATAGCAATCGAAGCGTAGTTATTATTCCCCAAATTATGATATACATGAATTATTTTATTAATAAGTAATAAGAATTGAAAAAAAAATATTGCCTTCCAAATTGTCGCATAAGAAAGGGAAGCATTTTCAAGAAGTAATCGACTTCAATCTTCCACCAAAATTATGAACACGAATGGCTCTATTCGTATGTTTTACGAGATGATGGCAGCATGATGTCTCTTCCAGCATAGAACGGCTACGAAAGTGTCAAGTAAGGATTTCACTCCGTCTGCCTAGGGATCAAGATAACTTGATGGGAAGTTAACTATGCCTTAGTCAAGTTCGACTTAACGGCCTTAGTAACGTATGCTGTTTTGGAGCGTAGGCTAGAGCTGGGCGGTTTTCCAATATATTGGTGCCAATATCAATATTTTTAATAATAGGATTCCAAAATCACAATTTTTGAACCACCAATACCAATACCCTGCATAGGATATTGGTGGTCAGCAAAACCAATATCTGTTATTGGAATATTGTATATTAAAGAACCAACATTTTCAATTGGAATATTGAATACTGGATTACCAACGTTAAAAATTCAAGTATTGAATATCGGAACCCGGCGAGGAGGGTGGTCGGAGAGCGCAGTATTCTTTGAAAACGGACGGCGCGCGTGGCACTCAGTGCACTACTTCCATTTCCACCATTATTCATAGCCTGAACACTGTAAATCCATAATCTCTGTAGCATCTGTGATTCATAGCATCAACTGGAGAAAATAAGCTTTCATTGGTTTTCTGGTTTTATTAACAAACTTTCACATAGTTATTAAATTCCCTTTTTCGAAGTAACCCTCCTCGGTTCTAATACACTTCTGCCGTCGGTTTTTGTTTTTCACCTGTTAATTTCACGTGTTAATATTGCCATGCTCAATATTTGTAAATATGCCAATATTTTATTTATTGTTATTTCCAATATTTAAATATTTCCAATACTCCAATATTAAATTGTCAAATACAAGTTATTGATATTGGTCCATTTTCAATACTTTGAGATACTGGATATTGGTATTGGGATTCACGTACGTGCAGCGAGCGTCTTCAGGGGTGAAGTGTTTGTTGCTGAAAATTTTCGACTTATACATGGTGGAGCTTCTCATTTTCTCATATTTTTGTCGAAGGGTCACAGTTGGTCACGGCGGATGCGTCTGATTGTCCGGCCAGGAGGCATTTCTAGGAGAGGGAAAGCTGGTAGCCATCGTCGCGGTTAAAATTCCTTATCCATTTTGCGATATTTATTGACTCGCGAATCAAGCGGGGCAGATAAAATTATTTTCTTGCTATCATCTTTATCTTTTCAACGCGGGTTAAAACTTTAGCTGAAAATGCTCGAGATGCAGCCTGCCTCGAAAACTTAACATCAACTTGTACCTACCATGTTTGGCATGGCTTGAAAAGCAAATGACTTTTTTCTCTGTTCATTAAACACAGTAATATCAAACCCTTGTCCTTTTTGAGTTCCTTTTGTAATCAATGGGCTTCATATTCCCGGTTACTGCCCCACACTATCAGTGTTTGACGCTGGGTGTAGGATTAGCGTTAGGAACTACTGCTTACAGCGCCACGTACTGGCTTTCCCGCAGGGATTTTTGCCTTCAGACATAGCTACTTAGAGATTCGTTCACAACTCTGTAGTAGATCTCCTATGATAAAATAATTTTTTAGATAAATATCAGTCAGGTTTTCTTAAGAGACATAGCGCTGAAACGGCCCTCATTAGAGTGACTGAAGAGATTCGTCTCTCGATGGGCCATAAAAAGTTACTAGTTTTGTGTCCTTTGATTTCACGAAGCCTTTTGATCGCGTTAATCACGATTTGTTACTGGGTAAGATTCACCAACTTAGATTTTCCCTCCCACATGAAATGAGACTATGTAATTGAATGGTCCCACTTCTACTTGCTTCAGACAACTCAAACTGTATAAGGAGATGAAGACAAACTGTCTAGTTTTTCGGTAGTACCATGTGGTGTGCCTCAGGGTTCAATTCTTGGTCCTCTTCTTTTTTCATTGTTCGTAAGAGATGTACCACTTTCAATTACTCACTCGATTTATCAATTTTATGCGGATGACCTACAAATCTTTCTTGACTGTCATCCAACACAGATCGATAATGCCATTGAAAAATTAAACCAAGACGTTAGCTATATTTGCGATTGAGCTCTGAGTAATTTACTAAAAATAAACTCTCAAAAAACAAAAGCTATTATAATTGGGACTACTAAAGTTGTCAATAAACTTAATTATGATAGATTGCCAAAAATTAAAGTTGAAGACCCTGAAATTGACTACTCAGACATGGTAATAAATTTAGGGGTAAATATACATAATACGCCAATGTGGAAGGAACATGTATCTTCTATTTTAAACAAGGTACATAAAACATTAGCACAGTTGAAACAATTAAAACGCTTAATTCCAATAGAGGTACGGAAAAAACTGGTTAATTCTCTAATAGTTCCACATACTAATTATTTTTCTCTTGTGTTCACTGACCTAAGTGGTGAATTAAATAAGAAATTGCAATCCCTGTTGAATTCTGATATAAGGTATATTTCTATAATATAATATAAATTATATTTATATGATATAAATATCTATGATAAATTACTTTCAAAGTCCCAAAAAGTAAAACATCAGTGTATCAGTTGTCTACACTCAATTCTGCCATGAGGGTATGGAATGATTCCTGATAATGTAATCATTCCTAACATTGTTAAACAATTCCAATAAAAAATGCTCACTCATTTGTTTGAAAAACATTATTGTAATTATAATTAAAGATGGTTAATCTAAACATGATATATATTTATAATAACGCTAAAAGTTTTCAATTCACACATTACATCTTGTTTTTGTTTAATCCTTTTTTACTGTATTTGGTCAATATATATGTGTTAAAAGTCAAATGTCTATTTTTTTAGCACGAAAGGTGCGAATCTCACCAAATTATTTTTTGTAACATCTGACTGTATTTAGTTTGGCAAGTTTTTATTTTGTTAATTTCTTTCACATAGTAGTCTCAATTTATGAAATTATATGTGTTCCATAGGACAAGGTTCTAGATGAACAATAAATTTATTGATTTTTCTATTACTTATCTTTTCGACATGATTACGATAAAATATTTCTATGGCCCATCTTTTATTGAAGATAAACTAATTGGAAAATTCCAACATGCGTTTTCATAAGCTGAATTTTGGTGCTACCGCAATTTAAGTGTCTTTACCTCAGACAACACGGAACTAAATTTGGGATCGGATTACACACACTAATGAATGCGTTTCTGGGACAACACGTACGAATGGGAAGAATTGAATGAAGCTAAAGAAATAGTTCCGCCAAATTATAAAGGCCAGAAAATCCTATCTTCTAGTACATAAGATAATACTACCCTGCAATAACAATCCGTACAGATTGCTCATCCTAACTTATGGCAATCGACGGAAATTATCACCCTTTCTCTAGGACAAAATCTTTTCCGAAGGACTTGCTCGTAACATGTACGAATAGTTCATATTCTTTAGAAGAAGACAATGTAAAATATATAATGCCTCGACAAAGCCACGGTAACTTTCTTGCTACCCTTTAGCGAGTCTTTTCTCTGTTAGACAGGATTTAGAAAAAAAGACTATATGGTTGCTAATGCCATATCGAAGATATTTTTTTAATTGTTGCCAAATGTTGACAATCTCAATGCTGCTAGCTTATTTACATGAGCAACAGAAGCATTAGAGGTATTTTAATAGTGATATGCACATGCATAAACCGGAATTTTATAAATGGTATAATAAAATGATTCATGTCCCGCTGCATAAGAGACTGGTCAGCTGGGGCCCATCTTACACAGACTAAGCGTGCATTGGCTCCCATACCGGAATATTTTTCGCAAATTTAATAGACTTTAAGTTCGCACTTATTTTACTTCAACTCTTGTTATACACATCTTAGTCGATGACAATTCATTAACAATTGTATACACTATCACTTCTTGTTTCCCATATCATTCACAATTAACATTGATTCATATCTTATCTTTGTATCATTAACGTAAATAAGTCCAGTTTTCTATCTTAAAGTGTAATAATTGTCAATCTTTATAATAAACATCATCAGATGAGTTAATGGTAACAACCAACTTTCCTGCGAATGTCAATGACCATATCTGAATAGGTTTTTATCAACAATTATCAATCATTTTTTAAATGAGAACTTCAATAATGATTGTTATCAATGAAGTGACTAACGTCATTCGAAAAATATGAATATTGAAATTTATACAGCGGTTCCCAAGGAGTTTCTACTGAGGATATGTACTTAAGAGAGGGGACTTTTTCAAACAAAATAGGGTCAGCATCAAAAAACCCCAAAGTTTCGCGACCTGATCCCGATTCACCAGGGGTGTCCCGCAGGATGCACGCTCTACCACGCGGGACTGGGGGAGGCTGAGCTCGGATGCCGAGTGCCCGAGAGGCCAGAAGCACGGGATTATCCGCCCCAGCTAACCACAATCAGGGGCGGCAGCTTGTCGCTGCGGGTAACGGGGTGGAAGGAAGAGGTCCTCGGGCGGCAGATGAAGTGCATTCTACTGAATAACCAGTGAAGGGGAGTGGCGCGTGGTGGGAGCACCTCTTGTCAAGGCGAACAGTTCCTCCGGGAGTTGCTAGATATTTCATATGGTGTTCCCCTTTTGCTGTGCCTATGTGTTTGTAACTCGGCTACCTCAATGCGGATGTACCGAATGCAAAATATTAATGCGGATCATTTCTTAGGCATTTATACAGAATATTTGAACATTGAACGCCGCGAGCATTTGGGACCCTGATCAAATAGATTTGACCAAAAAATAATAAAATACAAAGGAACGCAGCGCGCTTCGTTAAAAACTTCTATGAGCGTACATATAGTGTCTCACAACTTTTAGAGGGATTAAGGTGGGAGCCCCTAGAGACTCGGAGGCTACAAGCTAGGCTTAGGTTGCTTGATAAATTCAGAACTGATATTTTTCAGAGCGGCATAGAGAATATTATCATGACTCCTCACTACATCTCTAGGTCTGACAGATGCGATAAAATGAGAGAGATACACTGCCGAACATATAAGTACAAAAACTCATTCTTTCCGCGCACAATGAGTGACCACAATAAAAATTAAGCTCCACTAAATACACTCCCATAATAAGTGTCACCATTTCATCTCCATAAAACTTACACCTTTTCACGGCTGGTGACCTAACACCCCCTGCCACACGCCCATGCGGCGGCTCGCGGGGTATTATGTACGTGGGTTTCCAGTTATTTCGCATTCCCCTAATATTTGAATTTTTACTCCTTCATTAGGAGGTATTTTGAAGTGTTTTCAATGTTGATGAGTTTTGGGGAAGGTGTTGGCCATAGCAAAAGAATAATCCCTGAATTTTCCACAATAAAAATCCTCAGGGAAAACCGTAGTTTTAATTGGACTGTAAAATCAGTTATATCCTCTTAGATACTAGTTCCTTGGTTCTCGAAATCTGACGGGGCTCAAGCATAACAGAGGAAATAATTTGCCATGATATTTCTCAGACAACAATCCCACATTTGTATAGCATTGAGTGATGGCTTATGAGCGGAGTAATGAAGTCATGGTAGTGTGATCAAGACGCAATCAGATGCAATGATCAGTATGATCAGATGCAATTCTAAGTATTTTATCTCTTTGCGAAGAAAAAGACATAGCACCATTATTTTTCAATATTCGCCAGAAAAATGAGGAAGTTTTCCAAAGCCATGGTACAGTTGTAAGTTCATGAGGGATGTTGTCGAAAATATGAGATAATAATATTGAACAGATAGCGTTAGAAATTACAGCGGGTGCAGTTAATACCTTTCCTCAATTAAATTTACATGTTAAGTCATTATTAACCGTAATCCCTTCTGTTAAGTCGCATAGCACCATCAATTATATGAATGAACTGTTTTCTATTAATCCTAGTGAGAGTAAACATTCAAAAAAATATTTCAAGAAACATGGATGAAAACCCCTTAAAAAGTCGAGAATTCCTGAAAATGTGCTTAAAAACTCATTTTTTTGTCAGGTTAGAGTGGAAAGCCTCAACACTGCGCAATAATCTTGTGCGTACTTCTTAGTCACAGCAAAATATTAGGTTTGGCATCCCTTTGGAAACAATTTGCGAGAAAGTCCTTTCTTTGAAACCCAAATATACATGTCTAAATGATTGCCCTTTCCACTCTAAGTCAGGGTAAGTTTCGAGGTTTTGTGACCGGAACCCTTCAACCATCATGGTTTTCACAGCTGCAGTAGGACGTCATTCAACGACATTGATGACGTTGTCTCAGGATTGAAGTGGTGAAACTTGCACGTGACGAAAGAAGAACACTTCGCATTTTTACGTGTGTATATTCCCCGCACATATATTTAAGAGGAAAACAGCAAAGAGTTCTTATTTTGTCACTCAATCACTTTTTTTTACCAGTAAACGCCGCGTTTATAACCTCATTGGTCCATCACAAGCGAAGTGAGCGAATGAAGTTTTCTTGGGTTCGCCGGGGTAATACCAAATCCTTCAGCATCTACATGCGAGTTATTATTATAAGGATAATATACCGGCTATGGTAAGTGAACATGGAAGAAAGTTAAAATTCTTTACATTTATACAGGTGCATCCTCTTTCTACCTATACCATTTCTTCCTTCATTGCTGTATACGTCCTTCCTCTCATCATTGTGCCGACGAAACACATTCTCCTTCTTCCCCTTCCCTGCTCAGCCTACATCGCTTACTCTACCATGGCCTTCAGCAAATGTTCGCCCCTAATCCCGTCCGAACCACCTCTGCTTTCTCCTAATGTCCCCTATCGAAACTTCCTCTCCTCACCAGCCCCACCAACCACCACCACTTCCTCGTTCTCCTTCCTTACCGTCCACCGCCAAGTTCTCCATGAATACAGCATGAAAATAAATAAGACGAAGACTAAAATCCTAGTATGCGGAAGAGAGAAGCTGAATGCAGAAGCTACACAGAGAGGAGAGAAATCAGAGCAAGTGGATTCCTTCACCTATCTCGGAAGTACCATCACGAGGGAAGGAAGATGTATAACAGACATCAAGCGGAGAATATCCCAAGCTAAGATGGCGTTTACGGGCAAAATACAACTGCTGTGCTCAAAGAAGATAGGATTACAAACCAGGAAACAGTATGAGAAAACATTCAAGTGGAGCGTAGCAATCAATGGAACGGATGCATGGGCTATTGGTAAACCAAACCAGAACAGGCTAGAAGACTTCGACATCTGGTGCTGGAGGAGGATGCTGAAGATAAAATGGACGGACAAAATAAGAGATGATGAAGTGTACAGAAGAGTAGAAGAAGAAGGGGCCATATTTTATTTATTTATTTATTTATTTATCTTCACTACCCCGAATACAGCGCAATTGGCCAATTTACGTCGGGTGAATAACAGTAACAACGTACGAGACACAGACACCCATGTCCTGGGCAGAAAATATTTTACCCAGGCGGGACTCGAACCCGCGACCAGGCAGGCGTTGGCAGGCGAGGACTTTACCCCGCCGCCACCGGGGCCGACAATATAGAACACTATAGAGAAATGAAGAACAAGATGGATTGGACACACCCTGAGACATAATTAGTTAGTGGAGAACATAACTGAAGGCAAAATAGAGGAAAAACTCCCCAGAGGAGGACCCAGGAAAGAGTTCAGGGTCCAAATAAAGAGAAAATTTCATAGGAAGAGATACCAAGAGGTAAGGAAACTAGGGGTTCGGGTTGATATGGTGGCTAGAGTACTGGCAAACCATAGGGGCGGCCAGGATTCAAATTTCTGCAGAGGAGGATATTTTTCAGAGGAAATCCAATCCCTACTTCAGTGCCTTGTGGAGGGCATCTCAAGTATAGTACTCCGTCTGTCGGATGAGACGTTAAGCCGTGTTCCCCTTGGCGTCTTTCGTTGAGATCAGGCTAATGCCGACGCCGGGGTTCTATCCACCCTTCCTCCCCTACCTGTCTCCTATGGTGCAAATGACTTTAGCTGTCGGTCGCCTCCCCAAAATCCAATCAAATCCCAATCCCGGTAAGGGAACTAGCATAGGATAGGGAAGAGTGGAGGGCTGCAGACAACCAATCTTGGGACTGAAAAATCAATGATTACCGTCCACCATACTACCTTCATTCTAATCCACACCCAAATCCAAAATGCCTCCTGTCCGTTCTCACCTTTATTTCACAGGGTCCAAATATTTGCGACATGCAATACTACACTACGTGTTAATCCCTTCCGAGAGCCTTTTTTATATTTTTACTCAATGTCTCTTCCATCAGAGTATGTGACGGACAATATTGAGGCCAATAAATTTGGTACCAACGAGTTAACTAACTCTATGCACATCCACTCGCATCCTCACCGTGTACGGCAAGTGCCTCTCCGAGCAGTGGTGTTTAGCGAATGGGACGAATTTAAAAGTCGTAAATTGTTAAGCTGGGTATTAAAACGATGAGAAAACTTACCTCGAGATGAAAATTTAAAAAAATGAGAAGAGAAATGTGAGGAGCCAAATAAACTCGGCGAGAATGAAATTAAAGATAAACGAAATAAAATGGATTGAGGAAAAGCACAGAGATTCCGGAGCGCGCCTGAAGCACCCTCTTCCCCTCACCATTCCGGCCCTCCTACCCCGCCCCCGGCTCTCCCACCGCCCTCCTCCCCCTCCCGCTCCCCCACTCGACCCTCGCATCCCCTCCGGCCTCATCCTGTACGGACGAGGAGGCACGTCTCTGAATTTCTCCGCTCGTGGCCTTAAAAGTGCCCAATTAATTCTTAGCCCCTAATGGAATATACTGGCTAATTAGCCGCCGCATTACGTGAAAAATTATTTAAGAAAGCTTTTCATTTCTTGCCGCGGTATAATTCTGATTTCGTGCCAATTTCAAGCACAGTTCACTGGCTTTGGTTTATGCTTACACTAATGGATAAATTGCTTTTGCGACGTGAATTATTTAACGAAGCTTAGAATGAGGAAGAAAAAAATCAAAGGTTGGCTCATAATTTTTAACTGCTAGGCACCAAGCAGTTTTGTTCGTGAATGAACAAAACTGGCTCCGAGGGACGCAGTCGGAACACTAGCATGAGAACTTCGGAGCTCAATAAAATTATCGGCACAAGCTTAGTAACTGATGTCGTATTCAATGCACCATAAAACAAACTTCCCTATCAATTGCTTCCTCTTCCAAATTTATACTCAATATTCCCCAACCAAAACATGCCTTTCCTAGTCGCTATGAATAAAATAATATTTAATCCACACAAAGGTATGCATACAAACACATTTTTACATATGAATACAAGAAATATTCATTTAATCGTATCGCGTCCCTCGGTAGTATAGTAGTCAATATCCTGTCACGCGGGAGACCGGGGTTTGTTTCCCCACCGGGGAAAATTTTTAATATTTGTCGGAGAACTTGAGGCACCTCTGAGGCAAAATTCTATTATGAGGTCGCCATAATTTAAACGTCACAAATAACTGGCAGGTGGCTTCAAACAGAAAAAATAAAACAATATATAATGCAGGAGAGTAACATATAAATACTAACAATATGAACAAAAATGTGAATGTGTCCATGTTAGTTGCCCCATAGCTCAGGTGGTTAGAGAGTCGTGCTAATAATGCGTAGATTGCGCCCTAGCACCTCCCCAGGGACACTTTTTGTCGGCCCCGGTGGCGGCGGGGTTAAGTCCTCGCATGCCAATCCGAGGGTCGCGGGTTCGAATCCCACCTGAGTGGTTTTTCACCGCTCAGGACATGGGTGATATTGTTCGTCTGTTGTTAATGTTAATCACCCGATGGAAAAGGCCTTGTAATGTGCTGTTTTTGGGATTGTGAGAATAAATAATAATAAAATAAATAATAAAATAAATAATAAAATAACAATTTCCCTTTATTACGTTGGGATGCGGAATCATATTAATAATTACACAAGTATGAAGTATAAATATTTAAATTTGTAATTTAAAAAATTAGAAATAAACTTCAGTGTAAATAATTGTTCCACTTCCTCGCTATGTCGAGTCAGCTGGGCGCTCTTCATTCGTATATATAAAATACAGATACGTGAGGTTCCAGTTCTCTTACAGCTACATATGCTTCGTATATTCATTATTTTGTACGCCTTTCACTACGTTAATATATTTTTGTGGTGAATAGTAATAAAAATTCTCGCCGGTGGGGAAACGAACCCCGGTTTCCCATGTGACAGGTGGGGATACTGACCACTATACTACGGAGGAGTGTTACACGATAAAATGAATATTTCCCCTATATTACTGAGCAAAAGCTGATTTTCTTCTTTATAAACAAGGTAAAGTTCACTTGCTGACGGCCATCCTCAATGAACACCGACGAGCTACCGTTAATATACAGGAAAACAGCGCTTTCACAATGAAGTGAACCAATGCCGCCAAGACAGAAAAAGGCCAGAGAGTAATTCTTGCAGTTAAAGGCATCACGAGTTTAAGAAAGTTAGAAAAGAAACAAATGGTATTATTTTCAATACTTGAAGATAGACGCATATTGCCAACATTTTGTATGACGCATGGGTTTACCTATCAGAGCAAATTAGGATCAAAATTTTACTTTTCAAGTAAGATTGTTGTCAGAATTTTGAGGACATATATCTCAAAGAGAACAACGGAAGAAAGTGCTCTCTTCCGGGTGCAGAATCTTCCGGAAGTAAATATTCATAGATGTATGATTTTGTTAGCCGTTAGTGATTAATGGTGACTTTTTCAAAAAGTTATACTGGATAAAGCAAGACATTTCACTTGAATCAAACTATATGGAGAATGGCTAGTCGTTCGTCAGCTATTATTGTGTCGAGATAAAGGAATCGTTTGCAAACAAGTTACTTTCGGGGTTAAATTGACATTCAGTCTCCATTTAAAATCCCGACATCATGCAAAAACAGTCGTAGAAGTAGTGGGGTTGATAGGGTGCGTCGACGACATGGTCATTTTGCACCACTACACTTCATAACTATAAAAAATAAATGTACGCTGCATATTATGATATTATAATAAATTACTTGATATAAACGCTCGGTCAAAATTAAAAATCATTTTACATCCTTAAAATACTATTAAATAGGCCAGTTTCATTTAAAAATTCCAAAACGCGGTTGAAAACTTCTGGGTCATCGCCTAGAATGTACCCCAGGTCTCCCACTAGCTGCAGCCTGTTACGCACCGCCCGATATCTCTCACACTCCGTCGCGATATGCCGAATGCTAAGAGGACAGTCGCAGTCATCACATCGTGGTGGAATATTCTCTTCGGTGAAGAGGATGGAGTGGGTCAGAGGGCTGTGCCCTATCCTTAGTCGTGTTATGACGACTTCCTCTCGGCGACTCTTCCTGACGGACGAAGGCCACGCTGTCACTACCGGTTTTTTTGGCTAAAACAGTCGCAATCAGAGTTTTAATGATATATTTACCCAGTACCAGAAAGATTTATCCTGCTTTTATGCGTTTAATCGTAAATCAGACGAGATAACGCGCCATCAAGTTCAAACGACGCGGCTGTTTTGCATTTTTTGCTATGGCGTCGTTCAAGCCAAAGTATTTCTTATTTGGTGGGTGGTTCTAATGGTTACTGCAGTTTGATGAAGGATACAGCGGTTGCCTTTCGATCACCACAGATACGCGTCGTGAGCCTCTGGGCTCGAATTCAGAGGGGTGATCAGTGAATGTTGATAATGTTACACCTTTACCACTCGCCCCAAGTGCTGTTGACGCTGACTTGAAGTGACAAGGAGTACAGTGGGCACGAAATATGGTGGCAGTAGTGCAGAAAGCATTTCTCAATGGAATTGTCTATTTTCCACAATCTGCACCCGCACGAGGAAGAAAGTTAGTCACCGCATTTGACTAGGGACCAGAGCTCCACGAAAGCCTGATAGGCAAATTCAAAGCGCTCACTCTCACGGCTATGGCTATTAATCGAAATTTGTGTGTAAGCTATTCCAGTTAAAAGTGGACAATATCAGTGTAATTGAATTCGGCTTATTTTTTGATCATAACTATTGTCTTGAATCGCGATGATGGCATTTTCCCGCCCCATTACGTGAATTGCAGTTATGCTAGCAGCGTAACCAACCATGTCCGCTCCTCAGCACACCCCTTCTTCAAGAGCCATCCCCTTCTTAACGCTACGCTTCGCGCTGGCAACTGCCTAAAAGTTTCACTGAAACTATAAGTGTGAAATGATCTTAACCGTCGAGGTACGTTTAACTCAAGCGCAAGTACATCCAAAACCCATCACACTTTTTCATCACATTAGTAAAATACATTCTTCACAACATGACAGAAGGCTGGAGCACGAAGTTTACTTCAGCACGCAATTTTAATGGCACTCCTTCAAGAATAAAAAAGCTCTTTCATGAGTGAACCTCCTCCATTAAATTTTACTTAAACTCGTGATTCGATATGAAAACGATAAAAAACATTATCAGTTCGTTTTCATATACCTAATTTGCTCAGCTTTCATTCCTTAACTTGATACAGCACAGTGGTTTAATTGAATGTGCGGAATGCTTTCTAAACAGATTCAAAGGACCGCATCAGTCCCAAACGATCGCTTAAGAAAGAAAATAATTAACCATAAACGTCGAACAAGAGACAAAGGCTTGCGAAAACACAACTGAAGCTGTTGGATTTCAGGGATATCTTCCGCGTGAAATCATCTAGTATGACAACAGTTCCATCAGCGTAGCAGCAAACATCGTCAGGATAGAAGTGAAATGTGCAAATTTTGGCCGCCTTATAGACTGCAATCTGTCAACGTACCGGAAAAGGCATAACTAGACGTTTGAGAGCGCATTGATTTATCAGATTTAACTATTTAACACAGTTAAAATCCTTATTGAAGTTAGGTTTTTACGGCTATTTCAATGGCCTCTCGGAGTTAGTCTCGGGTGGCACTATTTACCTTGGAAATGAGTTTAGCATTATTCATTGTTTCAGGCGTAACTTTATGAAATTTGTTCACACAATAATGATGTATGGTAACTTTGTGATTACAAATATCTTTATTTTAAGCGATCCGGTTGTTTCACCTGAAGATAGCGTTGAACATAGAATCTCGGGTCGTTTCAAATATAGATATGTGGAAATACAAAATTACCAAATATCATTATTATGAGTTTAGCGTTCTAAAATTCGATATTGCACGATGATACTCACCTCGCCGGTGAAACTGCCGTTTAACAAGATGATTTCACAACGGAGAAATTTCATAAATACAGCCGCGTCCACTGGACCACACCAAGGAAACCTCAATCAAGACTTATGAAATCACAACGCAACCATTAGAAGACATACTACTAAGGCCTATGTACTTGGCTGGAATGAAAAAACAATCTGTGAAACTGAGGCCCGATATTTTCATATCAGTTTGTCTTTTTGTCAGTCTACTCATGCTTAGAAATCAGTAGGGATAAGTCGGGAAAATAATACGTACGGTAAGGTAAACGAAGCGAAAATATGGATAGAATGTGTTTTCATCAAGTTGGAACCCAAAAAGTGTTTGGCAAGAAAAGCCACCGCAATTTTATGTACCTTACGCTGCGACTGTCCCTTCATCGATCCAGTCACCGACGAAACTGGAGAGACTTTATACTCTAAAACATACCTTTTGAGTGTTCTCGAACTACTAAATAAAATCTCGAACTATAAATGACGGACCATGAGCTGCATTGGCACTTAAAACCTAAAGACACCAGCAGGGTGGCTGGAGAAACTGTTGTCTTAAAAGGACCAAACGTGAGGGGACACCCGAAAGCAGACGCCCATCATACTAAACACCGCGGCCGCGGTAACCTTCGTATCAATGATGGACGCCTAAATGACGAACTATGCAGATATGAAACGGTTGCCTGAGCTGCAGCAAACCAATCTTCGGATTAATGACTTCTGATGATGCTGACGGCCGTTCCATCTGCATTTTGAACTCTGGTAAAGGGTTTTAAGCTCTCCGGGGACATTGGGCAAACAATTATGCCTCTTTTTCCAGCTCCGAGGGATAAAGACATCAAGTGGGAATCTGAGGGTCGAAATGTGGCTTTAGTGAGGTATGCAAAAGAAAAATTTGATGTTTTCCGGCAAATCTGATGAATGAAGTTTTCCAGGGTGAATCGTTTCATTTTCTCCAACGTTTCGAGGTCTGACATGGCCCTCGTCATCAGTCTTCCCAAATGGAACAACTCACCCTGGCGGAAACCCGAGAAAACTTCAGATATCCGAATGTGAGCATGTAGTCGAATATTGAATATACATATTTAAACGAGTTTATGCGAGTAAAGTTTCTGGCCATCTCTCGCTTCCTCTTCTCCAAGCCTCTCTGTTTCCATTCTTTGGCTCGCAACTGTCTCCTTTTCATATCTTGTGTGACCTGTTAAATCCAGTCTTCTGATGGTCGTTCTCTTTACCTCCTACCTAGTGGTTGCCAGTTGAGTATCATTTTAGGCTATCGGTCATCCTCAATTCTTCTAACAAGGCCATACCATTTCAGCCGTCTATTCCCTATAAAATACAATTATGAAAAATAAATGGATAAAATGTTTACATCCCTTATGGTCAGTTGCAGGAACGACTCATGAGTATCCCATGAAGTAATGGGGTCCATAAGCCATGGCAACCAATCAATAAGTGTTGCAGAAACATTAAATAGGTTTATTGGTTTCATAAATTTTGGAATGAAGTTATGAGTTCCTAAGTAGGAAAGAAGGCGGATGCACAATGAAACGCTCGGAGACTAAATTCCAAGATAAAAGAGTTGTTTAGAGACAAATGATTAGTCATTTTACTCTTACTGACTACTTATTACGTGCATTAGCAATTATTTATTGACTAAACTCTTATAAATTTCTCCGGCGCTAGAAAATTATATCAATCATTCGAAGCTAATAACTATTGGTAAATAAGTTATGCAGCTAGTACATGTGTTCCTGCAGCCCGAATATTGTTATATAAGATCTCTAGCTTTATAGATTTCATAACAATTGATTCCATAACTGAATGTTCTTGCAACCGGCCATTAGAGCAGGGAAACGAAAATATATCGGACACAAGTTGTGACTCAATAACCCACTGACGACGGTAACGACAGGAGAAATTATTAGGTAACAGTACATAGGACGGCCAAGAATGGAATGCATCAGGCAAATTATGAAGGGCGTCGAAGTGAAAGATAACGTGGGAATGAGGCGGCTGTCTGGTGGAAGAGCGGGGTGGAGAGTAGTAACCAACCAATCTTCAGCCTGAATCACGCGGTCATAGCTCGCGTACAACTTCAGGCATAGCGGCGATGACGGTTAAAATGATACCTTTATGAATGCATTATTTTCAGGGAGAGTTTCTGTGATAGGCATAATTTTTTCCCTGTTTTCGTCATTTATCTAGCGCGATGGACCGCTTTGAGTTTTAATTACTTGATAAAATAATTATTTGGAGACAAATAGCTAGCTTTTTTACTATGATTGAATAGGTGTATTATCAATTATACATAGGATAAACTATTATCCACATGATCCAGCGAAAAAAGGTTCCATGAAACATACGAAGCAATTAACTATTGGTTGATAAGTTATGACACTAGTAGATGTGTTCTTGAAACACGAATATCCTCATGAGTTCCATAACTTCATGAATCCCATAACTAATAATTACATGACTAAACGTTCTTGCAACAGAACATAAGTCAAGAAATATGCAGGATGAAGCGATAGGGTGAGGGTAGGGTGGAGTGCTGCTGCAAGCCAATCATCGTATAGGTGACTTCTGGCGATAATGACGGGTGTAATGAAGAATTTGAAATAGCAATTTTCCACAGAATGAATAAAATTTATTCGAACATGATTTTGATGTACTACTTCACCATCAGTTATATATAAAATAAGGGATATGTTGTGGTAAAAATAGACAAGCTTACAGAAGTGGTGATAGGGTTAGGGAGGGGGGATAGCAGATGAGAGCGGTAGGTTATCATTTGTAAAACCATAGTCAAATTCAATGTCCTTATCTACAACTACATCTACATAACTCCCTGCGAGACACTGCATGGGCGTATAGAAGAGTGTAAGGACAAGAGTCGTGTAAATGTGTAAAAGATGAGGTCTTGGGAGGTGAAACGGTGAAGTTTATTACAGGTGTATTTTAAGTGGAGGTCCGGTTGTATTATACTTACTTATTTTGCGTGGAAAAGACGAATTCTTGTACCAATCTGTTCGAGAGAGTCGAATAATGAATCAGACTTTCGATGAGGGACTGAATGGAGAAAAAGAGGAACACCGTGAAACACGTTAGTGAGAAGAAATATTAGAATCCATTAGATTGGGTGCAATGTTGATTACGATGAAGTGTACCATCTATTTACTCAATCACTGGTGAGAAATGTGCAGTCTGTACTGTAGTAGTGGTGCAAAGGTAGCAAAAGTGATTACAGCAGCACTGTAAGTCATGTTTTTTATCCATCATATTCAATATTCATATTGGAAATCCATAAATCTACTCCTACATCAACATAATACCCTCCGAGTCGCCGCATGGGCATGTGGAAGGGGGTGTTAAGACATTAGCCGTATAAAGATGTAAAGGATGAGATTTTGGGAGGTAAAACGATGAAGTGTAATATGGGTGTGTTCTAAGTTGAGCTCCGGTTTTATTATGGTCACTTATTGTGCATGAAAAGAAGGAATATTACTACCAATCTGTTCGGCAATGTATCTAACTATCTATCTTATTTTACCATTTCTGCTGGACCTAGAAATTTGGTGTAGGGTGAAAGTGATATCCTCTATGTCGCTCTGATAGACGCCTGTTCTGAATTTCTCAAGCAAACTAAGCCTAGCGCGCTGTCTTCGAGTCTCTAGGGGCTCCCACCTAAATCTCTGTAAAAGTGATGAAACACTATATGTTCACTCGCAGCAGTTTTAAACGAAGCGTGCAGGTTTTATTTGTATTTTATAAATTCTTTAGGTAAATCTTTAAGACCACGGTCCCAAATGCTCGCGGTGCATTGGAGGTGTGGTCTAGTGGAAAGTCTTATAATGTGGAAAATTGCTGTTTCTGTTCTTCATTACGTTGAAATTGTACTACATCATGCATGATACTTCTCCTCGCGATGGGTGTTAGTTTCCGCGCATCAGTCGAGAGATGGGAAGAAAGGGTCGTGACAATGAGCCCCCGTGGAGTGGCGACGCACGACGTACGAATAACAGCCTCGAGAATTCCGCGAGGGCGGAGACGGAGCGGATAAATCCCGACACTCCAACTCGGCGACGAAACTTCGCCCCTCAAAGTGGAAAGCAATCCCCGGGTGCGGCAGCGGAGTGGAGGGCGCTGGAAATGCGGCGCCCGCTCCCCTTCCTTCCCCCCGCACCCAGTCCGCCCCCCACCCCACCACCCGAGGAGCACTCGGGGGCGAGAGGAGACGAAAACGATGCAATACGCCGCCCCCTTCCCACCCCCTACCACCCGTCTCTCCATCCCTCTCCGCCCCCCATCAAAACCCACTTCATACACCGCCCCCACGGCCGCCGCCGCCGCCCACTCGCCTATCGATCCACACTCTCTCGGGGGCCGCGCGCGGGACCCCCCCCGCCCTTCCCTCTGCACCTGCCGCCCCACCCCCGTTCGGGGGCCACCACTCCCTGGACACTTGCCATCTCTTCCACCCTGCCCCGCCCCCCGCCCTCTCCGCTGCGCTGCCCCCAGCCGTTCTCACTCTCCATCTCACAGCATCCCTCTGCCCCCACCCCTCCCCAGCCGCCGCTGGACCATCCCCCGCGCCCCTCGCTCGCCGCCGCCGCAATTTTAATCTCTGCGGTCTCTTCATCTCTCTCTCACCACCATTGATCCCCTCCCACCCTTATCACTCGTTTCCTCCCCTACCCCTTCCCCCACTCTTCTTCTTCTCACGAGAGCAGTGTTGCACATATCGGAAAGAAACATTGAACAGTGGATATCAATCGATGATCCTGGGGCATCAATTCGATAATTTCGGGATTTACTTTGTGGAAATCCATTATGACTACTTAAAATGCCTTTGTAATTTTTCACAAACTTTTAGCATGATATTAACTTCTGATACATCGTGGGGAACACACATATAAAGGATATACGTCACAGAATTGAAGAAACTAGAATTTTGAAGAAACTAGAAACTAAAGCGGTCAAAATTTGAGCATGAGAATTACTGAGCATTGCTGAGAATTTATGTCGTATAAAACCAAATTTTTGGATTCCGCAGAGCAGCTTGGACGAGACACGTTATCTGGGTTTTCTTGCACCTGTATTCATCCTGAAGAAGGACATATTCATTTGGGATCCCAGTCTGCTTTTTCAAGTCCGAAGTATTTGATGAAGCTTTTGGTCTCCTTAGATACGCCTCTTCAGTCTGATGCCGTAATCTGCAGTCGAGCTATCAGCTTGGTTTCCTGGAAACTACGACTACAAGCACCGGAGAGCGTGCAGCCACCTCTCCTAATGAATTTTTGTAGATAGATTTAATATCAAATACGACTAAAATCATGCTTTGGTAGTAGCGTCTTTCTTGAACAAATGATCTAGCTTCTTATAAATTTATGTATTATTTCGGATCACCTGAAACATGTCATCTACTGCAATAAACACAGTCCGAAGAAACCCGGAAGAACCTTTTTATGCATAAATTCATGTGTAATTTCAATGTGTCGTATTGGCATTATCGAATTCGTGATACATCGAATATAATTAGCAGATGTAATGGCCGGGATAGTAACCAAATGAATAAGTAACAAATAAACCTCTGATGAAAAATGGTCGAAATGCCCATCCTAGGGAAGGGATATGATGTCACATACTTTCAAACAATTTTTAGCTGCGCCAGGAGCTGTCCTATGTGACCATATTTCGATATTCATTGAGCTATTTTCAACCCTAGCATTGGATTATTGCAACCTACCTTATCTAATGCCCTTTACTTTCTGGTAGTTCTTCTCGTAAAGATACTTTCCTTTTGATTTTACCAGTACATACATCCATTGGCCTTCCTCTGGGGACTTTTCCTTTTCGTTTCCTTCAATTATATTATTCACAAACCCATTTCCATTCAGGGTGTGCCCAATCCATCTGGTTCTTCTTTTCCGTACAGTGCATTTCTGCATTGTGCTTCTCGGTCTTTTCCTCTTCTATTCTTTTATAAATTTCTTCATTTTTCATTTTATCCGCCCATTAGCTCTTCAACATTCCCCTCCAAAACTGTTTCGAATGCTTTTAATCTCTTCTGGCCTGCTATTCCATCGGCCAATTCTTCCGATCCGTGGAGTTCCTAGCACCACACGACTGCTGTTACGTACTGTTTCATTCCTCGTGGTCCCATCTTCTTTAAACACAGCAGTTGCCTTTTTACCGAGAACACTTACTTAGCTTGGGTTATTCATACGCATTATATTCGATGTAAATCTTCCGTCACACGTGATAGTACTTCCGAGGTTGGTGAATGAATCCACTTGCTCTAATTTCTTTCCTCTATGCATGACTTCTGCATTGAGCCACTCTCCCGCATAGGAGGATTTTGGCCCATTTCTCAATTATTTTCCCATAACATTCTTGAAGAACTTGGTTCACTTCGGCGATCTTCGGAGGTCATCACGATTTCCCACTGTGACTGTGATATCGTCTGCGAAGCGGAGCATGTGCGCATCTTCACAGTTAATCTTAATTCCGTTCAGAAACCTTTATTGTGGTTAAACTCGGTGAGTTCAGACGTGACTTCTTGGAAACTAATCATGATGCAATGAGAAGGCTTGGTATTTTTTCCACACTTTATGTACTGTGGAGTGTGTAATAAACTAGAAAAAAATACCAAGTGTTCTCTTTGCATCTTTATTGTGCTTGCCACCAAAAAGAATATGCCGAAACTAGCCATGTTAGCAAAGAGTTAATACCCAGTACTTTCAAGACTTCGCTCCAAAAATATCGAATGTTGCATGAATAGATATTTTATGAGCAACTCTACTTCCGAGTGACGCGGGTGCAGGGATTCAATTTTCCTCCTCTCCCTTTGTCTCGAGCGCAGGAGGGGTGGGGCTCTTTCACCCCACGAAGGCGGGGTGAGTGGACGGGTGGGTCGCGGGGGCCAGCCCGTCTGGGGCCGTGAAACAGTTTCCATATATATGTGTCGACTAAGATGGGTCGATTACAGCTATTCTCGAATCCAATTCCGATTTCTCTGCCAACAGTTCGAATGTTGATTCTGACATGGTACCGTTGCGATATACTTTGGAGACTTAAGAGGACACATCAGTAAGGAATATTTGCGTAGAAAATCTACTTAATGGCGGCACTCACATCCGATGGACGCGTTTTGACGTCAGGAGCCACTCACTCCAAGATAGTTCTCGCTCAAGGCAACAGTTGCCTGCAAGTTTTTCAGTCTTCAGCTCGTAGGTACAGGAAGTGCTGCCCGAAGTTCTGAGAGGGAAGGCTGAGCTCTTTGCGTCACCATGCGAGTGCCTTATCGCCGAAAACCTCTCACGAAGCTTATGGAAAAGGACCAATCAGATATTTTACGGATCAACCATGACGGCGTTTACTCAGCACTCTGATAAAAGAAGAATTGATACATGTCCCTAAGTTTACAATTTTTAACACAGATATAATTTTTGTAAAATATCTCTACATCTTGCCGATTTCCCGGTAGTTTCTTTACTCCCCGAGATAAAACTTTTATATTTGAGATACAAGTCTCTCACGCTAAGGTCGATTATTTATATTCTGAAAATTTCAAGTTGATAACAAAAATCTTAAATAAAAATTCTGAGATCGGAAGTCATTACAAATTAAACTGGTCGAGTGGGTCTGATGCGTCGCTTATTGTCATGCATTTCGCCACAAAAGAGAATAAAGTAAAAGTTTGGGAGTTAGATAGAAAGACGTTTTTAGATCACACGGTTCAATTCACACAGGCATTCACGGATTTAATAATTTTTACAGTTAATATTTCACTGCATTTTAAAGCGTATCAACTATAATAAATGTTATGGTTTTCATTACTCAATAATACAACGGTCATAAGTCTTTCCTTTGTGCTATATATAACTTTCAAAACATTTTCAGGCACAAAGAAATATTTGCATTCGTAAAAATTAGTCCACCTCCGGTAAAATCATACGTTATTTACGTGTTTAATCTCTCCTTACAGTCACAAGAACAGGAATTCAGTGGATATTATCAAATTTAATTGTAGAAAAGGAATGCCAATAGTAGACAAAATAGGAGCCACTCTATTTTAATATAATCGCAAGGGACAATCATCGTCGACTGCTACCGCTATCATCCCCTACTGTCATAGACGATCCAGCTTATGCATCGAAGTATCATCTTTAAGTGGCATCTTATGCTACAGTAGTAAAAATAACGGTCCTGAATCATATTTGTGACACTCTCTAACTCTCAGCAGAGAGCGCAAGCACGTCTACAACAATGACAGAATAGTGAATGATTCGATCGATATAAATGCGTTCTTCATCTTTTTCCCGAACTTAGTTGATGTTGAAGGCTTCATATCCGTGGCAACATTCATGATTCAGCTTGTGTTCTCATTTTTTTGTGAATTATTTTCACAAAACACAGAAAAAACAATATCGACATTACTTGATCACTTTACTAGTCCACAATCTCACTCCTAACCAACATTCTCTCCAAGCGGTAAAATAGAAGCCCAAACTTTGTTAACCTTCTGCCCCTTTACTCTGTAATTTCTTTCTTCTTCGTGAGAGACGTCCCTGTCAATGAAAATAACCTTCCACCATTCCCTGATTACCAAAAAAACAAAAGGCAAGATAGTAATTTTGTTCCAAGCGAGTAAACAGGCGAGGAGAACCCGAATCTCATTTTGATAGTGAAATTGTCACTTGTGGACTACCCTTCATGATGATGATAATGATATTTTAAGGACAAAATCCCGTGAACCAACGGAGATTCTCGAAGCGGTATATAAACTTGCAAAATGTTCTTAATGCGCTGCGATACTTCACATTTTTTTCCAGTCGCTAAAATTTGTTCAGATAATTTTATTTATCAAAATATTCCGAAAGCTGAAAACCATCACTTGCGACTCTCTTGCCATGTAAGTCTCAGGAAAGACTTAAATAACCACGTGAAATTCACACACAATGTAACTTTGGAAATAAAGATCGACTCGTTGACGTGAGAAGATTAGAGTGAAATGACTTTGTCGTTTAAGTAGGCAAAAGTACTCTACAACGGCGGACACATAGATGCTAATGTTACCCATATATTTACAACATTTGGCATTTCCATTTCCCTTCCTCCGTGTATGCTGAAATCTTAAAAACCCGTAATGAAAAGGAACCCTCCCAATATATGTAAGCAAATAGAACGGTGGAAATCCAGCAGATAGCCGTTCCATCGATTACGAAGTCTCACATCACCATGCTCTCATGTCCTCCTTTAATAATTTCTGATTTTCGTATAGCCTTCAAATGAAACTTATCAATCTATCACTCGGATCTCTCCCACTCAAAAAGCGGGTAAATTCTTAAGCGAGCTCAAAAAGAACGAGATTCACCTGTTTCAGAAACATAAATTCGGGTTGAGATCACATCAGAATACACAAGTACTATGTACGTATGATTACAAGAAAGGTAGCAAGGAGGATCAATTTGAAATGACAAATAGTTGTCGTGGACAAAAGAGTGGAAATGCTAAATATTACCATGGATTCGAAAACTTACATCTAATCGTCAAAAAAGACGTTTTTTCTCCTACATTGCGAAGGGCATATTATGGAGATCCAATTGGAAGAAAACATTTACAGCCATCGCAGAAGTTCCTAGTGCAGTTCTGCGTGACAATGAGTGGAGGTAGAGGAGAAGCGGGTGTAGGAATGGGGGCAGGGGAAGAGAGGGAGGTAACGAGAGAGAGAGAGTGAGGCAGGGGAACCCAACTACAGTGAAACCTCTCACTTACGGACAGTAACGGTCCTGGAAAATGTGTCCGTAAGTGAGAGGTGTCCGTAAGTTGGAGGTAACCCAAAGAAAACATAATTTTTACGCTTTATTTTACCACGCAAATATTATACTGTAGGAATTTAAGGCAGCTGAAAGAAATCCTTTTATTTCAAATATCACTTCTGAATAAATAAAAATTAATTGGAAATAATAAAATAACGTAATGCATTTACTCACATACATATAGTTAAAATTCTCGAAGCATTTACACATTTTTATATGTATACATACAAATTAGAATCAATGCTCGCATATTCAGCACTTTCGCCAGCATCATTTAACAAAATGTCTAACTGCAAGCCATCTATAACATCTTCTACCACTGGTGATAATTCAATTTTACAGAACCCCGGTTTAACAAAACAATTACACAAGGTTGAACGTTTTATGTTTTTGATCGCTCGATCAATCCAAAATATTGCATCAAGAGCAGTAATCGACTTCCCCACACGAGTGTGGGAATGCCCGTGGTCAACTTTAGATAGCATGCTTTTTAAAATGAATAATTTTAAAATTGCTAATTAAAATGAACTGTCTGTAGAGGACTTTGAAATTTTTAATGCCTTGATCCATTGGTTGTAATACACTTGTAGTGTTTGGAGGGAAAAAAATTAATTTCATATTTTTAAACTTTAAATCGGGATGGCAAGGAGCATTGTCAAGAAATAGCAAAATCTTTCTTTTTTCTGTCCCATTTTTTTATCGAGTTCTTGCAACCACTCTGTCATTATCTCCGTAGTCATCCAAGCCTTCTTGTTTGATTTCCACGTAATAATTAGTTTATCTTTACTCACTCCTTTGAAGCACCTTGGATTTTCAGCTTTTCCTATCACCAGCGGTCTCAGAAAATCACCTTCCATATTTGCGCCAAGTAAGACCGTCAGCCTCTCCTTAGACGCCTACCTTCCAGAGCATTTTTCTGATTTTATGGCCAGCGCTTTGTTAGGTAAGGCTCTAAAAAACAATCCTGTTTCATCTGTATTGCAGATGTCCCTGGGTTCTAAATTTTCTAGCAGCACAGGAAACCTTTCAATACACTCCGTAGCACCTTCTTTGCACACCTCTGCAGCCTCCCCGCACACAGCTTAAAACACAGCATATTATGTCTTAAACGGAATTTTTCCATCCACCCATTTGAGGCCTTAAAGTTCTCTATACCCAGTGCCACTGCAACTTTAAGCGCTTTTTCTAGTAAAAGTGGTCCGGAGACGCAAATTATTTGCCCTCATTTTTGTGAACCACTCGAAGAGAACAGCGTCCAATTTGTTTCCAGAAGGAACCAAATTTTTAACGTTTTCATTATGATTCTACGTCCACAACTTCATGATGGTCTCCTTCTGCTTCAGAATATCAGCGATTTGAGTCTTACACCAAAATGAACCACTAATTTACGGACACCACTCTTTTCTTTATCCGCATGTTCCAACACCTGCACTTTCTCTCGTAAGAAAAGACTTTTACCCTTCGGCATCGCGTAATAAAATCGAGATGCCTCCTAGCACCGAAAACAGTATGAACTGTCACAACGCACAAGTGACAGAAGGTGGCACAGTTGGAGAGGTTCGAAAGGAACTGAAAGTGCATAATCTGTCGAAAGCCCTTAGAGTTCTTCATCCAACAGTAGAAGACGGCTGGTTATTGGCTGCGTATGAATCATAGGCAGCCGATTGCTCGAGGGCAGCGGTCACCCTACGCGAGTCTTACCGAGGCCTCCTTCGTGGCCGTGTCCCGCTAACCTCGGGGCCGAGGCCTCCGTGAGGTGCTCCTTCGTTTGGAATTGGCAAGAATTCATTCCGGGACACCCTTTTGTTTATTCCCCCTCTGCGAGTTGTGTTATCTGTAGACTGCTGCGTACGAATCATAGGCAACCGCTTGCTCGAGGGTCCTACGCGCGTCTGGCCGAGGTACTCTTTCGTTTGAGATTAGCATATCCAAGAATGCATTCCAGGACACCCTTTCGTGCATTCCCTCATATGCGCATTATTGTATCTTCACAGGTTTGACCATTTTAGCTGTCCTCTTCCCCCCAGCTATTCATAAACGATATTTTTAGAGGAAAAAACTTTCCATTTTTGAGAGATGGATCAGAAAACCCATGGCGATGGTGTCCGTATAAGAGAAAAATTGTGCCCAACAAGGTGTCCGTGTCCGTAAGTGGGAGTGTCCGTATACTAGAGGTTCGACCTTTATACAAATGCATATCCTTCTGTCGGGGAATTGAATACTGTCCTTAAGTCAGAGGTGTCCGTAAGTCAGAGGTGTTCGTGAACAGAGGTTTCACTGTACTTCACGAAAAAGGCTGAAACCACACACGCCCGGCTAAAATTTTCCATCTTTTAAGAGGTTAAAATCATCCATCACCATGACTACCAGAGAGACAGTCTCATGGTCTCATTGAGAAATGCGTCGAAATGAGACAACAGTTAGGAGTATTTCTACTTCTTGAATTAGTTGTGTTAACAATTAATCGAAAGGTGTTCCGACTGGTTCTCCTCGTTCAACATTCTCACTCCCCCCGTTTAATAGAATTTTGAAAGTTTCGTGGCCCAAGTCCAAAAGTCATCCACCGTTCTTAGCGAAAACATTTTGCGACAGCATAAATTGCAATTATGTGACTTAAAAGGAACGGTACATGTTATTTACACAAATTTTGTCACCAAATAATGTCGCTGTTTAATCCCTGTTTAAATTTCTAATTTTAAATTTTATAGCTTCACCGAAGACAGCAGATCTCGTTCCTAATTGACTCACAAGACTAAAAACCTTTAAAATAATCACTAAAACTTTCCAGCCTTTAGTCGTAATTGGCATTATGAGGGCATGCCGCCGCCATTCCTCAGGCCCAGGGATGAATACGCAAAGATCATTCGGATACACACTGCATAAAGAAGGAAGCAAAAATTAAACATGATATTGACTTAAAAGTACGAAATAATTACGTTCAAGTATTTGCCCACCCCGATGGAGACAATGCTCCAGGTCCTCGTGTGACGTACTACACCGATTCGCCTCTTCATCACGCACGGAACTGATGCAGAAGAGCACCTCCCACCCTCCACTGACGATTAGTTGCAGCAAACAATTGAACTGCGGGCAAAAGGGTTCAATGTAGGGGTAAACAAACATGTGGACATAGCAACGAAAAATTTTCGACGGGAGGGGATCACGGGGGTTGGTTTCAGGAAATGAAGGGCACTTCACACCGGCTCGTAAGGGGAGGGAAGGGGGAAGAATTTACCCTTCCGGAGTGCCCTCCCCATTTCGCAGAGAGCCTAGTGGGGAACGTGCAATGAAGCATTAAGTGCATTCATTCCCGGCTCCTTTGTTGTCGACACTGAGTCCCCCCCTAGAGGGAGAAGGGGTGGAAGAGGATAGGGACGGGCGATTGAGGGGCCGTGAGGAGAACCCGTGTGCCATCCCCCGACCCCCCTGGGGGCTTCCACAGGCTGGGAGGGATCGGGGGTCATTTGATCGGAAGGGGGGGAGGGGGGCGAAGCCTGTAGTCACCCTTCCATTCCCACAAAATTCGCATTTTGCCAATACACTGCTTATTAACGTCGGTAATAATTCACCGCGCTTCTATACTCTATCAGGCACAAAAACCGATTTGATTCCCTTGAAATACAGAAATTCACAACGAATTATTCATGCGGGATTAATCTCCGGTCAACCGAAATTATGTGAAACCAAGCATAAGGCCATGAAAATTCAGGGCGTCTATTAATTACCATCACAGTATAAAATATTAACTGCTCCGTTGAGTATGACTTGCAAATTTCTGGAGTGAAATCCCGGGAGTGTAAATACTATCAAATGTACATTTCAACCGAAGATACTTTATTTCTTTGCCCTTAGAAGCTGTTTTTTCTACTCTGCTTTTTGCTCGATCTTCGAGAAAACTCCATTACACCACGAAACACCATGGGAAGTTATTCGGCCAAAATCACTCATGGATGTAATTTGCATAGTTAATAAAAGCACATTAATTCATGAATTACGAACAGTAGAGGCGAGGTCAATTAGTTACCGTTAGTGTAAAATATCTGCAGCGAGGTTACATATCTCGGCAAGCATGGCATAGCTATGGTATACAAAAAGTGTCTGCAAGAATACATTGTCATGCGGGAGGCATTTAATTTTCATCAAAGACTTTAGAAAATCTGATTGCTTATTTGAAAGGGGTGGTAAAATATTCCCTCTTTAAGTTCATGTTTCTTTGTGTAAGTCCTGCAAGACAATTGAGCAGCTTGGAATGGCGCGGCCGCGTTGCACCTTGAAGACATGCGAACAAAGCTGTCATTAAATCTGGGTGCAACGGGACGAAACAATTCATGCATACGGGCTTGTGACTATTTTTTTGATAACCCAGATTCTACTGATTTTCCAGTTTTTTTGGCGAGCCAGTTTGACATCGTTTGCTGATTGTCCTCATCCACGAATGAAGGTAGTTTAAGCGAGTTTTGCTCAAGTATAGATTTTTGGGGGCAACTTTGCTTACCTGTTCCCATTATGGGCATCTATTGACTGACACATGGGAGAAAAATTGCATCAATCTGATTTTTGTTTTCTGCCAATTAAACCTCATTTGAAAACTCTTATGACGACTATCTATCTCTTATCTATCTCTATCTCTAAAAGGCTTATGACATACATTTCGTAATAGCTTGATTGCATGCGTATATATTTTCTCCTAAACGAGAGGGGCTACATTTTTTATCATTATTACTGCTTATGAAAGAGTTTCAGGCGTAACTTTTTGAAAATATTTAATATACATGATGGTAAGAATAAAGAAGCAATTGTCATTTCCAAACACTATTTTTAATGAAAACCGACCATAGTTTCAACACATAATGCCATAATTGTATTATTACCATCATGATTATAACTGTAGCTAAAAATATCGTGTAGGGTTGGAATATGCATTTTCTCAGCATCACTTAGATTATATGACCACCGCTACGTGGCAGCACTAGTGAGACAATTTTTAATGTGATGCGAATGTTTTCCGATAGGAGTGCCAGCTCCAACTCAATGTACTAAAAGTGTTGCTAAGGCGCCAAAAAAAAATAACAACTGTGAATGAATCGAGTACAATTACTCCTTAATTATTTTACTTAAACCGAAACCCATAACCAGGCACATATCTCAATAGGTTATGGGCCCAGAAATCTGTTGAAACAAGAAAATCTCCGTGAATTAAAGAGCGGAAAAGAAAAAAAAACATGAAAAAAAAAACATATTTGAAATTGAAATACCGGCGTGTCCGACCTGGAGAGAAGGACTGGTTAAGGACAAGGATGTGGACGCCATAGGTGACGTCGAAAAACGAAAGTCATCGAGACACTACCAGGTATGCATCTGTCCGTGAATGTATAGTGACCTTGTTTTTTTTGTCAATGATAATTTTTACGACTTCACCATGAATTAAGAAAGTGGATTTAAATTGCATATGACTAACGGGACTGGAGTGAAGGAATGATGCAAGAGGTGTGGAATTTTTTCACGTCGAGTCCAATATTTGAGTACAACATATTTTAATGTAATTTCGTTTAACCTTCAAATAAGCGCAGAAAACTCAAGTCCATGCTTAACTCAAGGGAAAAATCTAAAAGCTCTTCGGTCCGTTCCAACGCAAAAACAGGTGTAGGTACTTGAGTGTAATCTGGTTCAAGAGTTTTTTCGGCTCACGTAAAATTATCACAAAGGAAACTTCTGGATAAAATCCGGGGTAGGCAAGGTAGTTGGCTAAAGAAAGTGATAATTGGCGATGGGTGATTTAAGGGTGTGATAGAGGGAAGGATATTGGGCAAGCGGGGATGGGAAAGCAAGAGAATAGATTTTATGGACGGGGTGAAGAAGGGTAGATCATATGGTGAGGCAAAAAAGGAAATATGAGCCCTTCAAGCCGGAGCACAAATTTAAATGCCTATGCCCTACTCGCGGTATTTAAATTTTAAAAATTTCTCGTTTTGCGTATCTCTGTCGAAAATAATTAATAACTGCCTCGGTTTTATTTTTAAAATTGAGAAAAAATATATGAAATAGTTATATGTTTAGTTCATGCATAAAGAAATTTACATACGTCATATTTCAATTTTTCACTCCTGCATTTCCTTCTTAGTTCCGAACTTGTGCTCTAGAAGCTGAGTTTAGTGTGATATTTTTTAAAACAATCCTCTAAACAAGGACCCACATTGCAGTCTGAGCACCAGTAAACAGTATCTCTCCTTTTCCCGCTAGCGGAACACACTTGGCATCTCCTTTGAGGCCTGGACTTCTTCGAGGTCGGCGGTACCTTTTCAATGAAGTGCCGCTCGACTAAACGGCGTGGTGACGGGTTTATCGGCGGTCTCCGGGCAGTCGAAGTGCAGGGAATAGTTCCGTATTTTTCAAGGAGCTGTTGAACAAGTCCAAGGCGAAAGTTCAGATGGTCTACCTTATTTTGACAGTTATTGTATATTATTAGTGCATTATGTACGGAAACATTCAATAACCGCCTGATTAACATTATATACCACTTCTTAGTTTTTTTACGTTCTAATGAGTACGGCTGAAGCTTTTGGTCTTTCAAATCTACTCCTCCCATCGCCGTATTGTATTCTAGAAAGCACTCCGGTTTGGATTTCCCATCCTTTACACGAAAGGCATTGCTATGAAAGGTTGAAATAAACGACACCTTTTTTTATCCTTCCATCTCATGACCATAATATTGTCACATACTTTTGAAATATGCTCTCCATTCCTCAGTTTTGCGGTTTTTACCTCCTAGACAACCGTGAAGTTCCGGCAACATTTGTAGCGCGATTCAATAAAAATTTTGCTAAAGAAGATGAATTCTAATAATAGTCTAACCATAATGAATAGCCTTTTCCAAATAAAGGTTGCACTAACTTTATTACTATTGCAGATGTTTTGAGTCCATCAGGAGTTTCGGTAACTGATAATGTTGAATCAGCACCTGAATAAACAATAAAACTCCAAAAATAGCCGGTATCTGATTCACAAAGTTCAAAGGTTTTTATGCCAAATTTTGATGCCTTCAAAGGGATGCATTGTTTGAATGACAGCCGTCCTTTCCATACTGTGAGGGATTCATCAACTGCAATATTTTCCTTTGGAGAATATATACTCGGAAATTTATTCTTCAAATGATCAATAACGGGTGAATTTTGAAAATCTTTTTGTTTTCACAATAATGATCAAGTTCATCATTATCAACAAAATTCAAAAATTTAGATATACTTCCAAACCTGTCCTGAGACATAGTTTTGGGGAAAATTTCCGTTTCCAGAACTGGATTTCGTGAAAAATACGAGCGAATACTCGGTTTTTGAACACCACCCATCAACATTATCAGTCCTAAATAAACATAAATCTCTCCAACATCTACAGGTTTCCATTGATTCAGTCGTGATCGCGAAGTCAATGCATGACTTTCTAAGCACGTATCTGCATATCTGTTGGTCTCGAGAACAATTTTATCAATTAGATTTCTATCACAAATATTTGTAAAGGACTCAAGAATATTACTCACAAATACTTTTGGTCCAATTTGGCCACAAAATGGATTTTTTTTAGGAACGCTGTCCTCATCAAGATTAGCCCATACCCAAGAGGAATGACAATCGTCACTACTTTTTGGCATCTCACCGTCACTTTCGCCTTCACTATCACTATCTTCGTGAATGTCCACAGAAAAATCAGCGTCTTCCTCACTTGAACTTGCACTACCAGATTCTATGCTCCCTACACTTTCTTCATCCACATTTTCCACTACATTTTCTATTTCTATTTCACTCAAAAAAAACTTACTCCCCTTCGAATTCATTGGGAGTTTTTTACAAGGCCTCTTATCCTTCTCCTTCTCACGAAAGAAAGCTAGCAACTGAGAGAGAAGGGCCTCGATGTCTTTTGACCGCCCATCTCACAAGGCTAAACAAAGGGGAAGGAGGATGAATGCATGGCTCCAGAGAAGTGAGATATAGGGCTCATCTCGTGAAAGCAAGATGGATGGAAACCAGACGACGAAGCACATGTAAGTGGACCATTCGAGTCGGTTAAGACCGACTTATTAGGTTTGTTTTGCTTACAGAGGGCCTCTTTGTCGTCCAAAGCAGTGATTAGGAAGAATCATCTTCCAAAAGGCCAAGGGCAGCCACAGATAATCAGAAATCACGTTGACGGTAGCAAAAAAACATATAACCCGAGGGAGTGCAGCGTGACGTACGGTGTGCTGAGAACCGCATATGGGGCCGACTACCCGATGACGTACCACGTACTGAGAACCGCGCGGAGGGGTTAGAGGTAGGGTCCTGACAATGTAGAAAACTGGAAGGATATTCTCTGACTTACAATAAAACCAATATTTTATCGGTAGAGTACTTACAGATGTAAATAAATATGCCCTCAATGATCCACAATTACCACTCCAACCCATAAGTAGTATGTAATGGATGCAAGAATATGCAGCAGATGAATGATTTTTAAAAATGCATGTTACCGAGTCCGAGTTTCAAATCAATAATAAATGAAACACTTCATTGAACTAGTGCTTCCACTCACAATTCCGTTTATGGCATTATCAGAGAGCCACATCGTGAGATTTGGAAGTCAATCCGTTGATAGGTGGATCCTCTGCTCCGCAGCATCCAGTGAGGACATGGGCCAGGAAAATATCCATCTTCAGAGGGTATAACAAGAGGTAAACGATGACAAAGATTCTCGAACGCAATCCTGTCAATCCTGGGTCAGCCTTGATCTTCTACACTGCATGCCTTCATGTGTTCCTCTAGCCAAACTTTTCCTCTCCAAACTTGTGCTATCGTGCTCTTGATCTTTCTCAAGATCTTGTATTTATCGCCTTCTGGGCCTTTCTCTTTTTCGGTCGCCTACGATTTTCCCCTCGAGCAGCTGCCCTTTTCATCATTCTTGCAGTATACTGAGTACATGCCCGAGGAAAGTCATTCTTCTTGCTATTGTGAAATTCACAATTTCCTAACCATTATGACTGTTCTATATTTTGTTGTTATTTCTTATTCTCCATTTTTAATTTTAATTTAGTGGCTCATAAATCCTTCGGATAACTTTCCTCACGTACATCCTTAATTCATTCATTACAGTCATCGTTAAGGTCCCTCCCTCATATCCGTAATAGTTCATTGGCGCAATTATGTTCCGTAAGTTACAGTGGAATCTGTTCCGACGAATACCAACCTTAAGCGGTCACCTCGTGCTAAGGTCCGATATTTACAGGAACGGAATGATTTTCCTACACATATAAGCAATGTTAATTTCCCCTCTCTTCAGCGGTCACCTCCTTAAGAGGCCATTATCTCCCGGTCCGTTGGTGGGCGCTTCCTACAGGCTTCACTTTGTCCTCATTTGAGTAGTGCAGGGCAGTAACTTAGATCCCAGCTTCATTTTTGTATTATAGACATTATTTTTATTGACTTATGGCCGGCTACAAGAACGTTTAGTTATGCAATCAATATTTATGAGATTCCTAAAGTTATTCGGGTTGCAGGAACACATCTACTAGTTACATAACTCATCTACTAATAGTCAATAGCTTCAATTATTCGATCTAATCGTCTACCTCCGGATAAAACTTATGAAGGTTTAGCCAAGGATAATTGCGCATAATAATTAGTCAGTAAGAGTAAACAAAATGCCATCTGTCTCAAAACAGCTCTTTTATCTAGAAATTATGTCTCCAAGCGGTTCACTACGCATCCACCATCTTGCCTACTTATGGAACTCAATATTCCATCCCATAAGCTATGAAACCTATGAACTTACATAATATTTCTTCAACATTTATTGAATGGTTGCCATGGGTTCTGGGTCCCATGACTTTATAGAATACACATGTGTCGTTCCTGCAACTAGCCATAAGCGGGATAAAAACTATCATCACTTTTTTCGCCTATATAGTCAACAGCAGCCATCAATCAGATAGAAGTTTCGCTGACTCTTCCTACTCCCTGCACTTAGCTGTTTTATCCCTCTTATTAATTTTTAGTATTATTATTTTATTATTATTATTAGTTTTAGAGACGACATATATCCAAACGAGTTAGAAAATCTATTACTCAACGTATTCGTTCAATATGCGTTGGAGAAGCATTCGACAAATACATTGCCTTCATAAATGGTCACATAAATTATTTGGCCCGCTGGAATGGGTTTTAATACACATGAATTCAAATGAGCAACCAAGATGGTGAATACGCAATAATCCGCTTGGAGGTTTAATTACTTGATAAAAGAGTTATTACGCAACGAAAATCGTGTTTGTTGACCCATGCTGACTGTAAATAATGTGCTCCAGTAATTTCTGTGCATAAGATAAACATACTTAAATTTTACCCCTCAGAGTAGAAGGTACATTCGAAGCTATTAAGGTTATGAAAGCAATGGAAGTTGATGTAGCTATGCAGTAATGGAAGTGATAGTTCCCGCCACAAAAAATAAGTAATGAGGTCTACCATTGTATGGATCTCATAACCATTGATTGCATGATTAATGGCCTATTACTGGAAAGACATATGTATTCTATAAAATTACGGAACCTATAAGCCTTGGCAGCCATTTAATAAGTGTGACAGAAACAATCGATACATTTATTGGTTTCATAATTTATGGCATGGAGTTATGAGTTTCATAAGTAGGAAAGACGGTGGATGCACAATGAACCACTTGGAGACTCTAATTCTTGATAAAAGAGTTGTTTTGAGAAGACTGACCTGAAGGTTTACCCTTACTGACTAATTGTTATGTGTATTAGCAATTATTAATTGGTTAACCTTTCATAAGTTTTACCCGGCGATAGAAGATTAGATAAAACTTTCGAAGTTAATGACTATTGGTAAATAAGTAACCTAACTAGTAGATGTATTCCTACAATCCAAATATTTTTATGAGATCTATAACTTCATGGATCTCATAAAACTAACCATTGATTCCATAACTAAATGTTCTTGCACTGGACATAAATGATTCTGCCGCCGGTCATAAGTCTTTAATTCTACGTCCCTCACACTTTGCATTTAGCACTTTTTCCCTGGTTTTCCCAGTTATTCTATCCATTCGGCTCTAAATTTCTCTATTTCTCATCAAACCACTGAAAAGGCTCTCTGATTGAGCAAGTTCTCGCCGCTCGAGTGTGAGGAATTAAAGTAGAAAAAGCATGAAAGAGGCAAAACGCAGCGGGGTTAAGTACCCGAGTAACGTTTGCAGAAAAGTAGAAGAGAAAGGTGTTATAGATGGGCAGGTAATGAAATATTTGGGCCGGATACTCTAGTAATCAACGTAAATGATAATAGCCTACTCCGTTGGTTTAACCGTTTCTAGAGAATGTAAAATAATTTAGGTAGTTTGAGCGAGATAGTTCCCTAGTCATAATGAAGACCTTACTGTACGTATACGTTTTAATTTCAGTAGCCGTAGGAAACATGAATTTATATTCCAATATTTATGATGCAATTAAATACTTTTACGCGATTGAAATAATAAATAATTAAAACAAATACCTGTATAAGTATTTAGCTTGAATAATTTTTTCATGCGTAACATTCAAAAACTTTCACAGCGGAAGGTTTTGGTGATCCTCAAAAAATTACTGCGATGACAATACGATTTATTTCCAAAAATAGCTGAGTAAATATAAAGGCTACACCCTGTTTATTTTTGACAAGGTCTAGATGTTAGGAATCCCTCATTTTATAATAATATCTCTCTAGAGAGCATACGCGTACCATATTCCATGTAAAAGGGCTTGTATTTTTCGTTAAAAATCTGGGAGAATAGTACATCAAGGGGCTAATATTTTTGTATCTTTGGGAGGATGACATGTTAGTCTTTAAAATGAGACTAATTTCGATGATTTCTAGGTGAAATGACATTTCGCTCCAACTAGCGTAAATAACCAAGCAGACCGAGGAATTAAGCGGTAAAGTCTGAGGATGAGTGGGAGAAAAGTAGGAATATTACGGCATACCAGAGCAAGAGAGCGCGGGGAAAGCAACGCATGAATGTAACTTATGCAAAAACAGTATGCAAGGATGGGAAATTATGGAGGGAACAACTACAGGAAGGCCGTATTCTAACGGTAGGAGCAAAATGCTCTTTTACTCTGCCAACCTCAAAAGAGAACAATGTAATATGTATAAATGAGGGAAGAGGATACTTCAGGGTGGCCATCTCGGCCCTAGACAACTCAGCGTAATAACTACACCACTATTCGTTCTCAGCGTGTGAACAAACGCACGGAGCGTGCGTTTGAATTCATAAAGTACGTGCATAGCGTGTGCATACGAGGTTGACATTGATTGTCTTCTTGATTTCCCCCGCGCACGTAATTTTGATTTTTTACTGAAAAAATTAGCTCTAATATTACTTCATTATTTATTCCATGTCGTTAAGCATTCTTCCAAGATCTAAAGCCTGAATCACACGATCATTTTTTCTGTCCCTCTGAGGGGTAGCTCCAATGATAGCTTTTCAGGGACCATGGCAATGATAGCTCGAGCTATCCTTTTCTGAATCACACGGTCATTTTGGCTGTCCCTTTTTCCATCATTTTTTCCGTCCCTTTTCGCATCATTTCTATATGTTTACTACGTTTACTACTCTCATTCCATTGAAAGCCGAACGTGGCGTTTGAGTCGCTCATTGCGGCTGAGCGCTCTGATTGGCTAAATGGTGGAGCCAGCGATGCCTCCAGGGACGGAAAAAGGGACGTGCCCAGTGATGGAAAAAGCGATAGGGATCCCTATCGCTGGAGCCATCCCTGACTTTGTTCGCGTCACACGATCATTTTCGAGCGATCGTTTGAGCTATCCCTTAAAAGGGACGGAAAAAATGATCGTGTGATTCAGGCTTAATAGCTTCTAATCCAAAAATTCTATGTCATTAGCAAAACAAGGTATGCTGGTTATTTTCACTAAGCTAACGTACTCACAGTCATAATTTTTCCATAATTTCATAGTGTTTCTCAGCTTTTAAAGGGGTTAAGTTGAAGTCCGCTGGAGACTCGGAGCCTGCGCGTTTGATTAATTTTGCTAGAGAAATTCAGAACAGGTGTGTTTCAGAGCGACACAGAGAATATCATTTTGACGCTAAACTACATTTCTAGGTCAGAGAGATGCAATAAAT
This sequence comes from Ceriagrion tenellum, assembly GCA_963169105.1. Lineage (NCBI taxonomy): Eukaryota > Metazoa > Arthropoda > Insecta > Odonata > Coenagrionidae > Ceriagrion > Ceriagrion tenellum. The sequence goes on along the minus strand of OY720638.1, from coordinate 81,573,149 downwards.
TAAGAAAAGTGCATAGCCGAAAAGATAGGTACAAAAAATATATCTCACCATGCAAAATAAGTGACTATAATAAAACCGGAGCCCACCTTTAAACATACCCATAATATACTTTACCATTTCACTTCCCAAAATCTCTCTATCTACACCTTTACACGGCTGGTGTCCAAACACCCCCAGTTACATGCCCAAGCGGCGGTTCGCAGAGTAGTATGTAGATGTAGGTGGTGATTAATGGGCATCAAATATAAATATCGGATATTATGGCCATAAAATAATATCTTGCAAGGCTCCTGTTATCACTTTTGCTACCTTCACACCATTACTATAATATAAGCTGCACACTTCTCATCGAAGATTGAATAAAAAGACGATACTCTTCATCGTAATCATCATTGTTCCTAATCAAACTAACTCTAACTTTTTATCACTAATGTGTTTCACGATCTTCCTCTTCTTCTCCACTCAGTCCTTCGTCGAAAGTCGAAATATTCGAGTCTCGTCTATTCTCTCACCAAGAACAAACAAACAAAGCGCGTTCATTTCATTCGGATTAATCGGAGAATTCATTCCGCAGTTTTCCGTAAGCCACTCATTCCTAACTCTATCCCTCCTACTATCACCACAGACACCTCTCAGAAACCTCATTACCATATAATTTTTCCCATCCTATGCTTATCCGGACGTACCCTAACTTCTCAACCATACACAATACTGTGGAGGTATATACGTTCTTTCGAGAATTTTGCTTTCATAGACAAAAGCACATTCATCCATATGGTTGGAGTGCACATTGTGTGCTATTGAGTGCTCTATTTTAAAAAAATAAAGTAAGTCGATAAAAATTCATAATGAAAATGGTGAACAGTTCCACTATGTTTTAATGCAGTCTACAGGTTTCGATGTCCACAGCGTTATTTTCAAGAGAACCGGTAGACAGCATTAAAACATAGTGGAACTGTACACCGCTTTTTTATGAGTTATTCCTCCTCGTCGTTCCACGACGTAACGCCGCAATCAATCGAATTGTTACGACAAACATTCTTGATACATAAACTTCACTTGAGTACATCTATTTCTACGATGTAAATAACCACACATGTTGTAACATAAATGATGCAAGAATTATATTTTTTAAATTTCGACTCAATTTATGTATTGTTATGACTGGGTTTTACGGCTCGGAATTCAAAATTTAAGCAAATCTCGTATGAAAATGCGAGGTTTTATTCAGTATGACGCCTTGATATTTAATGGGAACCATTATAGTAATATGAACGGTGTGTTTTCTCGTTTAGGTGAAAATCTGTATGCCTGCCATCGAGTTAATTCGATATGTGTGAAAAGTGCCTTAAGGGTAGGTGGTAAAATAGCATTAAATTGCCAAGAAATCAAATCGGTAAAAATTTTACTTTCTTTGCTCCTATGTATATATATTGATAATCAGAAAATGTATGTAAAGTTTCACGAAAATTTATACAAAAACGAAATTCGCCCCAAAAAGCTTAGTACGTTCCACATTCAATCTACGACTGACCTTTCTACATTCGGACGCTTTCTTATTTCTTCATCTATCCATCCATTATTTGCAGAAATTGGGCGTAGGTACTCCAAATCGACCACTTGTTCCATGAATTCTTAATTACCTTAAATCACATAATCTACATTTACATACTACCCTGCGAGCCGCCGCATGGGCGCGTGACAGGAGGTGTAAGGACACCTGTCGTGTACACATGTAAGGGATAAGGTTTTGGGAGGTGAAATGGTATCGTGCATTATGGGAGTATATTTAGTGGAGCTCAGTTTTTATTGTGATCGCTTATTGTGCGCGGAATGAACGAGTTCTTGTAAATATCTGTTTGGCAACGCATCTCTCCTCATCACATAGTCATTCTTTTCGGGCTTCTCGTCAAAAACCACTCACTCTGCCTTTTACGCAAGTTCACGCTTATCTTAGAAGGTAAAGCAAGATTTCGATACAGTTACCTATAATCCCAATGGCATCCCGGTCTTTGATTGCCAGCGCGTACGCTTCGCACGGAATGCGAGTCCCGTTGTCGTTCACCCATCTGGAAGTCAGAGGAGCGGGAAGTGAAAACACGTAACTCACCCAATCATCGGCATCGGAAGGCTTCTGAAGCACTCCTTAAGTACCTGATACTGTACCCTCAAGTTTCTCCGGAACTTAGTCAAGTGGATTTCTCCATTTTCCTCGATATAATTGAGAACATCAAGCGGGGCGAGGGAGGGGTGACTGGTCGAATGGAGCGCAGGATGGAGGGGGGGAGCGGGTGCATGTTGGTCCAGCGGATGATGCAAGAGCCATCGACGCCCGACACCGCCACTTGCCGATGCAACCGGCCGACAAGGGGCCCGACGCCGCCGCCCCTCCTCGCCCATAATTCCTCGTGGGCCCACTTCCACTCCCCTTCCGTCTTCCGGTACCCCTCCCCCCTTCCTCATCCCCCGGTACGATCCCAGCACCCCGCACCTCCTTCCTCCTCCAGCCCTCACCCCTCGAACAAACGTAATCTCGTTCGCATTCATTTACACTCGAAATCAACTAATATTACACGTCCACCACGGTCATTATCCTAATGACTCTCATTAGAGGGGTGGGGAAAGGGGGATCATCCCCTCCCCTCTCACACTCTCGAGCTCTCCATCCATTCACCCTCCCCCCTCTCCGTCCCCGACATCAATCTTCGAGTCGGAAACGCCCCCCATCCTCCACGGGGGGGGAACTGCTCACTCCCTCTCTCTTCCCACCCGCTCGACGACCCCTCGAGTCGCTTACGCACTCCTGCCCGCCCCTCGCCGACGCACCCAACGACGAGGCGACGTGCGTGAGTGCACCTCTTGGCTTGCGTTCGCTCCCTCCCGACCCCTTCTCTCCCGTCCCCGGGTCCAAACGACAGATTCACGATTAAGTCGTTCGCCGCCCCCTTTTTCCAGCGAAGGAAATCCGTGTGTCACCAACGATTGAGGATGTTAGAGTAAGATTCTTCCGTAGTAGCAATTGAGACCTTGGTAGAATTTAACGTAGCTTGAGCGAAATATCATTTTTCTTAGAAATCAATGAATTTGGTCTCAATTTAAAGAAAAATACCTCACCCTTCTAATGAAACCAATAATTCAACCCCTCACCACAAAACTTTTGGAAATATTTGCCAATAACTACCAGCCCTTTCATATGGGAAATGGTACGTGTATGCACTCAAGAGAGACATTTTGTACAAAAAGAGGTATTTCTAACACTTAGATGTCGTGATAAAACCAACAACGTGTAGTTTTTATGTTTTCTCAACTATAAGTACTTGAAAATTAATCATATGGTCACCGCAGTAGATTCTTGGGTATCACAAAAAAAATCCTCCGTTTTGAAGGAGCTTCAAACGTACCGCGCGAAAAAAAATGAGTCAAGTTAAAGACTTATTTAGATATTTTCATTTAAATACCTACAATTTATGTCATATAAAACTATATTATTGCACAATTAATAATGCAATATTTAATTGATGTGTCCTACAGCTGGTGAAATTAAAACGTATAATTCGAATATGGTCTCTATTATGACTAGGGAACTATCTCGCTCGGACTGCCTTATTTTTTTATTTTCAGCAGCAATATTAGTTTTTCGCTTTTACGCACACAAATTGCTAATCGGCACGCATATGTTAAGTTTCACGCAAATCTGTACATGAGCGAAAATCACCGCAACGACCTTAAAGCCGGGTTCACATGCAGGTGTATCATGTGAAACTACGCGAAGCGTCTCGCGTGAGGCCAATCAGGTACTTCGCCTCTTGCGTGTGGATTCACGCGATCGAAGTTGAGGTTTGTTCAACTTTCTACGCGCGCGACTAGCCAGTTCGCGTGAAACAAATGGCGGACACGTGCAGTCGTTTGTATGTACTTTTATTTACGTTACGATTTACTTGGATACGGATTTACTTGGACTTACGTACGGACGATTTACTTGGATATATTAGCATTCACTCAAGAAATGTTCATTTCTGTATATTATTGCTACACAGCTTGGTATGTACCAGTTGCATTGCGGGCACATTAAGAACTTTATGGACTAATTTCGATGCATAAACATCCCGGGCGACCATGGTACACCGTCCAAATGTTCATCATAATTTACGATTCCCGGGCCATCCACCACCCAAAGCAAGAAGTCGGGTCGGTTATGAGCTATTTATTATCGGTTTTTAGCGCAAATTTCACCTACAAGTAATATTTACTAAGCAATCTGCGCCAAAAACTCTTCAAGACGGTGACAAGCATTATCAGGCCATACGTATTTAACCCACGACTAACTATTCCGCATTCGGAGGCATTCAAATTTCATCATCTATCCTTCAATTTCTTGCAAATGTTCTGCGTAGGAACTCAAAATCCAAATCAAACTCAAAAACGAACTTAAAAAAGGTATTGTTATAACAAGAGCGCTAAAATAAATTTTTCTGTGACTAAAATTCACATTGATTTAAGAACTTTATCTACGTACTGTAACATTAATGCTACGAAAGTTATGTTCCATAAGACTGAAATTTTCAGTAACTATGAATAGGCATGCATACGTTTTTAATTTGACTATATTTTTCACGCCATAAGATGAAATTTTCTCACAACAGGATTTCCTTGCGATTCTGTTAAAATTACTGTTGTGAGTGGTAAATGTATTTTTTTAATAGTTAAGAATACATGCAAGATACACAGTGTTGCATTTTTGACCAGAGCTAAGAGTTAGAAATTCATAGTTTTTAAATAAATCTGATGAATTCTTGTACCACATTCAATGGAAAACTGCTTCCATTTTAAGGCAATTATCTCGAGATGTAATTTGGTGATGTTTTGGTAGCTTGGTGAAGGTGAGATTTTTTTCCTTATCACGAGTGCAACTACGCCGAATTCACGATGAAATAATATCACGCTTAAACTACCTTAAGCTATTCGCTCGCTCATGTGGCACAGGAAAATCATTCGGGGAAATGCTTAAGCGTCAAGGGAAATATTAAATTATAATTTTTCTGATTAAGGGGAACCCCAGGGAGTTAGCCGTCTTTGTAGCTCTTCTTTCGTAATAAAAAGATTTTCTAATCAGGCCTACGAGATAGCATTTCAAGGGGCACGAGATATAATTTCAGTTTTTGTGTACATTAAGGGCACGTTTTTGGCAGGATTTATGCAAATTTTAATTATTTGTATTATTTTTCTCATATATATTTCTATATTTTTTTCTTTTTGAATGCTAAGAAAACTTATTCTTATATTTGTTTCCCTAACTTCTCTTTTTATAATTAAATAAATCATTACCTCTAGGCGCACAAGAATATAACTTTTTAGGCGTATGGGGGCAGTAAAAGGATGGAAACCATTGCTTTGTATAGGTCACGGAATACAACTCATGCACGATAAAATAAATGGATGCGGTTCCAAGTATTGCTTGTCAAAGATCAAATTTGTTAGATTAAATTCAATTCTAGACATTGAAGTTTATCAAATTGTAACATGGCAACTTGGGTGTTTCTAAGGAAACGTAAAATTCTTCCGTTGAGTTAATCAAAAGCCTGATATAGCTCATTATCATTGTACAGCTATCGCATCGATTTCCTAATTTCAGCCGAAGTATTTAGAACATTCAGTTGAAACCTGAACTACCAAATTGTTAAATAATCTGACAACGAACAATAACAAAACGCGCATTAAATGCTGTCAAACGTTTAGTTATTTCAATTTAAAATGCCGCTAATTTAATTAAAATAATCCCCACCGAACAGATTCCGTTGCTTCAAGCGAATCATTTTTTTCTGTGTGCGTATAGCTCTCGCTAAAGTTCCCCGGCGCAGACGTGCGCGGCGAAGTGGTGCGGCTGAAGTTGAGGGGGTGAAGGGGAAAGACGGAAAGTAGTCAAGTTCCACATGCCTCGGAAGTCTGACTCCCATAAGGAGATTGGAAGCAATTCGCTCGGTTCAATTTTCACTGAATACAGAGATAGCCACAATCACCGTAATGGTCTTTTGAAAATAAACTATTGAAAATAAACTTTTGAAAGAGAAGGTACATTCATTTCATGCTTTTATTTATTTTAGTGAAAAAGATTATTATGATAAATTTTATTTTTCCAAAGTCCAAAACTCCAATCAGTATTTCTGCGCTTAGAATAACGTGCCAGTTCAAATCGATAGTTTCTCCCACCACATAACGATGAACTGCTTGCTTACTATGTATCTCACCATCTAATTCTTAGATGGACAGGTATTTCGTAAGCTGTCCCACAAGTCTAGATCCTCTTTTTGTTCTTCATCGTCCCCTTTTCCCATTCAGTCGCAAGAAAGGATGCTGATGAGTTTCCCAGGTTCTCACTCTCCGTACTTCCTATCACCCCTAAGGTCTCCTCCTTTTTAGTAGTCCTTAATAGTTCATGCTCGGAAGTCCAAGCAAAAGGTCGTGTTTGGAACGCTCCTTAGTTAATGCTCCCATTGGAAATCGTCTCTCCCTCCTGTCTATGCTCCCTTTTGTGCCGAGCCATTAGCGACCCAGGATAAGCACAATGGAGTGCCAGTCCCATTGACAGACTGATTCCTTGGTAAACAACTGCTTGCCATTACTCTCAATCAGTACAGTCATTCCGTTAAAAGACTGCATTCTCTGAAAAACGGTATCGTGGGAATTTATCGGCGAGAGTAAATGTAGGAGGTTTTCGGCAGTATTTCGTCACGAATGACTTCCGCCGATTACTCTCTGCTTCCAGTTCCGAATTGGGCCTCGTTTTATGGCTGAGATCCGTATTTAATAACTGGATGATGAGACAGTAGAACTTGGTCCATAAAGTTTCTAATTCGTACCATGTGATTAGGAGCATTTCACCCTTTAATCAAGACATAGTAAAGTGGTGATCATTTCTTAAGCTTCATTCATTTAACCGCATTCGAGATCGCGATCCGCAAGAAATGGAATAAAATTTTCATCTGCAAATTTTTTATCTCTAAATTTTTAATATCTCCTCTATAGCTTCTGCTAACTCACTCAGAATTTACACATTTCAACTGAGCCATTTTTAATTCACTCAACGCTTTTCTACGGAAATCGTTTGCTTCTGCTTTTGGAAAATGGCTAAATCTGCAAGAAAAAAAACATCTGCAGATGCTGTAAAGCCGTTTTACATGGCAAATTATCTAGCGAATGCTCAGCATTGACTAGCGAATAAAGTCTAATGATGACCTTGAAGAGTGTGATTTACTCGGTGAATTATACTTTGCGAATGTTCTGTGCCAAAAGGGATGCACAATGGTACGTGTATCGATATTTCATTTCGATTAACAGGAAATATCCATCCTACGAAGCTGTTTCGATCATAGCTCTTGGGCATCGAAGATAGGAGTGGTTTATTTACATTGTTCGATGGAGCATTTTTTTCAGGAACAAAGCCCATAGTGTCGTAAATTTACCTCAATCCAAGGGAATACAAACCCTGGTACCTGATGATGACACCGCTGTGTCGAAACATGTACCAAGAAAATAAATGTGTGGAAGAAAACAATGTTACTTTTTCCTTTGTGAAGTATTAATAGTTTAAATTTTCCCTTAACAATTGAGTTGTGACAACGAACAACAGGTTAGTAAAACTGTGAATGGTATGAGAGATAAGGTAATAGCATTTTTATTTCTGTAGCATTTAAAAACATTTTGAAAGAAAAGGCCCCTCGAGTGTCCGTTGGCATATTATTTAAATCAATCATCTTCCCATATCATTCCAAGGCATCGTCATCGCGTCATTTGAATGATTTAAAAATAGGAGTTATGTGCATTGACCAAAGAGCATGAATCGTTTCATTGAAATTAATTGATTCTCAATAATAAAATTAATTCCTAATAATAAAATTCCAAAACCCAATGACAAAACAATCGGATTCCCATTTAATTTCGGTGATTCAATGGACTAAAAGAGCCAAGATGGACGTGGTGCGCTCGTATTATGCGACCATTCACGGGATAATGTGTTGAAATTCGAATATATTCTATTTTTGCTCGAATGGTCATGAGCGAGGGTTTCTAGGAGTGGAATTGAACGTTTTAGAGGGTGCATGACATCACGTGAAAAGTCATTCGTAAGATCATTTGCCACGTAAAATCGCCTCTAGAAAGAAAAATACGTCCAGAGACTTGAATGCTCGAAGGACTCCAATTACTTACTTGACGCGTCGAGGCCCAGGAGACCGCGTGATGCAATCACCAAGTCCTTCCAATCTTCTCGAGCTACCGCATTCTGTTGATCAGTCACGAACTCCATCCAGCCATCTTTTGCTAGGTCTTCCTTGTGGTCTTCTACCAAAGGGCACCATATCCATCACCTTATTTGGCCATTTCTGCCCATTCATGTGTCCTGCCTATTCTAGCCTTCAACTTTTAAAACTCCTACAACATTTGAATCATTGTAAAGTAGCTCCAATTACAGATTATATCTTTTCTCCACTCTCCTGTGATAGCTTCAGAAACTGGTCCATATATTTCTCTTAGATTCTTTCGTTTAAAGAGTAAAAGTTGTCTTAGTTTTTGCTTTTTCGTATTCCCGATTTGTTATCCATGCATAACTAATTGTAGTATCATTATTATATACAATTTCAGCTTGAGCTTCTTCGACAGGCTTCTGGAGCTTTCTATAGCTGATAAATTAATCGTTCGAAGATTTGTTGCATACATACAAGCTCAGCTCTACCTTTCTCCTGGATTGTCGATCGCATTGGATCGGGTAGATGCGACGATCAGAAACCCCGAGTTCGAATTCAGGCCGTCCGTCACCTTCATGGGTGGCGGTGACGACTGGGTAGACGATCAGAGTATACAGCATACCTACCGGTCAAAATATTTAGAACAATGCAGCAATTATTAAATAATCTATGCATGTTTTCACGTATTAATCTAATGATTAGAGTTTAGATTGTTAGCTGGGGGAGCCTTCGGCAGGAGCTCGGGCACCTAGACCTTGAGTTGTCCATTGTGCCAACCCCATTTTTAACCTGCTTGTCACATGCAGACAGGGGAAAAGAGCGCCACGGTGAAGGTATGAATGGTCACCCATCCAAAATGATTAGAGATACCGAAACATGGTAGCAGTCGCCATTGAGAAACATGCATTAGTGAGCAAAAAATTAATTAGCTATATACACAGTATATTGCATTATAAAGTCGACTATGGTTTCTCCTCGTTCGCGGGAAAAATAAAATTCTAAATCTGTTCGTTCAGCAGCGTATTTCCCTTACATTGCTCTAGTGATCTAATCTAAGACAGTGTCGTACTTTGTAATGCTTTCTAAATTTTCACCAGAATTTCTGAAAGCGACTCTTTTCCTGGAATGCCTGTACCATTAATGATAGTATCATAATGACATTTTGATCTCAATTACATCTTGCCGATATATTAACTGCTGACGTTCTGACTCGGGAATGAAACTTCACGTTCGGATTCCAAATACTGGTAGCGTTTTCTGAGTGAGATCTAACATGGGAGATATAAACAATTTCCCCAAGCGTATCGTCGCACTTGCCTAGTAACCTTTAAATCCTAATTTATGATTGATTATTATTCCCGAATATCTTTCCTTTCGATTTATCATGTATCAGAGTAATTCCTAGGTAATTAACATATTTGACAGTCTCTAAATCGCAATACAACATGCAATAGGTGTACTCGGGAGAGTTGTTCAAATTCCTCATGGATTGCCTGAAGATCCGTCGTAACCAGCGGTTTATCTCCGCAACCGCATATTACCTTATGTGACCAATGACCCGATGTGACCAAATCCTTTAATAGGTAACGCCGTAAAACAACCCTTTGTACTCAATCGCACGAGATTTTTAAATCCAAGAAACTGAGTCGCAATCAAACCCTTATGGTATACATTTTTTAAATAACTTTCGATGGAACACATTATTTTATGCATTTAAAAAAATAAAAATGGCGTCAACTGAAACGTTTTCTTAACTAGAGACTGAAATGTTGAGGACAAGAAAAATGCCAATATGATTTCGCAACATCCACCCTTTATGAATACATGTTGCGTATCTACTAGCTATCGAGGCGTCTCATTACAGTCTTACCATTAAGTTTAACGACTTATAAATTAGGGTTATCAGTTGGTGTTCACTTAGCCGTTTCTCATCACCACTTTTAAAAATGGACGTTATATTTTCAATTTTACATTCCACAGTTTTTAAGCATTCGGTTTGGATGTGCGAAGAATTATCCGGCAGTTGGGAGTTTCCCTGGAAAATTTTCTCCACTTGCAAGAAGGAACTTACTCGGGACCTTGAGATCAATTTAAACTTCGGCGATTTCTATAAATTATCTATCCCATTATTTGACATATCAATTAGCGGCATCGTTTGCCTTCAATAATTATTTACGGTTACGGATGGACACTGCGATGACATGATTAGAAGAATCAAAAGCACGACTTCAATAAATTTGATCTGTGCGTGCAAAGGCACAGTAAGGTGGGAATATATGCAATAATAATGAAATAAGGCAGAGTTTAAAAGGAATCTACGAAGTGCGGGCGATAAAAGCAAAAGGAATAGAGTTAGGGATTAAAAATATATTGAATGGAATGGTAATGGACAACATAAAAAAGCTTACCTCTTCGATTTAGCCGTTTCTAGGCAAAAAATGAGAATCTATTGACGGAGCAGATTTATGATAGAGGAGTAAATGGTGAGACAGGAAGAGAGAGTTCGAAAGTACTGGGACAAAGAGCTGGAAGACATAGCCAAGGTATTTTAATCAAGATATCAATTCACCTATAAATCAGTGAATTAGGTCTCATTTGAAAGAAAACCATCCCACTTTTCCAAAGATACTCAAATATCTCTTACTGCGCCACTTTTTGAGATTCCAAAAATATCAGCCTTTTTACATGGGAAATGGTGCGAGTATGCATTCCAGAGAGGGATTTTTTAAAAAAATGGTGTATTTCGAACACTTACATCTTGTGGAAAAATTGAAAGTGAATAGTTTATATGTTTTATCAACTATTTTTTTTAAATAAATCACAAACTCACCCAACAAATACTTTCGGAATCCCAAAAAAAACCTTCCGTTGTGAAGGAGTTTTAAACGTTCCGCGTGGAAAAAATATGTCAAGTTAAATACTTACACTGATATTTTTATTTAACTACTGAGAATTTGAGTAGCAAAAAGGCATATCATCACACAATTAATATTGCAACGATTACCTATTACCAATTAACAATTACCTTGCTCCCTACAGCTACTGACATTCAAGCGTAAATTCATATTGGTCTCTATTCTGACTAGGGAAATATTTCACTCAAACTACTTGAAAATAAGAGGCATTAGGAATTGTCAGGACACGAGGGCGAGAATGATTCAAGGTGTGTGTCCAGCAAAGGCAATAATTATGTAATGATAGAGCAGTGGATTATAAATTAATTAGGCAATGTCAGCTCGACGGCTATCAACGGCAGTTTCAATCTTTCAAAAGCAAAACGAAGCAAGGCTTGTTGCAAGCAAAGCAAAGCAAAGCAAAGGCAAAGTAGAGAATGCTAAAAGCAGAATATTTTTCCGGACTAGCGTTCTTTCAAGGTGATGAGAACCCCCGCGATCAGAGGACACCTTTTCTGGCGTCGCATCCTACAGGTTTAGAGTGGCACTGAAGCAATTTCTTCTTCTTGAACCGGATTAAGAGGCGTTTCAAAAGACAAAGATCAAGATAGAGAAATGAAGAAGAGATACCCCAAAGATCACACATTGTCGAGTCATGCTCGAGCCACTAAAGGAGAGCTTATGACCCGAAATTAAATTAAACACGCCGGATGACGCCATACTGCGGGTCTCTCATGGAGCGAAGTCACGCACGCTTCTTACATAAACACTTGAACAGCTACTGCCTTCTCAGTGGACGCAAAATTTAGCACTTGTTCATATTATATAAGAATTTTAGATAAAATTTATTTCCCATTGTGAAGTAATTTATAAGAATCCACAAAAACTCAACTCACCATATCTATTAGTAAATATGCTCAACACCTTAAATAATTGCCTTTCAAACGTGCATCAAATACTGAAAAACGCACCCATTTGGTGTATGTATTTCCTGGTTTCTAATAATAAAACTATCAGACGACAATTTTAACCAGGAGCTATAGACATAAAGATTGCACTGGCCTCAGGGTCACTTATCCCAGATTTTCTAAAAACATGAATATAGCATTTTTACCGTTCATTTTATTAACTGAGATGAAACTAAAACAGGGAATCCGGGCTAGTTACATTCTAATTCAGGATTGAAAGTTGAAAATTTAACATGGGCCCTTACAATGATTGCTTCGATTACAACAAAAACACCAATTTGAACGAGAAAGCATATTCAACATTCAACAAAAACTGTTTATGAGAAGCGAACAGTCCAGGGAAATAGAATAAAAATAAAATATAGGTACCTTACCATCTAATTTTTAAAGTTATCACCGAATTACTTCCGTAATTGAAGTCTAAATGCGGTAGTTCCACGCAAATGGCGCTGCAGTCGGCTCCTATGGCTGGATAAATGTAGTCTTTAAAAATACATTCGAGGAATAATCTGCAGATTTTGTAACATAATTTTGGTTTTCAATAAGTAACCCATTTAATCAGCCAAAGCAAGATATTTAAACAGAATATATAAAAATGTGTTCCTTAGTAATTTTCTTGACTCACATAGACAAGCCATAGTCACATTTGAGCTCCTCGCTGAAAATTATTACAACTCAGCACAACTGCTGAAATAATTTCAAAAGATATACCGCAAAAAGATTGTCGAACAAATTATGTGCATAACCTTCCCCGAGATTTAAGCCCGTTTCTCGCCATAATTCAATACAAGTTTGAAAATATTCGCTAACATGATAGCTCTCCAGTATCGTGTGAAATAGAGCCAGAATTCTGGCTAGTAAGTGTAATCGCTATCAAATCACGCATGGCTAAGCTACTTGATTCCATAATTGGTGCGGTAGCCACTAGCAACTAGCCTTCGACCAAGAATCTTAACTTTTACATGCGCAGAAAGATCACATTCAGTAATCAGCGCCATTGGTACATTTTTTTGGCTATCAACAATTTCAAGCTGCAAAATCAATAATAAATAGATATGACCCAACTGCTGTTTTGGTCACCCGGTGTCATAAATTGACCAATTTATATTTTAGTAGACATGAGCTAATATTTGAGTGAAAATACCGCTTCCCCACCACTAAAAGTTCAACGGCCGTATGAAACCCTCTAGAATGGTAAACATCATACTGATTTACGTCTTCAATATCAAGAGCCGGCTAACATACTACGTCTTGTGCTGGATCACGTATTGCGTAAGACAGCTTAAGGACTAACACCGATGGGCAAAAATCAATTCTTTAGTATTTTGGCTTGAAAATTGGAGGCCATAGTTGGGTACACAGGGGCAACTTCAATGAAATGCAACGCACCCGAAAAAAACAATTGCCTGGAGTAATTTATCAATCTGCACTTAATTTTTACCCAATTATGTTCGAAAAATTGTTTAATACACTTTAATTTTCCATGATTGAATCAGTAGACAAGAGCACAGATAATTATGGTGATTTAATAATTGCTTTGGACGAGCAAATATATTACCCCTCGGCATCATTACCCTCAGTAAACCTCCATATATTATGAATAATGGTCTCTAGAATGTTAATCAGGGTAAAAGGCTCCATATCTACCAACTTTGAAAAGAACGACTCGCCTGTTTACTTCAGGAGTTCCAAATGTTTGGATTAACATGAGATTTTTCTTCGTTCCACGTATGTACATTTTCAGTATGGGCACATATGAAAAGTCGTTTTGAGAGTTGATATTCATCCATGGAGGTGATATTGCCGACAGCAGCTAGAAAATCTATATACTGCTATTCATTTTTGGGGAACCCACATACAAAACATATGCGACACAGGATTAAAGGAACTAGGTCTTGTTAAGCATATAATAGGAAGGTCCTCAAGTGCTAAAGTCAAAGAGAGGTGCTACGATGCAGAGCGATGCTCTGGTTATGCCACTCCCCGAATACGCCGCGAGCATTTGGTATCCTGGTCATAAAGATTTAACCGAGAAAATTAATAACATACAAAGAAAAGCAGAACACTTGTTAAAAAACTGCTCCGAGCGAACATGTAGTGTCTTACATATTTTATAGGGATAAAGGTGGGAGCCCCTAGAGACTTGGAGGCTACACGCTAGGCTTAGCTTGCTTAAGAAATTCAGAACTGGTGTGTTTCAGAGCGACACACAGAATATTATCATGATGTCTCGCTACATCTCTAGGTCTGACAGAAGCGGTAAAAAAAGAGGGATACACTGTCGAATTGACAGGTATAAAAACTCTTCTTTCCACGCACAATAAGCGATCACAATACAAACTGAGCTCCACTAAATACTCTTCCATAAAACACGTCACCATTTCACCTCCCAAAACCTTATCCCTAACATCTTTACACGGCTGGTGTCCTAACATCTCCTGCCACCCGCCATGCGGCGGCTCGCTGGGTAGCATGTAGATGTAGACATATAGCAACTGGAAATCTTTGAGTCTTCCCTTTCGCTAATATGATTCCCAACATACCTCTCTTAAATTTAACGCGTCGTTGAATATGGTTTTCTAAGCGTTCAGGGGTTAGCGTGTGGGTCGTGGCTCAGGCATAATCGTTCTCCATGAGGCTCATTCTGTCAGCTGACCATGGAACGCTCTTCGAGACGATGTATCGCCTTGTGGCACGAAAAGGGTTAAATTAACCGCGCCGCATCATGTCATACTCCTCGACTCCCGAGACTCCGAATCCTACAACGCCTTACACAAACACTGGAGCAGAAGCAGCTGTCTTCTTCCCTAGACGCGAAATTTTGTGCCGGTTCCCACCGAATCAACGCATCGTCCCCCCCGATGAGAGAGAGACACACAGCCTCTCCGGGCGAAAGCTCGCAAAACCGAAAACGGCTCGGTCACGAAGTTGCCCACTTCCCGCCGGGCGCTCACCAAACGACGAGCTTCGCCCGCCCCCCCTCTCCCTCATCCGGAGACACGCACTCCGCCGTCGCTGTCATCAACGTCACCATCATCAACTCCTTGTGAGCAATTAATGGCCGAGGATCGGGCTTAATGAGGCGGGCGGGCTGGTTGAGAGCGGCGGCCGTCGGGGCGGCGGTGCTCGCCGGCCAGCCGGGCACACTCTTCCATGAGCGGCGGTGACGGCGGATGTTCCGGCCGGCCGGTCGGCCGTCGGCGGGGGGCCGAGCCGGGAGAGAGATGCCGGGGGCGCGTGGTCTAAGTGTAAGGGGTGGCAAGGGGGTTAGGAACGTTGGAGGGGAAGGAGTAAAAGCCCAAATGGGTGTGATGGGCCGAGGATGGGGAGGAGCGGGAGGCAATGGCCGGATATTTGTCGCGGACGGGGGAGGAGGTCAAAGATTAAATTAGAGGGAGAAAGGGCGAAGTCTTCTGAGGCCGTCCCGACGGAGCCAAGTGTAAGCGGTAGTGCCACAGCACAGATCCCCTCCGTAATCCTCTAGAAGCAATGAGGAGACGCTGTGGAAACTACGGCCGATTAGATTAGCGCGGTGGCCTGAGGAACCGGCTTCGTATCCATAGGGTCTACGTTCGGATACCGGCAGCTTCGGAGATTTTGCGGAACTACCAACTGGGGAGCTATGTAGAAAGCATTCACTCCGTCAATCGAGAGCATAATAGCTAAGTATAACTAGGCTAAATGTAATAATAATCATTGCGTCTTCATTTGTGCAAATAAAAGACTTAATGATCCTTTTTTAACCCATCCATAGCTATAGCCATATTACTCCACCCTGACGGGCCGAGTGTATGACGCTCTGTAGGAGGAACCGCGAAATTTATCGCAATCAACTTGTCGACACTGCTTCGCTCAAGGGCACAATCACCAAAATATTTTGCATGAGTACTTTAGGTGACCATGAGTAAAATGCCAAAAATTTATCAAAATTGAAAACATAAATTTTTCTGGGCGGAAACGGGTTAAATTAGGTTTTCACATTTAATACTTGAGAGTAGTTATAGGAGTTCGCTGACGCCGATAATGACTTCTCCTCCATTCTTCCTCAATTCCCTAAAATTTCCATCACGTAACGACCAACTCAACGGTCTCCAATGGCGCAGATGACCTCAGTTGCCAGTCATATTTTCAAATAAAAAGCCATGCCAAAAACTGGGATAATATATCAATCGATATTTCACAAAGACTGGTTACAACACGTAGCTACACTCAGCCAACAAATCCAAATACATTTAGGCTTGTAAGCCCGGTTAACATAAACGACAAGATTACCTAGCCAATCCATTACCTAGATGTAAACAGAGAATTTGAGTGAGGCGCGTTACACTAGACCGTCGATCAGTTGACGCGACCGTTCTCGGTCGGAGAACGTATCAACATTGAATTTAATAACTATAAAAATGTACACTAGAAAATAATATCAGCCCCTAGACTCACCTCACAGCATCTTTTCGCTTCGAAATGAGTTAGAAGAAAAAGGCAGATGCTTAAACTAACGAGGGAAGTCAGATTTGTGCAGAGGCTGGAGCATAGAATCAGCACAAGGCTGTCTCTCCAACACATTTTCCTTTTTCCTCAGGATTCTTGATGTAGAAGTGAGTGCGATACTTGCACGAAAGAGCATCGAAATGATTTTTTCAGACTGTTTTCTGTAATTTTTTCACCGTAATAGGCGATCTTTCTGTATAGTAAAGTGTTAGCTTCTATACCTCCCCACTACCCTCCGAAACGCCACAGGATCGTTTGTTTGAGCGTTTAATGATAGCAGCCTCGTTCAGGGGAGGGCTAGGGAAAGGGATAGAGGATAATAGTGAATTGCACGTTAACGGAATGTCTTAGTGTTTCTTTCTATTTTTGGTTGCTAAAGGCGCACAGGAGGACGTACTTTTTGTATCAAAGTGTTCTTTGTCTCTGTGTAGGTTTTCTACATATAGTTTGGGGCTAAACAAAATCCTCCGTGTTTTAATGACACTATCCTTGCCTGAATTTTCAAACTAACTAGGTAACTTAGTATGAATACCTCTGACCAAACCTGACTGGTAATTTTCAAATGACTAAGCAATATGTATATTGAAATACTGTGACTGGCACTAGAAACTTAGCCCAGACCTAATACACAGTCGATACTCTGATGTATGGAAATGCCTTGTTAACTGAAAAATGATAAATCAGTGGTAGAAATTTCTAAGTACAGAAAATTGACGTACAGTACAAAAAACTGAAAAATAATAAAAGAGTTTTAGACACTTCGAGGTACAGAAAAGTTGCTCTCGTACAATGCGAGGAACAACACAAAATTTCTTTCAGATAGTAGAGTGTCTGTTTCCGAGCGTTCCCCCACTTGGTGTCTATTAAGGGCAACAATTTCACCAGCCATCCGTGTAACGTCTTCAGGCATTAAGTGGCGATGGTGAACGGGCCAAGGATAAGAAGCAGTCCCCACCCTCCGCCGTCTCGGAACCCGTTCGGTCGGACTATGGCCGCAGAGTTAGCTTGAAGGAACCAAAAGTACTACGCAACGAGAGACGGTACTACCTCAGATTAATTCCTGAGGCCTTAGATATAGTCATACAACACAGCAATTAAAACCGAGTGGACGAGTACAATTTATCCTTCAACTGGAGGAGAATGTTTTTAGGCAGAAGATACGAGAAACCAGCCCAATCAGGACGATCCACATGATGATA
The DNA here is from genome assembly GCA_963169105.1 of Ceriagrion tenellum. Classification (NCBI taxonomy): domain Eukaryota; kingdom Metazoa; phylum Arthropoda; class Insecta; order Odonata; family Coenagrionidae; genus Ceriagrion; species Ceriagrion tenellum. The sequence goes on along the minus strand of OY720638.1, from coordinate 81,555,360 downwards.
CATGACTAAGTAACACGGACCAAGATTCACACGTGATCACTACTGGCCTACCTTCCACTTCTTCTTCACTAATACTGAAAAGGCAACATTGGTCTCTTTACACTTTGATCACCATTTCCCTTGCGTGTAAGACTCCACAGCCATTAACGCTGAAGGGGGCTTGAATCACATCACACCGCCGCAGTGAAATAGGGCTATAGGGATATAGTGACTATAGGGCTGAAAGGTCCCACTATTAGCTACTGAAGCTGAAGCATCGCCACTTCACACCTGAAGACAACAGTTTCTATAGCGAAACGGCTGGCGAAACTGTTGTATATACTTAAAAGACAACAAGGAGGACAACCAAATCAGGCACCATGCATGCTAAACGCCGCGGAAACCTTCGTATCATCTACCCTTTCTGACTGACGTACCCCTCCAAGTAATCCCCACCCGGAGGACCGATTGGGGGACTATTTTTCCTCCATAGTATTTTACCGGGAGGAGTGCCATCTAGCCGGATATTGAATGCAAGACTGCATCTTCTAGGGAGACTAATTTGGTAGTTTCCCCGTTGCCTTTCACATCGAAGTACCCAGACATATTCCGTGAACTTCAATCTCGCCCGAAACTAAGGCTGTAGATACCGGTCCAAACATCTAGATCTGCGCCATCAATACCTTCTGCTGAGACTTCTGCCTCTCAGAGGCGGGGTCAGTTCGGGTAGCACGTTTGACTCCAAAGTTAGGGATACACATTCTGTCACTCGGCCTCAGACCTGCGAACCTCGGAAATGAAGTTGAACACGCCACTAATGGGCCATCCAATGAATTCTCTCTAATTATGGCAAAGTCGACTCATAGGAGTTCGAGTTAACGAAGTTCAACTTTTAATTGTAACTGCATCTAGTTTCTCCAGATCCCACGGTTGCTGGACTCCTTGTGGACCGTTCGGGTGACACTTAGGGAGGTGTCGGAAGGGTACAACGCGAAGGGGGTGCAAGCGGCATCGGGTCCCGGGAGAGGGGGGATGTGAGCATCGCTGGGCGATGAGAAGAGGTCCCGAGGAGGACAGCGCTCTCGAGGGGAGGGAACGGGCATGTGCCACACTCGCGCGCCTCCCCAGCGGTCACTCGAGGCGAGAGACCATTTCACACCCACGCCGAGGCACCTGCGCCCGCCCACGCTAACCGAATTTCAGCGCAGTTTGGATGGTGGCAAATCATTAGCTTTGATGCCCGCAAAATCGTTCCCCTCTCATGCAGTCCTTCTATTACAGTAAAACACTTCCGCGCGGATGCCAAGACTGAGACAGATGAGGATAATGCCTCCACTGAAAGCCTCTAAACAGAAATGGTGTCTGAAGATCAAGTAAATCATTCATGAAGTCATTACATACACATACTCTAATTGAATACCTTAAAATAGGGCTTGCGTGTGGCACGCTACTGTAGCACCTACTTGATTTTAGTAGCTGTAACGAGCTACAATTTTTTAGACGTAGCAACCAAAGCAGCAGCCAATAAAAAAATGCTGTTACAATCTCTTCTAAAATCTTCGACGATGGAATAAGACTCGGTCCTCGTCAACTTTGTGGTACTCCTTTACAAATTAATTAGCTTGAAACTTTTACAGACCACAGCTATTACATCACACTTTTCAAAATTTCGAGCTCTTCTAAACCATTTCTGTCACGACGATTGTCTGTTAAATCCAGAACATACACTTAAAAATCGCCATGTGGATACAGAATTAAAGATGTTAAGCAAGGTTACTCTTTCCGATATGATTGTTCATAGAAGCACTGGCATGTTCTTTTGTCCTTGTCCGGAAGCTTCTCGATGTCTGTCCCACGAATACTCCCTCAAAATCGTCACACGATAGTTCATAAATGTCACTTCATCACAAAATGTCCACCATATCTTTAAAATGAATTAACATGTTTTTAGAGTATTTGGCGACTTGTATGACAAAAAAAATTTTGATTCTGGGAATGCCTTAACAACAGTTTCTATCACATTTCCAAAGTATCTTAAGGAGCACCGTGTTTTACAATTTGTCCTATCAATAGCACCAGAATATATAATATTTACGAAGTTTTTCTTCTTTTTTTCTGGTAAATGTTACTATAATCTCTGGTGAATACCCGTTTGCCCAGGCTATATGCTTAATTATGTCCTTTTCTTTTCCGTACTCAGTCTTTTCGAGTGGTATGCTTAGTTGGCGGCGAATCAAAATATGCGCATACTTTGATTCACCGGCTACACGCACACATAGGATTCACATGTACATACTTTATTTCAAGCGAAGCGTTGATTGGAAATGGGAAAGCCTATGAAGGGTGGATCGGGAACAATGCTAGTAACATTGAATTTTTTTCACTGGTTTCCTCACGGTCTATGAAAGCAAAAGCTGACCATAAAACTGCCAGAGGAGCGTTTTGAAATAAAATTTTCTGCTCACGTGGAGTCTCGTGTCTACTGTGAATCTACAGAATGACACACACGAGCAGATTATCGAAATTTCACCCGCACTTATCGATCGATATATCGTCTTTTTCCTGCACCAAAGTGCACCGATGCGTTCTGATTAGAGCTAAATTCAGCAATTTGAATAAAAAGTTCCCATTATAACACCACTAGCCTTCAGTTTGAGTGCTTAAACTATGATTTCAAACCATGGAAACGTCACAGCGTATTTACTCAATGTTATTAACAACCTAGAGTGGATACAAAGACGCTGATGTTTAATGGTTTTAACCTAAAGTACTTAATTTTATTGGTTAGTTGAAAGGATAGTAGGAAAAATACCCCGATTAGGAAATTGAGGAAAACAGAAATTTTGCCGTACCTTAACTCGTAAGGCAATGTAATTAATCCATGATGTCAAAAATTGCTGCTCAAGTATTCCTTTAAAGTCTCAAAATATGTAATCAAATATAAAAATTATATTTCGAATTTTTATGTTATTTTTGATTCACCCAACTATGGCATAATTTTTTAAAATTTCACTTCACTTATTTTAACGGCTTCATTACAATTACACCGCAAGTTCATCTACTTTTATTTTCATATGTAAATGATTATTGGTGAATATCTTAGTTATTTTTCCTAATATAATTTCAGCATCATAAATATTTTCATTTTATCTAAGAGCTCTGGTTTCTCAGAGGCAGCTACTTGTTTTCCTTCTTTCACGAGTCACCCGCCATCTCCAGCTCAGAAACTAGCTGTTATTATATAAAAAGTATCCATTTTATTTACCTTTGAAAACAAGAAGAGATGAGGGACTAGTACGAGACCTGAGACCGAGACGAGACTGAAGTTCACGAGACGAGACCCGAGTTCGAAAAACGAGACTGACCCCAGTCTAGTCTCGTTTAACATCAAAACCAGTAGTCCTGGCAACTTTGCCTTCCAAGGGCTCTCCTCTAATCCCTCCTGCCATTCCATTCCACGCACGCCTTCCCTTCCTTGACATTACTCAAAACAGGTGACAGCCACTAAGTTTCGCTACCAGTGTACAGTAGCTCATTTGCCTAGGCTTTAGAGATAATTAGATGAACGCTCCACCACTAGCAAAAAATTCAGATCACAGATTCTCCGGTTCACATGAAAACGAAAATATTACAGAAATATACGTTTGAAGACAAGAACATTACGATCCCCTTTTCCAATAAACCGTTATAGCTATAAAAAAATTGAGTGATGAAGCTGTTCACTTATAGCTTCCAAAAATTTTCGGACGCAGATTTGAGAAGCAAGGAGGATAGGCAGAGGCGAAGGAAGTGAGGGGCAAAGGGCAAGAACAAAGGGAAAGACGGAGAGGGTATGTCTAATTCATGAAACTCTAGTAATGACAGCATTCAAAGAAGGTTTCTGACTGATCCGCCTCACTTGAGAGCTTTCCTTCCCGTATCGCAGTATTTTGAAAGTTCCGTAGGACAAAATTGTCTACTGCGCAGCGCCACAAACTTCTACTAGAGCTATTAGTACAACCCATTAATCTCCATGATCTCCTCTCTCACGATGGCTCATATATTATGGTAGACTGCTGTAGTCATTTACGCCGGAGATGACAGACAAGAAAGGTTGGTAAGAAAGACATTGCGAAAAAAATACCTTTGTATAATCAACACTCAAAAGTTTATTGCCGACCCAGGATTCGACTGGACTGCCATCATCAATAAAGTATCAAGGCCTTGATAATTATTACTGTGCACTGTGCAGTCAAAACCTGGGTTGACAGTTAACTTTTGAGTAAGAAATGTACTAAGATATTTTATCGGCATGTCTGGGACAATTTTTCATAAAGTTATGCCTTCAAACATTCGTTTTATAGGCAAGAGAAGAGTTACACGGGAAATGCAGAAGAGGCAAAGAGAAGCCCGTAGTGAACCTCACCTATAGCGAAAGATGCAAAAAGGTCCGTAATTTTACGTCCTACTCGATGGAGTATTACATCAGAAGTCTTCTCCCCGTAGCACTCCAGGAGAAATATGTTATCCACTGAAAACTCCGCCATCACAGAGCTAGGTACCCAGCCACTCGGGATGGACAGCCAGTGCTCTATCCAATCCAATTCCCTCTCATTTCATTTCCTCAATACCCCATTTGTGGATGCATTCCAAGTGTCCCTTGACTCACGTCCTTGCATCGGCTCGAAGGGAAGTAGGCACGTGCGAACGTCATCCGACCATATACCAATCACGCCGTTCCCTTTCAGGGTAGGCTCAGCCAGATAAGTATTAGTCTCCGTGATCGGCCAGTAGTGTTGACTTGGCTTTGATAACTTTATTTATGCAACCTAACCCTTTTATGCCTCTTTTTCGGCAGTTAAACTCACGCAGTACTTCAAATATACGCCCTATTATCCTTAAAGTAGTTTGAACGTTGAATTATTAGTTCCCTAGTCATATTGGAGACAATATTCAAATTATACGTTTTAATTTTAGCAGCTTTAGGAAGCATCAAAGAGATATTGAATTATTAATGGTACTATAATATACTTTAACAAGACTAAAATAAAAAGTGAGATGGTAAAAATATCTACATAAGTCTTTATTCTGACTCATATTTATCACGCGGTACGTTTAAACTCTTTCACAGCGGAAGATATTTTGAGATTCTGAAAAAAGTTAGTGCATTGACAATATGATTTATTTTCAAAAATAGTCGAGGAAACATTCAAGGTACACACTGTTCACTTTTCGACGAATTAAAGGCCTTAGAAATTCCTCATTTGTTAAATAAGGTCTCTCTGGAGTGCATACACGTACCATTTCCCATGTAAAAGGGCTAGTATTTTTTATAAAAATCTCGGAAAGTATTTCAATAAGGGGCAGATATTTTGGTGTTTTTGGAAAGAGGAGATGTTTTTCTTTAAAATGACACCAAATTCATTTATTTCTAGGTTAACTGATGTTTCACTCAAACTACCTTAAGGTGGTTGGAGCGCGTATGGTGCGTCATTTAGTGCATGTTGAAACAACTCTACAAGTACGTCAAAACAAAGTCTTTGACCACACTTGACTGAAGAAAACCTTGAAGTATGTTTGGAATAACCATACATGATGTAAATAAATTATGTAAGAATAATTTGTGAAAATATTTGTCCTCATAAAATCACTGTTATGACTTGGGTTTACAGCGCGAAATTTGAAATTCAAGAGAAAGCCGTACGTAAATACATGTTTTTAATTCGGTATACTACTTTCATATTAATTGGGAGCCATTAAAATAATATGAAGCGTGTGTTTTCGCGTTTAGGAGAAAAATTGCATGTATGTCATAGAATTATTTCAAAATAGATGTCAACTGCCATTTGGCTATGAGTTTCAATGTATTAAATTCCTCAGGAACCAAACCGGAAACATGCAGTTTTATTTCGCTTTTATCTATACATATACCTAATAGGTAGCCTACGAAGAGTTTAACGCAAATCTGTGCATCAAGGAAAATCGCTTCAACCCCTTAACCCTTTGAGTGCGGCATGACGTGATATCACGTCAAGGGTACCGTGACTGTTCCAGCTTTCATTAGGGAACTTTCACTTGGCCACCTAGTGAAAGCTGGAACACTCACGGTACCCATGACGTGATATCACGTCATCAGCACCAGCGTAAAGACAATCATGACGTGAATTCACGTCATGCCGCACTCAAAGGGCTCATGTTATAATGACTCTTGTCTGAAGAGCATGTACCACCACACTTATCTACCATTTCCTCGGTCTACCGAGCCCTCCCACACCATTCAATCAGCTTTCATACATCTGTTTCCCTATTAAATTCTTATTCAATCTCTCGTCATGGTCTGAATAACGAAGTACACTCTTTTCATACATGCCCATCACTGGAGTACGTATGCCATATTCTTTCATTAGCCACTCATTTCTAACCATATCCTTCCCAATTTTACCGTAAACACTTCTCAGTCATCACTGCATTCAGCCTATTCTTATGCTTACGCTGGATTATCTAAGTTCCGCTGCACTTAAATAAAGTGGAGGGAAGAACATTTAAGTATGCTGCCATTTTCTTTTCCCTCGACAAACGCTTTTTCTACGGTATGTTCCATACACTACCACCGATTTTGCTTCCAATATTTGGTCACCTTTCAATTCCTTCATCTCTTCTTCCATTTCTCGCAAGCGTTCAGCCGTGATTCATTATTCTATATGAATGCTGGATTTCTTTTCCTCAAATAAGGGCAGCCTTAAAAGTTTTATAGGAAGAGAAGCCCGCCATTCAGATGGTTTGATGCATTGTAGAGTTGATTTTGGACATTTTTCAATTATTTCAGGATCCATGCTCCTTCCAACTCAGCGGTATGATTATACAATTATAAACATCTAATTCACCTCCCGCCAATTCCCTGTCCATTTCCACTCCTTCCCTGAATATACATCTACATAATACCCCGAGAGCCACCGTATGGGCGTGTTACAGGGGGTGTTAGGTCACCAGCCGTGTAAAGATGTAAGGTTTTGGGAGGTGAAATGGAGACGTGTATTATGGGAGTGTATTTAGTAGAGCTCAGTTTTTCTTGTGTTCGCTTACTGTGCGCGAAACGAGCGAATTTTTGTATCTATTCGTTCGGCCATGTATCCCTCCTATTTTATCGCTTCTGTCAGGCCTAGAAATGTAGTGTGGCGTTATGATAATATTCTCTGTGTCGCTTGGAAACACACCAGTTCTAAATTTCTCCAGCGTGTATAAATGCACAACAAATGCCAGTGTGGAGTTGATTTTGGACATTTATGTAAGTATATCAGGGTTCATGCTCCTGCCAACATGGCAGTATCATTAAACAATTATGTACATGACCAATATCAACTTCTGACTGCATAAAACCAACTTAAATAGCGTGATTCACCTTCTGGGAATCCTTAAGATATTCTTTCATTCGAGAAACAAGACATCTGGGGGCCGCGCAGAATGATCACATTTCTTTCTTTACGGACAGTTCAGAATCGGATGTTTGTGTTCCCCCTTTCTTTCCTCGCTTTCTGCCTCCGATGGTACGGGAAGAATCTCCCGGGTCCACACGTGAAATCCGAGCTCATTTTATTCCAAGAGCCCTCCTTCCACCCCGTCCCCCCAATAACCCTCCGAGTAAAAGCGAGTAAATCATTTAGTCGGGCTCATTTCCGAAATTGGTCCGAAATTATCTCCGCTCACCGCAAGGGGTTTAAGCACGCGGAACTTAAAGGAACAAACTTAGCGTCAGAATGGTTTTCTGAGTGCAGGGTGGGGATTTGGGGGAGGCGGGAACCGAGGGGGGGGGGTAGATTTCAGTGCGTTGATTCGGTGACATAAATCACAAAAGTTATCCCGCTTCATAATTCACGGCGGAGACTGAACCGAAGACAAAAACTGTGGCAGAGCAACATCCATTTCGCTTGCGTTCCTCTCTCCTGTTGGCTCGCCGACCACCGCCACCAGCAGTCCTCCCCTCGTGTTCGGTACGGCACTTCAGTTTCCTCCCCCCCAGCCCTCCCCTTCAATTAAGCCTCATATCTTCCTTCCCCGCCCTCTCTCCACCCCTCCACCCGGCCTTCCCCCATCCGGCGACCGGCTCTGACGCGGAGACGAGCCAAGAGAGGAGGAGGAGAGGGAGGAGGCCGTTCCTCTGCGCGACTGTGCCTCCGTTCCCTCCCCCCCCACACACCCGATGAGCGGCACATCCCGCCAATTCCCTTCCCATTTCCACTCCTTCCCTGCAAATCCCCCACACCACTTCCCCCTGGGGATACCCGCCAAACCCTCTCCTCCTCTTCCCCCCGGTTCCCACTGCTGGAGTTTTGGGCGCGATGGAATTTGCGGCGGCAGACGATCGCTACCGGGAAGGAAGTGTTGGCGTCGGGGCGGGGCCGAAGGACGATGCACGGGGTGGGTGGGTGGCGGACGGGAGGGAGGGAGGGGGGTTCCGCGGAGCCAAACTCTCGGACCGCAACCACCTCCTGAGAAAACAATTCAAGAGGTAGAACGACAGCGCCGAAGGGGAGAAAAGCAGCAACCTTTCCGGTGAGCGAGGCTCACCGCAACCGGTCAATTGGCAACTGAGTCGGGGAACATGTCTGTTCATTTCGATGATTCGATTCACGCGATTTGGTTCAATCCCATGAATCAATCTTCCAAATTGTTCCAAATAAACGAGATGACTTGAATGAACCAAAGGAAGTTTAGTTCAGTTAGTCTAGTCAGGTTAGAAGGAGCCTTAGGGTGTAATTACTTACCCCCAATAACTACATAAGGGGATATAAGCGTGTTGGTAAGTATATATTTTTTAGTATTCGACCAGTTCAAGTAGGTTTTGTTGAATGTCATAGAATCTCCTACCGGTTTTCTTCACTTTCAGGGACCATTCTCGCTTTAGTATTTCCTTTTCGCCTCAGCATACGTTCTCCCCTTCTCCATCCTGTCCACGAAACCTATTCTTTTTCTTCCTCTTCCCCGCTTGCCCAGCATCCTTTCCTCTATCACATTCTTGAGCAACCCCTCACCCCTTATTACATCCTCCAGCCACCTACTCTGCCGATCTCGAATTTCATTCAGAGGATTCATTTCCTCGCCCACCATTTTAAGCACTTCCTCGTTAGTCTTACTCTCCGTCCACCTCATCTTCTCCATCCTTCTTCACACCGACATCTCAAATGCCTGCGTCCTATTCTCGTCCTCCTTTCTGAGGGTCCACGTTTCTGCCCCATACAAGGCTACGCTCCATATCAAGCTCTTCACCGGCCTCTTCTTCACATCCTTACCCAAGGTCCCCGTTATCTTATATGATTCTAATGCTAGCTATTTTGGAAGCCAACATTTTTTTCCGTTCTCTTAGAGTACTTCCTGTCTTTTTTACCTCGCTCTTTCCCTATTTTTCGTTTCCCTTCATTTCTCACCCCTCCACAAGAATAACAAAATACCATGCGCAAAATGTGGTCACTTCTGTAATAAATATACATGTGATTAACAAAAGAACGCTTTAAAAGTTGGAAGATGGGCAATGACGAATTGCATTGCATTAAGGATCATAGAGGATCAACGACGCACTGAAGAACTTGCTTCCGATTGGATTAAACGCCAAAACAAATGCATAAAAACGCAAGTGAAATTCATCAACGCAGTGAGAACCCGGCCATAAAGATATAGTGCATTAGCAGCACAATAAGCTTTAATTAATCAAAGAGATACTCTTAATACCTTAAAGCGAGCTAAAAGGGAAAACAGATAATGATCATATAAAGGTTTCTCTGGGGTCCCACCGGATCAGGGGCTCCCTCGCTGCCAACGTTGCAACGTTGCCCATCTCACTCAGAGCTCCTTAATTCAAAGGTACATCGACAAGTCGGCAGAGATGGAACCCCTGTACCCAGCTGGATTGGATTTTGGAGAGGCGACCAATAGCTAAGGTCATTTGCGCCATAGGGGATAGGTAAGGTGGATAGAAACCCGGCGGCGTCGGCATTAGCCTGCTCTTAACGAAAGGAGCCGGAAGGCACCACGGTTTAACGTCTCATCCGACAGACGAAGTGGTTTTACTTGAAGTGCCCTCCACAAGACACTCAAGTAGGGATCGGGTTTCCTCTGAAAAGTATCCTCCTCTGCAGGGATTTGAATCCTGGCCGCCCATATGGCTAGCCAGTACTCTAGCCACCACATAAACCCGATCCCCGCTATAACCAGTATAGCAATGAACAACACCTCTCTTCAAATACATTTAGCATGATCATAATAATCTTGAAGATTGTGAAAAATTGCAGTGCATAGATCAATCTGTATATGATTACTTTCGTCCATTCATGAGTCGCTGAATTTTGACAAAGAATGTTCGGTGAAAGAAAGACATAATCATAAACAAGCCAACCTCATCGTTCCCTTTAAGGATTGGCAATAGTGACAATACTTTAATTATGATGATGATAACCTAGATCGGAAATAATAACAATAGTAGGTCCTAGAGAAATTGGCATGTGATTGCTTTCACCCATTCATGAGTCGTTGAATTTTGACAAAGGATGTTTAGTGAAAGAAAGACGTAGTCACATGCAAGATAATTTCGTCCTTCCCTTTCAGAATTGGCAATAGAGGCAATACTTTTAGCGTGATGATAATAATAATAATGCGTCTTTATTGGGGCGAGATTGAGACTAAGGCAGTCCCTTCTTCCATCTAAACCCTTTTCTGAAGAATGCATGAAATAAGTGAGAGGAAGGTATATATTCGTGACCTAATCTGCATATTACTTGCTTTAGTTTTGGTTTTCAAGAAGGAACCAAAATCATCAGCAAAATCAGGTTTTTTTACTGAATAAATAAAAAGGTGTAATTTAGTACTAGTCTTGGCTCACGTAGTGAAGCCAGAGCCACCTTAAGAACTGCATTCGTCCATGGCTTCCTCGGTCTTCCCCTCCCTCTCGCCCCATTCACTCCTACATTGTAAACATGCTTCATCATCCGATTCTCATCCATTCCCTTGACGTGGCCCGAACAACGAAGAGCCACGCCCATTACGGGAGAACCGATTCCATATTCTTTCATCACCCTCTCATCCTCATCCAAAGGAAAGATAATTCATAACAACGGCACTGAATTGCCCTGCAAGAACAACTAAGGAAAAGAACTATTTTACGAAATACGACCATACACAAGTTGAAAACCTCAATTCCATATAGAGGCTTGCAGAATTGTTTAATATATTCTAGTTGCCATTGCAAATTAAACTGTTCAGGAATTATCGAAAACTTTGTTGATTTTCGCGTAAAAGTTTTGTGAAACGACTGGTTTAGTCAAAGAGTCGACATCATCAGGTAGCTAGCACAGAGATGATGTCGACAATTCCACGTAACCGGTTTTCAAACAAAAACTACGTAACCGGTTTTCAAAAAAAGTTTTCAAACAAAACGCCACAGTTTTTGCTAATTCATGAGAATTATGGAAAAGTTTTACAAAGTTTAGACTGAAGCTATTTAATTTATGAATACAACCGTTTAATTTGATGAATTGAGTTTCATATTCATTATATATTAAGGACACATTTATTCTTTGGAAAAAATGAAAAATACATTTTTCTTCTTTTCAAGCTGAAGTTTCCTCGGCTTCTTGGAAACAGCAAAAGTCAAATTCAGCAAATCTTACATATGTAAAGACTGGCATGAAATAACTTCTATTTCAATCAGGAATTATATTATTGTTTTGCCGTCACCAGTGAAAATTAAAAATTACCATCAAGCAACATTTAATGAGTACTAATACTCTGACATAAGAAAGAACGTTTAAAACAGCCTATTGGGTATCAATAAAATAACTAAGACTCACAAATCCGTTCACTGAGTAGCACAAAGAATTATTTCTACCCTCAGAATTTTGTGTACGCCTGCACTATCCAAACATTGGAGGAGTGGCAGAACCTGAAGAGGGACAGTATCAAATACAATCTTACCGTCAGTGCATTCATACCATACATTTATAAGATTTTATGGCTAGTATTTGATTCGATTCCCTATTCTTGTATGGATGGGTAACAGTATTGCCTCTCCCAATGGAACATCTCCGAAAATATTGACCGTCAATAGTTCAAGATTTATCAACGAATATTTAATGCAACTGGAAGTAAGCCGGTGCCCCACGGCCAATTTCTGGTACAAATTCACGCCTGTAAATTTTTCATCCAAACCGTTTTCGTCTCAATTATGTATGAGACGGTATAGTGTTTTCCATCGTACAGTACAATTTTCCCTAATAGATGAGAATGGAATGAAAGCCAGTAAAATAGAAAATATAACAGACAAAATATTATGTGGAAGCCGTATTCACTGCAGCTTTAGCAGTAAACAAAGGCTGTGCAGTTTTTATTTAAAAAAATAAAAGAGGCAAGGGTAAGAATGCGAAGGCAATGTTAAACTAAGCTAAGCAAATTCTAAGCTTATTATGGTTGAATTTGTTTTTTGTGTTTAACGGGCATCGATTCTTTTCCTTTAACTCAATTAAATAACAGCAATGAAGTCCTATATTTTCGTCTTTCATTTATCATTCGTCTATATTTCAGTTTAGAGTTATTCACAACATTTTTTAATACCAATAAACATTACTGAACTCTCCAGCTAAGCAGAGAGCGCGGCATATGTTTTTGGAAGTCTCTGATCGGTTGGTACCATTGAAATTAAGAGCACAATCTATTAGTTTGGTCTAAAAGAAATTGCTTACAAAAATTTTGATCCTAAGCTATTTTGCATCAATTCCACCATGTTACAGACAGTTGCATACTTGTGTAGATCTGTTTAGTCAAACTTGTACACAAAATTGTATGTAAATTTGGCCATAAGATGTAGTTTTTGTGGTAAAAGAAAGTATTTTATTGCCGAATAAATATGATAGAGGCTTAAGTTGGTATAGTTGCTAGGTGCTGGAGAGAGTGGAGTATTTCCAGGCATTTTTATTAACGAAATTTATTTTTCAGAGACATCCTGTATTATTTAACTTACCATTGATACTAAGTTCACAGTAATGTATTCTCAAACCTGGAATGAATTTACAGCGTGCTTGCGAAAAATGTATACAACACAGGAAAAGTGGCAACCTAAAAACAATTGAATGCAACTCAATCGAGTGCTTAATCTTTCCCTTGGATAACCATTTCTTTAGGGAAACTTAACGAAAGTCAAGGTATCATAGTCTCAGAATGGCAGAACTTTGTTATAGTTCCTCACAATTTTTATAATAGCACACCGACCTAAGTTTCGATAATACTACGTAATTTCAAGGTACACATACAATTATCGCGAGCTTTTATATTTTACCAACCAGGAGTGAAGGGGGAAAAGGGTGGAGGGTAGGGATGCAAAGAGCCGAGCTGGGGAAACTTTAGGACAAGAGAGGAAAGGGATGAAATGTATGCTTGTAAACAAATTCACAATTATCATTGTACAAACACACTACCCTCCGATCCACAGTAGAGGTGTGAGGCAGGGTGTATATGTCGCTTATGTGGATTACAAATAATATGGGGCCCATTACGCTTTCATCATGGATGCAGGGTGTCAGTCAAATCACGTCGGAACTAACGCCGTTGGTTACTTCTTTTTGCTTGAGGTCCGTTGGAAAATCACGTAACCAATTCAAATTGCTTTCGTATTGATTTTACTGTGCATCTTATTTTTATGAGGAACCATTTTAAATGTTTTCTTCATCCAGGATATCCAGCATTTCGCTTTAACTGACTTCAGAATACCTAGGAGGACACTTTCCAGCCATAATGCTTTATCTATGAGAACAGCGTTTTTGGAGATTGCTGCGAGCCACTTTGATCAACTGCTAGCCACATGACTCAGAAACTAGTCAATGTTTTCCTCACCTATAATCGTCAGATCAGGTTTGAACCAGTAGGAGCGTGATAGACTCCTACACCGAGGGTCGCAGGTTTAACACCACGTCACGGAAATAATTTTATTGACTATGGTAACCAACTTTTGCACTCCACTCGCACTGACCCCACTACTGAGAGGCAGTAGCCTCAGCAAATGGTATTGCCAGCGCAAATGAAGATCGGACCGGTATCAATAACCACAGCTTCAGGCAAGAGTGAAGTTCACGGAATCGGCCGGGGCATACTGCGATGTAGAAGGCAACGGAGAAACCACCACATTAGCATCCCTAGAAGATGCAGCCCCGCATTTTACGCCCGTCGCCGCATTCCCTCCCTTATAAAAATTCAACGCGTGAATTAATATTTTCTCCCAGGGCATTAATATTCTCTCTCACCGGCAAAGGACTATCGGCGTCAAATTGCTACACATAATATCGCCAATGGACGGCTCTATTCTTGCGATCTTCCCTCTCTTTCCTGTTTACGTCTCTTCTCGTCCCACACGAAACTGTTTATCTCCTGCGCATTCCGATAACTCGTCTTTAAGCATTACTGTAGCCATATGGCTACACCCTGATGCGTCGAGTGTATCTACATCTACGTAATACCCTGCGAGCCACCACGAGGGTGTATGACAGGGGGTGAAGATCACCAAACATGCACTATTGACATGCAACTAGGATATTTAAATGAGACATGATAGAAAATAGGGTCACATGGAGCTAGATGGTTAGTATCTACATAATAAGGAAGGGATTAATGGTTGTTATTACATGCATCATGCACTACATACTACTCTAACTATATTTCACCTACCTATCCCTTTGCTACGCTGCCTATTGTTTTCTCTTATAGTACGCGGGAAAAATGATATTTTAAATCTATCGGTACGACAATCTATCTCTCTAATCTAGTTAAGATAATCATACCTAGCATAATACGGGTTCTAAATATATATTTAACGTCATCTGTGAACAAAACGGTTTCGAATTTACTTAAAAGGTTTAACCTAAATTTTAACCTCCGTTCTGATAGTAATTCCCATCCGAGTTCTTCTATTAAGCTCGTAACACTTATACATTTATCATAACGGCCTTTGACAAATCTAGCGGATCTCCTTTGCACGCGCTCTAATTCTTTTATCATACCTTCCTCGTACGGATCCCATATAACGCTGACGCGTAATGTATGACGCTCTGTAGGAGGAACCGCGAACATGATCAAAATCAACTTGTCTATACTGCGTCGAACAAGGTCACGATCACCAAAATATTTTGTATGAGTACGTACTTTAGGTGAAAATTGAGGAATATACCAGAAATTCATCAAAATCTCAAACAAAAATTTTTCTGATCGGATATGGGTTAATTCATCATTTCCTATTTTACCAAATTGCTTCCAAACGTAATTTCTTGACCTCATCATATTCTTCCTTAGACCTCTTCCGTCCGACCAACTCATTCAGCGCACATCTGAAATGCTATGAAACTCCGATTGTATAACACCCAGTCAGTTGTTTTGTTTGATTTTCATTGCTATTTTATTATCGCTGCTAAGTTTTTCATTCATCGTTAAGGTGTTATCCTTCGTAAATAATCCTCGTGCCGTTTTTTAGTGAGCGAGGTAAAGGATGTATAAATTAATTAAAACGGGCTATTATAGTTGCACGCGGGTTTTGTGAACCAAAACCCAAGTAGATTTTTTTCAAGACGGAGAAAGTTGTTTCCTTCAACAGGGATGCGTAAGCTTGTAAAACGTACGTACCTCTCTTGAGTTGGAGAATCGTACCTAAAATTTATCCATAAAATTTGATTCACTAACAATTATGATGTAGAATATAATAAAACGGAAATTTATTATTCTGCGACAGAATGTCCTATGGAACATGCAGTTGTTACAGAAAAAGAAGCTCTGTGGCATGGAAAATTTACAAGTCACCTTGCTTAAACAACAGGAAATTAAACACCATTACAGATATCATTGCATTACAAAAATAACCTGAAACAAATATAATGGCTGATTTAACAAAGAAAGTTATCAAGTTACAATAATAAGTTAAAATACAAGACATTTTTAATAAATTTTAAATTACCATCTTTGAAAGAAAAATGTGGTCTAGAGTATCATCCAAACCCTTGAACCGGTTAATTGTTGACGACCAATATACTAATTGATATTACAAGGTAATATTTGTACATAAAAAGAGAGTTCGAGAGTATTCATCCTTATTATACTTCTATGATTAATTTCAAGCGAGTTAACTCAACTTAATATGGAGTTATGCGGTCACACCTATTTACATTATGTATAAATCCCATATCGAAGTTTAGCATAATTTGTAATGTTTTTGGAAATTCACCTGTTAAGTCAGCAGGTACATACCAAGGATTGAAATTAAACAATATCATCAATTGTGCGATAATTCTATTTCAAAATTCAGTAAATACTCCATTTAATTAGAGCTATGCATAGATAAGTTTGATGGGAAGGCATTTCCATCATAATTTGAGTGTAAGGTTTGAATCAGGTAGATGATGCTCATAGCGGGATGAAGCGGGGTAGATATACTTTCAAGATATAGTCAACAACTAATTTACAGCGGTGAAATTTCAGCCGTTGATTGAAAAAGTGACGTACGCCTGTTTCTCTCATAATTTACTGATTCGGTATGCAGGGGCATTTCTCTACTCGCATAAAAATGGTGTCAGTCTAGCATTAGTGGATTTCCGCTGAGGATCCACATTTTAAGACTGATTTTTTAAATTTATATAATGATTTACTTTATAAACGCTCTATGACCTACACCATTACTGCATTCAACGACGCATTTTTAGTGGCAGCTTCTTCATTCATCATTTTCCATTTAAGGGAGTAGAGCACATAAATGTGTACGCTGGAACGAGGGGTCCACCAGCCGTGCGTACTGAAAACTGCCGAAATGCACAAAATGCATCGATGAACAAAAGTGTTACGAAACCCATATAGTTATTATGAAAAGCCCAAAATTAAATCCAGTTGGAAATTCCCGCACGTAGTATATTCATTCGTACGTTAAAAAGTAAACAAATATGGCAAAGGAATCTTGTAAAACCGTATTTTATGACCTACGGATGAGCATAGGAAAGACAACTTTCATATAAATCAGAAAAAAGAGATATACCAAGATGATCTACAAACACAAAGCAGTAATACGAAATTATCAAAAGCACGTAAAAATATTGAATAATTTATCGACCGTGATAGCCCACCATGTGGAGAGGGAGTCTATGATGAAGGGAAAAACCGGCAGCCGCAACGTGGTTATCTGACAGCATCCAATGGAATGAACCGTAATCGGTGCGAGGATACAGTTTCTGACGGAGACATAAAACCTTTCTTGCCCGCCCGAGCATGGAGAGCATTGGATAAGATACGGCGTACTTAGAAAATTATCCACTCCTCTAAGTCGATCGAAATACAACATTTTCAGGCGCGACAGTACAGTTGTCACACTAAATTGAGCATCAAATCGTGCGTCCTATTCAGATTCATTAATAATGGAGGAGGCCTTTTTCCAACTGCAGGCGGGGGAGCTCGAACAATAGCCGGAGAGGAAGCGGCGAGGGAGGATGGAGGCTGGGGGGACCTTCAGGGCGGGAAGTAGTCCATCTAGAGGCGGCGGCGATGGCGGGGGCAGGGAGGGGAGCGGGTGAGGGTGGGGGCGAGAGGGATCCAGAGAGGAGTGGAGGGTGGGGCGGAGGTGCCGATGGGGTCCAAAATCTCTATATCATACTCATATGTCTTTCGGGGGCGGAGGTCGGAAAAAGCCCCAAAACCTGTCTCTCCCTCTCGATCTCCTTTCCTGCGGACAGAAGGCGGATACACTAAGTTCCCTGGGAGGGGGTAAATTTCCGCCGACTTTATCTAATGAGCCCTTACTTTTTGTGCCAAACCTCGGTCATTTGAGAGCACGGGAAGCGGTGGGTCGCTCCGGGGGACTCGCAAACCCGCCTCCCGCCCACCGAAAGCGCTCACCCCACCACCCGTTAAGAGATATCCCACCCCGACAAAGAGGCCTCCCGCGGGCCCCGGGGGCAGTTTTATGCGCAACCGGACCGCTGTCTCATGGAGGGCAAGAAGAAGAAAGTCCTGGGCCACTGGAGCAAGACCTTTGTTCTCCCGGAGATGTTGCGTGGAAGAGGCTCGGATGAGTCAAGGGAGGAATGGGAAGAGGAAGCGGGAGAGGGGGGGAGGGCTGTTGGGGTCGGCCGCTCCTCATTGTGACGTCCGCGTCGACGTCATGGCGCGAGCAACGTGGGATGAGTGCGCATCCTGGAGGGCATTTGTTTTCTTCGATGTCAGATCCGTAAGTCCATTTCACAAGATGCAGCACGAGATCGTGGATACTCGCTAATAAGATATCTTTGCAGTCGCTTTCTACTAAGGACTAGCATAATGGGTACCTGAAACAAACTGAATCTTAAAATGGAAACTTGAAGCTTTTACGTGGTGGAAGGACGTCATAATAAACAAGATAAAATTTGTGACTTCCATATAAATTGTAGAAGTCACAAATTTTTATCTTGTTTGTTGAACTAAAGCTTCATCGAGAATATCATTTCTCTCCTACCGACCTTTCCATGTTCGGTATATATGTATCCAACAAAAAAACTAACAGCAGAAATCCTTTAAGGTGGTTGGGGCACGAATCTAAAGTCGTAGAGTACTCATTTTAATAACTTTTTTAGTAAGTCGAAAAAAATCCTTGGATCACACTTCCCTAAAGTACATCAATTTATAAGGTTTAAATAACCATTCGTGTTGTGATATGAATAATAAAAGAATTATATTTAAAAAATTTCGCCTTAATTGAAGCATTGTTATGACTTGGGTTTACGGCACGGAATTCGAGGTTTAATAGAACACCGTATATAAATACGTTTCTTTAACTCGGCAAGATACCTTGATAATTAATTTGAACCATTATAAAATATGATAGATATGTTTTCGCATTTCGAAGAAAATCTGTAACTATATCATCAAATAATTTCGAAATAGGTACATATCAAGTGCCATAAGCCTACGCGTAAAAATAGCATTAAATTGTCAAGGAACCAATTCGGTCATATGCAATTATTTCGCTTTTATCTGTCCCTATTACTAGTAAGTACGCGCAATAAGAGGTTCACCCAAATCTGTACATGAACAAATATCGCTCCAACCAACTTAAACGATAATCGTCGAAGAACAAATTCAATTACACATTTTTTGTCTTCCCGCCCCAACAATTAGGGAATAGCAACAAAATACCAAGCTATTACAACTTAAATACTAATGGTAAGATAAGCTAGACCATTTGAAGAGTTACGCAAGAGATCAAAGATTCAACCAATGCCAAACTTGGGCAGCAAGTATTGCGCAAGTAGAATAATAATGAGACTACTTGCGACGAGATAAGCATGAAAGGTATAGTGAGTATAATAGTCCAAGCAAAGAAGGCATTCTAATGGAAGAATAACGACCAGTAATACAAGCCGAGAAGAGGAGAGACACTATCGACAAATATATTTAGAGCATTCTCTACTATGACAGTGAAGACTGTGAAATGTCAGCGGCAGAGTAAAAGAGATTGGAATCAATGAGATGTGGTCATAGTCCAGTTATGTAGAGTCGCGACAAGAATTGCAGTCAACTAGCAGCTCGTAGCTCAGTGGCGCCGTGCGGTGGTGAACACTTGAAGCTTATTTCAAATGGTGACTAAAAACATTATCACTAATCAGTCTCTCTGATAATATAAAGAGGTATCATTTTACATCTATTTCGCAAGAGATGGAGAGTTTCTGGTGGTGGGCATTGCGGTGCTATGTACAAGTATATCCTGTACTGGATATGTTTGAAGGAAAATACAAATATTTTGGAAATTATTTTTCCATTTATTACTTATTATTATTACAATTAAACAGTTACAAGTTGGCCATTGACCTAGTGGTAACATTAAAAACAGCCGAGTAAAAGAATAAAACTTGAAATCTTCTACTTCGTTAACCTTTTTTAAAAACCTATTTTTAATCTATCTTTCACCTATTTTTAAATCATTTACAGCAGAAAAACTCAAAATTAGGTGTATTAATATTGCTATTTTAAAGCAGTGCGTTTTCGCAGAACTAAAATGAATAATCTCTGAATGATATCTTATAAAATCCAATGACTTTTGTTAGCAAATCACTATGGGTGGGTTAGGTTTACCTACAGGCGGATAGAGGCGCGGCCAACGTCAGCTGCTACCAAGGTCCTTATGCCCAGGTCATAACACGATCCCATAATGCATTCTGATTTCTCCATTTTGGGTCGAGCTCGACGTTTCATACTACTCTCACTCTTCATAGAGTGGCCAAAAGTGTTTAACCTTGTTCAATTTAACAAGCTCTCTATTTAGCAAGAGGGTACTTTTGAACTTTATAATATAAAAATAGTAGGTAAGCTGTAAGAGATATGTATTGGTCAAAATTAGCAATAAAATATTTCTAACGACGAAACCAGAACCATCTCTCACCTCGTATTTTCGGATAACTTTTCTTAGTGTATTTTGGCGCAAAGTATTTATTTCTGCACGCTAATAAATCACTAAAATTGTCATCCATGATAATTATGCGTCAATTGATGGAAAAATAAGACCTTAACGGACAAGTTTCACTCATCAACTTATCAGGCAAGGACGAGACACCGTCTTTTAGTATTTAAGATACATAAAAATTTCTGTGCTAGTTCCTCCCAAAAAATATATAAGAACCTTAGCTGACACTTAGCGTAGGGAAATTAACAATGGGTGTCACGGCTGTATCTTACTAGACTGCAATTTGATGTCACATAGGTCAAGACCAAATGGATGAAGAGTATAGTGAAACTTCTGAGAAGTATAGAAATGAAATCACGATGGAAAAGAGGAATGAATGGGAATCATTGCAGAGGAAGACCGAGAACGGAATAAATCTGTTAAATTTTGACGGATGTCAAAGTGAAAAACTATGGACGCATGAAGTGGTTGGTTGAGGGTAAGTTAGAGTGGAGAGACAGAGCACACTATTTTCCGCGTTGATGTCTGCTGTTTCGTAGTTCGTGGCTTTCCATAAACTTCTAACCAGTAGTTAGGAGTAAGGCAGGCAAAGAGGTAACAAGGAAATTCAGGTTTTTTCTAATAGAGGCAAGTTATTCCTCTTTCCTAAGTAGCTTCCAGCAGCCTGGTTGGGATTGCGATGGCCTGACTACCAAAGTCGCGTGTTCAAAACCAGACTCGGGCATAGATGCTTTGACGGTCACAGGGTTAAGGCCTTAGGCTAAATAGTTTTATAAATTATTCTCAGAATATAGCCAGCAGCAGATTTAGATCCGTGGTTGAATCACTGTGGTCCACTCGGATCAAAAGTAAGGGTGTCTGATTTTACAATGAACAAGAAAATATGTAGGTATAACTAATGTCTTCAGGCTTAAGAGGAAATTCATTTCATTCAAATGTTTATAATGGTACAACTACGGAAAAACCTATACTGTTAATCAGCTTTTAGAGGAATTAGGTTGGGAGCCGCTAGAGACTCGGAGGCTACACGCTAGGCTTAGGGCCGGTTGCACCATCTCTGGTTAAAGATTCTGGTTGCCAGGCCGCTGGCTACGTCTTAGCCGGCAGTCACTTGCGCCATCCGTTGCACAAGTGAGCAATGACCGGTAGTCACGGAACTAGAGGCTACGTTCAGTCGAAGAACGATGATTTGCCTGCCAACATTTTCATACCACATTCTTTCTTAAAAATCTTCCGCCGGAAGTGTATTCCGTTGGATCTCATTGGTTCTCACGGCTGGACTGATTTGGATTACAGAAAACTTATCGTTTCACTGTGCTTTTGGTATTAACAAGGTTTGTATGATATGGCATTATTTCTGTTCACTACTGAATAGCGTGGCATAAAATTGTTTATTATTGATGTTTACTTAGTTACGTATCGTTGTTTATATTACCTCTGAACTCTGAGGATGATCTTGGATTGAAACCACGTCGTGCTGCTTCGCGAAAGTGATCGAATGTGAAATTAGTCGCTACTTACTTTCAGCTGGCTAAACTTGGGCGATTGATAATTGATTGATTGATATATAATTAAGTATGTTGTGAATGTGTTTAGGAAGAAGCCATTATACTATACCAGCGGCTGGGTATAAAACTTGGATTGTGTTTCTCTCTATTTAAAAGAATAGGACATCCAGTTGCGTATAATCGGAGAGCCAGGATTAACTGGTCTAACGCAGACAAAGACATATTTCTGAGGACAAGCAAAATAATTTGCATTAATTAATAGATTTGCCAAAAATTGTGAAACATTACGATTTTTTCTAAAATATAGCACTTACCGATCGGTTAAGTGCTCCAATTTCTGCTCCGTCATGGCTAACAAAATCAAAACCGACTCTTTACGGAGACGAAATCTCACATAAAACTCCTCTTCACTCCACATTTCAAAATGCTTGGCTCTTGGTCGCATTTTTTTTGGATTCCGCATGATTCCCAAGTAATATATATACATATCCTCATCAGAATCATTTAATTCGGGATCTAAGTACATATCACCAACGTCCATGTTGTTTATTCACTAATGTTTACATTCCCACAATGCATTGTTTCCCAAAATACATTGCGCGTGACCGCCGGCCACTATGATAGCCCTAGGTGAATCTAGAGGTTACGGTTTCAAATTCGTCAGCCGGAGGCTACAGAGTAGCCAGAAGTGGTGCAACAGATTTCATTGTTTAGCTTTGACCGTAACCCTAACCGAAGGTGTTACCTGATGTGTTGCAACCGGCCCTTAGTTTGCTTGAGAAATTCAGAACAGGTGTGTTTCACAGAGACACAGAAAATATCATTTTGACGCCACATTACATTTCTAGGTCCGACAGAAGTGATAAAATATGAGAGATTCATTGCCAAACAGATTGATACAAACATTTGTTCTCTCCACGCTCAATAAAGAATCATTATAATAACTGAGCTCTTCTAAAAGCACTCCCACATTACACTTCACTATTTCACCAACCAAAAACTTATTCTTTTTACGACTAGTGTCCTAACACCCTCCGCCATACGCTCAAGCGTTGTCTCGCAAGTAAGTATATAGGTGTATATGTAGAACTAGTCTCAAGGTACCTGTTAATGCGGGGGCGTCGAAACTAGTGGCTCCATTATAAATACTGCTGGAAATATATATTTTGTATTTACTTAAGTGAGAATGGACGAGTTATCTTTATCAGTAATTAAGATGAATTATTTTTGTTCATGGCAACACTTTGGTTCGTACCATTGCATTATATTTTCAAATGTAAATTGAATTGACAGATTCAAGTTTTGAACAGAGAATTATTTTAACTATTTAAGACGAATAATATTAGCTTTTCTACGCTGCTTTTCAGTCCTTTCGCCTATAATTAAGGCAAAAGCAGCAGAAAAGTTGTATGTTTTTTAAGAATAAACGATGGACTCGCGGATTATTTCAAGTTAATTTCCGATCAAGTATCTCAAATAAAGGTATAAAAATCGTTTTCAAATAGAGAATATGACGTTTACTATGAGAGCCACAGATCTGATCCCTGCTCCTTCGTGCACGCTTCAAATTGAGTTTGATTGAGGGCGTTTCAGTTTCGTGCTGGGATGTTATGAGAAAATTAGGTCGACTGATTCGAATCAATTGAGGCCTTTGTGCGCGAGGGGATAAATTTTGATTAGGGACCCATTGACTAATTTTAGAAACGGGATGGGACCAACACTGTTTTTTCCCCTCACGACTGAACGCAAGGGGACAGGTTGGGATGAAGTGGGCAGACCGTGCAGACGGGTCTGCCGTCGATGATCGCACACTCACTCGGAAAATATCCAATCTCAAGATATCTCTGCGACAAGCTGAGCGAGAAATTTTTCACATCTACATCTACATAATACCCTGCGAGCCGCCGCATGGACGTGTGGCAGGGGGTATTAGGTCACCAGCCGTGTAAAGATGTAAACTTTTGGGAGATGAAATGGTGACATGTATTATAGGAGTGTATTTAGGGGAGCTCAATTTTTATTGTGGTCACATACTGTGCGCGGCAAGAACGAGTTTTTGTACCTGTCTGTTCGGCAGTGTATCTCTCTTATATTGTCACGCGTCTGACCTAGAGATGTAGTGAGGAGTCTTGATAATATTTTCTGTGTCGCTCTGAAAAATATCAGTTCTGAATTTTCTCAAGCAACCTAAGCTTAGCGTGTAGCTTCCGAGTCTCTAGGGGCTCCCACCCTAATCCCTCTAAAAGTTGTGAGTCACTATATGTACGCTCGTGGCAGTTTCCAACAAAACGCGATGCTTTCCTTTGTACTTCATTAATTTGGAGATGGACACTGAAGAGCAAAGGAGTGCCTTATAAACTAGATCTACATACTACCCTGCGAGCCACCAAATGGGCATGTAGCAGGCGGTGTTAGGAAACCAGCCGCATAAAGGATGAAGTTTTGGGAGGATTTGGGAGGAAAGGAGGAAGATTTGGGAGCCAAGTGTATTATGGGATTGTTTGAAGTAGAACTCAGATTTTACTAACAATAAGGTCTTCTTTTCCGTGTGGAACTTATTGTACCTATTTTTTCCTCTCTCCACCTATCTATTCGGTCTATTTGTACCTGCTTGTGTACTCCCCTCCTACCTACCTATCTGTTCCTATCTACTTCGGTAGACATTATTCTCACTGCACATGGCCTGCATATGATTATTCATACATACTCATGTTTGTGCCGCATTATTAAATCGGCGGACGAACACCTTTCTACGCAGCTGCTTTTGCTTCCATAGGCAAACATCTACTCCTTGATACGCATCACATGATACCATTAACCTTCCTTCATTGTATTATATTTTATTTACTTCTTCAGCTGAAAACGCAATCAAATTAATAAAAGTAGATAATGAAACATAACGTATCGAGAAACAATTGGCATAGTGAATTTGATAATGCCAGAGCAATTTTCGCTAAGGTGAAAGAAGGATTGACAAGAGCAATGAACTGCAAGGAAAAAATTTCAAGAAGTAAGCATTTAAGATTGATTTGAAGAAAATCAACAACTGGTCTGTGAAATGCAACAAAATGGCTAGGTCGCCACTAGCATTGGACGGCTATAATTGAAACAAGTGGAAGGATTTTCCCATCCCGGGTAAGGATCACCAGAGATAAAAGGAGCAAGAAAGGTGTTTTGAGTAGACTATCCCAAACAAAGAAGGCACTCCGTGAAAAGAGGAGTTTACCGACAGTCAGCAATTCGATCGTGAAAGAGAAGATGCGATGCGTCAATTGCTGATCGTAGACACGACAAATTAACTACAAATAGTTTACTCAATATATCAGACAAATTATTGATTCTATAGGTGCTTCCGAAGCATGAAACAAACGCATCGGTTTCATAAGTCGCCTGACAACCCAATGGACTTGATGGAATGGAGTTTAATACACAAGAGATCCACATGTAACAAAGATGGCTGGTGGGCAATAAGCCGCCTAGAGGGTTTATCCAGAGGCAGGAGAGTAGATCATATATTCGAAAGACTGACTAATGGGGAAAGAGTTACGAAAACCATAGTTCCTCCAACCCGAGTTTAAATATCTCATGTTTCATTAGCTAGCATAATATGATAAGGATACGAGCGTATCTCTGATACTGCTCTAATCATATCGCTAAGATACAACCTATCGAGATAGTTACAAATGCTTGTCAGAATTTTTACCGTCCGGAATGACTTTCCTGCACATTTTTTGCGCAGTGATTCCTTCCGTATTACATGACGTTTTTGGTAGCTAATTTAATTTCCTTTTCAATGAAATTCCCTGCAAGCCGAAACTTTAACAAAGTACACTATGGACCATGGCAAAATCCGTGTGTACCCACCCAATAAAAATATAAATGGAGCATAGCCGTGTCAAGCTCTTTCAGAATAAGGCCGCAAGCTTGTTCATGTCAGAAGCTTCGCTCCTTGATTCTCTCATATCTCGCTTAGACGTAAAATGGCTCCTAATTTTACAATAACCCCCTGAACGTAGAACAACCACTTTGCAAAAATCTTTTTCTGTTGTCGGAGCACGATTATGGAACAGTATTCCCAAGGATATTAAGGAGTCTGCCTATTTATCTGTATTCAAGCAAAGATTTTTCATTCTTTACAAGCCCTTGAAAGAGCGTAACTTGTGGCGTTTTTTCTTTATTTCTGCTCATTTATTTTTACTTAACATAATGTGTTCGCCCATTCCTATTCATTTTTCTTTGTAACATATGAGCTCTAAATATTGTATAAATTCTGATTGTTCCTAATGGATGATGAAAGAGTCCAAGATCAAATTATATTATTATTATTTATCTTTCCACTTCATTCCCCATTCATGCTGGGTTATTCAGAGGTACGGGTAATATACCAAGTACTCCCATAAAAAATTCAATGAAAATTCATTTTACCAAGTTTTAACTTGGTAACATTAAAAGTCGTTTTACCAAAATTTAAGAATTTCCTTACTATATGGCATGTTGCTGTAAAGACAACCTTCTGAAATTGGATGTATATGTTGTAATGTACTTTTTCTCCGGTATGGTCCTTTCCATATTATCTGTCAAAGGAGCGGCTATATCTATGAAGTACACAGTTTTATTTAATGTGTCAACTAATGTGATATCAGGTCTATTCTGTTGTATTCTTTTGTCGGTTATGAGAGCACGGTCAAAATATAGTTTATAACTTTTGTTTTCAAGTACGGACTCAGGATTATGATTATAATATGGCGGACAGTTCTTATCTACTAGTTGTTTTTGTTTGCCAATTTGTTACCTTATTCTTTTTTATACAAAGTTATGCCTTTTTAATAATTAGTGCTGGCCAGTATTTGGCATCCTGAAAGGATTTGTTGGATGCTTTTTGCACTTTGATAGCATTGTCTGCATCTGTCACCACGTATGTTTGGGTCTTTATTAAGGATATATTTTCTATAACTTTTTGTAATTAAAACCTGGTGCTGGATGACTATCATAAAACCCTAAAGTCTCCATAAAGAGTTCACCTAATACCAACCAGTTGTTTGATGCTTCCTTATCAACATTTTGTTGGTTTAGATCATGGTAATGTCTTCCATGGAGTGCCTTTTTGGCCCACGATTCCAGTTGCGATAGCTGATCTGCTATAATATTATGTGGACTGAGGGGACCTTTTCGGAGATTTAAAAGAGTGTAGCTATTGTCAGCAAGGCATATGGCATTGTGAAGTTTTGATGGTATCTTTTTATTAACGAAGAAGTCCTGAATGGAAGAGATTTGACGGGCATGTGATGCTTCAGTGTCTATTAGTCCTCATCCCCCTAAGTGACGAGGGAGTATAGTACGTTCCACAGCAGATTTTGGATGGCGGCAGTTATAGTTTGTCATTTTGGTTCTCACGATCCTCTGAAGCTCCGCTAACTCTTGTTTTATTACAGCTTATGATTCCACTGGAATACGTTACGATGGATATTCTAAAAGAATTGATGACTTTAATCTTATTCTTAGCAGCTAGTTGTGATTTTAGGATCTGATTCAGTCTTTGTGAGAGTTCTGTCTTGAACTTATTTTTTACATTTATTATTATTACTATTATTATTATGGATTAAATACGTATACAGAGGTTAAACGGAAACTTTGGGAGTATTTGTTGGAAGACTGATATCTAGGGAGGTTGAGAGACTGATTGTGTGGCCACATATTTATACCGCTCGGTGCGAATATGGCAATGTGAGCGTTTTATTGTTTTATTTGTATTATTTTAATTTTTTATATTGACATTAGAGAGTACCTTCTGATGAGCCTTTTGTGGCTCAGAGGGTCTCCTAAGGTTTAAAAATCTTCATGAAACTATCTACTCTGCTTGACGTTTTCTTCTTTTTTTCATGTGTTTTAATGCAAAGGTGTATTTGTCATATAGAGTGAAGTGTATTACATCTTTTGTACAATGGATAGTCCGTACGTCTTTACTGTCTTTTTATTTCTTTTATTTTGTGACCAATTTACTTCAATCTGAGATTAATAAAGAATTATTATTTAATTTAAAAATAAAAAAATAATAATTCATCTACATCTACATACTACCCCGCAAGCCACCTCAAAAGGCGTGTGGCGGGGGGTGTTAGGACACCAGCCGTAAAAAAAAATAAATAAAATAAAATAAATAAATAAAAATTAAAATTAAAATTAAAATTAAAAAAATAATAATAATAATAAAATTTTCCGCCTAGCATTTATTAAAGTCCTTAATTGTTCGGGGGAAAAACAAATTCCCATACCTATCCGTTCGGCAAAATATCTCTCTTAATTTATCGAAAAGTAGCGGGACGTCATTAAGGCGACGCGGGATAGATTTTATATCGGGTTTCCCTCCGCGTGGACCTGTTTCTACAAGGGCGGCCCGGCCGTTTTGTCGGGAGTGCGAAGCGAGTTGGGCGACTCCGCGCCGGGTTCGACGACATTCGGAGGCGGTCGCAGCCGGGGACGGGAGGAAGTGGGGGGGGGGGCAGGGAGCGGAGGGGCGACGCGTGCTGGGGGAGGGGAGCGTGGTGGGGCGGGAGGCGACGGCGGCGGCGGCGGGAGCAGATGGGACCGGCCTCCCCCTCTCTTCCCCACCCATTGGACCACCCCTCCCCCATGGGGAAACACGAGGATGTTTGGTGATTTATTTGTCTTTGGTGCGTGTGGCGATTTGCGAGCGCAGGAGAGCCCCGCCATCAAAGTGGGAGCGGGAGGCAGATGCCCACGTTGGGGAGGGGGGGGGATGGGCGGAGGGGGAGAAGGTGATAAAAGACCCTTTAGTGAAACAATTCCCGCCCATAATGTCGCTGACGAGGTGATGATAACGCAATTACGCGAGTCTCTCTCGTATTATTTCATTTTTTTACATTTCAATTAGCCGGATCCATCGCGAAACGTCGTGTTCATCATTTAAGCTCAATTAGCGACGGCCGAAAAAAAAGGAGCGTAAAGCCCGTTGCGGTCTGTATGTTAGGACAAAGTATTAAATTACATTGAAAACGAATCAGGTGCATTAACGGAACGAGAATTTCGTGTTTATGGCTTCGTTAACCATTCCCACTTATTGATATTCCAATCAATTCAATCCATAAGTGGCGCACCTGAGTCTCCTAACTTCTCGATGCACATCCTCGGCTGTGGAAATTTTTAGTTTATGACCCGCCACACGAAACCATTTGTCATTGCAATTTGCGGCCGCGAATGGCACAGACACTGTTAACAAATGTTTCCTTATTTTATGATCTCTACGCTTTAATGAAAATGGTGACTAATTGATGAAAATTCCATTTAAGCGATGGGTGTAATCTCAGTTATGCTACACCAGGAGTAAGGAAGGGAAATCGTTTGTTTCCAGGCCTTTACTCAAGAGCGATGTGTCATTCCTTACATGGTTTCGTAAGTCGAGATCCAGCTGATTTAAGAAAAAAAACCCACCTGGTTTAGAATATTTTTATTCATAATAAATAACAAAATAGCAGCCCAACTCTTTATACTTTCACCGTATTTATAAAATCTTAACCGACCTAGAGTTAGAGAAACCGCCATTTTTATTAAGTATTCTACCGGTTAAGGTAGGTTTTTTTGAGTGACAAAGAATCTCCTCCCGGTTTTCTACACTTTCAGGGGCCTATCTCGCTCTGGTATATCCTTTTTCGCCTCAGCGAACGGTCTACCCTTCTTCATCCTATCCATGAAATATAAACTCTTTCTTCTCTTCTCCGCTTGCTCAACATCCTTCCCTCCATCACTCTCTATTACATCCTCCACCCACCTACTTTGCCGATCTCAAATTTTGTTAAGAAGTTTCCTTTCCTCGCCCACTACCTCAAGCACTTCCTCGTTAGTCTTCCTCTTCGTCCACCTCACCTTCCCCATCCATCTCCACACCCACATCTCAAATGCCTGCATCCTATTCTCGTCCTCCTTTCACAGGGTCCACGCTTCTGCCCCATACAACGCTACGCTCCATATCAAGCTCTTCACCAGTCTCTTCTTCACATCCTTCCCCAAGGTCCCGTCATCAGCTCCCTTCTTTTACTAAACGCCTCCTTAGTTAGCGCTATTCTCTTCCGCAAGTCTATTCTAGGGGCTGATAAATTTTCTTCACTTGCACAACCACTTTGACGTCTGGTTCAGCGAAGTGAATGTAGACTAAGTCCTCTAGGATAATATGTAACTCGAATAACACGGACGACTGGGAAAAATGAAGTACGCGAATAAATAGCGAACAAAAACATACATTTCTATGCTTTTCCTCACTTCATTTATGACATGATTGGGGTAAATACTTCTAAGAGTTGCCTTTTATTTGCAGACTAACTGGTGGTTTAATTCTAATATTCACTTGCATGACGTAAACTAGCTTCGTGCAGACACACCGAAAAGATTTTTTCCTCGGATATTACGGAATATCAGTAACTGGAGACTCGGATAATAGAGGCTAAACTGAATGTGAATACTAAATTAAGACTTCTTACTCGACTTTACTTTTTTAACAGTTTGTTTACCTTGAGACAAGGCTATTTACGCCTCCATTTCAAAGCATTTTAATAATCCCGGCATCCCAAGATCAAGGCAATTCTTCGCTCGATGGTCCGGATAATCTTTCGACAGACGTAATTGCATATATGCATTTATGCAGAATATGTATTTAAAATATTAACTCAACCTTAAAAATTTAGGAAAAATGCAAGAAAGTAGTATTTATAGCTAACGTTTACAGTCTTTCAGTTAAGTTCTGCGGTATCCGTAGGAGTAAACGAAAATGATACCTCTAAGAAAAAAATATTTTAGAATACTTTTTAACTGTAGTGAAAGTGTACACAAATTGAAATAAAATCCACCGTTTTATTAACGAAAGAAATGGTTAAAACGGGAAACCATCTTTGAATCGTCTGGAATTAAATCATCTGAATTGGGCCATCTGGAATTGTCTAATAAGAACTAAGAGACGACAGATTTTCTGAGTTAAGGATCAGAAATAATTTGACGTTCAAGACTAAATAACCAACATCAAATCTAAAGAAATGGTTTCCAAAATTTCTCATAAAATTTAATCAGCTTAAATTCTCCCGGGATCCCGGGAATATCCAAAACGTCTCACATTGATTTGCCCTCCTTGAGCCGTTAACGTTGACTTACGATGCACAAAACGTTCTTCTCCGCGTCATCTGACGTTATCGAGTCCGCCTGGCCATAGAGACGCCGGTGATCAGCTTGAAGAGGTGACCCAAACGCTGGCTTCCGAGTGCATGGGTTTGAGGCCAGACCGTGGCAGAAATATTTATTGGAATTCCAGCCCCTTCTCGGATGTACGAGGGAGAGCTTTTCGAGGGCAGCATCCCTTCTGTCGGATTACATGTTAAACTGCGTTCTCTCTGGCGCATTTCGTTAATAGCAGTCAAATGCCGACGTCAGATTCCTCTCCACTCTTCCTCCGATCTCTTAAGTTAGTTTGAGCGAAATATCATTTCACCGATAAATCAATGATTTTAATCTCATTATAAAGAAAAATGTCAAAGATACCAAAATATCAGCCCCTTTCCGAAATATTATCCGAGATTTTTACGAAAAATATCAGCCCTTTAACACAGGAAATGGTACGTGTATGCATTCCACAGAGACCTTATTCAAAAAATGAGGAAATATTAACGCCTATAATTCGTCAAAAAATGAACAGCTTGTACATTGATTGTTTTCTCTACTATTTTCGGTACCTAACTGAACAATTTTCCGAGATTTTGATGAAAAACGCGTATGTACTCCAAAGAGACATTTATCTATTTTAAATGAGGAATTTTTAACTCTTAGATCTCATCAAATAGGTATGAAAGTGTATAGTGTGTATGTTTTCTCATCTTTTTTGAAAATAAATCGTATTGTCACCGCAGTAATGTTTTCAGAATCGCCAAAAGCCTTCCGTTTTGAATGACTTTTACACGGATCGCGTCAGAAAAATGAGTCAAATTAAAGACTTGTATAGATATTTTTTATTTCTTTGAGTTTCAGTTATGTGAAAGTGTATTATTGCACCATTAATAATGGCATATTTAATTTAGGCTTACTACAGCAGGTGAAATTATAACGTATCATTCGAATATGATCTGTATTATACCTAGAGAACTATCTCGTTCAAACTACCATTCTGTATTTCGAGCGAGATGTTTCCCGTACCTAAAAGTCTAAAGGTAGTCTAAAAAGATACCGTATTTTTATTATATATGTTAATTTCAGCAGCTGTGGAAGCTTTAAGTTATTATTGTAGCATTAATGGTGCAATGATATACTTTTACAAGACAAATACTAAGTAATAAAATACAAATATCTACATGTCTGTAATTTGGCTCTTTTTATTCCCGTGCCACGTTGAAAACTCCATTTTTTGTGATCCTGAAAAAAATTACTGCGGTGGCAATATGAATTATTTTAAAAAATGCTTGAGGAAACACGCTGGGGGCACAATGGTCGAGGAAGCAGAATATCAATTTTTGACGGGAATTGGTGATCTAAATTCCTTATTCCTTATTTTTATTTCCATCAAACCGGAAAAAATTTTACGACAGCCCGTGTTCTCGTCGACGTTGCATCAAATCAGATGTAAATCGAAGACTAGTAGTACATATTTAAGATAAGACTTATTAAGTTCACTTTAAATGGTACATTTTATTGTATATACAAACGAATGTATGTAATCTTTATAGATGACAATTGTACCGTATAAAGCGGCATGGTTGTCTGATTGCGGCAAATTGTATGATCGTCTGAATGACTGAACCGGAAATAGAACCTGCTGTAGTTATAGGAATAACTCAGTAATAAAAACAATATACAGTTCCACTATATTTTAATGCTGTCTATCGGTTTCTACGTCTATAGTGTCAATGTCAAAACAAACAGTCTTTTAGCTATCCCTTTATTTACAATGAGTTATTCATTCTCGTCGTTCCACATCGTAACGCCACAGTCAATTGATTTTATTCTGCTCTAATTCCATTTATGGGCTGAGAATATGTCAGAAATCTGCAATAAGGGATAGAAAATCCGTCATGTACTTAAACTCTCAAAGAAAATTTACCTGTTTCTACCCGAGTTATACTTGTAACTTCTCTGATATTTCCAATTATGGATCACTGTATGTAAGTCTATAGCGACTTAACTAATGTCTTTGATATGTGCTTACAGCGCCTAATTAACTGCCGTGTCAGATTTATATTAGATCTTCGTAGAGACGATTATGTGACCCAATACTTTGCTGACCTGTAGTAGCTATACCTCTTGACTCTCGAAGGAAATACTTCTTGGAGTCCTTCCTTTTTTTCCCTCTTCCATAACCATACGCCTGATTACCTATAACATTTATTTAGCTATAGGACAAGTGTTTCCCATTGATTAATTCGATTTAACCCTAGCCTTCTTCACATCCTCCAAGCCCAAACCAACCTTTACCTAAACTCCTTCCTTATCACCGCTTCTAAGAGTTGGAATAAAATACATCCTCACATAAAATCTTCCTCTTAGCTGGAAGCGTTTAAAAATAAACTTTACTCGTATGTTGTTTAAATATTTTCGTTATATTGTTCAATTATGGTTTTCCTTGACTATTGCACTATTTTTTCGGTCGAATGTGAAATTGTAGCACAATTTTTCGCTCAGTGTTAACCTAGAGGACAAATGAATTATTCATTAATTCGTTCATTTTCTTGTACGATCTATGATACATTCGTTTGTGCAATAAAATGTACCGTGTAAAGCAGCATATAATTAGGGCCGGTCCAAGCCTTTTTTCAAGTGTAAGCAAACTGTAATTTCGGCGCCCTCCCACGTACCCCCCCAAAGAAAAACTCCATATTCCCCCCGATTATGGAGTTTTTCTCAGAGGAAAAAAAATGAAAATAAAGCCTTCACGAATAGAAATTTAAGAATTTCTTAAATCTCTTCTAGTAAAATCAGGGCTATTACGCACGTGAGTTATCTTTTAAGTCAGCAGAAACCGCTGGTGCGGCGTGATAAACATACAATGATTTTTTTTTTGAGCCGTCTCGTCCGCCGTGTGAACAGAACACGCGAGCGGCCATGCGCGGCCTGCAACTACTGTACTGTTATAAGTCTGTTCCATCCCCTCAAAAGCAAGGATTGATGCGCCGCCGCTCTCGCATCTCGCCAGGAGTCTTTTGCCCCTTAATGTTACTTCATCTGATGGTAGAGCCAACGGCCGACTCGACGAAAACTGAAAATAGTTCTCAAGTCTTTATACTTGCTACTTTTTAAAGGAACTTACATGATATTTACTTCATTGAGACCTTTTTCAACGGCCTTTGCTCTTAGCATATAGCTCATTGCACATCTGGTAAGAATATTATTATTTTTAGGACGGTCGAAGCTATTATCTTATTTTCATGGAACTACTAATTTTTTTCTCCCTGGTTTTATAAGGGGCTATGAAATTTATTATTCACAGCAGCAGTAAGTAACTAGCTTGTGATCGAAACAATATTTTCTAGTCTCAAATCAGTTCAATTTAGCTGATAATGTTCCTTACATTGAAGAGATTAGTAAACTTTTCTATTCATGCTAAATGTAATAACTTGGGAAACTAAATGAACCATTTGAAAGATTTCAGGCTTTCCCGGTGAATGCTATGGAGGTAGATTTCTCGGGTTTCCATCCGGGTCAAAGTTCTACCTCCAAATAAACCATTTATTAGTCATGATCATGGGTAACGAGTCACTTACCGAAACTTCGGCTTAATTAAATTACTTACCCGGTGGCGAGCTAGAGAATACTTCACGAATAAATGAATCAATTTAAAATTACACGACTACGTAAAATAAAAAATATGGCCAAAAGTCAATGAAAATCTCAATTTAATTCAAAAGAATTCATTCACAGATCCATTTAGTGCAAAGATAAGCAACAAATTATTTAAAAGAGATTATTCTGGCCTTCATACTTGCAAATTCTTTGATTATTAAATCTGTGTCCATTTCATCTAGTAAATCATTCTCAATGGCCATTGTTGCCAAACCACTCAAACGCTCTTGGGACAAAGTTGACCTCATATAAGTTTTAATCAGATTTAACTTTGAAATACTTCTTTCGCCAGTAGCCACGGAAACAGGGAGCGTTAGGAGTATTCTTAATGCAACAAAAATGTTAGGAATGTGTCCATAGGTGTACCCATTTTTAATTATAAATGAGAAGGCTTGGGCAGGAGTTCTGCCAGAGGGTAGCATTGGAACAAAAATTTGCAGTTCGTCACACAGTTCAACTCCATTTTAGTCGCATTCTTCGCCATCTCTTAAAACGTTGCGAAGATGCATGCAGGCATCTTTCAACTCCTTCTTGTCCCACGTCAGCAGATTATGATGTCATATAGGAACCTGAAATTTTTACTGTGATTTTCCATTAACTCAAATCTTTCCTTGAGGGAGGATATTGCAGCATCGAGCACAACGTAGAAGAAATTCACTTTAAATGATATTCTCGCATTTTGTAAAGGTTCATCTTAACTTTCGTAGGAAAATTGCCATTTTTATTTTCCGTTGCCCACTGCATTGACGGACTTGGATTTATTTTTCGAACTCTGCAGCAACACCGATTTCTCCTGCAAGTTCTTTTGCATCAGCGATCACATTATTGAAACCTTCGTCAGATCTCATACTTTCCAAAATAAATTGCACACTTTTAATAAGATCCATTGAGGAGTTTAGGTCGAAAGTTACTTTTTGTAAGGTCTTACTCAACATGTTTATTTTGAATAGACTCTCATGCCAAGTTACCCAACTGCACAGGAACTTGAAACTTAGCAGTTTTTTTTGCGATTCCCAAAGCAGTGTTCCGGCCAAATGCATCTAGCTTTTATCTTGAGAGGCTTCATAAATGGCATCGCATATGTCCCCAACATTCTACCGTAAAGGCAATAAGGCCGCAATCCTATTCTCCCATCGAGTATTGCTGAGAGGTTTCACCGTAAGTGTCGGTGTGTGTCTCACCAAAATATTCCACCGATGAGTAAAACTTGCAAAGAAGTTAAATGTTTCTTCAATAATACTGAAACATTTGACTGCATCAGGACAAGACTGAGCGGCATCGTTATCTACTAAATTTAGCGAATGATTTCCCCACGGCACAAAAAAGGCACGGCAATTGAAGTCCAGTATTCTTTTCTGAACTCCAACATGTTTTCCTTTCATGTTGGAACCATTATCATATCCTTGTCCTCTCATGTTCTTAAAAGAAATGTTACACTGGGATAACTCATTGAGTAAAACTTCTGTAAGGCCTTCACTTGTAGACTCTATTATAGGAATGAAACCTAAAAAGTGTTCCTTAATTAACACTTCCTCGTTCTCCATAAATTTTACAAATCTCACCACTAATGCCATTTGCTCAGTGTGACTGATATCGGGTGTTGTCAAACCAATAGTTTCGCACGCACCCCAAATTCTGGTATATGAGTAAAAAAATGAATACAAGCGAGAAGTCAGAGGGAGAGCCAAAATATGAGATATATTTTCGTTGATTTGGGAATGAAAACTAGATCCATCACTTACTTTCGCACGTCATGCATACAAACGTGAGACATTTGCAATATGGCCTATTTTTCTCAGACAGCACGAAAAATAGATACAAGCGCTGTGCATAATTGGACAGGAGCAAAAACATAAAAGGGGTGGAATGACCAGAGGCGCTCAGACGCGGAGGGGTAGAGGCTCAGAAATCCATGCCCCCACTTGCAAGGGGCTCCGTGGAGGCCTCCATATAACGCTCTTAAAGGTGGTGGAAGGGGCGAAGAACCCCCGAGGAGAACAAAAGCTTGTACCATTGCGTTATTAGGTAGGTACGTGTGATATTTCGGCCGTATTGAGTTGTGCAATTAATTATACATGCAATTCAACTCATATTTGTTTTCTTCCTTTTGTCTTTGTTGAAAAATTTCGGGTGCCCTTCAGGTCTATATACTTCGAGGCCTTGTATGCCTCGCA
Source organism: Ceriagrion tenellum (assembly GCA_963169105.1). Classification (NCBI taxonomy): domain Eukaryota; kingdom Metazoa; phylum Arthropoda; class Insecta; order Odonata; family Coenagrionidae; genus Ceriagrion; species Ceriagrion tenellum. The sequence continues at coordinate 81,518,458 of OY720638.1, read as the reverse complement.
TAGGGCCCGGCGCCCTATGCGGGCGCGTAGTTCGCTTACACCTAGGACCGGGCCTGCATATACTATTCCAGTGATTAAAGTCTGCATTCTGTTGCCTTTCAGCTGCAGCGGCGTGGAGGCCGGTCGGGAAGGAGACGCGGCCGCCGTGGCGGGGAGTGGAGCTGTGGCGTCGTCGTCTTCCGTGGGCGCCGTCGACGCCGGCGGCGGCGGCATCGACCCCGGGGGCGGAGGTGGCGGGGGCGGCGTGGGCTTCCGGCCCGTCGTCGACTCCGCGCCGCGCTCCCTCTTCTTCCCCTCGCACCTTGCCTCGCACCTGCCCTCGCCCTTCGGCCCGCCGCCCATCTTCTCCTCCATCAAAGGTAAACGACGACGGCGGAGCGCCGGACGACACCAAAGATGGTGCACGGGTGCCGTCGCGTGCGAAAAATTCCCCACCCGAAGGGGCGGTGCCTCCATTGCTTAATTCGCATGACATTTATCAACTTCAAGCCCAAGGGGGCAAAGTTGCGGATTGTAGTCTCCAGTAAAAAAAGTCTAATTGTTTCCCCTGCGGCATTTATCCTAGTTGGCGAGTCTATAACACTCATTTATTTTCGGGAGTCTACATTTTTAGCCATCTTGACAGTTGAATGAGAGTCTACGGGTGCTTAACTTTCGTACAAGCCCGTTCCCAGAAATAATCGACCTTACGATAAAAACTAAGGCAAAATTGCGGATTAGTTGCACAGAGTATTATTTTTCGAGTCGATTTCGCTCCCCAACGATGTTTGCGAAATTTATTTAGTCAATACCTCAAACAAATTGCACATTAGCCCACATAATGAGATACCTACTTTAAAAAAATAATCACTTTACAAAAAATTATAAAACGGTGAGCTGATCTCATCGGCAGTTGCCATGTTGTCGAAAATAAGGTTTATAGATTTGCCAAAGTCGACTTAGACCGCAAGAGAAACAATTTCCGACGGGTGACATCAGTTACAGCCCACAATTGATAATTAATATGAGCTAGAGTGATTCAATGTTAGGAGAAGAGGCAGGTTAAGCCATAGAATTAATGGTATCGGCAGTAACTTGTAGGATATCCTTCAAAATGAAATTATGAATCACTTATTTTTCCACAAAAGATTTATTATATTCTTAAAACCCCGGTTTAATTGCTGCGTGACATTATCAGAACCTTCAGATGACATCTCGCATCAGCATAGCGTAATAAATCTTTCGTGGAAAACTAAGTAATTCATTATATCATTTAGCTTTAGCCTTGATTCTTCTCCATTTCACGGTCATTTTTGCTGTAATCATAATTCCTGTAGCTTTAACAATACTAATTTGATCAAAAATAACATTTGCCATCACATTCCATATTTGCTGCCATGCGCCTTAAATGACTGCAGTTCAATACGCGTGGGTATTCTGGGACAAAAACTGGACGGACACAACTGATGAAGAAAGGAATAGGGATCCTCATTATTGCCGTTATCCTTGAGAATTATGGCGTCACAATGCCATTACTCGCGATGTCGCTGCCGCTCAAACTGAATGTATTAAACCTATGTGAAAAAAAACCCTGTAATCAAGGTTGTAGGGTAGAAAGGTTCAACTGTTAGACCCTTGGCATAGGAGAGTAGTATTGAAAGACAGTAATAACAAAAACAGAAATATTCAAAATATACAAATGTCAAGTATAAGGGGAAGAAGACATGAAGTTACGTAATACGTTTCAGTAGGGAGGAAAAGACATTGCGTGATGAGAAAAGGTCAAGGGTAAGGTGACTATTAGTTAGGGCGTTGAATGATGAAGGTAAGCGTTAGAATAGTGGTGGTTGGGAAATGGAGAGACGGAATTCGGATGTATGTAACAGACTCTCATTGCGAGTGGAGCGGGCTGGGATTTGGAGTCAAAAATAGGAAAGATGATCAGAGCGGAAGAACCCGACATTGTAATATTTAACTTGTGTATTTTCCGCACATAATTGATACCCGCAATCAGGGTCACCTTGATGAAGCATCTTTTGGCAGATTCTAAAGACACAACCAGTCAATATATGCCGAGATAATATTTTCATAAAGATAGTGGCTTGCGGAGTGGGGAAAGGAGGAAGACGAGGTATGGGCATGCAAGGGAAGGATGAGAGAGACCCATAACATGCCTCATCAGAGTGAAATTAGTCGCATATTTATTAATAATGAGGGGGAATGAACTTATTAGTGCTATTATTAGGGTTTCTCTCCCGGAAACGATGTAGAATTTTACCTACTTAAAAGTTCACGGGAGATTCTCCACGACAAATCTCAGGAAAATCCTAGCAATCCTTCTCTTTAAACTCAATTCTGCTACATTTGTGTTTCACCAGGATTTTCTTTAAATGAAGGACGTGTAATATCTCTCTTCCCTTGAATTCCACCCTCGTGAAAGGGACATTCTCATTCGCAGTACTGACCGGAATGAATGCATGACTGAATGCATTTACCGTCTTTTTTTATTTAAATCAAACCTCTAAGTTCACGGTAAAAGTTTTAGCCAAATTTATCGATTGTTTATTTCAAGTAGCATAGTGATCTCTGGATTCGGCGCAAAATTGGAAGGTCAGTGATTTCATTCCCGTTCTGGTCGAATTCTTTCGGCTAAAATCGGACGTCGTTCCATTTCTCACAACCACTGTGTTGTTTGAAATGTAAAGCTCACGGGTTTCCAACCGGGAGACAGTAGTTTGTGGTACCGACGTTTCGAAGGCGTAGTTTGCCATCGCCTCATTCACCCTGAGGACGATTCCAGACTACGCCTTCGAAACGTCGGTTTCCAACCGGGAGATAGTAGTTTGTGGTATCGACGTTTCGAAGGCGTAGTTTGCCATCGCCTCATTCACCCTGAGGACGATTCCAGACTACGCCTTCGAAACGTCGGTTTCCAACCGGGAGATTGTAGTTTGTGGTACCGACGTTTTGAAGGCGTAGTTTGCCATTGCCTCATTCACCCTGAGGACGATTCTAGACTACGCCTTCGAAACGTCGGTTCCACAAACTACCATTACCCGGTTGAAAACCCGAGAGCTTTACATTGTAAGCATTCACGGGAAAGCGTGAAAACTTAAACTGTGTTGTGCTTCATATGTAGCCCACCCCCTGCCTTTCCCCTTCCGTCCATCTACAATTCTAAATGCTCATTTTGGAGATTATGTACCTTATAAAAAGACAATTAATGAACATAAAATATAATTACTCATTTCTTCACCCGGCCACTCTTGGAAGATTCACGTCAGAGTATGGTTAAAATATACGTAAGTTTATACTGGGATTTTCCGGGACCCAGGGAAGAGTTGCATTTATCTCGGAATCCTGGCATAAACCAAACCCTGGGAAATAAGATAGCACAATGCAAATATGAAATATTTGCAGTTTTCCATAAGAATAAATTTTACTGCAATTTACCTTTAGCAGTAAAATTTATTTCTGTGGATAATTTCAAAATTTTCATTTGTGCATCATGCATAAATTCAGTTCAATATCACAAGAAACTTCGGATGCTACATGAGATAGCATAGTTATAACCCCAGGTTCAATGACCTCGGTTGTCCGTGGCCTCCCCAAGAGAACCCCACATTCAACGCTCGCCCTTCCCGTGTCTCCCGCACAGGTTTCCCCGGCCTCTGCTCCTGCTGTCCGCTCAAGCCGTCGGTACTGGGGTCCCGCATGCCGGCCATCCCCTCGGCGCTGCAGAGCGCGTCCATGCTGCCGGAGCACGCCGTCCAGAGGGGGCTGTCGCCACCATCGCTGAGGGCCGCGTCGCCGCCCGTCGCGCCCTCTCCCCCGCCGCCCCCCCTGGCGCCCGCGCACCACACCCTGGCGCAGCCGCACGCCCACCGGCTCGACCCCGCGGCCGACCAGCAGCGCTCCTCGAGCGTGGCCGAGCTGAGGCGCAAGGCGCAGGAGCACTCGGCCGCGCTTCTGCAGAGCCTGCAGACGGTCGCCTCCTTCCACCAGCACGCCAGCATCCAGCTGCAGAGCGCCACGGCTCTGGTGCTCAACCAGGGAGCACAGCAGCCCATGGACCTGCAGTCGGCGGTGCGGAAGGCGGAGGCGGCGAGCGGCGGGGCCGGAGACTAAAAAAAAACTCTCCCCTACACCCCCTGGATGACATCCCCCCTTCCCGCCCCAGTGTTGAACAATCTCCCCCACCCCCCAGTGAGCGACCATCAATTGCAAAAGAACACCCCCGGAAGACAATGTGCAAACGATGGACTGCCACCAGTGTGGGATGGTGCAGACCGGGCAGCAACAGTGGGGTTGACGGTGTTGGGAAGGATACATTCTCCTTAGCTACAAGACCTTTAAGAGGATATATAAATAATTATATATATGCATATATATGTGTATAAAGAGGATTCACTGTGTGAACGGAACAGATTCGCATTCGAGGGGTGCAGAGGACACCGCATGGAGACGCAGAGAATACATTCCAGCGTTGTGATAGCGCGACCAATGTGTTTCGGTGTGTCAGCAACGAAACCACGTGAACTCCCGAGGCAAGGATTCGGAACATTTAGTTCTTTCGTAGCCGATCGTTAAGAGCAATAGATAGTTTGATTTAACTCGAGACTTGCCTGGCTGATAAGTACGAACATAGGTATCCCTTGAGAGTAAAAAAGATAAACCTTAGCGTATGAAAAGCTCAATTGGCTTAGGGATAGCCCAATTCCCTGAAATTTTGTGGAAAATTCTTACTCCGGAGAGTAGATGAAATATGCTAACTTTTCGATTTTATATGATATAATGGAGGTTGTAATATACAATGTGTGCAATTATTAACAATTCTGGTTATTACGTTAAAAAATATTATCCTTCCCGTTTGTGGTCAGTATAATGAAGCTCTGGTGCAAGTACTCGTTCCAAGAGATATGGTTCTGGTGCGACGAGGAAAGAGTGTACTGCATATTAGTGTCCAAAAAATGGTTATGCTAATAGTTAACACATGTATCGCCAAAATGTTAGCGTTTTTGTAGCATACCTTTTACTTTCCAGCCTATCCCTTAATTATGTTGACATTGTTGTGTGTGCCTCATCGAATGATTAACAATTCCATTGAGTGGAAGTGGCAAAGAAGGACTTGAGAACCAATAGTGTACACGGACCGAGCCAGTTGTTGTGCGGGCGTGGAGTGTGGCCAGGCCCCCCGGGTCACCCTCCGCCAGCCTCCCAATGACACGAACCTACTGCTCCCCCCCAGTCCCTCCATACAAAAAGGCCTCGCTCCAAACAGAGACGGGAAACAATCACAGCAATCTCCTCGAAGAAGTGACGCGGAACATGAGTGCGTAAAAAAGGAATTATTCGACACAAAAAAAGTAAACGAAAGAAGGAAATATCCAATAGCTAGAAATATATAATAGGTGTTAATGGGCCTTCAGGAATGGGGTTAAAAAATGGCAAATAACAGATAAGTAGAATTAATATATTGTATCAAATGTTTTATGCATCGTAAGTACCATATAAACTAAGTGATTAATGACAAGGCCTTACTTGGGATGCAAAGCATGCCTGCACTTCAAGTATTATTTTCCAAAGTTGCTGTTGAGTGATTCTTAAGAACTCTTATGTCGATCAAGAGGTGAAATTAAGATGATTTGTATGAATGAAATACAATTTCACTAACAAAAGGAGGTTCCCATGAGGCCTAATCTAACGGTTAGTGTGCAGTAAACATGAAATAACTGCCAGTTTTACCTAGAAATAATTTAAAAAAACAAGCGTTATACGCGGTTGAATGATTATAATGAAAATAAATGAATGATTAGATATAAATATGAAAAATAATTGCATTACAACACCAGGGAATCTATAAAGTTTGTTTAAAATAAACAGCATGCTATTTTAAGTATGTATATACTTTGTGAAAGATTTTCTCAATAAATAAATCTGCAGGGGATGCCATGTAGTCAATAACAGTCATTATTTGTTCAAGGGAAGTACGTGAATAAAACCAGTATTATTTGTTGCACATATCCATTTCATCTGGTATTTTACTGTACAAATATCTACGCTTGCTGCATATAATTAAGCAGCACCAGGATTTAAGTCTCATAACTATCCTTAATTATGGCCGTTTGCAAGAACTTTTAGTGACATCGCTAGAAAGAGAGAACTCTTAGTATTTTCCACACTTAAGACTTTAATTTCCGACCCAGGTTTCGACTGCCTTGCAATCATTTTCAAGGTTTCGACCTTGAAAATGATTGCAAGGCAGTCGAAACCTGGGTCGGAAATTAAAGTCTTAAGTGTGGAAAATACTAAGAGTTCTCTCTTTCTAGCGATGTCAGTAGATACATTCCACAAAGTTAAGCCTTCAACCATTAAGTTTAACTTTTAGTGATGGAATCAATAGTTACGAGATCCATTAAGTTATGGAACTCATAAAAATATTCGGGTTGCAGGAACGCGTACACTTGTTTCGTAACTTATCTACCAATTGTTAATTGCTTCTCGTGTTTGATCTAATCTCCCTCGCTAGATAAAATTTATGGTAATTTATCCCATATTTAAGTTCTTATGCACGTAAACAATATTCAGTCAGAGTAAACAAACTGGTCATTCGTTTCAAAACCACAATTTTATCAAGTAAATCATACTCCCAAGGGGTTCATTACCCGTCCACCATCTTGGCTGTTTATGGCGCTCATTACTCCAATCCATAAGTAATGAAGCCACTTGTAAATCCAATATATTTATTGAATGTTTCTGCAACGTTTATTGAATGGTTGCTATAGCTTATGGATCCCATAACTCTATGGAATACATATGGGTCGTTCTTGCAACTGGCCATTAGGGTATCTAAAACGGGTTTTCCTTTCACTATGCTTCATTTATGCTTCACTTCACTTAAGAGCATAATATATATATATATATATATATATATATATATATATATATATATATATATATATATATATATATATATATATATATAATAACATATTGAAATACTGGTCAGAGGAAGTTAAAAAAGCCCAGTTTTAAATTCCTTGTCAAAGTATCCATTGCTTATGAGATGGGGTTGAAAGAATTGCATATATGGAAAAAGGCACATATATTCATAGGTAGTGTCGGCACTATCCACCGAATCAACAGAGATATTCAAGAAGTGATCCATAAAATTAGCCTCAAATATAATGACAGATTCCCAAAGTCTATGTAAAATTCCTATGGATGACTTCTTGCATCAGAAAAAGAAACTTCTATGTAAAACGTATATAATTATCTCAGTAACCAGACCTTTGGTTGAGAAAAACCGATCCTATTGAGCCTACCACCGGATAATTAAAGCTTTGAGAAAAGCCGTCAGATTCTAATTAGCCCCCTGTACCGCAACAAATCAGATTGCTCCATTAATAAGGAAATCAAATGATATGCAGCAGTTTGTATATTTGAGGCAGGTGGTGAATTCACCCGTCACTATTACTTAAGGTAGTGCGGGCGAGGTAGTTCCCTAATCATGAAAGAGACCATATTTGAATTACACGTTTTAATTTCGCCGGCTGTGAGACACACGAATTAAATATTGCATTGTTAATGGTGCAATAATATAGATCTTCATTGACAGAAATTGTAAGTAATCAATTAAAATATCTAAGTTAGTCTTTCGTCTGACTCATTTTTTCAAGCGGTACATTTGAAACTCCATCAAAACGGAAGGCTAATTGTGATCCCGAAGAATTTAATGCGGTGACAGTATGATTAGTTTTCAAAAATAGTTGAGAAAACACACAAACTACACCCTGTTGATTTTTTGACATGATCTAAGTGCAGGGAATGCCTCATTTGTTAAGTAAGGTCTCTATGGAGTGCACACATGCACCATTACCCATGTAAAAGGGCTGGTATGTTTTGGCAAATATCTCGGAAAGTAGTGTGATTTTGGGTGGAATATTTGGTGCCATTGGAAGGGTGATATTTTTTTCTATAAAATGAGACCAAATTTATTTATTTCTGGGTGAAATGGTATTTCGCTCAAACTACCTTAAATAACGCAAATTAATTGATTTGCAGGACCAGTGAAAGCGTGCGAAGTCATTCCATTCTACAGTCCATTTTAAATAATGCATAGTACGTCCAGACCTTTTTTTAGAAAAAAATGTTTTATTCTTTAATAAAATGGTCTAAAAAGAATAAAATGTTTTTCAGCCACCACCCGGTTGAGCGAGAGCAACAATCCAGGAGAACGAGGAGAGAGGCGCCGTAATTGAGGGTTCGTTACTCGAATATAAACGCATATTTAATTAATTAGGGTGGGTATTGATTGATTACTGTAGTCACTCCGGAAGTGGGACTTTGGACTACATTTCAGAGCTCTAAGAAGTCGGAAAGTAAGTTGAATTTTGGAGACAATATTTTTACATCTATATCTACATCTGTATACTAACCTGCAAGCCACCTCATGGGCGTGTGGCAGGGGGTGTTAGGATTCCAGCTGTGTACAAATTTTAGAAATAAGGTTTTGGAAGGTGAAATGGTGACGTGAATAATGGAAGTGTATTTAGTGGAGCTCAGTTTTTATTGTGATTGCTTATTGTGCGCGGAAAGAACAAGTTTTTGTACCAATCTGTTCGATAATGTATATCTCTTATATCGCTTCTGTCAGACCTAAAGATATAGAGAGGCGTCATGATAATATTCTCTGTGTCGCTCTGGAACACACCAGTTCCGAATTTCTCAAGCAAGCTACTGTTGTGCTTCAATTGTGTAGCCTACGAGTCAATAGGAGCCCCATCTTAATCCCTGTAAAAGTGGTAAAACACTATGTTTGCTCGTAGCAGTTTTAAACGAAGCGTGCAGCTTTTTTTGTATTTAAAAAAATATTTTTCGTTGAATCTTTATGACCAGGGTCCCAGATGCTCGCAGCGTATTCGAGGTGTGGCTTAACCAGAGTGAAGAAGCATCTCTCTTTTACACGGTCATCGGGAAGTTGATTTAATTTTGGTCACAAGATTTGGCGTAGACAATCAGCTGATACCCAAGAAAACCCACTGGTAAACCCGTAGTACATTCATTATAATCATTATTTTAATTGATGACTGCATAGTCAATGAAAGTTTTATGCCATCGCAAAGTAGGTTAAATTTCAACTGCAATATTTGACACAGACAAACAGGTGAAACTCTTTTAAACCCTTTACTAATAAAAATAAAACCAATTTTAAGTAAATAAATGCTATCGCTTGGCTTCACGCGCACGCAGAGGTGAAATTTGTTGCTCCCAAGGATTTCAGTATTCTCACTGGTCTGCCGTCGGAATGTCAGCCGTGAACTATATAGCGCAGGGCGTCAAGTGTACACGCCTCATATCAATGTCACGATGTACTTGAATCGGCATTAGTTCGATGATGCTTGCAAGTACGATAGCTTCCCAGTCCGTGCAACATTGAAACAGCAGCATGACGGACCGCAAACACGGTCGACATAATACAGTAAGTCCTCGATTTACGTTGGAGATACGTGTTGAAGCAGAGCGACGTAAGTCGAAACAACGTAAAACGGATCCAGATATTCGTGACCACTTTAATCCCGCGATAAATCGAGGCGTAAATTTCAAAATTCGTTCTTTACCTTCATCCGGGGAAAAATAGCTATTTCAGGTGGGATGATTATGTCTCAGTTATCAAAAAACGCAAGCATATGCACATATGGTCTATTTTATTAGCATTAAACATGGAAAAATTTTCACACGAATCTTGTTAGCATGGACGTAATATTAAATTAGACGTAAATCGCAACCACGCATACCGAGGACTTACTGTACTCACTGATCCACTTGATCTCTCAATTTATACGGTACTAGTTTGCTTCTCACTTCCAGTATAATATAGAGGTTGTCGTCCAACCACGTTAGCTGTTTTTACTGCTGTCTTCACGTCTGGAGATCATGGACATTCGTACATCCTTCCCACTATTAGTGAATTTCTGACCGAGAAATAAGTAATGGAAAAAATGACCCGACTGTTACTATGGTCGCCAGCTGCTTCAGAGCAGCCAATATAAAAGTATAGAGGACAGGCGCCAAGACGTAGATGAAAATACTGATTTCTAGTCAGTACAAGTCCACTGAGCGTAAAAAAAGTATTTAGGACGGCTCAAATTCATACTGGATTCCGTCCTCAACATCAGCTACCAGCTAACATACAAGATACAGGGCTGGATCAAGTATTTTTTTGAAAATGGCTTTACCCAGTCCATAAATACACTGCTCCTAAAAGTGTACAATGACTAGCCCACCGCAGAATACAGACGCAGAAAGTACAGTGAAAACTGTCTCTATGGAGATCTCCGGGGTTAATCTTTGTTTTTATTGTTATTAGTATGAAAGATTTACGCTGTGATGATGTCGAAGAGATAGTTAAAGATGCTAATGTACGAATCTATTGGGCGTTGATGATAACTGTGTAGCAGCCTGAAAGCCAAACTAATGATTTTTGACAAGGAAAAGGGGAATAATGTGGTGTAATAAGGTCGAAAAGTGAGCTCATTGAAAATAAGAGTTATTATTTTTACCTCGGCTAAATATTGGTAAAGGATGAATGGGTGCTTGAGAACATAAAGTGCTCCGCAAATAGCGTGGCACACAACGTGAAATACAGTGAAACCTGCCTCTGCGGCCACTTCCCTTCAGCGGTCACCTCTCTAAGCGTCTGATTATATTGCGAACAGAATGAATTTCCAATACACATAGACAGATAGCTCTCGTAAAAGCTCCTGGTATAGACCTGCGGGGCTTTGCTAGACTGCTACGCAAGGGGGCACAGCTAAAGCTGGACAAATGATGTACCTTGTGCATGGTGAGCTACTGGTTAGAGGCTTGCAAGGCGGACATCAGCTTGCAAACGGAGCCACTGTATGGAGGGTAAAGGTTTTAAGGCGGCCCTTGGTTTCGGCGGGTGAGGAGATATGTTGGTTGTTTTCATAGATAGATAAATAGACAATTTATTTTACCCTGGAACATTTCCCATGAGTACAAAAAATACAAATTAGTTTGCCAAGGTTCTAATACAACAACCATAGAGTATTCAATATGTTTGATCATGAAAATATAAAACCGCACGCGCACCTACAAGCATAAAAAGCATACTAGTTGACGAATAAAATTTGGGTGATACATGCATGTACATGGAGATGAGAAAGGAAAACTTCTATGCCTAATAACATATTACAAATACGGTTTTTAAATTGGTTTAGAGACTACAGTTTCTTTAATTCTTCAGGTAGGGAGTTCCACAGTTTTGCACCGGCAACTTGGAATGACTTTTGGAAGGTTACAGTGCGGTGTTCTGGGTAGCAAAGCTATTAAGATGTGGATCTTGTGACTATTGTGAGAGTATATGATTTGAATGGGAAGAGGTTTAGAAGGTATCCAGGCTGATTTTCATGGAATTGGGAGTAGAGGAATGTAGCCAGTACGTAGGTTCGACGGGTATCAGTAGAAAGCTATCCAAGCTGATGGAGATACGGAGAGACATGCTCATCCCGGTGGAGAGCGAATATATATCTTACACATGAATTTACTGATCTCTGTAATTTTACATTCTGCTCAACAGTGATATTCAACAGATACAAGAAATGTAAAATTTCCCTTCCTTCAGCAGTCAATCATAAGCGGACATTATCTAATGGGTTTGGTGACGGTCGCTTGATACGGGTATCACTGTATTTAAAAATATAGTACAGGCTATTAGTGTCACGCCAAAGTTTAGTCATAGCAACGGGCTGCTAATTGCTGAATTACGCAATTGGCGCAGAACATGCAATGCTCGTACTTGAACCATGCGACGCGAACGCCTGAACCTGAATCGCAACTCGCGCACGTATCTCGATACTCAGAAATGCATACTCGTAAAACCATATCGATTACAGAAAATGGCAAAAATACTCGCTTTCAGTTTTTTCAAAGATTGGTGGCATACAGCACCTGAGTCTTTCTTTTCCGTGATCTCTACATTTTTCGGGATTTCTTCTGCGTAAGTTGTTTTTGGGACAACAGAGTCGAAATGCTTGAGATGGTGGGCGAGGAAAGGAAACTTTTGAATGAAATCCGGGATAGGCAGGATAGATGACTGAATAATGTAATAAAGGGTGATGGGTTGCCAAAGAATGTGATAGAGGGAAGGATGTTGGGCAAGCGGGGTAGGGGAAGAAAGAGAAGAGGTTTCATGGACGGAATGAAGAAGGGTAGATCTTATGCTGAGGCGAAAAAGAACATACTAGAGGGAGATAGGCCGGAGGAGAATCTCTGACATTCAACAAAACTTACCTTTACCGGTAAAATACATAATAATAAATAATAGAGTCATTGGCTGTTCTGCGATGATCTTTAGGTCCAAGTGTCGAGAAGCATTTTTGCCGTGCTTACATGACGTCGTCTTCCCGCGATTTTCACGGTGCTGCACTCAGATTGGCCGATGTTCGAATTACTCTTCTCCAGAGTTATTAGCAGGATATATGAGTGTGAGTCACAAGAGCCTTTCAGAGTCACAAATCCACAAATACAGTGCACGCAAATCCAAAAGTTCAGCAGCACGCTCGGGCATTCCGCACCGAGTAGAAACACGGCACCAAAAGCCAATAAGTTCAATTTGGCCACTTTCAGAGAGATCCTCGCCGCTCGCTCTACGGGATTCTCGGCCGAGATAATGAAATTACTTGCTCCCATTTGCAGCACGGCGCGACATCGCATTGATATCTTAACGAAAATATATTGCGTAACCCGAATAAAAAATAAATGAAGACGAAATTCGGCATCTTTAATTTTCCATGCCGAGCGAATGGATGGGTAATTTGATCCGTGTCCCCACTCGACCTTTCCATATTAAGTTAAAAAAACTACACCTTAATGGATGTCAACATTTTTTTAAACTTCCAATATCCCATTCCCTTTATAAGATAAATTCATATCAAATATCCGGATTCTTAGTGAACGTATGCATTTTACCTATAATGACTTTTTCCCGGAATATTAGCATGAAGTTAGTTTGAACCATATGCAAAAAGTAATAATTTCATTTTAAGAAAAATAAATTGGATTACTTTTTAAACCATCAAGGTACGTAAAAATGGACTACTTCAAAAAAAAATAAGTTTTAGATCAATTTAGGGTCCACAGAGGTTTTGTGCGAGATCCACTCTTCAAAGATTAAAGTGGTAGACTAATGCAATTTACACTCCATTACGAGGAGAACTCAATCAGCAGTCACAACTAAAGCACGCAAAACATTAATTTCACGGATAAATATTCAAAGAAAAAAGTGCAAAATGCGCTACAGCCAAAGAATGGCAAAATATACCTAAATGAGCAAATCGATTGAAATATTGTTACGTATCAAAATACGAGATATGATTATATACAACATACAACTTCGATGTTTTTGAGCAAGGGATATTTGAAAAACAACGATCAAGAGTCATTTGGAAAACATGGTTCTCTGTAAATCCACTTCATTCTATATAATCGCGCGGCGACGGCGAAACGAGAGTAAACAACGGTAACTATAGTTACAAAAATACTCCGTTTCAGTTTTTTCTAAGATTGCTAGCGATTGAAGTGCCAAACACAGCACCTTGAGTCTTTCTTTTCGGTAATCTCTACATTTTTTCGGGATTTCTCCCACGTAAGTCGTTTTTTGGGACAACAGTTTCTCTGAATTTTCCGCCAGCGTCTTCAGGTCGAAGTGTCGTGGATAATTTTTGCCGTGATTATATGTCGTCGTTTTCCGGCGAATTTCATGGTGCTGCTCTCAGATTGGCTGAGGTGCAAACTACTCATATCCAGAGTAATAAGGAGGATATAAAAGGAGGATAATATACTACGAAGTAGAAGAGTAATTCGCACCTCAGCCAACCAGAGAGCAGCACTATGAAAATCGTGGGAAAACGACGGCATGTAAGTACAGAAAAAATGCTTCACCACATTTCGATCTGAAGACTGGCAGGACGGCTAAAGAAAGTGTTGTCCCAAAAACTACTTACGTGGAATAAATCCCGAAAAAAATGCAGAGATCATCATTCCAGCTCCGCGGAAACCTGAGAACCAACAGTTCTTTACGGTTTTCCAGAGTTGTTACCGCCTTGGAGAACATGAATAAAATTACCGTATAAATTCATGTACCACCCGCAACTTTAATCCCAGAAATTGTGGTTGAAAAAGAGGGCGCGATTTACACGAGTTCCTTATTTCTTTAACTTTCCCGAAAACACTAAATACGGTTGGGCCCCTTGAAGCTCTGCATGTGTCATTTTTTGCATGCATAGTTCGCATCGCTAATAGCTGAATGCGATTTAAAAAGGTTATACATAGTTTGAAAGATCAAAAATTGCTATATTTCCTGCATGCATCAAGTCTTACGCAACGGATAGCGGTGGCATACGACTTCTGAATTGAAATTGAGGCGAAATATGACACTCTGTATTGGAGAATGGTTCGTCAGTCCGGGCTCACTCACAAACTAAACATCGCAAAAAAGTCGTGTTTGTTTTATCTGAAAGAAAATCGATCGCTACCTCGATTTTATACATTTCGACTTCGTAAAAACGGGGTGCGCGTGTCATACGTGCTTATACGGTATTCCTCATATTTTTGCGGTGTATATGCACAAACGGCAACAAGATGTTATAATAAAAGCCTCTGACAAAAGGAAATATATTTCTTTGAAGTTCCATGATCCGTAACGGTATCTCAATGGCGTGACGCCGCTGCACAGCATCGCAAATCTGCTCCACGTGTATTTCAGGCGTATAGCAGAGATACGATATATAGGTAATAAGGAAAGGATCAACACATAATATTTCGTTAACGCCACAAGGGAAATAAAAAGATTGTTATCATCGAATATAATTGCATCAGATGATATCCACATAAAACGTTTCGTGTTACCGATAGAAATACAGTTTCATGGCTTAACGCGGCATATTTCCATTGACGTACTGTTTTCATGACAGAGGGAGTGTGCGTGATATTTAACAAGAAATACTTTCATACAAGAAAGTTTCTTATCAACTAAACTTTGACCCTGTACATTACTGAAATCCACTTCATATAAGTACAAGTAGCCCAAAAAATAATGAATATATCCCATTTCGTCAAAGCAAGCGCTTAGATCAAACATCACTGCTAATTGAATTCTACCGGGATTACATTTAAAGGTCATGAGGAAAACTTTTCTGCATCCCTGTGGTTGGTGACGAAACATACAATGGCGCGTATTTAAGGGAGCAATTGAACAATAAACGCTTTCGGCATTATTTCCATGATTAAAGCGCGCAGTAATTCTTATATACGTAACTAATTATGGTAGAAGTCCAATTTAATCCAATCAATGATCCCTTGAATTATGATTAATGCAGAAGAAGCAAGTTAAAAACATCTTAGTTGATCATGCTGTATTTTTACACCAAAAACTTATATCATTCGCCCACAGCCAAGTCAGACATTCACAAGTAACCGGTCGGTATCGCTGGTATTTCGTGTCAGAATAACGTTCCGTTTAGTATCACTCAACACTCGCCTTCATTTCAAGCTAACCTGAGCGTCAGCAAACTGTATGACTGTTAAGCCCGTTGCATACGGGACACGTACATACAAAATCCGGTGTATGTACGAACGTACATTTCAAATTACGTTTTGTAACGCGGAGAATTGCAATAACGCATGCCTGAATGCATGGACGCGAGGTGGCAAAACATATCCTGCTTTAATGCAATTGCAAGCCGG
Source organism: Ceriagrion tenellum (assembly GCA_963169105.1). NCBI lineage: Eukaryota > Metazoa > Arthropoda > Insecta > Odonata > Coenagrionidae > Ceriagrion > Ceriagrion tenellum. Next base: position 81,502,711 of record OY720638.1, on the reverse strand, counting down.
ATTGATAAAAAACGCTGTTTAGAATTGTGAAATTTTGTTAATTTAATTAAATGAGAGCAGTAGAAGTCCACGAATGCAAAATGAGTTCATACATTCGCATATTTTCACCCGAGGGCAACCCATATAGGCTAAGAATATGCTCACCTTACAATATTCCTGAATATTCACCGATACTCCAACCCAGCTATAGGCTAGCACCTGGAAGTCAAAGATGTCCACGAACCGTTAATGACTGATAATTATACATGTTAAGGCAGTTTGAGCGAAATATCATTTTACCTAGAAATTGATGAATTTGGACTCATTTTTAAGAAAAATATATCATCTTTCCATTGACATAAAAAATTCATCCCCTTACCACATTATTTTCCGAGATATTTGACAGATAAAACCAACCCTTTTACATGGGAAATGGTACGTGTATGCACTCCAGAGAGAGCAAATGCATCAAATGAGGCATTTCCTACACTAAGATCTCGTGAAAAAATCAACAGTACGTAGTTTTTGTGTTTTATCAACTATCTTTGAAAACTAATCATATTGTCACTGCAGTAAATTCTTCGGTATGGTCTCTATTATGATTAGGGGCCTAACTAGCTCGCACTACCTTAAGAAGAGGGCTGCATTACAATTTATTTCAGAAAGATGCGCATAAGTACCACCTTCCCGGGATCTTAACAGAATAAGAGCACTCGCGAAGGTGGAGCTTGGTGCTTCACACGTATCACACCTATACCCTGAAAATTTAGAAAAACAAGTACAAATCAGTAACCATCAATACCAATACGGGAATCCATTTGATCATTACACCGCATTTTTAGGAGAGATTATGAATTCTATATAGAATTTACGCGAGTTTACGCCGGGCCCTGAATTCATTTGATTTCTTAAAAAATTGAGCATAACGAGAAGACAGACGGAATTCTTTTTGCTAAATTTCTCCATGCATTTTTCCGCCAATCGAAACATCCTTGATGCAAAAGATAAGAACAACACATTCACATTCAATAAAAATCCTGCTTACCGAGGCAAAAATATAAGTGAACTATTATAAAAGAGATAAAATGCTTTCTAACTAGGTTTCTTTTTTCGTAAAGAAAATTAAAGGGTGAGTGAATGGAGGAGAAAAAATTCCGTAATATACGATCGACATTGATGAATAAAAATGGTATTATTGAAATAAATCCTCAGTGCCGAAGATCAGGAGGTCATGACTGGCAAAATGATTTGGGAGAAGCTTCTAATTTGTTTTAAAATAAATGCTCGGAATACAATAGTAACTTTGGCTGATTTTGCTTTTAGGTAAGTAGTACTATAAGACCCTTAAGTAAAGGCAATTTCAAACATTCCTTCCAGTAAATAAATCTACAAATACCATTTATAAGCTCTTTAAAAATTCTCATGTAGTGGCTAAATTTTTTAGTTGAATTTTTTAATTGAACTAGGCATTCAATCAAACAATTGTCAAAATTCTAAAAACAGTATTGATGAGTTTCCATCATTTGCAAGATCACGTACAAAATTACAGGTCTGAAAATAAGATCACACGCATAATAGCTCGTTCAAATAATGCGATCCCGCGATCAAAATTTGCAAGAGAGACGCGATAAAAATTAATATTTGCAAAAATAATAACTAAGCGAATAATATTTTAGTACCTTTGTTTTCAATTCTGTGGGCCCCAAGGAGGCTGCCCAATCATTCCACTGTTAAATCCGCAACTGATAGGCAATTATTTGGGGCGTGACTAAGGGTTTAGCAGTGCCCACTACCATTCAACATATTTTCACGAAGGAAAAATGACCCAATCAAAGCATATAAACCATAAAATATGCGCAATAAATTTCGGACAAAAGAAGAGGCAGATAACAAGTCAAGAGAATTAGAAGCTGAGACAAATTTCAACTTCATCAGAGGAAGTACTGACGGGAAAGACAAGTTTTCTCATTACACAGAAACCTAGACGCTAAAATGTCTATGCAATATTAATTAAGCATGATAGTCAGTAAAAATTTACAATAAGGGAAAGCTAAACACCTTTGGTGAAAATAATTAAGACAGTGCAAGCAAGATTTCTCGGTAGTCATCATGCCAAATTTATTTTAAATGTGTTATCAAATCTAATCATATTTAAAATTCAGGACACGAAAGAAATAATAGTAATGACATACCAACTCTTATTTTCATGACTTAATTTCCCGTTCAATAACTCTAATTATAATTATTAGGCATTCAACATACTGTACAATCATTTGTACATATTCGCACATTCATAAATCAATGGTACCGTGCCGAACACCGTATACCATGGAATTCACCATTTGTATATACATTAACATTCATACGTACTCTACCGTGTATAGAAAAAGACTTTGCTACCTAAGGTTATGTGCGATTTTGTAAATAAAAGTACAGTGGGTAATAAATTTACTTACATACCAATCACGCCGTTCCCTTCCGGGGAAGGCACATTCACAATTCACAAAGTTTCACTCATAAATACATATTTCTACACCTAACTCTGCTTCAATAATTTCCTCCACACTGACCTATCCTTGCAAACCTCTCTTGCCTCTTTTACCTCCATACACTGCTTCATACACGCTCTACTGTTTTTAAGACTCCTAATATTCCTCCTCCCAAGAATTTCCTCAACCACAACTTTCTCGGCCTACCTCTACCTCTCGTACCATTCATTTCACTCTTATATATCTGTTTCGTTATTCAACTCTCATCCATTCTCTCATCATGGCCGAGCCAACGAATCACACTCCTTACATACATGTACATTACTGGAGCATATAACCCACTCATTCCTGACCCTATTAATAAAAATGGTTGAGAAAACATGCGATCTACAAATATTTAAATTATGTAAGCAATCTAGGCGTCAGAAAATCCTCGTTAAAAAAAGTCTCACTACAGCGCAGAGCTGAAACAATACTGCTGAGTAACATATTCCATGAAAAAAATTACGGCAAATATCTCACAAAGTAGTACAGCCGGCGGCTGATATTTTGGTATCGCTGGAAAGGTGAGGTAAATTTCATTCACTGACTTTTACGTGAAGCCAAATTCATTGAATTTTTCTGCGAAAAGATTTATCACTCACACTACCTTAACGGACTCTAAAAGAAAGAGAAGTTGGATAATATAGATGGGGAAGAAACGTCCAAGCTGTGGAACGCTAATTTAGCGTGTCCTTGAATAGAGCTGGAAGTCGGAATGATTCTGGACGCCCGCTGAGGCGAGGAATTTACGCTGAGTCACGATCTCCACTTGAGAGTCATTTGGGGAGCACTTCAAGCAGAGAAAGCAAGAATAATGTTGTCTTTTCAAGATCAAATTTACAAATGCACACTGCTCCCTCACAATAAACCCACAAACGATCACACGAGCTTGTGTCCATTTTGTCACTCTTATTATTACACCAAAATTATCAGATATTACTAAGCAGGGATTCGTATCTTTGTATATTCGTATAAGCAGGGATAGGAATGAAAACTGAGGATACCGTGGCACCATGCGCACCATTACTGCAGTGCAGCGCCCGCTACCTAATAAGGTACTGCCTAATACACATAATTCGCTACACAAAAAGTCTATGCAATATTAATTAAGCATATTAAAATGCTTTCTAACTAGGTTTCTTTTTTTCTGCGTAGAAAAAGACTTCGCTACCGCTTCCCTTGCCAATCTAAATGGCACAAATGACCATAGCTGAAGGTCGCCTCCTGAAACAGCCTATCAAAAGGGGTGACCAGAGAGCTTACTGCAGTAAGTATATGATGTGGTGACGATGGAGAACCTGATTTGACTTCGACTGTCAATAACTCATGGAGTTTCGGCGAGTACACTTAGTTCAATGCCAATCAGAAGCGTTCCCAAGAGCGCACACTCAATATTTGATTCAGCAAAAGACGAGCAAGAGCGCAAATTGAAAAAAAGCATAAACTTTAGGCAATTCGTTTTGAGAGTCTGTTATAAAGAGAATGAAATACGTACTTTTAAGTAGACTGATTCTGAAGCATTCCCTTGCCAATCTAAATGGCGCAAATAACCATAGCTGAAGGTCGCCTCCTGAAACAGCCTATCAAAAGGGGTGACCAGATACCTGCAATAAGTATATGATGTAGTGAAAATGGAGAACCTGATTTGACTTCGACTAAAGTGGTGGTGAGTTGACGCACGTCCAAACAACAGCAACATGAGACCACCTCCAATGGAAAAGTGACACAGAAAAATATTTCCAATGCCAATGTAAGGTGAGCGACAGGCAAACAAATGCACCATTACTGTCATAAAAATAAATAGATTTAAAGCTAAGTAAATGAACACCTTTTCATGAAATCACACAAAACGGAAAATGAAGGAGAGCGCAAATTGAAAAAAGCATGAACTTAATCCAATTCGATTTGTGTGTCCGTTATAAAGAGAACGGAATACGTTCTTTTGAAAGCTGTACTTACAAATGATTTCTCATGCAAGTATGACCACTGTAAATTGCGCTTTTAAGTAACTAGGAATCATTGACTCGAAACACCTAAGTGTCATACGTGTCTGATAAGAATTCACGCTATAACGTTGGGTCCAGTTCAGCTGCCATTCTTAATTGCTCTGAAGATAAATGCAAGACGAAGAAATTTCATGGAAAAAACCGTATCAGCGATGATATAAGATCTGATCAACAAAAAATGACCATAATAATGATAACTAGGAACTTGGTGAATCCACATTTTTCATTTAAATCACAAAGTTACCAGATATCCTGAAGACGACGTTGAACAAAACACCTGAAGATGATGTTGAACGTCGAAACACGGGTCGTTCCAAATAAAGATATATGGAATCAAAAAGTTACCATATGACAAATTTCAAGCTATCCGGGACTAGCCACGTATCCCGGTCAAGGCGGATGATTTTTCCTCTGTGGAAATTCGCACAAGTTACCATAAATTATCATTTATTTTGTTTACAAATTCCAAGAAGTCACGCCCGAAACCACTAGTTATAAAATTGACCAGATGGTATTTTCCATTCCAATCCAGTCCACCTACAGAAAAAGGATATGAAGTACGCTTGAATGGTTAAACCACATCGATAGCAGAACGCAGAATAAAATACTTATGAGGACCTTGAAAAAGTACTCTGACATTTGCGGCGGATAGAAAATTTTACAAAAACCGTTTTACTAAAAGTACCTGAATGACACGTTAGCAGAGGAGGGGAGAATTTATTTTCGAGAGTGATAAGTTACACACTGCGAGAAGCACAATCGATGACTCCAAGATTCTTCGACCCGTTGACAAGTAGGAACGAAAACGAGCAAATTACTCTGAAGAGGAGAGGGTCTATGCGTTAAGTAAATATTCGAATGCATGCGTTCCATGATGCAGGAGGTGCCACTATCAACTGCGGCTGAAAGGGTAACTGAGTCAAGACCATTCCAGGGTAATTAGTGAAGCGGCAGTCTAATGTATTATTTCCTCATTGGCCGGGGAGGAGAACAAGCAAGTACTGTCTGCCAGATTCGGCGAGTACCCATAGTTCAATGCCAATCAGCAGCGTTCCCAAGAGCGCACACTCAATATTTGATTCAGCAAATTTTCCACTCTTATCCAATGTGTAGCAATTAAAATGGGCCAAAATTCAGCACACACACTAATTTAAAACAAAGCAAGCCACATAATTAACTAAAAGAGAAAACTAGAATGGAGTTGTTTTTATATAGCTGGAACTTGTTAAAAATATTCTCAGGGTTTTAAAAGCAGCCATTTGTATCCTGACGTAGGTATATTAAAACAAAAAACTAAATACAAAGGAAATCAACCTGGTTAGTTAAAAAATTTTAATCCATTCTAAAATCACTTTAAACTGAATCCCCCTTAAAAAACAAAAAACCTGCGACAAAGCACATATCTATAAAATAATTTCAATATTTCTAAATCTCAAATTCAAAAATTAACACATCAAAAAGCCTTACAACCTGCTCTATCTATTATTAAATCCGATTAAGAAATAACAAATGAGATTGTGGCAATAAAATCAGAAAAAGGTAAAAAATTACTTTAAAACTTGGGCTGGACCTGAGAACACATATAAAAAGGGGAGGGTCACAGACGATGACAATAATCATCATTTTAAACAACGTGTGCGAAAGCAATAAGATCTTGAGTACTGACACATTCAGAGAGAGGTAATGGCCAAAAACTTTATGTTTATATAGGTACATAGTTGTTTTAATAACATGGCTACGAACAGACCAAACATTGGACGTGGTCGAAGCGACTTGGCAATTTAGCGGAGTATCCTTGTCTATCTCCCAATTCCCAATTCATCCGCAAATTCAAAACTAATCAGCTCGAAGCAAAATCTAATCACGAAGCAATTTTCATATCAAACTCCAGTCTCCCAACCCTCACATATCAATATCCTATATAATTAAGCCTCTTAACTCACATTTACAGCCCACTAATTGGCGCACAGATGATAAAGAATATATATATCCATGAACTGGCGTCAAAAACTACAGTTCTTTCCCAAACGTTTCCTTTCTTGCCTATAACTCTCCCCCATCAACTTTTTCGAAAACCCGTAACCTCACCTTTCGCCTCCCAACCTTCTCTATATCTTCCCTTCCTGTACTTAAAGAATCAGCACCTCGTAATGCATTTCCAAAGGGTGGGATCTTCAAAGGTTACTAAATGAATTGGATCAATTTCCCCAAGAATACAACAAGAAAATAAATAAATATGACGAAGAAAATAATACCAGTATGCGGAAGAGAAAAGCTGAATGCACAAGTCATAGAGAGAGAGGGAAATTAGAGCAAGTACGGTCCTCGTAAGTATTATCACATGAAGATGTAAAACGGGCGTCAAGCGAAGAATTGCCCAAGCTATGTAGACTTTCATGGTAAAAAGTCAGCTGCTGTGCTAAAAAAACATAGGACTACTAACTAGGAAACAGTATGAGAAAACATTCGTGTGGGGCGTGACACAACATGGATCGGAAGCATGAACCCATAGTAAAGCTTGCCATAACTGTCCTGAAGCCTTCAAAACCTGATTCTGGAGAACAATGATAATGATAAAGTGGACGGAAATAATAAGAAATAATAAAGTTTTCAGAAGATGTTAAAACTATATGGAACGCCATACAAAAAGGAGGGGCCAGATGGATTGGACACACTCAGAGGTACAATAGGTTTATGAAGAACAAAACTAAGAGAGGAGAGAAATTGGAGCAAGTGGATTCCTCAGAAGTACCATTACGTAGGACAGGAGAAGTAAAATGGACGTCAAGCGAAGAATAGTCTAAACTAAGAAGGCGCTTACGGCAAAAACTGCTGTGCTTAAAGAAAATAGGACTACAAACTAGGAGCAGTACGTGGAAACATTCGTATGGAACGTGGCACTCTATGAATCGGGAGCAAGGACCATTGGAAAAGCTGACCATTAAAGACCAGAAGCCTTCAAAATTTGGTGCTGAAGGAGAATCTGAAGATAAAATGGATGGAAAAATAAGAAATTATGAAGTTTACAGAGGAGTAGAAGAAGAAAGGACCATAAGGAGAACCATTGAGAAAAGAATAGCTGATTGGATTGGACACACTCTGAGGCCCAACAGGTTTGTGAAGAACATAATTGACGGTAAAATAGAAGGAAAAGTTCCCAGAGAAAGACCCAGGAATAAGCTCATGGGCCAAATAAAGAGCAATGTATATTGAGAGAGCAACTAGGAAGTAATGGAGAAAGAATTAGAAAGGGAAGGGGGGAGGGCAGCAGTCAACCAATCTTAAGATTGAACGACCGATGATATAAGTACCCAGTGTAATTTTGTGGTATTCCATTTCTCATATGAAATGAGATGAACATTTCATAGTCCACAATACAATATCTCTTAGGCTTGTCAAACAAGGTTTTTCCCTATTAAGTACATTATTAGTAAACAAAATTCGGAAGGAAAGTGAAGTGAAAGTTTTAATCAAGGTAAGTATGTATAAAGTTTATCTCATCGCATACTGTGCACTTCTTCGTTCATTAATCCTCCCAGTTAGCTATTCAACACGAACCACACCAATTTTGATGACTATGAAAGAGAGTAGTGGCTGTTTCTTGTCGAAATTTATTTCACTTATCATCTAAAGTGTACAAAATGTATCGATCAGATTAATAAACAATGCTGCGATTCCTTATAATAAGTTCCATTTGGCAGATTTCTAAAAATATCACTACTTAGTCGCAACGATATCGATATAAATATCCACGTTTTCGACGTATGGACAGCACGGCTGATCCATCTAATACGAACAATTACGTATTTGAAGCTGGCTCTGGCCTCTGGGTCAATAATTCCAGATTTTCTAAAAACTTGAAGGTATCATCTTTGAAGTGTATTCTATAAACTTAAATGAAAGTAACATACTGTTTCAAGATTAGTTTTACTGTTATTCAACGTTGTAAGTGGAGGTTTTAACACGGACTATCATAAAAATTGCTCAATTTACAGCAGAATAACGCCAATGTGAACGAGAAATAATAGTCAAGCTTTTGACTTAACACTAGAACGCCCAGGCGGGTCATTTTGACCCAAACGTGATTTTAAATTCATTATATTATTTCATTTTCAATGCGATCAGAATTTCCTTCCGTGACTTTTATTTACTTTAACATGTGTTTATATCCAAAAATTTTCATCTTCCTGAAGTAATCCGTACATTAGTTTTTTTTTAGAATTTACCGTGAACGCCAATACGGGTCACTTTGACCCAGATATGTATTTGCACTTTGTATCATCACCAAAACTTCTTTTTTATTTGTATTCATTATTTATTCTGTTGCACATGTTGTCCGTCCCACTTTGTCCTATCTTTCTTATTTGGTTACCTTCCATGCCTGGATCACCTTTCAAAAATATTCTCATAACCCTTCCTTCCACTTTGTATCCCCACCCTTCTCATTTTTCGTCCAGTCGATTCATGGCATATTTAGTAATTAATTTTTTGGCAGTACACAGTGTACCTTATCACTATTTTAGAGTGAAAATAATACAATAATGCTCCTCACTGACGTATGGACTACGCTCACTTTGTAGCCACAAGCTCTACTTTTTCTCTCCGAATGACAAGTGGATAATACAACTTCAGTATTCCTCTTTGTTCCATAGAGTGAAGTACCTAAAATTTTGAGTTTCATGGTGATGGTTGTTTTGAAGTCCTCTGTATTCAAATATGTCTCTGAGTCGCTCATTACGATCTGTTGAAATTCGTGCAAATGATTCAGGAGGATGAGTCAGATGGTGGAGAGTATTTATTTCACAGCTCCAATGATGAGTAGAAATTTGAAATTTGAGTAGAATGCGAAGAATCAACCGATTCTTCGGAAAGTGACGATGAATTCGGTCAAGACACAAGAGACAGTGCATCTAAAGATGAGCTTAGTATTTGGCAAAATGATGTACATTATTTTCATTCGTACATTCATATTTTTCACAATGTTGTTGTAATAGGTATGTTTAATTTCGGTAGGACGAAAATTTCGTCATAAAACAGTCCTACACCTTGTGTGCAGAGGACGATGACGGATTTTTATTCCTAATACATCAAGTATATAAATGTGCGTCACTGCAATAATATGACTCCCTCAGTTAGTTACTATTTATTTTCGGGAAAATTCCTACTTCGACCAAAAAATAATATTGTGAGCTTATTAATTGCAACCAAACTTTGAAAAATAATAGGTATGTATTAAATAATGTGCAAATTCTTCGTACTATATTGAGCTATGACACAATAGGCAAGAAAGATTAAAGAAAATTGAAAAAACGATAAATAAACACAAATGCTGTAAGTTTATATATCAATAAATCATCGTTATTGTCAAAGTTATGAAAGTAGTAAAGTGAAATAATCGACGAATGTGAAGAGAAAGAGTAGAAGTTTGTAGTAAAAAATGTAAACTTAGAGTGCAAAGTGAGAAATTATTTCATTGATTACAGTGGGTCAAAATGACCCGCTTTGGACGTTGAATGATGTTGAAAAGTCCGGGCGTCCTAGTGTTAAACTGTTTATAAGAAGCAAATAGTCCTGGGAAATCGAATAAAAATAAAATATAAGTAACACACTTTTTAAGTTGTTAGCGAATTACTGCTGACTGAGGTCAAAATGCGATAGTTCCATGCAAAGGGCGCTGCAGTTGGCTTCTTAGTTTAAAAAAGGTAGTCATTAAAATATATTCGTGGAATAATCTACATATTTTGTACCATGAATTTGGATTTCAGAAGTTAACCATTTCATCAGAAAAGTAAGATTTTTTAAACAGAATAATAAAAATGTGTTACTTAGCTTGACTTACATAGTCAAGCCAGAGCTACCTTAATGGCTTCAATGCTCAACCGTGCTCTATTACGAGCGAACATATAGTGTTTTACAGCGAATGGAGGGCTTAAGGTGGGAGCCCCTAGCGACTCGGTGGCTACACGCTAGGCTTAGCTTGCTTGGGAAATTCAGAACTGGTGTGTTTCAGGGCAACATAGAGAATATTATCATGACGCCTCACTACATATGTAGGTCTGACAGAAGCGATAAAATAAGAGAGATACACTACCGAACAGATAGGAACAAAAACTCGTTCATTATGCGCACAATAAACGACCACTATTCAACTGAGCTCCGCTTAATACACTCCCATAATACACGTCACCATTCTACCTTCCAAAATCTTATCCCTCACATATTTACACGGCTGGTGTCCTGACACCCCCTGCCACACGCCTATGCGGTGGCTCGCAGGTTATTATGTATATGTAGATGTATTACCTTCTGGCTGCTCTATGCTTCGCTTCCATTGCTCATTTCCTCTCTTTATAGACTAAGTACTTGAGTCATACAACGCTACACACCTCGAAAATTCATTCACTGCTCTTTTCTGAACGTTCTGTAATGCAAGTTTCTTCAATTCAAAAGATTTTATACCCCTGCACCAACAACGGATGCCCGAAAATTCTCTCTAAATATAAAATTCCACCGCGAGTACATCAGATGAGGGAGTACTAAGAGTCCAGGTTTCGATTAAATCCAATTCAAAAGACGTTTATTTGCCTCAAATGCAAGAGGTAGGAAATAGGAGAAGAAACAAATTGAAAAACCAGCAACAACAAGGGTTACATAAGAGAATACAGCCGTAAACTTGAACATCTTTGATGCACAATATCCAAAACCAGGCCCACATTCAAAACACGCTCCCCTTCCTAAATATGGCCACCCCCCGCCATTCCTAAATACCTACCCCAAAAATTCTACATCTACAAAATCCCGTGAAAGCCATCACTAGAGTGGTTGGCACGGGGTGATTCCACACCAGGCATGAAGCACTTTATAATTGGTTGTTCAATCCTAAGATTGGTTGACTGCAGACCTCCACCCTCTCCTATCTGATGCTATTCAGGATACGCCGGCAAATGGTATTTAGTTGGGTAACATATATCAAGAATGAATGTAGGCGCGGTTCAGGCCAGATATTTGCTCTATGAACGTGGAGAAACGTGTAAAACTACTGCAAAACTAATAATTAAATAAATAGACAATAAACGATTGTAAATAAATATACTACGTACTAAAAATATAGAAATTACAAATTAATAGACATTAAATAAATATATCCAAGTACTTCTTAGTCATATCAATTTATTCAAGAAATTGATGAAACTGTGCGTAAAACTATTTTATACAACTAGTAGGCTCAAAGTCAAATTTTGGATCGATTAATCGTATGATTGGCAAGGTATTGCGCATTAAAATCGACCATTTTTACACTACTTTACAGGACAAACAACGAAATACAAGAACAGAATTTCTCATAACCAAAGAGTCAAATTCAAGATACCGCCTGAAAACTAAATAAAAAGGGATCGTGTATCCTTAAAGCAAACCTCGCAATTTCTGGGTGATTGAACGCATATTTATTTAGAACTAGTGAATATAAAAAGAATGGTAAGTGTAAAAATTACGGCTATACCGCATGAATCTATCGCAAAATTACTAAAAATAAATTGAAATAATAAATTGAAAGTTTTTTCTTAAATAAATCGATATGCTTCACTAGTTTCCAGAATTCATCACACTTCTAAATTTGATAAATTTATTTATTAATGAATTTTTAATATACAAAAGATATATTTTTTTGCTTATGATATTTACAGCTCATTATAACAACCGTGGTTGCTAAGGACAGCCATAACGCTTATATATAAATATGTACGAAAATCTAAAAAAAAGGTCCAGTAGCATTGTTCAGAAGGAATAAAGTTTTAAAATGCAACTCGTTAGCATGCACGCGAGGTGGGTACAACACTCTTCCAGCTGTATCCGCGACAACTTTAATTAACGATTCTCACTGAGAAATCACATTCGCACTTCACCTCCGACATTGGGACGTACACTTCGTAACCAACCTCTAGCCAGGAGTTATGCACACCGCTACGTAGGTGAGACCACCAGGTTGCCGCATGATTAGGAATATAAACGAACCTTTGAATTTAGACATCGCTAAATAGCCACACGTGGCATTTCTGGGTTCGAAAACAAAAACTAAAAAGCACTAATTTTTAGTGTAGATCGTCACCATTGTATCGGTAGTGTAGGTAACGTGCAAAATAGTTGGTATAAGTTTAAAAACAAACAAAATATCTTTTATTCAATGAATTGCTTGAATATTAGGGGAGGCGACCAACATCTAAGGCCATTTGCGCCATAGGGGAGAGGTAAGGGAGGAAGGGTGGATGGAAATCCGGCGTCAGCATTAGCCTACTCTTAACGAAAGGCACCAAGGGGACCACTACTTAACGTCTCCTCTGACTGACGGAGAAGCGCTCTCCACAAGACGCTCAAGTAGGGATTTCCTCTGAAAAATATCCTCCTCAAAGACAAAAATAATTCCGATCTGTAATGATAAAACTCGAAAAAAACAGGGGAGAGATAGCCTGGGGTCAAAATGACCCATCTGGTACTAATAAGTAAAAGGTCATGTACTTTAAAAACAATCGCTGCTGTGAGGTTCTTATTTTTACATTACATCCTCATGCTTAAAAAAATTGAAGTCAAGAAATATGCAAGAGCTGGGACGATTCAGTCAAAAGTATTGCCTGGTCTGAAATGAAAATGGGTCAGATGACCCCTTCCGGAATTACTAGTTTTAATGAACAATGTGTTCAAGACTGCCAGATATACAATGATGTGAGCAGTCCAAATCATGAGCTAGGCGTCACAGTTGACCCGAGGTTGACGACAAACTTTGCTTTTTCCTCTTTGGAATTGTGCAACAAATTGTCAATTCGCACAGCAATAGAAAAGCTGCAAAAGAGCAAAATTTTAACGAGGGAGACTAAATTAAGGTTTATAACAATAAAAATGATATTATTTGCTCTGGGTACAATATCCGTAAGGGCAATAATGTGAATACATAAATGCACTTACGCACAATAAAAGTAAAGAAGAGAAATAGAGAAAAACAGAAAATAAATAAAATACATAGGCTACAAAGCCTCTGACATCATTTTGACATAAACCACAAATTTAGACAGAGTAATCCTGGAATTTGAAGGTTTTCTGGTGATTACATACACAATCATAAAAATGGCAACAGAGGCATGAGATACATATAAGATAATCTGTAACAACGCAGAAATCCAAGGCATATAGCTGAGCTACATGAAAAGCAAACAGTGAAAATATTTGGCTTTTAATACATAAAGACACTATTAAATGGTAGAGATTCGGATGCTATACGCTAGGCTTAGCCTGCTTGAGAAATTCAGGACGGGGGCGTTTCAGAGCGACACAGAGAATATTATCTATCTCACTACATCACTAGGTCTGACGGAAGCGATAAAATAAGAGTGATACATTGCCGAACAGAGAGGCCCAACAACTCAGGCTTTCCGCGTCTAATAAGCGACCACAATAAAAACTGAGCTCCACTAAATACACTCCCATAATACACTTCACCTATACACCTCCCAAAACTATCCCTTACATCTTTACAAGGCTGGCGTTCTAACACCCCCCGATAAACGCCCATGCGGCGGTTCGCAGGGTAGTTTGTAGATGTAGATGTGACCAACTGTATTTAATAAAACTGGCAGATGAGTTTCATATTGCAGTTGAGTTGACAACAAATGACAAGTGATATTTGGTCGTACGGTGAGCGGAACAGTACAGGTTGGAGGAATGACTCCTAGCAGACATGCTCCAAGATAGTAGGATACTGTGAAATAGGTGGGGAAGATAGCTTGGCTCTCTCCGGGAAAATCAAGTGTAAAGAAACGAACACAGCACGTAATGTCACCTAGATTCTAGGTTCAACCAGGCAATTTATGCTCTGTAAGGAGACATATGCTCAGCTCGTCTGATATTAAAGATAAATCGAATTCAAGAGTTCTGTAAGCCATGTTCTATACGCAGCCATGATTCATCTTGTGGATTTATATGGCTAGTCAGCATAAAATTCATCGAGACAGTGAGAAAGGAAGCGAATCGCATTCAAAAACTGAATATTGAGAACCATTCAGGGCCCGTAATGTGAAGATAAAGCCTGGAGAATAGGAACAAGCAAAGAGATTACATATACTTATAGCAATCCTGACATCATATCACAAATTAAAAGCAGAAGTCTACGGTGGGCAGGAGCTGTTCCCCTGACGGAAAGAATAGTCAACACAGAGGTCTGTGATGGAGCGAAATCCGAGCGGAGGAAAACGATTGATAGACCACGACCACGCTAGATAGACCAAGGATCTAAGAAGAATCTAAGGATCTAAAGAGAAAGATTGTAGACACCAAATTAATGAATTACCGAGATAGGTTGCGACAAATTGTTGGCGCGGACAAAAGCCTTCTTATTTTTAGTTCATTCACTCATTAAACCTTTGTCATTTTGTTAGGATTTTGTAACAAGGACAACCATGTTCAAAAATCATAATAGAACTGTATTGTGGACTATGAAAAGTCCATTTCATTTCATATGAGAAATGGACCACAAAGTTACACCGGATACGCATTAAGAAGTGCAAATTCTTTTTTCGCAGGAAGGAAAGATGAGGAGGAGATCAAAGTGAATGGAAGGTTGAGCGTGAGGTAACGGGAAGTTGAAAAGGTTGATGGAGGGAGAGTTATGGGAGAGCAAATGTTCGGGAAATAAGTTGGACGCTAGAGAAATAATTTTGGACGCCAGTTAGTGGACTGGATATGTGAATTAAGGGGCAGAAGTAAATAGAGTGTAGATATATGAGGGTTTAAAAGGAGCATGATATGAGAATAGCTTTGTGATTATATTTGCTATGAGCTAGATTAGTTTTGAAATTGTGGATGATTTTGGTATCGGGAGATAGGCAAGAAATCGCCATAAAACTACCAATCTGGTTCAATTATGTCCGGTATCTGGCCAGTTCGTAACCCTGTTATTAATCTAAGTAGGTACCTAATTAATAAATATTCTGGTATTTCTTTTGAATGAATAGAATAAGCTTTTATTTTTCCACAATGAATTTAATAACTTGCGACAGTGGTTTCGACGATTAACGTCATCATCAGGTGAAGATACATCTTGGTGCAACAACTTATATAGGTACTAGATAGGGTGGGGAGGGGACTGTAGGTGTGGGGGAGGAAGGTTGAGAATGGATGGGAGTGGTTGAGTAGGGTTGGGTGGGGGCTTCCCAAGAGGGTGAGCCAAGGGTCTAGAATGTGGGGAGGGTTGAGAGATAGGTAGAGCTAACGCCTCCCAAGCTGACTACCTGCCGTGGTGAAGAGTTGACGAAGATTGAAGGGATAGGAATTAGGTGGAAACCGAGGGTACGAAGGTAGAGGGGGGGTTAATGGAAGAGGGAGATGTTGAGCAGGGGATAGGGGGAAGTATACAACAGATCATTAACAATTTCACAGTTAGCATTTACATATTTCAAAATTTCCACTTGCTCGAGTGTGTCAAGCCTGGGGCCTTTACATTTCAAATGTAAAAAAAAAGGAGAAATCACTTCCGAGGCCCTTGTCCAACAGATTTTTTGCGAAGTTGGAATTAGTATGACCATGTTTGTAACAAGCAATATTTGCTTTCAGTCTCTCCTAGAACTTCCGACCAGTCTGCCCAATATAGGCTGCTGAGCATTCGCACTTAAGCCTATACACACTACTCCTTTCCAACTTCGGGATGATGTCCTTGGATTTGGAGAAAAAATTCCTTAGGTTTTGTTGTAAAAGGCTGTTCTAATATTGTGTCTAGAGAGGAACTTGGTGGCTAGGAGGGATAAATTTCTTAAGTAAAGGAATTTCCTCCATTTATCTGGACTGTCACTTGGGTGGGAGGGGTAGGTTCGGTAAATGGTTTGGATGGCCATTTTTTCCACTTTCTTCCGATACAGTCTATCAATAATTGGGTTTGGTAGCCATTGTGAAGAGCTATTTGTATAATAATGTTTAACTCTTTTTGAATATTGGCTTGGGACATGGGAATTGTGAGCAAACGGTGGAGCATAAAATGGAAGGCAGATAGTTTTTGTGCAAAATGATGCCTGGATGTAGCATGGATGATTTGGTCCGTATAAGTGTCTTTTCTAAAAATGGAAAAGTTCAATTTATCCAATTCCTTGGAAATAGTTAATTCGAGAAAATTAAGGGACCCGTTACTTTCTTTTTCCATTGTGAATTTAATACAGTTGTCCAAGGAATTCGAAAGGTGCAAGAAAGTGTCGAGTTGCCTCGCGGATCCTGACCACACACACAAAATATCGTCCACATATCGATACCAAGCACAGACATATTTTAACAAAGGGTTCATAATTGAGAACAGTTTATTTTCTAAGTTGTTCATGTAAATGTCAGCAAGTAATGGGGATAAGCGTGAACCCATAGCCAATCCTTCTGGTTATTCAAATATTTGTTCTTTGAATTTGAAATAACTGTGCGAGACACACGTTTTAAGAGCGGAGTACAGATCTAGTACTATCGGGGCGGGGACACGTTTCTGTAGGAGAATCTCTTCAGCTAACTGCACAGCTTTTTTGGTGGGTACACAGGGAAACAAGTTGGTCGAAAGAGTCAAGGAAACGTCGAAAGAGACAAGTGGGTACTTGGGAGGGAACACTAGTCGGGATAGTTTAACTGTTAAATCGGCTGAGTTGATGACACCATATTTTGGAGGAAACTTGGAGTATTGTCTGTACACTTGGTTGAGTTTCCTGGCTATGAGATGATTGGGGGCTGACACATTAGAAACAACAGGCCTAATCGGGATTCCTAGTTTATGCACTTTTGGGAGGCCGAAAAACCGCGGAGCAGAGGGATTCATTTGCACTAATTTCTGCGAATTATATGGTGAGAATAGATTGGGGCAGGATTTAATCACTGATTTGATGTCCTTTTGAAAAGTAGTCGCTGGATCTTTTTTCAACTCCGTGATACCGTTATTCATAATAAACTCCTCGCATTTCGTATTTTATTCCTCCTTTTTTATCTCTACCTACCGCTCTACGTACCTCTCACCCCCCCCCCCCCACATTCCAGACCCTTGACTCACCCTCTTGGGAAGCCCCTACTCAACCCTATTCAACCACTCCCATCCACCCTCCACCTTCTTCCTCCCCCACACCTACTGTCCCCTCCCCACCCTATCTAGTACCTATATAAGTTGTTGCACCAAGATGTATCTTCAACTGATGATGACGTTAATAGTCAAAACCACTGTCGCAAGTTATTAAATTCATTGTGGAAAAATAAAAGTTTATTCTATTCATTCAAAAGAAATACTCAGAATATTTATTAATTAGGTACCTACTTACATTAATAACGGGGTTACGAACTGGCCAGACACCGGACGTAATCGAATCGGATTGGTAGTTTTATGGCGATTTCTTGCCTATCTCCCGATACCAAAATCATCCACAATTTCAAAACTAATCTAGCTCATAGCAAAATATAATCACAATGCTATTCTCATATCATACTCCTGTTAAACCCTCATATATCTATACTCTATCTACTTCTGCCTCTTAATTCACATATCCAGTCCACTACCTGGCGTCAAAAATTATTTCTCTAGCGTCCAACTTATTTCCTGAACATTTGCTCTCCCATAACTCTCCCTCCATCAACCTTTTCAACTTCCCGTTACCTCACGCTCAGCCTTCCATTCACTTTGGTCTCCTCCACATCTTCCCTTCCTCCGAAAAAGAATTCGCACTTCTTAATGCGTACCCGGTGTAACTTTGTGGTCTCCAGTAAACTTTGTGGAAAAACAAAGTTTACTCCATTCATTTAAAATGTTTAGTAAATTCCATAAAGTATCGGCGGAAACCAACAAATATTCTGAGGTCTATGATTATTACCTCTCTCTGAATGTGTCAGTATTCAAGCTCTGATTGCTTTCGAACCCGTTGCCAAAATGTTAAAATGTGTGAGCACGTCATGCTCACACATTATAATATTTTCATCAAGTTCTCATGAGTTATAGGTCAGGCGCATTGAGTAGAAGGAATGATGCTAGGGTGAAGACCTTTTGCTTGCGCGCTGCAAAGGATTTCGCCTGGAATGCACTTTATGCTGTTTGGCAACGAAACCTCAACTTCAGGGGGCACACCTACGATGAGAACCACTAGTTTCATCGAGTCCAAGGGGAACATTTTCATAAGTTTAAGGTTAAAGTTTATATCATAAGTTCGTTTTTCTACCTCTTTTGCGTCCATGTCTTTTCTTCTGGAGTGTACAACTCGACCACCAACATGGAGCATCATGGTAGTCGAGGAGAACGATATTAGGCGTGGTCGCCTTCAACTGCCTGGTGGTGGAAAAGGAATTGTTCAATCAGACTAGGCGTTTATAGTTCTCCAAGTCGGACTCTAGTAAATAACGAAATTTACTGAAGTGATGCTCGATGCTTTATTGGATTGCTTATTCTACCTGGGTGAGTAAGTTCCCGAAACGAGAATGTGGAGGGAGGCTGAATCTTACAGTTGTTTCAATATGGTGTTTGCCAATGCCAATAGGAGAAATAAAATTGAGCTAATCAGGAGCATGGTGCTAAACAGTTTCTAAATGGAAGGTCTCCTTCTGCTCAAAAAACAAACCATCAAAAATGGCAGATTCGTGATTATGATTTTTATTATTATTTGTGATCTTTCCAGTCACCGGAGTAATCTTTCTTCTAAAAATTTCAATATGGCAAAAATTTTAGCAATTGTTGAGAGTACGGGCCTGTAATCCCGTAAGGACGATGCTAAACACTTTCTAAAAGGAAAGCGTATTAGATGAGGGTGTAATGAAATTTTTTTTCTGTAAATCGTTTCGTTATTTAATGCAATTTGAGCCCTAACGAGGAAAGCAGATAGATAGCCCTGTTACAGACCTTAGCCTCGGATGATTAGCAATCCTAAATTTAGACCAGATCCGGTCAAAGGGTATTGTATTTAAAACCAATACAAATACATGTTTCTCCTCACAAAAACTGGTCGTTATAAATACAGAATTAGGCTATTGGTGAACGGATACGGTAACGATCAATTAATTGGATGGCTGTTCAATAGCTTTAATATAAAACAACGGAAATCCAGCAGAGGAAGCTATGGTTATCGCTCTTATGCTTCATCAAGTTTTATTACAACTTGGTGGAATAGACATGGAGACAATAGAATATTTTTCTGATAAATAACTTCAAATTTCCAATGGCTATTGCTAAGAGATGAATTATAACAGAAAGGAAATATTGCCGATAACACAGCCACACGTTACGTCAACATAAAATATTACCATGGGAAAAGTGGATAGATTAGACGAAAACATTGAAAATTATATGATATCAAATGGATCGTTCAGGTGATGTACAAAGACACAAAGGAGTCAGAAAATTGCAAAGAGACAGAAAACCCTGCACACTCGAAATGCTGAGGTGGTAGCCCTCATCTTACTTTTACTCGGATACCTGTACTTGCAATATATGGCTGTTTATCAGGAAAAAAGTAAGTCTGAAAATCAGTAGGTGTGTCAAGTGTATTTGCAGAAATGTATAGGGCTATCAGCTGAAAGGGGAAGGCTATAGCCCTCAAAAAAACGTACTCTTATTAATATATCGCAAAATAAGGCATGACTACTGCATTGAAAAAGATGAGAAACGTATCACGATGTACTATTAGCAAAAAATACAACCAAATGTTTTGAAAAATGCATTGTAAATTTAAATTGTCAGTTAAAAAAACATCACGTGGAAGAATGAAGTGCCATAAATACCCCATGTACTTAATATATATAGTAAAATGCAAATCATTACTGCAAAAGAAACTTTCAACTAGCCCCAATTCCTAATGTTCCAAAACTACCTTTAAGTTCAAAAATTCTGCAAAAATGATGCACGTAAAATAAATAATTCGCGAAAATTGATAAAAATGAGATATGCTAATGCAATGGAAAGCAAACTAATTATCCACAAATTACTACGAAAGGAATTTTATGAACAGTAATCAGAGAGGTAAAAGCCGAATATGCATAACGATTCATCTCGATTAGTTGAATATACCCACAACCGTAAAATATCAATATCAGAGACGCTCTTGCATGAGCATCACAATAGAAGTTAGCCCTCAACTAGAGATAGCTTTTGAAATAATGAGATATTTCCATGGCTTTGTAAAAAGAACTGTAACACTTAAAGAGTTCTAATAGCTCCATGACTTATGTCCAATTGCACAAACATTTAGAAATGGGATCAAGTTTTATGAGTTCTACAAAAATACGGGCATTTACTATTAAAGGTAGCAGGAACTATCGCCTTCGAGACTGAACACCCGATTGTCACTGCCTCTAATGTTTGGTCTGCTCCACTGCCACTGCATCATATTTGTGTATGTCTCATCTGACGCATAAAATTACTTCATCACCATTGGTCATGGAGGGATGCAGTCAACGAATCAAAATATTGGTTGACAGCATCACTCCACGACCCCAGGATTGACTGCAGCTCTCCATCCTTCCCTATCTAATGCTAGGTACCTTAATTCCTGGTAACGTTTCCAATGAATACACTTCTTTATTTGGTCCATAAACACATTCATGGGTCTTTCTCTGGGGCATATTCACTCTATTATACCTTCATTTATGTTCTTCATAATCACATTTCGCTTCAGTGAGTGTCCAATCCACCAGCTCTTCTTTTATGTATGGTGTTCCACATGGTCATTTCCTCTTCTACTCTTCTGTGAACTTCATAATTTCTTATGTTGTCGGTCCATTTTATGCCCAGCATTCTCCTCCAGTGCCAGGTTTCGAAGGATTCTCGTCTCTTCTGGTCAGCTTTTCCTATGGTCCATGCTTCCGGTCCATAGAGTACCACGCTCTGCACGAATATTTTCACATACTGCTCCCTAGTTTGTATTCCTATCTTCTTTGAGCACAGCAGTTTTGTTTTTTTACCATGAACGCCTTCTTAGTTTAGACTATTCTTTGCTTGATTTCCGTTGTACTTCTTCCGTTCCACGCGATGATACTTCCGAGATATGTGAAGGCATCTACTTGCTCTAATTTCTCTCCTCTCAGTGCGACTTTTGCATTCAGCTTTTCTCTTCCGCATTCAGGTATTTTAGTTTTCGTCTTATTTATTTTTGTTGTGCTCTTGGAGATCTTTGCCCATTGCGTTTATTAACCTTTGAAGAACATCTTGATTCTCAGCTATGACTACGAGATCATCTGCGAAGCGGAGCATGTGTATTACTTCTTCGTTTCTCATTATTCCGCTAAGTCCAATTTCTTCTGCTTCTCTTATGGCCTCCTCCAAGTAAATGTTGAACAGTGTTGGGGGGAGGTTGCATCCTTGTCTTAATCTTTTGTTAATTTTTGCCTCTATCTGACTCCCAGCTCTCACTAGCATTGTGACAACTTGCTTCGTGTACAGTAGGTAGATTATACTTCTATCGTTTAATCCATTCCAAGTTTTTCCAGCAGTCTGGACATCTTGTTCCACACATCATTGTCGAAGTCTTTTTCCAGGCCCACGAATGCGACATACAATGGCTTGTTCACATGTACTGCATCCTCTACCATTACTCTTAGGTAGAGTATGGCCTCCCTTGTACCTCTGTTCTTCCTTAATTTAAATTAGTTTTTCGAGAGGTTGTCTTCAATTGACCTTTCCATCCTTCGGCTTATTATCCGTGTTAGTATTTTTGATGCTTTTGGCACTAGACTCAAGGTTCGCTGCTCCTCACATCTCTCAGTCCTTGTTTTTTTTCGGCATCGCAATCATTGCTCTCCTATGAAAGTCCTCTGTTAGTCTTCCGCTTTGGTAGCTATATTTGGTTATTTCGTACAGGCTGACCTTGGTTTTACTTCCAAGCGCATTTTAGATTTCTCCGTTGCTATCATCTGCCCAGATGCTTTGTTTTTCTTTAGGACTTTCATTGCTGTATTGAATTTACTACTCAGTATGTGTGGACCCTGGTCTTCCTCGTCCGCCTCGCTCTCGTCATTCATTAGTTTTTCCTCCAGCGGCGTCGGCCCTTGGTAGAGTTCTTCGATATGTTGCTTCCATATATTTCTAATGTCTTCACCCTCTATCAGTATGTTCCATTTTCCATCCCTGATGTTGTTGTTTCTCATTTTTATTTCTCCAAAGTGTTTCTTCACTAGATTGCATAATGTATCGGTGTTCCCCTTCTTCATGTTTTCGTCGACTTCCTCGCAGCAGCTTTCGATCTAATTTTCCCTAGCCTTTTTGCATTCTCGATTGACTTGTTCCCTCAGCTTCATGTAGAGGGTTGCTTCACCTTCGATTCTGGGGTTCTTGTATTTTCTGCTTTCTTGTATTAGTTACCAAATCTCCGTCGTTATCCATCGCTTCTTCGTGTCGGCCTTCTTGCTCGAAAGCTACCCTTCAGCTACTTCTGCTGCAATTGACCACTTCTGCTCATCCCATTTTTCCTCTTTGCCCATTTCTCCTTTATTTTCTAGTTTCTTGTCGACTGCTGCGGCGAATCTTTCTCTCTCCCCTTCTTCAGCCAGTATGTTCGTGTCCCACCATGGTTAATGGTTTATCTTCTTGATTTTTTTATCGAATGTGGCTGTCCATCCCTTTGCTACGCTGCCTATTGTTTTCTCTTATGGTTCGCGGGAAAAATGACATTTTAAATCTATCGGTACGACCATCTATCTCTCTAATCTTGTTAATATGATCAAACCTAGCATAATACGCAGGGGTTCTCAACAAATATCTAACGTCAACTGTGAACAACTCGGTTTCGAATTTACTTAAAAGGTTTAACCTAAATTTTAACCTGCGTTCTGATTGTAATTCCCATCCTAGTTCTTCTATTAAACTCTTAACACTTATACAATTATCTTAACGGCCTTTAACAAACCTATCGGATCTCCTTAGCACGCGCTCTAATTCTTTTATCATATCTTCCTCGTACGGATCCCATATACTAGCGGGATATTCTAAATGAGGCCTGACAAGTGTAAAATAGCTTCTTTCTCGTACTCTCTCATCGCATTTGCCTAGAACCCTTTTTACGAATCCTAATCTACGGTTTGCTACAGTAGTTACTTCCCTGATGTGTTTCCCCCATGACATGCCTTCAGTGATGGTGACGCCTAAGTATTTAATAGATTCTACGTTAGATATTTTCTTTTCTTTGACACAATAATTATTCCGGGGAAAGCCATTCTTTTTCCATAAGTTCATTATCGCGCATTTCTTCAAATTTAATTCTAGCTGCCAAATATCACACCAACCATCAATCACATCTAAATCCTTAGCTAAAGACTGACAGTCCTCTTCATTTCAAATTTCCTTATACACTACGGCATCATCGGCAAAAAGACGGACCTTGCTATTTTTTACTACTGTATTCAAGTCATTTACGTGGCTTTACTTGGTTTTTGATCAAATTATTTACGCAGATAAATAAAAGAATGAGTAAATGACTCGTCGCGTCGCATAAAGTTCTTTTATTGTGTGATAAAATCTCCAATCGTTCAATTGTGTATCCGCAATATTGGCTACTTACGGAACTCTTCAGTCTATAAGACAGAACCTTTATTCACGGCATGCCGGATAACCTACCCTGATTTTAACACGTTTTAAGAAAAAGATCTATGACTAATGGAGTAAATACTACCAGGTATCCGTTATTTAAATGAGATGTATTGAAATAATTTCTCGCTTTGTACATTCCACACATTTTTATTTTTACCAAACATGGTTTCGACACAATGTCATTTTCAAGGTCGTCAAAGTTGAACGCTTTTTCACATAAGATATTACAATAAAGGTCGTCAAGGTCCTTGAAAATGGCATTGCACGTCGACACCATGGTCGGCAAAAAAGTGTGGATTGTATATACTAAGCGAGAAATTATTCCATGTGATTCCTATATGTCGCGTTTCCACAACGTTAAGCCTGAAACTGCAACTTATATAAGATATATTGGTTTAGAAATGATGGATTCTTCACCCTGAAATGTACTGTCTTAATAGCAGGTTCGCAAAGGTGCGTCCACTGCCTTTTCGGGAAAGATTGCTACTGTAAGCATGGTTGGAGCCTGATGAGGTAAGTGCGAATCATCCGCCAGCCCCGCCTTGTCGTGGTGCGAACCTTTGATTATGGAGGAGGTTTTCGGCGCTTTGTCACGTCCCCAAGTAGGTCGTGCCTGGATCGGAGCACCGCTTCTCCGTTGACCAAAGGGGCTACGGCTTCCAGCTCGAAGGGGCGTAAAAAGTCACTCACTTTGTAGGTTTGGCTGATCGTCCCTTGAGTGAGTAAAAACCAGGTTTCACAGGCGTGCCTGGCTGCTGTATTTTGCGGTCGGGTGCCGGCGATTCTCTACCGCGGCCCATTACTTTCCTATCCTTTCCCCCAAACAGGATTAATCGGGTGAATTAATTTACTAGGTACCGACCTGTTGGCCTCCCTTGCGCTGGAAGTCGCGCTCTCCTTCTGTCATAATAGCAGTGCGATGTCATCTCTTCACATATTTTTATCTCAATTTCCGCCCGTATATAATTGATCAAAACATCTCAATATCTAGAGCAATATGTGCCCTAAATATTGAGGCACCCAATATATTTTTTTCAGCTTAGGTCATCGACAATACTACACGAGTATTTAGAATATCAATGAAGACAGAAGGCGTAACTTTGTGGAAATTCTTAATATTCACGTTAAACAATAAACCAATTCTAACTTCCACACAAGATTTATTTAAACCGACCCAAGTTTCGACACACCATGAGACATTATCAAGGCAGTTCGAAGCGTTGGTTGATAGCCTTAAATAGTAGACGTTTACATAGCTGTGACTCCGAAGTGGATGGGGGTAGGGGAAGGGTGTGAGAAACCGGAGTTGGGAGGGGATTTGGAAAGGGACAATGAAAAGGGGTATGAGTCACTTAGGAAGGCGAATATTGAGGAGAGGAGAATGGGTGGGGACAATACAATATCATTACATAAGGGCATATTTTCTGAGGAATTCACAACCTCGAACTGTTCAAGAAAGTCCAATTTTATACCTTTGTCACAAATATGTAAAATATTCACTTCAAAATCACTGGAATGGCCTGATTCACATAAATGTTTTGTGAACGCTGATTTTTCGTCATTATTAATAAAATGTTGTCTATGTTCCTTAGCACGTATATAAAACCTTCTGCCTGTTTGGCCAATATAATTAATGTCACAATCATTGCACTTTAAAGAGTACACACCACTCCTCTCCAAATCACCAAGACGGTCTTTAGAATTAAAAAGTAATCTTCACACCGTCGAAGGATTGTACACAGATAATCTCAGTGTGTCTCTAGGGATTACATTAAGAAGTCAATACGTTATTTTATTTGAAAAAGGTAGCACACACCATCTCTTAGGGCTATTTGTAATAGCCGACAGGTTAGTTAGATTATTAATTGTAATACTGCTTCGAACAACCTTGATAATGACAAATGGTGTGTCGAAATCTGGGTCGGTTTAAACAAATCTTATGTGGAAGTTATAATTGGTTTATTCTTTAACATGGACGAGTATTTAGAATTAAATAACAAACTTCCATTTTTCGTCGGAGCACTTAGCCGAAAACTGTGATGCATGTTGAAACGTTACCAAGGGAAACCTCTGCTGTTTACCTATTTTACCAAATTTATTAGTATATTACTTCAAAATTGGGCACTGGATATACATCTCCACAAGTATTAAGTCTGAAGATTATTACACCCTTCCCTCAGCTCGTAAACAAAATTATGATATCAAATCCTGTCGATAGAGTAACAAAGACTGGAGTCAGTATAATTACTGACTATCACTACGAGGTAAATGCTTGGGTTTAACGTTTTTTCGCATAAGATATTACCATAAAGAGTATTTACATACAATTGAAAAAATATACAGGGCAGTATAAAGCCTAAATTTACGCAACACAGCAAATTTTAAACATCCTAAGAAAACAGTACTTATGGCCGGTTGCAAGAACGTTTAGTTAGAGAATCAATAGTTATGAGATCCATAAAGTTAAGGGCCTCACAAAAATATTCGGGTTTCAGGAACACATCTACCAGTTACATAATATATCAACCAATGTTCAAGTGCTTCGAATATTTGATCTAATCTTCCAATGGATGAATTTGATAGCGGATGATCCTATGTACAATTGCTAATGCACATAATAATTAATCAGTCAGATTAAACAAACAAAACACCTATTTTGTCCAGTAATTAAAACTCCAAGTGGTTCATCGCGCTTCCTCCATCTTGGCTACTTACGGAGCTCATACCTCCATTCCATAAGTTATGAAGCCATTTATGAAGCCAATAAATTTATCGAATATTTCTTCAACGCTTACTGGAAGATTGCCATGGCTTATTGGTCCCATAACTCTATGGAATACATTTGTGTCGTTTCTGCAACTGGCCATTAGAAGCGTAGGTTCCTCCCTAACTTCATTCTACCTGGGAAAAAATGTCACCACTTATGGAGTTCTACCAATAAAATTGTTACATGTTTCAGCAACACATGCTGAACATCATGACTCCTTTTGGATACAATTTTGCTTCTGCTACCGATCATTAGGATCATTGACCACTCGTCTAACGGCCGATTGCAAGAAAATTTTGTTATAGTATCATAAGTTATGAGATCCATATAGTTATAAATCTCATAAAAGTATTTGGGTTGAAGGGACACATCGACAGGATACATAACTAATTTACCAATAATTAATAGCTTGGAATATTTGGTCAAATCTCCCGCCGCCGGATAAAATTTATGAAAGTATAGTGTATGAATAATTGCTAATGCACATAATAATTGGTCAG
Organism: Ceriagrion tenellum; assembly: GCA_963169105.1. Taxonomy (NCBI): domain Eukaryota; kingdom Metazoa; phylum Arthropoda; class Insecta; order Odonata; family Coenagrionidae; genus Ceriagrion; species Ceriagrion tenellum. Next base: position 81,475,373 of record OY720638.1, on the reverse strand, counting down.
TAAGAGTAAATCAATTGCCTCCAAACAACTCTTTTACCAAGTAATTAAGTCTCCAAGCGGTTCATTGCGCATCCGCCATACTTATGGAACTCATAACAACAACCCATAAGTTATGAAACCAATAGATGTATCAAATGTTTCTGCAACACTTATTGAATGGTTGCCATGGCTTATAGGTCCCATAACTTTACAAAACTCATGTGTCGTTCTTGCAACTGGCCATAAATAGTTAAGACACGCTGAAGGCTTGTATTTTTACCTCCTTCCCAAATTTTTGTCGCAGCGTTTCGGACACTCTTTATGCATATCCATTTGCAAATGTATATTAATTCAGATAGTCGCGTATTCTGACAGCAGCGTGCACTCGAATCAAGTCACTCCCGAGTCTCGCCGGTCATATTCTAACGGTTACGAATGTTGACGCATTACGGGCGATGGAATTAGAGGAATCCACGACGAAGCTTTGGGATCATTTTTTTATCATCCATCGCGTGATCCCATATGAGTACCCACAGCTGGCCTCGGCGGCACGAAAAACAATTCAATTAGTCCCCCAGATGTGATCGGGAGGAAAAGGGTTTTGAAGGGTCAGAGTGTTAATTCGATTTCGTGAGCGTTATTTAATTTCTCGTGTCGTTGGAATGCCTCGCTGGAATCCGACATGACTCCCCCGTGGACGGGAGGCGTCAGGGCTCCATTCTGCGGAATCCGCGCTCGCCACGCACCACATTGATCTGAAATAGAATAGTGGCGCGGGACCGGGAGATCGCGCCTGGGAGCGGTGGTGCTCGGTTGCACTGAGGTGGTTGGGTGCGGTGCATTTACGAGGAGCGACAGGGGAGCCGAGTAGGCAATTAGTCGTTCAACCCTTGTATACTGAAGTCCTCCATTATACCCTTTCTCTGATGACTCCTTCATGTCTTTGCAGAACTTCTGTTTCATATCCTATTTTTGATTAGTCTGAACATTGGTCTCTCACGTGGACATTTCCAGACTATTTTTCAACTTATTTTCTTTCTTTAAAATCCCATATGCCTCAAAGTATGACCTATCCATCTGGCTCCAATCTTCCTGATATAACCACTATATATTTCTCCTCTATAAATCTGTTTCATTTACTGTTTCCGATCCTATACGTCCAGTTGATCTTCAGCATCAACCTCCATCACTAAGTTTCAAAGGTTTCCGGTCTCTTCAGTTCCACGTCTCCAATATGCCCGCGTCTCTGAGCCATATACTCATTTGTGCATTTATATCCACTATCCTGGAAACAGCAAAGTTGCCCTTCAACATCGGGTGTATTAACAATGGATAAACACATACACCCATGTACTGAGTGGTGAAAAATCCACCCACGCGGGACTTGAACCCGCGAACCTCTGATTGGCAGGCGAGGACTGTACTCCATCGCCACCAGAACCGACTGCGCAAGTCCACACGAACGTGCTCAGGCACTACTTACTTCTTGCTAAACCTATTTCCTGTGGACATTACAGCTGCTTTACCTCCATGAATACTCTCTTGGTTTGGACTAGGCGTCTCTGGATTTCCGCTAGGCTTCTTCCATCCCAAGCCTGATCTTAGAGAGCTTCCTAGGAAGAAGAAGGATTCCACTTGTAGATACTAACACCCCTCCTTGCAGAGTAATATCTGCCTTCATCCTCTCTTGCACATTCTTGGAATACTGTGTCCAATGTAAAGTATTGTTTCCATAAGTTAAAATAGCACATAAGTATTTGAATAAGCAATCATTTAAAAGTTCCGTTCCTTGGGAACATAGATTTGAGAGTTAGCTGCCTCACGGACCTGTGTTCACGCGTGTTAATGGTAAGTGAATGTAGCATATCTCCTTTGCAGGTTAATTACTCTGAAAACCTAAACAGACATGCAAAACGTACCCTTAATAGGAATAATCTCGTTCAAACTATTGCTCTATAAAGGAAGTCAACTCATATTATTAACTCTTAACTTGACTTATTAACTCTTGACTGAATGACTGGCATGGTGGGGGACAAATAAGGTTATCGGCGCGACTAGACGTTGGATTGCGCCACGAGGGCACGATTATGCATGGAACGGAGAGACAAGCTGGAGAAAAACTGGCATCGGTATGACTTGCTCTTAACGAGAGGCAACAAAAGTTTGACGCCCCTTCCGATGCATGAAGTACCGTTCTTTTAACTAGAACCAAAGTGGGGATCCAGATACCTTAAAAATTCTCCACAGCTATCCCCCGTCGGCATGAAAGGAATGAACAGTTGAGTCTCAATAATTCAAGAACCGATTTAATTAGGTTTCTTATCATCCGATAAAATAATCTTTCCTCAAAGGCCGTAACAATCCATTTAAGCTCATGCAAACGAAGTCAGAGTTTACCAATCAGTAAATATCTAAATAAAAGGCGAATCGCATAAAATTTTATCCTGATAATGTCAAATAATGAAATACGGACGAGTGTAGAAATTTCTAAATTGCGATTCTTTCACGCAGACAAGCCTTCCGTGTTACCCGAGGTGGCTTCAGCGTATGTTACCTCAGACACTCGAGACTTCAGTCCTCGCTTTTGTGAACACAATAACCCATTACCCGCGGCTTACCATCCGGTTTCGGAAGAACATCATTCCGTTCAAGTAACAGCCAATTACGTGAAAGTCATCGCTGACATCAAGTGACAAATTGAAGATAAAATAGAGCCAACCACTCTTCTTAAAGAATAATAAGTTCAACATTTTCCACTCTTTTAATACCATGTTTCGGGAAGTATTACAATTTGCGATGTGTGTGTGTGTGTATATATATATATGACACACAGACACACACAATGAAATCCACGAGGTGTGGCGGTGACACATAGTAAACATAAAAGAAAAACTCACACGTGAAATATTTGAAATTTCGGCCACAGATGTGGTCCAGGCGGATAGGAAGGATCTCTGGGAGGAGGCTGAGAGGATTAGGCTGGTTATACAATACATGGACAACACACCCGAGGAAAGGGTAAAAATAACGTCAAAGGTTAAAAAAGAAGGGAAGAGGGACGGTAGAAAGGAGGACGATTTTTCAGGAGTAAAATCATTTCAAACTATGGCTACACCTTTTAAAGCCTCGAACTAATTCGAATTTTTTTTATCTAGCTTAATACCTTTTTCAAAAAATTATAAAATAGAAGGATTAAAAAGTAGAGGAGTGATTCGACTCCAGCTAGTGTTTAGAAAAAATAGAATAAGTCACGTGGTAAAACTTTTTAAATATTTAGCCAACCTCATCTTGAATTTCCGGCCAGTTGGGCCGACGTAAAACAATAACATCCAGCAGAATCCCATTTAAGCGAGTACATCCCGCATCTTTTTAAATTGCATTACATGCTGCAGACGTGTTTTGAACCAAATCAAGTTTTACATTCGTCACTGGGTTTAAAAAACATTAAAATCGTCCTTAGACAGTACTCAACTTAGTTTTTAATTTAACTCTTTAACAAAGTTCCATCATGCCACGCGAGTAATCATCAGGTTTATAGAATCAACCAGATTAAAAGCTCTGAATATCTTTGGAAGTTTAGGTTGACTTTGTGTATTCTCCACTGGGATAGGCTCTCTATAATGGCCGTCGTTTTGATTTTCGACTGCCCGGTAGTAACCTGAGGAGAATTCGTGCCTAAATTTTGCCAGGACAGTACCACGTCTTACAAATGTGCACGTCATGCAAAATGATGTCATGACACATAAACCAGGGGGGCCTCAAAGGAGGCGAAGGAGACTGTTTTATGTTTGATAGAGCCGATGAAATATGATTTAACTCCGGAACACCCATTCTGGAGCTACATACGTTAGTACAGGTTCTACAATAACTCAAAATAGCACCGCGGATTAACCTGCAATTGTCTCCGCTTCATATCGCCATCTGCAGTAGCTGTAGGCAATTTCTTTCCACTGTAATCTTTATACCGTTGTGGTTTATTAGCCTATACAATGTAACACTTGGCTGTAACTTTAAATTACTGTGTGGAGCAGGTCGTATGCGTGACCCACTCATTTACTGATCAGCTCATTTCTCGGAACTGTTCCATTTGAACTGCTCAGTTCATTTTGTGCCATCTCTACTACAGTATACATACAGTTAACACTTTAAAATATTAAACTTTACCGTATACTTAAGTTTTATACACAAATCACATATTTAATGACAGACGGAACTATTTATAGCCCTTACTTCTCTTCTCTATTCTCCTTCCCGAGATCCAAATCCCTACTCCTCTCCATGCACAAGGACTATCCCCACCAGAAAACGAAATACTAGCGAATCTGCCGGCGTCTCAGTGCCGGGAGTGAGGTACAAAAAGCGGCCACCAACCGCCAAAGATTCGTCGTCTCCGTCCGCTATCATAACCCCTGATTGCTCGTTGGAAAAACGGACACATTCAAACCGGCCCCCTTGGAGGGAATTTGTGAGCTGTGGAGAGACATCGCTCGCACTTGAGGAGATGTGAAATTTAGTAACCGCGGGGTGAGTTTATGGGATAACCCGCGCGACGGAGGGGGAACGGGGGGGGAGGGGCAGGACGAAAGGGGAGTAGACTGAGAGAGGGGGCGGGCGAGGTAGGGGAGGAGGAGGATGGGTTGAGCCTTGGTGGCGGCGGTGGGGGGAGAATATTCGGACGGAGGGGAGGTAAGGGATGGAGATGGTGGGGGCGGAGGGGAAATAGCGGGGAGGGGGAGAGTAGGGGAGGGGTCGATTCGTGAGATTGATGGAATGGTAAAGATGAAGAGATGGAAGTTGGTGGGTATACACGTAGAAGGGCGGGCGAGGGGGGGTGCTCGGTTGGATGGCTTATTCGCCTCTCCCCTATTTACCTTCCGCTGACAGATTCCATATAATCCCTCTCGGTCGTTCATCGCGATATGTTTTCATTTTCGTCGTCGGCGTTTCGATTTTCAACGGGAATCGGTCTGCGGGATATTCCGACGCATGGACTGCGATGTGCAATACTTCGGAGTTATCGCGTTGCAATATTGATCCTCCACCCATAACATTGTTAGAACAGTATTGATCCTCAGCGCATCAGTTCAAGGATACTGTCTAGGTCTTTCAGAAGGGCTAAATATCTAACAATGATTATTAGCAAATATCCTTGCATTTAATATCCGGCATGATATACTCTTGCATGATTTAATGCCTTGTAGTGCTATTTATCTGTCGCATTAACTATACTAACGAGCACCAAAGCAGAATATCGAGTGACGGTGCGACATTGTCGCAGAACGACAATGAGAGCTACAGAAAAATATCATATACACTGAAAAAATATCGGCACGCTATTTACTAAGCTCAATAAAAACAAAGAATTGATCATGCGTGAATTGCTTACTTAGTCACCTATAATGCCCCTACGATTAATTTATTACTACAACGCCCGAACTCGCATAAAGTTTTTCGTCTTAGCATCAACTGTTGCATAAAGATAAAACACATTCAGCTTTGGAGCTAACCAGTAGCTGTATCTTGAGCAGTGTACCGCATGGTAGCATGGTCTTCTACGTAGCACTCTCCTAGTTTCTGGTCTGACTGCGCACTTTTGTCCATACTGCTTTTGGTCTGCGCCTGGCAGGGACACATAAAGGGACCATAATAGTTGCAATAGATCAGTTCTAGGATAGTGACAAGGTTAAATAGGTTTTTTCAGTAGTGCTAAATATCTTAACATGATTATTACCTGGTATTCTCGCATGTAATCTCCGGCATAATATACTCTTGCATGATTCAGTACCTTCTAGTGCTATTTACCTGTCACATTAATAATACTAACTAGTAGTTGTATCTTGAGTAGTGTACTGCATGGTAGCATGTTCTTCTATGTGCCACTCACCTCGTTTCTCGTCTGACTGCATGCTGTTGTCCTGGCTGCTTTTGGCCTGCGCCTGGCATCCGGGAGAACGTGCCTGGTTCTGATTTAAACTGGGATGAGTGCTGCATGCCCGGTGTGGAATCTCTCCGTGCCACACACCCTAGTGGTAACTTGCACGGTATTTCGTACTGTAGATTTATCATAAAATGTCGCGATATCATGCGGTGGAGTGCGACATAAGGAATTATACAGAATCATGCAACTACAGAGATCATGCGATATTCGTTAAGTTTAAACCGTAAAGGAATATGGAGAGGGCACTTGCTATGCTGGCCAAAGCTAAAAGCTGAAGCCAGTCCGCCATCTTAGTTGACCCTGATTTACCTACATTGCTTGCGGGCTGATGCACTAATTTTGCAATTTTACTGTTTTACGTCAATAACTTAGTAGATATTAGCATGCACTTACTTCTTTCATGTGCATTCTCCTTGTATGAATTATTTCTTTATTAAAATTAAAAATAACATGCATTCCTAATGAAACCTAGAGTATAATCTAGAAGAATCCATAGCACAAAGCAGCCAATATATGTTTCACGAGTTACTTGACTTAATTTTCAAACAGATGGTTGATATCCTTGCTTTACATCCGCTAATTCGCCCATTCCGTCGTGCTATCGATATGGAAATAAGGAGAGCAGGGTTAAACAATATGATTATTATTTCGGCTGTCAGGTTTCATTTCGATGACGTAGTTCTCTCTCCATGTACCGCAATGGTTTAAATAGAGGACATCCTGCACCTGCCAGGCGCAGGCCAAAAGCAGTCAGGACAACAGTGCGCGGTCAGACCAGAAACTAGGAAAGTGCCACATGGACGAACATGCTATCATGCAGTACACTACTTAAGATACGACTACTGGCTATAATTACTGCGATAGATCTACAAGACAGTTCTACAAGGTACTAATTCATGCAAGAGCTAGATTATTCCGGAAATTGCATGCGAGGTTAGTAACTAATAATGATGTTAGGATATTTAACACTATTGCAAAAACCTATTTAACCTAATCAGTATCCTAGAACTGATCTATCACAACTATTATGGTCCCTTATTTTATGTGGATAAATGCCATTTTTAATCTATCAGTTCTGCAGTCTATTTCCTTAATCTTATGCCTGTGATTGTTTCTGCCATAACAGTTTGGCTCTATCTAAATATGTCAAACGTCTGTCAAAAAATATTCTACATCAAACTTTCGTAAAAGATTTTATCTATATTTTACCCTTCGATCTGATAGAGGTTCCCACCGTTATTCCCCCAGCAATGTAGTAACACTGCTACGTCAATATCGTTAGCGAGGTTGGCTACTTTATTTCTTCCCGCTTTTCACCGTGAGTGTACGCACTGACACAATTTTGTAAGTTTTCGTTTAAAAAGGGAAGCCATAGGTGATAAAATGATTGTCATCTCCACAATGCGATCTCTTCAGCAAGTGTCCTGTCGTCACCAGCATATAGTGGACGTAAAACTTGGAGGCAGGAAACTTGCGCCGTGAAGTCTGGGAGGGGAAAGCATGCGTGGAAGGGGCTGGCAAAGAAGGGGAGGCGAGGGGACAACACAGGGCAAGCAGTGCTGCCAACATGATTACACTAAACCGAAGGGGACAGGAAAGTGTTAGCCGAGAGTTTCGCGATAAATTTTACGATCCAACCTTAGTTATAGCTATCACTATTCGCCAAGAGTGCCCACTAGCCATCAGAGAAGTCCATCTACATTTGCATTAAGAGCCGCACAGAGTACCTACTTAAGTTGATTTCAGCAATAAGTCGAGGATTTTGAAGCTGTCGTTGATGGTTTGCGACCTTGGGAACCCGAGCAGTCAAACTCGAAGACTACCTTATTCTCCTATGAAGAGACAGCTTATAGGCAATGAATTTTGACACTTAAAACCTATCCTTCTCAACTGCCACTAAGTTTTGCTACCACTTCAGAGGCGGGACAAGGTCCAAGCTTCTCACTTTCGGCCTGAAGGCGTTCAATAGAATGTAGGAAAAACAGTTTCCTAATGAAGCCTACTCAGGCGGCGACAACTCGGAGGTAATGGAGAAATCAGCTACGCAACGACGCAGAAATCTTTGAGGCTAAACTTCCCAAGCGATATCAAGTGTACCGCAAGAAGATTAGAACTTTCCACGTAAATAGTTGGCCTACAATTGGCAAGAGTTAAGGAAAAATATTAAACACCCTACCGGTTTTGGCAATCCTAGTTAGGCAGTATCAAATCTATCCATCTTAACACAAGCTGTGCAAAATATCATGTATCTGAATATAAATTTCAAGAGGTAGTCATTAAAATAGTAGGGATAAACTTTATACCAATCAATAAAATGGACCATCATACTGCAACTGTGCCTTCCACTCTTTGCAAATGTGGGACAAAACTTTTATTTTATACTTAGCACGAGCAAATAATGTTTGAAAAAATAATTTACCATGCTCTCGTTCAAATTGCATTTAATTATTGAACAGAAATTTGGGGAGATTCATACTCAAATGAATGTATACCTACATGAATCTCGCAAAATAAGGAGCGGTAGAAGCATACATTTAAAAAATACATGAACACTAGTTCTCATTACTAAATATGATACGAATATCCAATTTCAAAACTATTACTGTTGAAGGTATTGAAGATAAATATGTTATGCTAAGAGTCTTAATATTCAAGCTTTCTCCGACTGAACAAGTATAAATTCAGAGGAGAAACTGTACCGTTTAAGCAGCTAAATTTAACTGTTACAATACGATCGCTTGTTCGTATGGCTCTGAAGATGTAATGCGAATAAATAACAAACTTGAAATTTTGTAAAATATTTCCATAGCTGGCTGAGTACTGGACATTCACTGAGAACCATGTCGACAAATTACTTTGAAAATGTACGTTTGACTGTACGAATACAATGAATTTCATAAATTATGTGATTGTTCGGTATTATATTAATTTTTTACGAGGGCCGCCTCAACGCAGATTTCCCATATGAGACAATATTTAGCTCACTCATCAATTTGAATTAAAAACTAAGATGTAAGTTTTTGCCTGAGTTCTATTCCAAGTATTCCAATTTCGGTACTGTCCCCTTGACTGGAATATCACATCTGTTATCTGAGCTGACAAATTAATAGTGCAATACTGCATTTTGCAATTCAAGGCAAATGAGTTACGTTTTCCCATAAATAGAGAAGGTATCGACAGCCGAAAAGAGTATCGGCCGATAAACGGTTCAGCATTGTGTAACATCTAAAAATAACCAGGAGTCGCGAATCACCGAATAATTCCCCTCCAGAATTAACCGTGCAAATTCCTCGCGCACACGACTTCTATGAACACGAACTACGCACAGACTGGTGAACTTTGCTATGCCAATATTTGTGGGCTCTTATCCCATCCAGGGTAGGAGTGATTGTAAAGTCAAGTTAGGTGCTTTGGCTTCTGTGGAATGAGACCGCGAGCAAAACGCACACTATCGTCATCCCTGGGACTTGCGGACCACCAGAAAGGTAACAGTAAACAAAAACTGACAGTCCACAATTAAGGACGAGCTTTACAAACACTCGAGGCCAAAGGCATCCATAGATTAGACTTCCAGAGATCATAGGCCCAAATTGAAAACACACAGAAAACCGGGAGCATGTTCCCCGAAGGTATGCACGCTAATGTCTTTATTCATTCTAGGATTACAATCCAGCTCCCGGGCAGCACAGCTACCGCGCTATCGGTAAACTCATTACGTCAATATTAGCTCGGAAGCAATTTCTGTCGACATAGCACTGCGAGGAATCTCCCACTGTATTTTGTAATTACTTTAACCATTTCATCGACCAAATTAATGGTCCAGTGAGCTGACACAAAGCAAATAATTTGCTTAGGATTGCCTTGGTGTTGCCGGCATAGCACGCGTGGGGGGTTTTGCAATGGTATCCGGTGCGGTAAGCTGAGGGAACTTATGCGCCTGCGACGGCCCTTTCCTTGACAAAAAATCAATTCCCAACGGCCAGGATTCATCCCTAAGCTTATCATGTATTCATAAGTTGTTTTCAGGGAGCTCCTTCGGCAGCTTATTTTATCATATCATTTTTCTTCCTCCGTCGAACCCACGCATTTTTCGCGTCACTGATTGCATAAAGGCATAAGGGGATCCGTCAAGATACATTCCGCATAGAAGGCTGCAAGTCCTAATAGACCTACGCAGCTCTTGTTAATTTGAAGGATTTATATTCCCTTGCAGCCTTAAAAATAATCCTTTGATAACATTTGCGAGTAATTCTCGGGATAAAACTGGGATTTTCATTTACTAGACAGATCACAGTAACACGCACGGGTGCAAGACATGTACATCTACATATACTTATTACCCTGCAAGTCACTACAAGGGTGTTTGGTAGGGGGTGACTTATCACCAACATGAACTACAGTGAAGAAATTTACAATCAGCAACATGTACCACATGATGGGTATGCTACAAATGCTACAAAACTACTGAAATAATCTATTATGTAACTACGGAAACATTAACTACGCAAGAGTCATGCAGGAAACATGCAAAACATAGTGTTATCTCTACTCGGCAGATTTAGAAGCATGCACTAGGGGGCATATGAATAAATCAGCTACACTACCAGTCAACAAACCTACTTCAGTCTCAACGCAGCCATAATGGTCTCTTATCGATCGCAGAAAAAACGACATTTTAAACTTTTCTGTTCAACAATCAATTTCCCTTATTTTATCTTCATGATTTGATCTCCGTAGTATGTTGGACTTCGCAAGATCTTGATAACTTCTTCTAAAAATAAATCGATTTTGAATTTACATAAAATATTGGGTCTAATTTGCAATCGACACGAGAGACTCTGATCAACACTTTAAATAAAAAGTTCCAGAGGTCAACTCTTTTGGCAAACCCATATTTATAAGAATGACAATCAAGTGAGAAATGATACGACATTTTTGACATAAGATTTTCATGTGTTATGACAGTCGCACACGTGACTATGTTGACAGTGTTATTTTATCAAGCAATACCACTAATTCCGTGGACATGTTTGATTTAAACCCCGCTGGCACATCATATGAGTGTTTCACGCAATGCCGCGAAACAAAGTGATCGTCAATGTTAAAACACACCAATAAGAATGAGGAGTTATCAGCACGTAGGGCTTCATTTCGTACTTCATTCAGGAGAACCTCATTCAAAGAGACCGTAATTTTCATTAATCAACAGTCCTAATTGTAATAAATCGATAAGTATGTATCATTCTCCGGGTATATTCCCAAACAGCTTCGCGATGTGGCGATAAAATAGTATTAACCCTCTTAGTGCTGATTCCTGCCAGCGGTTCTAGCGAAAAATGCGGAGGGTAACTTGATGAAATGTATCACTCTAGTAAAATAAACATTATAAAAGTTATTGTTTAAAATATCCATATGCGGTTTTTCTTATTGTGTATACATTGAATTAGGTAGTTATTAAAAAAGACTTGTACAGCATACAAAAAATAATTGTAATTATATTTGAGGGCTAAAGTTAAACAATTTTTTGCCTATGAGCCGATATATCGGCCCGCCGCACATTTCACCCGAGATGCCAAAGCCGATATATCGGCCCGCCGCACTAAGAAGGTTAATATTCACTTTGCAGGCGAATAATCTCTGACATTTACCTCCTGGCATGTAAGTGATTAGCATTACATCAAGCAAAGTAAGTACAAATAAAAATAACCTAAGTCATCTAGGGTGATCATTCAACAATTAGATGGATAGGAAGGAGCAGCGATCATGTCATAAATTGGTCGTTCAACCCTAAGATTGGTTGACTGCAGCCCTCCACTCATCCCTATCTAATTATAGTTCCCTTTCTTCCTGGTATCTCTTTCTATGTACTTTCCGCTTTATTTGGTCCATGACTTTATTCTTAAGTCTTCGTCTGGGGACTTTTCCATCTATTTTTCCTTCAGTTATATTCTTCACAAACCCATTGTGCCTCAGAGTGCGTCCTATCTATTTGGCTATTCCTTTCTCAATTGTGTACTTTATGGTCCTTTCCTCTTCTGTAAACTTCATCATTTCTTCTTTTTTCCGTCCATTTCATCTTCAGCATCCTCCTCCAGCACCAGGCTACAAAGGCTTCTAGTCTGTTCTGATCAGCTTTTCCAATGGCCTATGCTTCCGATCCATAGCGTGCCACGCTTCACACGAATGTTTTCACAAACTGCTTCCTCGTTCGTAGTCCTATCATCGAGCATAGCAGCTGCCTTCTTACCATGAACGACTTCTTAGCTTGATGTACGTTCATATGTTTACAACCATCAAATGCCTACAGAAATATAATTATTCATTAAGAAATTATATCCCAGGTTTACTGAGTAGTCCATGGTGTATCAGCACACCGCAAAAACCATAACTGGCTGACTTTTGAAGCATTCCTTTCAGAAGTGAACTAGGCTCTATTAGAACCGTGAAGGTGGGCACTCAGTAGTAACAGGATTTGGTTTACGGGCGAAAGAGTGTCAAAACTGACTGGCAGAGCTCCGAGACCGTTAACATGAGTGCTGCACTTGGCGTAGATATCAAGAGGATCCTGAGGTTCTGGCACATACGACTCCAACTCTCGTCTAACGGCCAATTTTTGGACGGCAGAGGCAACGACGGGCGATGACAGATCAGTATAAGAATAGACTTGAGTGCCGAGAGCTCGGGGAATCTGAGAAGTGTTTACAAGCGCGAATGAATACCGTAATTAAGAGTGCGGGGCATGAAGGAAAGATAAATGTATGCTTCAAAAACTCATTAATAAGGATGAGAATAATTTGCTCGTTCGGCCGGGCTGAGAGAATAGATGAGAGTCGAATAAAGTAACAGATCAGCGATAGAGGAGTGAACTATGAGACAAGGAAGGGGTGGAGCGAAAAGGTGAGGGATGAATGTGAAGGAAGAGACTCAGAAGCCAGGTTCAATTAACCAAAGCCTTACGGCTAAAGTAACTGAAGTTATATACTAATAAATCTTAATAATCTATCTTAGATTGTACAATAAAATGAATGGAATTAGAGCAGGTTCTATTTTCCGTTCAGCCATTCAGACAATCACACAATTTGCCGCTTTACACGGTAAAATTTTTCTCATGAACGAGTTTATTAATGCGTTTGTACTATAAAATGTAACGTGTAAAGGGGCCTTCAGGGATCATGGAGAGTCAAATTGAGCCGGTCACAAAAATAGCTCGAAAAGTTTAAATTTTTCGGTCGTTATTAGATGCACATTTTTCTGAAAGCGGCACAAACAAAAAAGTCAGTCTCAACGTAAAACCTGATACTTATTTTTCTGATTACTGTTAAGCAACGGGAATAATCAAAAGGGAATTATTCAATAGAAAGAGAGATAAGTGTTGTGTACTTCTGGCGCATCAAAAGCAGAGTTATTTGTACCTGTTCCGATTTCTACTCTTTTCTGGAGGTCAATGCAACAATCTCACGCTTTCATTGAGTTTCAATTACTAATTATTTGTTACAGCGCCCGTCATCAACGCCATGTGTTTTGATTTAATGCATAACATTTGAAATATTGATGAAAATTTTGTCGACGCCGGTGGCGGTGGGGCAAAGTCCTCGCCTGCTAACCCGAGGGACGCGGGTTCGAGTCCCACCTGGGTAGAATAATATCTGCTCTGAACATGGGTGTTTGTGTTCGTTTCTTGTTAATGTTAAAATGCCCGATGTAAAAGGCCTTTGTTGTGCTGTTTTCGGAGTTGTGAGTATTTATAAAAAAAAGTGTTAGTCACCACTGAAAAATGATCTCCAAATCTTTAACTTTCCCGTCGAATTATATAGCGGCTTCAAACTTGTGATAGATCAAGGTAAAGAGAGAGAAAGAGAAAGAAATAATAAGAAATATTTCCACATGCTTTTCCCTATTTCAGGACAACTTCACAAGAGCCGCTCACCCTAGCGACTTCGATAATCCTCAGACGGAGTTCAGCTTTCTTAGGGACCTTATCTTCAGAGTTTCACTGCACTGACTACCTCAGCATGTTCCTAAATTTCCAAGTAGTCCATTTAAAAATGGAACACAATGGTAACTTTCCACTCAATTTTTTTAATAACAACCGGCCATGGTTTCAGCATCTAGTGCCATTATTTTGTGGCAAGTTACCATTGTGTTTCATTTTGAAATGGATAGCAATTACCTCCACAAAGTTAAGCCTGATACGCTTTTATATACACTGCCAAGTAGTGCTAACACTATGTTTTACATATTCCCTAAATTACTCTTGTGTCCTGTTTACATAGCTTTATTTCGATTAGTTTGGTAGTGTCTATAGCATATTTAGCATACCCACAGTGTGGTGCATGTTGGAGAAAGTTAATTTCTTCACTGTAGTTCATGTTGATCGTAAGTCACCCTCTGTGAAACACCCTTGTGGTGCCTTGTAGAGTATTAATTACACGAAGATGTACCTGCGACGTGAAAATCTTACCTTCCCGGAACTCAAACCTGCAATCCCAGAGTAAGTTGCCAAGGGTGACCTCCAACGCCATAGGACTGAAAAAATGCTCCCAAGGAATGGCATTTGTACCGTTGCCCCTTTTCACAAAAATGCCTGGAAATGGCTCATTTTATTTACTCAAAATACGATTTCGGGACAGTTCTAAATAAGCTTTCCGTACTGGCATAGGAACACAAAGATCATAAGTTCAAAGCCAGCCGAGAGCATGGATTTTGCGTAGATCTTGTATCTGGCAGCAAAAATATTTAGCTCTATACCCTGGATTCAGGAAAAATAACGGAATAATGCGGGAAAGTTGAGTTTCACGTAAGGGGCAATGTGTGAGAATGGAAGGGACTAAATAACGGATTTGGAAGTACTTCTTAGATTAATAGACAAAGAGTTCATGTTTCGTGAACATGGCAAAGGAACTTTAAGAACAAGGAGTTGCTGGGGAGAAGAAGTAGGTACGCAACATACTCGGGTAGGCTTCCGGAACTTAGGGGAGAACAAATCGAGGACAAGGCAGAAATAGGAAAGAGAACACAGCAAGGAAATATGAAAAGAGAACATAGCGAGAAAACGAAAGAATACTGGAAGACAAAACTGAGAGACCACAAAAAGGAAAACAATTGAGCCAACGTAGTCCTCATTTAGCCGATCTGAAATACGAACCTATCTCCGGAATCAACAGCTATGGGCTTCATGAGATTACGTTACTTGCTGCTTCGTTTGGGTCGCAGGAACCACCGCTTTCGTAACCTACCTCTAAATAACAATTGACTCGATCGGTTAGGTTTAGTCTCCCGCTGATTATTGAATGAATGATTGTTTAGTTCACGTGTTGATATACTTAAGAACATAATAAAAGTCTAGTGGGAATGACAGAGTATTATTGTTGTTGCTTATTAAAAAATTGCAATGCTTAAAAAGCCACAAGGCTATGAATAATTCCACGGAGAAAAAATGAAATTATTTTCAGTAGTTTTAGCCTTATTTTCTGAAGCTTTTCCATAATGCTCAGACAGTAACAAATCTTGTAAGTTTTTTAGAGTATTGATTGGACGACCGGTTTCGTCGATCAGTCGACATCATCAAGTACGACCAAAGTAAGGGACCACCTCGATGGCCTGTAATATGATCATCCGAAAAAAGCCATCCCAGTAATATGTATTCATTAACCTTAAAAATTAATACTGTCCTCACCTTTGGATAGCTGCTGAAACTATGAGATATTTTGATACCTCCGTAAGGTGATCAGTAGTATTAAAGTATTTCTCTAGCTTAGGGGCTGATGGCCAATCGCACGAAAGTATAGCAACGGGTTTAATAGATCCGGAGAGCAGGAAATATCACTTAACTCGTAACACTATCGTACCTTATGCCCCAAAGGAATGTTCTGTCTGCTCTCCTACGCATGGTAAATATTTATTATATCTAATGCATAACATTACTCGCACAGATTATCAGTATAGAATCAGAATAAGTGAATAGACTAACAATTAGTCACGCAATACGTCTATTCTCTAAAATGAAGCCTCTGGGAGCTTCATAGCATAGCATAGCGCATCCACCACTTCGGTTACTTGCGGAAATTATAAGCAGTTAACATCACCAACCAAGCCCATTAAGTTATGAGGCAATTTATGGAGTCAATATAGTTATTTAGCTTCCATGCAACACTCATTGGTTGAATGCCTCGTGTTATAGGTATCATAACTTAAATGGATACACTGTGTTGTTCCCACAACCGGACATAAGACACTTTAATGTAAGGAAAGAAACTATGGCGTAATCCTGGCAGTAGAAGCCTCCAACCCTTTGCCCAATACTACTGCTTATACAATTTTCCTGGCTGACCGATGATTTCGCCTAGTTTTATAATTTGCTATGGTTATAAGTCGTACACCAGCAGTGTAAGAAACTCTTATCATAGAAATTATAATAATTTATCATGAATATTTCAAGGTCTTATTTGCTCAATGGTATACTCACGAAAGGAATGAAAGTATCCAACCATAATACCACTGAACTTCTGAATACCACCTCAATATATTTAGTTCTCATAATTAGAGTTGTCGACGATTAGATATGAAGCATTTACCAATTTTCCAACGCATATATTTTATTTAAAATCTTTTCCAGGGCTGCAAAAGATGCATAGTAGAAGTTTTCACATTACAGAAGACTTAACAATTAGAAAATAATAAAAAAACTGTCTTTGTATTTTTAAAAAAGATCTCCCTTATATTGCTTTTTATATTGCAAATGTTACCTCTAGTGTTATGGTTAACCTTATGTAATATATCTTCAATGGCCAAAATGATGATTCGAAAGTAATTCCTATAGGGTGGATGAGAAAAGAGTCACAATTTCCCACAAATAAGTTCGTACATAATGTGCATAGTGCATGCGATATCGCCTGAATCGTCTCAATTAAATCATAATGTTGGCAAGTCGGTAAAGAGTTTATTTATAAAAATTCCTATGACAGTTACAATAGTGGAATCAGTCAGTCTGGCCATCAATATAAGTGTATTTAAGTAGACAGATCGATGATTATAAAGAATTTTGATTCATGTCAGTATTTTTAACAATTCGAACTCAAATTCGACAATATTTTCACTATCGTTAATAAAAAAGAGATAGCTTATTATTCCATACACTATTATAATTTATTGTCGACCGTAGTTTAAGCAATCGATAGCAGATAAAATGGCAACCAATTAGTAAAACCCTTCTCGGATATAAATTAAAGAGTGTGTAAGTACTAAGATAACGTTTTCATTAAAACTGACATTGGTTCCACAACGTTAGGGCTAAATCAGTCTCCTACATTACCAGTAACAGGAAATTTCCACAACTCAAATGTATTTTCCCAGTTGCTGAAGCATTTACAATGCGGTCCGGCTCAGATGGAAGCCTGAATCACAATTGAAATATCCCATTTCGCGTCGGAGAACTTAACCCCAGTTGGCAACCAAAGGAGAAGAAGAATCCAGGGGCTCCGAAGGTACACTGCCCCTCCCACCTCTCCCCCCTCCTTTGCAGAATCATCGCGGGAGGGCGGGGAGTGGGAGGTTTAGAGGCTGCGGGAATCGCACAGAGAGGCACGTTCTGGAGTCGAAAACCGTGGCGGGAGGGCGGAGGGGGGGGGGAGGCGCGGCAGACCATCCGTGGACGAGGAGAGGCGGGGGGGAAGGGCGGGGGGGGGGGGAGAGAGGAAGAAAAAACATCCCAGCTAGTTTTCTGGCTCCGCTCACTGAGAAGGGCGTAAGTGATTAGTGGTTTGGAATGCGGCAAGTCCCGCGGTCCAGCGCCGGGGCGGTCGGGGCGTGGGGGGGGGGAAGGCGGGAGATGGAGGAGGAGGCGCGGCGGCGGCAGCACTTCCCCGGCCGGAGGGATCCGGGAGTTGGTCGGTTGGGGTGTCCGGGAGAGGTACGGCAGGGGGTGCCGAGGTATGGGAGAGGAAGGGGAGGCTGGTGGGGTGGAGGAAAAAAGGAACGGAGGGAGGGGGGGAGGCAGGAAGGAAGCGAAGAGGCGGGAAGGGCTCTCGGGAGAGGCACAGATGATGACTGCACGGGAAGGGGAGGGTGGGGCGGGGAAGAATTTCAAAAGATTTACTCGAGCGCGGAAGCGGGTGGGGGCGATGTAGGGGAGGGAGGGATGGAGATGGGAGGGGGAGTTGAGAGGGGTAGTAGATGGGGAGGGGGGAGCGAGTGAGTGGTGGTGGGGGGGAGGGAGCCTGGCGTCGTCGGTAATTGAGGAATCAAAGATGGTGGTGGGGGTGGGGGAACATGGGGGGTGGGGGAATATTGGGGTGGGGGAACATGTGGGAGGGGAGTGTTTACGATGGGATGGGGTGGGGTATGAGGGGGGGGGGGAGAAGTGGGGGAGGGAGGTGGAGGGGCGGCCGGGGTGGGGGGGGGTGGGAGGAGGAGCGAGGCGGATCGATGGCAGATGGGAGAAGGCGGGAGGGGTGCACATTGCTGAGGGCGGGGGTGGAGCCTTGCGGGCCCGCTCAACCAATCAACTCCCGTGTTTGTACTCCACACTCTAAAACGCACGCATCTGAAGATAAAATATAGCCTCCGGTTAGTAATCCGAGCGAAAACATTGCCACCCATGGCGATGGCCGGGAGAGGGGAGTCACATTATTGCCAAGTAAATGACTAAGAGCTAAAAACGAGGAACCGCTCAGTGGCGGTAATAATGTTTTTTCGTGAAATAAAAAGTGCCTGAAATACGGCTTTGATTCCCGAGGCATCCGCAAACACTGTGACACTGAATGGGATGACCTTTCGCATTAAACACGCGCGCTCACCGCAGGAGGGCTTCGCAACGATTGCGGCCTCCCCAACTCAATATGCAGCAATCATTTCCGTTCCCATTGGGACGTACGTGTGTGTGTACGCCAGCCGGGAACTACGCCGCATTACTCTAGCTCCTTGACATATTTTAACGAACGCACTGAGAGAATCTCTCTTAACGTAATAATCTTTTTCCAGTGTACTGTTAATGGATAAATGAAAATATCCGTCCCAATTGGTACGATGACAAAACAACTGCGCTACTGGCGCAAAGGTTGACAGCAAAATTGGCCGGGAACCACGACGGTCGCGGGTTCGAAACTTGCCTAAGGCTTGGATTTTGTCCCTGACGCTGGCATGAGGTCTTTGGCTAAACAGCGCATAGTATATTTCATAGAAGTAATGCTGGTTCACAATTGGGTTCAACTGAACTTTCATGCATCTGCATGTTTAATTCTTTCATATTAACGAAGGCGTTTACGATTACTTGCTGGGATCAGGCTTGGATTTTGGCCCTAACATTAACATGAGGGCTTTGGCTAAAAAGCACAGAATACATTTCATTGATATGAGTGGCCGGTTCACGACTGGTATCAACTGAGCTTTTAGCTACGACTGCATGTTTCATCTTTTGATATTTACGAAGGCGTTCCATAGCTTGAGGCTCAGTTTCCTCCCACGGATTTATTTTCCTGGTACAACATGTTTCGACACAACGGTGTCATCATCAGGTACGTACGTACATCCGTACCTGACGATGACACCACTGTGTCGAAACATGTTGTACCAGGAAAATAAATTTATGAAAGAAAGCAAAGTTACTTTTTCATATGTGATTTACGAAGGCGTTTACAATCAATTGATTGCATCAGACTTGGATTTCGTCCCTGTCATGAGCATGACGTCTTTGGCCAAATAGCGCTTAGTATATTTCATTAAAGTAATGCCGGGTCATTTGTTTCAACTGAACTTCAGCTGCAACTGCACGTATAATCCTTTGATATTAACGAAGGCGTTTACGATTACTTGCTTGAATCAGGCTTGGATTTTGTCCATAACATTAGCATAAGGTCTTTAACTAAAAAGTGCAGAATATATTTCATGGAAATAATGACCGGTTCACGAATGGTATCAACTGAACTTTCAGTTCCTCCATATTTAATCCTGTGATATTTTCGAAGGCGTTTACGATCACTTGCTTGTTTTAGGCTTGGATATTGTTCCTAACGTTAGCATGAGGTCTTTGGCTAAAAATAACAGAATATATTTCATAAAAGTAACGCCAGTTCCCAATTGGTATCAACTGAGCTTTCAGCTAGTTGCAACTGTAAGTTTAATCCAAAGTTTACGGAGGCGTTTACGATCACGTGTAAAAGTCCATCGTGAACGTCAATCGGGTACTTGAAGGTCCTACCAGCTCTACATTTTACGTACACCGTGTGCACCAAAGAATGAGATATTCGTACCTTGAATATATGCATCACTAATTCCGCTCCATGATCTCGTAATCCTTGCAATTCCACGGCCAATGACACAGTAATAAGCGAATGATATCAAAATATTTACTAATGTGCAATGGATGAATTCGAGGCCGAAAAAACTCAGCAATGAAATTCATTGATTAGTGAGGACGATCGCAGAAAACAGTGTCCGGCAACATTCTGCGAGAGTGGCAGAACTCTTTGTCATTTTGCTAATATATAGAAATGCTTTGGAAAGTGAGCATCTCTGGCTGCGAAAACATGTACGTGCGTGCAATGCAAATCAAATGATTGCTAAAACTTAGGTTTTATAGCTGAAATTAGCATTCATTCACATATCGTAATTGCACAAATATATTTATACATATTTTAATGCAATTATTAACACTCTTCACTACTTTTTATTAACCATTCCTAGTAAAGGAGCAACTGTACATGATACAATGAGATTACATTAAGAAAAATTATCATACTTTCCCTCAAATCTTTGATTTTTCAAGGTGCATAAGTAAAATGCGAAAGAACAGTATTACGTAACAGAAGGTAAAAATGAATAAGTAGTCGTTAAATAACACCAAATTGCTATATCACTCATTATTCAAACTTTTCCCACAAAATAGCGATGAAATTGCAGAAAAAAATCATTAGCAGTGAAATTCAGTTTCAGGGGTTGAAATTATGAAGGAACTTAAATGTACACCAGAGTTAAAAATGTCTCTTGGCTGCGTACGATCAAAGATCAGAATAGTTATAATCGATGCCACTAATAATATTTATGGTAACGATGGCAAGAGTTGTTATTTTTTTGGATTATTTTTTCTTTACTTTTAAGACTTTCACCTTCTGTGTTCGATGCTAATAAACTTAATGGTTCTTGTAATTTTTAAAAGAATTTTTAATATGAGCGTAGCTATAGCGAAAATCATGCAATTTTGATATTATTCCGCACGTTAGCTTGACTGAACTGACGGTTCCCACTATGTAGGAGAATAACGTCTATGTCGAATAAGGAATATAACATTAAGATACGGTATTGTAAGTGAAAGCTCTTCACGTATACGTTTTTCCAAAAAAATGTATTCAGTAAAATAATGGATAACATTATGACACTGAGTTTAACGTTAGCCCCATGCCTGACGAGGACTCACCGCCTGTCATACGCCCTTCATGTAAATGTGTCTGTCGCTGTAAATGCTGTAAATGAGGATACACTGCAATGCCAGAGAATACACTAGCCACCATGTAAGCTCTACGATGGAAATGAAACCAAGTGGACAATTCTGGACGCAACGGAATCCAACCCTCATACCCTGGAGCGTCTACATCGAGTCCAAAATGATTCATCGGGAACTGTGATCGCATCGTTACACACAAGCTCCCCGCATTATTGACTGATGCATAGTTAAGGGGGGTTAACTTTTGAGAATTTCTCAACCAATGGCGATAAGTTTGTTTTTCCAGGACCATCGTAAACCGTTTATCGACGCTGCGATGAAGAGAGAGAATTACGCACGGCAGCCGCAAAAGCGAATTACGATGATCGCGACTGTCAGCAGTCGCCCCGCCCCATCCGCTGATTCGGCCCATAATTAATTAACTAAGCTTGATCCGAAATTAGTTTACGCCGCGTAATAATAACTAAACGCGACGCAGCCGATGGCTACTGAAGCTGTAAATATGCAACCATCATGTTCGGGCCAAGGTACACCACGATGATAGCAACGGACACTGCAGTTTTCCGATAATGTAAGCACCCAAGCGTTCCACGGTTGAGCATAAAACACTTCCTTTCAACATAAAGCACGCAGATCCTATTACTGCACACGATACAGTTTCAGACGTTTTGCTAGAGTACTAGAGATATCTTCTATATCCACATCTGCATACTACCCAGCGAGCAGCCGCATGGACGTGTGGCAGGAGGCGTTAGGACACCAGCCGCGTAAAGGTGGAGGATTTCGGGAGGTGAAATGGTGAAGTCTATCATTGGAGTTATTGTGGAGCTAAGATTTAAATTATGGTCACTTTCTGTATGTGGAAAGAACGTATTTTTGTACCAATCTGTTCGGCAATGTATCTATCTTATTCTATCGCTTCTGCCGGACCTATGAATGTAGTTTGGCGTCAAAATTATATTTCCTATGTCGCCCTGAAACACCCCTTTCCTAAATTTATCAAGAAAACTTAGCCCAACGTGTAGATGTTGAGTCTCTAGTCGCACCCAAACTTATCCGTCCTGCTGTAAAATACTGTATGTTCGCTCTTTATAAAATGTAATATAAGAAATGATACTGTTTTCCACCAACTTGGGAGCGCAAGGAGCCAGTTCATAACTCCACGTTTTGACGCATTTGTAGTCGAAACAATGCATCGACTCATTCCTTCAAGAAATTGTTGAACATTTCCGCGATTATAAAGCGTTGAACATTTCCGTGATTACCACAGCTTTTGACCAATATTTTGAAGGAAAAATTTGTTCATCTACTAGCGATAATCACGTCGATTATCTATGCATGTTAAAGAATAGAGTTTGAGTGTTTGTTTGTCTTTTATACTAAAATATAGTTTCATTCCGATCTTGATAACATTTCGCATACAAACAGTTCAAAATAAATGTGAAATTTTTATTGAGATTTAATTTGGCAAAAAGTATCCCACCCCCATTTTCAGCCCCAAAACTCAGTTTAAATGTTGAAACCAATCGGAATGCTTAACGAAAAATAACACTGTAGTCTGATTCTTTAATCCGCTCCCTCGGCTACCAATGATAGAAAAGTTTACATTATCGACAAGTTTTTAATACCAATCAATGGAGGGTACGGACAGATAGAACAACAATAATGTGGACCATATTACAAAAATGATATGATATATACTGTAATGAACCCTGCTTGTATGATAAAGGGTAATAATTAAAAGTCGTGCATGGTTTGCTAACATCACTACATTTAAAATAATTTTGCCCGTAAGGCTTCTGTGCAGTAAAAATTATCTACTAATTTGGCGTGGACAGGAAGCAATAATACCAATCGGATGCACCCTGCTATGTGTACACTTAATTTGATATCGTGTTGACCATGGAAAACCGATTCGGCTTAATCAAATAAGGTACAAAATCATTTAATCTAATAATTAATGTCAGATGGGTTCAAAGTCGTTGGCTAAATACTTTATTTCCGGATCCAGGAAATAATTCCAATTACTCCGATGAATGATGTACCAATACGCTAGGGGCGTTCGAAAATCCATATCACTTTTATGACACCTTTTATTCACCAATTACCAAACTTCTGACAGTTAAAGTCAACCTGAGCGTGCGCTTGTCATGATTTCCCGACGAATTGTAAGATGAATGCGATACTTGAAAACCTATGCACTTTCTTTATTTTTTCATCCACCTGCAATGCAAAAATATAATGAAAAAATTAACAAGTCGCTTTAGTCTGTCGGTAGCGAATATGACAGGGAGAAAAATTACTTATAAATTCGCCCTAACATTGCCTGTTGCCATGCCAGATGTGTCATCATTCACGAAAAGTACCATCAAATTCATCGCCACAGGGTAATATTTTACTTAGATATAAGGTAAAACTTTGTAAAGCTAGTCCAGCTCTTTCTGGAGAAGTATTTGTAACCCAAAGCACACATACAAAACCGAGTATTCTCAAAATAAATACTGGACACTATATAGGTTTGTTCTACAAAACAAAAGTATTAATATTAAAAATGGCATACAAAATATTTTTAAATATAAAACGAAAAGTACAGGGTTTGGCAGTAGTTATTTCGTGACAGTGTCACGTTAGTGATACGTTTTCAAACACCCCTCACTCCTATTACTATTTTTGCAGGCTCAAATTGTTCCTAATCACAAAATGAACACAAGAGCCATCTCAATGTTACTTTTTGATCTCATTGGTAAAAACTTACCAAACTACACACTTGAGGAAAAAATACCCATTCTACCTGACTTTTACGTTTAAAAAGATTCTGAATAGGATAATTATGTCTTATGGTTGCTACCATATTCTGGAAACATGTAAATCCCACTGATACCGCTACCACTGTCTGTTTGCATCTAATACCAACTTTATCGATTCTTCAACCAGAAATTACCCGACTTTTACTTTTAAAAAGAATCTAAATAGGACAAATATGTCTTCTTGTTGCAGCCATATTCTGAATATGTACAGTTCCTATTGATACCGCCACCCCTGTCAGTTCACAAAAATTTGTTATACTTGCACTTGATACCAGCATGTTAGTGGCAATGCAGGAAAACGAATCAACCAATGCCTTTCGGCCAGCCTTTATTTACGTTATCTTTGAACTTGTATACATTTATCAATAGGCTGATGCTCGATGCCAGTGATAGCTAGTCATTTCCTCAACCACGTTGATTCATCAATCCTAGCTCCTACGAGAAATGTTCTTCATTTTATGGCGCGGAGATGAAAGAACCCAAATCAAATGGTTTATATCTAAAATGTACATTTCTATTCGTTCCATTTTGGTACATCTACCACGCCTACCACGTCTTTAGGTCGGTGCTGCCTCTCACCGTATCAACTAAGTCTGTGATAATGGGACGATTGGAGAGTAAATCATACATATACTACTTCTCGTATCAAAAGACTACACCAGGTTGCCAAACTAAAATTGAAAACTAAGTTCTACTCGTCTACCAAAACACATACCAGTATGCTCGTAATTCAAGGTTTAAAAGTGCATATTTTTCTAGAGCGTTACAACGGAAAATGAATATTACACCATTTGTACCAAAATTTTCGTGAGTAATTTGTTCCGCGGCATAGACTTCACTGACACGCAATTCTTTCAAAACTACTGATTCCTGACTCTATTCCTCACAATTTTGCCGTGAATAACTTCTGATCATTCTTGGGAAACACACATACATAATATATGCGGCACAGCATGAAATAAACTGGGTTTGGTTAACCGTGTAATAGGAAGGTCCTCGAATGAAAAAGTAAAACTGATGCTACTTCGCTCTGGTTTGGCTACACCTCGAATACGTCGCTAGCATTAGGGTCATAAAGGTCATAAAGAGTTAACCGAAAAAATCAATAAATTATAAAGAAAGGTTACTTCGTTAAATACTGCTACGAGCAAACATACAGTGTAGCTCAACTTTTAGAGGGATTAAGGTGGGAATCCCTAGAGACTCGGAGGCCACACGCTAGGCTTAGCTTTCTTGAGAAATTTGGAACTCTTGTGTTTCAGAGTGACACAGAGAATATTATTATGACGCCTCACCACATCTCTAGGTCTGACAGAAGCGATAAAATAAGAGAGATACAGTGAAAAATAAGTACAAAAAAATCGTTATTCCCGCGAATAATAAGCAACCACAATAAAAACTGAGCTCCAATAAATACACTCCCATATAATACGTCAGGATTTCACCTCCCAAAACATTATTCCATTCACCTTTACACGGCTGGTGTCCAAACACCCCCTGCCACACGCCCATGTAGTGGCTCGCCGATTAGTATGTAGATGTAGAAATACATCACGGGGGCCCCATTTCCTCTGCATTCAGACCAGTATAATGCTTATCCAGGCATATCCAAGCTTCAATGACACGCAATTAATTCGGAATATTTGGGAACAAGCACACATTCGTCTACTGTGACATCCGTTTCCCTAGACAAACACTTATTCCTAGATATGATCCACGTACTACCGATGACTTCTCTTCTAATATCCGCACGTCTTTTATCATCTACGTCTATCCTCAACTTACCAATCACCATAACTTAGCCACTAAGCCACGACAATGATCTGCCATATGATTTTGCGACTTCATTCAGGTGGAAATGAGTGAACATATATTTACTGATTTTACACAAAAAGTCGACACAAAATGGGAACCTTTTGAACTGCAGATTGAATAATAATACTATCCTTATACCATCAAATTCCAAGCCAAATCGTGCATCACGCCAAGAAAAATTGGTGGACCAAATAAAAATGACTTTGTTCCCTCCACTTGAGGTTTCATAGCACGACCCGGCATTTGACACTTCGTGTAATTTTCATCTGAATATATGAACCTGAAGATAACATGAAGTGTCTAAACTCTGGTCGTGCTAATAAACCTCAAGTGAAGTTTACAAAGCCAGTTTTATTATTTCCATGAAAGATGAATTCCACAAAATAAAGCCTCCAACTATTTCCCTTGTAAGAAAAATGTAATTAAATAAATTATAGAAAATGGCAAACGCATGATCCTCGCTGAGCTGAAGATTAAAGACGAATAACGCGATGGCTAGAGCTAAATAATCTTTCATACTTGCTATTCCAAAATAAAAACAGCAAGTAAAAGTCGGGGAGTGTACATCATTAGCCTTCAGTGGGAGCACCATTTCCCTCGTTTTAAAAGAAAAAACACTGCTAAAGATGTTTACGATTTAACGTGTTAGATAAAATAGAATTATTTCTCAATAGTTAGGCGAATATAGTGGAGAGGTAATAAAAATTCTTCGCAACCACCCAGTACTCTTGTCCTGAGTCCATTACATCTACAATCAATCTCGATCCTCAAAAATTAACGCCGCCGCACCATATTACGTCATTAATATTCCAATTGTACACCAACACGGACTTTTCCGCGCAAAAGGTATTCATAGCCTCATTCTAATCAATCTCGGGTACGAGCCGCTTCATATTTGAAGATGTAAATTTTAATTGCGACCGTAAATTGTAAATTATGCAAAACATAAGAGAGAGGGCATATCCGAATAGGATTTATCGCCGCACACTTTATAATGCATTCCAAAGAAGGCATTCCTCGACAGCTAAATAATACTCTCGGCCAGCTCACGGCCAAATAATAATGATTTGTCGAAAGTAAATTCCTGCTCGCCGCCACCTATTTCCGCGTCTATGGCACAGGCTTCCACTTGTTCGATAAAAATTAAATATTCATCCTTTCATGTTTAACTTAAGCTCGGCAATCATCCCGTGTACCTCTTATGGGGTATTCTTTGTGAATTTTCTCAGAATTTGAAGCGGTCGCGGTCGGGTTTTCCGTTATTTCACTCATTTTTGATGGAGTTTTGAAAAACTCCTCCGCGTGGTTTTCATGCTTGGCAGAGCATTAAACTATGTATTGATTTTTGAGTAATTGTATTCTTGGGGTAGTTACACGTTTCATCGCGAGTTCAAAATCGAAAATCTGCCATAACGGAAATATTTACACTCCAAAGCGAAGCGAGGAGATATCGCTACGACTGTGACAATAAAGCGAGCGAGCCTTGGGGAATTCCCCCCGCCGTGTTTTTGATAGAAATTGGAATCATAATCCGAGGGCACACGACAGAGCGCTCTCCCTAAATAGATGGAGGGAATTTGTTTCCATTTCCAAAGCTATGCGGCAAGAAATTCGCGGAATTGATATCGCTATTGATAAAAAGGATCAGCCGATTCAACCACGTATTACTACATCCCAAGCTACTTTCGAGGATTTGCCCCACAAGCTTCGCTTCGTAACGAAATTTTGCTCACTGAGACGAGGGATATGAGACGAATGACGAAAACCAGAAGCCAAACTTAAAAGAAATTTACAATTCCGAGAGGTGAAATCTGGTAAAATACAAACTGACGTGCCTACGGTGCACTTTCCACAACGCGGTCAAATGGAGAAACGTTTCTCGTTAAAATTTCCAAGAGTCCGGAGATGCGACGTTGTCAGTAGCGGAAGGGAAATAACCATTTGATATTCAGTATGTTAACAGCGCATCTAGGAGCCTTCTAATGGTCGGTTGCAAAATCATTTAGTTATAGAATCAATAGTCATGTGATCCGTGAATTTATAGACCCCACACAAATATTCGGGTTGCAGGAACACATCTGCTCGTTACATAACTTATTTACCTATAGTTAATAGCTTCGAATATTTGTTCTACTCTTCTACCGCCGGATAAAAGTTATGCACGTTAGCCTATGAATAATTGCTAATGAAAATAATAACAGACTATATGAGTAAACAAACTGGTAATTTGTCAAAAAAACTACTCAATTACCTAGTAATTTAGTCTACAAGCGATTCATTGCGCATCCGCCATCTTGGCTACTTATGGACTTTATAACTCCACGCCAGAAGTTAAGAAACCAATAAATACATCGAATGTTTCTACGACACTTATTGAGTGGTTGCCATGGCTTATGGGTACCATAACTTTATACAATACATGCGTGTCGATTCTGCCCACTCCCTGCCCTGCCCACAATTAAGTCGCAAATGTTAATCCCTTAAGTAACATACTTAACTTTAGCGTGGTATTAAAAAGGGTTTCCTACGTGGCCTAGAGGTGAACACATTAAGCATAAGTTTGGCAACAGCGTTCTTCAAACAAGACATTCATGGCCAGTTGCAGGAACGACACCTATGTATTATATTAAGTTATGCGACCCATAAGCCATGGCAACCATTCAATAAGTATTGCAGAAACATTCGATAAATTTATTGGTTTAATAACTTATAGCATGGAGTTATGAGTAATCAAGATGGCGGATGCGCAATGAACCGCTTGGAGACTTAATAACTGGATAAAAGAGTTGTTTTGAAATAAATGATCAGTAAATTTACTCTTACTGACAAATTATTATGTGCATTAGCAATTATTCATAGGCTAAACGTCCATGAATTTTATCCGGTGGAGAAAGATAACATCGAATATTCGAAGCTATTGACTATTGGTTACCAAGTTCTGTAAACAATAGCTTTGTTCCTGCAACCCGAATATTTTTATCTAATATAATAATAACCTTATGGATCTCATAACTATTGATTCCATACTAAATGTTCTTGCAATCTGTCATCAGACAACTAAATAAGGAACGCTCTAAACCGACTTTTATTCATGCTTTGAGACAAGACATAGGGCGCATACTTTACTTCAGGGACCAGGAACAGAAAGGGTTTTACTATTGTCGTCTCATCGCTCCAGAGCGAAGCGCAGCACTCCGAGTCTCTGGTTTCCTTCAGCTTTCATTACCTTGAAGGGGCTTTCCAATGGTAAATTAATTAATTTCTACGTGAAATGATATTTCGCTCAAGCTACCACAAGTAGTTGTATGAAGCATGCAGAAAACATAGTTACATTAACTTCGCAAAAATCTGGTTATTTGCATTTTCACAAACAGTACTCCTTTGCTTCACGAAGTAATCGAACTACTTTCTCTCATGCTCTAAGCCAAAAATACCTTCAAAACCGAAGATTTTTGCGATTTTGTGGAAAAGTATTTTGGTGAGACATATTTGTACTCCTTTCAATAGTTGATAAAGCATTCGAACTACAGGGTGTATAAAATACAATGACCTGATTTGAAACTTAATAATTATTGATGGAAACATACTACAAAACAGTGTAAAATGTCAAAATACTAGATCAAGCGCAAGCATAGAACTTGTAGTTCCTCACATGACCCTCTGGGAAAAGTTAAAGCAACGTTTGGTTTATAAACCATACAGACTACAGTTAGTGCAAGCTCTTCGTGTTGGAGATTAATGGAAAAGGTGTTGATTTCAGCAGTGCTCTTTTAGAGGATATGGAGGATGATAGTTTCATGTCATGGTCAATTTTAGGTGATGAGGCTACCTTTCATAATCGTGGTAAAGTTAACCGGCATAACGTGAGCATATGGGGACTCCAGAACCATCAAGAAGTTGTGGAGCATGAAAGAGATTCACCTAAAGTAAACATTTTTGTGCTATTTCTTGAAAACAAGAGTATGGTCCCTTCTTTATTTAGAAAAACGCAGTGATTGGAACGAGCTACCTTCGCATTCTGCAGACTTGTCTTTTACCACAACTCGAGGAAGACTCCTATGACTTCATATTGCAACAGGACGGAGCTCCACCACACTGGCACAACTACGTACGTCACTTTCTAAACGGCTCACTGCCTCAACGCTGGATAGGGCACACGAGATCCCGAGACAATTACCTACATTCTTGGCCTACAAGATTTCCAGGCATGACCCCAAGCAATATTTTCTTGTGAAGACATGTGAAGAAACGTGTTCTCACCCCCTCTTTAGCTCGTGACATCGATGAGTTAAAACTAGAATAAGAGCCGTCGTGATTTCGGTCAATGAAGATATCCCAAGTAGAAAGTACGACGACTGTAGCTATCGTCTAGATATCGTCTATGATGGTACTGGTGGGCATATAGAAAACTTGTAATACCATAGCTGAAACTTTTAGATCGAGTGAGTATTTTGGAATTTTACAGTTTTGTAGTCTGTTTCCACCAATAATTATCAATAAAGATTCAAAATTAGCTCATTGTTTTTTTATAGACCCTGTACTTAAAAACCATTGAATTTCTGGCGCAATGAAGGCATCAGAAGTTCCTCATCGTTAAATCAAGTCTCCCGGGCCGAATAGCGGTACCTTATCCGATGGAAAACGGATGGTATTTTTTGGCAAATATCTCCGAGAGAAGTATGGCAGGTGACTGACATTATAGTATCATAGAAAATATGTGATCATAATGTAGAGTCACTCAATAAATTACATTTTAAGTATTGTCTCGATCAAACTACCTCAAGAACTATTACTAACCCTAGAACCGTCGAAGTTTTCCCCACTCCTCCGACGGCATAAGGGTCGTTTTGTTTCTGTTCGGCTTCTTTGGTTCGGCAAGTAAAAAACTGATGGCCATTACTCAAAAAAAAGTTAGGAGCGGCAACAATTTTGTAGATGGTTAATCTTATGGTTACAGTTTAGCTACTCATTTACAAAGTAATTACTGTGATTGTTTCAACGATTTCAAACTTGATTATCAGTACAATTACGTGAAGTGCACACCTGAATTTATAAAACTGCCACAGATGAGCCGCAATTATTGTAGTCATAATTTAGGCAGTAACTTTAAAAAAACTGTTGTTATTACTATATTTGGACAGTTAGAAACTTAATTTAAAACACGGAAATATACAACATCTAAAGTAGACCAG
The DNA here is from genome assembly GCA_963169105.1 of Ceriagrion tenellum. Lineage (NCBI taxonomy): Eukaryota > Metazoa > Arthropoda > Insecta > Odonata > Coenagrionidae > Ceriagrion > Ceriagrion tenellum. The sequence continues at coordinate 81,444,206 of OY720638.1, read as the reverse complement.
GAACGGTTGCTTTTATAGTTTAACAATCTGTTAGCGTAATCTAGTAGAACCAAAAATAATCCGCCGTTTTGTTACACGGGCACTGAAATATTTGGCATTTTTGGGGTACAAGTTGTCTTCAGAAAAGATGGAAGGCCACAGAAATATCCTTTACCTAACATAAGTTAAGGGCCACAAGTAAAGAAACACATTCGCAGGGGTAACAATGATCCCTGGCCGGTTCCACTGTTAAATCACCATGTTTTATTATACAGAAGGCAATGTTTGTGATAATATTGCCGGCATCCTTGCTAGATTAAACAAATTACATTCGCTGAACAATGACTAACTTCTCATTTAGACCAATCGATTTTCTGAACAACGCCGGTGCCCATGCCTTACAAAAATGGAAATGGTAATTCAACTCACTGATGAGACGGGATAAAGAGTAAAAACAGAGCGGTGAATGAATTGTCCAGATTAATCATTGTTTGCTAGCTAATGAGAATACAGACGGGAATACACTGGAGAAGTTTTCATTAATCTGTATTACGAAATAAACCATAAATGAGGATTGGAATTGAAAATTGCATGACGGTGTAGTATCACGCAGGGCGTTGCAGCGGCTGATGAGATTACGCCGCAGAGTTACCGTAATGACTTAAAAGATAAGGAAGAGAAGGAATACCATATCTAATTATATATTCAAATTATTTCCTCATTAATTATTGCAATTTTAACCACATGGGGAGTCAGTCTTGTGGAAAAAAATCTTCTCACTTCCACTCCATTTACAACAAATTTTGAACCCCATTTTTCACCGTCAAAAATCCATATTGTATGGGAAATGTTATATATTTTTTATTTCCGTAACTCAATCGCTGACACCTACTATAGCTACAAATATGACGAAGCTAATGCTAACCAACTCCATATCATTCGATAACTTCTCAGGATAGGGGGCCCAAGATAGATTTCAAATGTACTTAGCTCATGGTTACCAGAATTACGTATATTACTGATCACGCAGAATTTCACTGGAACCATGATTTACAAAAAAGGCGCTGTTGAATCTACGGTGGCTTTACCTTCATTTAAAAAAGCTGTGCTTAACAGTAGAGGAGAATTGTAGGAGGGAAAGGTATAGAAATATGGAGTGATGAAAGAATATGGATGTTGATGCTCTATAGGTGAAAGTATGTACGAGGAGGGAGCTTCAATTGTCAAAAAGTGACCACGTTGAGAGAATAAATGAGTCGAAAAACAAAATAGATTTATCATACATGAATGAATAGTCCAAGGGGAAGTGGTAGTCCTAGAGAGTTGTGCGTGAATAAGGAGGAAGACACTTTGAAAAGGGGAGGTATATAATGAGTCTTACGAAGAGAGTCCTCGAAATCATAATTAGTATATCTTTATCCGAAGGCCAGATATCCCAAAACAAAAAATACCTAGCGTCACGACAATATTTAAAAGTGGAATCAGATTTGACCCAATATTTTACCGGCCTCTATCTTTAACATCGCTTCCATACAAACTTCTCGAACATATTACTGCAAGCAGTATAATGGCCTTCCTGGATAATCGATAACTGATAACCTGATAATCTGATAACTTCTTATACGACAGTCAGCACGGCTTCCGGAAGGGTAAATGTAGCAAAACACAGCTTGCGCCCTTGTCATGCTAAAATCAGGTGAATCGAAAAACCAAGTTGACCCAATATCCCTTGATTTCATAAAAGCTTTCGACAATGTTGTTACCAAAAAAACTCATGCAAATTGCAATCATGCAGATTAAATAAAAACTAGTGAATTAGATACGGGACTTTCTCAGTGATCGAAAACAAAAAGGAGTCATTAACGGAATAAGCTCAGATATGGTTGGAGTCACATCCGATGCCCCACAAGGAAGCATGATCGGCCCCCATTAATTCATTATTTTTAAAAATCACCTAAGTTCTCAAGTTAGTGATAAACTAAGATTACTTGTGAACGATACGGCCATCTACTGGGAAATTAGCAAAGACACGGGCTTAGAAAATCTGTCATCGGACCTAGACAACGTTCATTCGTGGTGCCAGGAGTGGGGGCTAGAATTAAATCTAAGTAAATGTACCACAGAACACTTATTATGGAAGTCATCACACGAACGCCATGCCTACACAGCGGATGGAGTAAACACAAAGTCTAGTGATACTGTCAAATATCTTGGCATTACCTCTATTTCAGACTGCATGGGGAACACACATACAAAACATATGCGGCACAGAATTAAACAAGCTCGAATTTGTCAAACGTGTAATAGGAAGGTCCTCAGATGAAAAAGTAAGAGAGAGGTGCTACTTCGCTCTGGTTAGGCCACATCTCAAATACGCCACCTCAATACAATATGAGACCCTGGACAGAAAGACAAAATTTAAAAAATTATAAAATAGAAAGGAAAGCAGTGTGCTTCGTTAAAAACTGCTACGTGCATAAAGGGTTACACAGCTTTCAGAGTGATAAGGCTGGGAGCCGTAGGAGACTCGGAGGCTACACGCTAGTTTAAGTTTGCATGAGAAATTCAAAATGGTGTGTTTCTCCGTATCAGAGCATATCATTTGGATACCATACTACATTTCTAGGTCCGAAAAAATAAGAGAGATACCTTACCAAACAGATAGGTCCAAAAATTCCTTCTCTCCAGACACAATAAGGAATAATCATAAAAACTGAGTTCCACTCAAACACTCCCAACACACTTACCTAACAGAATTACCTAACAGATTACCTACCATATTACCTAACAGAAACTTATCCTTAACACCTTTACACGGCTGGTATCCCAACATCCACTGCCACAGGCCTATTTATTCAGATGTATATGAAGAGAAGATCGTGAAATACTAAGATTATTAGAGTAACTGAAGAGGTGGCATGCAAGGATAGCGCACTATGGAGGAATTTTTTTTAAACGAGAGCCACAGTGAAACCTGCTTCGGCAACCTCCCTTAAGCGGTCATATAACTAAGCGGCCCATTTTTTGGGAACGGAATGAACTCCCCACACATACAAGCAATGTCGAATTTCCCTCTCTTCAGTGATAACCTCCTTAAGCAGCCATTATCTCAAGGGTCCGGGTGGTGGCAGTTAAATGGTTTCACTGTAGTTTCATCGGCCTTATAGCAATAACCAAAGAATGTGACTTGGCTTTCCGCGAACGGGAACAGTGTGATAGGTATGTAAACACGCATGCGCGTAACATCAAAGCAAAAGAGCATATGCTACCTGACATAAAAGCTGATGACGATACACTAGAAACGCGAAGAATGCTTATCCTCTCTCAGCTAATTATCCAAATTTGAAACTTCTCTTAACGACCACTCCTATCAAGAGACCGCCACTCTCAACGACCATCTTTCATCGGAACCATCGGTGGTCGCTTAATTCAGGTTTCACTGTTTGTACACATCAGAGTAATCTGCATTTAAAATTCCCAGGGGCAACAAAATTATGAGGAAATAAACGCCATTTGTATAGGATTTCACTAAACCGTCACTTCAAGAGTATTCCATTTTTTTTCAAATCAGTTGCCCGTCCATTTGCATAGTATGTACTCCTAAAAACAAAATCCCTGTCTAACAACCACACCTCACACCGACCATTTTTCAGCGGAACCGCCGGTGGTCGCTTAATACAAGTTTCACTGTAGTTAAGTCTATTCCGCACGATACTAATCGACAGAGTGCGAGGATACTTGCTAGTATGCTTACCTCAACTTCAGACATATCGTGGGGAACACACATACAAAACATATGCGGCACAGCATTAAAGAAACTAGGTTTTGTTAAGCGTATAATAGGAAGATCCTCGGATGAAAAATTAAAAAAGAGATGCTATTTCGCTCTGGTTAGGCCACACCTCGAATACGCCGCGAGCATTTGGGACCCTGGTCTTAAAGATTTTACCAAAAAAATTAACAAAATACAAAGAAAAGCAGCACGCTTCGTTAAAAATTGCTACGAACGAACATATAGTGTTACACAACTGTTAGAGGGATTAAGGTGGGAGCCCATAGAGACTCGGAGGCTGCACGTTAGGCTTAGGTTGCTTGAAATATTCAGAACTGGTGTGCTTCAGAGCGACACAGAGAATATTGTCATGATGCCTCACTACAGGTATGACAGATGCGATAAAATAAGAGTGTTACTCTGCCGAACAGATAGGTACAAAAACTCGTTCTTTCCGCGCACAATAAGTGACCACAATAAAAACTGAGCTCCTCTAAATACACTCCCATAGTACATTCCACCATTTCACCTAAAATAATTACATATTTGCACGGCTGGTGACCTACCACCCCCTAACACACGCCCATGCGGCGGCTCACGGGGTAGTATGTAGTAGGGATTGGAAATTTAAATCCAGAATCAATTTTCGATTAATCGACTTTCGATTTCGGTTTAAAAAATCTATTGTATAAAAATTCGATTTTTTTGTCCAAAATAATCGAAAAATCGAAATCGAAATTTTTTAATAGTAAAGTAATTGTCTGCTGAAATACGGATGTGCTGTTCTAACAAAATGCGAAATATGGGTTAATGGAAGCACTAGGGATAAGAACTGAATACGGTTGAATTTATTAATACAATTTATTATTTTAAAGACATTAATAAGGTATGCAGAAAAGTAATAATCCATACCAGATACTTATATACATATAGGTAATATAACAAGCAAATTATATACAATTTAGTAGCCCATGCGCAGATGACGATGGGCGAATCTATTTTGAAGACGAGTGCTCTGAAGCGATTTATTGAGAAAACGTTTACAAAAAAGGCACAAAGTCAACGCGTATTATCATTTCTAATCTTCGTCTCGCGGTCTACAATGTATTACACCCGAGCGTGAGTCCCCGCCTAGACTAGAAGTATTGTAATAAAAATCCGCAGCCCCACAGTTGGCAACTCCAACCTGCCGGTGTCCGAAGCACTTTGCCTCCCCACCGAGGTTCCCCCACCAGCGATGCAGGGTGAAATAGCGCGGAGCGGAGTAAAGCGAGGCGGCAAAATTCAAATGCTGTAGCAAGCTAAAAATCGAAAATCGATCGGCTAGAATCGAATGTGAACGATTTTTCAAAACAAAAAGTCGACTACGATTAAATCGAAAATCGGAGTGTGATTATCGATTTTCGATTAAAATCGAAATCGATTTTCCAATCCCTAGTATGTAGATGTAGATGCCATTGACTGAAAACATGATCCGCAAACGGTGGAACAAGTTTAACTATGAATGAATCATTAATATCAAAAGCAAAGTTCCCCTGTCTGTGTCCATGCGCGAGTTTTATTTCCACGAGGAAATGCAAGTAGTGAGGTAATTCATTCGCTTGCAATCACATTTCCTGTTGCACACTTCAGTTTTAAATACTAGGCGCAATAACAAGGAGACATTGCGAGATGTTAAGAATGGTGATAAACCTTTTTTCTGAAACTGGTGAGAGAATACCACATAAGTGCACATTATCGAGATCAGGCAACTTGGGTAGTTCCGGAAACATTTTCGACCGAAAAAAGTATTACTTTATACGGACCTTGACCCCATGCACTCAAGAAATTGCTACCAGCCTGCGCCTCAACGTCCGCGGCCATGGCGGCTGATGAACTAGTTGGGGCGAATTTTAGTATTACCACGGGACGAAATATTACATGTTAATTTTCCCACGAATCAGGGCCTTTTGTAAAGAAACCCATTATACTTTTCCGGCATTTCCATTTTCCAACCACTCCAATCACTCCAATTTCAGAAAAATGCCTCATCGGCATCCTTATCAACGATTACACAATGATACTCAAACGATATCGTACTGTCTACCAAATTTATTTCAAACTCTTACAACGCATTTCAACTGTCTAGCAGTCATCATCAGGTAAGTCTTACCTGATGATGACTGCTAGACAGTTGAAACACGTGTTGTAAGAGTTTGAAATAAATTTGGTAGACAGTACGATATCGTTTGAGTATCATTGTTCAATATGCTGTTCTACAACATCTCGCCAGAGAAAGTGGAGTTTAACGATTACGCGATGGTCCTTGTAAATCTTGACGAACGCCAAACAAAAGGAAACATGATTCATATTCCCTCATGAGAATTTTGTTTTTCTTTCGAGTTTGTGAAATGCTCGGAAAAATTTGTTTCTACTTGAATGTTTTTGGTTGACTGCCACCTTGACGACAACACAATTGTTAAAACCGAGACTCACATGAAGGGGGGGAATATAGGCGTATAATGATTCCATTCAGAATGTTAGGTAGCTTTTATCATAAAGGATACATTTTTATGAATAGCATGCTTCTCAGGTGGAGACATAGAGTTCAGTTGGATGAAATATTATCGAACAGGCAGTTAGACGGAAGGGTTTCATAGGTTTAGAGTATCCTGTAAGGGTTTACAGACGACTCGGGATTCTACATTGCAAACTTGAAATTATGGATGATTTCACTTAACCGAATCACATGAAATTCGGTTCATCAGGCTAAAGAGGGAAAGCTTGAGATGGTGGGCGAGGAAAGGAAACTTCTGAATGAAATTTTAGATCGTCAGAGTAAGTGGCATGGGGATGTAATATGGGGCGAGAGGTTGCTCAAAAATGTGATAGAGGAAAGGATACTGGGCAAGCGGGGAAGAGGAAGAAAAAGAATAGGTTTCGTGGACAGGATGAGGAAGGGTTGATCGTATGCTGAGGCGAAAAAGGATATGCTAGAGCGAAATAGGCCTCTAAAAGTGCAGAAAACCGGGAGAAGATTCTCTGACATTCAACAAAACCTACCTTAACCGGTGGAATACATAATAAAAGGCTTTCGACATTTGTACGAGTATTCGAAATTTCGATTCATAGGAATATGTCCAATCTGGAGATTCGTGAAATTTGAAAACTGTTTCAACTCATAGGCATTTTATAATTTTCTATACTAAAACAGTATTATCCACGAATCACAAAATATGAAATGCACAAATTTTTCTCAGCATAAAATACGTCTATAAGGTAATAATAGGATTATTTCAATACGTTAACTCTAATTCCGTCATAATTGACGGGGAATCAGTCTAGTATTTTATAATTCGCAGATGCATGTAGATCTCTGCCGAAAAGTATGAATCCCCCCTGAGCCCGCGGAATGTTCAATGTGGAATCCAAATGATTTTCATAAACTGCTGATTGCAGTGAGAAAAAGGTCCTCATAATGCAGGCCATATGTGCTAACGCCCCAGCTGCATTTCAAGACCAATTTTTATGCGTACACGTTTTGAAAGTTACTTACTTTTCTGCTTCAAAGAGGTGAGTAAATAGCCCTCCACGATTAGTTCCATAGAGACGCGATGAAAATCATATTTTTTCGCATAGTGAGAGGGACATTAATCCACAAAGTTATTTCACTGCTATTAAATTTTAAAATCCACTCCTCGAATATCGGATTTCAGGAGGAGAAAACCCATTCTCCAGCTTCTCGGTCACATCTCCAAGCATTTTATAAATGCTCACGTAAATGAAATCGCGCTCGCCATGTGGAAGATGTTTCCACCTAACCTCTCTGAAAAGCCTCCTGCCCATCGGAGCAGCGCTTCCCTTAACGACCTCTTCTCTCTTGCCCGTGCAAACAAAATCCCTCAGCGATGCAAGCGACGAATCCCGGTGAGTGAGACGCATAGAGGACACTGCCGCGAGGACGATGCGGATTTTTCAGCAAAAAATTAATCTCAGAAATCCCTCGAAAACCTTTATATCCCATTATAATTTTAAAACTTTCTCGAAAACACGTCATGACCACAGTTTTACGCATTATACCCAAATGGGTTCTTCACTCACAAGACACTGTTTACACTGGCCGCAGATCTCTCCAATCCCACTCACCCTCGTTGTTTACACTGGCGGGGACTAGTTATCGCGAGGTGGAGCATTCAACGTAGCAGAATGGAGAGCAAATCTGAGAGGGACGGCTCACAAAACCGCTTTACAAAATGTCCTTAAAGACCTTCTCTAAACGGTAAACATTTATGGAGGGCGAGTCGATGGTTTGAGGGCAGCCACGCTTCGGGACCCGGCGGAAATAAGCCCTTTTATAAATGGGCTCCGCTCCCATCCGGGGGTGTCGAAGACTCGCGACCGCGCTCGGCCGAGATGGGGTCCATTGTGTTTACCGCCGGCCCCCGCGCCGGGGGCGGCCTCTAGGCACGGCCCTCCCGCCCCCGCCGAGGCCGCCGCCCGCCCGCCACACCGCCAACAAACGCGGTTCTCCTCCGCCCCCGACCGCCCGTGGCTGACCGTGCACATCTGTGTGCGGGGGCACGGGGCTGCTGCTTCCACTCGGCTGACCCTAATCGTCGTTCACATCGTACACCCTCCCCCCCTCAGCCCCCCCGACGACCCCCAGACCCCCGCCCCCAGGTCCAATCCCCAAGTGTAAAGACTCATCCCCATCCATCCCCATCCCACCCCCCCCTCACCCGCAAGTTATCTTACTTTGCTATTCATGGCCACACGAGAGGGTGTATGCAAACGCCCATAAACGCTTAAACGAGTAAATAACATATCACTTCTGGCATTTGGGGCGCGTCCATGTTAATGTTTTTACTTCTATGCTGAGCATTTACTCTGAATCGGTCGCTGCGGACGTTCAAGAAAATTTTATTCTCTTCGGAACCAAAATGTGGCCCAGAAAAAAAGAACCAAAACATTTCTCACTATCATTACCTTTCCCTTAGGGCCGAGGGAATACAATCCACATCAAAACGCGACCTGGGGATGATTCCAATCAAATGAAAATTTTACTTAAGTTATAAACCATAGGCCTAACCTAAAAAATCAACTTCCAGGAAAACTGAAAAAGACAGAAAAGAGGTTAAGGTGGCTCTAGTCTGATTATGTGAGTAAAAATATATACTTAACTAGCTGACGACAACCCGCTTCGCTAGATTCCTATTTGGAACATCTGTGAGGTTTTCTGTATGTAGTATAGAAGACCGTAATGGAAGTCAACTTTTGAATTTTTCACGTTTTAATTTTAACCGTACACTTTTATTTATAAAAAGAGAACTGATTAATGAGCGACACGCTTCGCCTTATATAGAGTCAGAAGCCATCCCCACCATCCACACACAATGGTCCATGAACATTCCGAAATAATCTCGATCCTATCGGTCCAATTCATTCTAGTATACATTCGAGAACCTTCTAGTACATTCTCACTCATTTTTATACATTCAATGACGAAGTTGGCCACTTTCAACACCAAATCTCCCGCATCACCACAGCTATCGACACGCAACCACTACAGAACACGATGGAAGACTCTAGGCTACAACCACACCAAAAATCAGTGGTCTGCGGTGGGTAGTTGTGGCTGCAAGGTGAAATATACGGACACACACGTATAATTTAATACGTGTGTGTCCGTATATAAATAATACATAAATTTAATATGTTCATAGATTATAGATTTCTATTTTTTGTTTAAAAGATTCTTTCACTGGTGTAAATGTTATCTTTAAAAAAAAAAAAACAAAATTATGGCACAAAAACGCGGGTTATATCACGAATATATTTTTAAATACCACATTTGTCGACTGCAATGCCATTTGCGCGGAACTACCGCATTTTGACTTCAATCATGGCAGTAATTCGCCATTAATTAAAAAAAATAACAGTTGGTAACATGCCTATTTTTTATTTTTATATAATTTCTGGACTTTTCGCTTCTCAAAATCAGTTTTAATTAAAAGTTTGAATATTTTTTTCTAGTTCCAATTGACGTCTTTTTAGGTGTAATCTGAGCAATCTCCAGAAAAACCCGAGCTAAAAGCTCCAACTTCAAGGGAGAACTACAGTAGAACTAGTCGGGAACACTAGTTCGTTTCCATGTAAGTTTATAAAACGCACTTCAGAGATCACGTTATGCCTTTTGAAATGTTTTCAATAGCAATGATGAGTTGTCTTTATTTGGGGCGATGAGCTTTAAGGTGGCTCTGGCTTGACTGAGAGTCAAGACAATTACTACGGAACACATTATTATATAGTCTGTTTAATAAATCTGGCTTTCGCCGATGACATTGGTCACTTTCGAAAACCAAAATTGAGGCCCAAAATTTGCAGTTAATTCCACGTATATTTTTTTAATTACCACATTTTTCCAGCCATAGGAGCCGACTGCAGCGCCGTTTGTATGGAAGTACCACATTTTGAATTCAATTACGTCAGTAATTTGGTAATAACAAAATAACAGTTGCTAACATGCCTATGTTTTATTATTTTGAATATCCAGGGAATTTCCTATAGATAAAGGCAATTTAATTGAAAGCTTGAATATTCTTCCTCGTTTTTCTACCGTAATCTGAGCAATCTCCATAAGAACCCACGTTAAAAATCCGAGGCTAAATTATAATATAACTAGAATGGATACCCTATTTCTTGTGGGCTTCAGTTATAAAACGTACATCAAAGATGTTATATTTAAGTTTTCAGAATTTTGGAATAAGTGGCCTTGAGGCCAGAGGTACCTTAAGGTAGTTTGAGTAAGATAGTCCCATAGTCATAATAGAGACTATTTCCTAATCATACGTTTCAAATTCACCAGCTGTAGGACACATGAATCAAATATTGCATTATTAATGGTGCAATAATATAGTTTTATATTACAGAAATTGTAAGTAATTAAATAAAAATATCTAAATAAGTCTTTCACTTGACCCATTTTTTTCGTACGGTACGTTTGAAACTCCTTCAAAACGGAAGGTTTTTTTGTGATCCCGATGAATGTACTGCGGTGACAATATGCTTAACTTTAAAAAATACTTGAGAGAACGTACAAACTAGTCACTATTATTTTTTGATGAAATTTAGGTGTTGGAAATTTATCATTTTTTAAATAAGGTATCTCTGGAGTATATACACGTACAGGCATTGGTAAATGTCTGTGGACAAGCTCGGTCGCGCCATTCGTGGCCATATGGAGAACTAATTATTTATGTTGGTACACTACTACTCAAATTCTACAAACTCTATTCTTCAAATTCATAAATGTATGAATCTCTACCTCAAGACAAAATGTGAAATTAGACTAGTTAGCTCAGTCTTGACATCTCTACCTAAACGACTGTGGTTCGAGCCTCTTAGCGGTTATTACATTCATTTTTTTAATGATAAGACCTATTACAAGAATATTTTTTTTAATAAACTATGCCGGCATTTGGGGTTGATACTCACTAAATAATTTCGTCCAAAGGTCCTCAGTATGTCTTAAAATATTTAGGATTTATAAGCGATTGATTCCAAATGAACTTTCGTAACTGTGTAGGGTTAATAAATAAATAAAATGTATCAAGTAAAGTATTGTTAAGAAGAAAAAATATACAGTTTAGAAATTTGAGGGTATAATCGTTCCATTTACTTATTACTTTGGGATATTCATAGCTACATTCGAAACTTCCATCGACGAGATGGGTTGCACTCTACACAGATAACAAATGAAACTGAAGCTACTTGAAGTTTGCGTATTGAATATTCAGTGCACACGTATCAAAGCTAAATTCTTTCATTCCCTCAGGTCTATATATAACTGACACTCTTTACGGAAACTCGGTGCAGAACGAGTAGGAATAATGCGCTTTATTCGCACGAGTCATTTAAGCAGCGGAACATTCCTGTGGATTTCGGCTGGAAGGATAATATCGGCAGCAAAAGCAAGGAAACGCAAACCGGTCCTTGGGCATTTCTTTCATAGTCATTTCGATTGGGGCGACAAGTAACCTCCATTCAACCCCGGCACTCCCACATTTTTCTCGACTCCATAAACCTTACCCAATATATGGAACCTGCCCGCATCGCTAAGCAGCAATTTAGTACCAACATAAATAATTAGTTCTCCATATGGCCACGAATGGTGCGACCGAGCTTGCCCACAGACATTTAAAAATGCCTGTACCATTTCCCATGTAAAAGGACTGGTATTTTTTGGAAAATATCTCGGAAAAGTTTTCTAGGCGACATGATATTTCGCACAAAATATTTTAAGGTAAGCACAGGGTACCTTAAGGGTGCCCAATGTGGCACATGTAGCTGAGAGGGCGACACGGGTGAGCTTACTTAACAAGGTCAAAATAGCAACTACAATTGATCTGACGCAGTAGCCAATGAGAGACAAAAGAAGAACGCCGTATATATAAGTGGCCTCTGCCATTGGAACCATCCCTATGCCTTCGAGTCGTCAAACATTTTTGGCGCAGTAAACTTCGTTCCCAATCGCATTAAAGAACACTCAACATTTTTCTATACCAGTGTTCTAATCCACGTAGGGTGCACCTTATGCACTACGTCCTTATGCCCTAGCCTGCACGAACGCACTTATCTGCTCTTAAGGTACCCAGCGCCAATGTCTCCCAGTGTCCAATATATTGAAAGTGCCATTTTTTCTATGTATAATAAGGGACCATAATAGTCGCGATAGATCAGTTCTAAGATACTCGATTAGGATTAATCATGCAACGCATCATTTCGTGTAATACGTACCTCCAACTGACTGTTAATGCATGTAATTAAACCAAAGCAGTTATTTATAATTATATGAGGAATTGAAGTGCAATAAAAAAGTTGAATTTGAGTGCATTATATGTTACTTCGTGTTTTGCTGTTAATGAAAGTGAATTATATATACAAGTGTGTTTTGATGGAAGTGCGCCTAAAATTATTACTCTCATGTGTTATCTTATGAAGTGATATTAATTTAAAGTGAAGTTATAAAAGATACATTCCTAGATAGCTGTCAATAGGTAACTAGATAGATATGATGGAGATAGTCGCCTTTGACTCGTACTTTATACATGAGGAAAAGGAACAAATATTAGGGACTTTATTTAGGTATGGTTTGCAGTGTAAAAGTGATTTTCGCTTCCTTAGACAGGCACTAATTCCTTTATATGCTTGCCTGTTGCCTAGAATTCCGTAAACAAAAACCTTTTTCGATTGGGTCGCCGTCTAGTGATGAAAGACGGCAGTTCAAGTGCAAATACAGTCTACAAATCGTAAATAATCACGTATAACCGGTTTTGCCATGAATATATATATGGGTTTTACATACAAGTAATCATAATATACATCTATTCATGTTTAGTTCACTCAGTCCTTAGCACCACTTAGAAAAAAGTACTCTCAGTCGAATCGCAAATAGCCGTTGTTTATTGCTATTAACGTGAGACTGTGGTGAATATGTATTCAATAATGATTGAATAAATATGAACTACTTGATGCTGTGAATAATAGCTGACTATTTTTTAAACCTAACAGTTACTTTGTAGATGTCAGAGAGGAAAAATCTACTACAGGAAGTGTGTAAGAGGCATATGATACTTCCATCGTGAGTCTTATCTCTGTCGTGTGGATATTTTACTGTTAATTTAAGCTACATGTTTTTTAGTTTGTTACCTGTTGAGAGCCTTAGGAATCAGAAGGTATGATCTAGGTAGATTGATGTGGATGTTAATGTGTAACCTACTATTCATGTGTGGCCTTGGAGTAGGTTCAACAATCTCTCCTTTATTTGTAATTCACAAGACAGATTCGACAAGACAGACTTCGGAAAGGAGGAGAAAGAATGGCAGGGTAGGGTGGGGTGTCCATCCTAACTTCTGTAATTTGTGCACAATAACACATGCATTGATTGACACGCATGCATGCAATGTCATTTTAATGTTGGTTCTCATAAATTGGATGTAATCGGGCTTGAAGTAATGGAAGTGAACGATATCTATTCCGGATAGTGGCTATTATTATCTTTTCATCCTATGCTCGTAAAGGAAACCAGTTTCACCTTGATAAGGCATGTTTTGACGAAGCAGGAAGAGAGAAAGTATTGCAGCTGACATCAATTTAATTATTGGACGTAGTCGCTCAATTATTTTCACAATCAGGACTAATATTTTAAGCTGGTCATTTCCAGAGGTCTATCCAGAACGAAATATATGGAGAATGTTTCTTTAACCTACATATAGTCGCATTCGGTGTTTATGTCGTACAAAAAATACCTTAAATTGGCCAAATTGACTTACGGAAGGAACCTCATAGGTGTTTTGGTTGTGATATCAGTATATATTCAAATCTATTAAGACGCAAACTTTACGCTGAACGCAAAAGTTTATCCATACTGACATTGAGAAGTAGATTTTGCGATTTGAAGTGTAATTTTGAAATCACTGTACGCAAGAATAAAGATTCGAGAGAAATTTCAGATGGACTGTAGCGAGTATCCCGGTGATCTGCGTATAGAACGCCGAAATTTAGTCATATGGGAAACAACGAGGTGGTTTAATTTTTTCTGGATTCAGGATAAGCGATTTTTTTTAAGAATAAACGCCTGTAAATCCAAAATAACTTACTATTGAGCACGATTTTTAAAGCGATCATTCTACTGGCTACTTACCTCGCCCATAATGGCATTGCATATCTAGAATTAAACTCTTAATGATGGAATTCGAGCATGGAGCTTTCGGCCATCTGCCTCCCAATTATTGGTACCTCCTGGTTCTGTTGAATATATTTTACTACTTTATAATGGAGGAGACGCATGATTGGAGCCTAAAATCAGGAACTCAAGAGGAGGAGGTGGTGGGCGGGAGGCGGGCGGACGGGAGAGGGGGGTGGGGGGTGCCGCCTAGTGATGAAATACGGAAGTTCAAATGCAAATACAGTCGACAGATTGTAAATAAACACGTCTCACCGGTTTTGCCATGAATATACATGGGTTTCATATACAAGTAATCATAATGTTCAAATGGAAGCCAATGATCCAAATTACATGTTGCCTATTTTTCTATAATTTTATACTCAATATTAGATGAGAAATAACAATTGTCGCTTAAGTGTACGGCCATGAATATATATTATGGATTGGGATCTCATTGCCAAAAAGCGTTGTCTAGAATTCCAGTAAAAAAACAACTTTTTGGAAAGTGGTTCTGCCTAGTGATGAAAGTGGGAGATCCAAATGTAAATACAGTAGACAGATTGTAAATAATCACGTCATACCGGTTTTACCATGAATATACATTGGTTTTACTCACAATTAATCATAATGCAGTGTGTAGTGGATAAAAAATGTAGAACTACACGCGGGATGTAATTATACACTTGTTTAGTATCGTCCGGTCTACAGATATATTTAATTCCTCTCCAAATTTAATTACACAAATGCACAATCAACTTCTTAGCACTTCGTAAATATCGCTATATGGAAATTTAATAATAATGCGAGGTGACTTCATGAGTATTCCCATTGGCCATCATTGCAGTGTTGGTAAAAAGGAATGCACTTATCGCCGCCTTGAATAGATTCTTATTTTTCAATCCACGTCTCCTATTTTGGGTCCTCGAAGACGCATACCCTGTTTTGCAGCCTGGTACGAAGCAAGTACTGTTTGAACAAGACATTCTAAATTCTTTATTTAAACCGAACGGGCTTAATGCATTCAAATTAGAATCGGAGTCTGGCAAACATCGTCGTCGGCACACGATGGACGTTTCATAAACCTCTTACACATTTTCTATAATAGATATCTCCTCTCTAGCATTTAAAAAGTAACTTTACAATAGCAACTGAAAAGACTCTAATCGAAGTGGCGCTAAGGACTGAGCAAACTTAAAGTGGAAATTTAGGCAACACGTAGCCTAGGCAACAATGCCAAACATCCAAATCCATAATATATATTCATGGAACTAAATGTGGAAATTGAGGCAACACGTTACCTAGGCAACGATTCCAAAAGTTTAAATCCATAATATTTATTTATGACCATACCTTTGACTTGTGACTTCCCTATCTAAGTTATGATACTTCTGAGATTTCCAAAGCACTTAAAATATAGTTAGTAACTGCATTCACTACAAAAAAATTAACACAACATCCTTCAGCAAGTCTAAATTACACTTAGAACATGCTATTAATGATACGATCGTTATTCACTCACCACTTGAAAAACTAAATAACACAAAGAGCCAAAAAATACTTAATTGAATATATACTCAATTACAAAATTACTAAGGCTGCCAACTATACTAAGGTAGATTGGTCAATATTAGTGTGATAATAATAGAATAATAAACATTTATATCACATTCACGATTGTGGGGACATTTTCGTTAGGGAACGAGATTCTTTTGATTCCTTATAATGAGGTTGCAATAAAGAACATTGAGAAATTAGAAAACATTTAAAAAATTACTTTGATATTTATTTATTATTTATTATATTTATTACATCACATATTTAGTGGAATAATTAGTAGCCTCAACATAAGAATCTTTGAAAAAACCTGTTCAAAAGTTAAAATAAGGAATTAGTATAGATAATTTTGCTTAGTAAGATGCAAAGATGGAATATGATAATCACCGCTTCACTATTGACTTAATTAAAGAAAATATCGGAAACGTCCGCTGGAAAAAACATTGAATTAGCTCTGATAAATTTATTGAATATTGAAGAAAAATTTTAGAAAATTATATTAAATTATTTCAACATTAATTTTTCTTCCGAGTAAACGCGCGATCACTTGGTTCGGAGACTAGAGATATTGTGCAATCGCTCGTCAAACTGTAAGCAAGCTGTATTAGTTCATGAGAAGGGTCTTCAGTTATGTATTATGCAATCGCAACTGCGTGAAGTGGGTGGGGTTTTGTAGGGGGTGGTAGAGAAACGCAACATTTTTAGGACCTGAATATAGCTTAACTATCATTCTTTATAATCTAAGATCATGTATCGATAAATGCTTCCTCTTTGATATTATTTTTTTTTATTTCTCGCTTCTTTACAGAGAAGGGATTGGCTGCTTTTCAGAATACCTCTACTAATCCGGAGAAACTTCTGAAAAATCTGGGGAATACTACTGTCTCTACGCTTTAAGTAAATCGTCAGGACAGACTCTGCACAGATTCCTCACCCCAATTCCATCATACACCCCTCATGGCAACGTTTGCCGGACGCTGAAATCGCCTGTTTTGGGGTACTTTGTGTTAATTGTGTGTGTGTTGACTATGACCCCATCAGAGACTTTAAGGCTGGTTTGCAATTTACCAACGTCAATAAGTGTCGTTGTTTCACATGTGGATTGGCTTGGTATTCTGAATTAAGAAAAGCTAGTTTACGATTATTTTTTTCAGCGATATAAAAGGTTCGCTCTCCTCGCGCTCGTTAACTTTTTCAAACTATTTTTCGGTAAAAAGCACATTACATTTTGAAATTCTGTGGAGTTTGGTTAACTTAAACGTTGATGAATGGTGCTGTCTCATTAAGCTCTCGAATTTAGTTACTCTGTGTATCCGCAGGCTGTAGCAAGAAAGTGATAACGCGAAGCAATTTCTTACCTCCATTAGCAATTCTACCTATTCAATCATTCGGTAGTAATGTCGATTTTGAGAGATGGAGATTCGAAGTGTCACTTATCGAGTGAATGGTACATGAAAGTCCTTTGCGCGTGCGTGACTGTATGTTTAACCGCTGACGTGGAATTTATTTCCTCGTTAGTTGGATATTGATGAACTCTCAACCCCTGACATCGGGTGTTAAACACTCTTGAGTTGGGAAATCATCGTGAGATGAGTGCCATAATCGAATTCCAAGGGTTTACCGCTAATGATAAAAGTTACATGGTCAAGGAATTGACCATAATTGATGTTCAGCGTACTTGTTGCAATACCTGGCTATTCAAATCCCTGATTGGGATACTTTTCACGAGAGAGGCTTCTTGGTTAAAAAAAGGACTATCACAGCTTGTCATAATATGAAGGAGATATTGAGTATTTGCAATTGGAGTGCATTTTGAGACAATACACCCAACGTTTCAAGTTTCTCCCGACAAAGGGTGCGAAAAAGGCTGCATCTCTTAGCAAACTATTGCCCGTGGACATTTGCGTAGCAAATCTAGTATTGTATGGAGGCCCATCCTTAAAGAAATTGTCAATAAATAAGTGCTGTTTAGTTGACGCTCATTCATAAAGTAATTTACAATGTGCTAGAAAGAATTTTCACAAGCTGGCTAACTGGTGTATAAAAATAAAATATGCTGAAACAATAAATTTGTAAAAACCAATACCCTATGCCTTTTTGTTCAAGAGGAAACCCCTTATAACAATAGACATATAAGTAATTATTGTACAGCTTTGTATTATGTGCATGTACGTTAATTTACTTTACACGTACCAGTTCTTCTGAAAGGTCCAAATGAAATTAAGTCTTCCAGTCTGTCGTCGTGATAAACTTCGCAATGCTGGAGATAGGGCAGGGGGAGGCGATGGGTGGGTCTACGTAGCAACTGTTACCTTCCGCGAGCTTCCGCGGGGTGAGAATGTGGAATAGAGGGGGCAGGGGGAGGCGATGGGTGGGCTTTAGAATGCATCCCTGTTGTCTCGGGCGGGGCGGGAGATACACTTGGCGGAGAGGCGAGTAGCCTGGCAGGAGAGATCTCGACGGTTTTGACGGGAATCGTGGGTTTATTATTCATTTTAACATGTAGGTGCCGATGTCGCTCTACGTCGATTAATATAGGCTATCGGATGGTGAAATCATATTTCCGCTGAGTCAATTATTTACCGAGATATTGCCATTGTTTATATGGAATGTTTTCGGCTGTTGCAAGTGTATTGTTCACTTCATCGCAAAGATGAGAATGACATTTGATGTGGGTTAATAAAGGCTATTCAACGGTGTTGTTATATTTTCTCTGCGTTAATTGGAATGCGATATATTTGCAATTGTTTATATTGAATGTTTTTCGGCTGTTGCGAGTGTATTATTCACTTCATCGCAAATATGAGGATGTTACTTGATGCGGGTTACTGAGGGTTATTCAACAGTGTCGTTATATTTTCTCTGCGTTAGTTAGTATGCGAGATATTCGTGATTGTTTATCTTAAATGTTCAAGGTCACGCTGTGCTGATTCGATTATTTTCATGCTACTGGTGACTTTATAGAAAGAGGTTTTGGGAGGTGAGGTGGCTTAATACAGGAAGTGCCTCTTTCATATAAATTTAAAGTTTCCAATCACCGACTGAATGTATTCTTTCATTAAGTTATATTCATCACTGTAAATTACTGTGAAAGTTACCCCTCGCTTGGACAGCGGACCATTCAGTGTTTTTATTTCATTATTGGGATAATCATCCGATTAAGATCGGAAGGCTTTGTCGGAGTAAAAATCCTCTGATTCTTTGTTCTCCTCCCCCGCTTACATACGCCATTAAAAATCCGACCTCCACGACGGCCTTCAACAACTCGTCGCCCCTTGTTACCTCTTCCAACCACCAACTTTTCCTCGGCCCAATTTCTTCCAGAAGTTTTGCCTCATCACTTACCATTCCAGCACTTCCTCATTTCTCTTCCTTTCCGCCAACCGCACTTTCCCTATTTTCCTCTACACATATGTCTCAAATGTCTCTTCTCGTCTTCCTCATAATTACGAAATACATTCATAATTAATGCACTCATTTTTATTCAAATACTATATTCTTCTTTCTTTGCAAATGACCCAAAAATGGAGGCTATATTGCATACTCTTTTCAATAGTTTCCGTGGTTATATACCGTTATAAAATTTTACAAAAGGGTTCGGTGGAGGAGGAGATTCAAATATCTCAATCTCACCAAAAAAATAAAATATTTGTTAATGTAACAGCCTATTGTAGACGCTGGTAATATCAATAATAGAAGAAAGGCATGACCGTAAAACAAAGGCTCTGCGTGAGAGGGGATGCCATAGCAATTGGCATAAGTGCTCTCAATTGATTTTAAAAAAAGGCATGAAAAGCTAAGCAGTCGGGTGGATCGCTTTAAATTGGTCCTAAATCCTAAAACGGCCTTGCAAGGTGAAAAGAGAGCTATTTCCGAGGTGGTAGCCATATGAGCCGCTAGTCAGTGGTTCTTCAATGTGTAAGGACGTACTTCTTTGGCAGTAGGGGTCGATTGCAGTAATAATTAAACGGCCGCGCCTCGTAATCGCACGGAAAATACTTTGGCATATATTTGGCCAGCAGGTAGCGTTTCTATTCTGCAAATAAATTGTAACACATCCGGTTATGACTGCGAGCGGGGATAAAAAATGTGAAGAATGAATAAATTGACCGATGTACGACTACATATAGCATTGCCAAAAAGTATAGATGTATACATTGCCAATGAATATAGCTACATATGGCATTGCCAGAAATTTCTTTGAGGACCATTTAAAAGTGACGTGAATAGCGTTGAAACCGACTGCGGCCAATCTAATAAAATGTGGTATAATACCACGTTTAACCCCGCTCCATTACTTCCGGATTTCGCAAGGTTTTATAAAAATAAAAAACAACTTCACCATTAGCTAGAATTGCGAAAATAAATAAGTGGGGTTAAGGTGTGCAGTCTATGCTTCCTCCAGAAATATATTTCTCACAAATTTGCTACATCGATGACGATTACACCGACCGTTCCAATGAAGAATTTTAATGAGCAAGTTAATTGCGGTCTAACTGAATGGAAACAAAATTACTCATTGCAGTGAAAAAAATCCTAGATCAGCGAACGGTAACCTATGGCACGCATGCCATCAAGTGAAGGGTTTGTTGGAGACACGCCAAGAGAAAGATGATCTAATTGAACTTTCAGATATTTTATACCGTTGCATAGGATTAGAATTCGTCCGGCTTGCAATTAAAGAATATTCAAAATTCCTCGTGCACATTGATCGGTTGCCGACTGCTGTCGTTAACAATGGAGGAGTGCAAGAATGCTAAATAGAATGATCGGTCAGCTCTGAACTGGCACGGAAGCCGAGAAGATCTGCATCTACATACTACTCTGCGAGCCGCCGCATGGGCGTATGACGGGGGTGTTAGAACACTAGCTGTGTAAAGATGTAGAGGATGAGATTTTGGGAGGTAAAATGGAGAAGTGTATTATGCGTGTGTTTTGAAGTGGAGCTCCAGTTTTATTATGGTCACTTATTGTGTGTGGAAAGAACGAATTTTTGTACCAATCTGTTTAGCAAAATATCTCTTCGATTTTATCGCTTCTGTTGTACCTAGAAATGTTGTGTGGCGTCACAATGATATTCTCTGTGTCGCTTTGAAACACTGAAACACACCTGTTCTGAATTTATCACGCAAAGTAGGTCTAGCACGCTGCTTCAGAGTCTCTAGTGGCTCGACACCTAATCCCTCTACAAGTTGAGAAATACAACATGTTCGCTTGTAGTAGTTTATAACGAAACGCGCGGATTTCCTTCGCAATATTTCCATTTTTTGGTTGAATCTTTCTGTCCAGGGTCCTAATTGCTCGCGGGGTTTTAAAGGTGTGGCCTAACCAGAGGGAAGTAGCATCTCTCTTTTACTTACTCACCCGAGGACCTTCCGATTATACGCTTGATAAATCCTAGCTTCTTTAACACTGTGCCGTATATGTTTTGTATATGTGTTCCCCACGCTATGTCTGAAGTTAAGATAATTCCAAGGCATTAGACATTTTCTTAGGACTTCATATTTACTCCACCTGCAGTGTAGACATGGCGTTCGTGCGATGACTTCCGTAAGGAGTTTACTGTGGTGCACTTACTAAGATTTAATTCTAGCCCCCACTCCTGGCACCAAGAATAAAAATTATTTAGGTCCGATGACAAAACTTTATAAGGACCCTCCTATAATACGGTTGACAAATTCTAGTTTCTTTAACGCTGTGCCGTATATGTTTTGTAATAATTTTGCGTATTTGTAGGTAGATCACTGTCACCGCACCATACAAGGTGCCTCTTTACTTCCGAGCCATTTCCAATTTAACGTTCATCTCTTTATGAGGTGGTGCTAGTTCTATGAGAGGTCTTGAAGTGAGATGACAAGAATGTAGCGACCGCCTACGGATTATATCAGCTTTATCCTCATTCACAGGGCCATCCACAGGGGAATGTATATCGCAAGTTGCGCCAAAGAAAAAAATTTTGAGGGGATTTTTAAAATGCATAAAGAAATTCACTAAATGTAAATATTTTTACCCATTTAAAGTGATTTATATACGTATCGAAAGGTTATAATGATAAATTAATGTTGAGAGTTAAGTGTAGTACCTATAGTAAAAAATTGTGCCTTTATAGATAATCATTCAGCCAGCCGAAAGCTTCTTTTATTTCGGTCGCGTCTCTCTATATACTCTTCCTTGGCTGCCGCACCACACCGTCGAGGAGGCCAACATAAGATCCCCGAATGCAACCCAGGAGCATAAGTCAGCAACCCTCCAGTCTAACGTCCTACTCCCAAAGTCTGCCAATGGGTCACATCATAGTACAGTCAAAAGGCTTAGACTTTCGGATCGTGCATACACTGCATGTTACCTTTCACGGTGATTTTTTTACCCCCACTTTTCCTTAGTCGACAACCGTAGCATTTGTCTCCACCCCTCGTACCCTCCTCCCCTTCGATAACTATCTTGGTCTCTATATATGAAACTTTCAATTCAAATATATTTTCTTATTTTTTAGCAAGTTTATTTTTAGGGATAGGTTGAGATTAGGCAGAGTAGCAGAGCTAGATAAAATAGAATAACGCTTTTTTCAGTTATTTAATTGTTTAATTATATTAGTTTATCATAAATATTTAGTAACATTGACGTCCAGTGCTCCCCGCCCCCACCCCTTTCCCTTCACGAGCGCACCCGCGTTCTGAGGAGGACGAAGGAAAAGGTTACAATATATATGTACACACATTCTAAATAAGATCAGAAATGAAATAAGCGAAAATAAGATCAGAAGTGTACTTTCAAATCCTTGATTCCTAAAGTCTTCAGCCGTGTGATCGGTTTCCATAAAGCTTTCTAAATATTGCCAAACAAATGACTTACTTTTTCCAAGAAGGTTCACTCAATGTTCCGAAAGCGAAGACATGGCATTTGTGCCATGCATGAGAGCATTTCAAAATATGGAATTCGTATGACGTGAACAGCACAAATGCCGCGCATCCGAACGCCATAAGCTTTCGCGAAAGCAGTATATATTCAATTCAATTCTATTCAAAATATAGCTGTAAGATGTGGTATAAATTATCATAATAATGTCTTTGCAGTAAGTTGACCGCCTATTTCGTTATATACAGGATCAAGCAGTGTAGTTTAAGGAGCGCAATATTCAATATATTTCCCATATTTTTTCTTAATTCGAAATATGAAAGAAGTCTTCAGTTACTTTAATAAAATATAAGCACTAAACGATTCTCATATTTACAATTTATTCCTTTTTTAATCATTCTAGCGTAAAAAATAAACTTTCACATCGTTATGTTTTTTTAAGCATTGTATTAAGTTTTATTTAGTTCCCATATACAAGCACAATAGTTTGGGTAAGATTTTATTTCTATTTTTTAAGAGTTAGTTTTTCATGGTTTGATCAAAAGTTTGTAGCAAAACCCTCGACACTAACTCTAAAAATATCACAGTGGGATGGATCCGTAAAAGATCCGTATCACAGTGAAGCAGATGAAATGGCCTCACAGGAACCTTAAGAATAATTGGCTATGATTTTTGGGTGGAATTCTGTCCCATACTTGATGCCATGTGGAGACCGCTTTTAGGTGTGGTACTGCATGCATCAGACTTGATTTAAAGTGTGGGCTCCTTGGTACCCTTTGTTTAGTGGGGGCTAATTCCAGTGACTGGTTTCTTTCTACCCTTCTTTGTTTACCAAATAATCCTTGGCTTATTGCCTTGCCCATCCATCATCAGTGGCATGATGCTGGTTGCCTACTCAAATAACAAACTCATTACCCCAGCTCGTTCATCATTCTTCCTCGGATCAAACGCACAGAGAGCAATAGAGGCCCGTACTATTTGCCTCCCTCAGGCCTTTACACGAAATCAGCATTAATTGCTGATAGTTAGCGTAGATAAAAAACTTCCTTCACTCCGAGTGAATTGAAAATCCTCGTTTCGGACTCTAGCCTTTGTCAAGTCCCCAAAAATATTGCCATAAAATGAGAATATATGTCATTATAAAATAAAAGCGAGCTCGCCTAATGAGACTATTATTCCATACCCGCCAAGGCTTTGCATCGATAGAGAAAAAATACAATTAGAACTACAAAGTAATATTAATAAAACACACCTATCATGAAAAAAAGATACCGGTAAATGGCTAAACATCGGAAACGAGCATTTTAGCTTAGGTACAGAAACCTCTTAATGTCACTGAGTAGACCCAGTTTAAAGAATAAAATTCCTTACCTTCCATCGAATTTTTCTCCTTCTGGTTGAGTTCGCCGAGCACTGACGTTCAAGACAATCACTGCATAACTTTGACTGTTGAGCGCAGCACCTCTGGGACCCTGAAAACAACCAAATGATCACACCTCGCACTCAATTTGACATCAAACATTGAAATTTTCCTCCAATTCATGCATCCTCATGCACATTTTTCGTGCCACGTGACTATTTTTTTTATTGTCAAATAATACATTTAAAAAATTAAGAATAGCAAACGTGTGTCCTAGTATATACATTTAAGAACTTATCATCTTCCTGCATCCGCCCAAATCCAGTTATAAAACATTAATTTGTTCACTAAGAGCATACAACAAAGACGATAGGAGAGTGTAAACGTGTTCTTCACTCCATGAGAGTGGAACCAAGCAAGAAAACATGGGGCAACTTGCGGGCGGAAGAAGCAATGTTAAGAGGGAAACCCGAATTTGGCAGCTAGTGCAACATTGGCATAATGAATTGTGCACTAGGATGCCTCGTTATTCAACTTTTTTTCTAGAAGTGAATCGTCATACCCAGAAAAAGCCTCGTACCCGGATGGATATTACAATTTGATTTTTATACAAATCTGATAATATCTTCTGTTAGCATTTTTGCCTAAAACTTTCGAAATTTACGACGAAAAACGCAAAAATTGTCAATAATTTTTATTTGGTTTGAGCGAGCACACTTTTTTGTAACTAGATATAACTTAGGATTGTAATTGACATGTAAGCCCAAATATGCCAGCTATAATGCCCTTAACTATTGTGCGGATGACCTTATATGGTGTCCCCGAAGTCGCGGGTGTGGGTGTGGTAGGCAACCCGCAACGCAACAACGGTTGTTTTAATGTTTTCCCTCTATGCCTTCAATAAATGTCGCAAAGAGGGCAGTTTTTTTTCAGCCGACGACGTGGAAATCATGTCTGGAATTGTCAAGGTTACCAAAAAGATGGGAAAGACGCTATTTTATGCCATCGCCGTCAATAGTGACTTTATTTTCGGGTAAGAAGATGTCACTTACGACGGAAACTAACATTCGGATCTCAATATGCCGGTTCAATGCCCCAAGAGGGTCAAAGATCCTCCTCTGAGGCCGGAAAATGGGTGAAATCTAGTTTAATCAAGCAAATGTACATCTCCTTGCTGAACTGGATAGCAACGCTGGCCAAGCGATTCGGAGCCCACCAAGTGGATGTGGCTGCACCTTGGGCTCCTCCGCCTCCCCTACATAACCAACCAACCATAGTTACGTAGACCGATTTATTTAATCTGGATCGTCACCGTCCGGAAATATTGTCAATTATTGAGATTTCGATTGAAATGTTGGCAGAAATTGCCTCACAACTATGGTGGATCTGTAAATGCCATCCCTGGCATCTAGACCTGTGCGCCGATGGATAAACTATCGGCGGCGGACGCCGGCTGGAACTGGGCCGGCGGCCGGCGGCGCGCCGAACCGATGGTTTTTACCGGCGGCGTACTCATCCAGCCATAATGTATTTACAAGTAGCATAAATTATTCATTGTTTCTCATTATTTAATGTGTTCAATTGTTTATTTCATGTTAAAACTTATTTTATTACATCTTTATTAACCTATGCGAGAAATTTCTTTTAATTTTAATTATTTAAGCAAATATCGTATTGTACAACTTCTATCAAACCTAATATTATACCCTTTCATTACTAAATTTTATACGGCAAATTCGTTACTAATTTACCTGTTATCTCAAATGCGAGCGAAAAATTTCGTTGTAAACGGATATATCCATTTCACTGTTAAAACTTTATTTATAGTTTTTCAAATATGATGAAATACCATTCAAACGATCCTGTATGTATTTTTATCGCCTCTTGCATTCATCTATGTACCGCATTGTAATTTCGAGGGCGGAGGGTTTTATGGAAAAGGCCTCCCGATTTTTAGATTTTTATTAAAAACTAAATATTTATAGATTAATATCCGAATTAATCGGACAAACAAAAAGGTAATATTAAAAAATTTAACCCTATGAATTCGAAGAAGACTTACAGAAAAACAACACAAACTTTTACAAAACATTTAAAAAGAAACTGTTGGGGTACCAACCCCATAACTATCGCATTAGAAAAGGAAATGGGAAACTGGAACATAACAATCTAGACAATGGCTCAGAATTTGCTAATTATTTCGAAATACTTCCGAACTGCTCAGAACCCAAGGAAAGATTCCCACCAAAAGATCCCAATGAAAACAACCCTAATTCACAAGCGCCAGATTAAGAAGAAACCACAAGACAAATTTAAAAGTCCCAAAACATTAAAGCATCAGGTGAAGATGGAATCATAGTAGAACTCGTGATAGCAGCTGGACCAAAAACCATAGCAGAAATAACACAAAAAATACAAAATTCTGGCGAAATGAACAAATCTCTAATGACAGGTAAAATGCCCTTATTCATACATTTTATTAAAAAAAGGAGATAGAACTGATGTAAACAACTACAGAGGGATTCCACTCCTTCCTGTCAAATATAAAATTCTCTCACAATACTTTCTTGTTCAGTAACAACTTTAATCCGAAATTGGCGAATATCAAGCAGGCGTCAGGCTAGATAGATCACTCCCGGAACAAATTCGTAATCTAAAACTTACAATTCGGCACCAAAAGATGTGCAGCAAGGATATTATCTACACCTTCGTTGACTTCAAAAAAGCGTTTGATTCAGTTGACCGCGAATCTCTTGATCAATTTTTGAAAGAAAAAGGGCTTGGCTCAACATTAATCTTAGTGTCCCAGAAAAAGTAATTCGAGAATGGTAAAAAGGCAAATGAAGTCTAAAAATTGATCAACCACTCAAATTAGGAACAAAAAATGTAACAATTGACAACCTGGCTTTAGCAGAAACCGTCATGCCCAGGTGATATCTTGCACTTCTGAAGAGGGTACTCGGCAGCGGCCTATGACCTATCATCAAGGATACGACGCTTGGATTTTCCATGATTTTGTTCTCGATTCCCTCTTCCTCCCCAGCATACGCTCTCTCCCAGGATATCCCAAGCCTTTACGGTTTTTGTTTCCCACCCCTCACCAGCAGCGGCGAACGATCCATCTACACTGAAGATTCTACAGACATCTGTCTGTAGACATCTGACTTAAACCTTTTGGACTTTCCATGTTCTTGTTTGTGATTTCCCCTTACCTCCCCAGCACCCGCCCCTTTCCCAGGGTTTCTCCGAACGGTTTGTTTTCCAGCCCCACACCCTTCTGAAACTGCTTTGTTTGACGCATATCTCTTCCGACACCCACATTTTTTATAAATACATTTTATACCCAAATCTTTAACAGTATGATGATGATGACGTAATATCGGGACTAGTCGAGTTTAATCTTTTATTAGTGGGACTGCAAGTGTTTTCTCTGTAATTATGGAACTTTTTCACCATCATATCTGAATCTGTATTTAGTATATTTGACGACCTCGTAGTCGAAAATTATTGAAAGGGCATTCAATCAGAGCAGAAAACATAGCAACGACCTAAGTAAAAATATCACCGTACTTTTTGTGCTATGTTCAATTAGAACAGAAAATTCGAAGTTAAAATGAAATTAATTAGGTAGTTCACTAATGTTTCAATTGACAATCCAGTACCACAAATGTCAAAATAAGTTAGATCATCCTAACTTCCGTCTTCTATACTTCAACGATTGTTCGAAAAGTAGGGGAGTATTTAAAGCGCACCAACTCCTTTTTTGGCCACTCATAATATGGTCACCACGTTGTTTAATCGAAAGTCACTCCGTTGAAAAAAAACAGGACTGCAAAACCAAACAGGAACCAATGAGTAGTTTCGTACCGGAACAAAACTATAAGCTTTCTTATTCAATGTGACTTCGTTTCATATTGAAGCCATAAGTCTGGCTTGGTTTTAGTTTCGTTTCGGAATGAAAGTAGAAATTGAACCAAATATGACATTCCGGAACTGTTCCTTCTCTCGAATAGTTTCAGTTTAAGTGAGTGGGAGCTATGATAGATTTATGATACTATTATGATAGACCGTCGACAGTAAAACGACTTGTCTCAATGAAGATCATAGCGAAAGTGTCTATATTTGTCCTTTCTAGTGCACGCAAACACCACCACCAGATTTTCGACGAGCCAATCATCTTTGGAGCAGACATGCGCCTGCTCCCTTCTTTTAGGGAATGCCCAGTGCCTGGGAAATCTGGAGGAAAAGCGGCGCCTGCCTTGAACCACTGCACCGCTCCCCGCTGCCAATATCCCGCCCTAGGGATCAAAACTGCCCCTTAGAGGGGCATTTTCATTGGTAATCGACGTCAAGGACGATGCGGACAGAACTTTTCTATAACACCTTAGGTAAAACAAAAGACAAAGAATAAGAGGGGACATAATTGCTTGAGAGCCATGCGTGAAATCTGATGGGCTTATTTGTCCTTCTCCTTGGGTGCCGCATATCAAATAAACTTGTCAGTTTAAACGGTCAGGTCCTCTTTCTTCTCCCATTTCTTTCTTCTCCCTCCCTCTGCTTTTAAAGAGACCTCCACCCCTCCAATCGGTCAAACAAAAATCGTACCCACAGTCTCTTTGCATCGGGGCCGAGACAACTTTTCTCCCTCTCAGATTGCCGCAGAGACGTTTATTTTGTAACCGTCCCTCCCATCACGCTTATTATCTTTTTCATTAAGATCCATTACCTGTACTTCAGCATTCACTTCATCCGCACAGAAAAATTCATAAGGCTTCCCTTTTATTACCCATTAAGATTGAACTCTAGCCGGGAAATCCCAGTCGGCGGGGGGAATGAGGAGGCGACGCTACATTAAAAATTCCGAAGAACAGACAGCTATTATTAATCAGAATATAAAACTGCAAAAACACGTTTCATATAATTCGTTATGTGAATTGATGTACATATTTTAGTGAATATCGAAAGACTTACAGTTTAAGAACGGTAAAAGAAAGAGGACATATTTTTCTTGTTTCAAGCCCCGCAAAAGAAGAGGATATTCATTTCACCACTTGGATCCCCCTAGCTTAACCATTCATTACTGCCTTTCCGGAGACACTTAAAGTAACTTTCCCATTGATGGTTTTTCACAATTTTTATAGTTCTAAGATGAGAAGTAAAGTAACGGCACAGCGATACAACAATATACCTATGCGTTAATCAGGTTTTTAAGTTAACCAAATTTAGGTGATTCAGGTTTCTCTTCATATTATTTTAGTGCTTTTGTACGTGAAGAATCGGAATCTATTCAGATACTATTTGCATATGTAAATGGAATTTCATGGAAGATTACGAATCATCTATGCCGAAGAAAATAAAAACCTCGTATGCAATTTTATGACACCAATTCCTTCTCCCTTTTCCATGCGAAGTGCCGAATGCGCTCACCATCCTCCTATATACACTATGGTTGCATTTTTGATTAACTTCCATGAACTTCGATTACCTACGATCAAAGTGCAAAATGGTTATTGTTTAAATACACGACTAGTGTTTTAATATTGAACGTAGCTAATATTCGAGCCTCCATAGCATGTATTTAAACCAAATGGCTAAACTCCCGTTGTCAGACACATTTACATTGCATTGACTGGCTGGAAGACATGGAACCTCGGAAGGGAAAAAGGAAGAAATAGAAGTCTTTGAGATGTAACTATGGAGGGAGAACAGAAAGAGCGCAATAGACGGAAAGACTAACGAGAAGTTTCTTAGGTAGGTGAGTGAGGAAAGGAAATCTGGATATCACACGTCCTAAATACGCATAGTATAAAGAAATGGAGCACTAAGGATAACCGTCACATTGTTCGATTATGCGGCCTGTTATATCATTTTTTGAATCTTCTATTTCAAAATGTTGATTAGGACGGCATCAAGCTGGAAACTGAGGATAACGCACTCATGGGGCACTAAATGCTTGAGCAGAGTAAAATCCATGCCGTGGAAGCGTGGACGTGTGATTGCCGGCTCAAAACAAAATGGTAACTTTGTTAATTCCTTTCGTACAGATATAATTGAAAGACTATTTTCAACAGCACATCAAATATGGGTAGAAGAGCTGCTCTCTTTTTTCATTCGTTATTAAGTTTTACGTTATTATGAGGAGTCCACAATAATAAGTGAATATAAGTATATTTCCGACGCATCGGGGGCAATGGTCGGTAAATGACCACCTATGACGGCGCCGCGCCGCGCCCCCGACACAAAAGACCGGCGGCGCGCCGTACTTAATCCACCGGCGGCGGCGGCGTCACCAAAACCATCGGCGGCGACGGCGCGGAACGGCGGCGCACAGGTCTACTGGCATCATTGCGCATGCACGGGAGGCTGCTTTGATGATTAACTTCACTGTACTTTCCACTGCGACCACGTGGCATGGATGTACGGTGAATGACTATTCTGACAAAGTTTTGTCAGGAAGTGGAATTTTTTCAACAAGTTCTTCATTTGATATAGTCCTCACAACTGGTAGCACGGTAACAGACACATCGGTGCTTACCCAATGAATCAGTTCTTTGTAATCGATGGCCTCAAAATTTAGCAGGGAACAATGCTGTTTCTAATACAGTGATGGAAATCACCTGCTTCATCTTCTCGAGCACTAAGATTTTCATTTAGTGATTCCTGATAGACAGTAAGTCGACGATCAGTCATCATCGTACGGAGAATGTTTTCTGGGAGTGTGAAGAACGCATTTGTTTGGATGAACAAATGAACGACTGCTTGATAATTCCTTGGTAAGTATCTATAACTGCGAATGGTCTCAAGGACATTACAGGACCATCAGCAATGGAAAATTGTGTTATGATCCTGTATTGCATCTCCATATATGTATCTCCACATTTAGTATGAATGTCACCATTGCGATGAATTACTTGGCAGGTTTCTTAGCTGAAATATATAACCTAAGAATTCTGATAGCAGTCGTCAACCAATGGGATTTATTTAGTTTTCCAGGCATCATAGTGGTTAGCCCTTCGTATCATGTTCCAGGAGCAATGGCTGGGGATATCTTGAGTAAGTACTTCAGGTCTTTATTAAGGTTTGAGATTTCTTCTGGACTGTGGTTTGACAGGTCGCAATTTATGGGATGAAATGACACCACTGGGAGCTTTTCACATTCTGGCAGTTTTGAACCTATGGCACCTGTGTAAGAATATGAGCTTGAACAAGCGCCGTCAATGTGGGTGAAGAGAGCTCGGAATGGCAGCTTGATGAAATGTAAAAGGCAAATAGTCCATGGCAACCTTTGCACCATGAAGAATGAAATTCAAAAGAGGTATGCAGCAGACTGAATGAAAATCTGCACAAAACCTGAGCGCACAGGACGGAAATGCAGTAAAATATTTGGAAAAAGGGATTTGTGAGCGAGTCAAAGATCACTTGTGACTTGAGTAGAGGGACGCCAGAACATCCACTAAAACACGAAAACTGAAGAAGCAAAATGAGATGCAAGTGACCTGTAGTGATAAATGTGAATGGGTAAATCAAGAACGTCAATCGTTCAGCTTGTCTGGCTTGTCTCTCCATGCCAGGCTGAGTGAGGAAGTGTGGGGAGGGGCGCTACTTGTAAAGTAGCGGTGGATGATTAAGGGGTCGGTAAACATTCAATGCAATATTGTTTTGAGTTAAAAACAATGTTCCGCTACTGTTTGATGTCCCCTCAAGAGAAAAATGGTGTAGCTTTGTGCCCTGTTATGCCTTCCTCTTGAGGGGGCATCGGGGTGGGAAATATCTGATGGGGTAAATGATTAGTATTTTATACAATAATCAATTCATACACTTCATTTAAAAAATTAATGAGAAATAGGTATAATTATAGAGTAGGTACCTGGGATGATGAAAAGCAGAGAATGTTTCATTAAAACTTTCACTGTACACGCCCTAATTCTTTACTCAGATCCAACACATCTGGAATCCTTGAATGAACCACCAACTATAGAGGTATGAAGGGTACACTATGCCATTCAAAGTTTTGGGTGCTTCACTGAGAAAATTTAATTTTAAAAATTAGGAATCCTTTATTTGTGTTGTTTATTATAAACCATTCACTTGGCAGCCAATTCACTCACCAACATGCCTACTTATTATATGCTTATTCAATAGGGAATGCAATCATTAAATAAATGATATATACCACCAAATTAATGTCAAATGTGTAAAAAATCAAAAATACATTTTAGAATTCAGTTGGAGCATGCAATACACCTAAACAGTCGGACATAAGAAAAACTGAGAAAATAATGAAAAATAAAGATAAACAAAGCCTTTGGTCTAGATAGGCTTAGTTGCAAAGTAATGTGAATTTTGATAAGTTCAGCAGACAGATAGCAGATACCTACTGGCTGAGAAAATACATTGTAGGTTCTCACCATTCTGAGAAGTAGTAAAAAAAAAACTTGTAGCTTTTCTATAAGTATGGGTAAGTTAACTTCGTGATATTACTTGAGTTACTTATTTTGAAGGAACATTAACATCCTCATCATTTTACATATACATTCCACCCTCATAACATTGAATAACAGCTCATTCACCCCATAATAACTCAAAGACTTCCAGTTCTAATTTATATTTATCTTGTCAGCAGCCCCATCCAAGTCAACAAGTGTACAACATTCTTTCCTTTGTACCTCCGTACGTTTTTTCTGGTATTTGCTGGACAGTAAACAGCTGACCTGTATGTAAAACCACACCACAAAGCTCAGATTCAATCAACTGTTTTCTTTCTCGCCCTTCCAATCAATATTTTGCTGGGCAATTTGCCTGGAGTACTCAAAATATTATCAGGTAACTCAAAATTTTACATTCATCAAAAGTATTTTGTTTTATTTATATAAGTAGCATATTTTTTTGCTTAAACTAAGTGGAATCAGTCTGTATGAGAAAATTAATTTGAGTTATGAATGAATGTGAAAACGAATCAAGAATTATAGTATAAAACAGCATGTAATGTTCCCTTAATATAACTTTTTTGTACCACTGTTTCCATCCCACAGGCATCCTCCAAAATATGAAATTATACAGCATGAGTCCATCAACATTTACATTCACTTCAAGGAGGGATGATGGAGAATAAGTTTAGTGAGATGATTAGGATAAGAGGGGTTAGAGTTAACAATTCATTACACAGTGGGTATAGCATATAAAGACAGTGGAGAGAGAGAGGGGGAGGGGTACTTTTCAAGCATTATATCATTCAGAATTAGTCCCATACATATCCTTTTCCTTATACATACATATCTATAGCCCTTCCCCATCCACTCCCTGACCACTTTGCAGACATTTCAGAAAGCAAATTATTCTTCATACTTAGGGTTTCTGAAATCCCTTAACATAAAGTTCAAAAGCCCTGAGGATGTAGTTCAGAAGAGCTGAGACTGAAGAGTGAGTCAATCTTCAAAACATAGGCAGATAAGGAGCCCCTATCAAAGTGGAAGACTGCAGGAGGACTTTAAAGGAGTGTAATGATTGTGATACCAAACAATACAGGCACCTAGAAATATGAGGATCACAGAACCCTAAGTCTATCTTCATATGCATTAGAAACACTTGTGAATAATCAACCAAAGGATGGAATAGAAAATTGAAGACAACCTCTCAGAAAACCAATTTGGATTTAGGAGGAACAGAGGAGCCACGGAGGCAATACACAGCCAGAGAGTAACGGTAGAGAAAACATTTCATGTCAATAAATCACTGCATGTGGCATTTGTGGACGTGGAGAACGCTTTTGATAATATTTAGTGGAACAAAATGTTTGGGCTGTTGGAGAAATATCAGAAGGGATTATTAAGACAAAAATCTACCAATTATACAAGAAGCAAGTCATCACAATATGAATTAGAGATGGAAGACAAAGAGAAGTTGAAATAAACAAAGGAATAAGACAAGGATGCAACCTCTCACCTGCACTGTTCAACATATACCTGGAGGAGGCAATATGAGAAGCACTAGCAATTAGATTGAACAGAATTAAGTTTAACAGAGAAGAAATAAACATACTGCACTTCGCAGATGGTATCACGGCCATAACAGGAAATTACAATGTTCTTCAAAGGTCACTAAATGTAATGTGTCAAGTTATCATAGATTATAATATGAAAATAAATAAGATGAAGACTATAACCCTAGTTTACAGAAGAGAACCTGAATGAAGAAATCACACAGAGAGGAGAGAAATTGGAGCAAGGATATTCCTTCATGTACCTCAAAAGTATCATCACCTGGCATGGGAAAAGTATAATGGACATCAAGCAAAGAATAGCTTAAGCCAAGAATGTGCTCATTACGGAGAAGTAACTAATGTGCTCATAGAAGATTGGATTATGAACATTGAAACAGTATGTGACGAGCATGGCTCTCCACAAATTGCTAGCATGGACTATAGATGGGCATAGCAGAACAAATCGATGGACAAAACAAGAAATGAAGAAGTATGCAAAACAGGAGAAGAGGAAAGGACCTTACAGCACACCACGCAGAAAAGAAGAACCACATGGATTGGGCATATTCTGAGGCACAATAGATTAGTGAAGAGTATAAAGGAAGGAAAATTCCCATGAGGAACACCAAGGGATAAGTACATAGGATAAATAGAGAAGAAATTACATAAGAAGACCTACCAGGAAGTATGGGAACCAGCATTGAATAGGGAAGGATGGAGGGCTGCAGTCAATCAATCTTAGGATTTAACGACCAATGATGATGGAGCCCCTAATCAGTTGAAAGACCCAAGATACCTTCATTCACATGATATGCCAGGAAAACATCTGATTCTTTAAGTATGTCACCACTGATGCTATATACCCAGCAAAATAATACACATCACCAGGATGGCCTTATAGCACCCTCTAGCAACAAGAATTGAAACTACAATGACAGTGACTGTTGTGAATTTAAACATGTTCTGAGTACCAAATCATTGTGAATTCCTAAGCTACCACATTGAGAACTCAAGTATTTCATGGCTGGATTGGATATTTGGGGAGGCGACCGATGGCTAAGGTCATTTGCGCCATAGGGGATAGGAAAGGGAGGAAGGGTGGATAGAAACCCGGCATCAGCATTAGCCTACTCTTAACGAAAGGCGCCTAGGGGACCACGGCTTAACATCTCATCCGACAGATGGAGAACTGTACTTGAAGTGCCCTCCACAAGACACTCAAGTAGGGATCAGGTTCCTCTGAAAAACATCCGCCTCTGCAGGGATTTGAACCCTGGCCGCCCGTGTGATAGGCAAGTACTCTAGCCACCACGCCAACCCGATCACCCGTATTTCATGGCTTTGCTGTGTCTGCTTAGAGGCTTTACTGAGACTAACGAGACTCTGGGATGATAAGATGCTCTGATACTGCTCCCCAAAATTCGTGTACTGCCGAAGTTATACGGTTTCATTTGTACAATAGCAAAATATAGTGACTGCAGACTTTTGTGTGGAGTATGTCATAGTGCAGTAAATTTGGCTGCAAACATATTGAAGTCGATGAATCCAAATGGCTATTACTAGAAGAGGAAACCAAAAACATTGTGTATCAAATATGAATGGGCTTTATTTAATCTGGTGGTCAAGTATAAGACTCTGAAAAGGGCATACTGGTTTTTGTGAGAAGCATTTAAGGATTTCCATTAACCCTTTGAGTGCCAGAGGGCAGATCTATCGGCCCTTGTGCTATGTGCGAAAAATGCCACGGGCCAATACAATAGCTTTTTAATGAATAAATGTCAATATAAATTTTTGTCTCTTTATAAAAAATTAATATAAACAGCGTAATTAAATCATATAAAATGGCCAATGAGTTTGAGGAGATAATATAAAAAACTAGGCCTTCAAATGTTATCAAATTTTTGTGAATACATTTTATACCAAAGAGATACATTGCCATTAAAAAAGGCTGGCATTTTTTGCACGTACCCACTCATGGCGGCTGGCAGTAAAAGGGTTAATTCGCATGAGGGCCCAATTTGGACCAGTAGTAGCATGTTCAACTCCCAATCCAAGGGGCACAGGTTCGAGACCAAGGGACGGAAAAAATGTTCCTGGCTGGCCAACCTACATTTGCATGCTTCCCAAATTTGACCCCACTACCAAGAGGCAGTTGCCTCGGTAAAAGGCATTGATAGTACAAATCAAGAAGATTGGGTGGCTATCAACAGCCACAGCTTCAGACGAGAGTGAAAGTTCACAGAATCAGCCAAGATGCTGTAACATGGAAGGCCAGGGGAAAACCACCACATTAATCTCCCTAGAAGATGCAGCCCTGCATTCAATACATGACATGATGGCATTCCTCCCAGTTAAATATTCCAGGGGTAAAATAGTCCCCCAAACGGATCTACAGGTTGGGACTACCAGGAGGGTTACATTAGTCAAGAAGGACAATTAATTCACTCAATTTCCAATAATGGAAATAAGTACTTGACTACGAGTAACAATGAGTTGTGGGATAATTGGATTCCCAAGCCTCTGTATCCTTTATTTCAAATTCGAGACCAAAGAAGAGTACTTGAACACTTTGGGTACTTGATCCTTTTGTATTGTTGGCTACAGATGTAGCTTCACACCTGTTGAGATCACAGTTTTACCATATTTCATCAAAATCAATCCTGACCAATAGAAGCATCAAATAATAAGATAGGAATAAATATCAAAAGAAATTCTTGATAGCAATTAATGGGCTTATTCAATGCCAATTTATCTTTTGAATTACTTTTCAGGTCAGAGAGGAGAGGAACTACTAGAGCCATGCTTTCTGCCATACCCATTTAATTTTACTATGACCCATAATATATCATACTAAGAATCCATTAAGTAAAATGTGTCTAGGAGTTTCTCAGTTCAATAGGTGATTTGCCATAGATTAAATCATATCACTGATATAAGATTTAATTAGTCAATTTATCCTACTTCAACAATTATAATGCACTCAGTGTGATTGTGGAAGATCTTTCATCATCACCCTGGAAAATGATCAGGAAGGTAGCCTATCTCACACATGAGATATTTTCCAATGTGTTTCTCTAAGAATCCTCAGAGAATGAAGGCAGTGTTAATTGAACCATATACCATAGCAAGATGTAGTCTTTTTCCCATATTCATTCTGTATAGTGATCATTGGTGGTTAAGAAGAATAATGAATTATATGACCCAACTTTGTCTATTTTTTCATTCTATAAAATGTTTTACAATTAAAAATCATCATTCATTTGAAATTCATATCATTTTTTATTCTTTCTGGAATTCTTACTGAAATGTTTTCTAAGCTGTTCAAGTGATATTGTATTTTTTTATCATCTCTAAAAATTTGTTCACAATTTCTACTTTAATATGTATTCTCCAAACATAAATTTTTTATTGATTTAAATTAATAACAATCTACATTCCCAGTAAAATCTATGTTAAAATCGAGTAGAATCCACAGCACTAAGCAACTAATATATGCCTCATAAGTTACTTGCCTTAAATTTCAAAGAAATGGTGGATATTTTTGCTATACATTTGCTAATTCATCCATTCTTTCATGCTTTCCATGGGAAAGAAGGGAAGGAGCAGGGATTAGCAATATGTCTGTCATTTCAGTTGTCAGGTTCTGATTGATGACAAAATGCCCATTCCATCTACCTCAACAGCACCGAGGTGTCCTCCTCATCCATGGTTTCTAAAAAAAATTCACATGGGGAGGACGACTCAGTAGCTTAACTGGCTAAAGCAATCAGCTGGAATTTGAGGGATCTGGATTTAGGTCATGGCTAAGATACATGATTTTTCCTCTGTGATATTTCAAACCTTATTTTCCATAGCATTTTGACCACACAGCTAATACATGTATGTTCTACGCCTCCTATGTCAGACTTTCATGACAATACACACAGGTGTAGATGAAATTTTAGATATTTGTGATACTCGCTATTGCATCACTTTGTCGTAAAATGGGGTAGACTGATGGCTCAGGACAAACTTTTGTTCTCAGGGTTGCAACTGACAAGAGATAATGTCATTCCAGAACATTTCCAGGTCAAAATTTTCATTTTTCAGGTAAAAATATAGGTTCAAATGCCAAGTAGGCACAAAAGTAGGAGCACAACACATTAACCCATGTACTATGGGAGATACATTTTCCCAATGAATGAAGTGCTGCCATTATTGCTTGAGAGGAAAATCGGTTTCCTTTCTGATGGCATATTACTCTTAGGTCTCCTCTACTGGGAGAGAAATCCCAACACTGTAAGGCAAGGTAAACACAGACTCATCATCCAAGTTGGTGACTGATTTATGGCAACTTGCCTGCCCAAAGAATTACTCACACTGACCATCAATTGGAAGAATTTCCAATAGCCTTTATAATTCTTAATTAGATTTAATTATCGATTTCCATCTCCGTGACTGTTCAAAGTTTTCTAGGCATGAGGGAACCCTGACATGTCCATGGTGTCCATTATACATATGAGGCATCGCAGAAGGTAGCGTGCAGGATATTTGAGCATACCCAGCAAGTTTAGCATAGATGGTAGGCAAGAGAACAGGTCAGTTAGTGGAAACGAATTCAGTGAATTTACAGAAAGCAAGATAATAAAGAATACACAAAGTTTAGGGCCTAGGAAAAGCTTAATAGATGACAATAAATTAGAAATATTTAGGAAGATAGATAGCAGGTCAAATAGTGGGCCATTAAATAACTTGCCACTCACCAGGATAGCAGAGAATAACGAGTAGACCAGACAACACAGTATAGGTTTAGCGGGACGGAAGAAAGCACAAAAAAAGGAAAATCATATAAATCAAAACATAACCCATGAATTTCCAAACTGTAACTTTCCCAATAATTTAGAAAACAGAAACCCCACAAATACAATAAGCAGACATTAAAATAGAGGAATTTTCAGTAGTGGTAGTTAATTGTCGTAGTTTAAGAAGCAAGATACCTGAATTCCATCACCTTATGGAGAGTACTAATTCTGACATAATTATAGGAATGGAAAGTTGGTTAACAAGCGATATTGCTGATAGTGAAATTTTTCCAGTAAATTTGAGGGTATACAGGAGAGATCGAGAGGGTCGATCGGGAGGGGGAGTATTTATCGCAGTAAAGAACACAATAGTCAGCAAAATAGAAGTGATTCCCGATAATAAAACAAAGTGTATGGTGTTCCATTCAATGTGCCAATTCAAAAGTAATATATGTTTGTGCCTACTATATACCACCCCATTCCGATGTACACTCAGTATTAGAACTCGAAAAACAGAACAGGTCCATTAATTCCCATAGTAACGAATGACAGATAATTGTAGGTGGAGATATCAATACACCATCGATAGATTGGAAAACATGCAGTCATACGTCTGGGGGTAGGGACAAAGAAATCTGCGAGTCATTTCTTAACCTGTTCGCATCATACGCACTACATCAAATAGTAAATTTGCCTAATAGAGGGGAGAATGTTCTCGATTTACTTGCCACAAACATCCCTGAAAAAGTTGTTAAAGTTGAAAATGTCAATGGAATAAGCGACCGCAAAGTAGTGCACGTAATATTTTCCCTAAATACTGAAAAAAATTTTAAATTAAAAAGAAAGATTTACCTTTTAAGGAAAGCAGATTTTAACGGATTTAGGCGTGACTTAAAGACATCTTTTGAAAAATTCATGAACATCAGCAAAAATAGTGATACAGACAATACATGGAAAGAGTTCTCCAAATTAAGCGGTCACTTGTCTACAGATATATACCTCATAAGTATAAGAGTGAGAATAGGGAACCAAGGAAGTACAACGCGGAGGTTAGAAAATGTTTAAAACGCCAACGAGATAGCCACGCGATACTAAGAAAAATGAAGAAAATCGTAGTTAATAGCGACCTTAAAATACTATCGAACATTATATAATTTGTAAAGCAGCTGCAAAAATAGCCCTTACAAAAGTGAATTCAAGAGTAAAGTACTTGGAGAACAACTAGAGGGAAATCCGAAAGCATTTTCGTCATATGTTAGGAAAGTACAGGGAACTAAAGAATCAACAGTTAATTCCTTGAAAAATGATAGAGAAGAAATAGCAACTTCAAGTTTAGATAAGGCTAATTTTTTTTATTATTTTTTTCAGAGTGTTTTTAATCAATCTATGCATAGTTTCCGGACCAGACCGATTTCAACATCCAATGCCCCCGATCGATATATCTTGTAGCGGAATCGTATCCTTACTAAGTAACATTTGCCCGAATAAGTCTTCAGGTCCTGATGAAATTCCAGCTCGTGTGTATAAAGAATTAGCCCTCGAAATGGCTCCGTATCTTAAAGTAATATTTAACAAATCCCTCAAAGAACACGCGGTTCCCATAGAATGGAAGATAGCAAATGTGACCCCAATTTTTAAAAGTGGAGATAGGGAACAGCCATGTAATTATAGACCAATATCATTAACGTCACTATCATGTAAAATTAGAGAGCATATAACAGTTACATCAATAATGGGACACCTCGACAGCCAGGATGTATTGATAACAAACCGGCATGGGTTCAGAAAGGGACGGTCTTGCGAAACTCAATTAGGTCTTTTTGTTCATGATATTTTCGTTTCCGCAGAAGGTAACGTACAGGTAGACGCAGTGTTTCTTGACTATAGAAAAGCTTTTGACAAAGTTCCCCACTGTAAGTTACTCACGAAGTTAGCATCATACGGGATAGACAGTAATATAGTAGGCTGGATAGGAGATTTCTTACATGAACGCATTCAAAGGGTGGTATTAGATGGTGCAGCTCAGGCGAAGTAAAAGTTGCATCGGGTGTTGCACCCCAGGGAAGCGTGATAGGCCCAATTTTATTTTTTCTCTACCTAAATGACTTGAATACAGTAGTAAAAAATAGCAAGCTCCGTCTTTTTGCCGATGATGCTGTAGTGTATAAGGAAATTAGAAATGAAGAGGACAGGCAGTCTTTAGCTAAGGATTTAGATGCGATTGATGATTGGCATGATAGTTGGCAGCTAGAATTAAATTTGAAGAGATGCGCAATAATGAACTATTGGAAAAAGAATGGCTTTCCCCGGAATAATTATTGCATCAAAGAGAAGAAAATATCTAACGTAGAATCTATTAAATACTTAGGCATCACCATCACTGAAGACATGTCATGGGGGAAACACATCAGGGAAATAACTAGTGAAGCAAACCGTAGATCAGGATTCATAAAAAGGGTTCTAGGCAAATGCGATGAGAGAGTACGAGAAAGAAGCTATTTTACACTTGTCAGGCCTCATTTAGAATATGCTGCTAGTATATGGGATCCGTACGAGGAAGGTTTGATAAAAGAATTAGAGCGCGTGCAAAGGAAATCCGCTAGGTTTGTTAAAGGCCGTTATGATAATTGTATAAGGGTTACAAATTTAATAGAAGAACTAGGATGGGAATTACTATCAGAACGCAGGTTAACATTTAGGTTAAACCTTTTCAGTAAATTCGAAACTGAGTTGTTCACAGATGACGTTAGATATATATTGAGAACCTCTGCATATTATGCTAGGTTTGATCATATTAACAAGATTAGAGAGATGGATTGTCGTACCGATAGATTTAAAATGTCATTTTTCCCACCTACTATAAGAGAGAACAATAGGCAGCGTAGCAAAGGGATAGGTAGGTGAAATAGAGTTAGAGTAGTCTGTAGTGCATGATGCATGTAACAACCAATAATCCCTTTCTTATCATGTAGATACTAACCATCTAGCTGCATGTGACCCTATTTTCTAGCATGCCTCCCTTAAATATCCTACTTGCATGGCAATAGTGCATGTTTGGTGATCTTCACCCCCTGCCACACACCCTCGTGGTGGCTCACAGGGTATTACGTAGATGTAGATGATGTCTCATCAAGTATTATTACAACACTAATAGGCAGTTTGCCATCATCATACAGCTTATTAAGTGTTTGGATTCAACTGGCATTGAGCCAAGCAATATTGTAGGCATATGTTTAGTTTACTATGATATCAAATATTTTTTATTGTAAAGATCAGAGTATCTAAACTTGTAACCAAAAAGTTCTATCACAATGCCTTCGTTCAGTTTACATGTTTTAAGAGCTGTTTGACCCCAGACTTGATTACAGGAGCACTCATTTAACACTTTGAATAATAGAATTCAGATGGCATGATTTTGATACTCACAAAATTTCCAGAGAGAAAGACTGGTGGTTCTATTTTTTCTCATATGGCTGCCCTGTGATATCCATATATGTATGTATCAATCCTATCAAGCCAGGCCCACCATGTAAAAATGAAAAACACATAAACACTTAAAGATCTTTCAGTTGTAGATCACAGCATGAGATGTATACATAAGACATATAGCACAAGTATGCCGTTTCATGGAAAAAGTGGCAATTTAATATTGATATTTAAGTTTTAATGATTTTCATAACCTATTCATGTCTCCTTTTAATGCCTAAAATTCATAAGATGGCATCAAAGGAATTCCTATCGACATATGCAGGTCTTAAGAAGGTGCTTGCCTGAATTTTCTGATAATTGGATCACCAACACTTTTGTTTAAATATCAGATTTCATAACCACTGATATTGGACAGTAAAAGCATGGTTAAAAAACAGAAATAGGCAAGTCATCCCAAGGTTATTGCACAGTCCACCAAAGCCAAAGATTCAAGAAATTTTTGAGATTTACTTGCATCAGCTGAATACAATGTAGCAACAATTGGAAAGCACAGGCATAAGCAGAACAATTTGCCTGTTATATTTCCTGATTTCCTAATTTATTTCTATGTTTTTTTCATGCTTCACTCAGTTGTATATTATCCATGATATGAAGCCATATTGGCACAAAGGCCAGGGGAACTTCTTGGGCCTCCAGAAATCAGAATGTGTGTACACCAGGGTGTTCTGATGTCATGAAAGAGGTATCAGTTTTGTATGAATCTGAGAATCAAGAAAAAAGATAATTGGCTGATATAGGATGTGAAAGGTTGTTTCTTGAGTGAGCAACTTGACAGCAGAATGTAAAACCACCACCATTTCAATTCTGTAGGCTCAACTGAATGGAATAATGCTATAATACATAGTACCTTTGTACAGGGTAAATGGTGGGAAGAACTAATGCAAAAGTTATAGAGC
The DNA here is from genome assembly GCA_963169105.1 of Ceriagrion tenellum. NCBI lineage: Eukaryota > Metazoa > Arthropoda > Insecta > Odonata > Coenagrionidae > Ceriagrion > Ceriagrion tenellum. The sequence goes on along the minus strand of OY720638.1, from coordinate 81,400,836 downwards.
AATCACGTGATTGAGTATTAAAGGGTAAGTGTTGGGCAAAATATCAGTGGATAGAGTGAGGAATATCAGTGTCGTTAAAAACCAGGGGGCCCTAAATACAAGTAGAGTACTGCTACTTAGCCAGATGACCAGAAAACACGACTGAGCAGCTGAATATGTAATCAGAGAAGAGGCCAATCAATAATGCTGAAACCCTCAACCCAATCTAACAAGGCTGAAAACTTTCTTTTTCCCCTTTCCGTCAAAAGTAACCAACACCACAATCATCAGAAACCCATACAAAAACCTCTCACACCCTGGCTGTTGCATCCTTCCCATGGCTCCCCATGCCTAACCTTCATGTGGGTCTGTGATATCACCCCCTGAAGGAAGAGGTTAATCCCGATGATGATGCGAGAAAGATATTATATTTGGCATTTGTACATTTCAGAGTTTCACTGGGAAATAAGAACAATAATTTCATTTCATGTTAATTATACTGCCAAGATTTACATTTATCATGATCATCGTCAAAATAAAGATGGTTATTTTACCATAATCTTCGTTTGAGGTAAATTACCGTGGTAAAATATGGTAAATTTTAAAAATTACCATAATTTTCTGGTAATTTTTAACTTTCTATAATTAATAGCTACAAGAGGATTTAATTTAAAAGTCAATAGCAAAAGCAAGGCGTTAAAAATACTTAAGCCATTTTTATTGCTACATTATTGCATTAGAAATCAAGAAAATTTGAACACAAACATGGCATCTCACATTCAATGCATGCTCTTATTTTGGCATGATAAATTTTCATTCACACCATTGAATATGATTTCCCTACAAATATTCCATTAGTAAAAATATTCCACAAATGAGTTGGACATGCCTTTATTAATAATTAATAGTGTATTAAATGTACATAGAATTGACAGAAAATAATATATTTATAATACATTGGTATGAAACATTACTGTGATGGAATTGAATTATATCAAAATTTAGTAATTTTCTTTAAATTAAAATTTTTCTTTAAAAATTAGTAAAAATAAGTACTAATCAGAAGCTGCAGTAAATTACATAAAATACCACGGTAATATTTGAAAATTACTGCGGTTATTTTCATACTTCTGGAATATTTGTGGGGCTATCATTTGAACAGTACAATGGAAAATTTCTCATACCATGACAAAAGAAAGCCTAACTGCATGCAGTCTGCCATATTTATTTTAACATTTTCTGTAAAGCTAATACATTAATGAAGCAATGGTAAAGGTTAAAATGTTGTTCATCCCTTACAATTGCTATTATGGCACTCCTATACATTCCTCTGTTTGCAATTACTTCCTGAAAATTCAAAATTACTGAAAAATTATGGTAATTTTTGGAAATTACCAAAATTCCCCTCAGTAATTTACCAATCTCTACACCTGGAAGATCAATACAAAGATGGTGGGGTTGAGTCAAGTTTGACATCAACCAGCAAGGGGGAAGTGGATGAAGCAGTAGAAAGAGAACATGGAGGTCACTGTAGGGCGAGGCCAATTCCTAGCTTGGGAATAGATGACTAGGGTAGACTTACAAGGGAGTACGAGTAAGTGAGTAAAACTATCAAGGATGCTGGAGGGAAATACTAAAAAAACAATCATTAATATTCCCCATTTTAATATGACTATGTGAAGCCAACCTTCAGCATTAATTGGGATTTCATTTCTCCCAAAGCTAATTCATGATAGTAAAGTTTATTATTATTTCCATAATTTCACAGTTTTTTCCTGAGGTACTTTTATGGGATTGCTTTTCATTATTTCTTTTCTAGCCAGTATGTTGCTGGTATTATCACATGATTATGGGCACCTGGTTCTTCGTACTATCAAATTTAAACAGGTCTACTCCCTGTTTCCTTACAAATCCAAAATGTTTTCCAAGAGTAGTACGAGTCTCGCAATAAATTATACAACATTCTCTGATTCTGATCCGATTGTCTCTGAACATTCCCATGCACTGGAAGAAGTACATTATGTACCAATATTTTCATTCTGCAAAAATTATTTTTTCTCAAATCACACTCAATTTTAAATCCCATTCCTCATGTTTAAACTCCCATTTGTAAGTGATAATTAGAATATCTGAGCTTGCAATATTGTAAATGAATCTACAATTCAATACGTCTTTCAACATATAAAAATGGGTATTAGAAAAAATAATGGAACAGTAAAAGTATTTTAGTTCAATGATGAATACTATCACGTTTGGTACGGATGGCAAGAATTCTCGCCACATCCATCTGAACCATTGTGAGCAGATGACCAGAATTCTCATTATTTTAAACAATTAAAAAAAATATTTAGACATCCAGAACAATTATTCATTTGCTTCTTTTTATTTGTTAGTAGTAGCATAATCGTTATTTTCGTGAAGTCATTAAATTTATACTAGCTACATAACCATATTTAAATCTTAGACCTTTCATCTGTGATGGCTCATAACTTCACTTTCAACAGCTCAATATTTATGCTTCGTCCCATTTATTAAGGAATTAATGTTTAATCCCTGACTTCCTCGGGGTACCCCACATCCTTGCCTCATAAAATGAGTGTGTTCATCCACATGGTCCTAGCTGAGCCATCCAAAAGGAGCCATATGTGTATTACTTCGTCTTCATGGTCAACTCTCAGCTCCACTCTGTAACACACCTGCCGGCCACTTGTTCTAAGTTCATCACTCACACCAGCACACAACCGGTTAAGGAAGTAAATTCACAGTGTACAAAAGTGCACTTCTCTCCAATTTTGACCATCGTAGTGAAGTTGAGTATGCCTTGGGCAACAGCCTGGTCTCATTGAAACACCAGTTCCCGTAAGTTCACTGAAGTTAAGCAATGTTGGGCCTGGACGAGGGTTGGATGGGTACCATTCATCCCTTCACCGTGGCACTCTTGTCCCCTGTCTGCATGTGGCAGGCAGGTTACACATAGGGCTGGCACAATGGATCACTCAAGGTCCAAGTGCCAGTGCTCCTGTTGAAGGCTCCCCCAATCTACTGAATATGCCTTAAAATGTATCAGAGAGAGCTAAGAGAAGTCAGCATGAGGTATCCAAGAAGTGTTTATATTGAAAGTAGGAGGGATAAGTTTAGGAATGAGTTGTTGAAGAGAGAATGTTGACCAGATACTATGACAAAGTCTCATTTCTCATAGGGCATAATATTCTGTGGGGGTCATAGCCTAACTAAAAAGGCCTTTTCCCTCCAAAAACAGGCCATTAAAGCAATGGCATGCCTCCTTTTCTATACTCCAGGTGGGCCCTTTTTTCAGAATCCTGCCATGCTCACACTTCCTTCACTTTACATGCTGGACTGCTCTATCTCTGTTAAACAAAACCACCAACTTTTCCCCGCCAGCCATTTAATTCACTCCCACAATGCTCAGGTCAGTGAGAATATTCATAAAATTCTCTATTCCCTATCCACTGGTCAGAAAGGCCCACATCATACAGCTTCTTTAAAATATAACAACTTGCCAGCCAATTTAAAGCTTCTCCCATCCATGTCATCTTTCAAAAAACACTTATGCAGCTCCTGCTAAATGGAGCAAATTATAGCTTGAATGAATTTCTGAAATCTAGCTGCAAATGCTGTACATCACAAAAAACCTGAAATCCTATCATTGATGTCTTTGTATGCCTCTTTATGTATTATTTTGCATTTCATGTATTTTTTATGTTTTTTCCAATCTCATTTGACAGTATACATGATACTTAGTAACCTACAGTTTTGAAATTACATGTCATCTTATGTTAATGGATACAAGAACAAACTTTTGGGCTCATTACCATCAAGAGAATGGATGAGTCAAATGACTAAACAGATTTCTGTAGGAGGAGTGAAAGATTTGAGAAGAAAGGGTAGTGCACAGGTGTCATAGATGAATGAAGTGGAAGAATCTCTTAAAGAGGACGAATATATAAATTCTAAACCCAATCATACTGGAGAATTGCGATGGGATATGCTTCCCCTGTCTCAAGTCCCATTAGCATTGCACTCTACTTATTTGTAAGTAGCTGACTCGGGATTAGGAATCAGAGAGGTATACTTTTCGTCTGCTTTGGGACCCAAGTTTTGAGGCTTTTTCCTCAGCCAGAGAGCAGAGGAAATCTCACCATTTTCCAAAGTGAAAGTTCACTCACAGCATGTTAACACAGTCAACTACTAGTTTACACAGTGGATTGACTAGACAGTCCATACTCTGACAATATAGACTCAGAAGAGGATCCCTTATTATTTGCTGTGAATTTATAAATTCGAACGGAACTCTATAGTTAAGACTGCTCAGGCCTCCATCTGGATGAGGATCATGGTCTTTGGCATCAGGGATGCTATTTCTGACCTCAAGACATTAGAGAAAATGGAACCTCTTACCCACATGGTGACCTGAGCAGACTTTATTCAACTAGTTCTCCAGGAAAATATCAGATCATTCGGGTCTCTACAGTTTTTAGCAATGAAGTTCTTTGTTAAGCATTCTCCCGACAACTTGGCTGAAAATAACATCAGATTTTGTTTCAAAATCTGCATTTGATCAGTGCAACATGAGGAATATACTTCAGAGCATATACTTATCGAGTATGCAACAAATAGTTTTTCATTTTATCCTCTGCGAAAACAAATAGGTGACAGTGTATACATGCTGTGAGGGGGACTGTTGCTCAGATAAAGGGTCAAGATAACCTCTGCTCTCAGTCCAAGGATAGGATCTGGTGTCGAGCCATGAGGGGTCCCTTAAGGTACCCGAAACCTTTTCCTTGCTTGCATCAAGCTTGGCTGTAGAGTTGAGTCAACAATTTGTGAGTCCATGAGCAAAGAAAACTTTATGCCACTTGTAAATGGTGTTTTTTAACGTGAAATGAAAAATATGAGCTACATTATCATGGTTTTCGTAGCAATAGGGTAAGGAGCATGCATTAAGCAATGCAAGAATATGATGGAGTCAAAAAAGATACAAGAGAATGAGGCAATATAGAGGGAATTACTAAAATAGAGCCAGTTTTTCATGCCTAACACCATGAATGAACATCATTTGACCATGCCTAACCCAGTAAGGAGAGGCATAATTTACAAGAAAACTTCTTAATATCTACAGTATTAGGATAACCTGCACTGTCTCAATAGCCCTGTTATGCTTTTCCATTGGGCAGTCATTTACATACAAAGAATATTGTCAATGCCAAAGGTAAAAGCAGGTGAGAAGTCTCGAAAATGTTACTTCTGCATTAAAAGTTGAATCATAATAACTGGTCCATGAAAAATCTATTAAAAAATTAGTAGAAGTAAAGGTTAAAAGCCATAGATATAAAGCAACAATTACCCAGATTTCAAGAGGGAATGGAGACATTAATTAATATCACTGCTGCTACAAGATGCCATTCCTTTCGTGGAACCAATCATTATCTCAATTACAATTCAATATATTTGGAGCATACTGAATATCTTATTACAACTACTTACTTCACCAATTTCGCTGTTAAAGAAAATCGAGCTAAGAGTACGTGTGAGCAAATGAAGGCTACTATATATAGAAAAGAAGTACTTTTTATCTCCGGCAGCACAGGAACTTTAGGGCATCGAAAGTCATCGAAACATCGCTACACTTACTCTTTTCGTCGCTTACCAAACCACGGAAATAGGCAGTTAGGTTAAAGTACAGTTCTTAACTTCACCACAGACTTCATTCACACGGGCAGTATTTGTGAATATTTTTCGAAATATATATAAATATACATTTTGCCGAAAGGTATACTGGTTACTCACTCAAGTTTCTTTGCTGTCGTCCAAAACTTCCATTCCACTCGACGCCGGGACAAGATATTATTTCAGAATGCGTGTATTAATGGAATTGAATATGTCGCCAAGAACAATTTTTACGGTCACATTCCACAAAAAAATTACAATAACGGAGGTTCTTAAAAGAACCTTGGCTTGTGAACTCCCTTCACATTTGAATACTGCGACCGGACTACGACCGGCGCTCCTCGACATTCTTTTATCTTGGCGCGGATTGTGATTAATTCCTAGGAGGTGACCTCATGGACCACACAATGCAAAAATTCTGAAAACTTAATTATAGCAACTTCATAGTAGGTTTCATAAAATAATATTAAAAATAAATTGTATCAATGCTAGTTGTATAGTAATTCATCACCGAACGTCGAGCTTCTAACCTATTAAGTTCCGAGCCCTTAAAAAAATAATTTTCTGTTGAAATATTTCACAAAAAGAGTTTCATGAGTCTCAATTAAGGATAAAAATATGGTTAAAATATTTAAAATGTTCTATATTAACAATAAATATAACGTTGGGAAATGGAGGTGGCAGAAATATGGCGTTGCTAGATTCACTAGTTTGTATTTCAAAAAATTTTTATCACTTGTACAACTGTAAAATTTCGCACTTTTTGATTGACATTACCATATCTCAATTCTATCCTCCTTTAATTTACCTTTTTCTTTCATCAGAAGTCATAAAGTTCCAAACTTGATTCATTGATCAGTTCTGAATGTTACATTCTCTCAGGGATAAATTTTCAAGTTTTATACGATAAATGATGGACGGGTACTTTGACTCATTTTAAATGTGAATGGTTGATAGGGAATTAGACTGGTGAATCACATAACGGCATTTTCTAATTCGTCATTTTAGTATGTTTTAAATGAGTACCTTTTCATATCAGTCGTGGAATGCTATGAGTATAATAGTATTCAGTCCCCGGGAAAATCTTCTTAAGTAATGGCTGGTTGAAAGAACGTTTAGTTATGGAATCAAAAGTTGTGGGATCGATGAAGTTTAGGGCCTCATAAAAATATTCGGGTTTCAGTAACACATCTACCAGTTTCATAACTTATCAACCAAAAGTTATCAGCTTCGAATGTTTGATCTAATCTTCCTAAGATAGATTAATATTATAGTGGTTTATCATATCTACAATTGCTAATGCATATAATATTTATTCACTCCGAGTAAACAAACTGGCCATTTATCTCAAAACAACTACTATATCAATTAATGAAACTCCAAGCGGTGAGGGGATCGGGTTGGTGTGGTGGTTAGAGTACTCGCCTACCACACGGGCAAAACCCTGCTGTGGCGGATGTTTTTCAGAGGAACGCTATCCCTACTTGAATGTCTTGTGGAGAGCACTTCAAGTGGAGCTGTTAAGCCGTGGTCCCCTTGGTGCCTTTAGTTACGAGCAGGCTAATGTCGGCGCCGGGTTTCTATCCACCCTTCCTCCCTTACCAATCCCCTATGGTGCAAATGACCTTAGCCGTCGGTCGCCTCCCCAAAAATCCAATACAATCCAAGCTGTTAATCGCGCTTCCGCCATCTTAGCTACTAACGGAACTCAACTTCATTCCATAAGTTATGAAGCCATTCATGAAATCAAAACAAATAATCGAATGCTTCTCCAAAGCTTTCTGAGTGGTTGCCATGACTTGTTGGTTCTATAACTCTATGGAATTCGCATGTGTCACTGGCCATAAGAGGGAAAGAGGTTAAGGGATAAAATACCGCGGGGAATTTCTCCAGTTTATGAGAGTTCTGGTGACTTGAATCATTTCGTGTAACCACTTCAGTGAAATTACATTCTCGGAAGATGGAAAGACAAGATAAGATGATTCTGCACGGTTTCCTCTGAAAGTCAATAAAATCGAACTATAACCGGGAGATTTCTTTATTTAAATCGTCATATCAGACTATTTGCCGCACACATTATTCCTCCCGCCTCCGTACAGTATCCGCCCGCTTTCTCCCATTTAGTCGGAAGGGTGCCCACACTCACGCGTCTGGAGGGTGACCCAGTCCACCAAAATCACATGGCAGTAGACTTCGCGCACAGTCAGTGCTTCTGATCCTCGCCAGATCCACGCCGGTCTTGAGTCTCGGAATGAAACCTGAAATCGGCGAGGGTTTGTACCCAGCACTTCATTATAACACACCTGGCAATATGGCATTGTGTCCTTATCGTGTTTCTAACACCTCCACGATGCATACCATTAAGTAGAAAAGCGAAATAAATTTTGATTAAAAATCGTTCCGCTAGACCCACTCGTCTCCCGCTTAAGTACGCGTTTGGAAACTTGAAGGTTCGTGCGCATTCAACTCGGAGGTGCATACTTAACAAAAATCATGCTCCAATCCATATTTTTTCCCAAAAAAGGGCTAATTTTTTTAGTTAGATTTATTCGGGCATGGTATACAAGCATTAACAACCAGTTCCAATTGTAGAAAAAATAAAAATACGCGTCAAATGACACTTTATCACATATTAAATAAATAAATATGAACCTAATTTTGTTTGCGCAGTTCACCATGATATGTACTAAACTAAGAGGTGCATACTTAACAAAATTCATGCTCAAATCCATAAGTAATTTCCGAAAATTACTTATGGATGCCGGAAAAAAAAATTTCCTGTTATTTTTTCTGCTAGAATTCTTCGAGCATGATATACAAGCATTAAAGTCAATTTTAATCGTAGAAAAAATAATACATGCGTAAAATGACACTTCATGACATGTTTAATAAATAAATATGAACCTAATTTTGTTTGCGCAGTTCACCGGAATGTGTACATAACTGGGAGGTGCATAGTTAACAAAATTCATGCTCCAATCATTAAATAATTTTTTTCCAAAAAAGAACTTATTTTTTCAGCTAGATTTATGCGAGCATAATATGCAAGTATTACCGGCCAATTTCAATCGTAGAAAAGAAAAAGAAAATTACGCGTCAAATTACGCTTCATGACATGTTTAATTAATAAATATGAACTTTATTTTTTTGCGTACTTCACCGGGATGAGTACTTAACTGGGAGGTTGCTGAAATCCGAAGTTCTTTTTTTGAACTCTCAAGGCTCCGTGAGCTTAGTGCTTCGGGAGGATGGAAGCCAGTGCACAATTCACCGTCCACCCCCGACCGTCCGTTCGTATTCTTCAAACATTCTGTACCGATTGTCTCAGGCGGAGCGGACGGCGGCGGAACAGTGTAGCGGGCGCCAAATTTTGAGATCACCTACATTTCAGCATTTTGGGACGGTAAAACCGGACGGAGGTGGAACGATAAGTATCATATGCATCTACATACTACTCCGCAAGCCGCCTCAAAAGGCGTGTGGCGGGGGGTGTTAGGACACCAGCCGTCAGCAAGATCCGGCCCTTGGTCTCTAGAGCAAAGATAGATCTCGTGTGCTAATGTAGCGAAAATGTTAAATAGCATTTTTGATAAAGGGCTGGTTAAAACAATAGTTTTTCTCCAGGTGGCCAATGAAAACTTCATCTAGAACTGGGGAAAGAGGCGAACTTAATGGCAACTCATGTTTTGGGGGCAAAAGGTGTCAATAAAATGAAAATAACTTTCGGCAGTTCAAGAGCTCAATAAGTCTTTAAAGAAGAAACCGCCGCAACCGGCATTTTCAAACGTCGAATAGCAAGAAAGCCTGCCTTTTTCGCCGGCACCGAAGAGAAAAGATTATCGGAAGAAACCAGCTAACAATAATTATGCACACAATATTTACACTGGTGATGTTGCTTTGGGTAATCATAATCATCTACATCTACATCTACATACTACCCCGCAAGCCACCTCAAAAGGCGTATGGCGGGGGGTGTTAGGACACCAGCCGTAAAAAAAAATAAATAAAATAAAATAAATAAATTAATTAAAATTAAAGTTTTAAAAAAATTTAAAAAAATTCCGCCAAGCATTCATTAAAGTCCTTAATTGTTCGGGGGAAAAACGAATTCCCATGCCTATCCGTTCGGCAAAATATCTCTCTTAATTTATCGATTCTGTCGGACCTGGAAATATAATGTGGTTCTAATATGATGTTCTCCGTGTCGCTCTGAAAGATATTCATTCTCAATTGCTCAAGCAATCTTAGCCTAGCACGTAGCCTCCGAGTCTCTAGCGGCTCCCACCCTAAATCGTTCAAAATCCGTGTAACGCTTTCTGTTCGGCCGTAGCAGTTTTTGACGAATCGCGCAGCTTTCCTTTGTATTTTATTAAGTTCATGGACTATGTCTTTCTCCGCCGGATCCCATATGCTCGCTGCATATTCAAGGTGTGGCCGGACGAGTGCGAAATAGCACCTCTCTTTCACTTTCTCATCCGAAAATATTCCCACAACACGCTTGACAAATCCTAGCTTCTTCAGGGCTCTGCCACAAATATTTCTTATATGTGTCCCCCCACGATAGGTTCGAAGTTATCGTAACTCCCAGGTATTTAACTTCATCTGTCGCATTCATGCTAACTCCATCCACAACATATACATGGGGATAGTCGGACGACCTACGCAAGAAATGAACCGCGGTGCATTTGCTCAGATTAAGTTCTAGTCCTCACTCTTTGCTCCACGCATGAACGTTGTTTAAGTCCAATGACAGAATTTCAAAGTCAGAGTGATTACTAATTTTGCGGTATATGACAGCGTCGTCGGCAAATAAACGTATTTTACTGCTAATTCGTGAGCAAAGGTCGTTTATATATATAATGAACATAATGGATATCCTGTGTAGCTGATAACAGGTTATGCCCAATTGCATGATTTAATGTACGCAAAATCCCTTCAAAATCTATAAATTTACAAATCATCAGCACGTATATTACCAAAAATCACAATGTTTTAAAAAAGACACCCTCTCCATTTACTCAGTTAAAATCCATGCGTGTAAACACTTCGATGATACTAAATTTGGTCAAAAATCTGGTAAAAATTGCAAATTTGAAATCCACCACAAAAAATCACCTTTTCAGTAGGGTGAGGCTAAGTTTAAATGTGACAACTCGGGTTTTGCGTGATGTACATTTGAAGAATATCTATATAACAATTACCCTCCGTAATTAATTCTTATAAAGAAGTTGACACAATAAACCAATATAAAACAAATTATGAATGCTCAAATGGATGACTACTCTCACCCACGAGATACTGGAGAGTGAATTCAGCCACGTGAAATTTGTGAATGTACTTCCAAATTGATTATCAATACTCTTTCATACTGTATGTTTTGATGTACAAACGAATGTATCATAGAATGTACAAAAAAATGTAAGGAATTAGAGCAGGTTATATGTCCTTATCTGTCATTCATACGATCATTCACTTTCCCGTTCTTCACAGTGGATTTTTACTCATGAAAGTGTTTATGCATTCGTTTGAGTAGTAAAATATGCCGTGTAAAGCGGCTTTTAGGAAGCATTTGACTTCAATACCGTTGGATTGCTTTGGTAGAAAGGTACTCAAATATAGCTGCCGCCAGAATTCCTGGCGCAGACCTGTGCGGTAAGGAGGGGAGGCAGAAGTGGAGGGGGCGAAGAGAAAGGACAGAGGGGAAGTGAGGGAGGCAACAATAGAGGGAAAGAGGCAGGAGAACCTAATTGTTTTTCAAAATAAGCAAACACACAAGGTTATTAGGCTAATAGTTTTAAATCGCCCATCGTATTTGACTGTACTTGCGACCGTCTCTTAAGGTCTCATTGTGAGAGGAGACGAAACGGGACGGAAGTTCGCTGTGAGTCATCTCAATTCTCGAAGAATTTGTGTTGGGAGCAGTTAGCGCGGATCCACACTGAAAAACCTTCCTCCCTTCTTTCTTCCCGTTCCGTAGGACACTGAAAGTTCAGAAGCCCAGGTACCAAAATCGGCCGCTGCTCAGCGCCAGAGATTTTGGCGAGGGATATATTTTTAGCGAGATTGGAAACGATTACTCCCGTCCCCACGCTAACCCAATCCCCAAGGGGATGGGAACTCGAGCGAAATCGCGGAAGAGAGCCGATAAAAAAAAAACCTCGCTCGGCGAAAAAGGTACTTTCCCGGGCGGAAACTGAACGGAATGGTTGAGTGGGAACCGGTACTCCTTTTTGTGCCGAAAGAATGCGAAAGGCAAGGCGCGATTCCCTTCGTGAAGAGGATGTGGCTCGGGGCCACTCCCCCACCTCCCCCCCAATGTTCCACTCCTCGGTAATTGTCTGCTAAAAACTGGACCATGGAATGCCGTTCCGGTGATGATGACCTCTGCAGCGAAAAGGAAGAACCGGATCGATTCGTCTGCGCGATCACCGGCAAAAGTTAGGTTCCCAATGGCGAGAGTTGAGCGAATCTATTACAAATGGGTCCTGCATATTACGGTGAAAAACGCCTCCACAGACTTCCATGCGCTTTTATTTGATGACTCTACTTTGCTACTTAACCCTCTGTGAACGGAATCATGAAACATCAGCATGAAAAAAATACTGCTACAATATCAGTTATTTAAAAGCACTAAGTAAGCATATTTAAAAACATTGAAATTTATTTGATTAAAAAAATTTATTTTGAAATAGAAATTTATTTTGAATTTAAAATAATACTTTACATAATAATAAATACATAAGGTATACTTCAACATTACCTTCATAAAGTACCCTTTTTTTAACTTAACCCAATTTTTTTTATCGTATGACAGCTGAAACTATTTATTTCAGAGCTCCATCAGGCACGCCATCGTCAGTGAATAGCATTACACATTCATCTATTCAAATTGTTTGACAAACCGCCGAAAGAGACGCAACTTTCCCCGCATTTAATCCAAAGCGTTACAGTTCTGTCTACCACGGCAACTAAATTGAAAAGCCTCTTGGAGAGCAAATATTTCAATGATTTTGAAACGTAACAAATTTGACTCGCTCGTTCATAGAGAGTTAAGGTAGTGTGAGCGAAATATCATTTCACCCAGAAAACAATGAAATTAGTCTCAATTTAAAGAAAAATATCTCACCCTTCAAATGATGCCAAAATATCAGTCCCATACCGAACTTCTTCCCGAGATTTTTGACGAGAAACATCAGCCCTTTTACATGGGAAATGGTACGTGGATGCACTCCAGAGAGACCTTAGTTTTAAAAAAATGAGGCATTTCTAACACCTAGATCTCGTCAAAAAATCAACACTGTGTAGATTTTATGTTTTTTTTTGAGCCACTTTTTTAATAAATCATACATTCACCGCAGTAATTTTTTCAGGATCGCAAAACATCTTCCGTTGTGAAGGAGTTTTAAACTCACCGCGTTGAAAAAGCCAGCTAAGTTAAAGACACATACAGATATTTTTACTTAATTACTCAAAATTTCAGTCACTTAAAGTATATTTTTTAACCATTATTAATGCAATATTTAATTCGTGCCGTCTATAGCTGCTAAAATTAAAACACTAAATTTTAATATGGTCTCCATTATGACTAGGGAACTATCTCGCTCAAGTAACCTTTAGGCAGTATGAGCGAAATATCATTTCACCTAGAAAACAATGAATTTTATCTCATATTTCCAAACATTGAATTTAACAAATGATGTGGTACGAAGTCACTCGCACGGGTGCATAAATACCAGGTTTGAAATTTGCTATGCAATTGGGAGATCCGGGTTCGAATCCCGGTCAAGTCAAATGATTTTTTTCATAGCGAATTTCAATCCTGGTGGAATTTTATCTCATTAAAAAAAAATTTTCTCACCCTTCCGAAGGTACCAAAAATCACCCCCTTACCAAACTTCTTTCCGAGATTTAAACCAAGAACTGCAAGCCCTTTTATATGGGAAATGGTACGTGTATGCACTCCAGAGAGACCTTATTTACAAAGTGAGAAACTTCTAACACCTAGATCTCATAAAAAATTAAAAGTGTGTGGCATACTTGTTTTCTCGACTAATTTTTCAAATAAATCATTTGTCACCTCAGTATTTTTTTTCAGAAATGCAAAACAACCTTCCATTGTGAAGGAGTTTTAAATGCAATGCGTAAGAAAAAAAGAGTTATATTAAAAAAATTAGGAATGTGTGCCATGTATTCTCGACTACTTTTCTAAATAACTTTGTTTAAAAACTTAAAAAAAATTCTCGATTTCTTGGCAATGAAATGCTATTTTTACACGTAGTCCTATGACCCTTGACATATATTTCGAATTAATTCGATGACATATGTACAGAGTTTCTCCTAAGCGCGAAAATATACGTATTGTTTTATGTTTTACGTAACCTTTCCTCACAAATAAAAAGGCATCATGCCGAATAAATAACTCATATTTACGGACAACTTCCGCTTGAATTTTGAATTCCGCGCAGTAAACGCTTGTTTTAACAAAGCTGTAATTGATACGAATTTGAAAAATATTGCAACATTTATGTTACAAAATGTATGCTCATTTCCTACGAACAAAATTGATATACTTAAGTTAATTGAGGTCCAAGAAGGTTTTTTCGACTGACTTGAAAAGTTATTAAATTGTATATTCAACGACTCCTGATTGGCGTTCCGACCTCCTCAAAGCTATCTTCCGGTGCAGAAATCTGAAACAAGAAGCAAAAATCGCATTTTTCCACAGATTTCAACTATATGTACAATGCGCTTCGACTCACATAGTCATCATCAGGTAGAAGGCACTCAAGCACTGTTAAACATAATAATATCTTGTAAAATAGTCTAATGAGCGGCTGATATTTCGGTAATTAGAGAGATGAGATCTATTCATTTATAATGAGCTCATTTTAATCGCATTCAATGCAAACTACCTCGCTCTGACCACCTTTATTTTCAAAGGACTATTGAAATAGGCTTCTGCAATTTATTGATGCGTTGAATGCAACACGCAGCATTAATGAAATATCGCGCTCCTAAACTGAGCCCCAAGGGATGAGCAGTATATCGCGCTAATATGTCGCGCCACATGCGATAACAGGTCTTGTGTGATATCTGACATTAATTCGATAAGAGAAATAAAAAGATACGCTAACTGAACGCGATGAAAGATATGAAAGTGATTGAATGCGAAGTAATAACCGAAATTCTGTCTCCCAAACTTGCAACAATCAATTGAAGTGTATATAGTCATCATTCCTTTCCTGTCGCATCCCATGCTTGGAATTTGTATTAAATTGGAGCGTTAGTTTAGTTGATAGAGTGAAGCAAAAAAGAAATTATAGGAAAAATTGGAGAAAACGCACAGATAACTCATTTAATGCTGAAGGTGAAAGGTTAACATAGAAGCAGTTTCATTTCGGTACAATGCAATACATTGCGTCTCCTAAGTTTAAAAG
Organism: Ceriagrion tenellum; assembly: GCA_963169105.1. NCBI lineage: Eukaryota > Metazoa > Arthropoda > Insecta > Odonata > Coenagrionidae > Ceriagrion > Ceriagrion tenellum. The sequence goes on along the minus strand of OY720638.1, from coordinate 81,385,732 downwards.
ACTTTTTGGTATTCTTTTCGCTTTCTCCTCTCCAAGCTTCTCAATGTCTCCATTCTTTGGCTCCCACCTGTCTGTCCTCCATAATGTGTGACCTACTTCATCCAATCTTCTTGTGGTCATCCTCTTTCACTTCTACCTGGTACCTGCTAGTGTTAATCTTTTTAGGACATCGTCTATCCTCCATTCTTGTTACGTGTCTATATAACTACAACAGTGGGAAAAAGACAACTGCTGTGTTCGAAGAAGAAAGGACTACAAACCAGGAAACAATATATGAAAATATAAATGTGGAGCGTAGCACTCTATCGATCGGAAGCATGGACCATTGGAAAAGCTAATCAGTAAAAACGTGAAGCCTTCAAAACCTGGTGCTGGAGGAGGATGATGAAGATAAAGTGAACGGAGGGAAAAATTAATTATTAAGTGTACAGATGAATAGAAAACGGGAAGACCCATATGGAACACCATAGAGAAAAGAAGAACAGGATGGATTGGACCCACTCTGAGGCTCAATAGGTTTATGGCGAACATAATTGAAAGATAAATAGAGAGAAAAGTCCCCAGATGAAGACCAAGGAAAAAGTCCATAGATAAAATAAAGACGAAAACACATAGGAAGAGATATCAGCAAGTAATAAAACTAGCATTAGATGGGGAATGGTAAAGAGTTGCATTCAACCAACCTTGGATTTGAACAACCAATGATGATAATGGAAATAGTCATAAGTCACAGTGAAGCAAAAATAGAGAGGAAAATGCGAAAGAGAAGGCCCAGGGGTAAGTTAATTAACCAAATAATAGGAAAGTACATTGTAAGAGAAACCAGGAGGTAACGGAGCTCGCAAAACATAGGGGCTGCAAGGCGTAGAGGGCTGCAATCAACCAATCTTAGGATTGAACAACCAATGATGATGATGGAATTAGTCAATAGTCATTGTGAAGGAAAAATAGAGAGGAAATTGCGAAAGAGAAGGCCCAGGGGTAAGTTAATTTACCAATTAAAAGGAAAGTACATTGGAAGAGAAAACCAGGAGGTAACGGAAGTCGCAAAACATAGGGAAGGGTAGAGGGATGCAATCAACCAATCTTAGGATTGAACAACCAATGATGATGATGGAATTAGTCAATAGTCATTGTGAAGGAAAAATAGAGAGGAAATTGCGAAAGAGAAGGCCCAGGGGTGAGTTTATGAACCAAATAATAGGAGTGTACATAGGAATAGAACCATGAAGTAAAAAAACTCGCATTAGATAAGGAAGGAAGGAGGGTTGCATTCAACCAATCTTAGCTTCGAACAACCATAGAGAATGATGGAATTAGTCCTTGTTAATTGTGAAGAAAAAATTGAGGGAGAGTCTGAATGGGAAGGCCCAGGAGTAAGTTTATTTACTAAATGAATAGGGAGGTCCATAGGAAGAGATAACAAAAGGCAACGACAATCGCAAAACATAGGGAAGGGTAGAAGGCTGAAGTCAACAAAACTCAGGACTAAACGACCAATGATGATGATAGTTTAGTCATTAGTCATAACGAAGGATAAGTAGCGGGAAAATTCCCAAGAGGAAGACTAAGGAGTAAGTATATTAACCAAATAATTAGAAAATTACATAGGAAGTGTTACCAGGAGGTAACGGAACTAGAATTAGATAAGGAAGTGTGGAGGGCTACAGTCAACAGATCTTAGGGGTGAACATCAAATAGTCATTAGTCATAGTCAAGGTAAAATAGAGGGAAAAGTCCCCAGAGGAAGTCCCAGGAGTATGTTTGTTAATCAAATAATTAGGTTTACTCTTAATTTCTTCGAAGACTTGCCTGCAGTCGAAACCTGGGTCGGGTATTTAAGTTTTAAGAGTGGAAAATACTAAGAATTCTCTCTTTTTAGTCATGTCACTAACTAATGATCTCTCGTGGAGCAAACATATTCGGGATATAGCTGGTAAACCTAATAGTAAATTGAGATTAGTTAAAAGAGTACTTGGGAAGTGCGATGATAAATATAAAGAAATCAGCTACTTCTCCCTTATTAGACCCCAGTTAGAATACGCTACACGTTTTTGGGATCCTCATGAGGTAGGCTTCAAAACAGAGTTGGAACGCGTGAAGAGAAGATCAGAAAGATATGTGAAAGGCCTTTATGATAGCCTCGTTTACTGACCTCTTACAGCAACTTGGATGGGAATCGCCTGCAGACCGTCGATTGAAAATTACACTCAATCATTTATGTAACTTTAAGACCGATTTATTTTCAGACGAAGATTTCAATATCCTACGAACTCCAACATATTACGGTAGATCAGATCATCAGAATAAAATAAGGGAAATAGATTGTAGAACAGACAGGTTTAAAATGTCGTTTTTCCCGTAGTCGATAAGAGACCATAATGACTGCGCTAAGACTTTGAATTAGGTTAGTTGACAGGTAGAGTAGCTGATTAATTTATATGCACCCTAATGCATGTTTCTAAAACTGCCGAATAGTGCTAACACCAGTGTCGTAGCGGGAGGACCCGAGGGCAATGACGTGTGGGTGAGTCCACTCACCCCTTCCTCTAACGCTCTAGTTCCGCCTTGCTTCGACATCGACGGATGACTCGATCCGCCCTTCGAACCCTTGAAGAGGGATATAAGCGCGGCATCAAGGATGCTTGGGAAGTCCGATCCTAGCCGTGCCCTCGTTGAGTCTGCGACCTCGCAAGACTTGGCCACTTGCTCCTATCCTCGTTGAGTCTGCGACATTGCAAGACTTGGCCTCCTTGGACTCCCACCAATTAGCCACTTCATCGGTCTCTCCTGTTACTATGTAAGTTGAATAAAGAATAAATCAAGTATCAAGCTATGTACGGCCTTCTTTCTCCCGAAGACGACACCATGTTTTGCATGTTCCCTGCATGACTCTTGTGTCACGTTTTCAAGTTCCATTATGCATTATTTTAGTAGTTTCTGTAGCATCTGTAGTACATCGCTAGTGTGGTGCTTATCCTTGAAAGTAAACTTCTTCACTTTAATTCATGTTGGTGACAAATCACCCCCTGGCAAACACCCTTGTGGTGGCTTGCAGAGTAATACATAGAAATAGAAGTAGGTTGTATCTTTTTATGGTATTATGATGCATTGCAGCTTACACACTCGATGTTCACCCTTATCAGTCAGAATTGCGATTTCTTCAACATAGCGTAGCATACCGTTTTTTTCCACGCACTAGTATTCCTGTTTTTAATGTTTACAATGCTTCATTGATTGCTTCTTTAGCGTAACTATTGAAAATCATACGTAACAGAGCACATCCTGGCCACATTCCGTTAATTACTCTTACTTCCTCCGTAGAAAAACTTCGTATACTGATATTCTTCCGTTCTTCGTAAACGGATATTTTTCCGAGGAAACCCGCTCATTGGCTGTTTCATGTAGGGCACTTCAAGTGTAGTACTCCCTTTGAGGTACATACATAGAGAGGGCATTATGTCATCAAACTGTGGCCTGATAACCGAAATAACAATCATGTTGGTTATCTGTGCTCTTTACTTACTTCCCTTTGGATAGCACGACGGAACGGACAAATTAGTACACCCAATGAATTTCAACCGAGACGGATATCACCTTCACAGCTCATGGAAGAGATGAACGCTAGATGTTGTTTTTTCACTGTTGATTTGAAATTCCTTCCAGAAATAGTCTACCAGTGGCACTAATAACACATATCGCGACCTTCCTGTATAACACTTGTATCTCTGAGCATTGATGTAGTTGCAAAATTTTAATGTAATATTCATAGTTTCTATTACATTGGTGGTAAACCTCTATTTCAGAGCATGTTAGTGCAATTTAACATCCTGACAGGTATCCACAGGTTTTTCACTGCGCAAAAATAACTGTTGTTTCTTTAACTTTTATGGAACATAGTGCAGCTCACGTGGGCGAAAAGTCATCCCTTGCCACTCACCTTTGAGATGTCTGGCAGAATATCATAGGGGTGTGACCTCTGGGTGTCCCCTCTCAAACCACGGGGATTCATACCGTGACTGACGTCACAGTTTCCGGCCCCACGGGTAATTCACTGGTGTGAATGGCTTTCGATGTATCTATCGCGCGCGTGCTCGAGGAGAAGCAGCTTACCCGGCCCCATGACCGCGGAGGGCAAATGACGCCGCCTCCGCGCCGGGTGCGGTCGGAGGGGCAGAGGCGGTCCCCTAGACGGGGAGGCAGGAAAGGTTGAGTGGCCGAGTGAGATAGGGGGAGGAGGGGGCCGTCGAAGGCGGCGTGTGGCAGGCGGAGGGCGGAGGAGGCACAGAGCACAGCGAAATCGTTCCGCTTTGTCCCTTCCCTATCCTCAATGCACCGCCAATAGCGTGGATGAGTATCGCTCATAGAGAAAGGTGGTCGGGGCGATTTTCGTTTATGTACAGATTTCAGTGAAACATGGCATACGCGTACCTTTTAGTAATACTTATGTATAGATAAAATTGAAAACAAAATTGAATGTTACCTATTTAGTTTCATGACAATTTAATACTATGTTAACACGCAGCCTTAGAAAACAAAACTAATGAGATTCTCTGGGACAAAGAAAGCAAGGCAGGCCATTAAATTTGGAGGACACAAACTCGAGCAAGCCGAGCATTTCAATTACTTAGGTAGTACGCTATAAGAAAACGGACAAAGTAGCAAATACATACGGAAGAGAATATCTCTAGATAAGGAGGCGCCTAGTAATAGAAGGGAGCTGATGACGGGGATCTTGGGTAAAGATGTGAGGAAGAAGCGGCTGAAGAGCTTGTATGGTGCAGAAACGTGGACCCTCAGAAAGGAGGACAAGAATAGCCTGCAGATATTTGAGATGTGGGCGTGGAGAAGGATGGAGAAGGTTAGCTGGACGGAAAGGAAGACTAACGAGGAAGTTCTTGAGATGGTGGGGGAGCAAAGGAAACTTCTGAATGAAATCCGGGATAGGCAGGGTTGGTAGACGGAGGTTGAAATAAGGGGCGATGGGTTGCTCAAGAATGTGATGGCGGGAAGGATGTTGGGCAAGCGGGGAAGAGGAAGAAAGAGAAAAGGTTTCACGGACAGGATGAGGATGGGTAGATCGTATGCTGAGGCGAAATAGGATATACTAGAGTAAGATAGGCCCCTGAAATTGTAGAAAACCGGGAGGAGATTCTCTGACATTTAGCAAAACCTGCCTAAACCAGTAGAATACAAAAATAAAACACGCAGCCTCGTGGCACCTGACATATATTTCGAAATAATGCGATGATGAATACACATTTTCTCCTAAACGAGAAATAATGCGTTTCATCTTCCTATACACATTCCTAAAAAATATCAAGGTATCATGTCGAATAAAAAGCACGTATATAAATACAATTGTCGCTTTTACTTCAGAATCCGCACCGTAAACTTAAGTCTTAACAATACTATGAAGAGAGGAAAATTTGAAAAAATTGTACTTAATTTATATACAACATTTATGGTTACTTCCAACGTTAAAAAGCTGTACTTATAGCCGGTTGTAAGAAAATTTATCTATCGAATAAATAGTAATGAGACTCATAAAGTAATATACCTCATAAATATATTCGGGCTGCAGGAGCACATCTACTAGTTACACAGCTTATTTACCAATAGTTAATAGCTTCGAATATTTGATATTATCTTCCACCACGGGATAAAATTAGCGAAACGTTAGCCTATGAATGATTGCTAATACACATAATAATTAGTCAGTAATAGTAAACAAACTGATCATTGGTCTCACAACAACTCTTTTATCAACTAATTAAGTTTCCAAGCGCTTTATTGCGCTTTATCCCCATCTTGGCTACATATGCAACTCATAACTCCATACCGTAATTTATGAAAACAATAAATTTATCAAATGTTTCTGCAACATTTATTGAATGGTTGTCATGGATTATGGTTCCCATAACTGGCTATTGATTCAAGTGAGGTCCAAAATTTTATTTTCGACTTACATGAAAAGCTATGAAAATGCACACTCCGTCTAAGGTCTCCGCGTCGAGCAGGTCTTAGTACGTACGTAAACGTAGCAACTGTAGACGTTGAATGGTAAACGTTGAATTTGGCTTCACTTTGCGGAACGCTGTCAGAAAAATAACGACGCGGCCAAATCCCGGAAGAACAAATGTGCACTCTATGACTTACGACTGGCGCTTCAACCACGTAAAAGGAGAGACTAGATGGCGTATTATGGTGCACGAAACGGTTGGGCCACATTGAGGGAGTAGACTATCGGTATGAAAAATATCTGAGACGGAGGTGAATATATACGAAAAATACGGAAATTTTCATGGGATGCGGTAAACTACGTAACGTAACACAGTATTTTACGTAATGCCTATCTCTAGTCAGGGTAAGCACTGCGCATACGCAAAACTGGGATCGCAGTGCTACGGTGGTAAAAAATACCAACGGAACTTTCTCTCTGGATGTCCCTCGTACAGTACCTCCTGTTCCCAAGATTGCTAATATTCTTCCTACTTAGTCTATCCCACCACATTCAACCAGGACTCTCTTGGCCTACCCTTTCCTCTCACACCGTTTACCCCACTCTAGCACATCAGTTAGGCCGTTCGAGTCAAAAGGTGCGTTTACACTAGCGAGGAATAACTCTTACACTAGGAATAACTCCCTAGAGCCGCTGCAAAACAGTAAAAATTTCTACTTTGGCGATAACCAATTTCAGTTCAGAAAGAGGAAGACAACACGACATTCGATTGCAGTGATAAGAACACTTGTATAAAGGGTCCTTTTCAGCTTAATGGATTTCTAAAAGGCAATTGAGAGAGTTATTAAGGAAAAATAATGCAGACACTCAGGAAAATAGCGATAGATTAACGAGAGAGGGGAATAATCTGAAATTTACGTGCACTACAGGGGTCATAGGCGAGGGAGGCAAATAGGAAATGAGGGTGGCTAATTATAGGTTGAGGGGTAAGGCGAAGCTACTCGTTGTCCTTTTGGTTTATTTAACATTTATGTCGAAGCAATGATAAGAGAGGCATGTGAAGAGCAACATGTGGGAATCAAAGGAGGATAGACGATAAATTCGCCTAGGTTCTTGGACGAACAGGCGTTTGTTAATCGTTCACCGAAAAGATTGCGATCTATAGTAAATGTATTAAGATTCCGTGCTTGAAATATGGAAAAAAAGATGAATCATAAGAAAACAAAAGAAAAGAACCAAGAGTGCATGCGCTGCGTAGCTATCACAATGTAACCATACCTAGACCTAAAACAGAAATTTTTAAGCAGAGTTTCTTGTTCCGGGGGCAAGGGCCTAGCCTCATTGAAACACCAGTTCCCGTAAGATCACTGAAGTTAATCAACTTTGGGCCCGGATGAGGGTGGGATAGGTGGTCATTAACACCTTAACCGTGGCGCTCTTGTCCCCTGTCTGCATGTGACAGGAAGGTTAAAAATGGGGTTTGCACGATGGACAACCCAACGTCCAGGTCCCCGAGCTCCTGTCAAAAGTTCCCCCAATTAATAAACTAGTTATTCCTAGGGCCCAAAATATTTTGAGCATTACCTGAATTAACTTCTAATACATAAAATTAAGTAAATATTGTAGAAGTATAAAAAATTGTCATTTGCTGTTGATGATTTATGAACATTATTTGAACTATATATGAAATGGTATAGCTCACAGTAGTGTTGATTATCTTTGTTTGGTGTGTTTTTTTAATTATTGATATGAACATTTTTACTAAGTTTAATTCTCCATTCTTCTTCGTTTACCAGCAGTTTTGTAACTATTCCAGCTCAAATAAAATGTAATTGTTACTTATATTGCAACACATGCATATTATTTTTTGTTAATTATGAACGATTCGGAAACCCCAAAACGGAGTTTCCTCAAAGGGGTACCTATATTCCCTATATTTAGGAAAAATGCCACTGTATTACGTATTTGATGTAGTGGAAAAAACTTTATTGTTATTATTATTCTGTCCAGGACAAAGAAAGCGAGACTGTTTATTAAAGTCAGAGGAATAGGACCATCAAATTATCAGGGAGGTACGCTAGAAAAAATAGGTATCGTTACAAAGACATTAGAAGCAGAAAACTCTAGCAAAAGAAGCGTACACGAATTTAAAGCAGCTAATAACGATTTCAGTTGCCCAGTGCAATGGTACCATGAATTTCCATCTGCAAATTATTATCCTTCATCTACACCTCTACTGAATGAGGTTATCTTGTGCCTTCCTTGGTCACCTTCACTCTCTACTACCGACAAGCAGCTGACACGAGGGACAGGGGTACATGAGTCCCTGTAACCCAATGCTGCTAATGCATCACTTTTACCGTCTCAGACGCCCTCTTCCGCCGCCGAGAAATGCTCCGACGACGAGGCGGCGGGATGGATGGACGGGGTGTGGGAATGGCGAGCAATGACTCACCGCCGTCGGCCGAGCAGTTCCAGATATGTCTTTAAGATGCAACGACAATCCCGCTTTCAATACCTATATTTGTGGTGTATCAAGGGCGCTATAAACCACGGCTGAAAACGCTTCTGCAGACTCCCACGCACTCTTATTTTACGGCTCCGTTCGGTTACTTAAAGCAGATGTGTTGGCAAAGAGATCAAAATTAATATTTTTTTATACTTTAATGCTTTTAATGTTCATGCAAAACTTTTTTTTTAAATAAATCTATCTCAAGTCCTCCTGAGCAAAATTGCTCATCAGGAGGTGCTTATGAACATGTGATGTATCTTGGTAGACGCAATAAGAAAAAAGACCAACACCATAAATAAAAACATAAACACAATAGTTCAAATCATCTTGGATTAAAAACCCACTTTTAACAAAGACTTCTTAGCTTTTCTGTTCCAATCACTCACACCATTAACCTGTGCCAGATTATCCCACCAAATATTTAGTAGCCTTGGTATCACAACACACAGTCTACAGTCTTCTTTCGCCATATATACAATGAAATTTTGGCAGGTCATAACTATTGTTTTTCTTTTGAGTGCCATGTGTTTCTGGCATTGCCTATAGTTCTTAAATTTTGCAGTAAAATAATTATTAGCAATTTAAGTGTAGCCAAACAGAGTTTCCAATGGTAAGATATTTAATTTCTGGTAAATTTGAATCAATTGCACAGTGTTTTTACTCTTTTTGTCCACGCTGTAAATAGTCTTGACAATCCTTTAATAGATATTTACAATTAGTGTTGTGACTTTTCACTGTTTACATAACTATTTGGACCGTGGAAGGAACGTGAGTTTTCTCGAAAATCAGATGATCGCCATGTCGGGTAACACGTATATTTCTAAAATTCTTTGTAATTATGTGAACTGTATTTACGGGTATTTACACTGTGGGTGGAGTAAGCATAAAGTCAAATGCCTTGGAAAATTTCAAATAGCTTAGAATTACCTTAACTTCAGAGATATCGTACAGAACACACATGCAAAACATATACGGTACGGCATTACAGAATCTAGGATTTAACAAGCGTATAATAGGAGAGTCCTCGGATGAGTAAGTAAAAGGGATGTGCTACTTCGCTTTGGTTAGGCCACACCACGAATACGCCGCCAGCATTTGGGACCCTGGGCAATAATATTTAACCAAAAATTAGATAAAACTAGTAAATAAATTATCCTCGGCCTTGCCGGAGCTTAAATACTGTACATTACTTTCAATTTTTAAAAATTGTGGTTTTGGTCCGATCCAACCAATTGGAGAACTATGCCATCTGTGGACAACTAGAGGCTTATGACCCAAATTTCAGCTCGATATCTCAATTTTTATGGCAGTTATCGTGCGAAGAGACAGACAGACGGACATAGCTAGATTGACTCATAAGGTGATGCTGATCATTTCTTTGTACAGTTGACCCCCGCTTTACAATGGGTTCGACTTACGATGGATTCGACTTACGATCTGAGCTGATTTTGCGCGCGCCTTTTAAAATTTCAAATTTCTCCGATTTTGTTTAAAATATCGATAGTGTTTTAAATATTGGTTTAATAATGTTTTTAATTATTTTAATCCAGGATATTTCGTATGCATTGGCTCTAATGCGTACACTGAATGGATTGGGACTGATGCTCTTTAAACCGATTCCTCGTCCGGAAATAATTCCGATTCAACATACGATGGAATTCGCTTTACGATCGGTCCTCCAGAACGGATTAATATCGTAAAGCGAGGGTCTACTGTATAATTTTCCATAACTGCCACGCCTTCTTTAATGCGTTACATTTCTGCTGTGACAAAATCAATATACCCTACCCACGTAGTGATGTAAGGTATAATAAATGGTAAGTTGCACGCATCGTTAAAAATTACAATAAGCGAACATATGATGTTTCTCAGATTAAAGAGGGATTAGGTTGGGAGCCGCTAGGGACTCGGAGGCTGGTCGCTAGACTTCGTTTGCTTGAGAAATTCAGAACAGGCGTGTTTCAGAGCGACACTGTGAATATCATTTTGAGGCCACACAACACCTCTAGGTATGACAGAAGCAATAAAATAAGAGAGATACAATTACGAACAGACAGGTAAAAATATTCGGTCTTTCCACGCACAATAAGCGAGCATAATAAAACCGGAGCTCCATTTAAAACACGGTAATAATACACTTCACCATTTCACCTCCCAAAATCTCATCCTTTACACATTTACGTGGCTGCTATCCTAGCACTCCCTGCCACGCGCCTATGTGGTAGCTATCAGGGTAGATAGTATATAGATAAAGATGGAGATGAAACTAGCCAAAGAGATAAGTCAAATGCGTTTCATATCAACAGCAAACTCCTTGCCCGAGGACCCTGGTTCGTTCAGATTGAAATTTAAACCAACTTTAATGGATTGCCTTCCATTCAAACAGCAGGTCTTGCCCAATCAGCAGGCATATGAATAGTAAAACATGGCGGCACTTATAAGCGGAGAATTAAAGGTTACTGAGGGTGAATTAAGGATTAATGAGAGGGCAAAGATACCTAAGAACACCCAGGAGACCTATTGAGGGACCTTTGGTCCATCTGTTCCGTCTCTCTGGTATCCCTTCCTCTCCCTTACATCATGATCTTCATCAGCAAGTTGCATCAAGTTTCACCACGAGTGTCCACCTTTTAAATCATCAATTTACAAGGATGACATTCTTCCACATAAGCTACAATGAGGCATGTTTCCCATTTTTTCACTTATTTATATAGCAAATAGACTTCTACATTGACATCTACATACTACCCTGCCTGCAAGCAGCCGCAAGGGCGAGTAGCAGGCGGTGTTCGTAAACCAGCCGCGTAAAGGATAAGTTTCTGGGAGATGAAATTTGAAGAGAGTAAAGGGGGAGTTTTCAGTAGAGATCAGATTATTGTCACTTATTGTTCCTGGAAAGAAGGAATTTATGTACATATCTGATCGGCAATGTGTCTCTCTTATTTTATCGCTTCTGTCGGACAAAGAAATGTAGTGTGGCATCAAAATAATATTCTCTGCCTCACTTTAAACACTCCTAATCTGAATTTCACAAGCTTATTAAGAACATCTACACATTATTGACGGTTATTCAGTGATATCTTCCTTTTTGCTTAGTGTCAATGATTATGTAATTGAGGGACTGATGATCATATCTTTCGCAACAAAAATAAACATGTCATGTGAAATATATTTCCCTTGTACTCACGAGACCTATTTAAAAATTTCCAGAACTCTTTGCATTACGCGAATATCAGTCGTTGTAGCGTCGTGGAGTCAGCGCCAATGTATTCAAGAAAACCTCACAAGAGATTATCCTCGTGAGGTTTTCTTTAAACGCGCATTTACGGGCAGTACTGTTACGTCAACTCATCGTAGAGCTGCAGCTGTTATTACAAAGGAATATTTTCATGCCTGGCAATTTTATGACTTAACTTGGCTGGTTACATAAAGTGAAATAAACTTTGTCGAAATGGAAACCAATCCCAATTGTCTCAGCGGACAGACAAAAGTTCTCCGAAATCAAAGAAAGTCCTCCAGTCGTCATGAAATTTAAATGTCATGTTAACTATCTTCTTTCATCCCAAGGATTTTCCCCCATTGATTGCCTAATCAGGTTAAACAATCAAGCGTCTCCGTCATCTCGCATTTAAGAGAAGATTGTGGAGAACTGTCCAAAGGAAGAAACTAGAAGCTTGGCGCAGCTGTGAAAGAATTTTGCACACGACAATGACCCTACTCATCCGACCCTTGCCATTTGCTAATTTAGCCTGAAAAATGGGATATCATTCCTTCTTCAGTCCCCTGGATCATCTAATGCGGCCCCTTACAACTTTGATCGGTTTCCTAGGGTCAAGTCCACCCTAAAAGGACGAAGAGTTGCAACAATGAAAGAGATAAAATTAAAATCGCTGGAGATTCGACACAGAATTGCAAAAAGAGTTTACTTAATGATTCCAGCGGTGAAGGCTCCGTCAGGAGAAGTATGCAGCTATGTGGGGGTAGTCATTTGAAGGGGGGAGGGGATAAGTTGCGTAGTGTTTCTTATGACATGAAAAAAACAGGCCTGGAACTTCAAATTAATGATAAGTCCAAAATGTCAATAAAAACGAACGACTTTCGAGTCCTATGAATGTTTCTCGGCCATCCAAGAGCCCGTCGACAGGAATAGTTAATGGGCTACATGTATAAAAAAGGATTAACTCAAAAGGATAAGGTACAATTGAAAGCAAATGCTTTTAGTAAAGGGGAGAAGTAAAATGATATTCTTTACGTGTTATGAATAATGATTTGGCATTTCTTTCAAGCAAATCCATCGAATAACGAGCAAAGGCTCAACTTGTTTTCTTGGAATCAAAGGCATCAGGCTGTTATATGACTCACCGCCATCTGAAGAGAACTGACCAGCTCAGTTTTGCTGTATTGTTATCATGGTTGTTTGCGATTGAGTTTATTTGCATTTATTGGTTCATAAATTATTATATTTAAGTTTGCATAGAGAGATTAAGAACTTTTAAGAGTGAAAAACTTTCAATTAAATAATGAACTATTGTTTTTGGCGAATGAGTTGGGTTGACTTTCACATACATTTAAAATATTGGAAATCCCAAAAATCGGTAAAATCAAAGATGAATCTTTTAGAAAAATCATTGCTGAATATTAGACACTGTTTGGCAAAGAGATGGATGCTAAAGCCGTGATGAAGAAAGTATTTAATATGAAAAACGACTTAAGGAGAAAATTGACGTCAAGAAAATTCTAAATAAGAAAATTGTACTTCTAGGTTGGGAGAGGAAGATTTTGATAGCAGTGAAAGGTGGCTCAAATCTCACCGCACAGCATAATGCAGGCCAGTTTTATAAGAAAATTCTTCTTCTTCTTCTAGGTTGAATCAATCAACTGACCAGTTTCAACTGAGCCGGCCCCTGTTGGCAGAGGGATGAAGTCCTCGACTGCTATTCCTGGGGACGCGGGTTCGAGTCCCACCTGGGTTGGTTTTTCACAACCCAGGGCATGGATGAACGTCAAGTTCTGTTGGCCCGGTCCCTGGAAAATCTGAGGACAGGCGTAGCCTATTGGGATTCCAGGGACATACAGGCCAACAAAATCGTCCAAAAACGCAAAAAAATACTACTCACTCCATACAGCGCTGTCCTGTGCTGCCTCCTTCAGGTCTTCGTAATTCCTTATGTCCGCGTCTATCTTCATGTCCGTCAACATATTATGTTTTCATCTTCCTCTGCATTTCTTTCCCTCGACCTTTCCTTCCAACATTGTTTTCGGTAGGCAAATATTCCTAGGGACGTGTCCCGTCCAGTTCGCCTTCCTCTTTCTTATTGATCTCAAAATGTTCCTATCCTCATTTACCCTTTCCAGAACTTCCTCGTTTCTTGATTTATCACTCCATTTTTATCTTCCCATTCCTCTCCATAGCCGCATTTCAAATCTCTCTAAATATTTCACTTCCATCCTTCTAACTATCCATGTTTCAGCTCCATAATACACCACACTCCAAATAAAAACATTTTGCGTATCTTTTTCAACAAGTTTCGTTGAATTATTTGGCTCATAGTAGTTGCAAGACCTTACAGAAGACTGCATTTTCCTGAGATTATCTACTTCATATTTCCACCGATCAACTTCCATTCCATTTCATAACATTTCTGAGGCATTTAAAAGACGGCATTTGCTCAAGCCTTTTTCCATCAATAGTCACTTTTAGGACTCTTTCCTCTTTTTCTGCCTTCATTACTTTAGTTTCCCTGATGTTTATTTTCAGTGTTTCCAAAGTGTTTTCCTACTCTTTCAATTTTATACATTATTTCCTCAAAATTGTTTCTCACTTTCTGATTTTACCGCCTGATCGTCTGCATATTTTATAATTTTCGCTTATTCTCCTCCGACCAGGATTCCACCAACATCACCTACGGATACTTCAAATAATTTTTCACTGTAGATGTTGAATAGTGCTGGAGACATATTACAATCTTGTCTTACTCCCCTCCCTATACTGATTTCGTGTCTCTTCTTTATCCACCCGTACCATTACTCTTTGCCCTTTGTACACCTCTTTAACGAATTTTCTGTCTCTTAAATCTATTCTAAAATTTTTCATGATTTTCATTTCACCCTGTCGAAGGGCTAATGAAAGAATTAAATCAGCACTTAACATATTTGATGCGAGTATCACTGATTGGCTGCGTTTCGAACCTTACTTTGAAACGGCCGCCGGCATTTGGCATCTTTTAAAGTAGTTTGAGTGAGATAGTTCCCAAGTCATAATGGAAACCATATTCGAATAATATGTTTTAAGTTCAGCAGCTGAGGGAAGCATGAATTAAATATTGCATTAATAATGATGCAATGGCTCACTTTGTGTGACTGAAATTCTAATAATTTATATATAAATAACTCTAAAGGTCTTCAACTTGAGTCATTTATTTCGCGCGGTTCGTTTAAAATTCTTTCAAAACGAAAGGTTGTTTTTGTGACTCTGATAACATTACTGTGGTAACAATATGATTTATTTTCAAAAATGGTTGAGAAAACATGAACTACACACTTTTTGTTTTTGACGAATTCTAGATGTTAGAAATTCCTCATTTTTTAAAATAATGCCTCTCTGAAGAGTATGCAAGCACCATTTCCCATGTAAAATGGTTGAGGTTTTTGGTAAATATCTCGGAAATTAGGGTGGCAGTTGAAATGGCTCAAGAATGACTTTCGTTGAACAATGTTAGATGCAAGAAAATTGCCGAGCGTTATGATTCCTTTTGCGTTACCAATGCCTTTCTCGACAAGATATGTACCGGTCAAAACATGAAGTTAAGGCTGGTTATAGTTCACCATGAAATGATGCCCAATGAAATGGAAGTGAAAAAAATCCCGCCTTTGCATCAAAGTTGTGGCAAAACATATACATTTACTATTTTGAGGCAGTTGGTGGTACCTTGTACAAATGGTAGGTTTCGAGTTGTAGCTGGCCGCGCATTTCAAAAGTGATGTGCATAGATTGGGAGATTATTCAGAGCCAAAAACTGTTGATTTGCAGGTTTACTTCTCAGAATTGTTTATCCAGTGCAGTATACGTTAAGTTTCAGCGAACGTAAATATATGAATGGATAAATAAGCCGTAAAATAATAAAAAATATTATACTAATTGGAAAAAGAAAACTGCCATTTTCGACGACAGTGTTGGTAAATGCAATTTTCATACTTACTCTAAGAGAAATACTTCGGCCCAAGTGGCTAAACCGCAGCAATATTTTTGGTGATATGATGATATCGCCAATAATAACAGTGTTTCTGGTTTTGGATGTGATCTCTCAAACTATTGATTATTTCAAAATACAAGTGTCATGAACAGATCCAGGCGAACTTATATGTAAACAACCCTCTCGCATCTTAAGTTGCTTTTATTTATTGTTTTTTTTTACTTTTTCGACTGGTATACTCGTTTTTTGATTCATGATTACATGAGTGTAGCGCACAGTACCAATTGAAGATGGAAAACGTCAATAACTTTGCCGTAGAGTTTTTGTGTCCATTACTTCATTTTCGGTTGGTGGAAGTTTAATTCAATCACCAGGCTGCAATTATACTGTCAGCAGCAATGAAAAAAGCTCATGCAACTGTAGTATTACTCCTTCCCGAAGCCTTTTTGATATCCCGAATCGGATAGATATCTTAAAAATATCTTCATTTAATGAAATGGAATCCGTTGAATCAATCACGTCGAAACTCATCAAGTTTCACGGATAAAAGTGTCCGTTAAGCCCTGAACTTTGTCTGCCTCGAACCGAAACTAAGTTTTAAAGTCTTTTTCAAGTATACTTAACTGAGGTTTCTAAACTCTCTTGTTCCGTACATAAACCATATTTGCCATAACCACACTCCAGCTTTCAATTTGCAGTTGAGTTTACAACTGACTAGATGTATCTGATCTGAGAAACTTTCTTTTCATTTCGACTAAGAGGTTAAATTCATGCATATCCTGTTGCATAAGTCCCGAGCAAACGATCAACAGAAGGAATATTTCCTTGTAAATAAAATTAAAAGGTTTTACTTCTGTTTTTATTCATACTTTTTGACAGATTTACTTGAAATTTCGCAAGTAAAAGGTTTTCCTTATGTTTATGCATACGGCCCAATGTCTCGAGAACACGTGCGCGCTGCCCGAAGTTCAAAGTCCGAGAGTTTTGGAACTAAAAACATTGAACGAGATTTTGACTCTCCAAGTAAATGGCTACCTGGATGACCACATGCATAAAAATCAAAATTCCTTTAATTTTATTTTTGATTTAGATTGATCCTTATTTTAAATTTACCTGTCGATTTCTCTTTTTTTGAATTACAGACCTGGCACTTTTTGACCAGAACCCGCAAGTATGTATCTTCGCATTAACTCTTTTTTCCTAAAAACATACAAATTTAGTCCCTTTTGTGGCAGTATGGTGTTTACAACCTCAGGCTCTTTTACCGTCGGTAATCGTGGGGGAAAGGTATAGCGTGAATTATTGTAACAGTATGCAAACGACTGTTATTCTCGTGTTGACAAAGCGGCTCCACTTCCTCCGGCAGTCTGCGCGCTGAGGGATTTTCCCCCAAGGTGACGATTCTGTTTTCCCGGTGGCGGCGATTGATTGCTCGTCACGCCCCCGACCCCCTATATCTTCCCCGCCGTTGACACGTCGTCGTAGCATTTCTCGGGCAGCGACGGAAGAGGGCGTCTGCTGCGAGGAATGTGATGCGTAAGCATCATGAGGATGAGAAAGGAATTGTGCTCCCGTGTCCCCAAGGTATCTGTCGGCAGTAGCGTGCACAGCCTTGCCGAAGGTGAGGAGAACGAGGCTCTTGCCTCAGGTTGAAGCTGGAAGCGTTGTGGTTGACGGAGAGGACACAGTGTCTTCGAACTGTAGCCTGGCAAACGAAATATCCACATTATTAAAATGTTGCTTCCCCTATCAATTTGCCTGCCTGCCTTTAATGTAGATGCAATGCGCCTTTCCGGCACATTACATCTACATCTAAATACTACCCTACGAGCTGCTGCATGGGCGTGTGACAGGGTGTGTTAAGTCACAAGCCGTGTAAAGATGTAAGGTTTTGGGAGGTGAAATGGTGACGTGTATCATGGGAGTGTATTTAGTGGAGCTAAATTTTTACTGTGATCGCTTATTGTGTGCGGAAAGAATGAGTTTTTGTACCTATCTATTTGGCAGTGTATCTCTCTTATTTTATCACTTCTGTCGGACCTAGAGATGTTGTGTGGCCTCAAAATGATATTCACTGTGTCGCTCTGAAACACACCCGTTCTGGATTTCCCAATCAAACTAAGCCTATCGTCTAGCCTCCGAATCTCTAGGGGCTACCATATAAATCCCTCCAAAAGTTTTGGGGCACTATAATTTCGTTCGGAGCCGTTTTAGCATAACGTATTGGCGCCTAATTTACATAACTAATGATGATAAACTTGCGCATTTTTTCGGTATTTTTATTTTACCAATAAAATTGCAAGTAATCAACCTGCGAAGTGCGTTTTTTCTTGACACCATTGTACCTTTCTGCCTTATCGTAGGTGGCTCTGCGATCGAGCAGCGGCGTCACTACACTCACCCCCCATCCCACTCACTTTCTTCCCGCCTTTAGCATAAAATATTGCCGCTGGAGAAACCTTATTAACTTGTAACTTTAACAGTCCGCAGAATATTTCAAACTTCAACACGACTCGGGTTTGGATGGCTAAGCATCACCGTCAGGTGATTATGCAAGTATATCAATCCATTATTCACTACCAGTAGAGGGAAAGGGGGAGACCATTTGTTTGAGGGGAAAAATTTTGGAGAAGGGGAAGGTTATACCATGGCTGATAGAACAGGGGAATTGTAAGGAAGTAAACATTCATGCCACGCATCTTTTAACCTATAGCCACAGCAGTGATTTTCAATTGAGTGTGCTGTATTTAACGGATAATCGGCGCGAGCCAAATGTTTAAGGACAGCTCGAAATTTTGAAAAGATGTGGTGCCCCAAATGCTAATCTTGTAAATGAATGTTTGCTTTCTCACAACTCCCCTATCCTACCAGTCATGATATATACTTCCCCTTCTCCTGAATTTGTCCTCTCAAACAAATGTTCCCCCCATTCACTCTACTGGTAGAGTATAAGGGAATGAGATACTTGTTCATTCACAAGAAAATGATGCTTAGCCCTCAAAACCCAGGTTGTGTTGAAGTTTGAAATATTCAGTGGTCTATAAAAGTTAAAAGTTAATAAATATGTGATGGAGTACCACAAAGTTAACGAATATCGAGTTTTACTTTTATGCTTGACAAAGCGTTTCAAACGATTTCCTCAAATTCACTTCCTCTCATTCCACCGCACTTTCAAGCCAGTTTCACTAATTCTTCCGCATATCACAACACCGATTCCTCTTGCTATGTTAACATTAAATACTTTTAAAGGTGGGATACCTTTATGAAGCAAATAGCGCCATCTACAAGATCGCAAAATCATGGAGACCACCCACAAGGCAGCCAAGACGAGAAATGAAACGCGGCACACCTCCAGTCCGACACCTTCACTGTCGACCTAATACCTCTAATGCGAGAGGGTATATCATGTGAATCCATACACTTTAAGTGCCACCAAGAATGAGCAGTATCTTTCTCCCTCCCTTCAAAACTCACCGATTAAACCAACCACATTGTTGCAACTTTTCCACCTTCTTCCAAGCAATATAAATTTCGTGAATCATAACGATTATTTTCCGTACAAAGTAATCAATATTACTAAGGATAAAAATATTGCCATTGTAGTTGTAACCCTTTCGTCACCGCCCCCTTTCTTCTGCCTCAGGAGAATTATTTGTATTCAATTAATTCAACACAATCGAACATCGCCGGCGCAAGAAAAAACGCTTCATTCACAAAATTAAAAATGGCCATTTCGCGAAAGCATTTTTGCAATAATACCCCGTCCACTCACCACCCCATGAGTTTCTTTCCTTAAAAAATACCCTAAAAGAGTCATTCCATCTCCTCAAACAGTCATAAAACAGTAATGTCAAACTTTGCCGGCACTCACAAATGCCGTGTTCCTCGCTCTGATTATGCTAAACATTTGCAATTAGCGTTTTTTTACTTCACGGAGATGCCATTTACACCATTGAAAATGGCCATTTTAGGGCAGAGTGCTGTCTCAATCTAGCATCCCTATTTCCCTCCACTGGTCTATAACCTTGTTGGCATAGAGGATAAGGGATTTTAGAGGAGAAATTATTGAGTATGCCTCTACCGGAGCTTCGGAAAAATGGTCTCGAAACTTGACGAAAAAAATCGAACAATCGGTCATTTTCTGAACTCTGTTTTCTCAAAAAATGCGCTGCCATGATAAAATTTCTGATATTTTTTAAATTTCACATTAATTGTACTACATTCAGATATTATTGTCTTTTTTGTCACTTACAGGAGTTTTCCTCAAAAATTTTAAGCCGGTAAGATCAAAGCGGACATTTGCTGTATAAAGCCAGAATATCTACCCTCTGTTGAAAAAATAGGATAAGCAACTCTAAAGTAACAAACAAATTTCTGGGGAGTTAAGAAATCTATTCAATTTAGCAATTAATA
Source organism: Ceriagrion tenellum (assembly GCA_963169105.1). NCBI lineage: Eukaryota > Metazoa > Arthropoda > Insecta > Odonata > Coenagrionidae > Ceriagrion > Ceriagrion tenellum. The sequence continues at coordinate 81,365,652 of OY720638.1, read as the reverse complement.
TTTGCTGGAAACACGTTTTTTATCAATTTATTCTGCATGAATAAATAAATAAATATATACCTACATATGGATTTCTAGAATATCCACTTGAACACCCTGAATTTGGTCCCGTTACATGTACGATTCGAAAAGTTGGTGAAAGCGTACATATTTAGAATCATTCACGGCATTTATGTCTTACGCTAAGGCGCAATTTTAATTTCCTGCCTCAGGCGCTGAAGCGGCTCTAAACGACTCCGGTAGAGCATAGAGGGAAGAATACATAGTTAGACACGAGATGGACCTCAATAAAACTATGCTCCCGTTTTCACTACTAAGGGATAATTGATGAGTAATAGGGAGATGTAGCATATGCGATGTGCGTAGCCTAGCCGATGCAAGGAGATGTAGCCGACTGAAGATGTCGACTATGCGATGAAACCGGTCATTGAAAATAAAACTGCGTTACAAAACCATCAAGTGAATTTGATTTTTCAGTAACGAGGAGGCTATACTGTGAAATGAATTGAATATTATCTTATCATATTCATTTCACTTGTAGAAATGGATACCTTTTTCCTACATGCTGGTAACAGATACAATTCATATGTATCCAGAAGAATTATGAGATCAATACGTCAAGGGATTCGTTAAATGTGCATTGCTCAGCATTGCTGAAATTTCAATCAATTTTACTGCCTCCATAAATTATTTCAAAACATTGGATCTGATAGGTGGTGTTAACGTATGTGCTTCGTAGATAAGTAAGATGGTCCTCCTCCCAATCTCTTCTAGTACCTATATACCTCACTTCTTTCCAAATAACCTCAACAAAATTTTGGAACTCGCTCCTTATAGCCTTGAAACAAAGTTCATCAGTTACGTCCTTTAAAACCAAATTATTAGAATGTCTTATGCAACAATAGATCACTTTCAGTTGGGTATTTGGTCATCACATCTAAATATTAGTCATTAATGTAAAACGATAATGAAAAAAATGTGCACCAAAGTCAATCAAAATTATGTATGTAATCAATAAATAAAAAAATATACATGTGAAATGGAATTGACGGATACTGAATCATGATTTTGTACTTAATTTATGTAATAAATTTTGTAAAAACCGTGCATAGTTTTGTTCACTAAATGTACTTGGTCTTACAGGGCATGCTCTAGATCAATAAAATTGTATCTATCTACCTATCTATCTATCTATCTATCTATCTATCTATCTATCTATCTATCTATCTATCTATCTATCTATCTATCTATCTATCTATCTATCTATCTATCTATCTATCTATCTATCTATCTATCTATCTATCTATCTATCTATCTATCTATCTATCTATCTATCTATCTATCTATCTATCTATCTATCTATCTATCTATCTATCTATCTATCTATCTATCTATCTATCTATCTATCTATCTATCTATCTATCTATCTATCTATCTATCTATCTATCTATCTATCTATCTATCTATCTATCTATCTATCTATCTATCTATCTATCTATCTATCTATCTATCTATCTATCTATCTATCTATCTATCTATCTATCTATCTATCTATCTATCTATCTATCTATCTATCTATCTATCTATCTATCTATCTATCTATCTATCTATCTATCTATCTATCTATCTATCTATCTATCTATCTATCTATCTATCTATCTATCTATCTATCTATCTATCTATCTATCTATCTATCTATCTATCTATCTATCTATCTATCTATCTATCTATCTATCTATCTATCTATCTATCTATCTATCTATCTATCTATCTATCTATCTATCTATCTATCTATCTATCTATCTATCTATCTATCTATCTATCTATCTATCTATCTATCTATCTATCTATCTATCTATCTATCTATCTATCTATCTATCTATCTATCTATCTATCTATCTATCTATCTATCTATCTATCTATCTATCTATCTATCTATCTATCTATCTATCTATCTATCTATCTATCTATCTATCTATCTATCTATCTATCTATCTATCTATCTATCTATCTATCTATCTATCTATCTATCTATCTATCTATCTATCTATCTATCTATCTATCTATCTATCTATCTATCTATCTATCTATCTATCTATCTATCTATCTATCTATCTATCTATCTATCTATCTATCTATCTATCTATCTATCTATCTATCTATCTATCTATCTATCTATCTATCTATCTATCTATCTATCTATCTATCTATCTATCTATCTATCTATCTATCTATCTATCTATCTATCTATCTATCTATCTATCTATCTATCTATCTATCTATCTATCTATCTATCTATCTATCTATCTATCTATCTATCTATCTATCTATCTATCTATCTATCTATCTATCTATCTATCTATCTATCTATCTATCTATCTATCTATCTATCTATCTATCTATCTATCTATCTATCTATCTATCTATCTATCTATCTATCTATCTATCTATCTATCTATCTATCTATCTATCTATCTATCTATCTATCTATCTATCTATCTATCTATCTATCTATCTATCTATCTATCTATCTATCTATCTATCTATCTATCTATCTATCTATCTATCTATCTATCTATCTATCTATCTATCTATCTATCTATCTATCTATCTATCTATCTATCTATCTATCTATCTATCTATCTATCTATCTATCTATCTATCTATCTATCTATCTATCTATCTATCTATCTATCTATCTATCTATCTATCTATCTATCTATCTATCTATCTATCTATCTATCTATCTATCTATCTATCTATCTATCTATCTATCTATCTATCTATCTATCTATCTATCTATCTATCTATCTATCTATCTATCTATCTATCTATCTATCTATCTATCTATCTATCTATCTATCTATCTATCTATCTATCTATCTATCTATCTATCTATCTATCTATCTATCTATCTATCTATCTATCTATCTATCTATCTATCTATCTATCTATCTATCTATCTATCTATCTATCTATCTATCTATCTATCTATCTATCTATCTATCTATCTATCTATCTATCTATCTATCTATCTATCTATCTATCTATCTATCTATCTATCTATCTATCTATCTATCTATCTATCTATCTATCTATCTATCTATCTATCTATCTATCTATCTATCTATCTATCTATCTATCTATCTATCTATCTATCTATCTATCTATCTATCTATCTATCTATCTATCTATCTATCTATCTATCTATCTATCTATCTATCTATCTATCTATCTATCTATCTATCTATCTATCTATCTATCTATCTATCTATCTATCTATCTATCTATCTATCTATCTATCTATCTATCTATCTATCTATCTATCTATCTATCTATCTATCTATCTATCTATCTATCTATCTATCTATCTATCTATCTATCTATCTATCTATCTATCTATCTATCTATCTATCTATCTATCTATCTATCTATCTATCTATCTATCTATCTATCTATCTATCTATCTATCTATCTATCTATCTATCTATCTATCTATCTATCTATCTATCTATCTATCTATCTATCTATCTATCTATCACTTCCCACCCTTCACCTTTGAAAGTACGTCGTTCAATTCTCTTTATTTCCATTACTTTGAGGCAGTTCTGGTGGAGGTCTCAGGGTCACTTATTCCAGAAACTCTGAAAACTTAAATATAGCGTCTTTGACGCGAGTTACATAAACTGAATAATACAGAAATGGGGTATTCAGACTAATTTTACAATAATTCAGTCTTGAAAGTGGAGATATTAACATGGACCCTTGTGGAGATCGCTCATATTACAGCAAAAAATGTCGATTTTAACGAGAAAGAATATTCAAAATTTTAATAAAAATTTTATATGTAGCGAAAAGTCCAGGAAATTGAATAAAAGTAAAACATATTTATGTTAACAATTGTTTTTTTTGTTATCAACGATTTACAGACGTAATTGAATTCAAAATGCAGTAGTTCCATGCAAATGGTGCTGCAATCGGCTCATGTGGCTCGGGGGCCATTCAAGTTATTACGTAAGACGTTTTTGGGGATGGGGGGGTTAGGATCATCTTACGTTGTCTTATGAAGAGGGGGGTCAGGGGGTCTGGAAGCAATTGAAGTAAGATTTTTGTCCCTCTTGAAACATTATATCGTTTCCAAACATCCGGTGTTTTTTTTCCAAATATCCTGCGATTGTTCACAACTTCATCAGCTGTGGTAGTGTTCCGCTCTTAACGTTAATGAATAAGGTACTCCAACACAGTATAATTATATGATATCCAGCGCTCAAAGCTCGGCGATGGCTTCTATGGAAAGATAAAACAGCAGAAAGCGAGAATTTAACGAAGAGGAGATACAAATATCTAAGTAAGAATGAGAGGGATGGGGGTTTGGAAAAATCTTACATTGTCTTACATAGGGGGAAAGGGGCGGTCAAAAATGGCATAAATCATCTTACGTAATACTTGATCGGTCTCTTGTCAAATGCGGCAATTGAAAATATTCGTGGAATAATCTGCATACTTTGTGCCTTAATTTTGATTTTCAATCAATAGCTCATTTTAATAGCGAATGCAGGATGTTTTAAGCCATAAATAAAAATGTATAATCATACATACATACCAATCACGCTATTCCCCTCCGGAGTAGACACAGTCACAAAGTTTCACTCATAAATACGCATTTACACACCTAACTCGGCTTCAATAATTTCCTCCACACTGACCTATCCTTGCAAACCTCATATACTCCTCTCACATCCCAAGTACCGATAATCCAGTTCATATCGCTAAGTCCGTATTTTGATGGGCCAACCTTATTCAGCTTCCGCCGTCTATCGTGGCTTCGGCCGTCCGAGGCTACTTTGTGACTCTTATGAGTAAGTTGTAATAGAGAATGCAGAGTTACCAGCCTTTGCAGTACCCGCACCACGTGCAGCTTTCCCTGCTAACAGTTACGACGCTCTACTGGAGAGTTTTGGCATATTTTCGCCAGTATACCACAAGAGAAACTAAAGCATAGTAATACCCTAGGTCTGCTATCACTGGTCTACTCAAGCTGGGGTCCCTCCTGAAAGGACTATCTTAAGAACCAGCATACCGCTGCCCGCGACCCACCACTAGGAGGTATCTGCGGTGTACTGACACACCGGGTCAATCAAGTACTTATTTTGACTCTAACGTAAAAGCCAGAGTTACCTTGAATATCCACCTTGCTCCATTTTCCTTGCCCATCCAGAGTCCTAACTCCAGTAACGCACTTCAAAAAACACTCGCACTTTCAATTATCGTTCTGTCTACCGGATCGACCTCATTCTCGCATCGTATGCTAGCGGATGAATTTCGAACATGCACATGGGAAATTCGTCAAAATGAGAAAGGATTCTGGAATGGAGTGATAAAAGCGATGGGGTTTTGTGGGCAGCTCCCAGGCGGGGAAACGGTGCTGCCTGCACCGCAGCCCGCTGAGCCATCCACATGACATCCTCCTCCGTTATCGCGATGACGAGATTATTATGATACACTCAAGAATATTATGGTATTCCAGAGAAACGACTGAATTATAATTTAAAAGATCATTGCATGAGGCATGCAATAGTGGGCTTTCGTTAATTCTATTTCATTTTCAGCAACGTTGGCATTTTCCCTCTCTGATATGATTCCCATTTAGTTCTCTCGTCCTTCTATCTCATGCATCGTCATCTCAAACATTTTCTGACCTTTACCTCCTTGCGTATAAATAATTAGCATTACATCAAGCAAAGTACATATTAACGTTAATTAAGACATATAGAGTTATCATTAAACAATCAAATGGAAAGGAATGAGCAACGATCATATTCAATCATTGGTCGTTCAATCCTTCTGCAGCCCTTTACTCTCCCCTATCTAATGCTAGTTCCCTTGATTCCTGGTAGCTTTTACCATGTACTTTCCTCTTTATTTGACCCATGAACTTATTTTTGGGTCCTCTTCTGAGGACTTTTCTATCTATTTTACCTTCAGTTTTTCTTCACAAACCCATTGTGCCTCAGGGTATGTCCAATCCACCTTGTTCTTCTCCGTATGGTGCTCCATATGGTCCTTTCCTCTTCAACTCTTCTGTACACTTCATCATTTCTTATTTTGTTCGTCCATTTTATCTTCAGAATCCTCCTCCAGAACCAGGCTTCAAAGGTTTCTAGTCTGTTCTGATCAGCTTTTCCAATGGTTCATGTTTCCGATCCATAGTGTGCCACGCTCCACACGAATGTTTTCACATACTGCTTTCTTGTTTGTAGTTCTATCTTCTTTGAACACAGCAGTTGTGTTTTTACAATGATCGCTTCCTCGTAAAAAAAGTAGGCAATTATTTTAATTTTTCCACTTCTTTTGTGGATAGTGACTCAAGTAGATTCTATGTATCTAGACTTGAAAAAATTATTCGATACAGTTCATTAATTTCTTTTGATGGAATGACTGTGGTTTAACTTCTCCCTCTCTCAACAATTGCACAGGGGACAAAAGCTCACTATTCTATTCATTGTGATTATTCTTGCTTGAATAAAATCAGCATGTAGCAATTAGAAACTTAACATCTTATATTTATGGAGGATATAAACGTACAGCCAAAATTTTTGCATCTATTTTTTCAAAGTATTTCACGTTTCGTTTGCTTCTACAAGGATGGACGAACATTTGGGCTGTATCGCTAGAGTATATCTTCACCGAACGAGGTAGTAACGATCCGAAATTTTCTGCACTCGTAGAACTTATTCCTCGTAATTAAGTAATGCAGAAAGGAATGATAAATACACGATCTGTGCACTCGGCGACGTTATTGATGGCAACGATGGAGCGAGAAGCAACATGCCATAAATTCCTCCGTATGAATAATCAAAGCGCATGCCATTACCAAGCAGACAATTAGGCATTTCCTTTGGTACTTATTTTAATAAATTGTACTAATGATATAGGCTTGCAGTTTTTATAACCGGATAAATTAAAAAATATTTCTCTCACTCATACATTCAATTATTCTACATACTTTGTTTTTGCCTTAACTTTGGCTCAATTTTACCAAAAAAACGTTAAGATATGCATTCTTGGTTCCATCATCTTTTTGGGTAGTTAAACAATGGGATATGATATCCAGAATGGTGTATACAAATAGCGCATCCCGTCATAAAAATTCTCTTAATGACATCAAACTGTTTGAAGGTAAGCTGAGTGGGATTTTGCTTAGCACAGAAGGACATTATTCAAATTATATCATGAAACTGAAGCAGCTGTAAGAAGCATGAAGTGAATAGAAAAATATTCATACTACATTAACTTTTGTCGTGTGCGACAGAAAATCTCAATTATTAACGAAATACACATACATAAGATTTTATCTCGGCATCTATTTCAAGCCATACACCGAAGCTATCGATTAATCAAAGATTTGTAAGCAATTCTGTAGAAATTACTGCCATGAGTGATTTATTTTTTTTAAATAGTAGTAAAAAATAGAAAGGGTATTTAACTTTTCAAAGTACACACTGTTAATATATCTCACAATATCTTGGAATGAAAAATGCATCATATTTTAAAACTCTCTCTGAAAGTCATATGCTTACCAAATCTCATGGAAACGGCTTATAAATTTTTATTACCGCGGAAAAATATAAGGAAAACTGTATGATACTTTGCCATCGTTGGAAATATGGCATATTTCCAATAATAGCAAACATAGTATCATTTCCTGGGGCCAAATTCATAGAATATCATAATCGAGGTGATATCTCGCTCAAAGCAACTTGACTGTTTCCTCTTTTCATTGGATTCCAACGGACACTATCTTCTATTCAATGGAAAATACAATAAAAAGACTTCCTTGGTGACATTTAGTTCCTCAAGGTCAACGATAATGGAGAGGGCCAGACTGTGCGACTTCTTAAATTGAAAAGTCTATTCCATGAAATTGAGATATTTATATCTTGTTTTCTTATCGCTTATGAATTCCTACATAGGAAAGGATAACAAGAATATTGGGTCAACCACATAATCTCTCCATTTTCTGATTTTAGAGCCCAGGATTTATAAGAATTGCAAGCGGCTTTTCTCTCTCTGGTAATTATAAGAACTATTTCACTTTTTACTAGTGATCTCGCAGTAAACATATGTACATATTCGCCTTGAACTGATGTTTAGTAAGAAATATAACTGCTGGCAGAGGACAATTTTCAATGGAAAACGTTGAACACCGATTTCCCTTTGTTTTATTACTTATTCTTCTGAATAGAAGACTCATATTTTTTAGATTAAGATATTTATTACTTCCAACAAAAGCAAAAAAAAATTTACAACTTCATTTAGATATAAAAAATGGAAGCATTAGGTTGCCTTAAAGGTAATTCCTGTATATAGGCTATCTTCAAGCGTGCGTGCGTGGCCACTAGACAGATAATCAGCGACTGGTCATACAAAAAAATAAACATATTGCACCAACAAACTCTATCAATAGTCTTACTATTCTTATAAACAGAAAAAATGTGTATGTGTAATTATTTCATACTACAATGCTTAATTTATACTTTTGTATCCAACTGAGCTTCAATATTGTACTGAGTAAACAGCCATGATTTTACTTAATGAAGAAATTTGTTGAGAACTTTCTCTCTTTTGATATTTTCAGGGAAATAATTGAATGCTTGAGGGCCCATATACAAAAATGATCTTTTATATAATGTTAATTTAGGTTTAGAAAGGCGTAAATTTCTTTTTCTCCTCAAATTGTAAGAGTGCCTTCCCGAAAAAGAGAATGGCGATTAGCCGCTTCTAATATAAAAAGATCTTATATACTGTGCATGAACAAAGATCTAGCTGGCAGCAATCTATTCTAAAAACAAGGGGAAATAGCGTTCCTCCCTCCTTTTAAACATTATTACTATAACAATTCTTTTTTGAATGACTCATGGAATTTACAGAAGCATAAGTCAATAACATGTACGAGAGATATATTAACGATCAACGAATATATTACCCGTTATAGAGCATGATGAAATCAATAATGATTATCAATTAACTCCAGTGAATTATATAATAATAAATATTTTTCCCAGTATTGCAAGGTAGTAGTAACCGGTAGTAATGATCGGCATTACAACCTGAGCAGCATTCACTTTAAATGCTAGGAAGTCACCTTCACTGAACATTTTCCACGACTTTGTCACTTCCGGTGGCTTCGCATGCACAAAGCGCTGAAATAATCCTCGTCCTCTGGTGCCACCATACCATCCGACCATGGCCGGACGCAGGATTGCCCGCCAATGCCTGCGCAATAGATGTTTCAATGCGTACATGGCTTAACAAGCTCATCTCTCGATATGAAAGAGCGGTCAAACTCTTCTTGACCTCGGCGAAACGACTCCTGGAGGGATGGACCGTGGGACTTGCTGATTGTTAATGCCTCCAGCTCTGAACACTCAAGCGACCTCAATAAACCTTTATCTCATAGCACCTCGCCCCCTTTTTTTCAGTATGGCTTCAAAACGGATACCGACACTCGTCCTTGGTGATCTCCCCATGCAGGGATCACTGCGGATAGTTTTCAGCCGCGCCGCCGAATCGCAGTCCAATGCGTCGCACCCCGAGCCAGCACACCACTCCGAAAGGCTTGAGTACACCGCTTGGGCCTGGAGTGGTGCGGATTGCAGTCTACGAGACCACCGCGAGTGGCCCAGACCACACAAGCGTAACTGGACGCTCTCTGTTGCGTTGAACCTATTTATCAAGCCATCATCAGAATAGAGCGTGGCGAGCGTGGGACATGCACACTTAACTGGCAGCATTACCACTTCACGGACTAGAATCCTTTAGGACATCTACATCTACATCTACGTCATACCCTGCAAGCCACCCAAAGGGTGTGAGGCAGGGGGTGCTTCCACACCAGGCATGCATGAATGATACGGTAGAACACCGAAATTACATTGAAACCCGCGTACCACACATGCAAAGCGCCAATTAAAAATCTAATAACCAAGAAACATTCTATCGTCAATCGTTCCAACATGCAAGGGATACAAAGACTACTACTACAGATTCAAAATATCATGCATAAATAAGAACATCAATATTTACATCATGCATAAATAAGAACGTAGAGAATATAAAGAGAAAGATTTACTGTCTGCCTATTGTCACAATTCGAACTATTCATGACGACGATCACAGCCGTTATGGTCCCGAATGGTACGCGGAAAAAATGACATTTTATACCTATCGGTTCTACAATCTAGCTCTCTAATTTTATTGGCGCGATATAATCTGCCGTAGTACGAGGGGGTTAATAGTATGTTTTTACGTCGTCAGAGAAATGATTTTCCTGAAATTTAGTTAGGAGGTTAAGCCTATAATTTAATCTACGCTGTGATAGCGATTCCCATCCAAATTCTTCTAACAGTCCAGACACACTAGCAAACTTATCGTAGCATCGTTTCACAAACTTAGCTCCTCTTCGCTGCACGCGATCTAACTCTGATATCAACCGATAACTGACATAAATGGAGGTACAAAATTCATTATAAAATAGAAAATATTTTAGTTAGGTTGAATTTGAAAAAATAATAAAATGGCAACTATGAAAAAATTCATTATAAAATAGAAAATATTTTAGTTAGGTTGAATTTGAAAAAATAATAAAATGGCAACTATGAAAAAATTCGTACGCATTCGGAAAATCGACCAAATCTTTTCCTAATGGATAGAGAATGAAATGTTTCCCAAGTTATTGGAATATTTAGAGCTGAAACTGATGAATATTGTTAGAACTTAAAATGCACTCTGGAATTCCATTCCATTGTACCATTTCCAAAATTACTGTTGATATCTAATAAACAACGGTTCGTCGCCAGAGAATTTTCAAACCTTTTATTGATCTTAATCGCCTGGCTGAAAAATATAAGTTATCATTTCTTTAAGTTGTTATGCGTTATGATTTGTATTATATTTAGTTATGAATTATCATTTCGTACTCAGGTACGGTATAGAATAGCGCTTGCCAGTTAATATTGAGGATCGAAAATTTCTTCTATCACATAGCTTGAATCAATTAATCTTAACGCCATATGGTGTGGAACTGCCGTAAATCTCTGTTTAAAATATGAATCATACACGAGTATTTAACAAGCTCTGTTATCTGTTGTACAGTTCATCATTGAAAGTTGGTTAAGGAAGAGAAATTGGAGTGGATGCATTTAGAATGTATTACATAAAAACCCATGGTAGAATTTCGATTTTTAATTTGTATAACCATCGGATTAAATAGATCAGAAAGAAACAGATGACAAGTCAGGTCCAAAAATGTGCAGCAAAAGTAGGCTAGCAAATGTTTAATGAGAAGACAAAACAGCATAAGTAGCGAGGAAGGTTCACAAATTCAGGATATAAAATGAAAAATTTTAGCGGAAGTTGGAAATTTCGAATACAAATCTAGGAGAATGGTAGGACCTGGCATCCTGGAAAGGAAGCCATGGTCTCACAATCCAACAAAGTGAAAATGGCTTATGAACTCACGAAAAATGTATATAACAAAAATTTCTAATCCTTATGCGCCAAATTGCACCACAGTAAGATCGGACAGATGGCCTGTACATAGCTGAGTGTCTTGCGAATGATCGAATATGTTTAAAGTACTATTTAGAAATTAAAGAGAGAAAGGCTTTGAGGAAAAGTTAAAACTCAGTTTGAGAATATGGAGTATTTGGAGAAGACACAATATCGAGCTGTATATCGACAAAATTACGGATTCCTTGCGGAAAAGATGAATTGGATTTTATGGGCATTTGGTAAGAATGAAAGGGATGAAATTAACCAAAAGAAATTTGAAGAACAAGCTTGGAAAGACAAATTTTGCCTGATTTGTGAATTTAGGAAATAAACAGCGAGAAATTGGAATTACTTGAGGGAACCCTTTACTTAATATAGATAAAATTTACCGATATTCCACGAAAGACACAAAAACAGTTTCGAATAGGCCATTTATTTCATGTCTGAAACATCTCATATGATACCGTGGCTATGGAAACTATTATACTCACGTTTGTCATCTAACAATCTTCTTTTATAGCAGATTCTATTAGAGTGCACGGTATGAGCAGTTGATGACCACGATGGTATACATATCAACAGCAGTATGAGCCGACTAGTTAAAAATTGAAATATGCACCCAAAGAAATAATCATTACACCATTAATATTCATGATAATTACCTCTGCATGCCGCCGCGTATTACCATACTGAGAAAAGCAATGGTTTGCAAACTTTTCCCAAAAATTTGGACTACCTTAATCTCGTTCTCAACTTATTATCTTTCATTAAATGAAGTCCTCTGATGGATTTTGAGGCCACAAACTTTTCATTTACCCCACCAGTTTTTCAAAACAAGGTGTCTGAGATGAAAATCAAATGATCAAGATGTCGAGGTTTTTCAAGAAACACCTGCCGATCTCAAATTTTTCATTATGATTAAAGTTTATCACTGGTGGGGGACCTTCCATGATGCACCCGCCATATTTAGCGGGTTAGTTTGGGTTAACAAGGCTGGGAAGTGAAAACCAGTTACTTAGATAATATCATACTTTTTACTACTAAGCTCGATAAATAAAACAACCTTTTATGAATGAATAGGCCAAACTTTGTTTTTGTTTGAATGGATAAGCTAAACTTTGTTTCCCCACAAGAAATTTAATGACTTACGATCATGGTTTCGACGATTAACGTCATAATCAGGTGATAATGGCGTTAATCGTCGAAACCATCGTCGTAAGTCATTAAATTCTCTGTGGGAAAACAAAGTTTACCCTATTCATTCAAAATGTTTAGCAAATTCCACAAAGTATCGCCAGAAACCACCAACTTTAAATAAAACATCTATAATTTAATGTTAATTAGAGTACAATTGAGTTTTTAGTATGCCGCTACGAAATTTATTAATACAGCTGAATGAATGTATTTCATTAGGTTTGATTCGATAATCATATTTTTCAATAACCGATGCTAAATGTTTTTCTCTGGTAACCCACTGAATATCCCAGAGGTCAATGAATCATGGGAGAATAATTATGGATATAAATTTGCTTAAAAATAATTCTCTCGTTTATTTTATTGATTAAGATAACCTGATATAAAAATTTATAATATTTTCAAAATTGTTTCGTCAATGCAAATTTAAAGCAAAAAATCAAGTCGGTTAGCCTTGTTTGGGTTAAAAGGTACCCTATTCCTAGAAGATACGAAATTCGCTGAATGGATAGTGCAGCTAAAAACAATTTGGCTACTTTTGGATGGTGGACTCGTTATTTCACAATAATTTCAGCAAATGAGGACAAAAATATTCAAACCTGAACTATATTGTTCGCGTTTAGATGACTGAAATGTGAAAAAATTTATTGCTTCATCTTTAATAAATATGCGCTTCTGCTGCTCATATACCGATAACCGGATATCCGTATGAATTAGCGAAAGTATTTAAATCCGATATAACTATCTCTATAATTGTCAAGTTTAACTTGTTAAGCTGGAGGTTACAAACTCGAGCAAGTAAAAACTTTGATTTACTAGGGCAGTACGCTTGTGGAGAATGGGCATAGTAGCAAAGACATAAGGAGGGGAACAGTGTTAGCGAAGGAGGTGTTCAGTAATAGAAGGGAGCTGATGACGGGGACCTTGGGAAAGGATGTGAAGAAAATGTTGGTGAAGAGAATTATATGGAGAATAGCGGTGTATGGGGCAGAAACGTTGACCCTTAGAAAGGAGGACGAGAATAGGCTGCAGGCACTTGAGATGTGGGTGTGGAGGATGGAGAAGGTGAGGTGGACGGAGAGAAAGACTAACGAGGAAGTTCTTGAGATGATGGGCGGTGAAAGGAAACTTATGAATGAAATTTGAGATCCGCAGAGTAGGCGGCTGGAGGAAGTAATCAGGGGCGACGAATTGCTCAAGACTGTGATGTTGGGCAATCGGGGAAGGGGAAGAGAGAGAATAGGTTTAATTAACGGGATGAAGACGGGGTAGGTCGTATACAGAGGCGGAAAAGGAAATACTAGGGGTAGTTACACACCTGCTAGCGTAGAAAACCAGGAGGAGATTCTCTGACTTTAATCAAAACCTATCTTCACCGGCAGAATACTTTTTTAAAATATACCCATTACTATGTGTAAACACTCGAGGGACTTAAACATTTAGGTTGATTCGCTCCCAATTTAGACGATAGTGACTGGAAAAAACACCTCGTTTTCATTAAATTGTGTGGGCTTCACTCATCGCTATACGCGATACTAAGACCTATATAGAGGCAGATATGAATATAATGCCATTTTCTGTGTTATATGAATACATCAACCCAAACTTCCGCCTAGGAAGTTGTAAAAATTTCAAAAGGCCAACTTTTCTTCGATTTGAGACTGAGGTGTATCGGTTTGGCCCCAGTAATTTTATCACATGGGCATCTGAAATACACCCATTAGCGATTTTTTTCAACAAATTTTATTCCATTAATTTTTGTTCCCTCAAATTTATGTCCTCTTTTGTTTTTCCATTGATTTATTTTATTTTCACAAGCATTTAAGTAGTAAACACAGTTAGTTACGACTGCTTATAGTCTTCCAGCTTCGATATGGAGCTATAAATCAATTCTCTCTCAGCGCTTTAAGCGATAAACTTTACGAGGGGCTAAGTTATCTCGAGCATGGATTGCCAACATGGCTGGTCAAGGGAGTGGCTAGCATTCTAATTTTAGGGAGAAGTGGAACTATTAAAAAGCTTTCTACGGTCCGCATACCATAAAGATATCATAAAAATATAGAAGGGGAGTAAACAGACAAGGAAGCAGAAGAAGATGCCAGGTTCAGAGATTGGAGATGTACTAGAGACCATCTGTTCTGTGTAACACAGCTGACTGACAAAACATTAGCATACAAATGGAACTTCATTTTTTATTTACATATCCAAAATAGCGTAGGACACGGTGCCACCAATTAAACTGTGAGAGGGCTTGGAAAAATCTACAATAAGTTGAAACATAATAAAAAATATCAAACATAGGAACAAAAATAGTCAATCCAAGATTTAAATGAGAATCAATTGCTCTCAGGAATTTACAATTAACAAAGGTCTAAAGCAGGGCTGCTATATTTCCTCCACATTGATCATAATATATTTAGATGAAGTGATAAAAGACTGGGAAAAATGCAACTCAACGGCCATACCTGAAGGCGAAGTATGATATACACGTTCAGCTATGAAGATGATCAATTTCTTGTAGCACAAACTGAAGAAGATTTGGAATTTATGGCCAGAAAAATTATAAAATTATACTGGAATTGGGGCCTTGAAATCAATTTAAACAAAAGAAAACATAAATGTGTGTGAGGAAAGCAACAGGATCTTACTTTAGAAAGTGGGCAACATATAAGGCACTGCGAAGAGGATATACCTTGGAATGCAAATTTCAGAAAGTAAAACAATGGATACAGCCATTAGAGAACGGTATACTCAAGGTAAAAATGCATGGTTCTCTTTAATAGTATATTACAAAACCAGTCTATCAACAATGAAAATAAACACAATATCTACAATACCAGATGGGTTCAGAAAGGGACGGTCTTGCGAAACTCAATTAGGTCTTTTTGTTCATGATATTTTAGTTTCCGGAGAAGGTATCATACAGGTAGACGCAGCGTTTCTTGACTTTAGAAAAGCTTTTGACAAGGTTCCCCACTGTAAGTTACTCGCGAAGTTAGAATCATACGGAATAGACAGTAATATAGTAGGCTGGATAGGAGACTTCTTACATGAACGTGTTCAAAGGGTGGTATTAGATGGCGTCAGCTCAGGCGAAGTAAATTTTAGCGAAGCAATTTTATTTCTTCTCTACGTAAATGACTTGAATACAGTAGTAAAAATTAGCAAGCTCAGTCTTTTTGCCGATGATGCAGAAGTGTATAAGGAAGTTAGAAATAAAGAGGACTGTCAGTCTTTAGCTAAGGATTTAGATGCGATTCATGATTGGTGCGATAGTTGGCAGATAGAATTCAATTTAAAGAAATGCGCGATAATGAACTTTTGGAAAAAGAATGGCTTTCCCCGGGATAATTATTGCATCAAAGAAAAGAAAATATCTAACGTAGAATCTATTAAATACTTAGGCGTCACCATCACTGAAGACATGTCATGGGGAAACACATCAGGGAAATAACTAGTGTAGCAAACCGTAGATTAGGATTTGTAAAAAGGGTTCTAGGCAAATGCGATGAGAGAGTACGAGAAAGAAGCCATTTTACACTTGTCAGGCCTCATTTAGAATATGCCAGGGTTCATTGTGATCCCGAAGAATTTACTGCGGTGACAGTATGATTAATATTCAAAAATAGTTGAGAAAATACACTAACTACACACTGTTGATTTTTTGACGAGATCTAGGCGTTAGAAATTCCTCATTTGTAAAATAAGGTCTATCTGGAGTGCATACTCGTACCAACTCCTATATTTAAGGGCTGGTATTTTCAGGCAAATATCTCGGAAAATAACGTAGTAAGGGTAGACAGTGTATTTTAACTAGGATCTAACAAGGAAGAAGTAGCTGATTTCTCTATACTTATCGTCGCACTTTCCAAGCACTCTTTTAACAAATCCCAATTTACGATTAGCTTGACCAGTTATTTCCCAAATATGTTTGATCCAAGAGAGATCATTAGTTACTTTAACTCCGAGGTATTTAACAGATTCTACAGTATCTAATTGGGTTTTTCTACGTAATAGCTCTACGGGGGGGAGTTTTCCATTTCCAGAAGTTCAGCACTACACATTTGTTCAAACTTAACTCTAGCTTTCACGCATCGCACCACGCTTGAATTGCCTTGAGGTTCTTCGTTTACGCTTCCATATCATTATCGCTACGGATTTTCTTGTACACTACAGAATCGTCTGCAAATAAACGGAGTTTACTGTCTGCCACGTCACAAATATCGTTAATATAGAATGTCGAAGAATGAAGAGCAACTTATAGCTTCTCTGGAATAAAATTTCCATTTTATTTAGTGGGAGGAATTTTATTTCATCCATTATTGTAGATAAATACTGAATCGAAAAGTTTACTGGAAGAATAAAAGTAAAAATCCACTGGCACCGTTAGAGATTCAGCTCATCAATGAGCTACAAATTAATGCAGGGTTCAAAAAGGAACATAAACCCGACAATTATACTTACAATCATGGTTATCAAGGTGGCTGTAGGAGCAGTGGTGGGTCGTGAAATCTCTCATGTCAATATTTTTCAGGAAAGTCGAAAAAAATTCTAGGACGTCATTTCTCTTATGTATATCTGTGCATGTGGTAGATCTCAAAATACATTCTGCAATGTAAATAATACAAGAATAATACTCTATATTTTGTCAAATCCTAAAGTATACCATGTCTTGAAATTTTTTTAATTTTTGGCGATTTTATTTTGGAGATTTGGCGATTGGGATATTAGCCAAACATTATCTTCAAGTGTGTTTTTCGAATTTTGGACCAAATATTATACTTTATTATTTGTCTGAAAATATTATAATTACATGAAATATACTATTTCACGTTAAGGAAAAAATTGTAAAAAATATTAAATCGTATTATTACAAAATATATCTCATATGCCAGAAGGCTACGAGCTCCCATACAGTTCAAGTGTCTAAAAACCTAGCCAAAAAATGCATTTTTTCACTTATATTTATACCTCTCTATAAAAGGATACAAAAAAGTTCGGAGAGCAGTATTTTTACCTCTTCTTCTAGTTCTCCCTATCTTTCTCGAAATAAAAAACAGCCTAAACGTCTCAACTTCGCCTCCTGTTCCTTTCTATAAGCCCCAACACACACGGCAACATTTCTGGCACCATAGCTGGCGCAGGACGTGGCAAAATATTTGCGAGGCTTTCTATACTGGGCTGACGAAGATTCCTCTCAGCCTACAGGCATTGAACCTTACGAGCCTTGTGTAAGCCTCACACCGAAAATTCATCTCTCCCCGTCCCCAACAATGCCTCCAAAATTTCACCTGTTGCTTCAGCGTTGGCTTACTTGCCTGTTACCCTCCTTGTGCCTACCGCTTGAACTGAAGACTCATTAGTTGACGTGTGTGGCCCATAAGGACTCAGGATATTCACTCTGCATATTCTTCCAGTATTTTTGTCAAATGTGGCTGGAGAGGCAATCGTGATTCATTGAGAGCACATTTTAATAACTTTTCTAGTGAGTCGGAAATAGTTCCCGGGACACATTTCACAACAATACATCTATTTATTCGGTGGAAATCACCAAGCATGTTGCAAAATAAATTATGCAAGAGTTATATTTTGAAATATTCACGGTCATTCAAAGAATTTTTATGATTTGATCATTGATTTACGTCACATAATGAGAGATCTAAGTGAAAATAATGTGTCAATTCTTGTTATTTATTCGGCATGATGCCTTGATGTTGGGAGTGTATTTAGTGGAGCTCAGTTCTCATTGTGGTCCTTTATTGTGCGCGGAAAGAACGAGTTTTTGTACCTATCTGTGAAGGCTTCCGCGGAGTATCTGTTTGGCAATGTATATCTCTTATTTTATCGCTTCGTTCGGACCTAGAGATGTAGTATTGAGTCAAGATAATATTCTCTGTGTCGCTCTGAGACAAATCAGTTCTGAATTTCTCCAGCAACCTAAGCCTAAGGAGTAGCCTCCGAGTCTCTAGGAGCTCCCACCTAAATCCCTCTAAAAGTCATGAGACACTATATCCTCTTCTTTCTTATGTTCTCCGATCCTTCTTCGGTTTTCCGTCTGTCTAAGTCAGCTTCTTCTGTGCTGCTTCCTTCTTTCTTCTTCTGCCAATGGCGCCATTATTTTATTAAGTTCTTTGTATCTATTTCCTTAAGGGAGATGTTTAACCATCTCACTCATTGAATTGGTTGGTTCATCCGTCTCTAGGACAATTCTGATTCACCAATTCTCGAATCTGACGCAGTCTTCTATTCGGTGTTCGAACGTATCCTCTTCTCCGCATTTGCTGCAGCTCCCATCGTTTATTTCCCCAATCTTCACCGTGCAAGATTTGTATTTTGGAATTTTTGCCGAAATTAATTCATTGTTATGACTTGATCATTGATTAACGTCGCGGAATGAGAGATTTAAATGAAAATCATGCGTCAATAAGTGATTTTTTCGGCATGATGCCTTGATATTTGTTAGCCACGATAACGGCGGTATAAAACGTATTATTTGGCGTTTAGGGGAAAATATATACTTATGTCATCGAATTATTTTGAAAAACATGTCGAGTTCCATGAGGCTACGTGTTAAATTAGTATTAACCCTCTATAACCAGTTTTATTGTTTCTTCTGCAAAAAATTATTTAATTTAACATACACATCCATTACTTTTACATAAAAATTAACAATTTTTTAAAATGTTTAACCATTTATGTGCGACAATAGGCACTGTTACTCAGAAGTTACAATGGTATCCAGGGGTAATGAAGTGTAAACAAAGAGTGAACACATGTTTATATGATATGTTACCTCCACGTCACAGTGGTTTATAGAGGGTTAAATTGCCCAGAAACAGAATCGGTAACATGCATTTTTTTCGCTTTCATCGATACATAGTTATAATAATTACACGCAAGCAAAGTTTCACGCAGACCTGTACATTAATAGAAATTGCTCCGGCAACCTGAACATGCGTCGGCGGTCGAGGTCATTCCGCACATACCGCCAGCCACTTGCAGACAGGGGCAACAGCCCTTGGACAAATCGGCGTATCACCCCTCAGAACTCGAGCCGAGTCCAATGACGCTTAAATTTAGAGACTGATTGAGAATCGCGGCGGGCACAGTCACCTGTTAGGACCTGCGCTAACACCTTAGTTTGCGGAAACTTGTTGGTTTGTGAAACTTTCTTTTCCTTTCTTCAGCATTCTTGAACATTTTATGAGAATGTCTCCCCTTACTCGAGGGATTCCACCTTATGGTCCTGATATTTTTCTCATTTTCCCTTTCATGGCGCTGATCCGAGACTATTCTTCGGTTGTTAATTAGTCCGTAATACTTGGTTTCGCCATGTATTTTATATTCACCTATTGTCTTCCTTTCTAACACTAAGTACTTAAATGGTGGCTCAAGTGCAACTATGGGTAGCTATCCAAGCTTAGCGTTGAATAGCTTACGGTGATCGGTATTAGACATGATCTTTGAGCTTCTTGAAGCTTCCTCCTGATTCTGCTGTTCATCGCCATTTCTCCCCTGGCTTCACTGCCATACGTTATGATTGGTTTTATTACACCATTGTAGGTGCTCAGTAAGGATTTATTTCCATAAATGTATCTGCAGTATCTTCGAACTGTGTTAAATGTCTTTTTCGTTTTTGTAGTTAGGTAGCTAGCGTGACTTTTATACGTCAGTTTCTCGTCCATTCAAACTCCAAGGTACCTACTCAAAGCTTGAGCATCATGTGAGCTGTTTTCCACTCATCTTGACCGTAGGGTTTCGGCTTAGAGTTTTTCCAAAGACGACGGGCTCGCTTTTAGATTCTGACAATATGTTTGCTCACCATATGTTCACTCGTAGCAATTTTTTACGTAGCGTCCAGCTTTTCATTTTTTTGGTTAAATCTTTATGACCAAGGTCCCAAATGCTCGCGGCGCATTCGAGGTTTGACCAGAGCGAAGTAGCTTCTCTCTCTGACTTTTTCATCCGAGGACCTTCCTAGAATGCGCTTAACAAACCCTAGTTTCTTTGATGATGTGCCAAACATGTTTAGTATGTGTGTTCCCCACGATATATCAGAAGTTAGGGTAATTCCAAGATATGCCTAGCGTGTAGCCTCCGAGTCTCCAGAGGCTCCATCTTAATCGTTCTAAAAGATTTGAAACACTATCAGCCGTATTCATAGATTTCAACTAAAGTGCGCTAGTAAGGTGACTAACTTAGTCGGCTACTGAAAGTACTTAGTCGCATACTAAAAATGGCCTTCATAGATTCTTTCTAGGAAGCTACTAGAAGCTACTAACTTAGTACGCTACTTTCGCCATTATCGTAGCGGGATGCATAATTTTAGTTATCGACCGCCCTAAAAACAATGAAGCGACGCTTGGCCACACTGCCACTAGCATCATTTGTACATTAATTCTTATTTCATGCATTAATATTGCTCATTTAATAAATGCTAATGAAATTAATAAATAAAAAGCCATTGTTATTACATCATTTAAGTAATAAATATATATTTGCTCCATGATCTAAGAAAATCTTCGCTGATATTTTACTTTGGTTCCTAGAACAAAATATTTTCTGCTTTTTATCTCACTTACTATAGATATCAGAGCCAAATATAAATTAATATCCCCTCTCAAAGAATAAAAATGCAATTTATATACCATGCGAACGTCTGAACTATTTAGTTTCTTTATTTATCCTGTTTTCGACGATATCTCGTAAATCGCTTCTTTAGAATGAAAAAAGTCGGAGATAATCTTCTTCATCCGTTTCATATATGGATACGAAGCAACGTCATTGGCAAGAGACGAACAAGAAAAATTCCAAATATCGGGGAGTTTAAAGTACTATTCATTCTACAATAGCGCTATCGGTAAATACTCTAAATTCCCCATTTTTTATCATAACCATCATAATTCCGACAAAACTTCTATTAACGTTGATTTTTATTGCGCAGAATAATCCGGATTAACATGCTCGTTATAAACTTTATTTTTTACCACACGTATTAATACACCACAAACTTGCACAGATCCTTCATCAAATCATTTGGACACAATGCAAATTCACCACATCAAAGTTTAACTTACTCTATCCAATCGCACCAAATTAAGGTATCGGTTATATTCAAACAAACACAGGTCTTTCTTTAGGTATTCGCCGTTCCTATAATATAAAAACACTCAAAAGGGAAAATTTTTGTCTTTAGTTAATAGCTAATAACTGTGATTACACATAAAATGTAACATTACTCATATTCACACACTAATGATCATTTTGTAAACGAAAAATGAACACGCACACGGTACAGTGGGCATTGCCACTATTTAATCTGAATACCTATTTGTCCCTTCACGAATCCTTTCTGAGCATAAAATAAAACGAAACGGGTTTCACTTATCCACAGCGAAGATAAAACATAAAATATGATGCGATAAACTGCTGAAGCACTTAAAAAAACTTTTTTTTCTCGGTGTGTTAATCATAACAACGCTGTTACAGAAAAAACGAAAATAAATAGAAATTTACGGCAGAATGTAAACAGACCAGCGCTCTGAAGTGAGCACACTCGCAATTATAATGATTACCTGTGCAAAATCATTACAATTCAATAAGAAAACAATTGTACGTCTTTAAATCAATGTAAAACACATATTTCTTCGACAACATAAGAGTAATATGCTCGGATTAATCACTCTGAAGCACCACCCTCGATTCAATTGTCACGATAACTAATATGTACTTGTAAATTGTTTACGAGGCTTCCTCCTCGAAGCGTTCTTTAAAAAAGATCTCTATGCTCATAGAGGATTCATTTAATTTCACCAATGAACCGCACTGAGGCACGAAGAATTTGAAAATTAAATAGCATTCTTTAAAGACCTCTATGCTCATAGAGGATTCATCTAATTTCACCAATGAACCGCACTGAGGTACAAAGAATTTGAAAATTAAATTGGCATCCACAAAAACAGACACACACACACTGATTTATGCACATTATTATAATGCTGTGAGGCGTAACACTGATGAAACGAGATGAAGAAGAGGTGGTAATCACCTTCCGACGCTCGAAACCACAGTAATCACCTCACTTACTCTTTCTTTTTCATTGAATATAACACTCATGAATCCCAAAGGAGTACCACATCACGGCGTTGAAGACTAAGAGCAAATAATTAAAATGTTGAGTATGATCCAGCAGCAATACTATACGTCGCCTCCGCCAATTTGAGAAAAGAACTTCCACCAGTATCTTTGGTGTTTTCACATAAAATATCTGTTATGGCTTCAGGTTATCACCCGAGGTGAACCGCTTGTGACAGACCGCCATATTTAGTAGTGCCTCTAAAGAAGGCGAGAGAGTGTTTAAGAATCAGCTACTATAATAGTGGCACACTTGCCGCAGCTAAGCTTAGTAGTTGTCTATGAACACGATTTTGTTAGTTGGCGACAGGTTAGTGCGCTTCTAAGCCGATGGCAGTTCACTAAGGAGTCTATGAATATGGCCGTATATGTAAAGGTTTTTAATATTTAATATTTTTTAAATATTTATGCCTAAGGAGACAATAACCCACGGGAAACTTTTCCCCCAGCATACAGCGAATTACTAATCCCGAAGAGGGCACGCCCTCCTTCGACGTGGTGTTTATGTTCTATTTCTTGTTTTCCCAATCTACTATAATTCAGCCGCTTCTTTGTCGGTCAAGGCCGTTGCCCACCCGGGAATCTCATGGAGGCGGCGGCGGGGCTTCATTCAACAAAGGCGGGAGCTAATCGGTTCTCTTTTGCGATTAGGGTACACTATGCTGTGGCAGTGACTCGTCTTATTCGCCCGCCTTTTCCAGGTTTCGTCCTGGCGCTGACCTGATTGCTCGGTAATCAGTCGGTTAATCGCTTCAGCAGCGCTCCCTCCAACAACAGCGGGTGCGGGGTACATCTACATCTGCATACTACCCTGCAAGACGTCACATGGGCGTGTGGAAGAGGGTGTTAGGACACCAGCCGTGTAAATATGTAAGGGATAAATTTATGGGAATGGAGATGATGACGTGTGTTAAGGGAGTGTATATTGTGGAGCTCAGTTTTTATTATAGTCGCTTATTGTGCGTGGAAAGAACGAGTTTTTGTACCTATCTGTTTGGCAATGTATATCTCTCATTTTATCGCTCTCAGAACTAGAGACGTAGTGTGGCATTAAAATAATATTCTCTGTGTCGCTAGGAAGCACATCAGTTCTTGATTTCTCAAGCAAGCTAAGCCTAGCGTGTAGCCGCCGAGTCTCTTGGGGCTCCCACCTTAATCTCTCTAAAAGTTGTGAGACACTATATGTAAGCTCATAACAGTTTTTAACGAAGCGTACAGCATTTATTTATATTTTATTAATTTTTTTGGTCAAATCTATATGGCCAGGTTCCCAAATGCTAGCGGCGTATACGAGGTGTGACCTAACCAAAGCGAAGTAGCATCTCTCTTTGAGTATTTCATCCGCGGACCTTTGAATGCTGTGCCGCATAAGTTTAGTGTGTTACCCACGATATATCAGAAGTTAAGGTAATTCCAAGATATTTAACTGTATTTGAAGATTTTATGTCTACTCCACCCACTGTATAGGTATGAAATTTGTGTGATGACTTTCGCAGAAATGAACCGCAGTGCAGTTACTAATATTTAATGCTAGCCCCCACTCCTAGCACCACGAATGAACGATGTTAAAGGCCGTTATGATAATTGTATAAGTGTTACGAATTTAATAGAAGAACTAAGATGGGAATTACTATCAGAACCCAGGTTAAAATTTAGGTTAAACCTTTTAAGTAAATTCGAAACCGATTTGTTCACAGATGACGTTAGATATATATATTAATAACCCCTGCGTATTATGCTAGGTTTGATCAGATTAACAAGATTAGAGAGATAGATTGTCGTACCGATAGATTTAAAATGTCATTTTTCCCTCGTACTATAAGAGAGAACAATAGGCAGCGTAGCAAAGGGATAGGTAGGTGAAATATAGTTAGAGTAGTCTGTAGTGCATGATGCATGTAATAACAACTAATAATCCCTTCCTTATTATGTAGATACTAACCATCTAGCTTCATGTGACCCTATTATCTAGCATATCTCCCTTAAATATCCTACTTGCATGGCAATAGTGCATGTTTGGTGATCTTCACCCCCTGCCACACACCCTCGTGGTGGCTCGCAGGGTATCACGTAGATGTAGATGTTAAGTTCCGATGACAGAACTTCTTAAGTCCGCGTCTTCGCTTATTTCACGGAACCCGAACCCCCGCGACTTTCCACCCTGTTGGCCCATGCCGGGCGTAGAGGACAGTAGCAGACCAGTTGAGGACATCCGATTCTTGCGCTGTGTCAGGTGTGGAGTGGCCAGAGTGTTGAGGAGGGTTAGTTTCGGGCTTGTCTGGAGGTTCCTCATGCCCTATTTACATTACTAGTTTTCTAACCGAGTTAAATCCAACCCGAGTAAAAGTTCGCCGTGTGAACACAGGTTGGCGCTTACCCTAGTCAACCTTTTAACCAAGCTGGAGTTACTAGGGTTGGCGCTGGTTACCATCGTTTTTAACTCGTGTAAACGTATTTTAGTTAGAATAGTAGTTTAGTGATCCAGTCCACATGTAGCTTTTATTTGAAGCTTACAATATATTACAACAGTTTCTCTTACCATCCTCCATATCCAATTATCAGAGCTAAGTAGCATGAATAATCATTAGACATGAGTGAATGATAAACCGTAATTTAAAATTTACCTTCAAGGCGCAATCGAGGACGGGTCATGTGTAAAACTTGGAAGTAAAGTCGTTAACTAAGCTGGATATATTGAGGCAAGGACTCGAAATTGAAGTTATGTATAAGCCTTGTATGTTAATATAACATTTTGAATTGTTTTTAAACCACGAAAAAGTGCATTCGACATTATAACGAACTATTCTCGGGGTATCTTTATGATACAGTAAAGCATAGTGACACGTCGTTCTATTAAGGAAATTTACTCTTTCAATTTTCATCTTTCGATACATAATGTCTAGATATGAAATGATAAGTACATGGTTAAATACTAAGAAATGAGAAGTCAAATCGTATGAAACATTGACATATTTTATCCTTTTTCTCGTCCATACAAGTCTCATGATTATAACCCACAGCCCTTGAAAAAATGATAAGCGACATACGATGTTTGTTGGGCGGTGGGCTATATCACCTTCTTAACTCTCCACCAGAGACCACCAGCATGATAACTTGGGTTAAAGAATGCCGCGTAAACGCAAGTTAGTTGAGCCGCCATATTAATTATCATTGTAACCATAGTACTGTAAACGTGGCATCAGACGCTGTGGTCGGAAAACGCTATCTGGCTGGACAAAATTGAATAATCATAGTGGAAATTTCCGAAAAAAACGGGGTAGCTGAAAAGAATATACTTCAGGCTGTATAAATTCATAAAGTTTCTTTCGGATTGAACAATATGTAGCCATCCAGAGGGCTTGAAAGTAATGACTTCCAATCCGCACCATGCTTTCAGGTTTTAGCTGACGGAAGTATGTTTAAGAAAATTAGATTATTCGCAAAACCAGTTTCTGATTTTTTGCACTTACATAGTGAGGAAATGAACCAATCTCAATGCTGGAGGTATTTTTTCAGTGGTGAAGGCACAAATGTCGTATTAGATAATGGTAAATTAAGAGCAACTGGAATATTTTTGCGGAAATGTGTAAATCGAGGCCTACAAAAAACGTCCCTCTGTGCCGCGACAAGATATTTGCACTAATACATAGCGTAAAGTAATGAGAAACGTTTAGTGTAAAATTTATCTGCCCCTACTTGCCCCGTTTCGAATTACGCTTTCATCACTGAGGCAACCACCAGCTGTTCGAACCGGACTTCGCGCGTTGCAGCGTACGGCGGGAGACGCCTTGACTCCTCATAAGCCAAGTAATGAGGCGTCATTCGATGCTATGCGATGAATGAAAATTAATTAGAAGTAAATTAATCTTAATCATACCCTCATTTACTCCAAATATCGCCGAAAATATTTAAGTCACCGATTGCAACTTAGCTGACTTGGGGTCCATGCACGATGATGCCGAGTTAAGAGCAAATGACAAGGGTTAATAAAATTCAAGTAGGAAAGACATTCGTCAGTAGGAATTGAGCCGGCGAATGATTTCGTCTCATCGCTTGCCAAGTCATAGAATCCTGACTGCGTATTTTGACCATCGCCAACCGTGGTCCATATGATGATGATACAAAATGCAAGACTCAGACACTTTTAAATCAGTAATAATTGCCGCAACTCAACAAGTGAGAGCAAGCATATTGTCATTTGTTAGCTTCTCCTCACTGCGGATGGTCGAGCGAAGTTGCTATGGAGATTCAAATTCATACAAAAGAAGAACTTTTTTGTGTGTTACGCGAAAAAGTTGCCCAAAGCGAACATACTATTACTCAAAAGGTATACTCATAGAGAGACAGCAGGAAGATCATCTCATTTCTTTTGGGAAGAAATAGCAGGTTAAGTCACTCATATAGCATATCATGGAGGGAGAAATACGGCATTGTTTATTTTATGATATTAACAGATACGCCATTTCGCAGGACTAAAGAGGGAATTAACGACGACTGAAAGATATTATCTCACAAAATATGTACGACGCTTTATGTCGATGGCTGATCGGAGGACTTTAGTGTGTATAGTGTTGTTTTCATGGTTTACTTATTATGTAATTTGTTTTCTGATCTTAGAGGACAACACGTCCCAGATCAATACATTCTTTTTCATTCATTTAATGTGCAACAACAGTATTTTCTTCCTAAATTCATGCCAATCAATGGGTATAGCTCTCTCCGGACGGCGTTAACGTTAAAATTTCCAGCTGACGCAATTCCGCCTCAACTGTGGACTCCTTCCTATCGTCTGAAATTCCTCACATCCATCATTATCCGTCACCCAGGTACTAATGGCTAAATATCATTCACCGCGATGCCTCGTGCTAGACAAATTCCTATGAACCCTCGAAATTCGCTATGAAGGAAGATGGATTGGTGGTGTACCTGGCTAACACACCTGATCCGAATTTAGGAAATGCGGTTCGAATCCCGGTCAAACCAAATAGTTTTTTCACCGTATATGCACCCGTGCGAGTGACTTCATACCGCATCATTTGGCCATGCCATGATTGGAGAAAAGTTTATTTCATCTATGCGACAAAATCCTTCAAAGGATACAATCCGATGAGAGTTGATGAACCTTAGGTAATGATCACGTGTGCGTAAGGCAAATTCTTCACGCGAATGATGCAAAGGTTCCTAAATTCATGCCAATCAATGGGTATAGCTCTCTCCGGACGGCGTTAACGTTAAAATTTCCAGCTGACGCAATTCCGCCTCAACTGTGGACTCCTTCCTATCGTCTGAAATTCCTCACATCCATCATTATCCGTCACCCAGGTACTAATGGCTAAATATCATTCACCGCGATGCCTCGTGCTAGACAAATTCCTATGAACCCTCGAAATTCGCTATGAAGGAAGATGGATTGGTGGTGTACCTGGCTAACACACCTGATCCGAATTTAGGAAATGCGGTTCGAATCCCGGTTTAGTATATAGTTTAGTCTGCCGCCACTTTTGTGTTTGTGCATTCAAATGTTTATCCTCATCCTCCTGCGCAAATTGATTCCGCGTTGAGCGAGAATGTACTTGATGTAATCAACATTTAAGCGCATTGAAAGACGCGCATTTCTGACCGCTGTGCTAAGTTCCCAATCCATCCCGATGATACGGGTCACTGTGTCGCCATCACTCGCAAACACGGGATACTTCCACGCGCCAATCTAGACGGCACGGTCGCGATATGACAATGCTCGCTTGCCGCCGCCGCCGCGGTGGGGCGTTGGTGGCGCCCGGAGGGAGGAGTGGGGGAGGAGGAACTTCAGAGGGGGAGTTGGGAGGTGGGATGGCCGGGCCGGTTGGCGCGCAGACCAGTTGCGTAGACTGACGGTCGCGACCAGAATTGCCGACGGCCGCGCGGGGAATCAAGCGATCGAGGGAGGAACAAAGGAGGAGGCTTTCTTTCCGGGAGAGGTCGATTAGGACAGTAGTCGCCTTCGCCGTCGAGGAGAGTCCGGCGTCCCCGCAGGGGTCCTTTTTGTAGAGTCCCGTTGCAGAGACCGCCGGTGTCGAGTCCCGCCGGCCGTCAAAAAGGTGGGGACCGCGTGTGGCAGGGGCTGCCGTCGCTTTTGCCCGTCTTCATTTTCTATCGGGTGCCGGAGTGGGCGATCCAAGAGCGTGCTTGATGAGAAGGAGTGGTCACCCCGGAAGAAGATCTGCGCTGTCAACACCCGTGGGCAAACGCAGCGCGAAGTTTGGACGAAGGCGAAGGAAGAAAGGTGAGAGGACAACTTGTTGTTTACATGATGTGATCTCGGAGCCTCATTCACGAGGAGGAAGATTGAAGTTTTCCACCGAGAAATGTTTAACGACGCCGGCTTCAATGTTGTACAAAATTGAAAATGTTGTGCAGGCTTGATAATGATGTGAAACATTGAAACCGGTCGCATAAAAAATTTCTCATTGAAACAGTCATGGCTTCTTTAGCCATCATAACGATACTGCGACAAAACTGTAGTTGTAGCACTTTTACTTCTCGAAGTGAGATCTGTTTGCAGTTTTCCAATGTGATAAACATTTAGGATTTCGATATTTTCATGATGTAACATATCGAAACCGGTTGTATTAAATATTTATCTCCAGGGAAAATTGCGAAGATCTTTCTTCAAGACTCATTTATTTATTAAATCCCAGTTTTTTTATAAAGATTATGGGGTTTACCTCTATTGGACACCTGCAGAACAGTTTCTGACTTCACTTCGAGGGTGCGCGGCATGGTACAATCAAAATGTTGTCACTTCCCCACGTTCAACAGCCGAAATCTTCTATGTTTCATATATCCCTCTCATTTCTTATGCGTACGGAATAGGATTTCTCCAGAGCACAGCCATCTATCCAAAACAAGCCCGTGTAAGGAAAATTTTCCCTTGTACAAAGCTTATTTTTTGCGAAGCTGTGCTGCAATTAACTTAGTATTTGCCGTGCGAGAAAATTACTTGATTACTGTGAAAGATATCTTTAAAAATTTACTTTTAATGTTGCCGCTTGAAAGGATTCCCCATGCAGGAGAGGCTTCATACAACCCTGTGACAGTCGCGAGGGCGTATGGAAGAGTGTGTTAGGATAACAGCTATGAAAATTGGTGGGCATAGGGAAAGGGAACAGGGAGAAGATGAAAGTGATGGCGTATTCACGGAGTGTCCTCGTGTCTCCCTCTAAATGTGTTGCGGTCACTCATGGTTCGAGAAAAGAAGGAATTTTTACTCCTTTTAGCTTGGCAGGATATCTCTCACTTTTATCATTTTCATAAGCTCCAGAGATGCAGTGCGGGATCAAAAAACCACCCTCCGTGTCATCCAAAAGCTAGTCTCATCTGATTTGTCTCCAAATATTTTAGCTTATTGCGTAGTCTCTAGCGGATCTCGGACGAATTCTTCTATCATCTGTGTTGCAGTCGCTGTTCCCTCTCATCCTAAAATTCGTGTGTTAGGAATATTTTGGGTACCAATTTTGATTTGATAAAGTTTTCAATTTAAGTCCTCCAGATAATATGATGATACTCATGCCTGTCGCAAATACAGCGATAAAATCTGTATAAGTTGCCATGGAAAAAAATAATTTTCAGCGGAAATGTCTGTGAACCTCCAATAAATGCTAAAATATTTTTGTTCAGCTCTCAATTAGCTAATTCCGCCATTCCTTCTAATCTCATTGAAACTTCTACATTACCTTAATAACTAGTACTGTGGTGACATCAGTCCCTTCCCTTGGACTTGTACCTTTACGCGGTGGAAGGTCTTGCGCGGTCCACGTCTGAACTGGAGGGAGCATTAATGATTCCTTCTCGAAGATCCAACCATGCGAGATAGGTCGAAGGGAAAGAGCCAAATGAAAGGTTGTTCACATGATAGTGAATTGATAAGTGTGCTGTTAAGAAGGGCAATGGGCTTCACACCCTCAGGCGTCACTTCGTGGAAGTATTTTATACTTGAATCCATATCAAAACAATCCTTGTACTTTTCCACTAATATGTATTAATGTAAGGAGATTGACTTATCAGAGAGTCATGCAACCTTTGCAACGAGTTTCTTTTTCCGCACCCCTCCCCACTCCTTTCCGAAAAAATTTCCCTTTTTACAAGCCCCTAACCTATATTACCCTGCCGTTCCGCCCAAAAATTAGTTTGTTCTCCAAACCCCCCGCCCCCAGCTTATTGGAGTTGGTTTCTATCGTAGCTATCAATAAATAACATGTAAACAATTGTACCTGAGGATGCAGCAAGCTGCGAAACGCGTAGTACATTAAATATTAGTGGTAAAGTAGTTTTTTTAGGGTTTAAAGTTGTTTTAATAGGGATTCAAGGGCAATGGGAATCGCCCACCGAAATATCAATTTTCCTGAACTTAGAAGTGCATAGAGTCCTGGTAATAACGGAACGCCGCCCGATTCGGCGAGTGTTGCGCCAAGCAGCATTGGAGGCGAGGTTTCCACGGCCTTAACCTCACGAAATTCTTCCACATCAGCGTAAACAACGATGGGAGGAGATGAAGAAAATTAGGAAGAGATTGAGAGCATCGGTAAAAATAAGAAATAGGAACGTTGGGACATTTATGAGGGTAGAGGATTTCGAAAATATCTCACAGGATGAATGGGAAAGAAGATCCTTTGAGCCCGGGTAAGTTGAGATATAGGGGAAGCAAGACTATCGGATCGATAGACAATTAGTTTGAAGATGAGAGGATGAGAGTTTACGTGGAGTTGCAGTGGTATTGGTTGCAGTGGTATGAAAAATTGGGAAAGAAAATTGAAAATATTGAACATGTAGACGACAGGGTACTAGCGGCAGATAGAAAAGGAAGCTCGCAAAATTTCTTAGAGGTTTAGGTGTACATTCCTACAAGTAAGATAAGAAGGAAGAGCTGGATGGGGTGAACAAACACCTGTAGAGATAATTATATAAATCGAGGGCAAGGTGAACCTGATAGCGATGGGTGATTGGACTGCAGTATGGGGATGAGTGAGGAATGGTAATTAAGTAGGTAAGTCTGGGTTAAGAGCAAGCAATGACTACGGTGATTAGGTTGTTGAATTTTGCCAGAGAAATGAAAGAGTAGAAACAAAAACTTGACATTAATTACACCTCAGACGTAGGTAAGCAAGGAAAATGCCGAGGACTCAGGGAGATATCAAATATATAGGTTATACCATAAGGAAGAGGTCTGTAAATAGTGTCAAATCTCTGCGGTGGTTTTAGGGAGCGGAGGCGAATTCTGATAATAATTTAGTTCTCATGAAATGTGATGACACATTCAAAAGGATTTATAAAAGTAGGAGGATGAAGAAGTGAAACGTGTGAGCATTGAAAGGGAGGGGAAGGAGGGAATACTAGGAGGTGGAAAGGAACATAGATGACGCAAAACGAATGAAACAATCGAGGAAATAAAGTAAACTATAAAAATAAACATACTAAGGTCGGCAGAGAAAACAATACGATGTACGTAAACGAGGAGGTTGAAAAAATCAATAGGTCTAAGAAAAAATATTTGGGCTAACAAATGAGGGGAGGAAGAGAAAAAACGTGTACACCAGCCTAGACACGAGTACGTATTGGAATTAACAAACTCCGGCGATTAAGCAATCGGGTAAATGAAAATTGGCAAAAAGGACAATGGAAAAGCTACCATAAGAGGAGGAAGTACGTGCGTTGAACGCAAAAAAAAGAACTAATGTGGTGGTAAGAGGGGGCAAACAACACGTAAGGTTAAGAACAGAACGCGGAAAGTATTAAGAGAAAAGGAAAGTATCCAATTGTGGAGAGAATTCGTGGAAGGGCTGTGTGACAGCGGATACGGACTGATAAATTTGGATACGAAGAAAGAAAAAGATGCGTAGAAGGCTTACCTCTGACGGAAGATTCACCACTGCAAAATAGAGGGGTCAGAGTTGAAACAGAGGGGAGCTTTGAAAGAAATAAAAGTCCAGGGTGGGGACAGCATCATATTGAAGTTACTGCATATTTACAGATATTCAGGACAACCTTTTTTCGAGCTTATTCGTCGAGTTAAAGAGGAAGAATAAGCAGAGGACTTCGTTAAAACGAATTCCAAAGAAGAATACAGCATTAGTAAACGAGTTTTATATAACAGTCTGATTTTACATGATGCAGAAGTTTGACTTAGAATGATTAATAAAAGGCTGGGAATAAGTGAAAATTATTACGTAGGCTACGACCAGTTTTGATTCAGAATGGGAAATTCCACTCAAGATGCGACTTCAGTGACGAGAACACTTATATATAGGAACCTAGAGTATAATCCGGACGTTTTTGCTTGTATTGTGAATTTTTAAAATGTGTTTGACTGAGTGGGATAAACTAATGAAGATACTCGGGTAAACAGGAGTAGTCAGACGAAAGGAGACTTATCCGATACTTTTATGTGGTCTACGAGGCACTGATTTGAGGAATACGAGGCACGAAGCTGACGTAAATTCACGGTAGGTCGTCATAGGTCGGAAGAATAAGACAAATTTGCCATCTTTTACCTTTTTTTTACTATAATGCATAGGAAATGATAAAAGATGTAAGAGAGGAGCTAGATGCAGGAAAAAGGAGGAGCGTAGCGGATTAAGTCGTTAGATTCACGGACGACTAGGCGTTTGTTATCCGATTAGGCTTTGGATTGAAAAAACTTTGGTAGATGTATTAGAAAACCAGATAGCGAAATACTCAATTAAGGTAAATCATAAGTTGTATGGGGGTGTTTTAAGTGGAGCCTTGGTTTTTATTATGGCTACTTATTGTGCGAGGAAAGAACAAATTCTTGTACCTTTCTGCTCGCAAATGTATCTCTCTTATTTCTTCGCTTCAGTCGGACCTATAAATGTAGTGTGGCGTCAAAATGACATTCTCTTTGTCGCTTTGAAACATACCTGTTCTGAAACATACCTCTTTTTTTACTTTCTCATCCGAGGACCTTCCTATTATACGCTTGATAAATCGTCGTTTCTTTAATACTGTGCCGCATCTGTTTTGTATGTGTGTTCTCCGCGATGTATCTGAAGTTAAGCTAATTCCAAGGTGTCTAACTTTTTCATAGGACTTCAAGTTTACCCCACCCAGAGCGTAGACATGGCGTTGGTGTGATGACTATCATCTGAATACCAAAGAGCATGCTTCAAGTATGTTTTGGTAAAATCCTTCCTGTTTCAGCGCTAACTTTCAGAAAGTGGACTCCTCTTTTTTATAGCACCTGAATTGCTGTCGCTCTTCTGATGACAGTGCAGATATTCTTCCTCCGATATTCTATCCATTAAAGTTATGGAGTGGTAACTGTTTGACTTCGCACACTAAAAACGGCCTCCATGCCCATCCTATTTCTGCGAGTCTCAGGTGACGAATTCCAATCAACTAAATTCTTTCGTGGATGAAAATTGTTGGCGATAATTTGAATGAAATGATTGACGGGAGAGCTACAATTTTCATTTCATTTAATTTGGACTGTATGATACGCGGGCCGTTGTTCGTGTGTTTTGCTCCTCCATCACCTTGGATTTGGCAGTCAGATATTCTTTTAAAAGAGATATTCCGTTCCTTATATATCTCAATATTCATATTCCTTTATCTTTTATAAATACTACATATGCATTGCATTGCATTAATACCTTTTCAGTAATCCATGCTGATGACAGAACGCTATCGAATATCGATTTTCTAAGTTCTCTCCATTGTTTTCGGGTTAGCTGCGTCAAGTTTTATTCAAATGACGTTTCGTGACCTATGTTGGCCACATCTTCAGATCAGGTCTGAGTAAAAACAATTTACAGTGACCCCTGAGTTACTTTGAATACTGAATTCTGACCTTGAGCCGCAGGACGGAGAGAGTTGCGACTTATCTTCCTGCCATTCGTCGACATACACCTCCCGGACATTTGCACTCCTACACATTTTTGAAGTGTGTCCCCTTTGGTGGCATCGGAAGCATTCCCAGTCACGGGCCGGGCAAAACCCAGACCTGGTCTGAAGATGTGGCCAGCATAGGCCACGAAACGTCATCTGAATAAAACTTGACGCTGCTAACCCGAAAACAATGGAGAGAACTGCAATCCAGCGCTGCGAAAGCCTCAAACAGAAATCGATTTTCTAATTTCAAAATCGAACATTCTCCTTAACTTTAATTTTCAATTAGAATTTGCTTCGCTAAGTATAAAATAAATACAGGCAGGAGTCTCTTTAGGAACATTTTTGCTATTTCTTTAAGGAGCAGTGGAGCTATTGAGCTATCTGAGATGGGCATGCACCCCCACAAAACCGGACTTGACTCAGCGGTCACTTGCGTTAAAGAAGGGATTATATTGCATGTTTTTCTGCGGAAACATATCCGCAGGCCTACGGTATAGAATTGATTAGGTTCATGGAACTATTATTGCCTAAATGGGTTTGCCAGCGAATGAATGATCCAGAACGGGAAAGAAATCCACCTGAGTCGTAAAAATATATTGCTTTCATGGATGACTTGCCTCAGCTAATAAAAGACACGAGTTCTATTCTAACTGCGCACATTAGCCAACGGGAGGAGATTTTCATGGAAAACTTTTTTGAGCCGGAGATTTCGACTGTTGTGTTATTTCTGTGGAACGAACGCATTTCAATTGTAGTAATTGCAGAAGATGCTAACAAATAAAAAACTAAGAGTTATTGTCTCCTCCATTTCATTGCTTGGATTTATCCTTGGTTTTATTTGATCCTGCAGGTGAGAGAACTTTTAGTAGGTATTTCATGTGTTTCACAAATGCATCAAAGAAGAAGTAGATCGAGTCTTGACACGCAAAAATGTTATATGTTTATCAAGCAGAATAATTGTCCTCCCAACATCGTGTTTTAATCCTAATATATAATGTAGTACCCAAATAGCTATGTTTTCGGCGTGTTTATCGACCCATTGATCCATTAAATATAGCTGCAGGCGCAGTTTAATGGCTTCAATGTTCAACTGTCCTTTTGTATGGAATGGTTTCATATATTGTTTACTAAAATTATGCTCTAATCAATTATCTCACCTAATTACCAATGCGTGACTCATCTCCTGATACTTTTCATACAATCCTCGCTCTCCTCGGCAGTTCTTAAGTTCAATCTTTCGTTCTAGCGTCGCTTACGGTTAACCATTGTGCCTCAGGATATG
Source organism: Ceriagrion tenellum (assembly GCA_963169105.1). Classification (NCBI taxonomy): domain Eukaryota; kingdom Metazoa; phylum Arthropoda; class Insecta; order Odonata; family Coenagrionidae; genus Ceriagrion; species Ceriagrion tenellum. The sequence continues at coordinate 81,329,606 of OY720638.1, read as the reverse complement.
TCCGAGATAATTTAGTGCACATTAAAATTCTCAAAAAAACTTAATTTATTCACCATGTATTAAAGATGAAAAAGATGGCGTCTGCGCGCACAAAAGGGACGCTTATTTTCCTACGAAAAATTATACACCTGACTTGGCAGCCACGCGCATTTTCACCACACAACTCAAGGATGATACTGTGTATGATTTTACACTTTCCCGGCGAATGAAATTTGTGTAAATTTCTCAGGCTCGCCACCGGGTAAGATATTCATAGGTAGCCGACGTTTCGGGTTCCGACTCGTTACCCATTCTCAAGGCCTTCCTTACCAAACCTTAACCAAAGGCGAGACCGAGAAATTTACACAGATGATACTGTGATTAAAAGAATTATTTTTAGTTTGCATTTTCCCAGATAACTCATCACGGTGCGGCGAGATTTCCGAAAATAATACCTATTTTTCTGGTGTGTTAACGGTGCATATAACATGACCGAGTGCGTATTTTGATGGCGTCAGTATTCCCCAACGTTACAAAATCTTATAACTCTGCCTTTCTTTATTTCCATTCATGAGTGGTTACTAGTCATCAGGCACTTGTAGGTCACATTCTTCGCGCCTTTTGGGCAATTTTCATCATTTCCCGTCATTGTATTGACAAATGATGTGGTAAGAAGTCACCCGAAGAGATGCTCATACAACAAGGGTTGAAATTTGCCATGAAAAAATCATTCAAATCGAGTCAAATAATTTTTTCATGGCGAATTTTAACACTTGGTGCATAAGTTCCCGTGGGAGTGGCTACTTAACACATCATTTGTCAATGCAATGCCTGGAAATTCGTCCATTTCGTCGTTAAATAAACGACAATGTTGGGTTTATCCACCGCGGCAGTGGCTTTGTACGCACGGCTATCGTCTCTTGTGCTACAATATAGACTTGAGGCGTGAACATCTAGTTCGCATAAACCCCCCTTCAAATTCGACTTGAAGGAAGATGGCTTGGTAGTGTTACTGGCTAACACATCTGACCGGCAATTGGGAGGTCCGGATTCGAAACCCGGTCAAGTCAAATTTTTTTTTTAATTTAAACCCAGGTGTATTTTTTTCATAATGAGCAACAATATTTGTGAATACTACATATAAATTCAGACTAGCAGGCAGCTAGCCTGCTCACTCCCAGAGCAGGGGTGTGTACCCGCCCCAGAGCTATCAGCTCTGGGGCTCTAGGGGTAAGTGTCCTAGTCAAAAAATAGCTCGTAGGTGAAAATATTTTTTTTTCATTCACTGTTCTCCTTTGTTGTTTTTAAAGCCATTTGAATAGGAGAGCACTGTGTGTTTCTTTTGTTTCAACCTTTACACTCTTCCACTCTCCCTTTTGGCCTTTCTCCCTTGTCACTGTGTTTCCCAGCATCTGGTTGTTCCAACCACAACCCAAAAATGATCCATTTCATCTCCAAATAACTTACACCTTTGCACGGATGGTAACCTACCACCCCCTGCCACACGCCCAACCAGCCGCTCTTTTGGATCTTATTCAAACTAACTGAATACACTCCTTTTCATCCATGTCTCCATTTTATCTCCAAATAACTTACACATTTGCACGACTGGTGACCTAACACCCCCTGCCACACGCCCAAGCAGCCGTTCCTTTGTATCTTATATAAACTAACTAAATACACTCCATTCAATGTATGTCTCCATTTCATCTCCAAATATCTCACACCTTTGCACGGCTGATGACCTGACACCCCCTGCCACGCGCCCAATAAAAATCCAAAACTACTACCAAATCATGAAGACAGAGATTCCACATTCAACGCACCAAACCTCACTCTTCTAGCTCAAAAATTGACAGAGAGAGAAACAAATCGGATACAGAATGACTGACACGCTACAGAATTAATGTATATAGATATGCCGAGTGAACATGCTTTCTATGTCTTGGCGCGACCTACTCTGCGGGCCGCGCTGAACTTACTCGGCGGCCCGCTAAAAGTGATTCTAACATAGGGTCTAGATCACAGGTGAGAAAGTTTTTAGCCGCAAAAACTGAAGAGGGCTATCGCATCACTCGCAACTGAATCAGGTTCTCGAGGGATATATCTCCAAGGATAAGGTTGCACGCTCCCTCGGTATGGTCAACCGCAAACTAGCTTTCCCCATGCACATTCATCTCAAGTCGTCGCCGAGCGCCGAGAGGAATAACATTATCTTTGCCATCAATGAACACTTTCGAGCACTTAGATCGTCATCATCGTATCGCGTTCCGTGCCTCCAACCCGTTTTCCTTTTCTCTGTCACGATATAATTCATTTGTTGAGCGATCTTATTCAAATGTCCTCAACGGCGATGGTGTTGTAACTGGGGAACGTTTCACAACGCGTCTCTCCTCTCTAGTAAGGTCTTAAGTGACGTCGTGATCCTAAACTTGGCCTCGATAATCCTCTAAAGATGATGAGGTCGCCTGTATTAGTGTCAAGCTGTTAAGGATGCACCGGGCAAGCGACTTGGATCTTTTAATGCTTGGCCTTGTCAACCTTGCTGCCTCCACGCTTGTAACGTTAACGCTTTCGAAAGAAATTAAGTTGCTCGCACTACAAGCCAAATTTCCGACATCCCTGGGTGTATATTTGGCCCATCCATTTGGAAATAAGTGTCTTAGCCCCTTAATGGATGGACCGATTACGTACCCATATGTGCGTGCAAGTTTTGGATATTAGAATGATTGATAGTCACTTAGAACTGTGATACATTCAGCAAAACAAGTTGAGCTCAAATAGACTTATAAAAACATTATGAAATTGCCACATTATATCATCATCATTAAATCATTGATGACTTGTAAGCATCATGATAAGACAAATTGGCTCCGCGGCGGCAAAATTATTCCACCATGATAAGGAACGATTAGTGTTGATTTAGATTAATCTTAAGTCTCGAAGGCCTCCAAAACTCCGAATTTTAACCCTCTATGGACGGAATTATGAAATATCATCATGAAAAAAATACGGTTACTATATTAGTTTTTTTAAAGTGCTAATTTTTTACGCATGAGAATTTTGCAATTTATTTGATTATAATATTTCTTTTGAAATATGACGTAATTATTGTGTAAATATTATTATGCTTTATATAATAATATTTACACAATGTATACTCTTCATAACGTGCTTTTTTCAAACTTTTACCAATTTTTTCTCCATATGACTTCTGAGACTATTTATTTCAGAGCTCCACCAGGCACGCCATCGTCAGTGAATAGCGTCACAGATTCATCTATTCAAACTGCTTGATAAACCGCTGAAAGAGACGCAACTTTCCACACGCTTAATCCGAAGCGTTATAATTCTGTCTAGCGCAGCTACTAAATGGAAAAGCCTCTCAGCAAGCAGAGAAGTTAATGATTTTAAAACGTAACAAATTTGTCTCGCTCGTCTATAGAGGGTTAAGAAGATAAATACCCTCGTATTAAGGTAGAGCGAGCGAGATACTTCCCAAATCATAATAGAGGCCATATTCGAATTATACGGTTAAATTTCACCAGCTGTGAGACATACGAATCAAATATTGCATTAATAATGATGCAAAAAGATAGTTTTACATGACGGAAATTGTAGGAAATCAAATGAAAATATTTAAATAAATCTTTCATTTGACTCATTTTTTCTCGCGGTACGTTTGAAACTGCATCAAAACGGAAGGTTTATTGTCATCCCGAAGAATTTACTGCGGTGAGAGTATGATCAATTTTCAAAAATAGCTGATAAATCATACAAACTATACACTTCATTTTTTGACGTGATCTAAGTGTAGGGAATGCCTCATTTGTTGAATATGGTCTCTCTGGAGTGAATACACGTACCATTTCCCATGTAAAAGGGCGGGTAATTTCTGGCAAATATCTCGGAAAATAATGTAGTAAGAGGTTAAATTTTTGCTGTCAACGGAAGAGTGATATATGTTTCTTTAAAATGAGAACAAATTAATTGATTTCTATGTAAAATGATATTTCGCTCAAACTACCTTAACTTCCATTACTGACAAACCTGCCCATCAAGATATATTTTTGTGATTTTCCTCTACTACACCTAACCTTGATCGTTGTTATGTTATTCTGAGCGCTTAAAGACACGTTTCGGTGAAGGGGAAGTCCGCTGGCTCATTGAATGATTAGTACGTGAGCTATTTCGCGACCCATTGCAACCGATATACACTATCAGGTGTTTGACGCGGGCTTGTACTGAAGACCTGTCTAAGACGTAAAAGCAGCATGTGCAATGTACGAATATTTGCTGATTCATCCCATAGAAATGAACGCGTTTTCGGAAGTAAGCGTAAAACAAGTGTTATATTTCATTAGGAATGAGAGGGTACGCCAATGGCTTTGCATGAAAAATATGGGCCTTTGCGCGAGACAGAATATCTCATGATGGGCATTTTAAACAACGAGTGACGAAATGAACACTATTGTGCGCTGAGAACTAATATTCCATAGTAAGTATAACAAATTGTTTTTATTCCAGCAGATATTTTTTCAAGTATATCTTCCTACGAATTGGTCGGTTTAATGTCTAGTATGACATGGCCTGCTTAGTAAAACGCACCATGGGAGAGGATTTTACTGGATGTGTAAATTAGTTAGAGATCATTGATAACTAATGATGTGCTCCAATATTGAATTTTTTGGGGAGGTGACCGACAGCTTAGGTCATTGGCGCCATAGGGGACAAGTAAGGGAGGAAGGGAGGGTAGAAACCCGGTGTTGGCATTAGCTTGCTCTTAACGAAAGGCGCCAAGGGGACTACGGTTTAACTTCTCATCCGACAGACGGAGTACTGTACATGAAGTTTCCTCCACATGACACTCAAGTAGGGGTCGGGTTTTGTCTGAAGAACATCCTCCTCTGGAGGAATTTGAACCCTAGCCGCCCGTAGGGTTAGCGAGTACTCTAGCCACCACACCAACCCAATCCTCTGCTGCAATATGATGAGTGGTCATTCTGTCTGCCCATCTGCGAGCATACGTATATCTCCTTTCAGTTGGGTATTGTGAATATGTTCACTGTAATTGAACACGAATTGAGCAGAATTTTGGTTGCCCAGTAGACCACTATGCGAAACCAAATATCGTATTGGTTCCTCAAGCTTGCATAATGGTAGCAATCTTATCATTTGCTAACTCACATGGAAAATAAATGCATTTTAAATGTATTCTCCGAATTTTCTTTATTCTTCGAAAAAAACATCTTTCAATACATTCCCAAAATACAGTTCAAATGCATTGAAGCATTAATATTTCCAAGGCCCAGGCCGGTAAATGTAATTCTTAAAATTCATTTGATAGTAGGTTCTAAATAGTCGGTGACAGAAGAAATGAACCGTATCAGGCCTCTCTCCGGAATTTTGGCCATAGTTATCCGGAACGCTTCCATAGAACCACGGAGATTAATGTGTGCACCACCAATAAGATACCAGACCGCTGCGAAATGTAGTTTCAGTGTCTTTCCAAGAATATATATTAATACACGCGATATACTGAGAACATAAATCAGGTCAAAAAGCGTGAATAAGGTAGATAAATGAAATAAAAACGACATGTGCAGCCAGATTCTTACAAAATTGTAGCTTTCACTGTTTTCTTAACCCACATTCACGGTTAAGCGTCATTCAAAATCATCACTTAGATCGCTGAGTCCAGCTTCACGGAGCTTTTAGAGAATTTATCCATCGCACAACAGCTATCCCGTCTGTCTCCGAATTGTGTAGAAAACCTGATGATAGCAAGACGATGCGAATTCTGTTGCTGTGCGGGGAAATGAGGGAAAACGATCGTTAAGAAATGTCTCTGCGTCAGAGAATAATAAACAAACGTAGGACTCAACTGATTCCCAACGTGGTTACTCGTTAGAATGTCGAGTGCATGGCCTTATGTAAATGTGAATACTCGTATGTCCACAAAGATTAGTCGCTACTCAACGAGATGTCTAGAAAATCCATTAACTGAAGCACTACTTCATTAAGTCGTTAGGTATTGTAGAGAAACGCTTGCATTAAAATAAGCATGTTCTTGATACGAACAAGTACTGACTGGCATACGTCTAAAAAAACATGTTAATGCAAAAAGTGTGCGTTCCTATGATTACATTTATTTGATGACGCTCGGTTTTCTCTCCATGAATATTAATACTTCAACTCCGCCCTCGTGTCTTTCACAATTCTGCACACCCGTAACATCATTTATTTGGAAACCTGGTCATAAAAATTTAAGAAAGAAACCTGGTCATAAAAATTTAAGAAAGAAACAATAAAATACAAAGCAAAGTTGCACTCTTTGTTAAAAACTGCTAAAAGCGAACATAAAGTGTTTCACAACTTTTTGAGGGATCAAGGTGGGAGCCCCTGGAGGCTCGGAGGCTACACGCTAGGTTTAGCTTGCATGAAATATCAGAACTGGTGTGTTTCAAAGCGACCCTGAGAATAATATCATGACGCCATACTACATCTCTAGATCTGATAGAAGTGATAAAATAAGAGAGATACATTGCCGAACAGACAGGTACAAAACCTCGTTCTTTCCGCGCACAATAAGTGACTACAATTAAAACTATTCTCCACTAATTACACTCCCATAATACGCGTCACCATTTCACATCCCAAAACCTTATCCGTTGCATCTTTACGCGGCTGGTGTCCTAACAACCCCTGCCACAAGCCCTTGCTACGGCTCACAGGGTAGTACGTAGATGAAGATCTTTGAAAAAACAGCAGTAATGCTGGCGCCATTTCTCTAGCCAAACTGATATAGACGTTGAAGGCGTCATAATCAAATAAGATATCTAATGCCGAGAAAATGATACAAATGGCGAGTGGAAAAATCTATACACTAAAGGAAAGAATCAGTGGAACAGTATTGGAGATGCGTATTTGATCATGCCATTTGTGGAGCGCAATACACTTGGGGAAAATGACGCCTGTGCTCGCATTTTGTGACTTAGTCTCCGCATTTTTGGAACAAAAAATGGCTCACCTTCCCAGAAATCCCCCACCTCTCTCAAGTTCAGCGCATCGCCGAATATCTCACTTTGCAATATTTTCCTCTCCTTTCAGTTGGTCTCCTATTGATCATTAATTTTTAACGCACTTACATGTTCTACCGCTTCCCATTTATTAACGCCAGCGTTGAAGATGCTGCGACGAACATCGCGGAAAAACGAATTGACACGGTGGGAAAGGAGTCAAAATGACCAATACGGAATGATTTCCAACAGTCACACTATATTTAACATAGTAAATTACAATTAGGATTACACAACAACGCCCGCAGGCTAGCGGCCGAAACTTGACGAACGATGGGTGCTGTCGAGGCTCACACTCCGGTAGCTGGCAAGAGAGGGGCCCGCTGCGACGAAGCGCCCGGTCACCGCCGTCAAAGGAGGGGAGGTAGCTCTGGATCAGTGGAGAAGGGGGAAGTAGGGGAACTGTTCGTCCAGCCATTGGTTGGGACGGCGGCGTAGAGGATCACTCTTGCCATAAAGTTCCGAAAAGAGGCCGCTAGATGCGAGTTCACTATAAAAGTAGGGCACCTTGTTCTTGTCGCGCAATATCGCCGACAACGCGCAATATCGCCGACAGTGCGCACTTTGAAATCTCCCTACCGCACTTAGAACATCTCGCGTTATGTCCGGCTCGCGACGATGCCCGCGAGCGAAAATGTCCGCGGCGAAATTATGGCCAAATTTGTGCAGAAAATTCGGCAAAATGCTACTATTCATATCATATTAATGGAACGTAATCGGAGAGGGCTTCTTTCGCTGGAATTGGTAAAACCATATCACGCTATACGCGCGTAATCGCGAACGGATACACAGTATGTACTGCAGCGCACATACTGTATATCTGTGCTGTACTGGAACCAGAGATTTGACGGACCGTCGTCGCGTTAACAATGAAATTGCTTTAACGCTGTATTCGTGACGACGTTGTATTCTGACGATAGAGATGGTTCGTAATTGTTTATTAGAAATATTTCCCAAGACAGGGTGGTTTGTTGAATTAACTTTGGGCATTTATGTTTAACATTAGATATGTTGAAGTAATCCTGGATTGTCGCAACTTGAGCTTTTTAAATTCTTACTTTACTTCAAATTGATTTTTAAGTTAATCTTTCTGTCTGCAGGCGAACTGAAAACTCACTTGATTAACCAAATAAACAAGTTCTTTTCCCTAAAGTTTTCCCTCTCAGACTTAAATGTAGTGAAATCTTTCATTGCAGGGATAAAAGATGAAATACTTACAGTGCGATTTCCTCACTATAGTTAATAGTTTTTCCCTTTTGATATTTATATATTTTTCATTAAGCCTAAATGACTTATTTAATTGATAAAAATGATATACCTCTTAAAAAGGTAACAGCTGAAAAGTAAATCGTAAATAAATTAAGGTTCCCGGGGCGAAAAGTGTCTAAAGCTACCGTGATGGATTCGCGGAATCGGAGAAATTTTAAGGATTTAAAATGGATTAACTCGGAAGATGACCCGGAAAACCATTCTCTTCCTCAAAAAGTGTGTATTTCAATAACTCTTGCGGGTGGGTCCCTGAGTACCCGGATATAGAACAGAGCCTAAAAATGACCTTGCTAACATGTAAATTATTTATTCTACACCACTCGCAAATATGTGGATGGCCGTATTTTTTGTGCCAGAGTATAAAAAATGCTATATGTATGGGTATGAAAAGAAAACTCACTTTCTAATTTCCACTCTGTTTTATTGTTTCCGACCATGTATCTCTCTCTTAAGTTTCTGGTGCGGCGCAATAGATGATTTAATCACCTGGTCTCCGGAAGTTTTAGAATCTATCGAAAAGGGGTAGGAAGGCTATATAGTGTGGAGGGTAATGCACCCTTTACATTACTAGGGTTAGAATGATAGTTAATATGGCGGCTCAAGTAACTTGCGTTTACACGGCTTATTTGACCCTTGTTGACATGCTGGTGGCCTCTGATGGAGAGTTAAGAAGGCGATGTAGTCAAAATGCTATCAAACGTCGCAAGTCGCTTTTCATTTGTTTCCTGGGCTGCGGGCTATATTCACGAAACTTGTATGTGCGAGAAATTGATTGAATATGGAAATTTTTTGCTCGGATACACTTATTATTTCATGTCTAAACATGACTTTATGCTTTGAAAGATGATGATTGAGAAAATAATTTTCTTTAATAAGACGACTTGTCACTATGCTATATTTTACTATTAACATACCCCGAGAGTATTACGTTATTATGTCGTTTGCACTCCTTTTGATAGTTAAAAACAATTCGAGATGTTACATTGACATGCCAGAATTATATATAACTTCAATTTCAAGTCCTTGCCTCAATATATGCAGCGAAATAAACGACTTTTTCTTCCAAGTACTGCCCATGACCCGTCCTCGCCTGGGCATTTTAGGTAAATTGTGAACTAAAAATACAATTCATCATTCACTCATGCATTTAAATACATCAAGCAGCTTGGCACTGAAGCTTGGATATGGAGTATGACAAGATAAACTCTCGTTATATATTATACGCTTCAAATAAATGCTACATGTGGACCGGATCAGTTAGCATCAATTCTATTTAACCTGCGTTCACATGAGTAAAAAATGATGGTAACTAGCGCCAACCCTAGTAACTACGGTGTGGTTAAAAAGTTGACTACGGTAAGCGCCAACCTGCGTTTACACGGCGAACTTTTACTAGGGTTAGACTTGGTTTGAAGGCTACTGATGTAAACAAGGCATAAGCTGAAAACCTCTTTATCAAATTTGTCCTCATAACTGCGGTCAACACAAGCGCTGCGAGAAGTGGGGCGACTTACCACTGCCTGCCGACCCGATTTGACTCTCAGAATGAGACCTAAAGATATTATTCCTGGTTAAGTCGTAGCGATAAGGAGTTTCGTTCATTTTCCTGGTGCGTGAGTACCCATTGCGTTTTTTTTTGCGAAGTACCTCACTCTCTCTCTCTCTCTCGTTGCTTCCATCTCTTCGCCTCCTTCCTGTTACCTGATTCCCTCCCTCGCCACCTCCCCCTCCCTCGCGGCGCAGGTCTAATGCGAAATAAACATCGGCGCGAGCAATGGTATGAGAATCTTTCCGAGAATCTTACGCTCAAAAAAATTGAGGAACCTGTGCTTCGAAGTACTGTTTTCTTAACTCTCTATGGACAGAATTATGAAACATCCGCATAAATATTTACTGCTACCATTTTAGTTTCTTAAAAGTGCTATTTGAGCATTTTTTTAAATTGCAATTTATTTGATGATAACATTCATTTTGAAATGTGACGTATTCGTATATGATACATACTTACATACATACCAATCACGCCGCTCCCTTTCGGGGTAGGCACAGTCATAAAATTTAGCCTAACTCTGCTTCAATAATTTCCTCCATGCTTATCTATCCTTGCAAGCCTCTTTGGCCTCATTTACCCCCATACACTGTTTCATACACGCCCTCCTGTTTTTAAGACTCCTAATATTTCTCCTACTTAGAATTTCCTCAACCACATTCAACCACGACTTTCTTGGCCTACTTCTACCTCTCGCACCATTCATTTCACTCTTATGTATCTGTTTCGCCATTCGACTCTCATCCATTCTCTCAACATGGCCAAACCAACGAAGCACACTCCTTTCATATATGTCCATTACTGGAGTATCTAACCCACATTCATTTGTAACCCACTCATTCCTGACCCTATCCATCGTACTTTTGCCGCAAACACTCCCCAGATAACTCATACTCACAGCGTTTTGTCTACTCTTATGTTAAATTGCAATTTATGTGATAATGACATTTATTTTTAAACGTGACACATTTTTACATGATATATACTAAATTTAAAATAATATTTTCACAAGGTATACTTCAACATTTCCTACTTAACGTACCTTTTTAAAACTTTCCCAATTTCTTCTTCATAAGAAAGCTAAAACTATTTATTTCAGTGCTACACCAGGCATGCTATCGTCAGTGAATAGCGTCAAACATCCATCTATTAAAAATGTTTTTCAAACCGCCGAAAGAGACGCAACATTCCACACACTCAATGCGAAGCATTATAATTCTGTCTAGCTCAGTAACTAAATGGAAAACTCTCTTAGAAAGCAGATATTTCAATGATTTTGAAACGTAACAAATTTGACTCGTTCGTCCGTAGAGGCTTAAGATACACAACATTTGCTGTAATGAGTTAATTTAGGCTTAGTGCTGCTTTTGATACTTTTCAAAGTCTATGTGAATACTCTTCCGGGTAAAATCTTATAGGACAAGACGTTAAACCAATGCTTTTACTACGTCGCAAAACCCAGTAATTACACTGATCCAGCCTCCATAGTCATTGAGGCAGGATTTGATACCAAGATTTTTTTAACGAACTGAGGGAAGGGTGTATTTATCTTCAGGCATGAAACATCAAGCAATACATACCTACTTTAAAATCTCTGATTCTGATACACATTCAAACATTTATTTGGTAGACAAGGTAAAAGGCGGAAGTTTCCCTAATGCCTTGTTTACATCAGTAGCCTTCAAACCAGGTTAAGTCTAATCCTAGTAAAAGTTCGCCGTGTAAGCGCAGGTTGGCGCTTACCGTAGTCAACTTTTTAACCACGCCATAGTTACTAGGGTTGGCGCTAGTTACCATCATTTTTTACTCATGTGAACGCAGGTTAAATAGAATTGTAGCTAACTGATCCGGTCCACATGTAGCATTTATTTGAAGCGTATAATATATAACGAGAGTTTATCTTGTCATACTCCATATCCAAGCTTCAGTGCCAAGCTGCTTGATGTATTTAAATGCATGAGTGAATGATGAATTGTATTTTTAGTTCACAATTTACCTAAAATGCCCAGGCGAGGACGGGTCATGGGCAGTACTTGGAAGAAAAAGTCGTTTATTTCGCTGCATATATTGAGGCAAGGACTTGAAATTGAAGTTATATATAATTCTGGCATGTCAATGTAACATCTCGAATTGTTTTTAACTATCAAAAAAGAGTGCAAACGACATAATAACGTAATACTCTCGGGGTATGTTAATAGTAAAATATAGCATAGTGAAAAGTCGTCTTATTAAAGAAAATTATTTTCTCAATCATCATCTTTCAAAGCATAAAGTCATGTTTAGACATGAAATGATTTGTGTATCCGAGCAAAACATTTGCATATTCAATCAATTTCTCGCCCATACAAATTTCGTGAATATAGCCCGCAGCCCAGGAAACAAATGAAAAGCGACTTGCGACGTATGATGGCCTTTTGGCTACATCACCTTCTTAACTCTCTACCAGAGGCCACCAGCATGTTGACAAGGGTAAAAGAAGCCGTGTAAACGCAAGTTACTTGAGCCGCCAAATTAACTATCATTCTAACTCTAGTAATGTAATTTTTAAAAAAATTAGTCACGTTTCCACATGCATCACAATATGTCGCCTATGTGCTCTGATGAAAACTGGAAGTCGGCTATTTTAATCTAAATGTTCGTGTTATATTATCGATGACTTAAGCTGAAAAAATATTTGAGGTGTCTCAATATCTGGTGTGTATTATAAAAGTTTTTGAGCAATATTATTCGGACGGAAATTGAGGTAACAAGACATGTGAAGAGATGCCATCGCACAGACATTAAGGTAGGTTGAGCGAGATAGTTTCCAAATCATAATAGAGACCATATTCGATGTATACGTTTTAATTTCACCAGCTGTGAGGCACACGAATTACATATTACATTATTAATGGTACAATTATATAGTTTTACATGACAGAAAGTCTAAGTAATCAAATGAAAATATCTAAATAAGCCTTTAACTTGACTCATTTTTCTCACGCGGTACGTTTGAAACTCCATCAAAACGGAAGATGATTTGTGATCCCGAAGAATTAACTGCGGTGACAATATGATTAATTTTCAAAAATAGTTGAGAAAACACACAAACTACACTCTGTTGATTTTTTGACGAGATCTAAGTTTAGGGAATGCCTCATTTTTAATATAAGGTATCTGTGGAGTGCATACACGGACCATTTACCATGTAAAAGGGCGGGTATTTTCTGGAAAATATCTCGGAAAGTGATATAATAAGGGGTTGAATTTTTTATGTCAATGAGAGGGTGATATATTTTTCTTTAAAATGAGACCAAAGTCGTTGATTTGTTGGTAAAATTATATTTCGCTCAAACTACCGTATGGCAATGTATTCCAGCGTTGAAAGTCGTCATAATAAAACCCCTACATATTTTTTAAATGGCTGATTTCCTAGTTATATATTTACACCATACAATTGTATAGTTATTACTTAATAATAAAGTTCAAATTAAGGGAGGTTATCGAGTAATGCCTAAAATAATGATTTCTCCCTAATGAATGAGTCTAATGTCACAAGGGCGTTGATAGTTTTTGGCTACAAAAACCTCATCAAGATATCATCTGGAATCCAGCGAACTACGTGTTTGGTGCTACTTCTTCTCTCTGGACGGATTTTTACAGATTTGGCATAAGTGATCACATTAGAAATATCCAGAGACAAAAGTTAAATAACGTAAAATTTGTGTCTTTTTCCGATTCATGGCTATTTAAACTCGTAGCCCACTGACACATGAGAACTTTTTCGTGATAATTCGATTGAATAAATACAAAATTTCTTTGTACCTTGTAATAGTGCATTTCAGATGATTGTATTGGTTGCTAAATTGTGCAAGGTGTCTCGCTGAGTGGAAGGCTCAAAAACATATTCAAAACTAACATTCGTCAAAATTTCTCATTCCGAGTCGAAAACTATCAACACCTTATGTCATCACTTCCCTCAATCGAGGAAAAAGTGTGGAATATTATACTTGTATTGTTTTCATAATTGAATTTATGCTTCATTTCCACTACATAAACTGGGAAATTTGACTAAAATATGATCCTAGTTTTTTTTGACTAACTAGAAAAATTACTTTGTGTGTCCTCAATGGATGAAGAGGTTGTGTTAAAAAATTCGCCACCTGGTCAACTACTTACTTCAGCAAGAGCGTCACAATGTTCATTTCCGTTTTCATCCTGAAAGATTTTCGTTTTACCACTGCGTTTTCGGCCGGATTTGTCCCGAGGCACAAATTTCTCTGTAACAGGTGATTGCACACAGTTATGAGCACAATAAGTCGTCCCGTATGTCCCCGCGGTACAATGTTCCCTGGGAAGAGATCGTAGCAATGTTTAAAATATTGTAGATTGACGATCATCAAGACTGGATGAAGCAAGTCACTCAAGATATAGAAAAGAGACAGTTGGGAGCCGAAGAGTGGAAAGATAAAAGAGAAGGGGAAGTGCGAGATGGTCAAATGATTTGTTGTGAAAGTTTCCGCGGAGTGGTCTTGAATCATGATTGCTTTAGGGATAGCTTCCGTTTAGTGACATTTTGTGACGACAGTTTCGCGAGCGTTCCAGCTGATCATTATAACTTCAGACCTGAAGAAGCGACGATCACAATCACTTCAGACCTGGGGAAGGAAGCGAGCTGGAACGCTCGCTAAACTGTCGTCACAAAACGACAACGCGGAAGCTATCCCGAAGCCATCATGATTTGATGGTCAAATGATGCTTAAAAAAATCGCTGATATATACTCGTTTACTCGATATAAACTCGCTTACTCGATATAAACTCGCTTATTTGCTTTCTAATGGCTTCCAAAAAACCTTCTTCCCCGCGGCACCTTATCCCTGCTTTATTATTTCTGTTTTTATATCACTATTCTGTTTATTTTCTTACTCTGTGTTTATATTACTATTTTTCCATCCTTTAAATGTGTGCACCTTTAATCCTTTTTTCAGCGATGGAGAGATGACCCAATCCCTTAAGGGACACTGCCAAAGGTGAGGTAGATTGAGCGAGATATCACTTCATATAATTTACAGTTTCAGGCGTAACTTTATAAAATTTGTTGATATAATAACGATAACTTGCTACTTTGTGATTCCACTTATTTTCATATGAAACGACCCGGATACCGACGTTACCTGTACTGGACGACTTTGAGCGTCGATACCCGGGTGGCCTCAAATATAAATACATGGAATCACAAAGTTACGAGTTGTCATAATTACTTCATATAAAAATTGACGAAATTGGCCTCATTTCGAAGAAAAATATCAAATCTTTCAAACAAAATCCATATGTCAGCTACTTAATCAAGTACTATCCAAGATACTTCCAAAAACAACTCGAGCTCTTTTCCATCGGACAATGAAGAACAAGGAAGAAAAATACCAAGAAAGCTTTGAGATGTGGCTACGATGAAAGATGTAGAAGATAGGATAGACAGATTAGGTTTAAAATGAGGAGGCACTAAGAATGGCTGGAGAGGAGCCAATTATATTGAAAAGTGTGAAGAAGAGAAATGCAAATTGAATAGGACGTATATTACAGAGAGATTGTTTGCAGTAAGTCGTCATTGGAGGAAAGATTAATGGAAAGAGAGGAAGAGGAAGGAAGAGATTTGGTGTGATGACGGATATCATGAGAGGAGGGACGTACAGAGCACTGACGTACCTCGCCAGAAACAGAAATTTCTGGAGACCTGTCAATAGACTGATTCACTGAAAGATGAAGAATGCGAGCACGCTGTTCAATCTTTCGATTCAAATTCACATGCTAATATTATCTCCTCCTTACACATCTCTCTGACGCCCTCATCTATCGTTCTATCTCTTAGCGTCTTGTTTGTTACTCGTCTCAGAGTTTCCATCTCTGCTTTCTCTAGAATCATTGTCGTGGTTTGGTAGTTTGGTTTCGACGGTATACGAGACATGATAAACCATCCACGGAACTTTCAATGTTCTAAAATAATATATACGTGTTTACTCCTCGGTATTAAATTTGTCCCCGTCAAAGTAGTCTCGATCAGTTATAATACAATTGTGCCAACCAGCCTATTTCTCATCTTCGAAGCACTTCTGGTACGCTATTTTTGGTGTTTCATTTTTTTTCCTCGACGATTCTTTTATTACCTCTTCAATGTTGACAAAACATAGTTCTTTTTTCTATCTTTGAGAATGTAAGTGAATCACAATTGGCAACATGCAGTGAATACGGAGGCTGAGGCATTATAACGGAGTTGCTCAGGGGCAGAAATATGAGCAGTTGCATCATGCTGCAATTGCCATGAGTCATTTCACCAAAAGTCGGGCATTTTATTCATTTTTCTTCAGCAAATGGTATAGAACTTCCAGGTAGTACTACTTTTTGATTGCACGACCAGGATATAAGAATTCATGGTACACTATGCCATTGAAATCGAAGAGAACGCGAATCCTTCCCTTTGTTATCTGATCTCGTATACCACAACGTGTGTAACGAACGAACTTACACTCAGTTGTCTCAGGCATGACGTCATGGAAATTACTATGCATTTTAAATTAAGTAACTTTATTAAGTAATTTTAAATTAAGTAACTTTGTTTTTCTATATAAAGTGTATTTGGTTCGACCTGGGTTTCGATGTGGCACGTCATCATCATCGTCTTAAATTACATTTATGTGGAATAACTAAGCTCCTTCATTTACAAGGGAATAACGAAGAATTTATAGATTCATGTTTAACTTGTGCTGTTAATACCGTGTTACCCCACATGGTGCCAATACTTTATTTTTCCCAGATTCACACTTTATTTAGAATGGTTGAGAATCGAATAACAAAGCGTATTCAGCATAGAGGAAAGAATGATGAAAGAGGAATGAGTAGATCGAGAAAGCCATGGGTGAATTCGACGAAAGATGCTCTTAAGAGATAGAGTATAAGGATTTTCAGGTAATTGAGAGCGTGCATGAGGGCGACTGTGGCCAAAAATGTATGTAAAGATAGGGAGATGTGGAGAAAATCTTAATGAAGAGGTAATCTTACAAGCTTATCACCGAGAATTAAACTTTCCAACCATACCCATACTGATCCGGGAACGCCCGATATATTTTATTCTCTTTTGCTGTTTTCATTATTATTCATTCACTTTCCCCTCACTTTACTGTTCAATACAGAAATCTTCCAATCCCAAGACTTGCTCCAGAGAGTCACCTTCCATTGCTTGTTTTCAACTAAACATTTCACCGTTGTTTGGCTGTTTTTTCATGTTTGGGACAAACATACGATGGCTAATTCTTAATTCAATCCTTCTATCTTTCTATTTTCAGCTCCCGATCTCCTACAATGAAGAGAATTGTGATAGTCGTTTTAATGCAGGTGCTACTGCACCCAGCGGCCTCATTAGTCATGGATTGGGTGATGGAAGGTGAGAGTTAGAAGTAAAAATATTAATAATAGTAATAATGTAATAATAACTATAATAAATGTATTTATCCATGAATCAAATTTATATGCACACCTTAACATTTTGAAATAAATATCATGAATTAGGCATCCCTTTTAGGCATTGCCTGTGCTTGGTATACCTAAAAAATATTTACCTTTCGAATAATTGATAAATGAATCAACTGAGACCAGATACGTAAGAGAAACATATACATAAAAAAGATATAAATTTTTGTTTAATCTCAACCGTTCGTGCATACAGTTTATAGTGAGTGTTCATACTATTGACAAAAAAGCACACCTGGATTTTCTACATCAAATAACCATCTTTTTACTCTGTTTAAACATGATATTAAACTAATTGTACCTCTTATATCATCTGACAGTCTAAGATATAATTTTGGCACTATACATATATATAAATGAGCGTTTAAACGGAGACAAATTGGGCTTGGACAAAATAGACATTTTTTAGATCTTAGATTGTATACATTGGTTGGTTCTATCATAGGTTAATTTCCACTATTTTATATATTATAGCTAAATTTTTCACGTCAGTGGAAATATTGCTTTTGGAAATATATCTCCACGCTTTTTTGGTTTACATTCAACCAGAAAGAGTTCTTATCGTGGAAGAGTGACGACGCTAAATGGTTCTTTTTTAAAATAATATTAGGGACACTTCACAAAATGTTGACTCGCTGCCAAAGGGCGGAAATAACTAATACCGAGATGCATTTTTTGCATGCCGCAACTGTGCAAAAGTGTTCTCTTCCCGATATCATTTAATGACGCCAGAAACTTGGTACATTAGATAAGCAGAGTAATATGATTGGTGGTTTCAGGCATAACTCTACGGAATTTATTGCCATAGGAATGGTACCTAGTAACATTGTGTTTCCACATATCTTTACTTGGAACGACCCAGGTTTCAACGTTCAACATGGCAGAGTAATGCAGTGGGAATGGGGAGCTTGATCAATTGAATTTTATCAATCCGAGGCTACGAAACTAGCCCACTCTTTCCCTAGCCCAGTATTAGTCATGTGCAGAGTTATAATCACTAAAATGTTGAACATCGCCGCAATTTTTAGGTGCGTATCATCTGCCATCGAAAAAATTTCTTCTGTTTCTTCATTCAGAAATTTCACTTCTGTTTCATCAGGAAAAACTTTTTTCACATAAGGCTTTGACAGTATTTTTACGGAGAGTGTTCGTTTCCATATCATTTGCCTTTTAAGATTTATTTTTCACTTTTGTTATGAAGACACTTTCAACAGAAAACACATAGTTCTAGGCCGATTTCTTTATTGGCTTTATAGTAGTTATTCATGAAAAATGGACCTGCGACTTTGATATGTCCGTTTGCTTTGGGATTTTGATCTGTATACTTTGATCAGTATTGTTCGATCAGTTCTGGGAAACTTTGACCCTCATTGGATAAAGTAGGTTTTGCACTTTTGCTAAATGTCTGAACACCTTTATTAGATACTCACCCCGCATAGAATATCCGGCAAGATACAGCTCCTGTATGATTTAGTACCTTGTATTATTATTAATCAGTCGCATTAATAATACTAACCAGTAGCTATACATAGTATACTGCATGGTAGCATGTCCGTTTACCTAGCACTCTCCTAGTTTATGGTCTGCCCGCGTATTGTCATCCTGACTGCTTTTGGCATGTGTCTGGCATCCGGGCGAGCGTGCGCGGTTTTTATTTCAGCTGGGATGAGTGTTGCATGCCTGGTGTGGAATCATCCCGTGTCACACACCCTAGTGGTGGCTTGCACGGTATTTCATTGGTGTAGATGCAGATCAGTCTTTCACTGCATCTCGAGGTTTTCACTCTCAGTTCCTAGTTGACATATTTCATCCTTTTCTTGGAGCTTTTAGTTTTCTGGTGGTTCTCCTTCCGGGAGCGGATGAGTGCGTATATTCCACGTAAAACCTGCGAAGAATTTTCAGTAATCTTGGGATGGAGAGAATAAGGGTTGAGTGGGTAATGGAAGGACGGAGGCTCCAGTGATTGGCATATGAAGAAGAAGAAGGGTGTTTCGTGGGTTGGCCATACCAAGGGAATAAATGAGAAAAGGTTGAAAAAAGACGAATATATTCATTATAGTGATAATAAAAGGTACGAGAGGAAGGGGGTAGGTCGAGAAATTAATGGGTGAATTTGGTTGAAGATACTCTAAATAGAACGATTTGGGTTCTTAAGAGTTGGAAAGCGTGCATGAAGCATTGTATGAATGTCGTAGAGGCAAAAGTTTTCTGCCTTAGAACTCATTTACAGCACCCTTAATTATTATATTGGCAGTCACGCTTAATTATTATATTGGCAGTCCTTAACTTACCTCATTCATCACAATTAGAGTGCCTTTGCGTCCTACTGGAGCTAACTTAATACTACTCTTCCCAACTCCATTATTATCACTAATGAAACGTTCGCTCCTCTTCTGCATCTCCTTTCTAATAAATTCACTAACCCACTGAAATCGATCCCTTCTCTGTATCGCCAAAAAACTTCACCAGCTTGGCAACAACACAACTTTCCATAGATAAACAGCAAACTTGGAGACAGTAATGAAGTTAAACCATATCTCCAGGTTATCTAAGTTAAGTTTTTTGTTTTCATTGTTTGTTTTTTTTGTTTGCTTCAAGTATACTTCAAATGTGTAATATTGCTGTGTGTGGCGTAATTCATTCAAAATAAATAAAATACATAAAAATAAAAGCGGTGCAGAAAGATGGGGCAGTATGGAGGAAAATGATGATAGAGAGCCAACATCCGGGGACTAACGGCAATAACTAAGTCCTTTGACTTCTCTAACCCCATACAGGAACGAGTGATGAGTATGCATACTTAAGAGTACATTGTATTACTTTAGTACCTTTGGTTCCTACTATATGAAAGCAGTTTGGTTCCTACTATTGGAACTAATTCATCACTCCTCATTCCAACACCGACATAATCACATATTAAACGTTCTGTCTTAAAACTCGTTTACTTGCATGCCCAATTAAAAAAAAAACTTTGTATTACTATTCATCCTGTATTACTTCTTATCGTAGAAATATTTAAAAGTTCAACCGTGGTACTGCAGAAATATGCACAATGTTTGATAATTTTAAAGACTTTCCTATGAACATCGACCGCTATCTACGCTTCCGATAAATGCCTGTAATGCCTGATCCGGCATATAAGGAAATATCGATCAAAAATTTGTCATCTCTAACTTACAGGAGAGTCTAAAAATGGTTTAGTGATTTTAGCCCATTCACGTTACATTCATCAAGTTCATTTGCTTGCACTGGCGAGGGCTTAACGTTTAAAACAGAAATCAGTAATTAAGAAGAGGATGTTGAAAGACTATGTGATTAACTATGTGATCTACAATACTAATGGATCAAATATTAACGAATATATCTCAAAGTAATCTGTTTTTATTTATAGAACAAATAAAATGAAGTACGCTAAAACGCTACCAATGCTAAAAAATCAATTTTTGCTATCAACGGTATCGTACTCGTGGTATCAAAATATTCACAGATATAATTTTGGATATGTTTAAATCGCAAATACTAGTATGGGGAAACGCTTGAATATATATCATATCATTATACATTTTCGTTATCACGCAGGCCAAAGAGATTGCTTACATGGAGAGCAAATGGTTCATTTCAAGCATGGAAGGAGTCCATGAATATTCAAGTTAGAAGAGTCCTCTTAATACTTTCTCGTCTCTTTCCTCCCTTAAACCGGTTTTCATCGTGCAAACACAATTCTTAGGGTTCCTGGATGCACATAACAGTTTTAGAGATGAAAGAAAATGTAAGCGGGTCGTGAGAATTGATTATTTCCTCATTTTCGTGTCGCTGAGTAGCTCGCCCGGTCAAGGGGTTCGATATTAGCCTGTTGACCCCTTAATGGGCGTTTTTCCAATTGCCCAAAAGTGGACTTAATTGGTTTTGATTGTTACTTTTCTGTAGGAAAAGAACTATGCCGAAGTGGGTTTTAATTTTCTGCACGAAATACGTGGAAATGGTTGGTTGCATCTATGAATACGTTCGTATGTCGCCAATGCCAAGTTGGACTGACATCCCACGCTCGCTGAAGCACCGGAATGTACGTAGACAAAATTTGCATATTTATGAAAGATCCTCGGCGCTTAGGCAAATGTTTAACTGCTCCAAATCGTGAATTCTTCTCCAACTGCTACTAGGGTCACTTTATGAGTTTAGTATGAAATTAGGAAATCAATCTTCCATATTTTCATGATAATTACAAAAAAATGAAATGTCCATATTAATTATTTGCATTGTCTGCTTATTAACAAAATAGACTTCTCAAACTTGTCATTATACTTTTTTATACCAGAAATTTTCATCTGCAAATAAAAAAAAACATTTACTCTTACATGTGAGCCATATATATCCTCAGTTCTAAAATCAATCACATTTCCAGAAATATTACTATGTTTTAATAATACTTTCATTTTTCATTGTTCAACCATGGTACTGCAGATATGCCTGCCTTATAACTATACTTAACCATTAGGATTGCAGTTTTCCCCGAGGTACAGTCGATGTGCCTCTAATATAATGAGTTGAGCAACATGAAACCGAAAATTAGTGTATGTGTAATACCAACGTCTGTATTAAATCACACAAAATACCGAACTAGCTTATTTTTTTTAATTCCGTAAGTTTTTCGATTTTTTTTAATTCAACCAGAACACTTTTTATGGGCCAAAATGATGAATAATTCCACTTTTCAGGTGATATGGGAACCCACACTACTTCACCTGTCATTCACGCTTTTATTAGATGCCCTCATAACTATTAAGTTTCTCAAAACCAAGCATGATTAAAATGACAGATTTTTACACAATTGATCAAAAAATATAGAAAAATTATGCAGTGATGACAATTTTCATCCATAAGCATATTAGAAATAGGTTCGTATACTTACTTATTTAAAATCATATGCACAAATATACTTTATTTCAAGTTATTTGGGTACATATTGTTACTATTGTGTTTTCGGTGGAAAAAACCGTGACTTTTACAAGTTAAACTCAAATAAAAATATTTTAATATTGTTCGTAAATCTTATTCACCCAACTAAAAATAAAAAAATAAATAATCTTTCACGTGAAGTTTATTTTTTTTTCAGAAATAGGAAGCATTTACTTCGGGACGGAGCGTGTCAAGTACATATCACGACTTTTTCAGGGATGGTAGTCGTCCTTATCATTGGCCATTTGTTTAAGGCGCCTATATGATTAGCTGCACGCAGCGACTGAGCAAATTGTGTAGTCCCGTCTAGATTCCATGCACGCCTGTTGCATACTTAATTTGTGTTTCCTTTAGTTAAAATTTACACTATTAATACTGCTCATCCACCTGCCAATGACCCCTCAGAGAAAATGTCTTGCCTTGAAATATGTCGCAAAGGCGACTTCTCACGATTAGCTTTTTTTCTTCCAAAATCAAACTTTGAAATTGCAATGTTTTTTTAAGGCAGCTGTTTCGGCGGATGCCGAGGCATCAAAACGCATCAAATCGTGCTAAACGTTTTAACACAACCCTGGCAAGAATATTAAAATTTAAGTCCATCATTTATGGGTTTATAATCTTTGAAATCAATAAATCACATTTGAATCCACCATAAATTGAGAAGTTCTATCGTTCATTTTTGGCTTTTCATTCACTGCTCCATTTGAATCCTGTCACCTTTCCATTGTTTTATATTCACATGGCTCTCATCTCTTATTTTTAATTAGCGCGATAAGCATCGTTGCTCATATTTGTAATACTCAACATCCTACATCCATTTACTTCAGGCATTGTTACGTAAGTTCCACAGAATAAAAGTCATTCGCCTCGGTCGGCACTCAAATTCAGATTTTTTCGATTTTGCTATCCTCAAAATTTGCCACAATCGGCAAGCATCTCATTGAGACCAAATTTATTTCGTATGTGAAAACGAGTTTTGGTCGTTGCTTTGGAAATAATTCTTAGAGAAATACGTTTGTTATTGTGTAATAAGATATCCTACAATTTCTATTACCTCTTAGTTCACTATGCAAACGCTTCTGCGTTGGCTAAATTTCTACCCAGTTTTTAAAACGTACACAAAGCAAAAAATTAGCGTAAACGTGAGCGCCACTCAGAAAGTCTAGACGTCTAGCCCTTTTGAAGCATTCACAGTCCTTTACTTCATTTACGAGAATGTCTTGCACAAGTCTCCAGTAAGCGTGTGTTAGAAGATATGGAAATGTATTTAATTTTCTTTATCCACGGTCAGTAGAGAGCAGCAACTACTATGGGCGCTCTAGATAAGCGATTGTTACGTTGTTACGACGGTATTCGGATCGACCGCGCTTCATGTCGCCCTCTTTTCATTGCTCAATCATTGGTTAATAGAGCTAGGAACTCAGCCCATATAGAAAAAATACCCTTCACATATCATCATTTGTGCAGCCTTCGATATCGTCAGCTGAATATTCTAGCTTGGGAGGTAATCTTATTTCGCTGGACGACAAATGGGGCGTGATTAGGCATACTTTTCGCACCGCTGTCATCTTAGGATATGCTATGTGTCCATGATCTCAATTGGCCGATTCAGTTCTTATCGATGCTACTTGGAATTCGTTAACAAATAATTAACGCATTCGTAAGTCTCTTTTCACTTTAATAATTTGTGCTAATAATTATGTGCAAATTCAAAAACATGTGCGATTACGAAATATTTTTTTTTTAATCTCAACATCATCTCGCCATTATCTCGCTTCGTGGATGTCGGGAGACAAGTGAAACAACGTTTAATCGAATACTTGTATTATTTTCCTACTTTGATAGCCTAAAACACAGAAATGACTTCATTGTTATATGAGATCACCGGATCATGCAATGCTTTTGGGAACTTGCTATCAATTCTAAAGGCGATCATACACGGTCAGTTATGGATTGATGCCAGGCGTGACACTGCAGCTGTTTATTCCAAAACCGACCGTGTGTGGTGCCACTCACTCCAAGCACGATGGCCTCTCGACCGTGTAGGGGTCGCTGCATTTCTGGCAGGACAGGTACCTGCAGATTGTATCCTTTTCAGCCGGCTAATGTGACAATTATTCGCAGTTCTTCTGACAGTCTAGACGTCTTAAAGCGTTCTTAATTCTTCACTTCACATACGAGAATGTCTTCCACAAACCTTCAGAGGAAAAACTAGGTTGAATTTATGACAGTTTGCGGCCCAGGACTGAAGGTTTTAGCATGACACATGAGTAGCGAATTCCTGAGGCACCCGGGATGCCACGCTCGGATTGTCAAGCCAGGCATCAATCCACAACTGACAGCGTATGGGCACTGTAGGAAGTGTGAAAGAGAAAATTCGACTCTAATGGCCATCGCGGAGATAATCAGATCCAATGTTCTTCATATCATTAAATATTTATTCTTTATTACAATGTAAAAAGAATTTTTGGCTTATGAAATAGTCGAAGGAAGAGGGAAGGATAAGGGGCAGAGGGTTGAGCCTGCGGCTGAGTCGGGGTGACCTGTACAAGTGTTCGTGCCAGAGGTGGGAGTCAGAGCTATGATTTGAGGGTGAAGATACGTAATTTGGGTGTCCATGAACTGCGAGTGGAAGAGGAGAGGCGGTAGGAGATGGTAAACAGGTTTTGGAAGAAGAGATCTCCCAAAATGGTAGAGAGAAGGTTATGCGTTAGTCCCCGGCTAGAGTTGATGGTAACTTCTCCTCAGCTGCGCGGGTTCATGCATGATGAACCAGGCTTTTTGGGACGCAAATTTTATATTTAGAGTTATTGGCAACAACAGGTATCCCTGTCCTATTTCCCATTATTAAATCCCGTCATTTTTCCATCCCTGAGCGCGTGTGAGAATATGAACTGCCGCCAATCCAAGAGCACGGCAGCGAGTATGGTTTGAAGAGTGAATTTCACTGTGAGTTTCAACCAGAAGAAAGATTTTTACATAATGAAAATGCTGCTAAGAGTCAAAACACAACCACAAGATAAAACACTACGGGATAAATAATGGCGAAAGCAACCTTTTCTCAGCCACTCAAGCTCTAATTGATTAAAGGATTGGTATGTGGAAAACGACAGGGTGACGAAGGAAACTATGGCAAAAGAATGCGCTAACAATCATGATCATAAATTTTGCTAGTTTCATACATCATCTTCGTCATCGCTTTTAGTCGAATTTGGTAAATTTAAAATCATTTTACTAAGCAGTTTACTTCTGCAAAATGTTTTTCTGACTCAGTTTTGCACCATGATACGCAAGAACAAATTCCATTTTTCCGAGGGGACCGGGCCCGAGGTTCGTTATTTCGTAAATTTCGTATTTTCGAAACTTTGTTCTTTCCAAAGGCGCCATGTATTTAGTGTTGGATCTTCTTTGTATTCTCATATTTCTGCAGTGAAAGGCGATATGGTAACACTCTCTCAGGAATAAAATTCAGCCAAACGTTTTGCAGACGCCGTTTTTCGCCACGGTTCGTGAGAAAGAATTCCATTTTTGCGAGGGGACCGAGCCCGAGGTTCGTTGATGCGAAAATTTCGCTTTTGCAAAACTTCGTATTTTTGAATAGCTCCATGTATTTGGTGTAGGCTTCTCATCTTATTTTTATGTTTCTGCTGTTAAATACGATTTGGAAATACACTTTCAGGACTGAAATTCAGTATCTTCGGCCGGAAATGAATGTGTCATTGTCCGTCTGCCACGGTTTACATCTCGTCCCTTGGAAATTTTCTCCCTCAAAGTAGCGACCCCTTGCGTCATGTCTCATTACGCGAATTTACAAAATAACCCCCTTCCCTGAAGGAAAGAATTTATAGGCCTCGAAGCACACATGATTCTGCCGGTATATTACCCCGTCTACTCACAATAGTAAAATACGCTGTTAACTACTGACTTTAGTTCGCTGTGGTAGTTCTGAAGTTGTATCTGCCGTTAAAGTGATATCGAGGTAAAATGTGGGTTCGACCCCATATTTGAAAGAATTTCCATTCAAGAAAAACCTGGGCCTTGCTAGCCATAAGATGGTGCACGTCTTCTATGGTGGAGCTATCCAAAACTGATATTATTGGAGATAGCATGATTTTGGTGCTGGAAAAATCGACAAACACTTTTATTACCTATTTAAACTTAGAAAAAAGTATATATATTTTCAAATCACTTTAGCGTAAGAATTATCCTAGTACCTAGTTTTATGTATCTGTGAGTGGAACTTATAGACGTATTAAACGCATCCATACCCACAATTATTTTTAGTGGGTTTTCGTTAAACGGCACATCTATAGCGAGGATAACTCTTATATTGCAAAGGTCGGTTTTCCAATTGGCAAACAAGGAGACATCGCTTGATCTATGTTAAAGATGCTGATGAAACTTTTCTTCTAAAATTGGAGAGAAAATGCTGAAAAGTATCACGGCTTTCTGTTCCATTGGCCCGGATTCGGGATAAAATTTCCATATAATGTTTCGTCCCACGGTAGTAGGTACTTAACATCGCGCCACTATTTTTAACATCCGCCGTAGCCGCGTGCTTTAAGGCAACAGCTGATATGCACTGCTATGTTCTCCTGTTCTAACTATCTCAAGCAAACTAAGCCTGGCGTGTAGACACAGTCTCTAGCGGCTCCCTACCTAATCCCTCTAAAAGCTGAGAAACACTTCCTTCCCTCGTAGTAGTTTTTAACGAAGCACGCAGCTTGCCTTTTTATTTATTATTTTTTGGTTAGTTTGAAAAAATTATAACGGTTTGGCTTATCAAACGCATATAAGAGATGCTATATTCAAGTTTACAGGAAATCTGGAATAAGAGACCCTTAGACAAGAGCCGCCTTAAGACTCCTAATATACCTCCTCTTCTACCGCATTCATCCATGATGTTCATATTCTACCTCTCCCTCTTACACCTACTCTACACATTCACTCTAGTGTTCTATATCTTTTTCGTTATGCGACTCTCTCGCATTCCCTCGAAATGGCCATACCGATTAAGAACACTGCTTTCATATATGCCCATTAATTGGCAAAGGTTTTAATTAGGAGAATTATATTAGCTAAGGAGTCGTTTAGGTATAGAAGGGAGCTGATGACAGGGAGCTTAGGTTAGGAGAAGAGGAAGAGGCTGGCGAAGAGCTTGATATGGAGCGGAGCGTGTGTGGGGCTGAATTGTGGACTCTCAGAAAGGAGGACGAGGATAGGCTTGGGCATTTGAGATGTGGGTGTGGAGAAGGATGGATAAGGTGTGGTGGACGGAAAGGAAGATGGTCAGACGAACGACTGATTCAAAGATCTTTGAGGGGATTACAAGCTTTAGTAGATGCTTCGAAGTTCAGTGTGGGAAATACGGTATGAATAATGTTCATTTTGGAATTTTCTTTGGGGAGTAGTAATTACAATTTCGTCCCATTCTTTTTTTAATTTGTGCATTCGGTATCTAACTATACTAAGGTGGAAAGGAAAGATTAAAAAGTTCCCATAATCATTACTAAGTACTACTTTACTTTTCATAGACGAGTTAACGATTGACTTCCACGACCACACTCCGTGAGCGAGTTCGCGAGGCTAACAGACCGACGTCGAAGTACCCGCAGGGTTGGAAAATGCTGCAAAAGGGGGCACATAAAGACCCTAAGTTGGCTTTGAATGTAATAGATGTGCAGGTGGAGGTTTACACCATTGACCAAATCATAAAAAGACAAAACAAATGAGAATCTGTGGGACGAAGAAACCGAGGCTGGTAATAAAATAGAAGGATTCAAATTAAAGAAAGCAGAGCATTTTTATTAATTGAGCAGTACGCTAGAAAAAAAGGGAATAATTTCAAAGACATAAGGAGGAAACAGCGTTAGCCAAGGAAACATTTGGTAACAGAAGGGAACTGATCACGGGGTGCTTTGGTAAGGATGTGAGAAAGAGGCTGGCAATGAACTTGATATGGAGCGTGGCGTTATATTGTGCCGAAATTTTGACCATTTGAAAAGAGGTCAAAAATAGGCTTTAGGCATTTGAGATGTTGTTGTGGAGAAGGATGGAGGAGGTGAGGTGGACGGAAAGGAAGGCAAACGAGGAGGTGCTTGGCATTGTGGGCAAGGAAAGAAACTTGTGAATGAAATCCAGGATAGGCCGGGTAGGTGGCTGGATGAAGTAATAAGATTGGTGGCCCAATTCAGTGATAGAGGGAAGAATGTTGGGCAAGCTGGGAAGAGGAAGAAAGGGATAGGTTTTATGGACGGGACGAAGAAGGGTAGATCGAATGCTGAGACGAAAAAGGAAACACTAGAGGTAGATAGGACCGTGAAACCGCAGAAAACCTGGAGGAGAATCTCCGAATTTCAACAAATCTATTTTTAACCGGTAAAAAACATCGAAAAATGGGGCAAGGTAACAATATATTCCTCAGTTAATTAAAAATGTTATCATTATGGTGTGGAGGTGGTTCCTGAGGGGCCGCGTTGCCACCCGATCGACTTCCACGACCAAACTCCATGAGCGAGTTCGCGAGGCTAACAGACCGACGTCGAAGTACCCGGAAGTGGTTGTGTGACGCGAATTAATTCGATGACCTGGGTCATGCGTCGCGTCACAGGCTCCTTTCAATAAAACCCATAAGCCGATCACCACTCAATCAACGCCCGATGCTGGGTAAGGACACGAACCATCGCGTGCACACATTGCATGCTCACTGCTCGCGACGACGCGAGGATGTCAGCTCAGCGCTTTTGACTACACTCAGCACGTCTCCAATGACTCCTGTACGAATCCTGAATATCGGAAAATTTATCTAGTTGCAAAATACTCCAATCTGAATCTTAAAACTGGGTGAAGAAAATACAGTTTTTGAGGCTTTCAGGTCTCTTGAATTCACCTTCCTTGTGTGTTTTCAATAAACGTTTTACTGATGAAACTTAATATATTCACTAATATTTTCTCTACAATGATAACTCGTAACTTTGTGATTCCACATATCGTTATATGGAAAGACCCAGGTTTCGACGTTCAACGTCATCTTCAGCTGAAGTTGACGTTGAATGTCGAAGCCCGGGTCGTTCCAAATGAAGATATGTGGAATCACAGTTACGAGTTATGATTATAATGTTAACAAATTCCAAAAAGTTACGCCTGAAACTACAAATAACCTTTTAACGTTTGAATATTAGCCATCTAACCTCTATAAGCTCATAAAAATTAGACCAATTAGACTTTCAGTTGACTACCTTCACCCCGCGAAGGGGGCACATGAAGTCTCCTCAGTAAAACTTTCATTAAAAAACAGGACTGTGAGTTCATGAGACCGGAAAACCTCAAAAACTATAATTTCTTCATCCAGTTTTACGATGATTTTTACTTTAATTCTGATTATTCCGTATAATTTGAAATATATATCATGTGTGCAGTATTACGACTAAATATTACAAAGTACTGTATTGTTGAAAATGTTGCTGTTAGGAGAAAAGCGATTGCTTTAAGAACTGATGATATTTGCATCTCTTGTACCAGTAAATAATACATTTTTTCATCTTGTAAATTTACTCAAAATTGTTTTACATGCTGAATAACAAGCAATCTAAGTCTACTTCTTTCTGCATGTCAATGATCAAATTATTAACCTCAATAAAACAAATTTCGAAATTACGTGCTGATACCCTGAGCTGTTGCCTCACCGTCATGGCAACGTAATGCGAGGAGGAAGTGACGGTGAAAGTATGATCAACCAAATGGACGACAGGCACGAAATGAAACTTTGCACTGCCGGAGAGGGAAGAGAGTTAGAGCGAAGGCTTCTCCGGCGTCTCGTAATCTCATAATCCGTCCTCCCGGGGGTTCGGGCCGCATAGGTCAGCGTTCGGCGACGAAAGAAACTCCCCCGCTCGTGAAAGAGTTCCATGTCGGAGTCGCCTCGGGAACGGGGAAGAGAGACAAAACGCTGACCTGCGCAGCTGGAACTCGGGTGATGAATTCAATGTGAGGAGGGTAGGCTACTCGAGGAAGCCAAGACGAGGAAAAGTCGGTGGATCGCAGATCGAAGAAGAGAGAGGACGGCGTTTCGACACACGAGAGAGAAATTTATTATTATTTGCGATTAACCCTAAACTACTATCGTGGTTTTAGGCCACGTACACACTATCCCCGGGTCCTTTTTGATCCGATTTTTCGAATCGCTCGTAAACAACAACCGTCACCTGCACTGTCTTAAGTTTAACTTGCCTGCTCCCCCCTCTCCCCTAGGATTACATTGTAGCCAAGGTTGCTGCAATCGGCCGTTTTACGACTTCAAAAAAAGAACAAATTCAAAAAAGACAATAGCAGTTAAGGGTTAATGATCCATTTAACATGGCTACCGAGCGTGGGTGTTCCTATCTTTGTTAAATTGTTGGAAAAATGAGAGTTTAACGTTAATATCTTCGTATTCAATTTTCATCAGTGGAAGCTTGAGTTGAATTTGCCATAGTTTCATCGATGTTCATGAGAAGTACTGTTTCATTGGTGAACAACGTTCGGGCGATGGAATAAGTGCTTGTGACCAAGAGCGACTCTCAGAAGGTAAACGCGGTCTGAGACGTAGAAACGTCGGCACTGATCATATATTATAGAGGAGAGAATATTCGCGCCTAATCGGGCGAATGTGAAGCCTATTTATGCAAAAAATGATCCACATAACATGACTATCGAGCGCAACAGGTATATTGAATAGCTAAGCAGATATATACTTGTAGAGTGAATGGCGTGCGAGGAATGGGTGGACTGATAAGGCTGTAGTAAATGTGACGGAATATAAAATTGACGAAAAGATATATTATAAGCCTTAATAATGACAGAAGTGATCCAATAAACATGGCTATCAAGCGCAATCGGTCTATTGAATAGCTAAGCATATATAAAATCGTAAAGTGAATGGCGTGTGTGGAATGAGTAGACTGATAAGTCCGTAGTAAATGTGACAGAAGAGACGCTTAAATAAAAAAATATATATAGGTATAAAAAGCTAAAGGAATGATAGAAATGATCCACCTAACATGGCTATCGACCGAAATCGGTCTATTGATTAGCTAAGCATATATATAATCGAGAAGTGAATGGCTTGTGAGGAATGGGTAGACTGATAAGGCCGAAGTAAATGCGACGGAAGAGACAATTAAAAAGTGATAGAGGTATTAGAAATCTTGAGAATGATAAAAATTATCCCCCTAGCATAGCTATCAAGCGTAATCGGTAAATTTGTTAGCTAAGTAGATATATAATCGTTGAGTGAATGGCGTGAGAGGACTGGGTAGACTGAGGCCGTAGTGAATGTGACGGAAGATTCAATTAAAGAAAAGATATAATAGAAGCCTTAAGAATGGTATAAATGGTCCACTAAACGTGGCTATCGAGCGCAATCGGTATACTGGTTATCTTAGCTAATATATATTCGTAACGTGAATGGCCTGTGATGAATGGGTAAACTGATAAGGCCGTAGTAAATGTGACAAAAGATACACTTATAAAAAGATGCATTAGGTCTTAGGAATGGAAGATCGCGAATGGAACATGGTACAGAACTGTCGGAAGCATAGGAGTTTGCTATAAGTTATTAAATCCAAGCCAATTTTGAAGTCTAATGTCGAGAATTAGGCTCTTGTGACTGTGCCAACACCGTAGAGAAACGGCACGATAGGTCTGTACTTAGTTATATTTATCTGTCTCATCATCCAGTGTTGCATTGAAGTCGTAGAATGCAGGAAACCGATTTTAAGTGCGGCGTAGGAATCTGTACTTGTCGAGAGAGGGCGATGGCTTTTGGCAAGGCTCGACATTTTACTTTAAGGCTCGCGTCTTCCCCTTCCTCCCTCCGAGGGAAATGACCGGAGGGCCATTCAGTAATCGCGAATGAGAGCGGCCAATCGTCAAGGATAATGCAGTAAACTTATCTCCTTATGGCCCTTTACACACGGAGATATTTCTGGCGCCGGGGATTGCTCACAAGACAGCCAGCACCAGATGTCGTCGTCTGTATGCATAGATTGCATGCCACCGAGTGGATAGCAGATAATTCACCGCCTAGTGACCAGAAACAATGTGTAGAGTATAATATTTTTTACAACCTTATGGGTTCTTGTTAAGATAATGCCATGGATTCCGTAGTAGAGCCATAGATATCGCCATCCAACTCTTTCACTTTCACTCAATTCCGCCATTTTTTACAGACTTTCACTCATTAATCATACAATGTACGAATGATCATTCAAAAATTACTGTGTACCGGCACAAAGTGTAATCTGGATTGACGAAACCCCAGTTTATGTACTGGGTCTTGTTTTTTTTCATACTATTTTCAGTTTTTGACGGTTTTGGTAGGGCTGTAACGTATCTTTTTCATAAGTATTTGGTGCTAATAAACATAATATTTTGGAGTTTCAGGGATGCTTCGGCATTATTAGTTCTTATGGGTGATTTGGAAAGTTCGACTGTCATATTTCTTGAATTGGCTTCTGGAGCTTAACATTTACAATCTTTTGGGTTCAAAGTTTCTGGGTGGTTATCAAACAAAGAGTATTAGAGTGAGAATCACGATACTGGAAGATGAATTCATTAGCAGGAGAGAACTGTTAATTTGAACCCTGGGTAAAGGTGTCAAGGAAACTCCATGAGGCCAAAAAATTCCTAGAAATATGTCAGTTACATCATCTTGGTAGTCATGAAATAGCTAACGTCATGCGTTACTGCATGGAAAATAATGTTTGAGACAACTTTTATTTGTTCCAAACGTATCATTAATACATAAGCTTCTCCTTTCAAGTTCAACGAATTCAGGCGTTGTAAGTTCGTCATCTTTCCGATCTATTGATCCCACACCATCGTACAGAGATGTATCATAGATCGTTCCTCGTGTCTATTTCCTGCAGATGGAATTCACTGCCTGATGTTGTTAAAGCATGTAAATCCATCGCAAGTTTTAAAAGAAAAGTTTTCGATTTGATAAATTCCAACATGTTGAAATTAAAAGTGAAATTGATTGTTGTATCTTTTGGGTTATAATATATTATGTAATATTATATACACATTCTCATTTCACTCTATGTAATATTATGTATACATTTATTCAGGATCTTTGAGTTGTATTCTTTGTAGTTGTTCATTTATCAATGTCTAAAGGATCAATGAGTCCACGACAATAAATGTTTATTATTATTTATTATTATTATATGAACTGTAATCGCACTTTTCCGCAGATTTTCAAATCAATTAAAAGGCGCTTTGACTTACGGATTCATCTTCGAGTACCTGATGACTCTGTGAGTCAAAAAGGAATGTAATTGTTTTAAAAATCTTTGAAAAATGCGATTATTATTCTTATTATGCTTCTCCTATATTCCGCTAAGGCTCATTTCTAAGGATTTAACTTAGTGAAAGTTCATGATGACTCAATTATTCTAATAGCATTTTAGTTCTCACAATTAATAAATTTGTTGCTGACCGGTTTCATTACAAAGGCGATATCACTGGGTGTCTGATTTTTCGTTAAGGAAAGGCTAACGACTGTAGTGGACCTTCAGCGCTTGTGGGGGGACTTTGACCCTTGGGAGTAGGAAACGCACTCATGTATGCTCAGGATGAAATATATGTATGGACAGGGCTACCGTTCGACCTGAAAAAGCAAGATCTTACTCAGGAGGGGCATTTTAAATGCATTCTGGCTGATTTAAGAAAATGGCCGATTTTTTATTATCAGGAGCGTGATGACGCTTCTCAACAACCTAATCGTTAATTTTCATTCGCGCTTTTTACCCATTATAGGCCAAGACTACCTATTGGCAGCGATTTTAATCCAAACTTTAAACATTTTCAGAACCAATATTAGATTGTATTCTTCTAAAATAATTGACAAATTTGATGTAAATCAAAGATAATCTATTGCAGGAAATTTAATGAATGGAGTAAAAAATGTTAAAGTCCTAATGCTGGTCTCAATTGTAGTTCATATGTCGCTTAATTTTAGTTATCGGAAGCTTCATAGCTATATATTTATAGACATGTTTAAATATATATTATTTCAAATTTTTAAATTCTAATAATTGATTTAAGAAGAAAATAGTCGGCTTCTCGTCAAGAGGAAGTGCTGTTTTCTTTCGACGAAAGATCCAACCAGCTCATTTTTCGCGTGATCCTTGAAAACGATGAATATTTCAGTCCTAATGGGAAAATTATTTCCATTTTGCAATATGGGAAGGTCTCTTATTTCCTTGGGATCCATAAACAAAGCCCCAAGATGCCTCATGCAAGCTCTTGAAATTTTCAAGCATTCGCTCATCACTTCATACCATCGGCTTCAAGGAAAGTCTGCGGTAGACTGTCCACCATGCGTAAAAGGCTGAGGTGCCTTTTGACCCGAATTAGCCGGTCGAAAGGTCAACTATCGTTCTTTGTTTCCTCTATCGCAAAAAAAGTTTTCAAAACTGGGACGGGAGATTGAAAGACCATTTGAAAGAGAGAATGGTGAGAAAGGAGACTTGATGGAGAGGAGAGGGAGGTATTTTGGACATGGTGAAGATTCAGCGCAAAACTTGATGACTTTTGGGGTGGCTTCGGCGTTGTATCCAACCCACACTCTCTCATGGTCCATATCTCGGAAAAGAATTAATGACACGATTCTCATTAACAGAACATTTTCTACGGAGTGATAATCCCTAAAGAGAACATTAAAGAAGCCAGCTAACGGGCACGTCACATCATGGTACTTCACCTTTGAACTCAGTGTTTTCTCGAGATTATTGGCTGCGTAAAATTTTTTCAATCGTGTCAATCAAGGCGGGAGTTATACGCCTTCCTTTACAGCCTGCTCGATAGGCATCGTTATTTCCCCTTTAGGGTCCCGTAATCTTCCCCACCAACACCTTCACGGCTTCTTCGCGAAATTATTTAATGCTTCGCAAAACTTGCATTTTAATTTTGCGAAGTACATCCACTACCCATGAAATAGCACAATTGCAACCTCTCACGTATATCTTTTTTAACTTTCATTTTGGCATGTGATCAGGATTTTAATGGATATTTCAAGCGTTGGAAAGCTTGTTACTACCTTTTCTGTTTACGTTGCTCGGAGTCTCCCCTGAAGTGCAGCAATTCCGAGCGCCAAAAAGTCATCAAGACTAGGCAGCCAAATCGGTCAGCCAAGTGGAGCACACTTGGAGCGGTCCATCCCTTAACATGGATCTAGAGGAAGCGAGAATTATTGCCAAAGAGATTCGGTATTTCCCCAGATTAATAAGGGAGGCCATAGAAATAACCTAAACTCTGAGCAACGTAAACAGAGAAGGTGGTAACAAGCTTTCCAACACTTGGAAGCGGATTTTCCAAAGACGGGATAGGACTCCAAGAAAAGGCGGGAAAGAATTGCACACCTAACCAATCGCCAGGCTATATATAGCGGCTAAAATGCATCGAGAGCACTTCAGACCTGAAGAAGCGAGCTGGACACTCGCTATACTGTCGTTCTCAAAAATGAGTCAACGAGAAAGCTACCCCGAAAGGCATCAAGTACCAAGACCACTCCGCGGAAGCTTTCATCACATGATGGAGGCAGGGAGGGAGTATGCCGAACTGAAGAGAGAGTCCATGTGAACAGATCATAGGCCATAAAGTGCAATCGCCGTAAAGGTGGAGTCGTAGGAGAGGAGGGGAAAAAACCATTAAAATATATCCTGACCATTGATGTAGATGAAGAGGGCATTGCGTTATTAAACTCTAGCCTGATAACCATATCGTTTATCCCCACTCTTTCCAAACTTTCTTTGGACAGCACGACGAAATGGAATGATTTGCGGATGCCAAGTAAGAATATCCACCATCTGTTTGAAATGTAAGACAGGTAACTCTTGAAATATACATTTGCTACATTTGGTCTCTACTTGATTTTACCATAGTTTCCACCAGGAATGCGAATTATTATAAATATAAATAAAGAAAAAATATATGTATGGAGAATGCATACCAGAGTAGCAAAATTCATCCTACTCTCTGGTAAGTTACGGACGGAAAACATCGTAAAATTGCAAATTTATTGCGTCAGCCTGTAAGCGCTAAAGTAATATCGGGGTTGACATAGATGGCAGGCAAACAACGCCCACGTTACAGCTTCTAGTGTATAAGTTCATGCCTCTAACAATGGCAAAAAAAGCCAGCGCCCTCTCCATCTTGACTGTTGAAGCGCTCCATCAACACGTGGTGGGTACACCTCTTTGAATTGTGAACAATATCCATTAAAATCCTGATCACATGCCAAAATGTAAGTTAAAAAGACATACGCGAGAGGTTGCTATTGTGCTAATTTATAGGTAGTGGATGAACTTCGTAAAATTAAAATGCAAGTTTTGCGAAGCATAAAATAATATCGCGAAGAAGCCGTGAAGGTGGTGGTGGGGAAGCGATTCAGGAAGATTGCGGGACCTTACATCTACATATTACCCTGCGAGCCGCCGCATGGGCGTGTGGCAGGAAGTGTTAGGACACCAACCGAGTGAAGATGTACAGCAGATAAGGTTTTGGAAGGATAGTTTCAAGCCTTACTTGGTGAATTTCCTTGATATCAGGGATAGAAGAATTAACTCGGCAATTCCACATGGTAATAGATTTATTCACGACCGATTTCGCCGCAGTGCAGCACCATCAGGTGCATACACATATTTTCCACTCCATATATACATGATTTCTATGGGTCGGGATGATTCTCCGGGAGAGGCATCCACTGTTGAAATAAACAGAAGAATAAACATTATAGAATGATGCAAAATTGATTGAAAAAGGTTCAAAGCACAGTATACAAAAGATGTTTTTTGCACCTTGGCCCTAAAATGTAGAATAATTTACCACCTAATGTAAAGGATCTCAATAATATATTAGTTTTCTTGCAAAAAGTGAAGGTATGGCTTTTCTCTCTTTCTCTTGAAAGAGTAAAACTACTTTTGATGTAATAATAATTATTTTGTATTATTATTTTGTATTCGCCATTGACAATATACAATATTTATATGCATAATATTATTATCGGCACAAAAAATTAAATTGATTTTGTTTTTCATAAATCATATTACAATTACTAAGTAATTATTCTCAAAAACTAAATGTATTGTCACATATCTTCCATCACATTCGTGCACCTATGTTTTTTGATGGTAGCTCCAAACAGGGTAACCTTTAGAGCTATCTAAAGCTCACATGCAAAAGTTATAAAATTTTGATTCCTTTTTTCGGGTTTTCCGCCGCGTTGGTTCATGTTGAGGACAATATTTCGCCCGCTGTCCTGCTGGCTTCCTCAGGTCCATGTATGTGGTTACATGGACCTGAGAAAGCCAGCAGGACAGCGGGCGAAATATTGTCCTCAACATTAACCAACCCGAAAAAAGGAATCAACCTCTAAGCCCCGCGGAAGCCTTCATCAGAACTTTCTAAAATTTTTATATTTTTCTAACTGTATTTTATCTGTATCAAAGGCATATGAGTAATAAATATCCATCCATCTATCTTATTTTGGGTGTTCACACGGTGCAATTTTTATGGTAAATTCGTTCGTGCGTCTACCCGCGCTGGGACATACATCGTGTAAACACGGCTTAAGATATAATGCAGTGCTTGTTGGTGAAAACTTATACCCAGGCACACACTCATAAGGCGGCCTGATTTGAGATTTAGTTTATGTAGACCCGTCCCGCTTGAACAGTCTATTTTACGATAAAGAATTCAAAAGATATATGGTACTTTTTCACAGTTTTCACAAAAAAACCTGTGAAAAAGTACCATATCTCTTTTGAATTCTTAAGAATGGATTTTCACCAAGTAAAGCCTGAAACAATCGAGTTTTTACTTTACGATATTTTTACTAGTTTTATTTCCTCTAATTTAAGAAAAAATCTCGGTGTTAAAGTTACAATTAAGACATTGGTTGTATGAAAATTATAATGAAAATGATATATGAAATACTTGGGATTATAATATTTATATAATTGGGACATAATATGTATATAATTGAGACATTATTTCTATATAATTTGAGCATCATATTTCTTATGCGTAGTAAAACACATGCAATGTTATTGAGATATATTTCCTGTATTTTTAAATATATATTTATATATTCTTTCCCCTTTACTGTTACTGATATTGTAAAAGAAAAGATGTAAATTATATTTTTAAAACTTTGTATATTTTGGATTGTAAACCAAATTTTCTATTGTAAACTATTTTTGAGTTGCTTTTGGATAACTATTGTTAAAAAATGTTATGAACGTTATTTCATGTTATTCATTTCGTTGAACTTATATCCGATCACTGAATTTAAAATATGGCACCTGCTGACAAGCCTTTAAAGGCTTAGCAGGACCAAACCGTCTTATTCCTTATGTATTTGTTATTACTTTTGTAAAACTTGTAAACTTTGTGATAAAATTTTTATTATTATTTTAAAAGAATTGTGGCTTCCACATTGGCTCGTGATAATCTCATGCGTTCCACGCAGCAGTTCAGCCGAATGCGTAAGCATAATATTACCACGGGTCGAGGATTGAATAAGTTTTAAGGTTAAACTTTTCTAAAATGTCAAATATCAACGAAGTATTTTTTCTCGAGCTGTCAAATTTATTGGCAGCTTGCACATGCTGCATCCCAACTTCCCGTCTGGACCCATAAAAAATGAAATTGTTGGTATATCTTAGCCAGAGTCACCTTTATTGCAAACATGGATACTTTACTGTAGACGATCAGAAGAGGACGCCGAGGGAGAAAGACATGATCCCGATAAAGGTTAAGTACTGAATTGTTGGGGACC
This sequence comes from Ceriagrion tenellum, assembly GCA_963169105.1. NCBI lineage: Eukaryota > Metazoa > Arthropoda > Insecta > Odonata > Coenagrionidae > Ceriagrion > Ceriagrion tenellum. The sequence goes on along the minus strand of OY720638.1, from coordinate 81,290,448 downwards.
AAATGAGTCCGCATAGAAAAGAAAGAGGCTTAAAAAGGCTTTTATGTATTGATCACCGCTCGCCTTTGACCCAGTTCTTTTGACTACACAGTCACCTCGACCTTAAGGACGAGCATGACAGTGAACTAATTCCCGTTTTTCATAGGGACCTATTTCGGTAGATGTGGAACCTTGTCTTTGAATATGTCCGTCCCGTAGCGTTTCCGCTGTGGTTTTCCACGGGCCCTCAAGAGGAGGAAGCTTCCAGCAACGATGAAGCAATTGGTTCAGTGCATTCAATGCAAAAAACCTCACCATTCACACACAATTGGTTATCTCTTTCTCTCTCTGTCTCTCTCTCTCTCTCCCTCTCTCTCTCTCTCTCCTCGCGGGTAATTTTCGATCTCAGCGATATTGCTGCATATCTCATCGTATATCCTAGGCGGCATCATTCAGGCGCCGTTTCCAACGCATTTCGCGATTTAGAATGCGGAAATGAGGGGCAAATGACCATTTGAGAATCAACTCACATCCGCTCGTTTCCACTGCAGCATTAAATACTCTCTATTATCCTCCACGAAGAAAATTTCACGTATAGTCGTAACGAAACTTGACGGTAGTCACATGCGTATAGCTTGACGTAAAGGAGGAGGAAGACTCGTGTGGAAGGAGTCGGAAAAGAAATCGAGGGAAGTGGACAGTACGTGGTAGGTAACGCTGCCGACATAACTGCATTTAGCCTTAGGGGTTGTGCATAAGGGGATCGGGTTGGTGTGGTGGTTCGAGTACTCGCCTACCACACGGGAAGCCAGGGTTCAAATCCCTTCAGAAGGGGATATTTTTCAGAGGAAACCCGAACCATACTTGAGTGTCTTGTGGAGGGAACTTCAAGTACAGTACTCCGTCTGTTGGATGAGACGTTAAACCGTGGTCTTTCCCTCGGCGCCTTTCGTTAAGAGCAGGATAAAGCCGACGCCGGGTTTCTAACCACGTGACTTGTCCCATATGGCGAAAATGACCTAAGCCGTCGGTCGCCTCCCCAAATATCCAATCCAATCCGGTTGTGCATAAACTACGTTACCGTTTCGGTAATTTTTTTAAATCCCTCCCCTCCCCCCTTCATTGACAACCGTAGTATGTTTGTCAATCCCTCCCCTCCACCCCACGACATGTAATGTTGTCTCTACAAATGAAACTTTCTATTCTAAAATATTTTCTCAATTATTGAGCGAGTTTATTTTTGGGGATAGGCTGAAGTAAGACAAAAAGTAGTCAAACTAGATATAATAGAACTATCTAATCTCAATTGGAACAAGTAAAGTTCATTTTTTTAATTCTAAAAATCAACCACAAATCACATGAAGATTAAAAAAAAAAAACTGGAACTCTTCACGAGGTCGCTATTTAACTTGAAAGAAGGATAAAATGTAAGCAATTTGATGGTATGAAGACTTGCAACATAGTAGAGGCAATAGTTCAGTTGCATTGAGTTAAAGTAGAAGCTTGGTATTGAGATGAAAAAAATACACTTTGTATAATCCACACCAAATTTTAATGGTGTGAGCCCGACCGGTTTCAACACTTTCGTGTCTTTCTCAAGGGACTATGCATAGGATAGGATTGTATAGTCCCTTGAGAATGACACGAAAGTGTTGAAACCGGTCGGGCTCACACCATTAAAATTTTGTGAGGATTATACAAAGTGTATTTATTTCATCTCAATATGAATTCTAAATTCCACAAAGTTAGCTCGCAAACCAATGAAGATGTAGAGCTCGGTTTGTAATAAATACTCCGCGCGCCCTTCCTTATTTTGAACTTCGTAGTATTGCCGAAGCGAGTACGAAATGTAAACAGGAGCATTGTAACAGCTACGTTACCTTGAGTGAACCTCCTCCCTCCCCCTCATTACCCGCCGTAAGTTTTTAGGCGGCCCCCTCCCCTCCCAAGTTGGTAACGTAGTTTATGGACGACCCCTAAGGTGGTTAGAGTGACTTTTGTCATTTACAGATTTGCGTGAATATTTCCATACGTGTACTTATCAGTAACATGAACAGTCAAAAGTGAAACACATTTAATGGAACCTATTTGGTTTCTTCGCAATTTTATACATTTTTAGCATGTAGCCTTATGGTCTTTGACACACATCTTGATATAACACGATCACCTATGTATAGATGCCCCCTTAAATGCTAAATTGTATGTTTCATACTATTATAACGGTTGCCTACAAATATTACGGCATCATATCGAGTAAAAAATCATGGACTTGCACATAATTTGCGTTGGAGTCGGATTCCGCGCCGAAAACCTAAGTAAAAGCAATGTTGAATTCAGGCGAAAATTTCAGAAAATGATTCTCGCTACATTGATGTTACTATATGTGCGATGATTTCCACCGAAAAAATACAGGTTCTACTTAATTGAGGAGAGGTCCAAGACTTTTTGCGGCTTACTCGAAAAGTTGTTATAAGTACATCCAGAAAGTAAGTTCCGTCAAAGAAAAGGTCAGATCGAATCAAACAAGTACTTATTCAGAAAAAAATATTAGCTGTGAAAAAATGTTTAGACCTTAATCTATTTTCCTACACAACTCACACTATGTTGTAGACACTTTTCACAGCGCGGCACCAGCTTTTGTATTCCCTCTTCATAAAATGTTGCCCACAGTGATGTCAACCAAGTAACAGCATGTTCTTTGATATCGTAGTCATTGTTAAACCTCGTGCCACCAATGCTCGATATCAGGTGCAAAAAAAGGATGAAATTCACTAGGATTTGGATAAGGGTATTGTCATGAATCAAAACAATATCGTTGGTGTTTCCAACCTCAGCAATCCTCAACCCAATTTCCTCAGCGGTGGGATTTTCCATTTTATTCACCATTTCAAACAAGAGCCACGAAGGGTACACAACAGTCTGCTAGCTCATAATGGCGTCAACTCTTTCTCAATAGGCCAGGGTAAGTACTGCGCATGCGCGAAACTTCGATCGCAGCGCTTCTGAGGCAAGGAATACAAACGAAACTTACTTCCTGGATGTACCTCTTATAATAATTTAAGGACGCAAAAAGTTGGTTCTGTGTGACTGAGTTGTCATTAATTTACTAAATATGCCGATAAAAGCACTTAATTTGATTCATTTATTTCAAGCCGCATTTCTCTCGTTGAAGGTCCCTGCGCTGCTTCTGAGAATAATTTAGGGACATTAGCTACGAAACTTTCAAAATCCAGCGAAACTGGGGAGGGGGGTTGTTAAGTATGACAGGTCATACTGAAATCCTATCTAATTTCTACCAACACAAGCGTGACAAACTGTAGGATGTCTCACCACTATCTGCTGTCCAGTTTCGACTCGTGACACCTCAAACACAGGGTCTCTGGTAAAGACAGCGATTGGGGGTTTAAGCCACTTGGCTTGCGCGTGCCTCTCGTGCATTTTTGCTGCGAATTGGTCCAATTCCCTAGCCTCTATCTCTCGTTGCCCCCATCTTCCTCTTCCCACCTTCCCCCCACCCGCTTTGGTTCTTCCTCATCCCCTTGACGCGCAGCTCTCCACTATACACTTTTGAGGTAGCAGTGCTCAAGTCTATAAACTCTTCTTTTCTGGGGCTGAAAACGCCTTAAAAATTGAGTTTCTTTGAAATTTTTCGAAAAACTATTTTGGTGCATACAAATATATGACTATAGTTGAGAGATCACGTGACCCGACTACCACTACATTTCTATCAGCATATACTGTTTTTATCAAAAGGGTTACAAAATTAATTAAATTTCTCAGTGCGTACTTTAAGTTATTTCGGAGAGTAGAAAATTTATAACTGTAATTTGAAAATGGTACGATCCAAAAACCATTATTTAATGTCAATCATTTACATTTACGTTTGGCAAATGTAAGAAGATTTACAAAATCATAAAAACATATTGCATTATAATTTCTACATCGGTTTATTAATTCCAACTATATTTTTGACAATATTATATCATTATCAAGGTATGATATTATTATTCAGACTCCTGTATAATGACATATTAATGTCGAAACCATTTCTTCTTTCTGAATTCGGCCGGGTCCTTGTTTTTCCGACAAAGTTTCTCCTCCTCTCCTGGAGGTGTCTTCTGGTGGAAGATGCCTACGACCTGATATCTTCGACCTGAAGACGCCTCCAGGAAAGGAGAAGAAACGTTGTCGGAAAAACAACGATGCGGCCGAATCCCGAAAGAAGAAATGATAAGAATACCTGCTCTCCGCGAAAACCTTAAAGAGAACTCTATTTCTAAGTTATTTTTATATTAGCATGATTTGTCCATTCCTGGGTGAATGAGGTTGTCTCGCGGCTGTATGGCTTATAATTAGGGTAATAACCCTGTGACGAGAGTACATAGAAATATTTTATTTCATATATCACTTTTTCACAAAGTTAAGCCAGCAACTTTAACTTGTTTACAAAATTAATTAAATTTATCAGGTCATACATCAAGTAGCATAATTGCAATGGTTATCTTACGGATATGGTAAAATAGCCTCACGACTTCTTTCAGTTATAAGTCTAGCCTATATTTTTAAAAATATATCTACATATTTTCAATTAACGCATGAATTGGGTTAAAAATAGGAGCTTAAATACCGAAAAACTCCATGAGTTACGACGAGATTGGCTTGGAGAAAGGCATGAAGACCGAATTATACGGTACATTAAAAAAATAAAATGGAAACTTGAAGCTTTCACGAGGTGGAAGGATGTCACAATTGTCATTTAAACTGTGGAAGTCACAGGTTTTTATCTTGTTTATTACGGTACATTTTATGGCACAAACTGAACGAATGTATGAACTCTTGCATGAGGAAAATTGTACCGTGTAAAGCGGCAAGTTGTATGATTGTCTGAATGACATAACGGGAAATTGATCCTGCTCTATTTCAATTCAGTTTCTTGTACATTATATGATAGATTCGTTTGTACAATAAAATGTACCGTGTAAAGCGGCCTTAAGAGTTTCGCGTCGGGTGAAGGGAGGATAAGGTGCAGGAGCTGATACCCTTTGTGTTTCTTTGCAGACTCGAAGCACTGGATGAGGCAGGGCGCGGAGGATCTGAAGGAGGCGCTCGGGCGGAAGGCCATGGGCGGCCACGCCAAGAACGTGATCATATTCCTGGGCGATGGCATGGGTATGTCAACGGTAACTGCGACGCGGATCTACAAGGGCCAGCTGCAGGGCAAAATGGGGGAAGAAACACGACTTACGTTCGAGGAGTTCCCGTCCTTAGGACTCGCCAAGGTAAGTGACGCAGTGTTATTTTGATATTATTATGATTTGTCCATTCCTGTGTGAATGAAATTGTCTCCCGACTGAATGGCTTATAGTTGGGGCTACCATTAGTCTCTCCTTTTATTGCGACGTATCTAGTTTTAAAGAAACTATTGGCCAGTTGCAGGAACGACACGTATGAGTTACGGGACCCATAAGCCATGGCAACCATTCAATAAGTGTTGCAGAAATATTCCATAAATTTATTGGGTTCCAACATGGCTTCAAAACGTGTGGAATGAAGTTATGAGTTACAAAATTCCAAGATGGTGCAATGGGCCGTTTGGAAACTTTATTACTTCTAAATAGAGTTTTTGGAGATGAATGATCAGTTGGTTTACTCTTACTGACTAATTATACCGTTCATTAGCAATTAAACATAGGATAAACTTTACTACATCTTATCAAGCGGTAAAAAATAAGTTCAATCATTCAAGGTAATAACTTTTGAAACGGGTAGATGTGTTCCTGTAATCCGAGTATTTCAATGAGATCTATAGCTTTATGGATCTCATAACTATTGATTCCATAACTAAATATTCTTGGAACCGACCACAAGACTAGGAAAAAAGCGTATGTTCACTTGTATAAAATTTAAGCTGATAGTTTTCAACTTAAATTAATGATTTCGGCCAAAAAAGAAAACATTTACGAGAAGTTTATCTAGCTGGCTCGTTTTAATACTCAAATCTCGAGTGCCTTGTTTAAATCTCGTTACTACTAGGGTCTGAACCACCTTAGCCCTTTTCGAGTAGCTGCTGAGGGACCCCCGGTAATCATTGAAAAGTAGCGTCGCTTAAATCAGTTTCTATCGCAGTGGTTCTTCCCTTTATCCTTTAATTTAGTTATTGACCTAATGTGCATATTCAATCAAGAACCTTTTAGTATGCGTGATACAATATGATTCAATATTTTTGAGTTGCACATTTCTTACTGCTCATTTCTCCGTGGAGTGGACAACGGGCCTACAGGAGACATTCCGGGACAAATTACCCAGCCGGGTGGGGCACTAGGACACACGAACAGTCTCTTCCTACCGGAGACTCACAAGGTCAAACAGGCACGTGTGGCAAGCGTACTTTGGGGAATAATATTTGCATGTTGGATGAGTCTTCGATTATCAGTTAGAATACTGCGTACTGGGGTGTGCACGTCTTTACCCGCTGTTTTGTTGCATCGCCCCTCTGGCCCGATGGAGACATACCCAGTAATCGGATTTCCATAACAACCCATGCTGTAAACAGGACATTAATCAACCAATACCTGTCAGTTAATCATTTACATGGACCTTGCTTGGGTTCCACTTTCACTGACGCTAGAGACTTCATCCATCCCGAGTCGAAAGAGCAACATCTGAGGTCTGTAAGGGATAAATCGGTCTATATAGTAGCAAACTAAGGCTGTTTCTTTTCAAAAAGAATAATGGCAATTACCTTTCTAAATCAAATTCTGATCTATCTCGGATGAGAGGAGAAGACTTACCATAAACAGGTGGAAAGTGAGTCAGAAGATTACTAGTAGATCAGATGGTAACAGTATATCTATCATAGAAATAAACGTTTTAAAGAAGAATTTTGGAACTTTCTGTTATTTCTGTTCGTTAAGATTTCTCTCAGCTGCAACGCGCGACTACCGTTATTATCTCTTTTCTGCAAGCGCATATATACCCATCACGCCATTTTCTTCCGGAGTTGGCACAATAAAAGGCAGTAAATTCTCGCTGATTGATGTGTAAAGCTGGCTCTGCTTTGATAATTTGGCCTGTTTTGCTTCAGGCACCCTCACACAATGATTCATAAACGCCCGCCTGTTCGCGAGACAATATATTTCTTCTCTCATGAGTGTCCTCCACCACTGCCCCATGACTTTCTCGATATGCCCCTTACTCCTACACCATTTACCACTCTTTCAGAAATCTGCTTCACTATTCGACTCTCATCCATTATTCCAACAGACCAACTCAAAGAAGCACGCCCCTTTCACACTTGCCCATCACTGGAGCATCCAAGCCACATTATTTCACGACCCTGATTTTCTTAATGCCGATATTCATGTTTTCATTTTTATTATTACAACTTGTGATGCACTGTGCCGAGTCTCCGGCATGCATCCGGTCTCGTTTCTGTCATTTTGGCTGGACGTTCGACCTGGTGTTGGTGATTTTCGTAGGCAAACGCGACTCCCCATCAGCTGGGTGGCTACGCCGAATGTGGGTCATACGGGTAAAGGAGGTGGCCCCAGGATGACGGCCTTTTGCACACGCTCCGGGAGTGCATCCGCGATTGCCACACTGATTTGGATGCACTTGGTACTCTACAGCAGCGAGCCCTCACTTTATATTCGACATTGCTCACTTTCTCAATATGTTTTGACGTAAACTGCAAAACATTCTCCTCTTCAAGAAATAGATAAAAAATAGGCTAGGACGTTCGAAAAGAGAATTAAATCAAGACCTCAAGGTCCGATTACACATGGCTTACGAATTTCCGATTCAAATGGCTAGGCAGTTGTGCAGTAGTGCTGACTTACTGTCAAGGTTTGTGATTGTTTTATCCGGTCCCCGATTCTATAATTGGACTTGAATCAGATGTCAAAATACTCATTCCACAGAAATAACCTGTGTACGTGCTGACGAGTCATAATTTAGAGATGTTTTTAAATGTATGCTTTTAAAAATATGCTCTGGCTTAAAAATGTGCTCCCTTTACTTTATTTGGGAAATGTGAACATTTGGTCTTGGGAAAAGGAACCATAAAGGACAAAGACTAATTGAAGTTTGTAAAGAAAACTCTTCGGTTGTTAGTAGCACTGCATTTGAAACCCAAGGAAGAAGAATATATGTATGGACAACACGCATAAATGAAGTGAGGTACCAAATAATTCTATTCTGATACAAAAAAGGGCCAGAAATTAAATAAAAATAGCAAAAAGTTGTCCAGGAGCAGATTTAAATCTTAATTATGACTTAGTAATAACAGAGTTATATATAAAGTTGAAAAGGACAAGGAAATGAAGTAAACAAGAGAAATTGGACACGGCAAAGCTAAAGGCTATTGTCACAGAAAATACATCGGAAATGGAAAGAATGTTTATGGAAATGTTGAAAGCCAAAGGGAAGAAGAACTTTGCCAATGAAAAATGGGAAAAAATCAAAAGTAAGGTGATAGAGGCATCAAAAGTGGCAGTTGGCGTGAACAGCCGGAAGAAAATAAGGAAAGGTTGGACCATAGGCGAGATGCTGGACGAAATAGGGGAAGGAAGAAGATGGATAAATGACAAAAAGGAAGATATTAGAAAATATAATGGGAAAAGTAAGAATAAAACTTGATCTTCGTTAACTTTGTGGTACTCCATCACAAATGTATTAACTTGAAACTTTTACAGACCACAGAATATTTCAAGCTTCAACATGCCCCGGGTTTCGATGGCACCTGAAGATGATTCTTAACCAACGAAACCCGGGTCGCGTTGAAGTTTGAAATATTCTATTGTCCGTAAAAGTTTCAAGTTAATAAAAAAAGAATATAGGCTACTTAATCATGAACCCAGAAGAGAAATAGATAGATAATGGACGCGTAAAGAAAGAGTATGACAACAGGAGGTAAAGGAGAAAGGATCAGTATCACAGTGGAATCCGAAGCGACTGAACAAGTAGAGAGCCTTAGATATTTGGGAGGTGTCATCGCTGAAATCCTGTTCCAAAAAAACCATATTACGAATAACTAAGGCAAAAAAGGAGCTGAGAAATGAGCCAAATCCCTTATATATTAAAGGGGAAAAAATGGGCCCATGACACCCCCTCTGTGGGACTCCAGATGTGACTTAGTTTCATTATAGGTAGCCGATTAAAATATCCCTTAGTACGCGATTGCAAAAGAATGCTTTAATACTGGAAATTACGTCGTCATCCGACCCGTAATATTTTAATTACAAGTAACTTTCTATGGGATACTTAATAAAATACCTTTTTAAGGCCATTATAGCCATGAAGACGACCGAAGAACTAGAAGATGCCCCAGCGCTATGACAGCCGCTATTCAATTGGAGATCATTTCATCACTTAGCGGCGATTTATTTTCTAGGACACCCGAGGACCTTGTCCTAATTACCCTCACCAGTCTTAAGTGCCTGCGGCCATTGGATGAGCAGCCATAGTTTAAATTCCTCTCGCCCATGTCATCCATGCAAAATATACAATGTTAATTTGAGTGTGTCATCTAGTTCTACGATGGCCAGGGTTACATCAACATTTCCATCGACCATTGACGCCTGAAGCTCATCGGTTAACTTGGCAAAAAAGTTGAAATTCTCGTCGAGGAAATAAAATTGCTAATTAACGTGGGTGCATGATTCGCATCCCAAATGCTATCATTGTCAGACGCAAGAATTCGCTCAATCTGACGTAAAATGTCATCGCTTCTAGCTATGGTAAGTTTAAGAGGCCGTGCGAGAATCTTTACTTGGAACCTTTTCCTTGACGTCACCCACTGGAAGAGCAAATGACGAAATCTTACGTAAATTAGAAAGAAATTAGTAATGAAATAATGAGTATTCTCTACGTCAATAACAGTAAATGGCATTCATAGTAAATGCAATTTTCTTGCTAGCTGAAGTCCTAGTTAAAAATAGAAAACGCTTGATTACTAGCACTGAAAACGAAGCGGTTCACTAAGAATGTTGGAACACTGCGTGGAACGGAGAAATGAGTACGGTCAAATTGAAAAATAAGATAATCTTAGGAATGACTATCGACAAAACAGTTGGGTACCTTAATAATTCACTCACATACGCAACAGAGAGCCAATTTACACTTAGATATAAGACGACAAGATGTAATGTAAAATACATTGAAACCTTTCTGCGCAGCCATCTCTCCCAGCGGCCGATTTTGTTCGGGAACGGAATGAATTTCCCATACACATAAGCAACGTTAATTTTTCCCTCCCTTTATTGGTCACCACCTTAAGCGGCCATTATCTCTCGGGTCCGCTATTAGCCGTACAACACAGATTTCACCGTATGTAAGAGAGAATAAAATTAAACAAATTAGATAATAAGTTCATAAACAACACTCAACTGCTTCATCTCATGATAAATCACCGGAAAATGTCCGAGCCAAAAATAATTGTCTGCGCACAAAATTAGATATACAATTTCTCCACTTTCAACCTCGTGTTGTTACTGCATTTTCCCTTCAGTTCGCTGAAGAGAGCCACTTTGTGGCCGTCATACGCGTCACCAACGCACATCCTCGTCTTTTTCTGTCTTTTATTTCTTGGACCAAGCTCATCTCGAGTCTGATTCTCCCAGAAGTTGGGCCCATTTGAATGTGTGAGTGAGTGATTTTTCTGTTTGTGAGTGTGATTTCTCTGTGTTTGTTCCTGGCGTGGAATTTATTCCCGTAAACATTCTCAGATAGTGTGTTTATGGTCACAACCCAGGGTCTCATACTTAACGGGGTCTCCTTAGCCCTGTGAAGGATCCCATTTTGGGTTGAGTTTGCGTGTCTATGAGTGGTCACTGGCGAGGAATCAACATCCCCGTAAACCACCTTAGAGGGGTTTTCTAGTTGAGAGGCTGTAGTTGGTCACTGACGCTTCCACTGACAGTAAATATTATTTTTCTTCCTTTTGACGAGTAGAGCCAATAATTACGGCTATTGGAGAAATTATTTAACAATTTTGTTACGTTGCGAGGCCGTAGAGCTCAAGATTCCTTGATTTCCCTGATTATAATGGACTGTATTTAATGAAAAGGGACCAGGATTAATCGCAACTACATAAAAGTGAAGATACGCCTTGTCGTGGCATTAGGAATCAGAGTTGAGAGGGTAGCGTGATTAGGTGTCTTCCTTCTCAGCTGTTTGAACGAGAGTGCACTCACGAGGGAAGTCAAAAAGGAAAAGAAAGTGAAGGCCGTCTTGTCCTTCGTCAGGCAGAAACACTCCCCAGTTGGCGATTTCGGATTGGATTGGATTTCGGGGAGTCGACTGATAGCTAAGGTCATTTGCGCCGTAGGAGACAGGTAAGTGAGGAAGAGTGGATAGAAACCCAGCGTCGGCATTAGCCTGCTCTTAACGAAAGGCGCCAAGAGGAGCACGATTTAACGTCTCGTCCGACAGAGGGAGTACTGTATTCGAAGTTCCCTCCTCAAGACACTCAAGTAGGGATCTGGTTTCCACTGAAAAATATCCCCCTCTGCAGGAATGTGAACCCTGGCGATTTCCGAAATAACTTTCCCGGCAATTTCCAACCAAAGGTGCTTAAACCAGAACGAAATCGGGGAATTTTCTAGCATAAAAGTTAAGCTAACGATGCACAGCAACATCATAGTCCAGTAGCATACGGTCGTGACAACAATTGTGGTCAACTTGCAGCTCGGAGCTCAGTGGCGCCGTGTGGTGGCGAGCATGCAAAGGATTTTTTCCATAGTTACTAAAAAAACCTATTTTTAAACAGTCTTATCTATCTTTAAACAGTCTATAGAGGCATCATTTTATCTCCAGTTCGAAAGGAATGAGAGTTTATGGAGGTGGATAGTGCGATCCTAAGTAAAAATTACATCCTTTAATGTGGAAGTCTAAAGGAAAATACTTTTTGGACAAATAAAATCATTTACAGCAGAATAACTCAAAGCATAGGCACCCTAATATTACTGCTCTGAAGCAGTGTACTTTGCGCTCAACTAAAATGAATAAATAAGACTCTGTCAATTGTCACATGGTGGTATTTCAAGGTAAACAAATAATTTATTCACCCAACTTTTAGAATACTATATATTTAAATAAAACAGACACGTCCCGGCTTTCAAAGAATGATCGCCATCATCATGTGAATTTTATTTAAAAAAACGCTCTCTAGACACACACCTTAACAGCTGAATGGCAGAGAAGGGGTAAGGTTAGTGACTGAGAAGGATAGCGATTTGTTAACGGAAGGAAGAAGGTTGCCATTTAAGGGCCACAGGGTTGATTAATTACATGGATGGGAGAGGATTTTGTGAAGGAGAATGGGAAAGGTAAGCAACTGCGTTGAAAATTAGGGAGGAAGCAGGGAACAGATGTTCATTTATAAGACTGACCTCAAGGTCAAAAAGTCTCTTTAAATCTCTAAGTTGTTCACAAGAGTTGAGCTCTCGTCGATCGTCATACACATGTAAAATATCAATTTGAAATTCACTCTTATGGTCATGGTCTATCAAAAGCTTTGCTAAATTACGTTGTAATTTGCTAGAATGAATAATCTGTGACAGATATAAAATCTAATGCATTTTCTTTGCAAGGCCCTATGGGCGGGTTAGTTTTACTCGCTGGCAGATAGAGGCGCTACCTGCGTCAGCTGCAACTCATGTCAGCATGCGGAAATTAATAATGGGTGTCGCGACTGTATATTAACAGGCTGTGATTTTTTCTATCATTACAATTGTGAAATATAGTTAATAATTGCAGCTGAGGCAGCTTTTTGGGGGGATTGAACAATTATTTGAATAACAAAGGCTGAAAAATAAGTGAAATAAAATTAAAAACTCTGGACGATGAGAGTGACAAACGTAATCTGAGGCATTCTAAAATTTATTTTTGGGACAGGGGGGTAAGATTTGGAAAGATTTTTAAGGAAAGAAGAAAATAAATAAATAAATAAGTAAATAAATAAATAAAATATGATAAATAAACAGATATTTAAAATATGTATTCTACCGGTAAAGGTAGGTTTTGTCTAATGTCAGAGAATCTCCTCCCGGTTTTATACATATTCAAGGGCATATTTACCTCTATTATATCTTTCTTCACCCCATCGTACGATCTACCCTTCGTCATCCCGTCCATGAAACCTATTCTCTTTCTTCCCCTTCTGCGCTTGCCCAATATCCTTCCCTCTTATCACACACTCAGCAACCCATCACCCTTTATTACATCCTTCAGCCATCTACCCTGCCTATCCCGAATTTCATCCAGAAGCTTCCTTTCCTCGCCCACCAACTCAAGCACTTCCTCGTAAGTCCTCCTCTCCGTCCACATCACCTTCTCCATCTTTCTCCGCACCCACATCTCAAATGCCTGCAGCCTATTCTCGGCCTCCTTTCTCGGGGTCCACGTTTTTGACCCATACAACGCCACGCTAGGATATGATTATTAGGATTCTGACTTGTAATCCCTTTCTTTTTTTGAATATTACCTTTTGATGATACTATTATTTACACACCGTATTTTTCTTTTAGGATTCTAGAAACCGATTTCGAGCTAATCCGACAGGCTTGGGCAGCTCTATCCATCACTCTTGTAACATGAATTATTGGACCTTCATTGACCTTTTCCTTTTCAAAATACTCGTAAATGGACACGACCATTTTGCGAGCTTACGAGCGTAATGTCACATCACGACCTCGTTTTTTCCCACTCATTCTCTTGAATGAAGGCCGAAGGTAGAAAAAAACTCCTACGGTGAACACTCAAAAGCGCGAATGGATTAATCGCGTAAGTATTACAATTGCAATAATACGCAAACAACATACCCATAGACTGAAGCACTTGACACCGAAAACCGCACGAAAGAAGACTCAAGAGAGACTGAAAAGTGAAAGGTATGTGACGTCGTCAGGGTCGATAGGGGGATGGGGTGGTGACGGGGTTCAGCTATTGGCTCTAGGATACGTGGGTCCCGTTATGAGCTCCCTGGCCCCTTCCACTTTTCGAGCTGTCATCGGACTTCTTTCGCCATGGCGACTGTAGTGTATGCCAAGGCATTTGAAAAAGATAATAGTACACCTTCCAGAGGACTGGAGCATAATTCTAAATGAAATTCCTTCTCTTCCCCTCAGACCTACAACGTCAACAAGCAAGTGCCGGACTCGGCGGGTACGGCGACTGCCATCTTCTCCGGCGTGAAGAGCAAATTTTATATGGTGGGGTTTGACGTCAAAGCGCCCTTTAATAAGTGTGACCGAGTTGTCAACGAAAACAGTGCGGTCACGTCTCTCATGAAATGGGCTCAAGATGCTGGAAAAAGCACGGGTGAGTGATTCAGCTCATATCTGAGCGATAATTTTTAAGGGATTACAAATTAACTTGCATCTACTGAAGTCATTCTGTGTTGCTTTATGGAAGTCTCGAGAACAAGCATGCTTGTTTACTTGAGCAAGACTGATAAATTTTATTGCTATCATACATTGTGAGCTGATTGATTTTATTCACTTGATTGTTCCCTGATTTGGTACTAGAAGGACTCGATGGGACCAAATAGCCGTCGACCAATCACGTTGGCTTTTACATTCGCAGTGCGATCTTCACTTCCTGAAATTTTTCGCAACTGTATTTTGCTGTTCTTACCATTAAATTACGAGCTTTTATTGCTCAAAATGAAAAAGCTAAGATTTTGCACCAGCGCATTACTCTGGTTTCGGTCATATCTATCGGACCGCCAGCAAACCGTAGAAACTGGAGATTTTTAAAACTGGAAAACTGTTAAATCTGGACTAACTCCCCTCATGTATAAGGCATTGCGACTACCATTCTTATTCGGGCGATCTACAAATATATCTCTCATTCAAACCTAATGAGCTGACTCAAGCTGTTCAACTGATCAATTAAGACATAGAGAGTATATGTTCTTGGTTTGCAATTAATAAACTAATCATCAATCAATTTAAAGCAAAGGCCATCACTCTGGGTAGCCTAAGAAACATCAACGTTCTCCCCAACAGTATCCCAAAGTTAATGTACTTCCATCCTTTGGAACATAGCGCAGTTTATCAAAAGGAACTTGGCAAACGTGGCAAAAAATCAAAATTTTTTCACGCCGCTTCAGTTTACAAATATGTACATTCAATAAGTATATGGAACATGTGTACTCACAACAACATGAACAGCCATACACATATAAACGCAATAATATTTAAAATTATTATAATGTCCATTAGTACGATTGAGAGTGATATTTATAGAAATTAAAAATTTTATTAAGTATACAATGAAATTTAGACTTCGCTACATTAATATTTTTATAGGAATGATAACATTTCCGATTTAAATTTATGTATATTGTTTAATTTAATAATGTAGCCAGGAATACCATTCCATATTCTTTAGCCGAAATTTATTGTGGATAACTAATACACATAAGTTCTACACCTTGGGATTTTAAATCGTCTCCTTCCCTTTACTCGTCTGCCTGGATCACTCTGGTTTCTAATAATGTTATCTTACAAATGTTTCGGAGTTTTAGTTTACAATATTTTGTGGATGAAGACAGATAATTTAAATTAAAAAAATATATTAAAAAAATAATAAAGATAGTTTTTCATGTTCCAGTTCCATCCGCTTCAAATTTACATCGTAAGGAGTTACATGTTCGTAAATATTCACATTACATGTGTATCTCACTCCGGCATTGAACAAGATTTGTATTTTTTTAAATTCCTTTGCTAAACAACAAAGGCAAGGAGACAATAATCGTTATGAGGAGTTGAAAGATGATTGATGAGTTTTTCACGTAGCTCACATGGAATCAGATGCTTAAATTGTTACATCTGCGCTAATTTCATATACACTATGCTGGGGATGAAAGCTACATGTTCTGCCCAAGTTAGAATATTAATAATATTTACTCCTAAAATTACAATCGTATTTGCATAACCAATTTTGGTACCATTCACAATGATTTTAAGGTTTACGGTATGATCTATCGCTCAAACTAGATTGAGCATTTGTGAGCCCCAAAATGAATATTGGCCTATTCTCTGAAGCGGATAAATGTGTTATTCTCTTCCCCGTCGGCACAGGGTTCGTCACGACGACACGGGTGACGCATGCGACGCCTGCCGCCCTCTACGCGCACGTCAACCACCGCGACTGGGAGTGCGACGGCGGCATCCCCGTGCAGTACCGCGACTGCCTCAAGGATGTCGCCCGGCAACTGGTCGAGGACGAACCGGGCCGCGGACTACGGGTAAGCCCTCCAACCTTCTCCTCTCCACGAACAAATCATCATCGTAGTGGTGGATAAACATGGTGGCAGTTGCCGAGCTGATGGCCTTACCCGATGGGAGAGTCCATTGCCGAACAAGTAGCTCGTGCACGAAGTGGTACGGAAGTCTCCGAGGTAGACTACCAGGTTTCAAAAGGTCGAAAATCTTCCTTTTCAAGCTCAAAATGCTCGACCTGTTTATCAAATCAACAGTTAGGATCTCTCCGGTTCTTAATCAAATGTCTTGGATGGCTCTCTCTCCTTAAAGAATGAGAGTAAGACAACTTTCCACTTGAATAAATTTTATTCGACCTAGGTTTCGATGGTGGTTGTGATTTTTCAGAGCGTCACAGATAATATTATCATCACGCCTTACTACATCTCCAGGTCTGACAGATGCGATAAAATAAGAGAGATAAACTGCCGAACAGATAGGTACAAAAACTCGTTCTTTCCGCGAACAATAAGTATTGTTCCAATTAAACCAAACTAAAAATTGAGCTCCACTAAATACACTCCTGTAATACTGGTCACCATTTCATCTCCCAAAAACTAACATCTTTACACGGCTGGTGACCTAACACCCCCTACCATACGCCCATATGGCAGCTCAAAGGGTATTATGTAGATGTAGATGAGGTAGTACATTAAAATCTAGGTCGAATAAAATTTATCTAAATGGAAAATTGCCTTACTCTCATTCTTTATGATGAATTCATTCCACTACATCCAGTCTGATACTTCTCTTATTGTACGTGGCTCTCACTTCAATGTACTGTGAGCAACACAGAATACAATGATCTAGCTATGTTGGAATGGTAAGAATTATCGTGAAATTCTCTGTTGACATTCTACCTCCAAATCAAGTTAAATGCTATTACGTTGGCAGTGTTGCCTACTATGTGCTGTCCTCTCCTTCTTCACTCACTCACTGACTCGTTCCGCCCGACCTATTCCTCCATGACGTCAGCTTTCTTGCATGCGACTGCCACCATGTTTCGCAACTACTATAGTTTAGAGGGACTATTTCTTAAGTGTTTAGTTTGCACCCTCCTACATTATGCAGCTGGAAGTTGCATTTTTCAATCCTAGTGTCCATTTGTGAAATGATCTCCACGAAGGAGTTACTCCTTCCTTAATCTTGAATTAAGGAAGAAGTAATTCTTCCTTAATCTTCCTAAATCTAATACTTGAATGCATGGTTGATTTAATTACAAAAATCACCAGTGTGATTTTTAAAATTAGAGAAAAAGGTTTTATTGTTTAAATAAGAGTAAAAATAATGTTCTCAAGGAAATACTCGGTTCTGGGAACCGCTCAAAATATAACCTTTGGGCGCTAGATTCGAACCCAGCTGATCAGATGATGAAGCGTAAAACAGATGCCAGAGGGAATGATGATTTGAAATTAATGATCGGTATAGCTATTAGTGGTGAGATATTTAAAATATACATATGTTAATTGTTACAAACAACAAAATGTTTGGGCATAAAAGTTTGCCATCTAAGGTACTATGGGAAGTCCTGGAAGAAATATACCTACATTTACATGTATTCAAGTACATAAAATTCTATCTACATAACATGTTAATCCTTGCTTAACTACGCAAAACCGTTTTATTATATTTATATATTTTATGTATTTCTTATAACGCATAAAATCGCAAAGTAAATTAGTCGATAAACTTTAAAGCTTGCATGCAAGAAAAGTATACCACTATACCTGAATCAATTGTCTTTACGTGCCTACTGCAGCATATCGATTAGGCCTAAGCCTTTATATCCAAATGATTGCACAAATTGAAAATTAAATAAATTTTAAATATCGCCACCAAAGTTTTTATTTTTAGTTGCTCGCAGAACCAGGTGTTTGCTGAAAAACATTATTTTATTACTTTTAAGAGTATTTTGTCAAAAAATTAAACTTTCTTATTTAAATAGTCGGCTTTACTGTATAATTTTTATTGCTAAGGAAATCCAGTGGCAAATATATTTTTCTGCTTTTAAAATAATGGTTTTGTGATTTTATTCACTGATTTTGGTACATTGAAACCGGAGATATCGATGTTTCCATTTCACCATGAATGATGAAGATCACTATTTCTAGTCTAGATGACCTCCATTAAGGTAGCTTAACTAACGTGGTTTTCTCGGCTTCCACCCGAAATTTAACTTGGCTGGAGAGAGGCCGGTTGTTTCCGAGACAGCGGTCCTCAGTTCTACCCTAAGATCCGAAATACTTTCATTCCACTTTCAAATTGGCTGGCACCAAGTGCCATTTGGGTCCATGTCCTTGAACACCTTGAATTCAACCTAAGAGTATCGTATTATAAATTATGGAAGCATGGCCTTAAATTTATCGAGAAAATTATTTTAAGCTTCATCATGACATTTTATCCTTGTTTACATTTTTGGTGAAAGACTAAAATATTGATACTGTATTTCGCTCAACTAACTGCTCCAATAAAGCACGAAATAATGCCAATATGGCTAGTAAAATTTTTTTAATGAAGAAAATATTCTTAATTTCTCGTTTATCTCCAAATTTTAACTGCATTAAGTGGATAGAGCACTTGATAGGGGAATTTGATCATAAGTGTATTAACACTTTGGTACATTTATTCATTGGTCGTTCAATCCTAAGATTGATTGACTGTAGCCCTCCACCCTTCTCTCCGGTGCTAATCTAATCGAATACCAGTTCCCTTACCTCCTGGTATCTCTTCCTATGTACTTTTATCTTTATTTTGTCCATGAACTTATTCCTGGGTCTTCCTCTCAGGACTTTTCCCTTTATTTTGCCTTCAATTATGTTCTTCACGAACTCAATGTGTCTCAGGGTGTGTCCAATCCATCTGGTTCTTCTTTTCTCCATAGTGTTCCATATGGTCCTTTCCTCTTCTACTCTTCTGTACTTTTCATCAGTTATTATTTTGTCTGTCCATTTTATCTTCAGCATTATCCTCCAGCACCAGGTTTCAAAGACTTCTAGTCTGTTCTGGTCAGCTTTTTCAATGGTCCATGCTTCCGATCCATGGAGTTCTACCCTCCACACGAAGATTTTAACATACTATTTCCTGGTTTTTAGTCCTATATTCATTAAGCACAGCAGTGGTCTTTTTCCCATGAACGCCTCCTTAGCTGTATTTCTTCCTTTCCATGTGCTGGTACTTCCGAGATAGGTGAAGGAATCCACTTGCTCAAATTCTCTCCTCTCTGGGTGACTTCTGTATTCAGCTTCTCTATTCCGCATACTAGGATTTAAATCTTTGTCTAACTTATTTTCAAGTTGTATTCTTGGAGAATTTCGTCCATGACGTTTAGTAACCTTTGAAGATCATAATTTGGTGCATATAAATGGGTTAATTTCTTCTACACCCGCAGGTCATAATGGGCGGAGGATGGAATCCCATGGGCGCCACTGAGTTGGAGGATGAAGATGAGTCATGCGTAAGACTGGACGGTCGAAATTTGATAGATGAGTGGAAAACGATGAGAACCGATGAGAAAGTGAAGCACCATTACGTCTACGACACGGAAGGCCTGATGAACCTCAACACAAGCGATGTGGAATACGTCTTGGGTAAGTAACAGCAAGTTAGTTTAATTTAAGGACGTAAGTTTCAGTTACAAACCCCACTTAAATTTTCCACTCCCATATGGTGGTTTATTATTTACTTTACAGCTGGAATCCTCTACGTTCATGAAAATGTTCACCCATTTTTTTCCAAGTTTCCCCAATACTCATATTCTAGAGCACGTAAAGGTCCTGCTCAACTTTCCAATCGAGCCATTGGCTTCAAATGTTGCACTCTCAATCTTTTCACAGAAACCCATGTAACTTTTGTGAAAGAACGTTTTCTGAAGGATATAAGTAGGTACTTGGCTATTTAAATTCAAAATTGATAATAAACTTGACTAAATCGAATTTTTTTCGAACTTTTTAGCAAGCAAAAAGTACACACAGGATAAATTATTCGAGTCTGGTATTTACCAAATGAAATTCGATGGCTGTAATAATTATTATATTGGTCAAACGAATGAACGAATCAAAAAACACCAGAAGTTTTATAAATATGGATTCCACTTCAAAAGTTTCCAAGAATCTACTTGAAAACAATCTAGAAAGCGACTTTAACATAGAAATTTTACATATACTCCCGAAAGATTTAAAGATGGATACTCTGGAACAAATTAAAATTATTTGACAATCGAGTAATCATTGTTATGAGCTACATTTTCCGCACCCCTCTCCACTCCTTTCCGACGAAATTTATTTGTTGAATTATAACCTTTCCCACCTCACACGCCCTTAATCTATGTTCCCCAGCCATCCCTCCAAAAAGTTAGTTGTCCTCCACACACAACCCCTCCATATTACGTAACTAACGCAACAATTTATAAATAAATACTGTACAAACCATTGTACCTGACGATGCAGTAAAGCTATGCAGCGCTTGGTGGAAGATAAAACATTGTAGAAAAGCACAAAGCGTTATTTTCAGTGAGAATACTACAAAACTGCGAGTTAAAAAGATAAATAGAACAAAATACCAAGCTCTAAAACATAGCTGATTAGATTTTACGCGCCAAAAATCACCCTTTTCAAATAATAAAACGATAAATTACTTAGTTTTCCAAAAAAGATTTTTTACGTTCTCGCGACCCGTGTTTCATCAACGACTATTTAAGCTGTGTTTTTTACTACGTCTGTACCTGATGGTATCGCGCAGTGATGAAACCTGGGTCGTTAGAACGTAAAAAATCTTTTGTGAAAAACTAAGTAATTCATCACTTCATTATGAAGGAATTCCACCAAGTTACTGCCAACACCATTCATTCAATGTTTCAAATAAAACTAATTTAAAGTACTGTTGATGAGTGATTGCTGCTCAAAGAAAAAGAATACAGTAAAAAAACCGACTGATATGTAGTTAGGAGTAAGCGCTTGCTTGGAGTGCTTAGTGTACAAAGTACCAACCTTCAATTGAAGATACAGAGAAAATGTAAATAATTTTCCCGAGTGTTATAGTTCCAGAACTAGTTGGAGATATTGGATAGTGGAACAATCGCTATGGCGGAATATAGTGTTTTCCTGACGCCTAGTCTGAAATACCACTTAATTCCATGGACGTTATCTATTTGGAAGGGGTTTGGATTCTTTCAGCCAAAAAATTGCAGAGTCCTCCGCGCGCGTCCCATGCCGGAAGCTTGAGTGTCGTCCGTTCCGCAGATAAATTCCATGATTACGCTAGCGCTTCCATCTAAAATGTATGAGAGTTGAGTTTACAAGGTTCCAGTAATACCCTCATCTCTTTGGTGATAGGTCTTGCAGATATTTCTTTAAATGCATTGGTTTACTAATCACAGCTGAAAACATTTTTTCGTATAAAATCCGAAGATTCTGGTGAAATTGTGTGGAACTTATGCATGATGCATGACTGAAAAACTCTGCAATTTTCCACAATATAAATTGTTTAAATAAGTTTATATTGTGAAAATTGCAAAGTTTTTCATTTACGCATCAACATTTTTTCACACTTTTTAGGATTTCGGTACACACAAACGCACCACACATATGAGGACCCCAGAAGTCAAGGGGTCTAAGTAACAAAATCGTTGTTTTGAGAAAACTTAAGTCAAAGTTGAAAATGTTTGGTATAACCCACTATGTAGATGAGAGGCATTACCCTAGATAGCATCACCTGTCAGAATAATCACTTGGATCCCTTTACCACCTTAAATATTTATATTTTCTCATCCCATTCCTGTACCTAACTTTTTTTTTAATGTCATTTAGACCCCTTGACTTCTGGGGTCCACATATGCTATTCCCCTTTGCTGTAGACACCGTGAAATGGTATAACGCTTGGTGACTAACAAAATTAGACAAGAATTTTCCTCGAATGGCCATAATAATTATTGGCAGCACTCGTCAAAAGAAAGAAAATATTGACTATGTTTATTTAACGGAAACGTCAGTGACCAATCACAGCCTCTCAACCAGAAACCCCTCTGATGCGTTTTTCGGGGATGATAATTCCTCGTCAGTGACCACGCATATATTTTCAATGATCCCCTTTCCCAACACCCCCCCCCCCAAATGGCACATCTTCCACGGTTTCCATTTTCAACGCACACATTCAAATGGGCCCAACTTCTGGGAGAATCAGACTCGAGATGAGCTTGGTCAAAGAAAGGCAAAACAGGAAAAGACGAGAGTGTCCGTCAGAGACGCGTATTACGGATAAATGGTGGCCCTCTTCAGAAAACTGAAGGGAAAAACACTAACAACACAAGATTGAAAGTAAAAAATGATGAGGATAGACGTTGAATAAATACGAAAATGAAGAAAAGGAGTAGACGGATGAGGGACTAATGACAGTAGGGCGTGGGATAGGTAAGAGAGGGTGTGATGAAGTCATTGGTGGAGGAGGAGGAGGTCGTGCAGATTGCGATAAACCTGAGTTCAAATTCCACACGCTACTCGTCGTCACACACAGGAAACTTTTCACATCACAGGTAATGTTGGTCGAAATTTCGTCCTTAAGATAGTTTGAGCGAAAAATCATTTTACTTAGAAATCAATTAATTTGGCCTCATTTTAAAGAAAAAATATCTCATCTATCCAATGACACTAACAATTCTACCCCGTACCGCATTACTTTCGGAGATATTTGTCCAAAAATACCAGCCCTTTTACATGGGAAATGGTAGGTGTATGCACTCCAGAGAGATATTATTTACAAAATGAGGAATTTCTATCACTTTGATGTCGTAAAAAAACTAAAAGTGTGTAGTTTGTATATTTTATCAACTACTTTTGAAAATTAATCATATTGTCACCGCAGTAGGTTCTTGGGTATCACAAAAAACCTTTTATTTTGAAGGAGTTTCAAACGCACCGCGCGAAAAAAATTAGTCAAGTTAAAGACTTATTTAGATATTTTCATTAAATTACTTACAATTTCTGTCATATAAAACTATTTAATTGCACCATTAATAATGCAATATTTAATTGATGTGCCTTACAGCTGGTGAAATTAAAACGTATAATTCGAATATGGTCTCTATTATGACTAGGGAACTATATCGCTCGGACTACCTTAAGATCACCGGCGGGCGAGAACGGAGGCAATGGGACTGTTATCTCACGGCACGATTGCTTCTTTCGCGGTGGTGAACGCAGCGACACGAGATAGAGCCGTGCGTGCGGGTTGACGATAGAGGGCGGCATGCAAGCGTGCACTAAGGGGATGTACTATCAGCCGCAACCAACGTGCGACCGCTTCAAAGCCCTCCACTGCCGACGCGACGCAGCCACACAGCGGTTTCCTAATGACCCTCCGACGAAAAAAATCATCGTTCCACAATCATTTCAGGTTTTTGTGTGCAACACCAGATACTTAAATTGCTATTTTTATGTTTTTCCTATTCTCGGAATCGTGTTCGTATGCAAGAACTTACGGGCCATTTGGATTGGTCAAACCCTCATGCACAAATGAGTTTGTGAAGAATATGTCTGAAATAAAAGTAAAGGGAGTAAGGCGTGGGGATAAATACAAGGCAATAATAAAGGAGAACGGGCATAAGAAAATCTACCAAGGAAGTAGAAGAAGTAGCGCACGTTGGGAGCGAATGGGAGTGAAATGAAGTGAAAATGGAAACCGTTGAAGATGCGCTATTTGGGGGGGGTGTTGGGAAAGGGGATCATTGAAAATATATGCGTGGCCACTGGCGAGGAATTATCATTCCCGAAAACCGCATCAGAGGGGTTTCTGGTTGAGAGGCTGTGATTGGTCACTGACAAATGCAAATAGAAAATCTGTGAATGTTTACAGGAATATAAATTCCACTTCAGGGACAAACTTAGAGCAATCACACTCACAAGCACTCAGAAAATCACTCACTCACACATTCAAATGGGCCCAACTTCTGGGAGAATCAGACTCGAGATAAGCTTGGTCGAAGAAAGGCAAAACATAAATAGAGTGATTTCCTGAGTGCTCGTGAGTGTGATTGCTCTAAGTTTGTCGCTGAAGTGGAATTTATATTCCTGTAAACATTCACAGATTTTGTATTTGTGGTCATAACCCAGGCATCCTTAGCGGGGTCTCTTAAGGTAGTGCGAACGAGATAGTTCCCTAATCATAATAGAGACCCTATTCGATATGTACGTTTAAATTTCACCAACTGTGAGACTCACGAATTTAATATGGCATTGCTAATGGTGCAATAAAATAGTTTTACACGACAGAAATTGTAAGTAATCAAATCTAAATAAGTCTTTACCTTGATTCATTTCTTTCACGTGGTACGTTTGAAACTCCTTCAAAATGGAAGGTTTATTGTGATCCCGAGGAATTTACTGTGGTCACAATATAATTATTTTCAAAAATAAGTGAGAAAACACAAACTACACACTGTTCATTTTTGGACGAGATCTAATTGTAGGAAATGCCTCATTTTTAATATAAGGTCTCTCTGGAGTACATACACGTACGATTTCCTATATAAAAGGGCCGGTCTTTTTTTGGAAATATCTGCGAAAGTAATGTGCTAAGAGGTTGAATTTCTTATGTCAATGGAAGGGTGACATATTTCTCTTCAAAATGCGACCAAATTCATTGATTTCTTGGTAAAATGATATTTCACTCCAACTACCTCAAGCCCAGTGAAGGATGCCATTTTGGGTTGAGTGCGAGCGTGTCTGTAAGTGGTCACTGGCGAAGAGTTAACGTTGCCGTAAACCACCACAGAGTGGTTGAGAGGCTGTGCTTGGTCACTGACGTTTCCGTTAAACCAATATAATAAGATGAATGGTTTCAGGCTTTCCCGGTGAATGCTATGGAGGTAGATTTCTCGGGTTTCCATCCCGAGATGGAAAACGGATGGAAACCCGAAAAATCTACCTCCAATATAATAAGTATTATTTTTCTTTCTTTTGACGAGTGGTGCCAATAATTACGGCCATTGGAGAAATACTCTGACCTAATTTTGTCATTTTGCGAAGCCGTCGAGCTCATGTTTCCTTGATTTTTACTTGGCGACTAACTCTTGAAGCTGACTCTAATAAAATCTTACATAATTCTTGCACACCTCTTTTGCTTCAGTAACTTTCATACATTGCTTTATACTCTCACACATATTCTCAAATCTCTTCAGCAAATTCATTGCATCACTGTCCTCATTCCTCTCACATCTTACACTCCACTCTCAAGTATCAATTTCATTATTCTTCTCTCATCTATTAGCTCGGCATGGCCAAACGAAAGTAGCGCACCACTTCCTACGCGTCCATTACTGGCGCAGCTCACTCATATTCTTTCGTTACCCACTCATTTCTAGCCCACGATGAATCAGGTGAGTAGATGAATTCGGATGGCTGAGAAGGAAATGATAGGGCATCCTGGGAAGATATCCCTTTGCCAGTGACTCTGACTAGTGAGATTTATAACGTAGCTCGTAAATTGTGGCTTGATACACAATTTCCAGAAAAAAATTCCGGCTCTACTTCCGAGAAGCGCGGATGCGATCATTTCGGAGATTTCGGGTGTCGCAAGGGAACGGATGACTTGGGATGGGAGAAATGTTCCTCGTCACTTCTATGGAAGTGATGCGATATCCTGGGGAGATATCCCCTTGTCAGTGGCTCTAGCTTGTGAGATTTATAGCATACTCGTGAGTTGAAATATGATACACAGTTTTCGGGAAAAAATTTCCGGCTATACTTCCGAAAAGCACAGCTGCAATCATTTCGGGGACTTCGGGTGTCACTATGGAACGGGATATCTGGGAGGGAAGAGAAAGGCAAGTTCTATGCTACGAAGTAGTTCCTCGAATATAATTTAGAGGTCGAACTCTGGTTTGTGATTGTCGTCCCATTTTGCGAAAGAAATGCACACAAACACTTTGCCATATTTCGCCAAAGAGTCCTTCTGTCACCTTTATTGTGAGGAAATGGTAATGGAAGCATGAGAAGAGCTTGATTTAGGAATGAAAATTGGAGGATTGCAGATAAAATCTGTGAGACTCCTGACGACCAGACATTGGCTGGTTTAGCATGCTAATTATTGCTGGCTTTGGTGAGCTTTTGTAATCAGGGTGTGAAATACAGAATGAAGATTAACCATAGGAAAAAAAGTAATGAGATTTTATCGGACAAAGGAAATGACCACTTTTATGACAGGAGAAAGGCAGCTATTGGAGAGAGTAGAGCAATCAAATTAATAGGGTAGAATGTAAAGCAAAAACTTGTACACTATCAAGTAGAGACATCGGCAGAATACAAGCCAAAGAAATGACATTCCTAAGGACGATGGTACAAAAGACAAGACTTGACAGGCAAAAAAATGAAGACATTAGAAAACAGGTGGGATGCAAAATATCATTAATTGAAAAAGTCAGGAGATCCAGGCTGGGATGATATGGTCATTTGATGAGGATGGAACAGACCAAAATAGCTAAGGTATGGTTGGAAAAGGAAATACCAGGGAAGAGAAGAGTGAGCAGACCAAGAATGAAGTGGATCAACCAACTAATGCAAGACATTCAACTGAGAGGGAGCTCTTGGGAGGAAGTTCAACATCAACAAACATACCAAGATAGAAGCAGATGGAAGAGGCTGATAGACAACACCCGGGAAACTGGAGTTGCCACTTGATGATGATGATGGTGTGAAGCAAAATGAGTTTTCTAGCCGATCAATAGTAGAACGGCACTGGTGAAGAAGGCATTCAGAAGAAGGGAAGTGATGATGCGGACCTCGAGTAGGAATGTAAAGAAAATGGTTCTCCATTTCTCGGGTATCCACCGCGTAGGTTGTTTCTGAGACAACAGTTTCACCCGTTTTCCAAAGGGTGTCTTCACGTCGAAGTGCCAGGGCATCATTTTGGTCGCGTTAATATAGGCACTCAGTTTCCTCCCTGCTCTGTGATTAGCTCTTGTCTTCCCGCCAAATTCTCCTCCATGCACTGGATAGGCAGTAGCCATCTTCTCTGTTAAAGTTACCCTTCGCTTTAGTTATTTCAATAGATTCCATAATCCCTCGCTTGTGACTTTCATATCTCTCAAAATATATTTGCGCAGCATAGCGAACGATCTCGGGATATGTGCTACGGAAATTTCAAAACCCTGCGAAACGGGCTGGAAGCCGTCCCATTTCGTCCCGCCCTGATGACGCGAAATGGTTGACCCCGGTTGCCCCGAAAGAATAAAAAGACTGCGGAACCATATGGATACTTATGCCATGAGATTGAACTTCCACATAGTTGAGTCTGAAACCAAGTCCGAGTGCCTCTCCAAAATGAAATTCATGTCTATTGATTTAACAAACCTAATTTCTAATCTTACCGTTCGTTGCGGCATGAAATGATTCAAGCGGGTAAACATTGACAATCATTCGCAAATGTCGTTCTGACATGTGCCATCTCTATTGAGGTGTTGAAACAAAAAAAGTAGGAGGGAAAAATGAACATTTCGTGAACTCTGTTGGATTGGTTGAAATTCGAAATTTTCAAAAGCCTACGGAACAGGGGCGGATGATCGGTGTGGGGAGTCGGCACGCCTATCTGATTGATACCAAATTTCAAGGAGTGAGAAGACTCTTCCACGATTTTCCATCCCGTTTCCATCCAGATAGGGCCCATGGTAAAGTCATAGCGATGGGTGATTGAAACCACTAGCCTTGTATGTGCGTGCTTCAAGCCTTTTTCGCCATTTTATTCAGTTCTCCTGCCCCACTCTCTCCTGTCCTTCTCCTTTCACCCCATATCCTTTACTACTCTTGCTTTACTTATTTCTCTCCTCCTTTCCGCGAAAGTCTGCGCCAAAAACTTTTGCGACACCTACACTATTTATTTGGCTTACATTACGTTGAATTACAACGCTGCATTTACATCTACAACATTACATAAGATATGAAATATTTTCCTTCATGCTTTTGATTTATGTTGTCAGGATTTATATGATATCTTTCTTTCACGTTTTCTCAGCATAATATTTGTAAATAACATCTTGACATGCAATTCTTAAAAATTTTACATTTTTTACAGGACTGTTCGATGTCGGGCACATGCGATACAATTCATTGAGAGACAGAAGTCCTCAGGGCCAACCGTCACTGGTTAATATGACATCTCAGGCTATCAAAATTCTGCAGAAAAATGACAACGGATATGTCTTAATGGTAAGTTTGAGACACTACCAGAGCTGGTAAATGAATTACATTCTTGAATAGTTATTGAAATAATATTAAAGTTTATTGGTAAACTTGATGTCTTTCCAGATTTTTCAAACAGTGAATGTGAACCAAATGATTGTTTTGCACTTTAATCATGAAAGTGCTGTTAAGACTGTTATTGTAGCAAAATTTGTAGTAAAAAAGCGATAAAAAAACTCCAAACTGCCGTTTGAACTGTTTAAGAATAATTATAGAAATTCTTATTATACTCAAAACCGTCTTTTCACCATTTGCTTTTCCTCAACTTCTGCTTTTCATCAATTCCTTTAAGTCAGTATCCATATTGAAAGGAATACTATGTACTTTTGTACAATTATTTAATTCTTATGACGCGTTCCACAGATTTACTGTATCGTCAAGTACAAGACTTTTTTATAGCAGAAGCAGCAATTGCACTTTTCCACAGGCTATTTTAATGCGTACTACGCGTTTTAGCTCACCGAGCCATCTTTAGGTACAAGGCAAATTAAGCAGAGAGCACATCACATTTATACATACAACATGTTAGAGGAGGAGGGGTGGAGAACAAATTTCCCCCTCCTACCCTTGGTTTCTCCTTATGTATCCTTGGTTTTTTTCACTTACCTACGAAACCCCCTAACTTCTGTTCTCTACCTCCACCTCGAACATGTTGAAAATATAAATGTGATATGCCCTCTGCTTAATGTGTCTTGTACCTGATGATGGCTCTGTGAGCTGAAACGCGTCGTACTCAAAATATCCTGTGGAAAAGTGCAATTGTTGTTTCTGTTATAATATGACGAACTTCCACGATATCTCGCCTGAATCTGTTCAAAACAATAGTTTGTAATTTGACGATGAAGTAAAGCTGTGAAACTCGTTGTAAAAATTAAATATTTTTGAAAAGTTCGAACTCTTCTTTTCAATGTTGATACAAAAGTAAAGTTCTTCCACGAAGTGACGCCTGATACGACAAGTTTTACTGCTTTACATAGATCAGAAAAATAAGCCTCTCGTTCTCATAAAAAAGGGTAAATGGTGGTGTATACATATCTAGGGTGAGGAAAGCCGTAGAATAAAATCTGAAAGGTAGTTTGAGCGAGGTAGTTCCCTAGTCATAATGGAGACCATATTCAAATCGTACATTCTTATCTTAGCAGAAGTGGGAAGCATTAATTAAATATTACTTTAATAATGGTGATATAATATCCTTTTATGTAACTGAAATACTTAGTAAATAAATAAAAATATCTACATAAGTCTTTAATTTGACTTATTTTTTCACGCGATGCGTTTAAAACACCTTTACAACGGAAAGTTTTTTGGGGATTCTGAAAAATTACTGCAGTAACAGTATGATTTATTTTCGAAAATAGTTGTGAAAAAATGCAAACTACACACTGCTAATTTTCAGACGAGATATAGGTTTCACTTACTTGGCCTTAAGGTAGTTTGAGCGAGTTAGTTCCCTAATCATAAGGGTCACGTAATTTAATTATACGTTGTTTATTGTAGCAGCTTTAAGAAACATGAAGTAAATATTGCTCTATTAATAGTGCAGTTACATCCTTTTATAAAACTGAAATTCCGAGTAATTTCATAAAAATATCCACACAAGTGTTTACTACACACAATACTATATACTATATTAAATAATTAAGAAAGCATAATAGATACATATCATTTCATTTTGGACGAAATCTGAGCATTCTATATGTCTAAAAGTTTTAGTAATATGACTTTGGTGCGCATAGCCGAGCCATATCCAATGGAAAAAGGATTCTTTTTTAGGCAAATGTCTCTTAAAGCAGTGTAGTAAGGGCTAAAGTTCCGCTAAAATCACATAAACAATACAATTATCTTTTGTGCAAGGCCAGGCCATGATTTTTAAGTTTTAAGTGAATCTATTGCACGCTCCAAATGCCTGATCCCAGGTGAAACCGGTCGAAGAGTTACAGAGAACAGAGGGGAAAGTCCAAATGTTTAAATTAAAATTGACCCCTAGATCTGGAGTTACAGTAGCGAATAATACTTTCATTATAGCTCAAATACTACTCCGTTTACTTATAAGTGTGTATGGATAGTTTTGTAGGCTTTAAGTAAGTCTAAAGTGATTAATATATCAGGAAATTCTGTACCGTGTGCGTTCATTAAATATAGTTCGAGCAGTTTCCCATGA
Source organism: Ceriagrion tenellum (assembly GCA_963169105.1). NCBI lineage: Eukaryota > Metazoa > Arthropoda > Insecta > Odonata > Coenagrionidae > Ceriagrion > Ceriagrion tenellum. Next base: position 81,259,819 of record OY720638.1, on the reverse strand, counting down.
AACTTAGGAAGTACAAAACCATCCATGACTGCATTTTTTCCGAGTTTTTTGTTCTAAAAGGAACATTAACTGGTGAGAAGGACTCTAATATTATAGGCGTGAAGTGCGTATTACAATTCAATCGGTCATTTTCGGAGGAATCGGAGGTATTCAAAGTAGCATTTGGGAATAAGCCCAGGTAGAGGTGCACTTAAGGCTATCATGGGATACCTACTGAATTACAGTTTCAAAGCTTATGCGCACATAATTCAAAGTTCATTATGATTTTCTTCCATGCTTTTGCTAAAACACTATCTACAAAAAATATAAATATATCTATCTCCGCTGAATTTCACTTAATCTACTCCAAAAAGTTTGCGGAAAATGCGGTTGGTGGTTAACTGCAAAATAGTAAACTACATGAGCTCATCTACATACTACCCAGCGAGCCGCCGTATGGGCATGTGGGAGGGGGTGTTAGGACACCAGCCGTGTAAAGATGTAATGGATAAGGTTTTGGGTGGTGAAGTAATGGTAACGTGTATAATGGGAGTGTATTCAGTAGTGTTAAGTTTTTTTGTGGTCGGTTATTGTGCGCGGAAAGAACGAGTTGGTTATCTATCGATTCAGGAATGTATCTTTCTTATTTTATCGCTTCTGACGGGCCTAGAAATGTAGTGAGGCGTAATAATAATATTCTCTGGGTCACTCTAAAACACACCAGTTCTGAATTTATCAAGCAGCCTAAGCCTAGCGTGTAGCCTCCGAGTCTCTAGGTGCTCTCACGTTAATCCCTCCTAAATTTGTGAAACATTATATAATGTAAGAGAAACAATTGCACTTTTCCACAAAATTGTTTTAATGCGTACAACGCGTTTCGGCTCACAGGGCCATCATCAGGTACAAGACAAAGTAGTAAGAGAATACAACACATATATATATATCTTTTCAGAGGAGGGGGGGGTAAGGGGAGGAGACTAGAGGAGGAGTGGGAAGAGGAGGTAGTGGCGGAAGAAAATTGGGAGGAATCAGAAAAAACCAAGGGAGGAAAGGGGAGGGGGGAACGGACTAAACCGGAGAGAAAGGCCAAGAAACAGCAAAGGGGTGAAAAATGTAGGGAGGGGGAAGAAGGCAGGGAATAGGCATGTCATTAGAGCGTGGGGAAGCGGCGCTAGGGAAAGGAGGGGGAAGAATGCACCTGAGGGTAATTAGGAAAGGGGGTATGAAAAGGAAGGGATAAGGTGGGCACCGCCCGGTTAAGGGTGGAAAGCTTGGGTAATTCATTGATTCCAAGCTTTCCACCCTTAACCGGGCGGTGCCCACCTTATCCCTTCCTTTTCATACCCCCTTTCCTAATTACCCTCAGGTGCATTCTTCCCCCTCCTTTCCCTAGCGTCGCTTCCCCACGCTCTAATGACATGCCTATTCCCTGCCTTCTTCCCCCTCCCTACATTTTTCACCCCTTTGCTGTTTCTTGGCCTTTCTCTCCGGTTTAGTCCGTTCCCCCCTCCCCTTTCCTCCCTTGGTTTTTTCTGATTCCTCCCAATTTTCTTCCGCCACTACCTCCTCCTTCCCACTCCTCCTCTAGTCTTCTCCCCTTACCCCCCCTCCTCTGAAAAGATAAAGATATATATATATATATATATATATATATATATATATATATATATATATATATATATATATTTATATTTATATATATATATATATATGTGTTGTTGTACTCTCTTACTACTTTGTCTTGTACCTGATGATGGCTCTGTGAGCCGAAACGCGTTGTACGCATTAAAACAATTTTGTGGAAAAGTGCAATTGTTTCTCTTACATTATGAAAAACTTCCACGATACCTCGCCTGAATCAGTTGAATTTATTAGAAACATTATAAGTTCGCTCGTAGAAGTTTTTGACGAAGCGCGCTGCTTTTCTTTTTATTTTGTTAATTTTTTTTGGTTAATACTTTGTGACCAAGGTCCCGAATATTTGCGGCATACTCGTGGTGTGGCCTAACCAGAGCGAAGTAGCTTCTCTCTTTTGCTTTTCCTATTGTACGCTTAACGTTACCTAGTTTCTTCAATGCTGTGCCGCATATGTTTTGTACAACTCATCTTGTGGAGCTCAAAATTGAAAATATATGGTCGTCACGAGCCTTAATTGGGTAATTGGTATGTACTAAGAGTTAAAATACTCCATTGAGGCATGCGTGGGTTTACTGAACAACTGGTCCATTCGATGTGGCTGACCCCACATTCAGGTTCCTGAGACACTTCACGTTCTTCCATATTTTGCCGCTAGACAGGGCGTCCAGCAGTTGGGAATTTGGAATTTCCCTGAGATTTCCAGATTTTCCAGACAATTTTTATTTTTCCAGAGGAAATTTTTATATTTTTGTGAAACCTATATTAAGCAACCACCGACGGTTCCGCTGAAAAATTATTGTTAAGAGGGGTGGTCGTACGACAGGGGTTCAGCGTCTAGGAGTACATATTATGCAAATACACGAGTCGGCTGCTTTGAAAAAGAAACTCTTAAAGCGACGGTTTTGTTAAAACTAGGGATGTGCTGACTCGATTCTTCGATTCCTCGATCCTTCGATTTTAGCCCAAAAATCGGAATCGGAACAGAATACTTCTAAATGCGAAAAATCGATACCGATTCCGGCAATACTTCCAACCACTAACTTATGTATGTACGACCGTGCTTCCAACGATCATCTATATTTTCGCGCCACGTATTTGTGACAACAGAACACATTTGAACCGGCGTAGTGCGAGATTAATGACATTCTATTTTCTTTTTTCTTTTTCTTTCTATTCTATGAGTGTTGTAAGTAGTTGTTGCAAATTTATTGGTTATTTGTTCATTGTAATGTCAGAAGTTTGGAATCATTTTCATTCTAATGCGATAAATGGTCAGTATGCCATATATATACTCTGCCGTGCAAGAATTTCCCGTGGTGGAACTTCAAAAACAATATTTAACGCATTAAAACATATTAAAACCAGCACAAACCCTGTTCTGAGGCTTCACCATTGAAAGTTCGTGCACTTCAAACTTTTTAACCACGGTTAAACCACTCCTTTTAGGTATGTAATCTACCGAGATTAAGCAATTGATCCAAATTTATATAGAGATGCATTATTAATGCTTGTACAACGTTATTCCTTCAGAGGGTTATAACTTTTTAAGTGGTTGTATAGTTGACTGGGATTAAGTGATATCTTTCCAGGAATCGATGGCATCGAAATCGATAGAATCGGAATCGAAATGAAAGAATCGGAATCAGGATCGGAATTGCTAAAATTTTGGAATCGACCCATCGCTAGTTGAAACCTATACAGATGAAGTTTATTTCCTCATAATTAAGTAGCTGGGAAACTTCAGTGAATATTAATTTGATATGCATATGCAGTAAAACCTGAATTAGCCGACCACTGACGGTTCCGCTGAAAAATGGTGGCTGAGAAAGGTGGTCGCTTGATAGGAGTGGTCGTTTAGAGGTGTTTTCACTGTATCTGAATTCCTCTATCTCCTGGAAGTACAACCGTTTTTGGGGCAATCGTATTTCACCTTAATGGGTTTACTGTTTCCCCTTGTTATCTTGCCGATTAGTTCCATATGTTACGCATGTTGCTATGTCATGTCTCTCCAAAAAGGTGGAAGGCGGTCGCATCGACCACGGTCACCACGAGAATTTCGCCCGCCTGGCTCTTCAGGAGGGAGTGGAGTTTGATGCCGCAATCGAATTGGCCATGTCCATGGTGGATCCGGAGGAGACTTTGGTGGTCGTCACGGCGGATCATTCGCACGCCTTCACCATCAACGGATACCCGAAGAGAGGGAACGATATTTTTGGTAAGCATGCTATATCATTGACGAGATGGTTTGGAGTGTATCTAGTATCAGCGCCGTAAATGCGCCGAAGGATTCGAAGAGTAAAATCGTCAGCTGCAAACGGTGCTGACGAATTTTCTCTTCCTCTAAGTTACTCTTAAGTTTTTTGTTTTTATTGCTCAATTATAGTGGTTGGAGCACTAATTGTGAGTCATAGGGTACGGATTTAAATGAATTTCCGAGTAAGTCGATAAAAATCCTTCGACCCTGCTTCACATAAGTGCATGCAGTAAAATAAATTACTGTATTTCTTCAAGTAATTTTCTTCACTTTTACATAAAAATTTTACAAATAAGTACACATACAAAATTTCACTCAAATATGTGCATCGAGGAAATTGGCTACAACCACCTCAATAGTTGTGACACTGCAGATATGATAAAATAACCCTCCTAGCCTTCCTGCTCCTGTGTTTCTTCAGAATTTCCTCCCAATCGATCAGTCACCACACACATGGCTAAGCTATTTTTTGTTACAAATCATTGACTAAATAAAGAGGAAAATACGTAGGAAGAGATACCAGGAGGTTAGGGAACTAGCATTAGATAGGGAAGGGTGGAGGGCTCCAGTCAACCAATCTTAGGATTAAACAACAAATGATGGATATGATATTTTGTACACATTTTTTTCATATTATCATTAGACTTTCGTCCAGAGCTGTTTTTCCCGTTTCCACGGATGTCATACTTCCATATCCTTTTGCTCCATTGGTTTAGCCAAGTATTCTGTATTTTTATGTATTTAATCGCTTATAATACCCATATGCTAAATGAAATATTGCAATCAGCATTGAAATTTAATCCTATGCAAAAATATTAGATACTGCATTCAATCTTTTCCTCACATACATTGGTTTATCAATAGGTAGTCAATTTTTATTTTATATCAATGTTTTTCTTCGATATGTCAACGAATTTACTCTGCTAACGATGCTACCGAGAAATTATGTTACCTATTTGATAAATTTTTCTCGGGCGTTCCACCGGGTAAGTAGGTCCCTAAGTCCCGACGTTTGGGAGAGCAAGTCATTCTCCGAAACGCCGGGACCTACTTACCCGGTGGATCACCCGAGAAACATTTATTCAGCAGATACGCCGGGAAAACCAAAGACCTTTCATGTTACCTATTACCTCGGTAGCTCGAAAGTCACAATTATCAGTCTGAACGTTACTTGTTACCGTGAGAATGTCTTAATCCATTCAGAAAGTCGCAAATTCGGCCGAATTCTTCACATTTCACGGCACTGAAGGGCATTCTTCAAGTTTTTAAAATCATTTATGATGGTGATAAAAGTTTATTTAATTCACATTTACATTTTTATGCATGATGATAAGTTTAAGGTCCTTTCTGTTTCTCTTTTTAAGGTTTTGCGAATGACTCCAAAACAGATTACGCTTACGAAACGCTTACCTACGCCAACGGCCCCTCGTATTACTATCACCGGCGGAACGGAACCACGGACGCCAACACCACCTGGCGGGACGTGGCGACAGACTCGACGAGAGAGGACATCTACTATCAGCATTTCTCGCCCATGTTCATGGAGGACGAGACCCACGCCGGCGAAGATGTGCCCATCTACGCGATAGGTAAGAGCGACTGAGCGGCACAGAGAATATAATCATGACACCACACTCCATTTCTAGGTCAGACAGAAGCGATAAAAGAGGAGAGATACATTGCCAAACAGATGGGAACTAGGATTCGTTCTTTCCACGCACAATAGGTGACCATAATAACAACTGAGCTAACACTAGAGTCGCAGAGCGAAAAAGAGAAATGATAGTGGAGTGAATGGTATATGAGGGAGAGGTAGGCGAGGAACATCAGGGATGAATGCGGTAGAAGAAGAGGAATGTTAGGAGTTTTAAGTTTAGTTGTACTGTTCATAAGTGTACTACTTCTCACTTTATTTCGTGGTAGCGAAACTGAATATGCCAAAACAGTTGTAAGGAGGTTTTTTTTCTGGTAAAAGAAGTACTGATACCCATCGGAGAAGAACGAAGGAGATTGACACGGGTTTTATTATTTTAACATTGGGAAAGCAATACATTTTTCATGAAAATCAACCTGCATGAACTTTGAAGGGATTTCCAAATATTATGCATGACTTCAAACTTTGTGTCACAGGAGGTCCAATATTTGTTATAAACAGAAATTATTATTATTTTCAACCAAGTGAGCAGGGGAAAAACAAATATCGATACCTCGCGCATTTTGGAAGAATGTTTTCGATCTCGATTCTCGAAATAGCTAAACAATATGCGATATCTTACATGCAAGTACCTCCTTTTCAAATTTAGAACTTAAGCTTGGGATAGGCAAAAGTAATATTTTAACGGTTCATAAACCAGAAACACGTTATTTATGTACTCCAAGTATTTTTGAGATCTTTCCTTCCCAGGTTCCGGATGGCCGTTCAAGTGCTTTCCGCCAGAAAAAAACTCTAGGTGAGTAGTTTAAATGTAGTTAACATAGGGAGTCTGATAACTGTTTCCAGGATAAGGAGAAGGAATAGGGATGGGACTGAGCGGGCGATGTATGAATGAATTAAATGCTTCAGCGATGAACGGGCTCGAAAGTGGTGTCCGTCGTTGGTTTGGTCACGTCGAGAGAATGTATGAGAGCCATTAAACAATGCAGATTTATGATGGAGGAGTGAATCACGTAAGAGAAAGGATTAGACCAAGAAAGCCATGGTGAATGCGGTGGAAAATACTCCTAAGGTGTCTCTGATTCCACTGCGTGGGTCAGGACAAGTACTGGCCATTTTACCCATTTTTATAAACTCAGTTTAACACTTTGAGTTCTATGGACGTAATAGTACGTTCTCCTATATTTTCTGAGAAGGAAGATGGACGTTCTAGGACGTGAATGGAATGTCATCATTGAAACGCAACTGGACGTAATGGTGTAGCTGCAGTCTTTCTGATAGACATACATATGACCACAAAGTACCGAAATAATTTTTAATGGTCTATTTAAGTTAATTAATCTAGATTTAAGAGAGTCTTCATCCACAATTCAGGTCAGTGTGTAAAATCCTCAGTTTTTCTGATAGGACTTTCAACTTAAAGCTCAGCACGCAAAGTTGTAAATAATTCTGCTTTCGCTGATGAAATGAGTTACGATTGAAAGCAAAAATTAAGGTACAATTTATGCAGATTATTCCACGCATAAATTTTTAATGGCCGTATTTGTCAAGCCATAGGAGCCGACTGCAGCGCCATTTGCATGGAACTACAGCATTTTGACTTCGATTACAGCAGTAATTCGCTGATAATTTCAATAAATAGATGGTAAGACGCCTATTTTTTATTTTTATTCAATTTACCCTGGTTTTGCTTCTCGTTAACCGTTTTAATTAGGAGCTTGAATATGCCTTCTCGTTAAAATTGGCGTTTTCTGCAGTAATCGAAGCAATCTCCATAGAATCCTATGCTAAAATCTACTTTCAAGGCTACATTACAGTGAAACTCGCCTGAAAACCCTATTTTCATCTCAGTTTATAAAACGCACAGCAAATATGCCATTTTCATGATTTCAGAAAATCTGGAATTAGAGACAATAAATTCTTCGGGTACACAATATACCTTCCGTTTTGATGGAGTTTCAAACGTACCGCGTGAAAAATAATCAAGTTAAAGACTTACTTAGATATTTGCATTTGATTACTTACAATTTCTGTCATGTAAAACTATTGTTCTGCACCATTAATAATGTAATATTCAATTCATGTGTCACACAGCTAGTGAAATTAAAAGGTATAATTCAAATATGGACTATATTATGATTAGGGCACTATCTCGCTCGCTCTCATTTTAGAGAAAAAGATATCCTCCGAAGATACCAAAATATCCGCCCCTTACCGAACTACTTTCCGAGATTTTTGACGAAAAACACCGGCCCTCCTCGGGAAATGGTACGTGTATGAACTAAAGTGAGACCTTATTTAAAAAATGAGAAATTTCTAACGACTAAATCTCGTCCATAAATTAACAGCGTATAGTTTGTATGTTTTCTCGACTATTTTCGACAACCGATCATATAGTAACCATGGTATTTTTTCAGAATCGCGAAAAGCCCTCCTTTTTCAACGTACTGCGTGGAAAAAATGAGTCAAGTTGAAGACTTGTAGCCATATTTTTATTAAAATACTTGGCTTTCCAGCCATATAAAACGACACTATTGCACAATAAATAATGTTATATTTACTTCATACTTTCTACAGCTGCTGAAATTAAAACGTAAAAATCGTACATTACGACTAAGGAACTATCTCGTTCAAACTACCTTAAGTTCAAAGTCCCCATCCAGATGCCCAATCTACCATGTATTTTTAATTTTTAGCAGCAGGAGAAGAGCATGCATTGTTTACAATTAGCCATCATCTACATTTCCACTCCAATAATGCCATCTTTTTTGTGGTAAAGTAAGTAAAATATAGTTTGAATGTATGAATAGTTTGTCTAAAAGTAACAAGACATATAAAATATACTTAAGCTTTAGTCAAATCGTGCTCAACCGCTTCAAAATTATACTTCTGTAGATATTGCAGGACAATAATAATTAGTGTGTCTTCAACAGAACAATATTCCGAGTCGCACTTGAATGCTATTGAAAATTATGTCCGCGGGAAAGTAGCTCCTGTACCCACCTGTTCGATGGTGAATTTCTCTTATTTCGCTCTGCTTTGATTTTTAGTACAATAAACCATCATTTAAAGCTCTAAAACTATGCTAAATCAAAGACCCATACAACTTCTATCATTCTCGACCAGCCATCGGATACACGGGTCTGACAAAAGGTAGGCAGTGTGGAGCATGAACTCAGCTATCCATTATGTGTGAAGAAATTGCATCCTAACCTCATCACATTTTTCTTCCGCATGAGGCAATAGCTCCGAAGTAGGGCTGGGTGGTTTTCCAATATGTTGGTTCCGATATCAATATTTTTTTAAATGTTGGGATTCCAACATCACAATCTTGGAATGACCAATACCTATATTCTGTATTGTATATTGGTGGTCGGAAAAACCAATATTTTAATTGGAATATTGTATATTGAAGAATCAATCTTTGCAATTGGAATATTGAATTACCAATGTTAAAAATTCATGCATTGAATATTGAAACCCGGCGAGGAGGGTCGTCGGAGAGCGCCCTAATCTTTGAAAACAGACTGGCACTCAGTGCAGCACCTCCTTTTCCACCATAATTCGTAGCAATGACTGGGGAAAAGAAGCTTACATTGATTTTCCTGTTTTATTAACAGGCTTTTACATAGTTAATGAAGCCCCTTTTTCGATGTAACCCCACTCGGTTCTAATTCACTTCCGCCACAGTTTTTTTAACCTGTTAATTTTACCGGTTAATATTGCTATGCTCAATATTTTCTAATAAACCAATATTTCTTTTTTATTTATTTCCATTGTTACAGTATTTCCTGTATTCCAATATGCTAATATTTTCCATTATTCAGTATTCCAATACAGGTTATTGATATTGGTCCATTTTCAATATTTTAAGATATTGGATATTGATATTGGGATTCAAATACCGCCAAGCCCTACCCCGAAGGCTCCAAGTCTTTATCAAAAACAAATAATTGCATCGAAAAATGGCCATTAAATTTGCGATATAAGTGCCTCTCTCACAAGTGACATTTCACAAATCACTCAAAAATGGTAGTTATTTTATTTATTTTCACTGCCCCGAATACAGCACATTAGGCCATTTTACATCAGGTGAACAACAGTAACAACGGACGAGACACAGACACCCATGTCCTGAGCAGATAATATTCTACTCAGGCGGGACTCGAACCCGCGGGACTCGAACCCGCGGGACTCGAACCCGCGACCCTTGGGTTAGCAGGCGAGGACTTTACCCCGCCGCCACCGGGGCCGACATTATAGAAACTAATGAGTTGGTGTAATTTTAATTTCTTTTCCAATTGTTCTCTCCACAGGGCCTCATTCACACTTATTCAACGGAGTCCACGAGCAAAACTACATCGCTCATGTCGTCAGCTACTCAGCCTGCATCGGACCTCATCGATCTCTGTGCGGGAGCATGTCTTCCGGTGCAACTCTAAGTAACGTGTGGTCCATGCTCCTAATTTTAACGACGAACTGCCTTTTTGTATTAAAACACCGTTTGCTCTATTAAAAACCCGTGGAAAAGTTTCGATAAGCATCTTGGCTGGAAAATTGAAATTTTGTGTAATTGTGTATGTAATGAAATTTGTTAAAGCTGTGTTGATAAGTAAATGTGTTACGCCTGTTTCTCGCTATTGTTTATACTGTTGTTTGTATACTTTTTCGAATTAATAAACTTTTTTGTAAATATTTTCCTTTTTGTGCTGCCAAAAATTCAGGTAGAAGATTTAACAAGCAAGAGCTAAACTTCCTCAGTTGAGCAGATATTGGATGGATTAAGTTTGAGGCGATAACCATGTTTTTCTGATAATCAGTACTCAATAATATTTTTTTCCTATTAAACGATAAATATTGTATACCTAACAAGGTATCAGAAGGTGATAGTCATGGCTGAAAAATATACCCACCAAAGTTTAAAAAAATTAAATTGGTCGAAAGCCTCTCAACATTAACGTTTGTGTTGGTTAAAATTAGGTTAGTATTAGGTAAGTATACTAAGTATCTTAAGAATAGGAGAGCGTGTAGTAAGCAGATTAAGAATCCGAAAGGCAAATGAAGTTTGCAAGGACATGGCGGTATCCGGAAATTGCTAAAGTGGAAGCCAGTTTTCTTGGATTAAGGCTGAGAACCCAGTTTTTATCACGATGTCTTCTCCGAAAAACAACGGCGTGATAGGCATGGATCACGCTTAATAAGTCCGTCTCTACTTGGATGGTGTAACTCCACATTTGGTATCCCCACTGATAATTCCGTTCTCAACTCTCATGTACTCCACAGGCATCACTGATCACCTCTCTCCACTCCGATCAGACTCTCCACCCGATCTATTTCATGACCTACCTCCGCTAAATTTAAGCCCTATCTTCCTAATTCTAGTGGTAGAAACATTCTGTACGAAAAATGGGTAGTGAAAAAACTGACTGATTTGAGAGATCTACACGCTTGGATCGTAATCGCATTGATTTCCCCTTAAATAAGAGGCATGCAAAAAGGCTCCAATTTCTGAATCTCTTCGAGAGCAATTTAAAGGAAGAAACATCTTTTCAAAGGGAAGAGAAAAAACCGAATAATATACATCATCCATACGCCCTGTGCTATCTGGCTGCCATCCTTCGCAACTCAAGGGATGAAAATACACTGCAGAACTGATGTAGAGTGTTATTCTTCTCACGTGCAATAAGTGACCATGTTAGTTGCGATAGATCAGTTCTGTGAAACTTTGACCCTCAATAGGTAAGGTAGGTTTTGTACTAGTGCTTAATATCTTACTGTCATAATTAACATCTCACCTCGCATGAAATTTCGGGCATGATTTAGCTTTGGCATAACTTAGTACCTTGTAGTACTATATATCAATTGCATTAATAATACTAACCGGTAGTTATGTGTTAACTAGCGAACTGCATCGTAGCATGTTCGTTTAGAAAGCACTCTCCTAGCTTCTAGTCTGACCGCGCATTGTAATCTGATTTCTCTTAGCGTGGGCCTAGCGGCCGAGGGAAAGTGCGAGGTTCCGATTTGAAATAGGTTGAGTGCTGCGTGCCTGGTGTGGAATCGCCCCATGGCACACACCCTAGGTGTGGCTTGCACGGTACTTCGTAGATACAGATGTAGCACTGAGAGAAGTTACAAAAAGAAATTAAGAGGCAAGAGAGTAACTTCAATAAAGACCAGGGACAAAGGTTTAGTGAACCATGGTTACAAGAAATTTCTAGAGAGGTTAGCAACATCTATAACGTTTTGAACCCACTGCAACCCCTGCTATTTCACCTACTTGAGTATCCGAAGTCAAATATGCAAAAGACATCAATCATATCCCTGAGGAGGTCTCTGGTAAAGGAATTGAAACGTTGGTAGTTTTGAGTATATACACGGGAAATCCCAGAAGAAAAAAACTACACTGACGAGTTTTTATTTCGGCAAGGTGGATTTTCATGATCAGAAGTGTTTTCTACTAAACCCTTTCGGTTTAGATGGAATATTACCCCAATAAATCTGCCCTAAGTACCATGCTGACTTACTCCTCAAATCTGCGCAGTCCATTACTCCTATTCATCTTCTTCAAGTTCTACACTTCCCCCGCTATCCCATCATCCTCCCCTCTCTTACTTGGTCTTAAGGTAGTTTGAGCGAGACAGATCCCTAATCATAAGGAAGACATATTCTAAGTATACGTTTTAATTTTAGCAGCTGCTGGAAAAACGAAATAAATATTGCATAATTAGTGATGCAATAAAATCCTTTTATATGACTGAAATTCAAAGTAATTAAATAAAAATATCTACAGAATTCTTCAACTTGACTCATGTTTTACGTAGTTAGTTTAAAACTCCAAAACGGAAGTCTATTTTTGTTTTTTGAAAGCTTATATATGCTTTAGATATCTTTTTATGTTTTTGGCCAACTATCTTTATATTCAAACTATATTTCACTTACTTTACGAAAACAAAGATGAGATTATGGAGAGGTAATTCGGATGGATGGCTATTGTAAACAATATATTCTCTTCTCCTGCTGCAAAAAAATTAAATATACGTGATCGCCAGGTCATTCGGTAGGGGAATTTGAATTTAGCGTAGTTTGAGCGACATAGGTCCCTAGTCATACAGGAGATAATATTCAAATTATTAATTTTAATATTAGCAGCTGTACGAAGCATGAATTAAGGATATAATTATTAACAATGCAATGATATACTTCTATATGACTAAAAATCTAAGTAATTACATAAAATATCTACAAGTCATTAACTTGACTCATTTTTTCATACACCATGTTTAAAAATCCTTCACAACGGAAGGCTTTTTGTGATTCCGAAAAATTAATTTGGTAACGATATGATTGATTGTCAAAAATAGTCGAGAAAAATTATAAACTATGCGCTGTTAATTTTTGTTCGAGATCTAGGTAATAGAAATTCCTAATTATTTAATAAGATCTCTCTGGAGTGCATACATTTTCCATTTCCCAAGTAGGAGGGCTAGTATTTTTCGTCACAAATCTAGGAAAGTAGTTCAGTAAGGGGTTGATATTATGATATCTTCGGAGTCGGGAGATATTTTTCTTTAAAATGAGACCAAATTCATTGATTTCTAGGTGAAATAATATTTCACTCCACCTACCTTAAGCTTACACTCTATCTGATCCATATTCGGTGAGTAATAACATTATTTTTTTTACTTATTGTGAAAGCATGCAGTCTACCTATAGTCAAATTTCTGACGCAACTTGTGATTCAGAGGGTACATAATTTTATAATGTCTTCGGAGCACACAGCTGTACCATACCCCACGGTGAACGACTCATATCCTTAGCCAAATATCTCAAAAGTGTTATACGGTGAATAGCTATTATATATCTTTACCATTAATAAGATGGAATCTTTCTCATCATAATTAAGTTAACTTCATTTAACTTTATGACAAAAGATATCTCCCCAGCACCACCTCATCGTTTGGTAAAATCTTCTCTGCCGTGAATGAAGAGCTAATTTATTCATGCTGAAACATTATAACGTGCATAAGTAATTTTATTCCTAATATAAAGATAGGTAAACTATTTCCAGCGGTAGTAGAGCTGACCAAGTAACTGGAATTAAATATATGCGAAGAAGTTGCAGAAGCTCCGGAACTCAAAGTTCGTAGCGGTTTTCATACCTTTCAACCTAATGGATAAATATTTGTGCAACCGGCCATTAATTAGCAGACCAGCTTTTGTTCCTAAATATAGCTTTTCCCATGCATTTCGTACTATTTATTGCAACATAAATATTGAAAAGGAGTGGCGATGTGAGGCAACCTTGTATCACCTCTGACCAATGCCTTCACAACTACAATCTGTCGACCACCACTCTTCACTCTTGCGCGGGAGGGAGATTCTCGGATTAAAAAATTAAATGGGTGAAATCTTATAACTTCAAACGGAGAGAATAGGTAATTGCATTACATTACTTTTGTAGCTCGTTTGAAGTAAATCAGCATCGTAGAAAGGCATAATAAATTGAATAGCGTTAGTGAAGGAAGCGTTCAGCAAGAGGAGGGAGATGATGACAGAGACCTTGGGTAATACCGTGTCAAATGGCCAGTTGTAGGAACGACACACATGTATTCTATAAATTTACGGCACTCATAAACCATGGCAACCATTCAATAAGTGTTACAGATACATTCAAAAAATTAATTGGTTTCATAACTTATGGCATGCTGTTATGAGTTCCATAAGTAGCCAAGATGGCGGATGCGCAATGACCCGCTTGGAGACTTAATTACCAGATAGCAGAGTCGTCGTTTTGAGGCGAATGATCAGTTCATTTTCTCTTACTGACAAATGATTATGTGCATTAGCAATAATTCACATGCTTAACTTTCATAAATATTATCTGGCGGTAGAAGATTCGAATGATTCGAACATTTGAAGTACTTAACTATTGGTAAATAAGTTATATAGATGTGTTCCTGCAACCAGAACATTTTTATGAGATCTATAACTTCATGGATCTCATAACTATTGATTCAATAATTAAATTTTAATGCAACCAGCCATAAGCCAACTATTTAAATAAACATTTAATTGTACTTTTCACTAAAGTACGCCGTGTAGACGCCCTTTCACCACTAAGTAACGGATTTCCTTAAAAGGTCTCGGAAACCCCTATTTAAGTGGAGTTGGGTGATATAAATAGTGCTCCGTCGAACCTCGTCATTGATTGGTCGATAGGAGTGGGGTATAGAACTAAATATTAGTAAATGCAACACAGTTCAATTTCTGATAAAGTCATCACACATAGCCATACCTACACCGTGGGTGGAGTAAACATAAAATCTTCAAATACAGTCAAATATCTTGGAATTACCTTAACTTCAGATGCATCGTGGGGAGCACACATACAAAACATATGCGGCAGAGCATTAAAGAAACTAAGATTTGTCAATCGTATAATAGGAAGCTCCTCGGATGAAAAAACAAGAGATATGCTACTTCGCTCTAGTTAGGCCACACCACGAATACGTCGCGAGCATTTGGGATCCTGGTCATAAAGATTTAACCAAAACAATTAACAAAATACAAAGAAAAAGAGCACGCTTCGTTTAAAACTGCTACGAACGGACATATAGTGTTACACAACTGCTGGAGGGATTAAGGTGGGAGCCCCAAGAGACTCGGAGGCTACACGCTAGGCTTAGGCTGCTTGATAAATTCAGAACTGATATTTTTCTGAGCGACACAGAGAATATTATTATGACGCCTCACTACATTTCTAGGTCTGACAGATGCGATGAAATAAGAGAGATGCTCTGCCGAACAGATAGGTACAAAAACTCGTTCTTTCCGCGCACAATAAGCGACCGCTATAGAAACTGAGCTCCTCCAAAGACACTCTCATAGGGTATGTCACCATTTCACCTCCAAAATTTGTATATCTTTACACGGCTGGTGACCTACAACCCCCTGCCACACGCCCAAGCGGCGGCTCCCGGGGTAGTATGTAGATGTAGATAGGTCGAAGAGTTTCGATAGTCATACGCGTACGGTTGAGTTTACAATTTTTGTATTAAGAGGAGAGTAATTTTGCTCGTGTTTACCTTCTTATTCATTTATTAGTTCTGTTACATATATTTATCAATCGGCAAAATAAACTTCAACACTCGCGCGACGCAAACTTCATTCCATGTTTACTGGCTAGGGCTAAGGTCGATGTAACATCTGCGTACACACTCTCGCCTGCATTTAAGGGCTGCTTTTATGTAAACGCTAGGTAAGTGCTCCTGTAGTGAAGACGAGGCATTAGGATTTTAAAACGATGCCGGCGAAGAGTTAAATGCAGAGTGCAGCGTTGTGTTTTCTCTGGGGAAAGAGGGTGAGAAAAGGCTGCAGAGATATGGTTGATGGTATAATATGAGATATGGTTTAAATTTATGATATAGTTTGAGATACAGCTGCGGAAGAGAATGGAGAAGGTGCGGTGGATGGAGATGAAAGCAGAAGTAGAAGTGCTTGGTACATCTACATCTACGTCATACCCTGCAAGCCACCCAAAGGGTGTGTGGCAGGGGGTGCTTTCGCACCAGGAATGCATGAATGATATGGTAGAACAACGATATTACATTAAAACCCGCGTACCACACATGCAAAGCGCCAATTAAAAATCTAATACCCAAGAAACATTCTATCTTCAATCGTTCCAACATGCAAGGGATACAAAGACTACTACTACAGATTCAAAATATCATGCATAAATAAGAACATCAATATTTACATAATGCATAAATAAGAGAGTAGAGAATATAATGAGAAAGATTTACTGCCTGCCTATTGTCAATACTCGAACTATTCATGACGACGATCACAGCTGTTATGGTCCCGAATGGTACGCGGAAAAAATGACATTTTATACCTATCGGTTCTACAATCTAGCTCTCTAATTTTATTGGCGCGATCTAATCTGCCGTAGTACGAAGAGGTTAATAGTATGTTTTTTACGTCGTCAGTAAAATGATTTTCCTGAAATTTATTTAGGAGGTTAAGCCTATAATTTAATCTACGCTGTGATAGCGATTCCCATCCTAATTCTTCTAACAGTCCAGACACACTAGCCAACTTATCGTAGCATAGTTTCACAAACCTAGCTCCTCTTCGCTGTACGCGATCTAACTCTGATATCAACCCCGTTTCGTATGGATCCCATACACTAACAGTGTATGGTGGGTAAAGAGAAGAACCTTTTTAAGGAGAACAGGAGGAAGTAGACGAGTTAGGTTTTAGGAGCAGGTAATGACAGGCGAATGAATGCTGAAGACCGTGATGGAGGGGCTGTCCGCCCTGTAGTTCGGTAAGGGTGGGAATCGCAAGTTTTCTGGACGAATTGAAGAGATGTAGAATGTAAGCTGAGATGACGAAAGAAATACTGCACGTAGAAAGAGGTAAGCATCTGCAAATATCTATGGAATGCCTTTTCTCTTGCAGTAATACCTACCTTTGCCAGAATATTACCATTATTATAATCATGATAATTACTCATTCGGGACTCGAAGGAGAATGTTACAAAAGTAAGAAAATAAAATAATAGTTATGTTTCCTCGGGCCCACATTATGAAAGCTCATGGCCACTAAATAGCATAGCTAAGCATATTTCTACAAGATTATAATAATTTTTGAAAATGTACAGAGTTATTTAATGAAATAAATAGGTGTTCAATCATTTCCATTATATTAGTATACTTCTTGCAAATTGGGAATGAAATCAGATCGTCATGCACGGAATCAACTTTGGCACGGTCTAGGTCCAGGAGTTACCACAATGAAACTTACGCAGAAGGATATCGGTAGCTTATTTATGGGCGCTAAAATATCTTTGACCAACTTTTTTACATTCATGGTTTGGTTTAAAGATATTGTACTGATTTCGATGGATTTTGCACAATTTTTTAACACTAGAACCGCGGAGGCAGTATTTTTTTTTACTTTTTTTCGGTTTTCTAGGCCAATACTCTGTATGATGACTCTCTTTACCTTCGGGAATACCTGAGTTCTCCAAGCTTTGCAGCTTCCTGAAGTTATACATGCTCTTATACTTCTCTTGAGACTTTATTTGCTTGGCGTTGGACAGGGTCTCTACTCAATAACTTGAAAGCAGCAATCATGACTACTCAAAATGTATTAATAACAAAGAATAATAAACGAGTACTTTTGGCTCTCATTGGAAGAACACATACTTAAGAAAGAGCATAGGTATTCCTGTTAAAACATATACACATGAGAAATGAAAAGCAAAGTTGACAAAAATTTGGATTTTCCTATTAAAAGTAGCGCGAATTCATGTTTTGCAATTTTGAAAATGTGTTGATATAATTGTTAAAATGGTATGTTAAAGGTTCTCTTAACTCATTTCCTTTGCTTTTTCATCATCCATTCATAGTAAACGAGCTGCTGTAAGTTTACATTGTTCGCCATACTGTTGAAAAAAGAAGAAATATAAGAATTTTGCTCACATTTCTGTGTTCCAAAAAAATTAGGCAGAGGGATTGGCATATTAATACGTTACAGATGGCATAATTGAATAAGCAGTCCTCAAGAACCTTTAAAAATGCTGAATGATATAATATTTGTTTTTTTTTACCCTAAATTCTTCTGACTTGAAGAAAAACCATGAGCAGTCAAATAGATAGCTTGAGAGGTTGAAAGTATGAGGAAAATACGGGGATACTAGTGTTCATCACACCGCCAGCTTGATCATGGTGCGAATTGGTAACAGCTTGAACTCTTCTGTCAACTTACCTGAGAAGTGCGCACAAAGACAGGGAAAATACTTGAAACAAATCAAATATTTTTATTTGCGTCTTGTTACAAAAATGAGTTCTCCAGCTGATTTCAATTGAATCAAAGTTAAAATCCAGAATTAAATGAACTATGGACCTCAACAGGATATGGACATGAAAATCATTGGGCATTTTAAGCAATGATTGAAATTTCTGTGCTATATAATCGTACATTAAACTAAATTCTCAGCCAAAATGGTTTATCATACCCTCGATAAATAATTCAACATGGCAGTGAGCCATTAAAGGGAATAGGGAACAAATATTTGTTGTGGATATAATTTTTTATGTGTCATTAATATAGTTTAAGGGCCGCATTAGGAGCAAACAACTTGCTCATAATTCTTTCCTCGAATACGTGCTTTTTTTAAACAACAAGGAGCTCATGAAAAACAAATTTAACTATGCAATGATTTACATGCCTTACATGAACAAACCATACGAATTGAAAACAAGGCCTGCGGTGGTGATGACATAACTCTTGTGCTTGTCATGGGTTCCGAAATCCACTGTAAGCATTGATACTTACTGGAGAGTTTCTGTTATTCAAAGTTGGAAGGTAGGCAAATGCTTTTCAAAAGTGGTCAGCAAATAAAAATGTGCAAAAATTCAAGGACGCAACTTTCTGAATTAACGTGGAAAACTGAAATCATTTTCATTTGGGTGCCCACTCAATTCTGACTCAACCGTACTGATCGGAGAAAGTCGGAAATATGTATATCAAAATGAAAACAGTAATCTATTAATCCTGGTCTCAAATAAATACGTTATTCTTATATTAGTTTATTTATACTGGGCTGGATGAGGAAAAACCGCCCTCTCTTCCCTCATTCTTATATGTTCATTAGACAATATTTGGGATTTTTAAATGATTATTGCATATTGATACCACTTAAGCCTAGATTCAAGTCCAAGATGCCCTCTCCCATGGAAATAAATAAGAACAACGTTATTAACAAGACTTTCTAGGGGGAAAAATCTTAGTTTATCCTGTAAATAAGTCAACCACTGGGCAAAAACTTCGTTACTATTCACTTGAACTTTAAAATTCCTGAAAACGCTGACCATGCATGCATTCATAATTGGTCATGATGGAAGGAAAGTTTACGAACAAGAAACTTTCTTCGAGTTCCATGCAAAGAAGTTCCAACTAGTATAATCTACCTTGCATGGATCAAGGAAAGTCCCATAATTCTCCGCGTTGAAATCAAAATTAAAACCGTTTAAGCAAAATACTAATTTTCCGCTTTGTGACACTGATTTGGCGCACGTAGCAAGGAGCACAAAGAGATGGAACAGACAGGCCTCAACTGGATCGCACTTCAATGTCGTCGGCTATAAAATAAAGAGAATAACACTGTCATCATCACTATTCATATAATTCTAGTAATTTGAGTTTTATTGAAAATACATTACAATAAGGCGTTTCTTCCTTGTGAAACTGCGATATGACATTTCGAGGGAGGAGTCTAACACAATAGCAAATAAAAAAGATATTCACCAACAAACAAATAGGATAATACTGAAACAATCCTGATCATTCTCCGTTTCACATGAACAATAGTCGATCACGCTCAACGTTAATTCCTATTGCCTAATCGCTCCATTCTACAAATGTAAACTGCTTGGAAACAGCCAACGTCCAATAACAGTCCCACACCAACCGCGTGCTGAGATCATTTGCCCTCTGCACATACATTGACACAGTTTTCTTAAAGCTGATTAGCGTTTGCATCGCTCAAAAAGTGCGTTATTGGAATTGCTCAGAGTTTTCACACCATTATTACATATAATATACACCTGCGTTGTGATCCGGCGCCAATCCATTTAACAAGAGTCTCTAACGAATGACTGCTTATAATAGGAAAGGAATTACAAATTTCCATAGAAAATCTCATCCAATATTTGGTATAGCAAAATATCAACAATTTTCAGCGTTGTTAATCCAATTACGTGCATAATTTCTACATCAAGGTCTTCTGTTGTGAAAGTTTTTGCGGAGTGGCCTTGAATCATGATGGCTTTCGGGATAGCTTCCGTGCTGTGTCATTTTGTGACGACAGTTTCGCGAGCGTTCCAGCTCGCTTCTTCAGGTAGAAGTGCTTACAACGCATTTTTGGCCGCAATATATAGCCCGGCGGAGGGTCAAGCGCGATTTTTTCCCGCCTTTCTTTCCGTCATGGCGAAAAACGCGGGAAAAGAAGGAAACAAAGGTGGGAAAAAATTGCACTTGACCCTCCGCCGGGTTATATATTGCAGCCAAAAATGCATCGTGAGCACTTTGATCTGAAAAAGCGAGCTGAAACGCTCGCAAAACTGTCGTCACAGAATGACACTACGCGGAAGCTTTCCTGAAAGCCAACATGAATCAAGGTCTTCTCCTTAACGATAAAAATCTGAAATATTCACTTCTTCGTAGTACATTTGGATTATTGCGTGGGCATTATCTCCTCCACTTTTAGCATAGAAATTTGAAAATAAAATCTGCATTAATTCCGCAATGAGATTCTTGGGCGTCGTACCAGGAAAAAATTTCGTGAATGGCTGGCTGGAGTGATTGGACAAATTGAATGAACAAGTTAAATATTCACAGCTATGCTTCCTTTCCGTTTCCGAGCTCTAATTCCTAAGAGTGATAAACGCAGGTAACACCTGTGATCCACATTGTGCCATTAAAGGAATGTTGACCAGTACACGACATTGAGTATGAAAAATGAGAAAGGAAAGAAGAAACGGGACACTTTGTCGATGTAGAGCGCTGTTTCCCTGCCGTGGCAGAAGGTGTCGTACTGCGGCTGAGTTGGCGTCGGGCGCACAGGGCTACCCGCCAGGGTGGCCGCACGGTTCCTCCCCGCCCAGGACCGCGGCTCCAGCTCCTTCGAAAGAAAAGAATAATATATGAGTCAAACGTTTATAACCGCACGAAAGAGGACGATTCGGAAAATCAAACTTTTAACTCACGTTAATAGCGCTAGCTAAGGAGGCGTTTAGTAATAGAAGGGAGCTGATGACGGGGGCATTAGCCTTGGCCTGGAAGGGGCGTGGTGGATAATGGGGGACATTGACTAATGGTCCGATCTTCCCACCCACCCAACTCAACCCCTCCTCCACTTGGTCCAGGCTGGGTGCCGCTCGCGGCAGCAAACGGGGCTCTGGCGAAAAGGGCTTGCGGGCTACCAACCCGCTCGCCTGTACTTGCATTGGTCCAAACAGGAAAGAATTGCCTCGGAGAAAGCCGGATTGCTCATTTACCGAAGGGTCCACTGGCCCTGAAGGACCTTTGCCTGAATAGGACAACGACTGCGGAACGTGTAATGAACCCTCTCAAGATTACAAATGCGAAGTCCCTGGTTGTGGTAGAAATTTCACCACGAAGATTGGCCTTGGGGTGCACTTGAGTCGTACCCACAAGGATTGGAATGACCGAAAGAACCTAGAAAAGGTAAAATCGACCGCTAAATTACGATGGACCAGGGAAGAGAAGATCCTGATGGCGAAACAAGAGGTCCTCCTCATCGCCGAGAAGAAGGCATCGAGGTCAAACATCAATCAGAAATTACATGAGACCTTCCCTGACAGAACGGTGGGGGGCATACAGGGGATTAGAAAAAGGTCGAGCTACAAAGATCTAGTTAAGGCAGCCTCTGAGGCCTTAACGGAGGCAACTCCCCCCCTTGAACAGGCCGAGACTGAGATTCTATCCGATGATAGAACGACTAATGATATGCCCTCAGCACTGAACATGGATCTAAAACATTATTTCCAGACACTGGAAAAACTAGATGGCCAAGAATACGAATACAAATTATGAATTCACTCTGTTCAAGACTTCCAACTTTGTGCGTCGATGAGATAATTTCTGAAGTGAATATCTATTTAAACAGGATCCTCTTATCATCAAGCAAAGATAAAAAGACTACTACAAAGCCAAAAAATACGAGAGAGAATAAAAGACAGAGACAACAACGTGAGTATGCAACGGCCCAGAGCCTCTGGAAAAAAGATAGATCAAGGTGCTGGTCAATGATTGAAAGTGGAAGATTACTAGAGTCTTCCAGCATCAGTGCAGACAGGATGGTCCCATATTGGAGAGAAATTATGACTGGCCCAGGAGGTATGCAGTCGCAAACCTCCCTCCCGAAGACAGAGCCAGAAATTACAGGAATATGGAAACCAATCTCAAAGGTGGAAATTAGAAATGCCCTCCCTGATTTAAGGACAGCGCCGGGCCCGGACAGGATAGCAGCCAGGCAACTTAGGGCGATTCCAGTGAAAGTACTCGCTCGTATTTTTAATATGTTTCTGCATTGTGAAAAGGTACCAAAGCTGTTATTAAAATTACGTACAGTAATGATCCCCAAGAAAAAGGATGCCCAGGATCCTGGTGACTTTCGTCCTATTTCAGTGTCCTCAGTTATTATCAGACTATTCCATAAAATATTGGCCACAAGGTTAAAAGTAATCCAAATGGACGAGAGACAGAGGGCCTTTATAAATGCAAACGGGTGCCGCGAGAATACTTTTCTCCTCGATACAGTGTTACGATGGAGACGGCAAAGACATCTGCCGCTATATCTGGCCTCCATTGATATGGCCAAAGCATTTGATTCGCTCTCCCATAGCTCGATTTTAAACACACTCAAGGCCAGAGGAGTTCCTAATGCATGCTGTAACTACATTCGTTATGCGTATGAAAACAGTGAACTGAAGATTGAGCATGGAGGATGGACCTCCAGTGGAATTTGACCTACTCGAGGAGTGAAACAGGGGGATCCCTTTCCCCCTTATTATTCAATCTCACAATCGATGGAATGCTTAAAAAGATCCCCGCGGACTTGGAAGTTCGTATTGGGGACCACACCATCAATGTCCTCGCGTTTGCTGATGATTTGGTACTCATCACTGAATCCAGGAAAGGGCGACGGGTTGCTGAAGAGTGTAATAGAGGGAAGGATGTTGGGCAAGCGGGGAAGGGGAAGAAAGAGAATAGGTTTCACGGACGAGTTGAAGAAGGGTAGATAGTAAACAGAGGCGAAAAAGGAAATACTAGAGGGAGTTCGGCCCCTGAAAGCGTAGACAACCGGGAGGAGGTTCTCTGACATTAGGCCAAACCTACCTTAATCGGTAGAATACTTGAAAAAAGAGATTATTACACCTTATCACGAAGTGACGCCGGACGTGATAGCACGTACTCACGTCGGTGTTTTGGTACACATAGTTATTACTTGCAAGGATCACTGATTTAAGAGCGTAAAAGTGCCGAGTTACGAAAGGATGACACTTCGAGTATTTCCTGTGGGGAAAATTTGCTGCCGCCATTAAGATACAGCAAATTTTTCCCCACCTTAAAACCGTTCTTTCCTTAACCCTGTGTTAGTGATTTGAAATATCGGGACATGAGTATTGATGTCGGTTTCCTAACCTAATTTGGACTATGGAGTTTTTAAAAACGTGATTTCAATATTTTTCTTGATGGTCTCGAAATAGCAGAATTCAAACGTGAATTTAAAAATATTCATTAAAAATGTTCACAGCAAAAAGAAGAGATACTTCAGCTTGTATTCAATCTTTGTTATACGATAAAAGAAGTACACTTGAGCATTGTTTTTCTTCATAAGAGAAAAATAACCGTTACAAGGAATGGGTACATAAAAAAGGATTTATTTCCATAATATGTCAGAAATCACTTTTCCACGTATTTTGCATAACATATTTTATATAGAAAAACAAAATAGATAGTATTTAAAGACACGAGAGGTGACACACGGTCTATGGCACCGATAGTAGCTATAAGTAGCGATTTGCTTACACAAAGTGATTTTTTGGTTTGTATATCGCAGGAGCAGTATAAAGTAAGAAGCTACTGAATGGTGATGCATAATGCATAAATGAAAAACTTTGCAATTTTCCGCAATATATATTAGTAAAATTTACATTGTAGAAAATTGCAAAGTATTTCACTTATGCATCATGCATAACTTCCACACAATTTTGCAAGAATCTCCGGATTTTATATCTACTGAATAGCATAAACTATACAATTTCATACTTCACCTGCGTCACCAGAAAGATTTTATTGACTGTCTGAGAGACCGGGCGTCACCACTCTAGGGTCAAAGTAAGCAAAGCAAGAAAAGAATATTTTTCCAAGTCGGAAATATGAGAACCAACACTGAGGCTAAGACGTACATGATTTGGGACTTTGATACACAATTACCGTAACAGTTAAGTTTTACTACATAATCGGTTCTTACTAAGCCTCAAATTTCGAAACAGATTTATGATTAACACCTTAAACTGACGACAGCACAAAAACCTTCATGCCGTTCCTCTACCATTATTTGGAGATTAAGGTAAGTTCATACCCTGCTCTCAGAACCAAATCATCGGTCAATTCTAAGACAATTTGGAAATGAATTGCTTCGTATTTCCACTCCTACCCATATTGTAAACACTCTCCCACCAAGTTATCCAAAATCTTCAACCCTCTTCCAACCCACTACTCCCCACAATGAACGAGTCAAAACTATCAGAGGAACTAGTTAGGGAGTCACCGGGGACATGATGTTCATCTGCATCTACCTTCAACCCCGCAAGCTGCCACAGGGGCATGTGGTAGGAGGTTTATGGAAACCAGAATAGTGGCATGATGCTAATTTCCTATCTACGGAGTGTCTTATTTCCACGCTAGTTTTGGTCACAGCCACCAGTGGCATGTGGAAAGAAGAAATGCTTGCAACTCTCATTTCAACGGTGTATCTCTTTTATGTTTTCACTCCTCTCCGTTCTGGAAATCAAGCGCGGAGTCAAAATAATATCCTTTCTCTACAAAAAGAGAATTATCAGGCTTCTTATGGCGGAAAGAATTTAACATGATGAATAAGAGTAGGGCAATTTTCCATTTAGATATTTTTTTTCTTTTTCTACATCAGTTTCTATTCGACCTTAGTTTCAATGTACCACATCATCATTGATGGATTTGAATGATAACGATGTAGTACAACGAAATCTTGGTCGAATAAAAAATTATCTCAGTGGAAGATCGCCTTACTCTCATTCATCATGATCTTTCCTCTATTCCTAAAACTCGCCTGATCTGAATTTTTCAATTTGTCCTATCCTACTTCCCTACATATCCACCCCAGGCTAAGGTAACTATAATTATTCAGACCTCATGACTACTAATTACACATTTGATAAAGGAAATAACTTTATTCCGCACTGACTCTTCTGTAAGGCTGATATAAGTGTCAAAATTAAATCAAATAACCGGGCGAGCAGATATGTATGAGGATGTTATCTTCCCTCGACCCACTCACGACTGCAACTGAAACAGAACGAGATACATCCATTCATTAGGGTGTTCTACCATCTGACCCATGGTCGTAGCCAGGGTTTAAGTTGGGAGGGGCAGGACATCATCCTGCCTGGCTCCGTACAGCAGATTTGGTATGAATGTCTCTTCCTGGGATGGGCAGCTGCCCCCCCCTGACCCCTCTGGCGACTCCAATGAACTGATTGGTAAGTTTTCGGAGAGCCCTTATCCGAACATGTCAATTTCTTTGGAAAGTTCTATCATTGGAGCTTAATAACAGCGCTCATTCGTGGTGCCAGGAGTGGGTGCTAGAATTATACCTTAATAAATGCACCACAGTTCACTTCCTGCGAAGCCATCACAAAAATGCCACACCTACACCGTGGGTGGAGTAAATATAAAATATTCAGATACAGTTAAATATCTTGGCATTACCTTAACTTCTGATATATCGTGGGGAATTCACATATAAAACATATGCGGCGTGGCATTAAATAAATAAGGTTTTGTTAAGCGAGTGATAGGAAGGTCCTCGAATGAAAAAGTCTAAAGAGAGATCCAACTTCGCCCTGGTTACGCCAAACCTCAAATATGGCACGAGCATTTGGCACCCTGGTCATAAAGATTTAACCAAATAAATTAATATAATACAAAGAAAAGCTGTAGGCTCCATTATAAACTGCGACGAACGAACATTTACTGCTTCACAACTTTTAGAGGGATTAAAGTGGGAGCCTCTAGAGACTCAGAGGCTACACGCTAGGCTTATCTTGCTTGAGAAATTCAGAACTGGTGTATTTCAGAGCGACACAGAGAGTACAATAATGAAGCCTCACTACATCTCTAGATCTGACAGAAGCGATAAAATAAGTGAGATAAGTTTCCGAACAGATGGGTACAAAAACTTGACCTTTTCGCGCACAATATCCAATCACAATAAAAACTGAGCTCCACAAAATAAACTTCCATAATACACGCCACCATTTCCCATCACGTTACATATTTACACGGCTGGTGTCCTAAAACCCCTTGCCACACGCCCATGCGGCGGCTCGCAGGCTAGTATGCAGATGTAGATGTAGATTTCTGGGCCATTTCCTCATTTTCACTCATATAAATGGCATGTCATCACGTCTCTCCTAAATTCCTTATACATTCTGCCATATCTTGTTCAATATTCCTATCCTCTTCCTTCCTCTTTCACGACTCTCCAGCGTTCTTCCCTCTATCACTATTCTCATCATGCCCTCACATCTCTACAAGTTTTCCAGTCACCCTTTCTGACTTCTCCGAGCCTCCGCAACCGACATCCACTTCTTTCCACGGTTTAAAATCGCCCCTCGTTCGTCCTCCTCGCCACCCAACTATCCTTTCCATTCTTCTCTAAATATACATCTGAAATACGTCCAGGCTACGTATGTACAGAGATCTTCTCTGCGCAATGACCAAGTGTCAGACCCATTGAGCGCCTCGTTTCATATTAGAGTTTTTAGCAATGTTTTAAGTCTTTACTCAGAAAAAGCCATTAATTCATTTCTCTTGGAGAATAATAGGGTTGTGTACGACTTTTTTATTTTTACATTCGAAAGTTCATGATAAAAAATAAATAGTTGAAATGTCAAAATTAATGTTTTTGACCAGTATGTACGCTTAAAATCACAATAAAAATGGCTAAATTTTAGGTTGCGCTGAAACACCCACTCGCCATGTTGTTTACATAGTGACATCACGAGGCAGTTCTGTTGCCGTAAGCCTATTTGCCTTTTTATTTTTAATAAAGGATACAGCATTATTTTTTGTGCTTGGATTCATGTTTGATGACGCAGGAAACTATAAGATGACGAACCGTAAATGGTTTATTGTTCCACAATATTGGTTAGCGTCAATACAAACGCCTGGGAAAGTATTAATTTTCGTTTCTAAAGCTGCGGCCATTCGACGAAAAGGGTTTTAGGCTGCTAGATGTGAATCTCCATAGTCTCTCCTATCAACGATACAATGCTATGAAGACTATCATTTCAAGGTACAATGATTTTTAGTAATTAATCCAGTTCATTATATTATAGCCAGGGCGATTCTGCGTCTGATGTTCCCACCACTGAAGCCATATTTCTACAAAATACTGCCTGAATACTTATTTGTTAAATCTGCTTTAATTTATACCCACCCATCAGTATATTCAGCCCCGCCTTCTTACTTATTAAAAAGCTTATTACCTTAGTCTTCTTGTCATTTGTCTTATCCCATACATTGAGGTAGATGGAGAGGGCATTACATCATGAAACTGTAGCGTGACAACCAAAATAACACCTACACTCTACAGATTCAGGCATCACTTCGTGAAAGTTTCTGGTATCCATACTTAAAGAATAAAATGTTGTACTTTTCCACATAACTGCTTTTTCTTTAACCCCACCCACACCCTCCTGTTCCCTTCCTCTTCCCTCTACCTTTTTGTGTATAGATTTGTACTAATATGGCCTGAATTTTATTATTATTATAGTTACACAGTTGCAAGTTGGCCATTGACCTCGTGGTAACAATAAAAACTGCCGAGCAAAAAGAATAAACCTTGATAGACTTCTTAAATCTATTTTTAAAAATAATTAATATTTATTGGAAGGACTCAAATAGTTTTGCTGGTAGGTCGTTCCAGTCCCGTATGTTCCTATTCAAGAAGGAGAACTGTTTTACGTTTGTCCTTTGTGATCCGCACTTTATCTTGAACTGGTGATCTTTTTCCCCATATAGTTTGGCTTTACTACGTCCTTCCTAAATGCATCCCATGCTTTTTCCTCACTCGCTATTTTATACATCCCACATAGCCTGCTCCTTTTCCTTCTAACCTGTAAACTCTCCCATCCCAGTACACTAAGCATTTCTGTAACACACTCTGTTTTCTGTTACATTGTGTTTCCCTAGCACAATACCTAGCCCCTTTTCTTTTCACCATCTCCAAGTTCATCACCTCTCCTTTCTTTCGTGGGTCCCATACAAGAGATGGGTACTCTAGTGTTGGTCGAACCAGGGTTTTATAGGCCTTCTCTTTAGTGTTTGTGCTGCTTCCTTTGAGGTTTCTCAATACCCAATGCAACATTTTGAAAGCCTTTCTAAAAACATGTTCCAGGTTTAAACCCCATCCTAAACTGTTAGTTAAATAGACTCCTCGGCTTTGGTAAATTTCTCTCGGGCTTCACACCGGTTTAAATAAGTTAGTACTGCCGACGATTCGAGCAACGACTCGTCACCCATCCTCAAGGCAGACTCCTAAGTATTTAAATCTGTCCGATTATGAAATGAAATTACTGGAGAGTCCGTAATTTCTAATTCTGGTCTTTTTTATTGCTTTAGCTCGCATATTTGCATTTCTTTACATTTATATTCATCCCATTTCTCGATACACAATTCTTAAATTCGTTCACGTCGAAATAAAGGGCTTTATCTGATCAATCTAATTTTCAATATTCCGAAAAATAATGCAGTCATCCGCAAAAAGCCTTGTTGGAACTTATTTTGTACCTGACGATGCCACAAATCGGTGAAACGCGTCGTACTATCCAAAAATAAAATTCTGTGGAAAAGTAGAAAACTGAATTCTTTAAGTATGGATACGAAATAACAACTATATTGATTATCCCTGCTCTTTCCTTACTTTCATTTGGATAGAACGATGGAATGGACGAATTAGCAGAAGTTAAAGAAAGGATATCCACTATCTGTTAGAAATTTGCGGTAAAATATTCTTAAAACAAATACTAGCTACTTAGTGCTATGAATTCTACTCGACTTTACTACAGTTTCTTCACTAGGAAAGCGGATTATCGTTCATTGTATTTATTTATTTATTTGATGTTTCCCAATACACCAAGGGAAAACAATTTCACTATGCCTTTATTTGCAATTACAATAATTCTTCCCAAAACAGAAAAATTTAAATTTAAAAAACACAAATGTATAAAAAGTATATATAAACAATTCAAAGGATCAAAACATATGCTTGTTCATGATGAAATTTATCTCGGAGGTAAATACATTCTTATCCCACGATAGATCTAAATGTTCATATACAGTATTGTATTCCTTGCACATTCGTATAAGTGGTGAGTTACAACAACATTTGGATTTAGTAAATGAAATAAAGAAGGTTCGCTTGCACCTTTGTTTAAAATTTGGGACATAAAAATTTAATTTATGAAGGATAGCCCTGCCTTTGCCGTACTTTATTATTTCATATAAGAACTTATAATCCACGCCCGTCCTGTTTACCCTTAATAAATAATTAATACATGTAAGGAGAATGCGTACTAAAGGAGTGAATGCATCATGATTTCTAGTAAATTATTGATGGAAAACACCGTAAAGCTGCAAAGTTAGTGTGTCAGCCCGTAAGCGTAAAGGAAAATCGCGGTTAACAAAGATGGCGGACTGGCTATGCCCACTTTGCTCCTTCTATCATTGGCCACCAAAGCATGGACCCCCTCCTATACCTTAATGATTTCATATCATTACATGTAATTCACACAAGAGCCGCGGACGGGACATTTTTGTTCCATTACAAATTTCAATGAGCTATACCTCTCTTAATATTATTCGTAAAAATTTTGGAGTTTTTGACTTTCAATCATTTATGGATTTGTTCACTTTGTAAATTATTGTCATCCTCGAACTCCTAGTTTCATGGAAGTAAATAGAAATACCTTATACCGCGGTTAAGACACTTTCGTCCTGTAAAAGAAATTAGCTCCGTGTGTCGAATTATATAGTTTTTGGTGGTGGAATTCTTTGATATTTCTTACGGAGAAATTGGTTTTTGTATTGCAGATTAAATTATTACCATTTTTGCCTATTTTTTTACATTTTACGAATTTTAACGAGTTTTTAAGTCACAAAAAAGGTTAGGTTTCCCCAGCGTGTCTGGTGAGGAAAGATTTCTCGGGTATTCCACCGGGGAAAGGGAAAAGTCAGGGGATATGTAGCCTTTTACCCGGTTAAAAAATAGAGAACCCTTTTTTTACCAATTGAGAATCCTATATAGTTTTTTGTATTAGCTGACTTACTAGTATGCACTTCACTGAAGTAAAAAATGTTTTATTTACGATGCGATTTGTAGATATTTACTCATAAAATGTTATAACTGAGGTTTTGAGTCAGGCCATATTCTATTTTTTTAATATGAGCCATAAATTTTTATTTGTGCCAAATAAAAAATAATATCACCCTCAACTGGAAACTCTACTATAATAAAAGAATTTTTTTATGAAGAAATGAGGCATTTAAGATAGTACTAGCGAGGTAGTTCCCAATTCATAATAGAGGCCATATTCGAATAATAAATTTTCATTTCATCAGCTGTGAGACACACGAATTAAATATTACATTATTAATGGGGCAATCATATAGTTTTACATGACAGAAATCGTAAGTAATCTAATGAAAATATCTAAAAAAAAGTTTTTAACTTGACTTATATTTTTCACGCGGTACGTATAAAACTCCATCAAAACGGAAGGTTTATTGTGATTCCGAAGAATTTACTTCGGTGACGATATGATTAATTCAATTATATGATCAAAAAAAGCTGATAAAACAGACAAACTACACATTGTTGATCTTTTGACCAGATCTAGGTGTTAGAAATTCTTCATTTGTTAAATAAAGTGTCTCTGGAGTATTAAATCAAAGGAAATTGAGCTCTACGGCCTCTCTAGATAGATAAAAATAAAATTCTCCAATAGCCGTAAAAATGGCACCACTCGTCAAACATGTACCACAAAAATACACTTACTGTGTTGGTTTGCGGGAAAGGGGATTCACAGCAGGGACCAACCACAGCCTCTCCACCAGAATACCCTCCTGTGATGGTTTACGGGAATGTTACTTCCTCGCCAGTGACCAACACAGACACAACCACTCAACCCAGTTTGGGATCCTTTTTGAGGGCTAATGGGACCCTGATAAGGATGCCTGGGTTATAACCTGAGATCCTAAGGAATTTAGCCCTCGAAAAGGATCCCAAACTGGGTTGAGTGGTTGTGTCTGTGTTGGTCACTGGCGAGGAAGTAACATTCCCGTAAACCATCACAGGAGGGTATTCTGGTGGAGAGGCTGTGGTTGGTCCCTGCTGTGAATCCCCTTTCCCGCAAACCAACACAGTAAGTGTATTTTTGTGGTACATGTTTGACGAGTGGTGCCATTTTTACGGCTATTGGAGAATTTTATTTTTATCTGTCTCTGGAGTGCATACACGTACCATTTCCCTTGTAAAAGGGCTGGTATTTTCTGGCAAATATCTCGAAAGGTAACGTGGTAAGGGGTCTATTTTTTGGTGTCAATGAAAGGTTGAGATAGTTTTCTTTAAAATGAGACCAAATTCATCAATTTCTAGATAAATTGATATTTCGCTCAAACAACCTTAACAGACCCAGGAATAGTCGGAACAAGAATGGGACCTTTTTATCACAGCCGCGGTTGTAGGGAGTGCGATAACCTCGGTGGTACTAATGTTAACGCATTTAACATTTATCATAAACTTGTCTGACCGGCAAAGCAAAACATGAAAGAGTCTCATGCAATAAATATTGCACACCACTACTTACGCCGTCCCTTTTCAAGTTTCTTTTCGCCATTTAATCCTTTTTCATGGGTTTTTAATGTCTCCTAAAATCCTCTTCTCCAAACTGCCGCTTGCGGCTGCTATCAAATGTACACAGGTCTACACAAACATTCGCCCATCCATCACCTTCATCACGTATGGCTATGTGGTTATTATAGTAACAGGATAATTCGAGGCCTAGCTCATACAGTTCCTTTGGAGTCCAGTGACGTTTGAACATAATCTGCATTCATTAAAATACATAGAAATTGCTCTTATAGTTGCCTTACATGCATGTAGTGAAATATTATCTGTAGCCATAATATCCACTACACTAAGTAACTCATTGGAAAATTCTGTTTACAGAAATAATCTCGTTTAAACTTTTGCACCAAAATTTAGCATTCCATATGCATTATCAATATATCGAACACTTCGTCCGCTTGAAATAGACCACGTAATTTATTTCTGCATGTGAGAGTATTTATTAGAATAAATAGAATTAGTAATACTAAACAGTAGTAAATAATTTAGTACTTTCCCGGCGAATATTATGCGTGAATCCCGAGAGAATTTCACACATAATCAGTAGTAGTAACTTCCTCCGTGTACTCCTAGTTAGCATGTTTATCAAGGTAGCACTCTCCTGTTTTCTGGTTTGCCCTGCGTTGTTTTCCAGACTGCTTTTGTTCCACGCCTAGCGGGCAAGGGAGAGTAGGAATTTCGATCTTAAACTTACTAAACTAAAACGTACAAGTGTAGATAAGGAAAGGAAAAAATTTCTACATATATAAGTAAACGTAAAAATGATAATTCTATCCTATGTACTTTGCTTCGCTAAAATCGGTACACTCTACTTGAAGATACAGCTTCCTAAACTCACCAGACTCGACTTTTTAATGGACAGTAGACGAGGGTAAAATGCCTGTTGTTGTACCACCCAGTGCCACACCCTTGACATGGCTGGCGCGATATTTGGATAACGTAGATTACTTCGAACATTTTGTTCTTTTTCTTACCTGTGGCTAACATCTACATCTACATAATACCCTGCGAGCCGCCGCATGGGCGTGTGGCAGGGGGTGTTAGGTCACGAGCCGTGTAAAGATGAAAGTTTTTAGGAGGTGACATGGAGACATGTATCATAAGAGTGTATTTAGTGGAGCTCAGTTTTTATTGTGATCATTTATTGTGCGCGGAAATAACGAGTTTTTTGTACCTATCCGTTCGGCAGTGTATCTCTCTTATTTTATCGCATCTGTCAGACCAAGAAATGTAGTGAGAAGTCATGATAATATTCTCTGTGTCGCTCGCTATGAAATACATCAGCTCTGAATTTCTCAAGCAATCTAAGCCTAGCGTGTAGCCTCCGAGTCTCTAGGGACTCCAGCCTTAATTCCTCTAAAAGTTGTGAGACACTATATGTAGGCTCATAGCAGTTTTTAACGAAGCGCGCTGCTTTCCTTTGTATTTTATAAATTTTTTGTTAAATCTTTATGACAAGGGTCCCAAATGCTCGCGGTGTATTCAAGGTGTGGCCTAACCAGAGCGAAGTAGAATCTCTCTTTAAGTTTTTCATCCTAGTATCTTCCTATTATATACTTACAAAACCTAGTTTCTTTAACATTGCCGCATATGTATTGTACTAGTGTGTTCCCCACGATATGTCAGAAGTTAAGGTAATTCCAAGATATTTTACCGTATCTGAAGATTTTATGTTTACTACACCCACAGTATAGGTATGGCATCCATGCTTTAAGTCGATTATGCATGCTATAGGTATTCGGCTTGAATAAACAAACTTCTTAATCGTCGCATGGTATCCTACTCTTTCAGAAAATAATTACTCCTCAAACGGTCCATTGCCGATCCGTCAATTTGCTTACCACGAAACTCATAAGTGAACACCGCCCATCAGGTCCGAATTTATCGAATGCCATTGCAATGTATTTCGAACGAATGCTCTGACAATTAGATTTCGATCTATTGGATGCTTATATACTGCGTCAGCGACTGGGCATAAGTCAAGCACTCTTACCCTTCTATCACACTCTGCGCTCTCCTACGAGAATCCCAACGGCCACATGCACTTCCAGCACTTCTCTGCCGTGCACGGCGAATGAGTTCTCTCTTGCTGACGGCTCATCGGCGTCAGCACATTCCCACCGACGACAGGGCAGTCAATGAAATACAAACGCTGTATTTTTGCGATGCCAATGTGCAGTGAGTGTAGCTGCCCAGTGAGTAGAAGGTCCATTTATCTCAATCCGGAAAAAGCAAATGCGGAACAATAAATAGCATATGAAATCTATGGATTGTGCAGAAGCCACGTTAATGTCAATTTTATCATGGTGATTAATTGCGCAGGTATATTAGACTAATCTAATAGCGTAGGCTTATCAATAATAAACAAAGTCTTCAGATACAGTTAAGTATGTTGGAATTTACTTAACTTCTGATATATCGTAGGGAATACACATACAAAACATATGCGGCGCGGCATTAAAGAAACTTGGTTTTGTTAGTTGTGTAATAGGAAGGTTCTTGGATGAAAAAGTAAAAGAGAGATGCTACTCCACTCTGGTTAGGCCACATCTCGAATACGCCGCGAGCCTTTTGGACCCTGGTCATAAAGATTTAATCAAAAAATTAACAAAATACTAAGAAAAGCTGCGTAGTTTGTTAAATACTGCTACGAGCGGACATATAGTGTTTCATAACTGTTAGAGAGATTAAGGTGGGAACGCCTAGAACCCGGAGATTGCACGCTAGGCTTAGTTTGCTTGATAAATTCAGAATTGGTGTGTTTCAGAGCGACACGGAGAATATTATCATGACGCCTCACTGCATCTCTAGGTTTGACAGAAGGGATAAAAAAAGAGAGAAGTATTGTCGAACAGATAGGCACATAAACTCGTTCTCTCCGTGCACAATAAGTGACA
This sequence comes from Ceriagrion tenellum, assembly GCA_963169105.1. Taxonomy (NCBI): domain Eukaryota; kingdom Metazoa; phylum Arthropoda; class Insecta; order Odonata; family Coenagrionidae; genus Ceriagrion; species Ceriagrion tenellum. The sequence continues at coordinate 81,224,624 of OY720638.1, read as the reverse complement.
ACAATAAAAACTGAGCTCCACTAAATACACTCCCATAATGCACGTCACCACTTCATCTCCCAAAACCGTACATCTTTACAAGGCTGGGGTCCTAACACTCCCTGCCAAACGCCCATGCGGCGGCTAGCAGGGTAGTATGTAGATGTAGATTAAAAATGTAACAGAGGAAGATTAGGCTGAGATGGAAATTATTAACTTCGCATAGGCCTCTAATGGCATTTTTCCTTCTCTTTTTGCTGCATATAGATTCGTTTATTTTTAAAGTTCTCTAGAAGAGGAGAGTTCGCACAGGGGCTCTACATTTGACTCAGGGTCATCCCATTCACAAAACTACTTAAGGTGGTTGAGGCGATTTTCCATAATGTACAGATTTGCTTGAGACTTTGCATGTGTGTGTGTGTTTTAATAGTAATACTAATAAATAAAGGTGAAAAAATTGCATGTCACTAATTTGGTTTCCCAGCAATATGATACTATTTTTACACGTGGCCCAACGGTACTTGACGTATTTCGAAACAATTCAATTCTAAATGCACTGTTTTTCAAACGAAACTGTTTCAGGCAATACTTCGAGGAAGTTTTGGATATTCATGATGAAAAGATACAACTTGGTTAATTCCACACAAATGTATTAAAACCGACCTGGGTTTCAGCAACTGAGTGCCATTTTCAAGGTACACCTGACCTGAGTGACCGCCTATATATCACATGTCACTGACAAGGGTTCTAAGTTGGATTTTTTTGAGCAATTTGAAATAGTAAATAGCCTACATATTTTACGTAATGATCATATGTTTAATTGTACCACTACACCGAACCACTACATTTAATAAATCCTTTTCTGTTGCAGGGACACGGTTATGGAATAGTACTCCTGAATTAATAAAAAACTCGAATTCACTGATGGCTTTCAAAAACATATTGTTTAATAAAATGCTATTGCAGGAAAAAACTTAATTTACCAATATGCTTGACCGTATTCTGTTCTGGCTCTGTATTAATTTCACCAATATAATTGTATTTTTTGTTACCATTATTATATCATCTATTGCATGTATCCAATTTTTCTGTGTAATCGAGCTCTGATACTAATGTATACCTTTTGTATGTTCTTAGTGGACCAAGTGGTCCAAGAACAATAAACATTTCTTTATCTTTATCTTTATGTTCCCCACCCATTCCCCCCACCTTAACATAAAACTTTCCTCTTTCCACAACACACAACCGTCCTAGTCATCCAATCTGTTCTTGTTTACCTACAAATTACCCAGTTTGTACCCAATTGTACTCATCCTTTTTCGCCGCCTTTACATCACCTCTACCTCCACGCCCCCCCTCCTCCTCTTCCCTCTTTTCCTCTCTCTCCCTCCACCTATACTGTTTATATACTCAGCCACTCAAGCCAGTTGTTGTACCTTGAAAATAGCTCTCAGTTGCTGAAACCCGGGTCGGTTTAAAAAAAATAAATAGTGTGGCATTGACCAAGTTGAACTGCTTTTTTTCTAAACATAATTCTTGCATCATTTACATTACTACATATGTGGTTATTTAACTATAGAAACAGATGTACATAAGTGGAGTGTGTAACTAGAATACTTTTGACGCTCTTGAAAAGTTATTAATAAGTGAACTCAATGACCCACGATTACCTCTCCAGCCACCTTAACGCCAGTTAACGTGGTCACAAATTCCAATAATGCGGATAAAGATGTTGATTTTTGCTCAGGGTTTTGGTTGATTTGTTTCAAGCTTGAGGATGAAAACCTTATAGGACTCGTTTAGACACAACCGTATTGTATTCAAAATTTAGGACCATATACTACTTTGATGCAATTCGTCTACGTCCCATCGGCGGGGTCCATATTATTTTAAACTAAAATTTGATGAAACCCTGCAAAATTTTATTTTTTTGATGAGATAATTAAAAATATTTACAAGTAAATGGAATTAATTGTTATTTCCATTGGATAACGAAAGGCCGTGCTGGACTCAAATTTTTGGTCTCGTTCTTAAAATTTCGACATTATAAAAAAAGAAAAATATATACTTAGAATTTTACGAAAGGTTCATGTAAACTACTTTTTGTCGGACGTTCAATATACTTTGCTTGAGCCAAACTGTCATGGTAGAAACGATCACAGGCATAAGGTAATTATCTTTGAATCATAAAATCTTGGAATTACCTTAACGTCTAATATATCGTGGAGATTACACATACAAAACATTAGTGGCGCAGCATTAAAAAAACTAGATTTTGTTGAGCGTATTATAGGAAGGTCCTCGCATGAAAAAGTCAAAGAGAGATGCTGCTTCACTCTGGTTAGGCCACACCTCGAATACGCCGCGAGAATTTGGGACCCTGGTCAAGTATATTTAGACAAAACAATTAATAAAATACAAAGGAAAGCAGAGCGCTTCGTTTCAAACTGCTACGAGCGTACATATAGTGTCTCACAACTTTAAGAGGGATTAAGGTGGGAGCCCCTAGAGACTCGGAGGCTACACGCTAGGCTTAGGTTGCTTGATGAATTCAGAACAGATATTTTTCAGAGAAACATAGAGAATATTATCATGACTTCTCACTACATCTCTTGGTCTGACTGATGCGATAAAATAAAGAGATACACTGCCGAACAGAAGGTACAAGAATTCGTTCTTTCCGAGAACAGTAAGCGACCTTAAGAAAAATTGAACACCTTTACACGGCTGGTGACCTAACACCCCCTGCCACACGCCTATGCGGCGGCTCGCAGGGTATTATTTAGATGTAGATGAACATTTTCTTATTCGTTTTAGTCCATGCTTTTCGAAGCAACTAGAGGAGAGCATCATTTTAGACTGGGGGATTTCCAAGTTTTCTGTTATAGACTTGATGATGAAATGATTTCGTGGAGGTGGCTCAAGGTAAGAGAAGGTTATCCCATTTCAGCATCTGTTCAATTCAAACGCAGGTGGCATTCCAGATGCTCATGTTTACCGCTGCATCTTCGCAGCAACATGCGTGAGCGACGTCAATGAAGTACAATTCATCCAGCACCCGAGGCACGACAGTGACATTCGTCCATCAAATTACCAAAAGATAACATTGAAGCCGGAGGAAGATGCACAGTTCCCCAGAAATTTGAAATATTGTGCACTCTATAACCTATTTTGTTCGAAAATGATTAAAGAGAAGAGTTTCCAATTCCCTATAATTGAAACTACCTCCAGCTCCATTTCAGAAAATGCTTCACTTTAGACCGAAAAACACTTATAAAACCATCATTTGAATTATTCAGTCAATTCGATGCCTTTCTACCGAAAAATTTTCTCGTTAACTTCTAATTATGCTAGATATCTATCTTCATTAAATCTTTATGGTATCATTAACGACATAAATTTTTAAAAATTATGTACTTTAACAAGTTATTCACTTCGACAAAAGTGACAAAAAGATTATGGAGATATACCAGATATGTGTGCATGACTACTACAATGAATAATAATATTAACACAATTAATCTCATATCCGAGAGTACCTTATTTTTGGGGTGTCCCAAAAAAATTCAAAACGTTGTATCAAACTTGTACGAAAAATTGTACTAAAATTTAACCCCTGGACATCGGGGTGGCTGTTTCTTTCCCGTTTTCAGGACACATTAAAACCACCCAGTCACAAAAGTCTACATTTTTACTTAGAGCTATCCACAAGTTTAACATATAATTACATATCCTTTATAGGAATGGGCAACGTTATTAAATGAGCTGGCCAAATTGAGTGCTTCAAAAGGAGGAATCCTTTGGCAACTTAAATAAAAATGAAATTGCAACATCAACCCATCATTTGACCGTTTTACACGAGTGATTCGCAAATCAAGCATAAGCTTGCAAACTAATTACATGAAAATGATGACCGGAAGAGCTTCCATTTCACACAGCTAATTAAATCCGAGATTTTTTTGCGCTGAATGGATACAAAGGTGCGTATATCACCAGTAACGGGGGGCACCAGATTCACGGGGGATATCCAAGTGGAAAAACTGTTTCAACGGTTGGAACGGTTTGTACACATCGTCATATAGTGAATATGGCTAGAGTGGCTTAATCTTACAAATTCAGTACCATATGCAGGGGCTATTTTGTGACAGTCGTTACAAATTGTCACACATTTGTTACAATTTGCGACACATATTTGTGACTCCCACACTATTTTAGATCTGCCGGGCTTTCCACAGAGGTTGAGAGAGAAAATGTTTCGACAGTGTGTGTCCAGAATCTTCTGCCGTCCGTTGGATACTTTCGGGAATACATGCACAGATGCTGGAACAGTCCAGTTAAGTTATTTTAAGCTATGTGAGTACGGTGACTTTTAGGAAAGTGTAGAAATTTGATGCTGGTGAATTAAATGTAGTGCATTTGCAGGAATTCAAAGTGAATTCATTTGAATACACAACTTAAAATTGCAATTTGGTGAGAGGAAAGTTTTGGCACGAGTTTATTGGTTAGCATTTTTTAACAAAATACTCTTGATTTGCAAAAGATTGGTTCAACGTTGGTACATAGTAAGTCCCTGCCATAAAGTTTCCCAAGGATACCTTGTCATGCTTATTTTTAATTCCATAGCCCAGGATACAGAGCCCTAGCAACTCGGAGGCTGCACGCTAGGCTTAGGTTGCTTGAGAACTTCAGAACTAATATTTTCAGAGTGACACAGAGAATATTATCATGACTCCTCACTACATCTCTAGGTCTCACAGATGCGATAATATAAGAGAGATACTCTGTCGAACAGATAGGGGAAAAAACTCGTTCTTTCCGCGAACAATATGCGACCACAATAAAAATTGAGCTCCACTAAATACACTCCTATAACACATGTCACCATTTCATATTCCAGAAATTTATACCTTTACACGGCTGGTGACCTAACACCCCCTGCCATACTTCCATACGGCGGCTCGCAGGGTATTATCTAGATGTAGATATAGATGCCTGGAGTGAAGTTTGAATCGCGTCCATATCACAATTATTCAGTCTGTTTAGGGCACAAAAGTCCAAAAAGAACTCTCATCAGAAGACTTTTAAGCATCTGATTTTTTATGCGAAGGATTCTGACGAACATGAAGAACCAGATAACAATTGGTATAAAACAGACTCAGAATCAGAAGACAGTCAGTCCCACGATCATGAAGGAAGATAAAAAAAATCAGGAGTCCATATGTGAGTGGTTATGGGTAAATATTATTGAGGAATCATTACCAATAATGGTAAACAAGGTACTCTATTGAATGTGATGGGGTAATCAGGAAAACACTGAAGATGGTCTAAAGGCCGCTTTACACGGTACATTTTACTGTACTGGCGAATGTATCATAGAATGTACAAGAAAATAAACGGGATTTGAGCAGGTTCTTTTTTCCCATTCAGTCATTCAGACAATCATACAATTTGCCGCTTTACAAGGTACAATTTTCCTCATGAAAGAGGTCATGCATTCGTTTGGTCAATACAATGCACCATGTAAAGCGGCCTTAATGAGAAGGACGAAGTTGGAAACAAGTCAAAGCATAATAAGCAGGACAAATGCTCCCAAGCGAAAAGAGAAACGGAACTTGAAGACAACCAAAATTGTGTGACACTTGTTTTCTTTTGTCATTGAGATTCCTAAAGTCCCCCCCCCCTCCAATCTCGTGGCATAGATCAAAAGTAAAGACGATAATAGAGGAAAACCAGAGAGTCACGAAGTTGCACTACGAGCAGAGATAGCTTTGAGACAGTTGTTTAGTGAAATATTATCTCTCCAAGTAGTGATCAACTACTATAAAGGCCTGGTTACACGATACATTAACCCGTACGTGTTCATGTACAAGTTCATGAACGAATGCATGAACCAAATAGAACAGGTTCTATTTCCCTGTTCACGAGTTCATGCATTCGTACAAGTTGGTGTGGCTACACGATGAATTTTCGCGTTCATTCACGCGTTCCTGCATTCGTACACTAACTCGTACGGGTTAATGTATCGTGTAACCAGGGCTTAAGACGCATCCTTTTTAAAGATGGGTGATGATTGCGATCAATAAAATAAAAACTTATTTTCAAAATATTCACATAATCTATAAACAAATTGAGAAATGTAAAAATATCACAAAGTATCTCCCGTTTACGGAAGGTGAATATTCAGGGTTTTTCTGGTGGAAACGTTGAATAAAGAGCAAACTTTGTGGTTTCCAAAAGGCTCATGAGTACGCAGTGGACGAAGTAAGCGCAGGGTGATTCCATTGCCTCCATCATGACCGAGGACTCGAGAGGGGTTGGACAGTTTTCGCAGCCACGTATGACGCCCATGGGAGTTGAAGGAGTGACCCAAGGATAATGGCCTTCTACACGCGAGGTGCACTTCATTCCACCTGTGCCACGCAGGATGGAATGCTCTTAATGCTCTCCAGCGGCGTGCCCATAACTCCACCGATCACACCCATGATGAAGACTACCAAATTAGCAGAGCGTCCGAAGTACATTTGCCGAAGTTCAAATACCAGGTCTAGCAAACGATGCATCCGTTTTTCCACCTCCCTCGCATCCCTGTTCACTTCAGATAGAGCCGGAAACTCAATGACGAGCATGGAGCGTGCGAGGTGGTCGAGGAGAATCATATCTGTGTTGGTTGTCTTCAAGTGGCTGGTTGAGATGGGAAAACCCGTTAATTGTGATTGAGGCTTCCGTGGGGCTGGGATGAAGGTTGAGTCTTTGTGTTTTCAGAGTTTATGCCACGATGTTTCATCTTGGGGACGATATTTCGCCAGCTATCCTGCAGGCTTCCTCAGGTCCAAGTGACCATACTACATAGCCCCGCGGAAGCCTGAATCACAATGAACGGGTTTGTCCACCTGAACCAGCCACTTGAAGGCAACCAACACAGATATGACTCTCCTCGACACCTCGCACTCTCTATGCTTGTCATTGAGTTTCCGGCTCTAGCTGACGTGAACAGAGATGCAAGGGAGGTGGAAAAACGGACGATACATAGTCTGCTCGACCTGCTATTTGAACTTCGGCAAATGTACTCCGGACGCTATGTTAAACCGGTAGTCTTCATCATGGGTGTGATCGGTGGAGTTAAGGGAACGCCACTGGAGTCTCTTCTGTTTTCCGGGGTTTCCGCCGCGTTGTTTCATGTTGAGGACGATATTTAGCTTGCTATCCTGCCGGCTTCCTCAGGTCCTAGTGACCATACTACATAGTCACTTGGACCTGAGCAATCCTGCGGAATAGCCGCCGAAATATTAACCTCAACATGAAACAACGCGGCGGAAACCCCGGAAAACTGAAGACTCGACCTAAACCTGGTTATTTTTAGGAAATCGTTCACTCTGAACCGGTCCTTTTTGGGACCGGATCCTCATCACTCGTTCATCGTTCCCTTTTTAATGGTGCTCGTGTATTTTTATTATCAATATGTTCTTGGTTTTTTAAGAAAGGAAAACATTTAACAAACTAGAAATATTTTGTGAGCCGTAGAGATAGAAAAACTCGTTCATTTTTGAAAGAAGTTAATTCTAGACCGGTCGTTTCTGGATCCCGTTCCTTGACACTCATTTACGGGTCCTTTTTTATTGGTGGTCGTATTTTTAGCATCAATACGCTCTTGGCGTTTAAAGAAAGAAGAAATTACTTAAGTACCGTAATGATGAAATTATAGGAAATATTACCAACTTTATACATGATAATTCATAAAAAGGTTTTCTATACGAAACAAAAGGAATTTATTCTGAAGGATAGATGCATCCAGGAGAAATAGTAAATAATGATAAAAAATTGGTTCTATAGATGTTAAAATAATGTACTTTAAAGCTATTAAAGACTTCAATATATATGAACAAGTTGAGAAGCAACTGATTCAAGGGTTGTTTCCGACTGTGCAGCCACAATTTCTGTATCGTACGCGTAGCAACTGATTTGTAGCTATTTCTGCCCAGTGACACACCGCGCGGCAGCCGAAGGTTAGTTCGGGCAAGATCTCCACAAACTTCAAAGCACTAAGGTCAGAATGAAACTGAGGAGATGGAGAATGAAATTTTCAACAAAATTTGGTCGTAAAACTTCAAGGAGTGAAACGCGCCTAGGAATTTCAGTTGTTTATTTTGGCCTCAGCCGCGACCGTGGCCAAGTACAGCGAGCCAACTGGCGCCGATATAAAAAAGTACTGCTAAATAGACCGCCAGCATCCGCAGATGAATTTTTAGGATCTCATAAATAACATACCTACGTTCCATGGTTTGAGGCTCAACTATATGGACGTTGATTTTCACAAATGAAAAAATAACTTGGTTTTCTTCCTCTGCTTTATTTTCTTGGTACAACATGTTTCGACACAGCTGCCGAAAATGTTGTACCAGTACATGATGATGACACCCTTGTGTCAAAACATGTTGTACCAAGAAAATAAATCAGTGGAAGAAAACCAAGTTATTTTTTTCATTTGCGAACATCTTACCTCATAAAAATAGGATCAAAGCACTGGAAGGGACGGACTGAAAGGAACGAGGAACCGATACGAACGATGGACCGAAAGGAACGAAACATAAAAAGGTTTTCTATACGAAACAAAAGGAATTAATTCTGAAGGATAGATGCATCCAGGAGAAATAGAAAATAATGATAAAAAATTGGTTCTATAGATGTTCTATAGATAGATATGGAAGTTGATTTTCACAAATGAAAAAATAACTTGGTTTTCTTCCTCTGATTTATTTTCTTGGTACAACATGTTTCGTCTCATGAAGAGGAACGAAGAACCGATAGGAACGACGAAGCGAAACGAACGGACCAAAAGGAAAGACGGACCGAAAGAAACTGTCGTTCCACAGAAATCGTTCCTCGGTCCTTCCGTTCCATCCATGGACCCGTTCCTCCCAACCCGTTCGTTCGCGAACGACCCATCTCTATGTTGGATGGTGGAGAAGGAGTAATTCCTCCAGATTGTACATTTACCGTTTCCCACGACGGACTCGATAGCTTCAAGGGTATAGGGAAACACACGCGTTTTGTCGATGACATAATGGTGTCGGGGGTGAAAATGCAGCATAAGGTACAGAGAAACCCCTCTTAACGACCACTCCTCTCATTGAAAATCTTTCAGCGGAACCGTCAGTGGCCGATTAAATCAGGTTTCACTGGATGAGCACATCAAATTAATATGCATTGAAATTTCCCAGGAGCAACTAAATTATGAGGAAATAAACGCCATCTGTACAGGATTTAACTAAACCGTCACTTTAAGAGTTTTTCCATTTTTAATCAAATTAGCCGTCCATGCATTTGAATAATACTCCTAGTAACTGAACCCCTGTCGTATGACTACCCCTCTTAAAGATTACTTTTCAGCGGAAGCGTCGGTAGCCACTTAATACAGATTTCACTGTATAGTCACGTCATATAACAATTTATTTATATTTGCTATGAATTATATCTATTAATCGTCATCTATATAAATATAAAAGGGAATGTTTGTCAGTGAGACTGTCTTCTATACAAATCTACAATTTTATTCCCATCGTGCTGAAATTTTGTAGACAAATAGTTCAAGGCAAGAGGAAAATTGTAAGTTATTTTTATAGATCTAAGGGCCCAAAAAGGAACCCTTTGGTGGTCTACGCTACGTATTGGGTTTTGTGAACTGGTTCAATTTTTTATTATCAAAAATTTCTTTCACTCAAGATAGAGGGTTGAAATATTTTTAATCAAATGGCTGAAAGAATGAAGTTTTTAATTCTTCCAAACAATTATCCTTTTCACTTCGTGTTTGTCTGAAAATCGCGTTTTTAGCTGCAAAAACGCATATTATTTTCTTTGAAATCAACAATGCCATATTTGCCTGACAACCAGATTTCGGTCTTTAATGTAATGAAGTAGTCTGTATTATTTGTTATTTGTTCATATTTGGCGCAAGCTCGATGAAGCAAAACGAATTTATTTATTTTTCTGTTCTCATTGGCGAAAAATTAAATGGTATTATGTAAATTTATTATATATGCTCTACATAAAAAGTTGTGTTTTTTTAGCAGCAATGCATTTTGTATGTTGAAGGCAGCCTCCCCACAGGTCTGTGACCTTTGAGGCTGCCTAAAGCTCCATTAAAAAAATAAGTACACTGTACTATATGCAATTATGGAGTAATAAAGATAATATTATATTATTTGCAATATATTTTGCTTATTTAATCTGATTAGGAATGCTAAGCATAGGGTTTTGTGCAGCTGTTTATTTTGTGTGCTTTTTAAAAAACTTTCACTTAAGATGGAGGATTAAAAATTATTTTATCAGATAACTGAAAGCCGTATTATATATTAGAAATGATAAATTATATAATATTAATAGTATCATGCCCGAAAGAATAAAGTTTCTCACTTTTTCAATCGATTTTCTTTTCGCATATTCCTTGACAACCAAGTACACACACAAAAATAATAAAAGTATAAACTCGGGCAACGCCGGGTACTTCAGCTAGTCTAACATAAAATATAACATAAAATTTAAGCATACAATTTGCCCATGTGCCGAGGCTATGGGGACACTTTGACATCTTCGTCCACCTTACTCACTTTAAAATCCTCCACCGCTGATCTAATGTCATCATCCGAGTAGCCTTTCATCACTTTGGTCGCAACTGGTCCCATGTAGTTGTTCACGACAGCAAATTCCATAAGTGATAGAAAAACAAACACAGAACATGACGACATCCACACATCTATGGCTTTCACGTACGACACCGGAGGCAGGGACTGCTGTGACTGCGTGTTCTGTGTGGCTGCAACAAATAAGACATCTGGTGAACAATGGCGATAATCCGTCCCGTCAACCGTGTGAATTCGAATGCATGACAATGAGTTTCTAGGGGGATGCCAAAAAGATTTGTTGAGAGACAAAAAAATATGACAAAAGCTTAACTTTTGTTTAGTAATCATTCACAAGTATTAAATGACCGGCTTTCTGAATGATGAAAACATTATCTAGAGTCAAAAAGTTAATTTTCCGAACATCTGCATGCACCAAAATTAGAAACCATCGTAGTTTCATAGTTTGAGGCTCAACTACATGGAAGTTGAATTTCACAAATGAAAAAGTAACTTTGTGTCCTTCCACAGATTTATTTTCCTGGTACAAAATGTTTCGACACAGCGGTGTCATCATCAGGTACCTGATCATGACCTGGCCCTGTCATCACCACGACCTGTCATCATCAGATCCAGATCTTGACATCAGGTCATGATCAGGACCTGATGATGACACCACTGTGTCGAAATATGTCGTACCAGGAAAATAAATCTGTGGAAGGAAAAAAAGTTACTTTTTCATTTGTATCATCGTAGTTGTATCTTGCTTTTGAAAACCACTGTATTCATACTATGAACGTGTTCATTTTTGATTTTATTCATGGCAAATATTTTTGCTAGTTAATGCCCTCATTTGTAAAATTTTGTAAATTTTATCATACATACAGATCATACAGATTGAGTGTCAAGCTTGAATATCCAGGACCAATTTAAAGTACCTCTACCCTATATAATATCGTCTAGTCGAGATGCACTTTATTTTAATCCAGGAAATAGAAAAAATAGCTTTAAAATCTCCAAATCATGGCAAAAAAAATCATGTGATCAATGGTTGAGGCCGAGATTTTGAAGAATTCTACTTCAACACTGTGGAAACTTCGACAACACTGTTCAACCGTTATGTAAAATATATATTTTCGTAGGATCGTATTGTTAAACCACCCCATCTTCAGGAAAGAAGGCACAGTGTAGCGTAGCTAGTTGAAGAGATAAAAATATTATCTTGAATAATATTTGTCAAAGGGTTTGGTCCATAGCTCATAGCCAAGTGGCCAACGTTTAGATTAGAATTTTAAATCTTCATCTGGTCTTTTCATAACTTATCTATCTTTCACAATTTATCTATGTATACGTTTCAAACATTTTAATAAGTTTGGGCTTAAAAAGGTGTAAAACATTTGCGTAAAATAAAGTTATGTCACTTTTAACTTTAAAAATACGTTGGAAAAACATGTCAATATGGAAACAATGCCATGTTTGGTAAATTCGTAAAGAGGCAATTTAAATCTTTCTAAAAGACACACAATGACCCTAATAAGAGACAAAAATTAAATTCAACATGGGGAGAGGAGCATTTGAGGTTTCAATTACAAAAGTAATTGTTCCAACTTAAAAATTAGATTAAATCACCATGATACCATTTTATTCATTGCAACAAAGGTATTGTCAGAGATGTTTTCACTGAGAGCTCTGTGGCTCCTCTACAACTATTTGTAATCACACTCATACAAACCAAAGAGTCTACATACGAGAACAGATACTCAAAAGACCAATGACGGTAGAATCGGGACTCAAAGCCACGGCTTGAAAAAACAAGGGCTTTACCCTACCAGCCTCACAGATCTGAATAGGTCGTTTATAATATCAATGAAACATGACCGATAAATTGGAGGTAAATGTTTAGGAAAAAAAGGCCATATCTATCTGGAACTTATGAATATTGTAATAATAACTAGTAATTAAGTATGCAAATAGCCATTTTCGTTGGTGGTTTGTAGTGAACACTACCAGGGCTGAAAATGGCTAGCCCGTATATTTTGCCTCAATGTGAGGATCTACTGAGTCATAAGCGCTGATTTTTACCTCTTTCACGTTATTAGGATAGCAAAATAAAAGCATTTTTATGTATGGTGGAGTATAAATCCCATGACCTTTGACATCAATTCATTTTTAAATTACACTATGATTTTTTAACTAAAGTTAATTCTACGCTAAAAAAACAACAGTTCATAATTATATGAGTAAATATATAATATATTACGGTTTATTAATGGCTCTTCTTGTTTTTTGGTGTTTTAGATTAACTTTTTTCGTTTATTATATTGTTACATTTCTGTAGTTTAAAAGAAGAGATTCCAAGCCATCTCTCCAAAATTACATATATCTGCATTGAGCGTATATTTCAATATACCTTTGCATTTAATCTTCTATTTTGGTGGTGTGTCGTGGTGACAAAGGTGACAAAGGGTGACAAAGAAATTTTTGCATTTGATTTTGATGGCTATGATTTGAAATATTTCTGGGAGAAGAAAGCGAGATTACTGTCTAAAATAATTTAAGGAATAAGAATATGAATACGAAAATGCAATACATTTTTCGTTGAGTTGTGACAAAATCAGGAAAAATGCGATTCTTTTTTTGGTTTCTTTGAGGGGAGCTAAATGTGGACAAAATTTTCTGCGTTATGGCCAAAATTGTAGAAATCTCATGATTTACATTCATTCATAAAACATATTCCTTTGAAATATGTATTTTTATTGCTAGCGGAACAAATATTTTGGCCATCTCTCCCGATGGAGAGTGCCTAAGAGGTATGGCGACACGTGAGTTTGATAATGGCAAAATACGAGCAAAAACATTCATTAGCGGTCATTTTCAATGCTTTGAAAAGGAATAAATAAATGTGATACACTCGCAAAAAACAGCGTATGCGACTTATCACCTCAATTATGAATAATTTCTTCAAGAGGCCGTTCCACCGTCACTTGTGATCGCCTTATGTATTAATTATTCTCCTGAGTATTTCTTTAGACTATTGCACAATTCATATGGACTACTAATTGTCCATGGCCAGGCAGCAACTGCAATAGATTCCGATAATTCTGCGCACATGACTCAGAAATTATAGGTACGAAGAATGTAAGTAAGGGGATTCAGAGGTAAATTCTGAGTAGACAGAGTATTTGCTTGTGGGGAATATGAGAAATGAATTGGCTAGAGACGGAATCATTGTCAAGATATGTAACGAGTTCAAATACCTGTGGTCCATCATTAGCATACAACCGCGTAGTGAAGAGGACATTAACCATGAAATAGACCAAGGCAGTAAGAACCACAGAGAATATGCTGGCATAAAGGATAAAAAAACAGAAAAAGACAAGAATTTACATCACTCCACCGTACAAGGAATTGTCCTCTACAATTCTTAAGAGTGGGAAATAAGAAAAAGAGTGAAAAGTCGATTGCGAAGCAAAGATATTGACGCAATGAGACGAAGTCGCAGAGTTTTGAGTTTATAGCATATCTTGAATGAATTATATATGAGAAAGAATAGAAAGAACTTCTCTTGGAACGGAAATCTCCGATGAGTGCATGAGAAATTAAGGCTCTTGAAGTATTGAAATTGCAAACCTCTAGTTAGGAGGGGAAAAGGGCGGCTGGGAAGGACATATTGGAGACGAGAATAGAAGAAAGCAAATAGATAAATGAGAACGCATTCGCAAAAAGATTACACAGCCTGAGGAATGCAGGAAATGGCAAACAATGCAAAAAAACAGCAACATGATGATGATAAGTAACCTGTTTCATAAAATTAAACAAAAATTAAATTAAAAACTAAATAAAAAAGAAGAATTAGAACAAAAAAGTTACAAAAGAGTAAATTAAAAATGTGATTACACTGAGTGCGACTCATATCGTGATCAGTAAAACATGTTGCAACTATTCCAACCAAAAATAACTCAAAAATGCTGAGTGGAGTACAAAGATTAAAATCAATGAACATCTGACACAGCACATTGAAACACTTAAAACCGAATTGAAAATGGATTTTACACCATGTATATAAACTGAAAACACCATTCACATTTCCTCTGATCAAGTTTTTCTGTAATAGAAAACCAAAGAGTTAGACTTACTTGAAACGAGACCACAAACTCGAATTCTTACCTTTTTCCTTGTCTTCATTTTCACTAATCATCTTGTCATGAGAATATAAATATTGCTCCCCAAGAGAAAAATTTTAAAAATTATTTTAAACGAAGGATTAGCGAAGATTAAGTTAAGAGAACGATATGGAAGATGGCGAAAGATAAAAACCGACATAATGAGAGCAGTATAGAAAATGATAGAAATAGTCACGAAAAAAGTAGAGAAGCCTGAGACAAGAAAAAAATGACAGGGAATATCAAAAAGACAAGAAAGACAGCATATTCAGCGCCCAAAGTCGGTAGGAGGAGGTATGAGGCAATGAAAATAAACTGGAAACAGCCATTCAGAGCGAAGAAATTTGATAGACTAGGCAAGGCAATGGGGAGACTACAGAGCCAGGGAAAAAGGCACACTACCCTCAACGGAAAGAACGTAATGAAGAAGTGTGAAAGAAAAAGAATAGCGTCAATTATTGACGAGAAAAGTCGTCGTTAATCTAAGCTCATGAGATTCGGGGTAGGCATGGAGAACACGTAGAACTGACTGACAGACGTCCACGCTTAGATTTACTCAAGGAATGAGCAGTAGACGCGGATAACCTGGGTCCAGGAACGCTCGAGAGTGACATAGAATCAACGCTGCAACGAATGAAAGCTAGAAAAGATGCCGAAATAAAATTATACTATATAAATATTAGTCGATTATTTTAGGACTCTGTCCCGAGGAGCATAATCCCCAAGAATACAATGATGAAATGAAGAAAAATCTTGCAGAACTTTAAGCAACCAAGAAAATATATCACTAAATTTAAAAAAATTATATTATATAAACCATTTTAAACAAAAAAAATCACAGAAATTTAATGGATCAAATTTTAAGCCAGCTTTTTCGGTTCAGCAGTGAGACAAGACATATCAAGCAATTACAGTAAAAAAAACTAGTAAATAAATTATCTTCGGCCTTGTCGAAGCTTAAATACCCTACACCGCTTTCAATTTGGTTTAAAAAATAATGTGGTTTTGGTCTGATCCAACCCATTTTACAACTGTGCCGTCTGTGAACTACTAGAGGCTTATGACCCAAATTTCAACTCGATATATCAAATACTACGGAAATTATCGTGCGAAGAGACAAACAGACAGACAGACAGACGGACAGACGGACAGGCGGATGGAAATAGCTAGATAGACTCGTAAGGTGATTCTGATAATTTCTATATATACTTTTCCATACCTGCAATGCCTCCTTCAATGCGTTACATTTCTGTTGTGACAAAATTAATATACCCTACTCACGTAGTGGTGTAAGGTCTAATAAATCATTGTTGTGGCATAGAAGGGAGCAGGTGATTTGGTGAGTCCATTAACTGAATTATTTAATTGCTTTAAATAGTTTAATTGTCCTCAGGTATCTTCAGGAGCCAACGCCGATTTTAATTAAACGTGTTTGATTCTTTCGCCAGTTCGTTCTCATCGGAGCCAAAGATGAAATGGCATACAAATGACGTTGAACATCTCAGTGGACCGTAGAGCTGGACAGCTATTTGGAAATATTCATCATGAGCCCAATTGAAATAGCGGATGTATGATGATCAGGGTGGGCGATGAGGAGCCGGGATGTGAGGCAAGGTTGTCCGATATCTCCGTCGGTCTTCATAAGGAAGGCCAGGAAAATCGTACATTTGGCTTGGTAAAAGTGAGGTACATCTACCAGAAGCTCAAAGAATTTTCAAATAGAAGACACTGTTTTTTTCACCACGCAATATTTGCCATTGCTTCCAAAATGTTTCCCGGCGGCGACGCAGATGTTTGATGGCAATGAAGTACCAGATGTTTATTCAATTACCATGATAACAGCAGTGACTATAGTTTGGCCCGGAGTTCAACGTTTAACTGATGCAAGCACGGTGTATTGGTTTCCTGCACTGAAGAGATTTCTTGCTTTGGAATACATGCGCGAAACTATTAGAAACGTAAATAATATTGTGAAAATTCCAAATTCCCTCTCATGTTATGACCTCACCTCATGTTGGACCTCACTGAGAACCGGACCTTACTTATTGTGTGAAACTTATATGCCAAATATATTTAACAAATCGGGGCGTTACACGTCGTTAATGTCCGTTGCAAGATTTGTTGACAAATACGGATCAGACGAGTATCAGAGTAACACGTATGGTATTATTTCAACTCAGCACTGCATCGTCAGAACGGACAGGAGTGATTAAATGATACAGATACACGGCCGAACGGATAAATACGAAATTCAATGTTATGACCTCACCTCATGTTGGACCTCACTGAGAACCGGACCTTACTTATTGTGTGAAACTTATATGCCAAATATATATAACAAATCGGGGCGTTACACGTCGTTAATATCCGTTGCAAGATTTGTTGACAAATACGGATCAGATGAGTATCAGAGTAACACGTATGGTATTATTTCAACTCAGCACTGCATCGTCAGAACGGACAGGAGTGATTAAATGATACAGGTACACGGCCGAACGGATAAATACGAAATTCAATGTTATGACCTCACCTCATGTTGGACCTCACTGAGAACCGGACCTTACTTATTGTGTGAAACTTATATGCCAAATATATATAACAAATCGGGGCGTTACACGTCGTTAATGTCCGTTGCAAGATTTGTTGACAAATACGGATCAGACGAGTATCAGAGTAACACGTATGGTATTATTTCAACTCAGCACTGCATCGTCAGAACGGACAGGAGTGATTAAATGATACAGATACACGGCCGAACGGATAAATACGAAATTCAATGTTATGACCTCACCTCATGTTGGACCTCACTGAGAACCGGACCTTACTTATTGTGTGAAACTTATATGCCAAATATATATAACAAATCGGGGCGTTACACGTCGTTAATGTCCGTTGCAAGATTTGTTGACAAATACGGATCAGACGAGTATCAGAGTAACACGTATGGTATTATTTCAACTCAGCACTGCATCGTCAGAACGGACAGGAGTGATTAAATGATACAGGTACACGGCCGAACGGATAAATACGAAATTCAATCTTTCCACGCACGATAAGTGACTATAACCAAAACGGAGCAATATAAAACCACACTCCTACAGAGTACAGTTCACGTGCCTGTTTTCTCCCTTTCACTTTCTTTCTCCTTTTTCATGGCCGTTGTTCTAACTTTTATGAGCATCGAATACTGCCAATTTAAGTGACATGCTACCTGTAGCTTCAGCAATTTGTCTAATAAAATGAGAAATGTTATCCGTCAGAGCACGTCAACCTTTATGGAAATGGTAAACGGCATTCCAATAAATGTAAGATGCAAGAACGAATTTTACTCATCAAAATCCCATTACTGCCAAGATGTGTTGAGGTCGAAATATGAGTCTTAGAAGTAAAGGAAGAATCCCTGACGAGCCATAAACAATGAAAATACATCATGTACGTGGTACATAGTACCTACCTACGCGAAATTTTAATTTTCCTCACTAAATTTTAAAATACTCCACACTACTTCACTTTTTCCCATCAAATTATTCTCAGATATGATACACTTGAGCCAGTGCTTTTTCGAATTACTTCTGGAATGCATTTTTCAGAATTGTATATGACCTTTATCTCCTCATTATTGGTAAAACGTCGTCCATGACCTCCGCTGGGACGTCGATTGAGATACCATTGTGTTACTCTTCGTTCATGACAAGTTTTGAGGATGCCGGGACCAGCCATTGTGGAATCACCCTCAAGAGCATATAAAAGTGAAAAATTCTACAGAGGAAAAAAATCATTGTCATCAAAGTATTTTTTTCAGAAGCCGCCGTAATTTTTTCAATTAAATCCGGGACCGGATCCCTCGACATCACGCAAAAGCATTAGCCAGTTAAGCTACCGAGGCATCATCATCCCCTTCGGATTTTTTCGGTTGTTAAAGTAACAATGTATACACCTCCTAAGGCAGAATGGGCGTTTTTACCTCCGGTAATAGAAAGACGTTGCAGGGGGTCCGCCGAATATGGAGGCTCATAACAGTGTTGTATTTGGTAAAAAAAAATCATGAACAAGCAGTGAAGTATGAGCAGATTTCGTTCATTTACATCTACATCCTACCCTGCCGCATGGAAGTGTGGTAGGGGATGTTAGGATACCAGCCGTGAAAAACTTAGATTTACCACATGCTGATTGGTCGGTATTTCGACAATGTGAATCACAAAGCATGCCAGAGAACTTCCAGGCATATGACTTCACACAACACCCTATAGCTATTAAAAATGAATCACCAGTTTAATTAATGATACGATCAATACTAGCGAGAAGATTCTTTCAGTTGTATCCACAATTTCAATTCATTCAATTGTTTTAGATGAAATTCTTCTTATTACCAGTTGGCCCCAATATGACGGTCAATTCTCATCTATATTTCACCACCATCTAATTCTCACCTCCTATACCTACCCCTCCAGCGTTTGGAGAACTCCCCTTTGTACTGACGAAAATTGGAATTGAAAATGTATGACGAGTTCATTTTGCAAATGATTTTTAGGAAAAATTAAGATGGATTAGACCCTCAAAACTTGTGACTCGTAGCTTAATTTTAACTTATTACGGAGATGAAACTACAACCACCGGGTCAAAGCCCTGACGAGTCTTGATGACCCAGCTCTGATCATGCCCTGATGATGATGGATGACTCATTTACCGAAACGTCGGCCAAGATGGAGAGTTTGATCCGGTTGAAAGCCCAAGTAACCTTTTACGATATCATACGCCGGGAAATCCTTTCTCGTGACCAGGTTCATTATTTTTCTGCGATTTCCATGAGTTGTTTAGTCACAAATCTAGGGATATTTTTTTGGATTGCTCCACGTAAATGGCGTCAAACTTTCAAGTAGTACTCTTTATTTGACCGCAGGTTCTGATGGAAGTAATTCATGTTACTCTATGCTATTAAAATACACTATTAAAAAACTAAGTTCCACGTGATATTTTAACTAACCTCGTACATCGGCAGTATATCCGACACTCTAGAGTACAAGATCTTTTAAACGGACATTTTTTAAACGAACGCTTTCTCATAAAGAGTTGTTAATAGGCTTTGAGAGTCAAAAATGACGAGCCGCCTTTGGGAACCTTAAATCCAATGAGAATAATATGGAGATGTTATATATGTTTGGCGAGCGGAATCCCTAGGCTTACATAGAATCCTTAAAAAGAATGGCCGCGGAAGCAGCGGCCGTCGGGAGTCTCGCCTTGCTAATCCGTTTAGGGCAACCTACGTATGACCATGATACCATTGTGTTACGGCGCTTGCAGTGGGTCGACGCGAGTTTCAAACGTTAAAGAATGGAAGAATCTCGGTTGAGCGTAATGGGATAAATTTTAAAGACACCGAAATCATCTCTCTTCTCGTGAATAGCCTGGTTTTGATCCAACGTGCCACGTTACTCTGCGCACATGTGGAAGCATTCGTGCGTATTTTGGACGTGTTGAGATCAATTTACGCTGTTGCTCAGTACTATGACCTCTGGTCGGATACGTTTTTAACACACTCTCCCTTCAACTTCTGCAACAGTTTTCACTGAATTCAGCCATGTCTATTCAAAACGGTTTTATAAATTAGCCTCTCACTACATTTTCTAGCAAATTGATTGTATCTAAAGTTGCACGATTATTTTCTACATTATCTGTCTATATTTCTATTATGTTCGATAACAACGTGTATTAGACTAAAACGGAATTTTTTAAGTTCATTAAAACTTTTCCATAGCTTCCTTTACTGCTTAATATTTATAGTTTTAAAATTTTAGTCGGATAGATTAAAATTACAGACCTTTTCCAACCACCTATCTTATAAGCTCCCTTTAATCTATTTGACAAACAACTCACAAAAGGGAGTGGTTGTTTAGTAAATGGAAATTAGAGATCTATTTGTCGTTCCATTCCTTAGCAAGAAGCACTTCGGAAGAGGCAGTGCTACCAGTGTTACGTTCTCTCAATTGATAACAACCCAACTGCCAGATGAATCATCCCAAACCCCTTTGAGCCAGCAAGTGCCAGAGGGGAGAGTGTTGACCTCTTTGAGATCTGTCATCATCCTGCGCATCGAAGACCCAGACACTATCGACGTCTACGAAATACCGGGCAAGCCACTACTAATGTGCGCGGCACGGAGTGATTCCACACCAGTCCTGCTAATAGTTATTCCACATTTTCTATTTGATCGATTTTATCAAGTCTTTTGTTGGCATATAATTATATTCGCGATCTAAATCTTACTGACTTCAAAATGCTTGATTTCAGCTCGATAAGTAGTTGAAGAACGATTAGAGCATCTTTTTCTCATCTTACCTGGTAATCCAAGTTCTTACATGGAGTGATACCAGTCTTTTCCGACCTAATTGGTTGAAAACAGGTCGTACAGGCTTGTAATTTTATTTTTTTCCTTTCAATGTCGGCCTATAACTATCCTGATGTCCCCACTGTATAAAATACTCAAGAAGGTAATTATACGAGTCCAACAATGAAGAAGTATTTTCTTTCATTCTCATTGCTTGCGACTAAACGATAGATGCACCAATATCGGTGGATGCAGCGCAGGAAAAAAGGTAAAATAAACGACTTTTTAAACTATGGAAAGCATAACGCAATCATTATGACTATCTTTCATAAAATATTTTGCATATATGAGCATATTTCGGGGATTTTCCAAAACTTATTCTGTAGGGTTTTTTCTCCTGATTTCCATGAGGTTAAAATTGAACCTAATCTATAAAAACCAAACCTATGAGTGGTAATGTGTCAAGATTCAAAAGTTGAAGTTTTCATATGGCAGCAGGTCGACATTGTAGTAAGTCAAAATTGGTAACTTCCACAATTTTTCTACAAAATGTCGGAAGTTACAAAGTCTGACTTTCTATAAAAATAATACGTCAACGTATGATGGCCACTGTCAGCACAGTTTAATATGAGGAGATGCACCTCCAATTAACCCAAAGTAAAATTATCAAGCGACTACTTGTGCATATGGGACCGAAGACATTCAACATTCTGCTCAAAATTTTAAAGAATAAATTACCGAGAAGCCGTTTTTCTGCTGTTCAAATCGTGGCTGCTGGCCAAGGAGGGCATGAGCAATGTTATAACATAATTGGCAATAATTTATTGAATTGACAGTAATGACATCCCTAATATGATTTTATTGGAAGTAAATTTGTTATTTGATTAATGCACTTATTTCCATTTGAAAAACGATGGTATTGTGAAAAAGCACCCAAAAGTTGAGAGCTACTATGGAGATCAAAATAAACGGAAAAATTTGGCAAACTGGCACTAAGTTTTTACTTCCCGAGTGGACGTGTCTCCTTTCGTCCTCTCATCCAGTTTTATCGACGACGCATAGGGCTAAAATGTCGAAGGGAATGGAAGCAATATATGTAATCGTTCATTTTTGCTCATTTAAAATGAGAGAACTATAAACTGACCGCTCATGACTGTGTGAGATAGACACCTAATATATGGACTACTGCGCACCCTGAACTCTAATTAAAACTTTGCAAAAACCGCTGTTGGAATAAAAGATTTGCATTGCTTATGCGTATGGAAAATTAATTTCGTTCCCGAAAAACTCGGCCGCTTAGAGAGGTAACCTCTCAAAGGACTTCGAATCGAAAAACCAATTAAGCGTGAAATTTGAAATTTGTAAAAGCGCATACAAAGATTGAAGCATTATTTTGCTAAAATGAAGTCGCAATCGAACTCGCGGTATTAGCCCAGTCAGTCAAGTAGGGTATCGTTTCTCGGGACTTTAATATGGGTTATTTGTTCTTTTCACAAAGAAAATACACTTTTAAGATAGTAATAATACAATTTTAGTGATAATAAAGTTCTTAAACGTTTTGCTTGCAATATTTTAACGTAAACCTAAATGAGCTTGTTTATGACACCTGTTTCACATAAATCGTCCTACTCATTCTCAGGTAAAAGTGTCTCAAACTTCGGTTCTCATAATTTCTCCTCCCATTGTAAATGAATCAATAGAGTTTATACCAGGGCAACTGTCATATCACTCCCCATTGCCGAGCACTGCTCCGTCAAAAACGGTCTATTTCCAGCGAAGTATGTCATTCTTATATTTCTGATATGATTCGCATCAGCTTCAGATAGTAATGCTCCATCTTTTGAGCGAAAATTGGATTAATCGGCAAGCAATTGTAGCGACGGACGTCCCAGCAGTTAAAATCGCCTTCTCGTGCATCGACCCCCAAATAAGTGAATGGGGAATTTGAGGCATAATACGCCAGCTCGCTTGAATTACGAGGAATCCTACCATAGGCTGGAAATAGCTCCAATAAAAAGTTTCTGGCGTCCCTCTAGGATGCGACAAGGAAATAACGGAGGAGTAGTTGAGAGAGGACGTGAAGGAAGAAGAGGGAGTAACGAAAGAGAGGGAAAGGAGAGCTGGACGACATCGCGAAAAATATATGAAGCACACACATGCACGGAAAGCGGTTTCTATTACCCATCGATTCGACTAAAGGTAGCTCTAGCTTTACTGCGAGAGTCAAGACAGTTTCTGATCTACACATTTTTATATATCCAGCATAAAATATCCTACTTTCACTGGTGAAATGGGTTACCTATTGAAAACCTAAGTTAAGATACACAATATGTAGATTACTCCACGAATATATTTTTAATGGCCACATTTATCCAGCCATAGGAACCGACTGATGCGCCATTTGCATGGAACTACCGCATTTTGACCTCAATCACTGTAGTTATTCGCTAAGAACTTTATAATAATTAGTATTACGAATCCTTTTTTACTTTTCTTCAATTTCCCAAGACTATTTGCATCTTTTAAACATTTCTTATTGAAATCTTGAAGCTTTCTCGTTCAATTTGATGTTTTTCTGCTCTAATTTGAGCAATCTTGGTAAGAGCCCACGTTAAAATTTCCATTTTCAGGGCTGAATTTCAGCTAAACCAGCCGAGAAATCCTATTTTATATTGATCTCAGTTAATTAAACGCATTTCAAAGACTATATATACACACATTTTCATAAAATGCGAAACTAATGACCCTGGAGCCTGAACCACCTTAACCATAGACCCGAGCTCGAGGTCTCGTTGTGACACGAATCGGAACGGGGCGGCATGTGGCAGGGTCATCTCAATTCTAGAAGCGCTTGTGCTGGCAGCAATTTGATGTGTAAACGGGCCCTCAACACTAAATAACCTTCCTACCCCGTTTCACAGTACATATTTTGAATAGTCCGAAACTCAGAACTCACAGCATTTGCATTTTACTTTCTTCCTGTCTGTGTTGCCACACCTTCCAAAACGAAATGGCGTGGCACACATTAGATGTAAATTCGTAAAAAATGTGTCTAGTTTATGCGCTGGTATCAGCTAATATTTTTTTATTGTTTTATTTATTATGTATTGAGTTCGCCCAACAAAAAAATTACAGGGAAAACATTATCATATATAACATTCAATCAATTTGACACATACAAAAGTGTATAAAGAGAAGTGCTTACAACATGAATTTATAATACAATGCTGTTTAGCTGAGAACAGAATTGGCTTCTCTTTTGAAACAATTCAAGTTCATGGCAATACCTAATGTCGCAATTGCGATTGGCAATCTGATTAGCTATGCAAACTCACATGCCTTTCATTAGAAAAACACCCCAGCTAAGATGGTTTCAGGCTCAACCACGAGGAAATTCAATCTTATTGAATAAGAGAATCATAAGTATCTTTCTACATATATTTCATTCTTCGCTGGTACAAAGTTTAACCACTTTGCGTCATCACCTAAGGTACCCATGGTGACATTGAAGCGCTGAAATTATAATATTTTTACCATAAGAATGAAACAAGAATCTGTGGAATTGTTCCGAAACTTGATTGTAACCATCACGAATTTGGAAATAGGCCGTGAGGATGCGGAAATTCTTACTTCGCTTGGAATCCACTCCTTTCTTTTCACTTGTTCACTGCGATTTCTGGAGAGGGAAGCACTGAGTTATGCCCATAAACAAGGTCCATATACCCTGGTCATGAATTGATCCCACAATGCACTCTAATTTATCCATTTTGGGTCGGGCTCGACGCTTCGTAGCACTGCCTTTCTTCATTGAGTAAACAAAAGTGTTTAGCCTTGTTCAGTGTAACAAATTATCGTTTAACATGAATCCCAGTACGGACTTTAAATTATGAAAGGAGTAGGTAAGCTTTAGGTAGGTATAAGGACCTTGCTCGTCAAGGCCTAGATGCCCGTAACGCCAAATTAGTGAGAATACATGAAATCAAAAAGTGAAGCTTTCTCTTGGTGGAGGGACGTCATAGTGATCAACAAGACGTTTGTGACTTCCACAGTTAATTTACATGTTACCCACCGGTTTTGGCTGTCAACCCATCATCACCTGATAACTTGTAGTAAAATTGTGGACGTCACAAACGTTTTCGCGATCATTGGAACACGTGAAGGTTGGTTTCGCTGGTTTTATCGACCAAGTATGAACGGAATTACACCGAAATATCTCCATCAGCAAGGATTTGAGCAAGGCACTCAATGTGAAGTCTATATCTACTTTATTTACTTCACTCACGATCAAATCTCTTCACGTCCCACTCCATGGAAAGCATTATACACGACTAAAATGACAACTAAGCTCCCAACTAGGTAAGCACTGAACTTTGAAATTTAAGAACCGTTAATGGCATCAATGGCGTGGAAGCAACTCTTTCGTGGCAACAGGCTCGGCAACGGATGCAAACTGAAAGCGATAGGAATCCATCCATTAAAGAATAGAACAGATAAAAACCATTCAGCACGATTGCACAGGGATAAATCTCAATCATTAAAATGCTCAATCGGCCACGTTGAATGGACCAGTTGTGAAGTAAATGCGGCGAATACCTTATACCGACAGTTTGGTAACTGGAGCACAATGTATATACAGAAGGGACAAAAGTGCGTATATATTCTGTGACTGGAATATGAGCACCACTGCTGGTGATGCAAGACTTAGAGGAATTTGGCGGCCGAGAAAAAGGAAGGGTATATGCCACCCTAATACGATATACCAACTGATGTGCTCCACTCACTGCCGGACACCTTATGGGTAAAATGTCTCGTACTTACATTCGTCAGTTAATTTATAGTCACTCTGAGGATACAGCTACTCATATGCTTACAAGTAGGAATCTTGTTAGAGGAAAAAAATTTGTGTTCTTAAGTTTAATGAATTGGTTTCATAGGGTCCACCTTCAAAACTTAAGAGATATTTTACCCTCCATATTAAAGTTGATGCATTTTTGTAATATCTTGAACAATGAGTATGCATTTCATGGCTAAATTGAAATAAATTCCAGTCTTGAATGAGTTAATAACTTAACCGCACCAGCAAGACTAAGGAAATCCACAGGAATATTATTAGGTCTCTGGAGTCTTTAAGCTGTAATGCCTGCGGCAGTGGAAGGATAATATTTAAATGGATACGGAAAATTAGCCCAAGGCTACACAGTTGCTTTTTGTAGGCGAAATGGAAATGAAAAAAAAGCCGCTTAAGTCATCGCTTAGTATCATTGAGCCAATCTTTCTCCTTCATCATTTCCAAATCCATGCACAAGCGATTAACTTCCAGCCACGTCACGAGGAGAGGACTACGGTCATACCAGCGCAGAAATTAGGTGCACTTGAGTTTGGTTAGGAATAAAATAATAACGTAAATATCGACAGAAAAACTAATCACTCCACATTTTTCTATTTAATTTATGCGTTATTTAATGGTAAAATAACATTTTTTAAACGCATTTTAATATTTTTACGACGAGTAAAACGTAAAAAGTACCGTTTTTGGACGGTGTGCGAACAAAGCTCTGACTTTGATAATTCGTTACTCAAACGCAAGTCCTTCAATAAAAACCATATTTCATTCAATAGTTCACAGATATGTTTGCTATGCATTGCGTCAGTTTTAGATTATCATCTTTAACATAAAAGGTTGTTTTTAATTTTGTAAAATATTTGCATTTCAAAACTGGGGCAACGTACGATTTCATTCCTAGTCGCGTTGTAATTCGTATGCCTTGAACGTTTCCAATACGTAAGTATCCGATATATCAATAAGAGCTTTATTGTTATTATTTTATTCGTGTACTTCGGCAAGATGTTTGCGAAAGATTGATATAAAGATGAGGAGATAAAGAGACGTGCGAATGCTGGAAGGAAAGTGGTAGGTAGCATGTGGAGCATATCAAGGAACGATTGCCTGTATAAGGAAGCGAAAATCGCCGTGTACAAAAGTGTACTTCTCCCCACTTTGTTTTATGGTAGTGAAACATGGGTATGTCAGGATAAGAGTAGACTAAACGCCGTGAGTATGAGTTATCTGAGGAGTGTTTGCAGCAAAAGTAGGATGGACAGAGTCAGGAATGAATGTTAGGTGTAGAAATATGTATTTATGAGTGAAACTTAGTGACTATGCCTAACTGGGAAGAGAACGGCGTGATTGGTATGTATGTATGTACGTTATTCGCAATCATGCAAACCCAAGTATCTAATCCCAATATTCCAATAAATTTCGCGGCAAGCGAGCAAACACTCGTAATCAGCACATAAATTCCGAAGACATGGCTGACCGAGATGGAACACGCACGTTGCCGATAGCAAACATTGGCTCTTTTATGGGGGAATGGGCCATGCGAAGCAGACAGACATCGGCGATGGCCAAGATATCATTCTAGCAGGCGACTCTGAGAGGCTAATCTTGCTCCAACAAATCCATAACCTATATATAATAGCAAAAACTCCCTTCTGTAGACAGTCCTTGGCAATGAGTGGTAACTTGATGGGGAATTTTGGATGAATGTGTAGATATATAATATATTTGATGAAGTCAAAGTTATGTTGAACTTAAATATAAAAGCTCAAATTCCTTTATTAATGCATTTTAATGGTACTGATTCCGTATGGCAGTATTCTGGAGAGTTGGAACCTCTATGTATGTTACTGAGGCTTTTTTCTAACATTGTTGGTAAACATATGTACAAATTGTGCATATGATTATGTATGTTTTGCATGGTATGATTGATGGAAGCTCCAGCACAGGATTGCCTCAGGGTTTTTCAAAATTTATTTTTATTTATTATACTATAATATGTAACCTTAATTAATCACCAATCCATCTAAATATGATAGGGAAAACAAAGAGTGAGCCTCATTAAGAACAGTGACCCAAAATCAATACTGAATAGACAATATAATTGTTATAAAAAAGAATTGTTTACATTAATACACGTGTACTACCAAAAACCATCCGTTCATTTAAAATCCTTCATATAATGCTTAGGTTTCACGACAACAAATGAGAGCATATTAAAACTTCGAGGTTTTTTCCTCGCAGAATAAGCACCACTTCATGTAAATCATGCTCTGACCTGGTATAAACCTAAATCTACGAGTCATGAGTAGCACCCAGTGTGGTTAATGTGGAATTCTCAAGTAAAGACCGAGAAAAAGCACAAAAAAGCATTAAACTTGAACATATGCCGAAAATTAATGAACAAGGACAAATAAAATATATGAGTATGAGCTTTGTGACTTGAAGCCGAAATTATATACCTTTCATGCACCTCCTGAGTCTTTCGTTCAAAATACGATTAATAGGCAGCAAAATTTTCAGGAGGGAATGCTTCTTTATTATACAAATACTCAAAGCAATTATCCAGATAGAAATACAAGCACCTTTGGAAACATTTTGAGTTGGATACCAGATGTAGAAATATTTCTTGCTATAAATTGTACCAATCAATAGGTATCGAATGCCAGAAGCTTTTTCTGTGCATTGTATTCCAAATCTTCATCCTTAGGTTTACTCAATTATAAAAGTTTCCACTTTTCCAGTAGAAGGAAACTTAATCAACTGCAATGGTGAAAATTTGATCGAACTTAATGTAGAGACAGCGCAAACCGTAGGGACATATGTTCATTTCATCAAACATGTAAATTTATTGAACAGATCCTCTCAATTGTCAATTTTTCTAAATGTACCACGTTTAAATAAGAAAACTATACCCAACATTTGCCGCTATATGTTGTTTATATTTATTTTTAAGTGTAGAAACCAATTGTAAACAAAACAGACTCTGAAAATAAAAATTATCTATTAAAACAAATATTTGTCTAAAAATAATTTTAAGGTATATCATGGGTATACTATTGTCAAACACTCCTGGAATTAGTTTCTTTTTTCAAAATTACGTTTCAATAAGTCTAAAATTAAGAATAGGCTTCAAAACTGAAATGTGATTGCATCATAAAAAATAGGGGCTACATTTAACCATGAAATAGAAAACCATTTTCCTTAAGGAGCAACAATATAAGACATTATAAAAAATATGGCTTATAGCGCTTCTCGTAGTCCTTGGGTGTAATGAGCCTATTTTACATTTCATTCCACCCCTCAAGATTTTCCAAAAATGGTAACTGACATAAATTTCGGAAGGGTGCATAATTGTTAACAAAAATTAGGCTCGCTCTAACCATAAAAAGGCTGTTTCAGTGAAAACCTGTGTCATTATGCAAAATGTTGTTCCAAAGGAAAATATATACCAATGACTTCAGCCATATTGGTATCTCGATCGATCTCTCTTCTGCCAAACAATAATGAATACATAATATGCATAACCCTCTAGTAACATCTTGTATTTTTTCCAAAATCCTAAAGAATGGATGTTTAAATGGTATAAGAACGTATACTACATGCATAGCTATAAATAATTATATTTCACTCATCAAATCATAGAAATGGCCTTCTTGGAAAATAAGAAAAATCTTAAATATTATACCACATATTAGGCAGAAGAAACTGCGGCCTCCAATCAATCACTTGAGGTCAGTGGGAACTCTGAAAAAACCATTAGAAATGATTATGTCGCCTTATGTATAGAAATTCCGCGATCAATGAATGATTCTTAGCAGGATTCCTCTGGTAAATATTTTATGATACGAGTCCCATTATTTCACATCACAATGCATGTATGATGATAAAATGAAAATGATATAAAACATTAAAACTGGCCGCATATATCGTTTACCTGAGGAAAACAACCAAGAGGTTTTCTTTCGTCACCATTTGAAAGGATTACGATCAAGTTCCATGCCCTAAATTGTAACAAACGCTGGCAAAACAGAAGCAAATAACATGACATTTCATTTCGCCTTGCTACGGCCTGCCATTATAGATATCCTAGCCACAGAAGAACACTTAGTCAACACATAAAGATCGTTTTACCTAGTGTGAGAAGTGACGTGACACCCAACGTCACTCTGGCAGGAATAGCTTCAGGCTTAATCCAAAATGAGATCCATGACATGACAACAATGAGTGCAGAAGGTATGTAAGTATGGAATAAGTGGTATCCCAGGCGTCGAGTTAGATTGAATACAACAGCCAAGCAAGTGAAGTTACCTGTGGAAAATCATCAAGTTATTGGTCATCTTTTTAGATCAGGTAGTAAGAGCATTAACTTTTGACAAGGTTTAAATTGAATTTTTTGCATAAGTAGTTTAAATTAACAAAAAAAGACTCACCAGTGGAATATTCAATCGTACAGTCAGCTGTATAGTTTTTTGAAATGTCTAGTTGAGGTAATTCAATGTCTGGATTCACCACCAATGGGTCAGTCATATTCCATATAAATACCAAGTCGTGCACAGTATGTGATACTATAAGTAATAAAGAAGACAAGTTAGAAACTGAAATACCAATCCTTTATACCCTATGACTAGGCTTTTAATGCAAACCTTATCAACTGTAGTATTTATAGAGAGAAGCATGGGTTACCAAAATATTTCTAATAAATCAGAAAAGAATCTACTATGTAAGAACGCTTTTATGCCTTCGCATTAAGATATCAAGTATGTATGGAAAGGTCTTATTAACCTATAAAAGATTAACGCACATTAAAAGGCACTGCGGTGTGTATGGTCCACCGGCTGTGCGTCAAAAAAATTTGCTAATATACTTAATTGAGGTTAAAAACACATTAACCACGGGTATTGGGTCTTCAGTCTTTTCTCTTTTCCTTCAGTATTAGGAAAATTTTGTGATACATCACATTTTTTTTGTAAATTTAGCTTGTAAAAAATCTTTGACAAATAAGGGACCTATCAACAGCATACAAATATGTACGAAGTCTATAATTTATTCATAATATAAATCATTTATTCATTGAGGAATTGCGATCTAATACATATTTGGCAGATAATCAAATCCATCTTGGCTATTGTGTTGCTATTATGCACTGTGCATGCATCTTTATTTCGACCCATGGCTCTAATGATATTTATATATTTATTTATCGTCTTCCCAACAATAACAATGACAGAGAGGACCAAATACATTTTTTAATGCAACTACATAAAAGTCAAAGTATATAAAAACACATCACCTTATACATTATTATGTGTATACATGATAATATAATACACCTTTTCTCTCATTCCCCTCAAATTTTCAGGCAGAGAAAGATATAGACCCTCAGGTCATCACTTGATTGCATTAAAGAAAGTAACATTAGTTATTTGAACATTTTACAAGTATTGCTAAAATATTTGGCGTCTTTCAACCATTGGTCAAACCCGTTTTCACCCGAAAGTCGGGATGCCAAGAGTTATCCTTTGTCTCTATTTTCATCTGGAAAAATTACCCTCGAAACGAATGAATTTGATCGCCGGGGTGACTTGGACCATGCCGACATTGTTGGGAATAAAACAGAATTTAGAACTCGTTTAGTACTAGCAAAGGTACCATCTGTAAAGGCATAACTTGGAACTTATATGAGCGCAAAATTCTGTTTCATCCCTAGCAATAACATTTTGACCATAGTCACCCGTTTTAGCAACCCTTCCTTATCTGTGTTCTTAAGTACCACGGAGAATGATCTACCTTACACGGTCCCACGTAATTTTCGTATTTCTCGGCTTATAAAACTCAAGGGCAAGTACGAGGTACGCTGGTTTTAGTCAAAGTATTACGAAAAAATAAATACTCCGTCTATTACCCTTCGATATTGCTTGCGATTATATAGAGAAGCGGTATTTTACCAAACACCGGAGTAAATATGGCGACATAGCGTGACCTGGAACGTCACTGCTTGTTTTTTTTCACATCTCATTATAAGATGTGTAAGCGCAGATTTCAACAAAATAGTCTTTAGGCAAAACATTGACCATAGGTGTCTACAGAAGAAAGAGCGTATTTTAAGTCTGAAACATGACACGTCCTAACTGAATGCAGTTTTGGAGAGAGAACGAATGAAAATTTCACACAAAAAACACCAAATTTATGAAACACAGAAGTTGAAATCGATAACGATCAAACGATTCCATTCTTTACTTTAATAACATTTAATCCTTTAACTTTGAAATCCTGAATTTAATGATTGTATCACGTTCATTCGGACAATGCTGTATCGCAATAAAAAATTATTATTTGTTTAGGAACATCAAGATGGGTATTGATTTTACATTTTTAGGATTTTTTATGCCATTTAAATCAGAAAAATCAGATTAATTACTAACGGTCATTCTGTGATGCAACATTTCTCATTAACTGCTGGAAGTAAAAATTTAATATGCTCAGTGTTGACTCCTCCTTCAGTGGATTTTTTATGTATATGTTCCGCTGCTGGTTGGGGACTATTTCAACAGTTTTCGCTAACGTCAGCCATGTATATTAAAACAGATTTTATACGTATGCCAATCGCTAAAGTTTCTATCAAATTGCTAGTATTTGAAGTTGCAACATTGTTTTCTACATTATCCGTCTATATTTCTACCATGTTTTAATAGAAACGTGTATCCAATCAAAATGAAATTTGTTTAGTTCATTAAAACAATTTCATAGCTTATTTCACAGCCCAATATTAAAAGATTTGAAAATTAAATAAGATGGATTAAAATGGATGACCATTTGAAAAAGGTAGCATTTATATCGTGAGCTCCCTTTAATCTATTTGACAAACAATTGACAAAAGGGAGTGGTTGTTAGGTAAATGGAAATTTTTGAGATCTATTTGTTGTTCCATTCCTTAGCAAGAAGCACTCCGAAAAAAATCAGTGCTAACAATGCTGCGGTCATAATATCAAAGCAATTATTGCATAAAATACCAAGCTCAAGTGGGATGAAATATCCAAGTGGAATTAATTTCTAGATAAAAAATAATTAAAGGCTTGATGAAAGGAGCCAACTCTACTCACAGCTTTCAATCATCATGGAGCATATTTGAGTATCATGAGGGTATGACTCAAACTTCATGGCACAGGAAAGGACGAGCGTTAGTCTGTTCAAAAAGAAAAGTTTCATTGAAATTTTAATAACTAATTATATCGCTGCTGATGAAGAAGTTTCATAGTTTATTCTACTGTACAATTATTATTCTCAACGTCATTATCTCCACAACACCCTAATGATAGACAGGTGATGAACACATGAAGTAATTAAAGTTTAAATAAATCGAATTTACAGTAATTATTCAAAGTTCAATGAGTCATATGCATATTCACAGCCTTAAAATAGTACACATCCAAATTATAAAGATATTTCTAGATTGTATCAAAGAATAGTTACTTACTTGGACATATAAAGAAGGGTTTTATCATGGTAGAGCCATAAATAATGGTTTGGTATACTCATCTCGTGGAATGTAACTTTTTTGGCATTTTTAAAGAAACAATCAGGTCTCCATATGTCTTGAAGCCATCCAACATCCAAGATCCTGTATTCCTCCCGCATATTTTCCGGCAACCTGAGTCGTGGGTCCCTCCAACTCTGAGCCAAGAAGATGTCAGCAACATATGTCTGCACATAGGAAGTAAAGCTGAAGTGAGAATGGAAAAAAGATCTCTACCAGAAGACATTTAATTTGACTTCATTCGTAAATTATAACGTTTATGCTAATAAGGGAAATAATACCTTCTCCATTAATAAGCGCATGCCTTAATACCACCTTGCCAATGTCTTTCATTCATTGAATTCATGCAATTCAGTTTCGAGGAGTGAACATTCCCTAAGAGAACGCATAAAAAGCAGCTCCTTACCATAATCATGTCGAGTTATCATCAGAACTAGAGTTTTTCAAAGTAAAATCCATATTTTTAATATAAATGGTGAAACTTCAGTAGCACAATCATGCATTGAGCATAGAATTTACTCATGCTCTTTGAAATGACTGACTACTCCTTCATAGTCAGACCATAGGAAAACGAAGTATTAAGTAACACACCTGACATTTCTGATATGCACTTCATTCCTTTACAGCTATATGGGTTTATCAATGTCTGAATCAATAATAATATTCAGATATTGCATCTATCCACCAGCTTCTCATCGCACTCAGTTAAAAAATCACCTTGATGTATCCATCCGCAGTCGTGACTGGAAAAAGTTAAGCAAAACGCATGGCAGTCTACCATTCTTCAAATATTTTTACCAAAAAGCCATTCAATTTCTTCTTGACATGTATATCAAAGTCCTAAGCTGAAAATGTATTGCATGGGCATACTTGCAAATGATCCCCGTTAACAAGAAATACATTTTCTGAGATATTTTCTTACGTATTACAGCAAAAATAATTTGTGCACACAAGTGTGCCAGAGATTACATAGCAGGATCATAGATTGGACGAGAAGTACAAAAATAAGCATTTTAATTACTTGAATTATAAAGAGTAAATATTTTGAAAAGTTTCGAAATCAACGACTAGTTTTACCAAACCACTAGTCAACCTTTCGTGGTCAAAGTTGCTGAATTTAATGGTCAATGTTCAATATTTCAACACACATTAAATCATTTTTCATTGACTGCAATTGATAATGCACATTGGAGTATGAAAAAATTGAAAGATTGACGGGAATATTTTTAATAAACCCTTTCAGTTTAATGTTTATAGGGCATCAAAGGATCAGCCATCAATAAGAACGGTTTTAACACAATGTTGGCGTTGGTGAATACAAGTAAAACTGACAACCAAAGTGCAAACTTCTTTTCCATTCGGAAATTCACTGGGTTGAGCTGCGAAACTCCATGGTGGCCAACTTTTCATTTCCAAACTCTTTTTCCCTTCGGAGGGTGATCCAAGTCACAAAAAAGGAGCTGGCAAGACAAAATACATACCTAGAAATCCGAGCCATTCTTATGGTTTTTTTAAGCATAAATCCCATGAATATTCAATATGTTATTAATTTTCCATGACTTCCTTAACTCAAAATATTCTGGCACTGAGAATCAGGGATAACTTCAAACAGCAGACCCATGTCCCATCCCCTGATTGTGCCACAGACCCATTTCCCTTCCTTGGCCTTTATATTGCAGAGGTGTAATCAGCCTAAGAATTCTCATAACCGAATTAATAGATTCTAAGCTGATGCCTGGATTAGGTAGCTTAACTCAGTCTAGGCTCATCGGAATTTCGTTTATACTTTCGTATTGAAACCTTTGATTTCGTATTGACTTTTTGAAACAACATTTTTGGGCATAATTGTGGGGGTCGGACTACGCTCGAGTGTATCTTTTCAGGGTTTGAATCTTAACACGAAAAAGATTGTAGCATACATATCTCAGGAGAAATATCTTCACCATTTTGAGATATTTCCATCTCCAAATCCGCCGAAGTCATACGCAGGACTAAAGATCGCGCGTAGCGTGTAATGTGACGTATATTGATCATCACTGGTCGTTCAATCCTAAGATTGGTTGACTGCAGCTCTCCACCCCTCCCGATCTGCTGCTAGCTCCCTTACCTCCAGGTTACTTTCCTATGTAATTTTCTCTTTATTTGGTCCATGAACTTATTCCTGGGTCTTCCTCTTGGGACTTTTCCCGGTATTTTGTCTTCAAATGTGATATTTACAAATCCATTGTGCGTCAGGGTGAGGTCAATCCTTCGGATTCTTTTCTGTATAGTTTTCTGTGTAGTGCTTCTTTCATCTTCTACTCATCTGTAAACTTCATCATTTCTTATTCTGTCCGTCCATATTATCTTCATGATCCTTCTCCAGCACCAGGTTTCTAAGACAGGTCTATCTCGGCCTGCTTTACCGATCGTTATATAGTCCCATAATATACACCGAATTTTTCGACTTTAATAACCAACTAATTTTCCCAGGAAAACCCATTAAAAACTCTTCTGCCTCGTATATTGTCTTTATTGGTCGGATTTTGACTAAAAAGCTCCGGCAATGACTTTTGATGACACGAAGCAAGTTAACTTGATTCCGAACACTCATAATTGAAATTGGTGCCAACTTTACCTTCGATGTAATTTTTCAAACGTCGTTTCAAGAGTATCAGTTGGTACACGACAAGCAATCTTATTTTTACATGGTTTTGAAACCTGAAAGATAAGAATCTTCTAATTAGGCTTAAGTAAGAACAAGCACGTTGATGATCCGGATTACTCCATACCGCCAATTTTTATTTTCGTATTCGGTAAAAATCGCCTCCCTGTTTCACCGTAAATAATATCAAAGATTCGTCGAAAGATTATCCCATCATTGTTATCACTGGTTTTCTGAATTCCTCATAAAGGCCCTTTTATGTGTAATCACAAAAAATTGCATCATACTCAAGGATATTAATGGAAATTAATTTTTTACCCATTCATCTTTAAGTCCAAAACAGTAAAAATGACTTGAGTCAAATCCATTGGTCAAATAGGTTGAGACAGCACTCGAGAAAATAGAGTTCATAGAGTAATGGGTTATGCAAAATGAAAAGTCACTTACCATGGACTCTTCGTTAATCGAATCAATGGACAGGACTGTAACGTGGAAATAAACGATTGTTGGCTGCCCTGCAAGCTTTGGTGCCCTGTTCTTGTCATAGTTCTTGGGGTTGATTGGCAAAATATCCCTGAGTGATAAGCTGGTTTCAGGGACCATTCCAGGCTCCAAACTGAAAATAAATGAATTCAGCGGTTAAAACACAACAGCATATAAAAATTTCAAAAACAGGTATTTAAAAAAACTGATGATTATAACATTTCAATTAACTTAAGTCGAAAGGTCTTATATGAATTTTAGACATGAAAAATGCATCTGACCTTAAATTCATCACCACTCTTTTAGTATAGTTCAAAATCTGTAAGGCATACATATATTGGGGTTGGTTGGTAGGTTGGGTAGACATACAAAAAAAGCTGTACGCTTCCTTGAAAACCGTTACGTGCGAGCATACAGTGTTTCACAACTTTTAGAAGAATCAAGGTGGGAGCCCCTAGAGACTCGGAGGCCACACCCTAGGCTCAACTTTCATCAGAACTGGTGTGTTTCACAGCGACACATACAATATCATTTCGACGCCTCACCACATCTGTATGTCTGACAGGAGTGATAAAATAAGAGAGATGCATTGCCAAACAGATTGGCCCAAAAACTTGTTCATTTCGCGCACATTAATTGACCACAATAAAAAATGAGGGCCACTAAATACACTCCCATAATACACGTCACCATTTCACCTCCCAAATTCTTATCCCTTACACCTTTACACTGCTGGTGCTATGATACCGCCTGCCACACGCAAATGTGGTGGCTCGCAGGGCATTATGTAGATGTAGATATTGCAAAGCACTTTTCATCCATTGAGTGAATAAATTCTCTCCTGAGGTGAAGTTTTGGGATTAATTCAATTCGATTCCCAGTACCAACCATCTTTTCTCCATTCATTTCTAGTTTATTTCACGCTAATGAATATACTGGGCATTGGATAGTATTCATAATGTCATATATTTTGAGAAAAATTCATGAAAACTAAGTATTCTTGAGAAATTGCCCTCATAATACCAACTTAGGAAATTAAAACGCACAAAATCTCTGATGATTCGTTTCTTTCATCCGTAGTTGAACCAAGCACATTTCTTTCCTTTCAAATATGCATACCATGATATATATACACGGCAAGGAATTAATTTGTGATTATAAACAGCGAGAGCCAGCAACCTATTTAATTTTTATGCATATTACTCCAAACAATGAGTCAAAAAAAGATGAAGGTGGAATGCTACGTAAATTTCTGCAAGGAAAAAAAGCTTTTCACGAGCATGTAAAATAACTATTACAATGGAAGTTTCTTCCGTAATAAATTTAGTATTTGAATCTCGAATCGTTTTACATTATTTAACATTCACATTAAATAAGACTGACGAGATTACTCCCTGGAAGAGGAAATCTAAAGAAACAAAACGATTTTTTTGTCAAGCAATGTATTAGCATCCCTCTTGAAAAAATTTACATTTATTCTATACAACCAAACCTTTGGTCGATCAAATTCATTGATACTCATGATCAAATACTGTAATTCTGCCATTAGTCTTCTAACGATGAAAATTGGCTCTATTTGACCAATTGACGGGCTGAAATGGAATTTGCTTAAAGCATGGCCGACTGCGTAAAAAATAATCAAAGCCTCCTAGATAAAACTTAATTGTGATCGAAAGCTATGTTCTTCATCAGTTCAGTTATAAATAACCGTTGAATAATTTAATAAAAACAGGCGCCGTCTAATCAATGAATGTGAAGTTTAACGATGCTATAGGTTAATGATTTTTGGAAATATGATGGCAGAGTATCGAAGACTATACCAAACCAATTACTGAAGCTAAATCGATGATCAAAGTATTGTGCCTCTCGCTTTTGGCCTCTATGTATTTACTCTGTGCCACCAGTAAATGCACTCCATAGAGACCATGTTAAAAAAATGAGTGATTTATAACGCCTAGATCACATCGAGAAATAACTATGGGTGTTTGAATGTTTTCTCAACTAATTTTGAAAATAAATAATATGGTTACCGCAGTTATTTTTTTAGGATTACATAAAATATTTACATTAAATATTACATTTAATTACATGTGTGCTTTAAAAAGGAAATTTATACACAATGCCATATTTTCATAAAGTTTGTACCTTAAAAAAGTGATTAAGGTAGTATGAGTGAAAAATAATATCCACTAGAAATCAATGAATTTGTTCTCATTTGAAATAGATATATCTCATCCTTCCAAAAATATCGAAATATCAATTTCTTACTGCACTACTATTCGCAATATTTGCCAAAAATACCAGCCATTTTGCATGGGAATAGGTACGTGTGTGCACTCCAGAGAGACTTAGTTTTAAATATGGAGAATTTTTAACACCTAAATATCTTCAAAAAATTAAGTGTGTGGTTGGAATGTTTTCT
The DNA here is from genome assembly GCA_963169105.1 of Ceriagrion tenellum. NCBI lineage: Eukaryota > Metazoa > Arthropoda > Insecta > Odonata > Coenagrionidae > Ceriagrion > Ceriagrion tenellum. The sequence continues at coordinate 81,185,618 of OY720638.1, read as the reverse complement.
CGACCATTTTCAAAAATAAATCATATGGTCACCGCGGATCACAAAAACCTCCCGTTGTGGGGGAGTTTCAAATGTACCACGCAAAAAAAGTCAAGTTAAAGACTTGTGAAGATATTTGGATTTAAATACTTATAATTTCAATCACATAAAAGTAGGTTCTTGCAACATAAATAATGCAATGTTTAATTCATGCCTCTTAAGGCTGCTGAAATTTAAACTTAAAATTCGAATACGGTCTCCATTATGGCTAGGGACATATCTCGCTAGTTCCGACAGAGGAAAGATTATTTTGGGAATGGAGAATGTATGGAGGAAACCTGGCGTCGGTATCGGCTCGCTAATTGAGAAATGCGCCAAAAGGACTGCACATTAACGTCCCCTCTGACGGTCAGATTACTGCTGTGCATGAAATGCTCTCGACTTGGAACCCGAGCTGAGATCGGGATTCCACTAAAAAATCTAGGCCACGACCGGAATGCGAACCAGCGCCCTCGGTACGGAAATCAGGCACTGTCGCCGACGTACAATCCCCATCTCGTTGCTAATCAAATTTACAAATAACTTACGCAAGTTAACATGTGAGCCGTTGAGAACAAAATCTATGGAAGCCAGTTTTCGCCGCACCTTAGTAAGGTGTGCAGAGGCATTTCTCTAACTATATTCTGTTTTGTGCAAGAGTGGTGCATTCTACATTCAGTGTTTTTACACAAGAAAGCAGCACTCGGGGTTAAGTGTTTTAATTAGTTCATATTGGTGTCTCATTTTCCTAAAGGGACAATTTTTACTTACACTACGTTTGCTCTCATCTTCTCTCATGGCAGAGGTACAGGCATTTGTAAATGTCTGTGGGCAAGCTCGGTCATGTGGAAATGTGTCATTCGTGGTCATGTGGAAAAATAATTATCTATGCTGGTACTACATGGCTACTGAGCGATGTGAGCAGGTCCCATATAGTGGATAAGGTTTAGGGAGACGAGAAAAATGTGGGGATGTCCGAGTACTGGGGTTAAATGGAGGTTACTTGTCGCCCCAATCGAAGGGTCTATGAAAGAAACGCTCAAGGACAGGTTTGCGTTTCCTTGCTTTTGCTGCCAATATTTTCCTTCCAGCCGAAATCCACGGGAATGTCCCGCTGCTTAAATGACTCGTGCAAATGAAGCGCATTATTCCTACTCGTTCTGCGCCGAGTTTCCGTCAAGAATGTCAGCTATATAGACCTGAGGGAATGGAAAAATTTAACTTCGAAACGTCTGCACTGAATATTCAATCCACAAACTTCAAGTGGCTTCAATTTCATTAGTTATCTGTGTAGAATACAACCCATCTCGTCGATGGAAGTTTAAAATATAGCAATGAATACACCAAAGTAATAAGTAAATTACTCGATGTCTTCTGTCTTCAATAAAATCAATGTAAACTCTCTTTTTTTATCCTAGTGCACCGATGAGTGAGCTTAGCCGCTGCTCAAGAGATACCTGACTAACATCGGCGGAGAGTCCTTCTATGGATTTAACGTAATATTTGCTGTTAATATACGTGTTGCTGAATATTCCTTAGTTGTTTCTTCCATTCATTTCTGGAAAACCAATAGAGAGCATTGGGAAGAAAGTGGCAAGCTGAATCGATAAAGTTGAATATTCTATATTCCTAAATTATGAACATTCTAATTACCGACTCTAAGCCTTAGTTTCGTTATCAAGGTTAATGATTAGTTGTGTGATGGGATGTTGCCAGCAATCATGCAAACACTGGGACAACATTTTCCTATTTGCTGTAAAATGTATGTCAAAACTCTTATTTTTAAGGGTAGTCTAATGATTTTCATCCCCATTCTTTGAGAATACATTTATAACATTTCCGTGGAAATGATGTAATTGTCATAAATGCTTGCTTGAATACAAATTTTCTGTACCATTTGTATATAGAAATGTAAAAATATGCTATGGCTTAAAGATGAATGGTCATGGGCACAAGACATCTGTCTTACTTTGATAGTTAAATTTGTGTCCAACTTTGTGTTTTGGTAAATTAGCGCATACTGACTGAGTGTAATCAGAGGCTCTTAATATACGCTATGTTTCGGGGGCATCTGCTCTCGGGATCTTAGGGTTTGGATCACTTTGGCGACTGTTGAAGAGTGGTATTTATGACCTGATATCATGTTTTTAATATGGGTTATTTGTGTAACCAATTCAACCTATTCATTTCTGCCGTGGCCACCAAAGTTATCCCAAACTAACTCTTAACTTTTTTAAAGAGTGGTTCCATAGATGTTTGGAGGAGGACGTAGTATATTTATCCTCTGCTGTAACAAAGATTACTTTCATTTCTAATTAAACCGGAATGGTCCATTAATTTTAATTGAGAAGGCATATAATGAATGAGCCAAAATCAGGGAAGGGTTAGGGCATTACACCACATTGAAATTTAACGGTTTTCACCAGCGCTATCTCTACGGCGAAAATGTGTACTATCTGCCCCAAGCATGACAATGGAACTCTACTGGTAAAGAGTGTCACTATTCAACGTTGAATTTTTTAACGTTTGCGACAGCTAGCGATAATAGCGCCTCACCTACCCGGGGCTAAGAGTCAACGTGTCACTTGACAGTGACGCAGCCTCTGGTAGCCAATGGGATATCAGGTAATCCATTCCATAAGGATCATACAGGCTTAGATGATGTTTGTATTTTCTAGAATAACGAAGTTAAAACAATGGGGTGGCTGGTTACAATGACTAATATTGTCAATGGTAAACAATACGCAATAAAAGCTCAACAAAGGTTAATCAGGCAGGAACGGACGTTTTAACAGAGGAATTCACGCTGAATTTAAAAAAGGTAGGTCATAATCGTTTGAGCCCAGCTGGCTCTTGAGGTGAAGAAAAATCTCAGACTAAGAATGTTTTTCTACATTATAGAGGTGCTTCTGTGTACACCCCTATTCTGGAGTTTGCCCATGAGAGGACTTGTACGTTTGTATTTAGGTATTTCGCATTATGTTGTAATTGTAACTTACAGTCGTGAACTTGGGACTTGACCGGGTGTTTTGCGTCACGTATTTAGAAATCAATTACTTCTTACACAACATGTTATCTGTGTGTTGTTAATTTGACAGGGCATAATGGTCGATGAGTGGTTTAAGTGGTCTAATTGTCAGGGCCACAATTCAAACAGTCATGTTTGTGGACAAACTTGCGGATCCTCCGGCAGTTTTGTGTTTGGCTCCGTTGAATGTTATTTTCAGTTGTACGTAAGGAGGAATTTTGGTTATCAATTTTGAACATCATGTGTCAAGTGCTCCAAACTACTGTTGACCGATACACGATTTTCCGAGTAACAATGGATAAGTATAATAGATGAAAACCTGTCACAGCCTTCAATGGTAATGCTATATTTATCAATGCGGTAGTTCAACGTTGGAGGTAATTTTAAATAATGGCCCTTTAGCATTCTTCTATAGAATATATTAGTGGTGCAGTGTAAGTATGAACCGCGGTAGGCTACCACATGGCGATGACACTCATCGTTAAATAGTAAATTCATCAGTGGATTTTGAATGACGAATTTTAGTATTACGGTTATTGGAAGGATTATTGTTGTATGGTTTCTCAATGTTATTTAATTATGTCATTTAATCATCTAAGGACTGATGAATGTATTCCAAAATGCCACGCCTAAATTTTTCATATTGAATCATACATGTCATGTTGTTGTACAATACAATGATAATTTCCAATCCATTCAAAATTTGCACATCATTCTCTGCTTTATCATGTTTACTTTATTGGTATGATCATAACATTATGCAAACTAGCCTTTGTTGCTGGAATATTTATGTATGCTACTAAAATTTATTGAAGGCTACCGTTTTCTTCAAATATTGAATTGCTCCCAGAAATTTACTTTCCAAAATTATATATTCTTCTTCTCTATTCCATGGCCTTAAGCGATTTTTAAAGCGTTAAATATTTGGTAATGGAAGAGAAAAATATCCATTACTCATTTCGGCTGCCGTTGATTTCTTAATTCAAATCGTTAGCATGTCGTTACTGACGAACTACCAATCGGCTCAGAGGATATTCTAAAGAAATCTATACTCTGGGGCCTGGTGGAAGTGGTCCTTCACATTCTCTTTCCAGACGAAAAAGCCACCAATTGCCAAATGCCAGACGGAGAACATGATCCAAATCTGACCAATATGTGGGGCCACTTGTGTAGCTTAACGTTTACAGCTGGGTGTTAGAAGGTTGAGGGTAATTTCGCAGAAACAAGTGAAGGCCAAATTGCGTAACACTACTCACCTATAGAACTACACGTTTGTACGTTTTTTTGGCTTAGGATCGAATACAAGACCTCGACGACAAAATACTTTGCGTTAAGGTCATTTTCAAATGTTGGAAGGCCTATAATGGCCTTTAATATTAATTAGAATCGTAAATACATTGCAATAGTGCATATTTTATGAACTTTAAATAGTTTAAAACACATTGCAAGGGGACTTATATTAAATATAACGGAATAGAGATCTGCGAGAATTTGTGTTACAACTGCAAGCCTTGATTTGACATTTAGCTAAAATGATATAGGTACAGCAAGTTTTCCGACATTTACCTTCAACTTCTTACTGCCATCGATGAATCAAATTTTCACTTATTCAAAAACTTGCGACATCATATTTGATGAGAATACAAAGTTTTATAGTATGTCCATATCACATTTTATATTGCAGTATACCGGTAATTACAAACGCTACTTATTTATGCGTCGGGATGGATTGCAGTTGTCTTCGTGGTGATAGTTCCATATATGAAGACATACTCATAGGAACTAGCTTGAATTATCCCCAGTTTCACCAACAACGAACAGCCATTGATCGAGGATCATTCTTGAGCGTGATTGCGTTTCAACGACGATAATGAGCGATGGTCGGAGATCCAAATATTCGGTCAAATCGATCGTCGATTTTGGGCGATCAAATGCACGATCAGCCAACACGGCGGAAATAGATTCTTCACATCAGGAAGAAATATGAATCATTTGTAACTATTTGAATTTGTGAGCAAACCATAGACGAGTCAAGTTAAACTCGCACGATGAGTACGAAAAAATGAATTTTTGGAATCATAAATTAGCCTGCAATTGATCCCATCTCCCATCGGGATTGGAGACTGGTTACGCATGCCGAGCAATAGAGACTTCCAGATATCAACACTCAACCAACATTTAATATCATTGATGCTTCATGCAACTAGAATTTCTCAGGTAAATTGCACTACGTCCTCGCAAGATGCGTTTAAATGTAGCGGGCTCTCAACGTGAACATCACGAACATCGCAAGCGTTGCACCGCTGTGATCGCAGTATCAAGATTGTGGCTTTCTTTGGAGAAGTGTTTTACTTACTGGTGGCATGTATCACATCATTCGTAATTCAAAACAGTGTTAATACCTTATCTTCAAGTTTCTTTACCTTAATATTTAGCACAGAAACACGGTAGCATAACATCTTCAATAAAGGTCGAAAATAGGTGAGGGACATCCTTGGATGTTATACGTTAAGTTTCAAAATTTACGGCTAAATTGCTATGTGAAGATACTATGTAATGAAGTGAAGCTGAAAATAATAGTGATACAATGTATATTGATTGACACATAAATACTTAGCTTTCGGAAAAGATCGATGCCTAGGTATAGATATTTCATCCTTCAAAACAACCAAATAAAATACCTAATTATACTACCTCGAATGCGCAGTATGACTGCAAAAGAAGTGAGCTTTTGGAAATAAACCATGTCTAGTTTTGAAAAAGGGCTATAAAGACAGTGTTTAAATATACCAGCATTGACTAACTGAAAGAATGTTCATAACACCGAGTAGTTTTTAGAGTTTGTCAAATGAGTTACTTTGTATATTTAAAAAAAAATGCTAGTACAATAGGAAGAGTCATAAGGTACAATAATTTCGATATAATTATTTGTGCCAACAATCGTTCATGTTATATTCTATGTGCATAAGGTTGTATGCCATATTATTTAGCCACTAAATGTGGTGTGTTCATGGTGGTGTTTTGGTCGTTTCTATTTTGGTTATGTAACTACGATAAATTTTATTGCTTACATATTACCCCTTGCCCAATGTATGTTGCTACTTGGTTGGGTTATGATATATTTGCCACATTATACTGATTATTACTGTTCCAATTACTTGATAAGTTCTTTTCTTGCACACTTTCTGGCAATTAAATGATCTCCCTTCTGTAACAAGGAATGTGGAAGATGCAAATCAACATATAACCTGCTCTGTTTTGCTCACCAGTATATGAGAAAATATTTTCACTAAATTCAGTTTGAAAGGATTTTGTTTCATCTCACCTTTAGAACATGTCTATTCTGTTTTATTTATTAACTAACTTCTCATGTCATCAGTGATGACACTTTGTCTCTGGGTTGGAGAGTAGTTGGTATTTTTAGAATTCATACAACCACTATCATTGCTATATTATAGCTCATTTGGAACAAACTTAAAAATAGTTTCCCCATATAGGAAAGAAACATGATGACAGGCCGTGAGATTTATCAATTTTCTAATATTAACAGACTGCCTGGCTAATTAGTAAGCCTAAGTTGTTAAGAGAATGCTTTGTCCGTATTTTTTTAGCATAAGTATGCGTGGTGTGGCCTCTACTGAAACTGTTTTTCAAAGGTTACATCGCTTTTATTACCATTACTATTAGTATTGTTCGATTGAGACATCTTTTTGAATACAAAGTATAGAACTGGGCAAATTGGAATATAATATTTGAGACTGAAAAATCATTTTATATTAAACAGGAGCTGTTCAATATTTTAGCTTAAAGATAACAGTCCTTTTTATGCACAATTTTAAGACACATCTCAGATATCTTTCTGGAGATTGTGCTCTTCCATATGCCAGTAGGAATAGCTAAGTTTTACTAAGTCTCTGCTAGAAGGAAAAAACCAAATCTCATCCCAATACTTTTATCCCTGGAATCATCATTTTGTTGTATAGTTCAACAGTTGAAGAGGATATTTGCATTGAATGAAATGCTTTTTGCTTAAGAATATAAAAGCATTAGTATGCAGCCTGTTTGAAGGTTGGTGTGTTTTCTTTTAAGTCAGTGAAATTTGGATGGAATCTCATACTATTGTTTGTTTTTTAACTGGGCTAGTTCCAATTAGGCCCATCCAATAAAATTAGTATTGGCCATTGTAATAATGGCCACAGGCATCTTTGCCAACTATTGCAGTTTGATAAACTTAGTTAGGATGTGAGCTTAAAAACATAATTTTCTACATATTGCTGAAAGAGAATATAGAAAATAATCATGGTTTAATATGCATTAACTCTTATAATTATAAATTTTACATAAAAGAATCCTCTGGCAAGTTACTCCAATAAAAATTATGATGGGTTCAGATTTAATAATATCATATTTTCTGTATCGTATTATCATGAAAATAATATCTATACAGGTCGTTGGAATTTCTCCAAGTGCAATCTATTGGTAACCATTATTGCTGGTTTAATACACGCAATACTGGTTGTCATCAGAATTGATTTTCAGGTTTTCTATCTTATCATGGACACATGCTGTACTGTCTGAACTAGAATTATTAAGAAGGCCTAAGGCAAAATCCTTGATGCAAGTTAAGTGTCAAGGTATATTACTCTAGGAGCTAAATGTAATGGCTCTGAATAATTAATAAAGTTATCTGATTTGAGGTTGAAATATTCTTTGTTGGTTAATATAACTGTGATTCAAAACCAAAATCAAGAGAATGTCCAAGATCATAGCAATTATGTGTAAAGGCCGCTTTACACGGTACATTTTATTCAAACGAATCAAGCATCAAACGAATGTATGAACTCTTGCATGAGGAATATTGTACCGAGTAAAGCGGCAAATTGTATGATTGTCTGAATGACTTAACGGGAAATAGAACCTGCTCCATTTCCATTCAGTTTCTTGTAGATTCTATGATACATTCATTTCTATAATTTAATGTACAGTAAATCGGCCTTAAGGGCAGAGAAAAATTTCCTGCAGGAAGAATGAACCTTTACAATATGAAAGAAGAATTTTTAGAAATAGCTGGATTCTCTAAGGTGAATGGAGCCTAAGACTATGCTAACACCCTATGCACCTCTACTGGTGGGGAAAAGAGGCCAAGTTCATCAGTAATAGGAAATACTATTTTTCTATCAATTATAGCCTGAGGCTGAACAATTTGATGGCTGGGCTCTTCATGTGACAGTGCATGATTAAACTCAATTTTTTTAACAAACAAGGATTTTGAAAACTGAAAGACTATCGATGGATTTTTTTGGGTGCCCTAAGTTATCGAATTTATCGTTATATTGGACAAACTGGGAGAAATTTTAACATTAAAATGAAAGAACATCGACGATGTTTTTTAAATTATGACGAATCCTCTGGAATAGCCAAACATTTATGTGACGAAAACCATTGGTGTAATTTTGAACCTCGGATTTTGCATTGTATTGACAAGGGGCGCAAAATGGACTTCTTAGAACAGTTGGAAATTGTGAATTGCCCCACTAAACTTTGTAATGACCATATGTTCCCCTCCCAGTCACCTTTACTTTATGTCACACCACCATCCCTCCACGACCCTCAACCTTAATTTCCTCATGCTTTTAAACCTTTTGGGAAACCTTCCCCCCCCCTTCCTTTGTTGTTTTTTCATATGCAAGCAATCCCAAGGCCATCGGATTCCTATATAAGTGTAAGCCACCCAACCATTTGTACCTTAAGACGTCATGACATGCCGAAACCCGGGTCGTTTCCTTACAATAAAAAGTGGAATAACAACCAAATGTTTTTATTATCAAAATGAAGGAGTTCCACAGAGTAACGCCGGAGACAGTGTCTTATAAGTTATCGTTGCCCACTCCCTAGTTGAACCTTGCTATGACAAGAGTTAGACATTAATAAATTTCTCACTCCTGAATTACATACATAATGGAGTGCTCTATTGGGGCAATTACAAGGTATCCATGTCTGTACGTAGTACTATGGGTCAAAACAGATACCTCTGGTTATCATCATGGCGTCTGGAATTTTAAATCGTGTAGCAAAGTAAAAGATGATATACGCCTGGAGTTTTTTTGTGAATACTTGACACCTTCATGAAGTTCATGGACAATTGATTAATTGAAATGAAAGAGCCATGTGGGCTATAGCCTAAAATTTCATATTTACCGGGTTATTTACGAACATTTCTATGCATGACTAAAAAGGGCACTAGTACACATATACAAATACAAATTGTGCATGTATTTGCACAAATTGTGCAAAATTCAAATACACATTGTGCATGACCAGAAGAGCATAGATCCTTACAGCATCATTTTAAGACTTATTTCCTTTTTCCCAAAAATATACAAATGGCCAGCATTATTTTTTTGGTAACCAATTACTTCAAAATACAAAAAGGTATATGTATGCTTTCATCAGAGAATCTAACTTATATTCATGACCCTAAAATAAGCCTGGTAGAAATATGTAAAAATTTTCCATTCAGAATTGGACATATTCTGCCAACCTTACCATTATCAGTGACAGGTCTAGGTGTGTAACGTTGGGATTACAAAAAGAATTTCAATTACAAGGCACAAATGCACACATAATTAGCTTAATTATTCACCCTTAGTTTTCCCAGGCTAGCATTTTTAATTTTAGTATTTCAAGTTTAGAATTAGAATTTTTATTTATAGCTTTTTGTTTTAGAATTCCAATGCACTACTCATTAGTAAATTTCTTCATATTTCTATTTTTATCAAATGCTGTTCAAGAATAATCTGGAGTTACCAATTTGAGAATGTATTTATACGGTAGGCGCTATTCATAGCCCGATGTTTCATATATTCATATTGATTTTTTCAGTGCTTGTATGTTCTGCTTTCAAAGAAACTCTGCAACTACTGAATGGTTGAATATTTAAACACTGTCATTTATTGCTCTAGTTTAAAACTTAACTGGTTTACTTCCAACATCACAAAATTCCCGGGTATAATCCATCGACGATATTACAGGCTGGTTAAATGTTGGCATTGGGAAATTTCTACTGCTTGGCATATATAGCCAGTCTCCAACCCTGAAGGGAGATGGGATCGATTGCAGGTTATTTCACCTTTTGACTGCGCAAATTATCTAAAATATAGTTCTCCCTAGGTGCATTTTTTCTAAATTTTGTGGTAATTTTATAAATTTTCACTTTTTATTTAGGAGAAAAATTCTTGAAAAAATTAATAAGGAATAATTACCATTGATTTTCCTTTTAAATATGAATTGATGGACGGTTTTTACTAAAAGAATTTAAACTTTTTTTAAAATATGGTGTCACACACACTGGTAGTAGAACCTAACTTCAAATCGCCTATAGATGATGGGAGCAGTCCGCTACGGCGGTCGCTTATAGACGGCGGGAGAAGTGAAAGGGTTAAGATTTACAAATTCAGTTTTTTGTACTCATCGTGCGAGTTTATCTTTGACTTGCCTGTGGTTTGCTCATATTTCTAATTAAGAATGTTCTATTTCTTCCTGAGATGAAGACAATGGATGCATGTGAAAAGAGCGTGCTTCATTAGTTTTGCTGAGTTGAGATGATAATGCAAGTCGAACAACTGAACAGACGTGCGGTACTGATGCGAATATCGTGAGAGGAATAGAATAGAATAAATTATTATTTATTATATCCTGGGACAGGTCCCCTAGAGCAACAATAAGATGCAATGAAATAGATGTGAGGTAATTGACAAATTAATCAATGGTTGTGCTCAAATCACAAAATAAATGTAGCACAATAACAAAGAAAAAGGAAGACAAATACAACTATGCTCAGTGAAAGACAATAACTGTATATGTGTTACAATTGAATTCGAAGATAGGTATAGATACAATACAAGATAATCGAAGGGCAAAAATCCTCAACGTCACAACACGTATGAGATTTGAAAAAAAAAACATTTTAAACAGTCAAAGCAAAAAACATAAATGGGCCATGCAAAAAAGACAATTGTTATCTAAAAAAATTAGTAATTAGAATTTTACGCTGAAAAGGCTAAAATATTCAGGACAACCTTCTTTAAATAAAATTCTATACAATTTAGATTGAAAAGTTGCCAACGAACGAGATTCCCTCACATCAATTGGAATATAATTCCAGAGTTGTGAGTCGGCCATGACAAACGATTTGTGAAAGGTAGTGGTTCGGTGGGTCAGAAGTAGAAGTTTACTAGGCAGTAGGAAGGAGCAGGCCGAGAAAAATATAGATTCTTGTAGTGGACACTCTTTAGAAGAGTAATACAATAAGTGTTAATAGCAAGACGGCGTGTTTAAAGCAATCCATGAATGTAGTAAGAGCAAAGGACGTTTATAAGGATGAGGCAAGACAGAGGAAATCACTAAACATCAAAGGCAGTTGTCTTAAGTTAGTTTGAGCGAAAGAGTTCCCTAGTCATAATGTTGACCATATTCGAATTGCACGTTTTAATTTTTGCAGCTGTAGGAAGCGTGAATTAAATATTGCATAAGTAATGGTGCTATAACATGCATTCATATGACTGAAATTCTAAGTAATTAAATAATAGAACCAACATAAGTCTTTAATTTGACTCATTTTCTCACGCGGTACATTTAAAACTTCTTCACAATAAACGGTTTATTGCGATTCTGAAAAAAATACTGCGGGGACAATATGATTTATTTTCAAAAATAGTCGAGAAAAGGTTCAAACTACGCTCTGCTCATTCTTTTACAAGATATAAATGTAAGAAATACCTCATTCTTTAAAATTAGGTCTCTGTGGAGTGTGCACGTACCAGTTCCAGGGCTGGTATTTTTAATCAAAAATATCGGAAAGTAGTTCGATAAGGGGCTGATATTTTGGTACCTTTGGAAGGGTGAGGTAATTTTCTTTAAAATGAGACCAAATTCATTAATTTTTAGGGGAAATGATACTTCGCACAAATTATTATAACCTGACTGTGAATGAAACCTCTTTTGGCACTGCCAACTGCAAACGGGATCAGCGGTATATCTTTGCATCGGCGCCACAACAGCCTAGCATTTATGTGGTGCGGAATTATGCGGACTAATTTTACCTTTTCCTATCAATCAATATAATTAATCTTAGTTTCATACGGATGATCTTAGTTTTGGGCCTCATTGCAAGTCGTGGTGGTTCAGCTATCTTCACTTTGTAAACGCTTGGTAAGGATACGGTAATTTCAGTACAGCGATATCAGAATAAATATAACACCATTTATGTGCTGTTTTGGTTGCTTCAATTTGTAAATTCAATTTTTGTAAACAACGTTAATAATTAACGTTATCATCATGCACATGTTGCGTGAAATAGTCCCCTAACACATAAAGATATTGCTACAAAATGACGCCCGCACAATGAATTATTTCAGCTCTGCACCGACAAGTCAAGTTCATAATTTGGTGGAACCAGAAATATATTTATTTAAAGTTAACCTTTCAAAATGTTCTTTGGGGAGATACAATGCCGAAAAGAAAGATAAAAAATTCGTTCTTTCCACGCACAATAAGCGATCACAATAAAAACTGAGATCCACTAAATACACTCCCATAATACACGTCACCATTCACCTCCCAAAACCTTATCCCTTATATTTTTACACGGCAGGTGTCATAACACCCTTTGCCACGCGCCCGTTCGGCGGCTCGTAGGGTAGTATGAATATGTATACATGTAGCAGTGTACTTGTCAGACTATTGTATGGTTTTCAATGTTCAAGAGAAGAACTGATATATATCGCTCAATATCTAAATTTGAAATTCTCAATATTTTATCTCATATTTTTTTCTATTGTTTGGAAGCTCTTGGTATACAGGTTAAGCAGAGAAAACTGACGAAGGGAATTAAAAGGAGGTAAAGTAGGTATTTAGAATAGGTTATTGGGTCAAAATGCTGCTGAAGGCCGTGATAGAGGGGAGGATAGGAAAAACAATTATGTTGGTAGATAAAGGTCGGCGTTCGTAAATATCTGGAGTGCTATTCTTCTCTTCCATTTAAACTCACCATAACGAATAGCTAACCCTGATATTAGTCATGCAATCATTTAAAGAAGAGCTGGTGCTCAGGTGATCATAATTATTTTGGTATCGACTGCACAATCCACGTATGAATATAGTTATTTTCAACAACCACCGAAACAAACCCAATACCCCTTCACTTCGGGGTTTTCATCAGGTGACAACTGGCGAACACACACAACCATGCCATGAGTGGTGAAAAACCCACTCAGGCGGGATTCAAACCCAAAACCCTAGCGCCAGCAAGCAAGGACTTTCCCCCACCACCATCAGAGCCGAATGTCAATGTCATGTTCGAAAAAATTATGATAGATAATGATTTTAAAAATAAGCATATAAAACAGTTTCGCAAAGTTTTGCCCAAATTTAGTCACTTAAACAATCATAAAAATGTTTTTATTTGTGCAGGAAGATAGTAAAGGATTCAAGATCACGGGTTACTTGGTGGCATGACATTTTATCAATAAAAATGTTTAAATTTTACAATACTACAATATAAATAAAACTGGCACGACCCGGGTTTCAATGCATGAGCACCATCTTCAGGTGAAGCGTCATGGTCAGAATCTCCTTTTTCATACAAAACCATAGAAGGGGGAGCGGAGAGAGGAGGAGGGGTAAAAAACGGGAGGGGGGAACTTAAGGATCGAGGTTAGTAAGAAGTTGAAAGGGAAGAATGCGTCACAGCCTCAAGGATAGGGGAATGGGAAGGGAACAGACACTCATTGATGACATTAACGTTAGGGTTCCAAAGTCTTTTTAAAATTTCAAATTGCTCTAGAGCATTAAGCTCACGTTGATTATCGTAAAAATGTAAAATGCTAAAATTAAAATTGCTATGATGTTCATTATACTGGAGGTGTTTGTCAAAGTTACTTCTGTTTTCGCAATTCTCTAAAAAAGCACTGGAATGTTCTTTAGTCCTTACATTACAAATTCTAGTAGTTTGTCCAACATACACACTAGTGAAGGATTCGTTTAGTTGAAAACCACCGCCACAGACAAATGAGATGAGCCACAAAACCCTTCAGTAAACATAATGCACCACGATTTGTGGGCGACCTAGTTACTCGGTGTTTGCGAGACGAAACGAGCTGATGTTGCTCTCGCCTTCGTTTTTACCTATATAAGTTAGCGTCTGGGAAATTCATTCGAAATATGCGACGCTGCATGAAATAAACTAGGATTTATTGACCAAATAGAAGAAAGGCCCTCGGGTGGAAAAGGGAAAGAGCACATGTTCTGGTTAGAGCGCATCTCGGGTTGGCCGCGAGCATTTACGACCCTGCAATAAAATATTTTATCCGCGAAGCAGATAAAATATAAAGGAAAGGCACAAGGTACGTTGTACACTTACTGCGAGGGAACAGAAATAAACGCCGGTGAATTAGACGTATTCCGATTCCCACGCTCCATTGTTGTCCATCATTACACTGCCCTTCTTCTAGATCTCTGATTGTCATCTCGGACTCAATCCCTTCAAACCTCTCATCCTGGGCCCTCCTCATTCTTTTATGCCGATACGAGTCCACGTAGGGGCTTGCTTTGGAAAACTCTCTTTTTCCTTTCTTTGCGCTTAGCCTTACCTTTCTAATCGCTTTCATATAACACCTTTTGACAATATCAAGCGGAATGCCTCGTTCCTGTTCAAGATCATATCTCGAATGCTCTCCTAGTCGCAAGACGAGGACCAAAAAGCAGCCAAGAGAGCCAAGTATGGCCAAATCAGAAACTAGGGGATAACTATGTTGACGAACATGCCAAGAGCAGTGCGTGTGTTAACATAAAACAAATGACTAATATTGTCAATTTTATTAATCCATAGATATAAGGAAACACTGCTAGTGTAGTTACTGGCTCCATTGAATAGTTTAGCAATCACATTGTGAGTCCCAAGCGCGAATAAAAGAAGAGAGTTTTTAGCGCTAGCCAGCGACAGAAAAAAAGTTGCTTTTATTGTACTATTTTTGCCATTTCTGGATTTTTTTAATGTTTTAATGCATAATAAGCCTTTTCGATTTTTGTTCTAAGATTTACAATATTTAAATATTGTATAATTTAATTTTTATACTTGATCATTATTTCGACCAAAACTTGATTTTTAAAACTTTTTTGGGCTTTTTGGAGTTATTTTTGGGGTCCGATTACGTTATATTCGCCATGTTGGCTTTCGAGCTAAAATTAGCATTTTTCTGAGTATATATTTTCCATATTATTATTCATATAAAAATATGCATGTAGAATTTTCTCTTCTAATAGTGGTTTCAAGTAGTCATTGTCACTGAATATATGCTATCAAAATGACTCACCATAAACATTATATCTTATAAAGAAGAGAGTTTTTATGTCGGGCTAGCCCACTACTCGAAGAAAAAGCATCACCACTTTAAAAACCAAAAGTTTGCCTCTTGACTAGACGGATCTTAAAATGACGACGCATGCAGGAAAGAGGAAAAAGATATGGATTAAATAAATTTGATCCCAACTTGGAACATAAGGTTAATGATAGCAAGGAGCAAGAAATCTTAACTAAACCAGATGAGCCAAACACAGATACTTGCACACTACAGGAAACAATGAAAAAAATCTCCAAAAACAAGATTAAGAATATATGGTTATCTACAATGGTATGGTGGAACACGAATGAGCCACAAGAGTAACTTTCATGATGCCTACTACGTGTAAGACATACAATTACTAATGCCGCTTCGTACCTTCACGCATGCATACCCCTAGAGTTAATACAAATGACCTAAATACGAATGTATTATCTGTATACGCTCCGGAAGACAATAAATTTCAACATAGCCGAGAAAGCTTTTACAACAAACTTCAGGAAGTCATTGAATCGTTAGCTTAATATGAAATATTCATTACCCTTGGGATGCACTTTTAATGCACGTGTTGGATAGATAATCAAACCACGAGTAATCACTGCATTAATGAAGAAGCATTGAATGATAATGGGGAGCTAGTGATTATATTATGCTTGGCTAATAAACACAGTATCAGGAAACATTTTTCCAGTCTTAAACATCGGTACAAATCCACCTTTAAAAACAAGGGAGGCCACAAAGCAACGATTAGCTGCATACAAAGCAAAAGACGCATGCACCCAAATCTAATACAAGGCATTAGAAATTTAAAATTCAGTAAATGTTGGAGACAAAATCTTACAGCTAGCGAAGATTAACGAAAAACCAGAATACCTACCCTTACCCATGTCAATTTGACAGTATTTAAGCGGTTTCTGTCTGTAGGACCAAAATTGTACAATTTATTTCCCGATTCTTGAATCGAATCTAAATCTCTAAAAATATTATTTAAAATGAACAGTTATGGCTTCTCACTAAAGAAAGTGTATATGATATATCATTATTGCTGTGTTTGATCTAACTTTATCAAATATAAATTTGTAGGTTCATTATGTATATACGTACTAAGACTGTTAAGAAATTGCGTCGGTCTCATTATATGAGTCATCTGTGCATCCTGATTTTTTATAGCATGACATATAATCATTTAAAGGTAGTTTTAAACGGGTTCTCCCTCAAGGCTTCCAAAATGACTCGCGACTAGCCATTATGAACGTAAATTGTACTGGAGAAAAAACAGTATTATTATTATTAAGGTTAGGCTAAATATTTTGTGAAAAGAATAGAAATTTAAATGAAAAAACCTAAAATTAATACAAAGTCACCGAAGGACGACTCAATAAAAAGTCGTTAAATGAACAGGCTGAAAGGAAAGAAGGAAGGAGACCCAATTATCGATGGAGAGGATACTAATACCCACTAAAATATATTGAAAAGAAACATCAAAGGCACTGGGAGAAGCATTTGGCACATGTTCCATACATAGATGGTACAAAATACCCACTTAAACAATTTTCTTATTTTTGAACAAAGGTTTCGAAAAAAATGTCAAAAATCTGAGAAGCAATAGGAAATCTATCTCAAATATAGTACCCAGAAGACTTAAGAAATCTTATGAACACTTTGAAGATATCCGTAAAAAAACAAAAAAACCAGTTAGACAAATAAAACATTATTGGGACCCTTTCTGTAGAGGAATGGCAAGTGTCTTCTACGGTCTTCGCGAACGCTCATTTCACATTGCATCGCGTAAAGCGGTGATTTGCAAGAACGCCTGCGCGAATGTATGAATGCGCGATGAGATGGCAATATCTCCCCTCCTCTTATTCAACAATTATTGCACGTCCGATCGAGAAAAAACACGTGTTTTTAAATTTAGCGATTTCGTTCCCTGTGTAAAATGGACTTTAGTAACCAAATACGGCGATTTTAGCGTAACTAGATGTGGGCCATTCTGAAAATGACCGTGGTATTTTACGGAATTTTCCGTAGCTCCTGAAAATCATCGTAATTTTCGGTAATATTCACTTCCGTCTCAGATATTTTTCATACCGATATATTACTGACATTATTTTAAGTCAAGTCTATGCATTTAATGCTGTCTTAATTATTAATAAAGGCACGTCCAACTCATTTTTAGACTATTCTTACCTTTGGAATATTTGTGGGGATATCATTTTCAGCGGTCTGAACGAAAATTACTCATACCAGACAAAAGAACACCTAATAGCATGCGGGCTGCCTTGTTTGTTTTTAAATGTCCTTTATTTCTTATGCATTAACGTAGCAATAACAATGGTTTAAATGCCTTTAAACCCTTGCCATTGCTATTGACTTTCCAAACAATTCCTCTAATAGCTAATAGTTGCAGAAAACTAAAAATTACCGGAAAATTACGGTCAGTTTCAAAAATTACCGTATTTTACCACAGTGATTTACCTCAAATGATAGTGAAGGTAATTTATCCATCTTTAAGCGTAACTAAGGAGACAAGGGTAATTAATATAAAACAGCTTAGACAATATCATTTCTGAGTTACATTATGCACAAATATTTACCATTAATGACGACATAAAAATTGACATCACGGACGTACAACTAGTGCCCTGACAACCGAGGTTCGCAAAAATTCCAGGAACAGGAAACGTCCCCAACCAACTTCTCAAATTTGGTTTTATACCCAGCTATTTACTAAAAATGTTTAAGAAAAAGTAGCAAAATCCCAGTTATTGGTACACAATTTTCCTATTATTGGCACACCAGATATTTATAAACTACGCTATGGTAATCGTTTTACTTTAACAAATTTTATAGAAATACAAAGTTTTTGAGGTTTTCTGAATCGAAATTTCTCTTACCATCAATAATAATAATACCAACTTATCTTAAATGTGGAATGGTGGGTTATTCTAAGAGATGAAATTTCAAGGGTATACCGTATAAATTATAACGTTATCTTAGTTTGTAGGTGACTACTTTATTATTGCACATGTTTACAAAACATGATTTTGGAAAAAACAGTAATTTTTACAGATTTAAGAAATAAGAGAATACATATTTTTCAGAAGTTTTGTTCAAAATAATGTTTCTTATTCAGAACTACTGCTGCCTATTAACTCATAATATTCATGGCAAACAAATAGATCATCATTGGTATCAACTGGAATGTGCACTTGGTGGATTGTAGGGACACAGTCTCGATGATACCACTTCTTGCAAATTGCTGTATTCAAATCCAGTCTTATCTCCCACTGTATGAGTGCAATTAAAGCACATACCATTGATTATCTCCCTCCTACGGGGGCATGTAGGACCTTATT
Source organism: Ceriagrion tenellum (assembly GCA_963169105.1). Classification (NCBI taxonomy): domain Eukaryota; kingdom Metazoa; phylum Arthropoda; class Insecta; order Odonata; family Coenagrionidae; genus Ceriagrion; species Ceriagrion tenellum. The sequence continues at coordinate 81,166,815 of OY720638.1, read as the reverse complement.
CAAGTGACCGCAAAGAATGAGATTCGAAGTGGACAGGCTTTAGACTTTCCGCTAGTAATAACTCAGTGTTAGTTATAATTTTGGTGGATAACTGTTTCTGGTTTTATTCTAATGTCAGTGTTTTCGATACCTTTGAACTTGTATTTGGCAGTCCTATGGCTTTTCTCTTATTTCCCTTGTCCCTCATAGTGTTTTTTGCTACTTGATTTTGTAGACTTTTCCCTTCCCTTTCCACTCTCCTTAGTTCTTTTTCATTTAGAGCTTCTTTTTTTATTTGTTGTTTTTTGCCATGACATTCCTTCCACTTCTCTGAGGTCAATACAAATGGTACCCTTTCAATATTTTTTCCGCTTTTCTTTTTGGTGTTTCTGGCCAGACAAGGATTTTATTTATTGGGGTGACACTACGTGGTTCTTCACTATGGCATAGATCTTCTACTTGCTCTGAATCACTTAAACTCAGTGGAACAGTAATGTGCGATGGGACTGCTGCATTTTTAATAGGACGATCATCAATATTCTCTTCTATTTGAAGTGTTACGTGCATGTTCCTCCGCACCATTTCTTTCTAGCTCATTCACCTCTGATTTGGTTTTTTGATAGTGCTCCCACAACCTAAAGAGACCCCTAAAATCATCCGAGAAGCTTTATTCTCCTAATTATTGTTGAATTATTTTGAATATTTCAATTCGATCCATCCCAACAATCATAGAAAAGTCGTCATATGGGAGTGCACTCATCCTTAATCTTGAAATATTTGCCTTGACCTTGGGTAAATTTTTCCCCAAACACTTTGAATAATCTATTGCGTTTGCATTCCACGGATATAGGCCTATTGCCCTAATACCATTCTTAAGTGATCCAGACAAGTCAATGCTTCCCAACATGGCTGAAAGAATGGGAGAAAAATCCTGTTTAGTTACAGCTTTGGTTGGACGTTTAGTCCTCCATGCGAGAACAGAATCCTTCCATTTACTTTTCACTGGCCTGAAGGCAGCTACATCAGCCGGCTGCAACATCCTTGTTGAATTTGGGTATAGAGCAATGAGAGTAATTTGAAGTTCTTTGCAGTGCGAACTTAGATGGTATGTGAGGTGGGTTTTGTGGCCATCTACAAACAACACTACTGGCAATAGGATTTTGTTTTCCTCAAGATAAGGGTGAAAAACGTTCCTAATAAATTCGAAAAACACTACTGACTTCATTCATCCATTGTCGCTGTGCCCAACCACTCACTTTTTTGGAACTTTTTGGACTCTTTCATTTGTAATTCTCTGGAGAGGATAGATTATCATTGGCGGACATGTTCTTCCAGAGGCTGAAAAGGTACACATAGCAGTAAGAGTTGCCTTTGCCTGAATGTGTTCTACTTCATACACATTTCTTAAACCAGTGGGGGCAAGCACGAAATTCTTTTTAGGGCATAACATGAAGTTCGTTTCATCACCATTGAAAACCCTATCAGGATCAGAGAGGATATAAACATTATTTTCTTCTATAAGGATATCCTCCACAGATTTAAGCCAACCTCTTATATCTTTTTCGCTTACGCATGCACTTGCAGCAGTAACTCCTTCAGGAGTCCGACAAGAAATTTCTGGGTGTCGGCACAAAAAGGAATGATACCACTTATTTCCTGGCATATTGTCTCCAAAAGGAGTTCTGCCATTATTTTTCTCTAGGAATTCCTTGGCACTGGTTTGGATGTCTTCCTTTCTGCGTGGAAATCCTTTTCGGGGACATCAAATATCCAACTAGAAAAGACGTTCATATTTAGGTACGAGGAGTTTTTCATCATATGTCGAGTGATTTATTTAAAAATATTAGGCAACATATATTCTAAAACTATTTCTGAAAGTCTTTGTCCCCAACAAATTAGACTCCCGGACCAGTGCACCTTTATGAAACATCCTTCCATATTTCCACAGCCTATGAAATCTATGCCATATAGCATTTTTAATCATGGAAAATGAATGGAAAAAATGCAAAATAATGGTCAAATACTCCTATATTTGTCTCATCCCTTGAAAGTATTTTGCCCCGGTCATGAAATCGATGCCTTTTTTACTGCCTCAACGTCAGCACAAAGGCATTCTTCCGCACCTATATCTATTACTTTTCCGTGGAACCATCCTTGCACTAACAGCCTATAAATCATAAATACATAATCAAAAGTCGAAGGTAACTACTTGAAATTTTCATTGTGGCTGTAGCCAGTTCTTGGCACCAACTTTTCTGGTTGCACTGGTTGAACTGGTTGCATTCATTTTTATGACTTCAAATTTGAAATATGACTTTAGATGGGCATTATAATCCAGTTGGAGTACAATATAAATAAAATACTATATTTGTTGAAATTTCCAATAATTGGCACCCCATGCCAATAACAGGAATATAGTAGCATTTCAATACCAGTAATTAGCATCTGATAAAAATAAATTTAATTTAAGTTAACACGCACTAAGTAAAATACTATATCATGAGGAATGAGGAATCATACTGTATTAATATTATGTACACCCAAAATTCACTTAAGTTAGCGGAGTAGTAGAGTTGCAAAACACTTGCAAAAGAAGCGATGGTCTTAACTTTCCGCTTAGAAAACCTTCAATTTTCCCGGAGAAAATGCAGTACGCATTGATATGGTCGACAGTCACTTCTCAAGTGGTGAAACGTGGACGAAACCTCCAATGCATATTCCGCCGAACTTCACTGCGTCTGAATTCGAACGCAACAGTATTGCAACTCCATTATCATTCTTAATATCATGTTGTAAATTAAAAAGTGCCAACAACTGGGGGGGGTGCCAACTATAGGGCATTCTATCCTACCAGAGCAAGATAAGTCCCTGAAAGTATAAAAAACCGGGAGGAGATTCTCTGATATTCAACAAAGCCTACCTTAATAGTTAAAATACTTTCAAAAAATAAGTTACAAGAAAAAGTCTATGGAGAGCTACCCGACACAATCCAAGTAAAGAGAGGTATTCGGCAAGGTGACTCACTAGGCCTGATTCTGTTCAACATAATTATAGACGAGATTATAAACCAAGAGCCTAATCTTTATGGCTACAAGATGTGATGCCGCAACATCACAATCTAGTGCTAAGCCGACGAAGTGTGCCTGTTTTGGAAAACGAAGACCATCTCCAGAAGACACGAGCATGACGGTTTCTGCCACAAAGACAATGTTTGGCAATAGCTGAAACATTTTCTATATGTAAGGTTGTCGTAGATGGAAAAGTTATACAGCAGGAAATTAAATTTAAATACCTTGGCATAGCGCCGTCTGGATACGGTGATGTGGAATCCGAACGTATGAAAGCGTTTCTTGCGTAACTTTGTGGAAATATTCCATCTCCATTAATGTTGAGAATGAAAACTCAGTAGTAAATTTCCATTCATTTCTTTGTTTTGTTAAAATTACACAAATATTTTTACGATATTTTTGAGAAATTTATTGAGTTCATCAATTTTGCCGCAGTTATTTTACATGGTATTGATAAATAGCTGAATTAGAATATCTTAGAGCGATTTGAAATGGTGAATAGCTCGGTAAATATTTCTTTTGACATTTTTTTACCAACTCAAGCCCCTCTTTAAAATTTTAGCCTCCCCATCTGTCCTCCGACCCGCTAATCATGCCTTTTGACCTTCACATTCTCCGGTTATTTTCTTCCACACTTTTTCTATCCCCCCTTGTAGTTATTGCTGCGCATTACCTTAAAAAACCCCATCTGTAAGTCCCGTACCTTACCCTCTCCTCCACCAATCCCTCCCATTTTCCCCCACGCTCAGGGGGAAACATAGTAGATGATTCTTTTTGTATGTACCTTTACTCAAAGATCCAAAGAGGAAGATAGAAAAATAAAACCATGGAGCATCAAGGATCCAATAGCACTAGTTCTTACTATTAGCCCCGCTATACATCAATCATCTATGCATTATCCATTTATTATCAACTTATACAATAAAGTCATCACACAAATGCCATACCTACACTGTAGGTGAAGTAAGCATAAAATCTTCAGATACAGTTATATGTCTTGGAATTACCTTAACTTCTGATATATCGTGGGGAACACACATAGATAACATATGCGGCACAGCATAAAAGAAACTAGGATTTGTCAAGCGTATAATAGGAGGGTCCTCGGGTGGAGAAGTAAAAGACAGATGCTACTTCGCTCTGGTTAGGCCACACCTCGATTACACCACCTGCATTTGGGGCCCTGGTCATAAAGATTTTGGCAAAAAAATTAATAAAATACAAAGGAAAGCAGCGCGTTTCGTACTTCGTGCTACGAGCGTACATACAGTGGCTCACAACTTTTAGAGGGATTATGGGGGAGCCCCTAGAGACTCGGAGGCCACACGCTAGTCTTAGATTGCTTGAGAAATTCAGAATTGGTGTGTTTCAGAGCGATACAGAGAATATTATCATGACGCCTCACAACATCTATAGGTCTGACAGAAGCGACAAAATAAGAGAGATACATTTCCGAACAGATATGTTCAAAAACTCGTTCTTTCCGCGCACAATAAGTGACCACAATAAAAATTGAGCTCCACTAAATACACTCCCATAATACACGTCACCATTTCACCTCCCAAAACCTTACATATTTACACGGCTGATGTCCTAGCACCCCCTGCCACACGCTCATGCGGAGGCTCGCAGGGTAGTATGCAGATTTAAATGTAATCAACTGTCCATGTTGGACTTCTTCGGGTGCCTTTTTGCCTTTAGGTTTCCAAAATTGGATTCGAATACAGACTGTGATTGAGTTGAAAGCTGCACTATTCGGATTAAGATGGGAGCCCCTAAATACTCGGAGGCTACACGGTAGGCTTGACTTTATTGAGATATTATGTTTATTCTCCAAAACTTAGTTCTTCTAGCGTTGGTGTGCATCACACAGCACGTGCTCGCTAGTCGTCTGTCTTCCTCTTCTCCTTCCCCTAACACTGGTAAGGCTACACTTGTCTTTTTACACATCGCTTGCCATTTCCTCCATCGTACAATTGCAAGTCTCTATTGCCGGAGAGGTGAACCACTGACGCACCACTGCAGCGACCTGCTCATCTGGGCCTGCAGAAGGCCTTGCTATCTATGGCGGCTCGGCTCGGCTCCGTATGTTCCTTAATAATCACTACGTTTACCAATCGTAAGCAGATCAATCTCAAATCGGACCGATCTGAAAGTTCCATTCAAGCCGACTCAGATAGCCTGGTTTACCAACACGGACTGAAAAAATCGATATTGAGCAATAGAATGTAACAGTTGAAGCACGATTGAACCGTGAAGAGTTGAAAATTTTCAGTCGCATTCCGAGTGAACAAAATTGCCCAATGGAGGTAGAATTGCGATGTGCTCCGATTTCATCAATGTTTTGGAGTCATCTCCAAGCAATTACGATGGAAAATCTCAGACAGTATCGAGTGAAGGGGAGTTGCTAGGGTACTCACTTTCATGCATTCGCGAGAGCATCACTCTTTGTGCAGTAAAAACTTTATCTCACGGCGCGGATATTTTAACCAATAACTTTCTACACACTATTATCACAATTGTTATTTCGCATTTTTCCATCCCGTTGTCTCATCATTCCCTCTTCTTTAATGCATTTTATAAGGTGAGAAGTTTTCTTCTCGCTCCAGACATTCATTTAGCTGGGAATACCTAACCATTTCATTCTCTCGCCATTAATGCACTCTTGTTACAACTGGTTACAACACACGCCATGAATAAAAACGATTATATTTTGTTTCCCAATGACAACCAAAAGAATAACGAGAAGCGCCACAAATTTGCCGGTTCAGATAGATCTTCAATCTTAGACTGGCTGAGAAAGCGGGCCGAGTAAGCCCGCTTCTCAGATCGATTTCACTTGCCCGTTCCGTTTACCCTACCGAGCTGATCCGGTTAGATCGATCTGAGATCGATTCGGTAAACGTAGTGAATGACAGTGTTGAAACCGTGGTCGGTACGCATTAAAAGAGTGGAAATACCCGACAGAGTTTTTATTCTCACCATTCCGGCGGAGGATCCAGAAGTCAAGCAACCAAAGCCTTTTGGATAGTTAAGTACTTGAACTGATCCGTGGGAAAAGAAGCAACACATAGAGTTTATGAAATAATTATAACACCAGTAATGACATAAATTTCGGATAATACTCGGCCAGATAGGAAGAGAATAAAGGCCGCAAGAGACTAGTGAGATGAAAGTGCTTCAACAAATTACTATTAAGACATTACTGCCAGAGAACGATATGAAAATATAATGGATCATTGCCGAATAGAGAACGTTAAGGAGTAGACCTTAGACATGGTGAAAGAATGAAATGAGCACACAGAAAGAATAGTAAAAATATCACGTGGTAAATTAACGTTGGAAAGAGGAAACGGAATCCAAAAAAAAATGGGGTGATAACTTTATCGTCAGTCAAGAATTAGGCGAAGGGACGAAAAAATATCGCGCAAACATCCTTCTGTAGAGAATAAATATTAGAAGAAAGAAGGATATTACGATAAATTAACCCATACAGAAAAGAAAATCATCCGGGACATGGCAATTGGGATGAAGTGAAATAAAGTATGATAATTTGATAACTGCTTTATACTCTCCAATATTGTCATGACCAAAGTTGCAATCAACTTAATATCGCGTAGTTGACAAAATTATTGGGAAGTTTGAAGATATTACGACGATTTCCGAAGGCATAACTTGTGCAGCAGATAATAATTCACTCTGGAGACGAATATTACCGGCCTCGACCGTCCAGTGCGTTGTCGCTGCTGGCTGATTAAAGGCCTTGAGTTCGAATTTCGTCCCGCAAATGAATGTAATCCATATCCAACAGGTTTATAGTCAGGTGTAAAAGTTCTATATGTATATATCCTATGCAGTTGCTACTAGAACAAAGTTGACCACTTCGTTCGAAATCGATATGTATCTTGAAAATATTTTATTACCTGTATGGCATTAGAAGTGAATGAAAATCAATGCTTATGACTTCAATCAAAGACTTTAGTGATGAACAATCAAAAATGTCCTGAACTAGTCCTCGTTTACCTAGTGTCCTAAAAATGTATGGAACATATTGCTCATTTCTCAGTATGCATATACATACATTTAAATGCCTACCTTGTGCTGGTCCCTATCATCCCGAATGCATGTCGAACCAGCGGTGTTACAACACCAAGGGCCATTTTTTCGCCTCGATTGCCGCATTCCCCCCTTGTTTTATTAAACGAATTTTTTAAGCATTAAAAAAATACATTAAAAGTCCTAAAATTTGCTCATTTCAAATTCAAAACTGAGGTTTTCCGATTAACTATAAGGCTTTTACTGAAACCAAAGTCCTTCTTGATACATATTAGCGTCCTCTGCAACATTGGGGTGAGGAAATGTACCCTCCCGTTGCTACGCCACTGGCCTCAAATAATGATAATGATTGTTGTAAACTTGAAAGCGTACACCGAATGCAAGTTTGACGTACTAAGTCGTTAACTTTTACGAGAAATTATCAACATAAAACATGAACTTCAAAGAGGAGATTTGACGAATAACAGCGACCCCTGTTTCAAAAAAACGATCCGATAAACAAGGCTATCACGCGAAATATTTCTGGGAATTTTATGAATACTGCAAAACTTTCCGGTAAATTATTTCAATTTTTACTTTTCTGGAGAAATCATTACTGTATCACTACAGTTCCGGAGCTAATTGTTCAGTATACGGCACGTTAACTGCCCATCCGAATCATCCCCGATGGTCGATCGTACATTTTAACAGCTTTCATTGTCTTATCTATTATGTTGTTTGGTTCCATCTATTATCTTCATTGGTCTATGACTTATGACTTTGGTCGATGGCTAAGTGTTAATTAGTGGAAACCTTAACGTCCACAGTTAACGAATGGTTGGTGTAACATGCCGTCCCTCCTCCAGTCATATACGGACGTGCTCTTTACGGGTGGGAGGAGTAAGAGGGTAAGAATGAAACATCATTTATCAGTCAAAGCCTTCATAACAGGACTCCTCTGCTCTCACGGGTTGCCTATGATAGCTACATATCCCTCCAAAGGCAGATATATTCACATGAACTGTCAGTGAAATGTGTCTTATTGACATCTGGGCTAAAATCCTCCTCGAATGCTTAAATGAACACTAATTTCCTCAAAATACCTTTATTTAAATATGTACGGAGACAGTTTTTTGACTTAAGTCGTTTCAATTTCGCCATCAGGTAGAAAATTTGCCGGTAGCGGATCATGGAGCTTCAAGTGTAGCTGCAGGCCAAGCTACCAGAGGTCTGAGTCAGACTCCGCTGGTAATTAGAAATATCGAATTTTGTCGGAGTTGCTAACATTCACTGCTTACCTCTTAAGAAACGCACTCTTGAGGCATTGGAGAATCTTGTGTGCGAATATATTTGTGTCTATCCGCGTCCGCATGAGCGCTTTCCCTACGAAATAGCGATAAGTTAACTAAAAACAGTGGCTGTCATTTTGTGGCATAACAGCAGTATAAATACCAAGGGTTGAAACTCGCCATGAAAAAAATCATTCGACTTGACTGGGATTGGAACCAGGATCTCCCACTTACTGATCAGGTGTGTTAGCCAGTTACACTAGCTAACTGTATGTAACTGTACTGGAGTACCTGGCTAACACACCTGACCGGCGATTGGGAGATCCGAGTTCGAATCCCGGACAAGTCAAATGATTTTTTCATGGAAAATTTCAACCCTTGGTGTATATTTGCCCCTGCGAGTGACTTTGTACAATATCATTTGTAAAATTCATTAAAGGTTATGGGCAAAAAACTGATAATTTGCCTGGTTCTCTACTAGCTTGACTTTTGTGATTTTCATTGAACAATGAAGTCGGGCGTTTCTTCAAAAATTTGTTAAAATGCAACTGCTTGAAAGTTAATTGTGGTTCATTGTTGATGCTTAATAATTGCAACCAATGTCATGTCTCTCCTCATGAACCAATCAGTGAAGAATGACGCAACAAGTTTCCACTTCTAGTGAGAAAAAATCACTTTTTGAATTTTGGTCAGCTAAATGCGATTTTATTCTACTATGCGCCAGGTGGAATGGGACATAAAACAGTCGAATTAAAAGGGCTTGAGTGGGTTAGAATGGGACCGGGCAAAATGGAGATATGCTGCCACATAATACAAGCAGTGAATGACAAAAGAGGAGACTCTTTAATTTCCTTAAGATACGCGATAATCTTAGTCATTAATTAGCATTCAAAACCGTTTGAATGCTAATTAATGACTAAGATTCATCCAATTCCTTCCTTCCATTCATCCAATTTCTTGTCTGAAGTACCATGGGCTGCAGCATTTTTGATTGAATTTGAAGCAACATAAGTGATTATCCAAAACATGTGCAGTATAGATCATCCTCTAATTGACTGAATTTTCAATATTTCTTTTAAAATTATATCCTTGGAAAGGATACGTAAACTTATATGACATTTTATACCAAAACGTATTGGAATGCTCGCAAATAATGAGTAGGAAGATATTTTTTAATGATCCCGAATTTAGCTTTACAATTACGAAATGTGCACTGTCACGAACTCAAAAGCTGCGGGAGCAACCATGTTCCCCAGCATTTGGAGTAACAACTGATTCCAGAACAAACCATTTTCCTGGCGTTTATACACTTATCTATTGGCAAACTTCACCACCCCACCATTTTTGTGGAATCCCTCAGTTGCTCATAGTTATTTTTTTAAGTTTTAGGAAGAACATTTTGATAGCCGATTTCTTGTGATACCTTGAGCAGAATCAGAAAGAGTAATTCCGTCTTTCGGCTTTAAAATCATTGATTCTTTTTCTTTTTTAAATATGAGCGTAAAATGTAGCAGGGCCTACCGAGAACCTATACCTTTTTGATGTCATAGAAGTCACGTAATCCGATTGTTTCCTTCCTTAACTTTACTAGTTATTTCAACGGCCATTTCATAACGTAGGCAAGCCACGTTTATTTATGCGTTTATACTCTTAGGTGAGAAAAGGTATGAGCATTTTACTGCTGTTATCTGCTTTAGGTCCTTAGTTATTGGACATTACTATTTTGCGGAGAGGTGAATGTGAATTTATGTCCAGATTTGGAGGTAATTGAAGAATACTATCCAGAGCCCAAGTAATGTCAGTTCCTGCAGATAAACTCACACCACGGGCAGCGCTCACTTAAGGCCGCTTTACACGGTACATTTTATTGTACAAACGATTGCTTCATAGAATGTACAAGAAACTGAATGGAAATAGAGCAGGTTCAATTTATCGTTAAGTCATTCAGACAATCATACATTTTTCCGCTTTACGCGGTACAATTTTCCTCATGCAAGAGTTCCTACATTCGTTTGTACAATAAAATGTACCGTATAAAGCGGCCTTTACGCAGAAAGACGGTCAAGCCTCTCGCCTGCTCGACCTTTTGCTCTGGTCTCGCGTTCCTGTACAATATGGTCCAAACATAAAAAACACACCTCATGTATTGTTTTAAAGCATTATGAGATATTAAAAAACCGTGACAATCTTTTTTTCAGCCAAGCTTTTCTATTTTTTATGTAATAATAACATGATAGTAGCACAACATCATTGACCTTAACGCTTATGGGGACATCCTAGCTACGACTACCTTTTATTTCATTTTCACCCATGAACTGGTTATCGATAGATTTATTATTAGTTTTTTATATTTTAAATTTATCGTTATACACAACTTTACTCATATGAAAACTCAGATAATGTTGATATACCGATTTCATTTACTTTCTGAAGTTGCTAACGTAAAAAATGAGTTTCCATTCAATTTTTTCAATTTATTTTTCAAATATTACTCGAGACTGAGCCAAAACTGGGCTTTATGAGGCGATACTCGAGCACGGAGAGCAAAGAGACTAATTCCAAGCCTTCTTTCATCTCGCAGTGACACTGGTTAGCCTTGGAGTTTTATTGATGACGCAGGACACCAGTGTTTTATATTAACGAAGATGCTAATAATAAATAAGTCTTAAGGTTTACAAGAGAGTACTATAGGTTTGATGCACTTCCGATGTACTGTTGTAAATATGCACTTTCTAAGCACCGTAGGAGCTTTTTTTCGCACTAAGGTACTCACTGTGACAACTAACAGTTCATTATCAGCAGTCTTAAATCCAAAGATTGATTTTCAGTGGTTCTAGAATCCTCTCTCTTCTCAGCCAACTGGTTTATTCATGCGTAATTCTTTTCCTTGACCTTCTTCATAATTTTCCTAATGCATTCCTCTTCGGTTTTCCTCTGTAATACTTCCATTCATTTCCGCCTCTATTTATGTCTTTGATTGGCTGTGTGCCGCAAAATGTATCCAATTAGTCACCCACTACTTCTTCGTCCAGTATTCATTAAACCTCTTTTGCTCTGTAGCTGTTTCGTCCAAATCTCACCGATATATAAAAACACACTTCAAATATTTGTGTGAACAAAGCGCTTCCTCACTTCCAGGCTTGTATAGCTATCATTCAGCAGTCTTCTCTTCCAGCAAAATGTCTTCTTTGCTTGATTTATCCTACTCACAATACTGGCAGCACTCTAGAGCTAAACGTGTTAATTCTTCCTCTTGGTTCCATTGTTATTCCCAAACATCCGACCAAATGCTCATAATACGTATAAAGCAATAATCCCAAAAACTGATTTTGTTGACCGGAGAATTACAATTTTAAAAATGGTAACGCCCTCATCTCTCAATGCCCATTCTATTCATAATTTGACCAATTATAAGTTTCTCCAGGTACATCATCCACATTTATGCTTTTTCCTCATTTTCCATGAGGTTACCTATCTTTTCCCTCCAAATTCTAGTTCTCTTGAACGGAACGCTATTTGAAGTGGCTTCTCATGCTTCAATTGGCAGCCTCAAGTTTTCTCTGGTGTACACTCTTTCTCAAATTTAACACCCAGACTTGGTACTTCACATTAGGAAATCATTGTCTTCACAAGGATTAGAACTCAAATCCCAATATCTATGTAAACGTATTTTTCAGTTACTCCAGTGTAACTAAATTAATTTGGAGTGGCTATAAAGGGTTCCGAAGAGCTTTCCAGGGGTTTCCAAGGCGTCAATATATCTTAATAAATTTGCCAGGCGAATTTCCGAGGGTTTTTTTTAAACAAAATTTTCTCGGCTTCGGTATTCACTGAAGCTCAGAAGAAGAATTGGTCGCTAAATTTTAGAAATGCCTACAGTTCTTGAATAACCAATAGTTTGAGCTATGGAAAATCAGGGTTTTTTACGCCAGCATAATTATTCACCGTCGCTTCCACAGATAGTTTAAACACCACAGAGGACAATCACCAGCAGTTCTTCTCTCTCAATAAAAGCTGTCATACAGTAAACATTCCGAGCCAACAGTTCGAAGTGCAGCTATGGAAACCAGTCAACGTAAGCAAGGGAGCACCAACCCTTCTGGTATGGTTAAATTAAGAAATTGCTATTGCATTGCAATTTGCTATAAATAAAAACGCCAAAACCCGATCACTCATATTAAATATTAGAACAATAAAAAACTCATATAACTAAACGAAACACAAAACTCAACGAAACCAAAAACATCAAATAAAAATACTAAGGCGTTTCGTGTAAAAATGGCAAATTTTTCATAAACGTGGTGGCAACACCAGATAACTGATCCTCGATAATTAAAATATACTTCCAAGTAAAAAATTGTACTTTGGAAGAAGCAAAATCAGGATTTTTATTTCCTCCTCAACTAAAATAATCCCTCATGGGAACCTTGATTGGGAACCTTGATTTTGGGAAATTCGATCATGTAAATATTTTTGACGGCACTCAGCTTCAATTATTAAAAAGACCTCGACTATGTCTACTCATAAACCATTTCTTATCATGATGATCGTCAAAATGTTAACATCAGTAGTCAACTTAACTAAAACAAGAACAGCAAATATAGACAAACAATTCCGAAATAGCGATCCCGCTTAAGGAGTATAATTCTTCTTGAGGGACTGTGCAGTGGAATTATTTAAGTCGAGTCAAAGAGTTTACGCCAATTTTAATCATCTGTAAAACCGAAGATTCTTGCGATATTGTGTGGAACTTGTGCATGATGCATAAATGAAAAACTTTGTAATTATCCACAGTATACATTTTACTACGACCCAGGTTTCGATGTTTTTGCATCATCATCAGGTACAAATGAAGTTGGGTGCACATATATAGTGATGGAGAAATGAGTGAGGGGAAGAAGGAAGGTGGGGAAAAAAGGGACGAAAGGAAGGTTTCCCCACCTTCCTTCTTCCCTCCCTCTTTTCATTTATGCATTATATCATCTGTATCTTCCAGGACTAGTAATGGCCCGATATCTGTCGTTTTTCAATAAAGATTCCATGAATTTTTGCGGGAATTTTGATGTTTGTACCATTTATTTCATTCTTTCAATAAATCAACATAAAAACGGCAGCATGGAAAAGTATCTTTGAGAGAAACGGTTGCGTAGAGAGAAGGTGGGGCTCAAGTCGTGGGGTCGTGGGTCCGAAACCCGGTGGGGGCGAGGGAATATCCTTGGAAGATGGGAAGGTTGAGAAAATGATTCCCAAGTACTTTAACTAAAATTTGGTTAGTTTTGGAAAAGGCGACGTAATAATATTTAATATTGAAAAATACGCAGCATCAGGATTGAACAGATTTAATTTCTATCCCGGCCGATATTTTAACCTAATAATGAGGCAATTCTTCCGCTAGGAAATGAACTTCAGTATGTGTCATGTCCACTCCTCCAATGGAACGTAAGTCCAACAAAGCACCAAAATTTTAACGGCCTCAGACTATACAAACATTTTTATCATGAAGAAAACTGTTTGTTGAAACATTCTGCTAATGACCCTCAAGGTGATAACATCTAGAGACCAACAATGATGTGCAAATGTCATCATTTATGTTATATCAGCACAGAGAGGGGAATTAACTGAGCTTAGCGCTGACCCCACGAAACCAAAAAACCATAAACTTCACTATCTATAAATTTTCGTTCCCAAATGAGTTTTATAAGCAATCATGAAATCATAGGTGGACGGAATTAACAAGAAACAACGAGATACAGTATACATAAAGGGGCAAAACACCCTCCATGTGTGAAGTCACTCAACGACTCAATCACAGAAAAAGGCAAAACAGGCGCGGTATTTGAGCTTGATCGCTCGCGAATTCGGTCGTAATACATCCAAACGCATCCAATAAGCACTTATTTTCCGTAACTATAACAAATTACCGTTTATATTCTGAATGCGGCTTATTTTTTCATAATGGGCGGCTTATATTTTCATATTTATTTTAAACGGCGGCAGGATGTCAAATACAGCACTGAAATTGACTTCTTTGCTAACAGACGATTAGCCATTCATAATCATTAATCGGTGTTTTCTTACTCTATTCTATATTTTCATTAGAGTTATTTAGTGCAACCAAAACGACTTGTTTCATCCTGCACTACTGCACTCAAGCTATTTTTAAAGCTAGGCCATTCCTCAATTAAAGTGCACAGAATCAAATTTTCACGAACATTTAGTTCGGAGAGGTACTTCACTAGGAAGAAGATATTTTCTGCGATTGTTCTCTTTCACATACTTGTCTTCAAAGATCGACAGCATAGTTGATAAATAAAACTCTGGATCCTTTACTGAATGGCACCGCCATTTGCCATAGAAAATCAGGCATATTGTAACAATCTTTAAATAATGAAACAAATAAAACTTTTTTACACTTTGCCACTTCATTAATCTCTATTTCGTATTGAATTCAACTGAATGGTTTCGCTCCTTGCCTTTTCGTGTCAAGATGGTCGTAAGTTCACCTGGCTTAAATTTAAGAGCACTGTTGTCAGCTGGTTAGCCACCTCATGTTCCCTCTAGTTCAGTTGACAAGTACACATGCACTTGGCAGTGAATGAAAATGCTACGTTTCAAATGAAAATGTCCAATCGCCGGATTTCGAACTTTGACGAAAGTTGGCCGACAATCATTCCTAGGATAGCAATTTTTCTGATCACCCCAATTTTCTCCTCATTTTTGGGAAGTTAAATCAACAGTTTTAAACAGAAAACGAGGTTAATATTTTGATAATAACGATTACCATAAAGTAGACCACCTTGTGGCACGCAGAAGCTCAGATTCTACTACCAGGATAAGATTTTATATTTTTCAACTGCCGTTTTGTTTTACGGCCAGTCTAAACATTAAATATTTTAAGATGTTCACTCAAAAATGCGGTAAATAATTTATTTTGCATTTATTTTCGTACTTAGAGGCGCCTTCTAGAGCAGTATTCCTTCCTTTTGAACAATGCCAAAATGATCTACTAATAGTTGATGGTAGAACCTTCTATTGAAGCAAGAATCCCTCATCAATAAAGCTTTACTATTCAGCGTAAAATGGATCACTAGGGAATATTTCGATATAGTTCAGGACTATTCCGAAGCACGCTAAAAATACATTTCTTGGCTCTGAGTCGGAGTCGATAAAATCGATAAGTCTTTCCCGTCCCACGCTCCCGTGACTGTTCTCCCGTCAGTGACGTAATCAAATACCTCGCGTAAATCCACATGAAGGCACGACAAGTTTTCACGGGGAAGCGATAGAAGAGGTATGGACAAATGAATGAATATAGTGGTAGCGAAACTTGACAGCAATGGTGCAGAGAGCCACTTTTATCAGAAGAGTCCATTCCTGACTAAATTACCCCGCACGTGTTAGATGGTGTTCTTTCGGTTAAATAGAGTTCCATGTGTGATAACGAGCGGAGGGATTATCCGATCGTTTACTGAAGTGTTCGTCCTCCCTGGACGTCTAATTTAGAAGGACTATTTCCTACCTGGTCATGTATGTATACCTCTCCTTGCGATATCGCCGTAGATGTCGCATTGGTTCGGGAACGTATGATGAGGCGCTTACGCCACATTCTGTTTACTGCATTTTTTTCCCTAAATGGTTTGAGTTCTATCTTCTTTATTCTCGACGCTTCGAGAATTACGGATTGGATGTTTGGGGAGGCGACCGACGGCTAAGGTCATTTGCGCCATAGGGGATAGGTAAGGGAGGAAGGGTGGATAGAAACCTGGCGTCGGCATTTGCCTACTCTTAAAGAAATGCGCCAAGGGGACCACGGCTTAACGTCTCATCCGACAGACGGAGTACTCCTTTTGAAGTGCCCTCCACAAGACACTCAAGTAGGGATCAGGTTCCTCTGAAAAACATCCGCCACTGCAAGGATTTGAACCCTGGCCGCCCGTGTGGTATGGAAGTACTCTAACCACCACACCAACCCGATCCCCTTCGAGAATTGCCCTGTTTTTAACACACGGAGGAGCAAGATAGTCTACGCGTTCGACAACCACGATTGCCGAGGTCGTAAACTTCCGTTGTGAACATACCACAGAAATCAAATCCACTATTCACACCAACTATCGAACTTTTTACAGCACTTTTATTCCAGTTTAAATTCCCGGATGCGCTACGAACGTAATAAGCATATTTTGGTTCTGCTAGATTATTTAGGTTAGAAATATTAAAATGGAGAGATAAAGTGAGAAACGAGGAATTGCCAGCAAGGATGAATGAGAAAAGGAACATTTTAAGATCAATTAGAAAGTGGAAGGCGACTGGATGGGACACGTCCTGAGGAAAGATTGCCTGCTGAAAAGAATATTAGAAGGTAAGATCGAGGGAAAGAGAAAGAGGAAGACGTATAAAATGCCAAAACAGCGATCCCGCTGTAAGAGATTAATTGTTCTTGCGAGAGAGTTTAGTTTAATTATTAGAAGCCGAGTCTAAGAGTGTACGCCAATTTATATCATGTGTCTTGCAGGACTAGTGTCGGCCCGATATCTGCTGTTGAGCCGGAAAAAATAAATTGATAAATGAATGAACACCTAGAAGGGTCAAATCCTTGGTTTTTTCCCGAATAGGTCTTATCTTTCGTACTGTTCGTTAGTACTGCATAAACTATCATACCTAATTTATTTTTCGTCAAATGTATGACACGTAAGATGTTGGTAAAGCTAATTCATATCTTTCTGGCTTAAAATTTCCTCAGGCAGTTTAAACTGCTGATCTCAACTCCTTCTTCTGAAAAATTGGTAATATTTTTTTCCCTTGCTATTGTATTTTATATCTGTATTTTGTGGGTTATATGGATTTGTTTTGTTATTTTCTTCCTCCTGACAAGGGGCTGAGAGGATGATGGCATTTTGGCCTCAAGGATCTCGATCGCGTCCTACTAATAAAAAATATTATATATAATGATTTTGAATACATATTATGAATATTAGTATGTATTAAACTATGGCCCAATTTTTCGATCAAATTTTTGATAAAAATGTTCTTGGACTGCTTTGAATATCGCTTGACAGGCACGTTAATAAAACTATGAAACTTTAACAATATTCCCTCATAAATTTCGAGCAAATATAAATACATATATCTGGATGGATTTCCTTCTAATTTTTCGTCCAAATAAATATTTCGTCCAAATAGATAAAATTCTATCCCATTATAAACGTTGCCCTCCGCTTTCGCTTACAAACATCGCGGTATTTATTCATTTATCTATTTATTTTTTCCGTACAACGGCAAAAATCGTGCCGATACTAGTCCAGGAAGATACAGATGACATAAATTGGTGTAAACTCTTAGACTCAGCTTTCGATTATTCAAATGTATAGTCCCTAAAGAACAATTATACTCTCAAATCGGAATCGCAATTTTGGCATAGTTTGTCTATATTTGCTGATCTTGTTTGATCAAGTCGACTATGAATGCAAAAATTTTGAAGATCATCATGATAACATATCATTAAAGAGTAGACATAGTCGAAGTGTTTCATGTAATTGAAGTTGCGTCCAATCAAAAATATTTACACGACTGAATTTCCCAAAATAGATACCAATCAAGGCTCCTATAAGGAATTATTTTAGTTAAGGAGGAAATAAAGTCCTGCTTTTGCTTCTTCCTCCGTACAAATTTTCACCTAAGGTTGCGAACCCTCGTGGAAACAAATGAATATACGCTACAGTGGCAGCTGGCGGTAGACTCTACATCTGCCTACAATTTCGTCTTTTTACATCAGTGCAATATGTTTTTCAAAAAGTCAATAATAAGAAGAATAGCATTTGAGCAAAAATTTGACCAAGGAACATCAGCTTTTCCTCAATATCTTCTTGACTGTGTTTCTTCCAAAAATCCTATTCCCTAAACCTCAAGGGGAGCGGTAAAATCACCAAGGAAAAGGCGTATAAGACCCTGATCAGACCAATTTTAGAATATGCGTCGCTAGTATGGGACGAACACAAAGAGGGACAAAAGAAATCAAATGAGAAGGACAAATAAAGGCAGCAAGGAATGTAATGGCGATGCATAAGAGGACTGAGAGTGTCACTAATATGCTGCAAGTGCTAGGATGGGACTTTCTTGGACGGAGAAGGAAAATAAATAGACTTTGTGCACTGTTTCGCACACTTGAGGGGGAGAAAGCATGGATGGAACAGCGACAGAAGGTTGAAAACCCAAACTACATCGGTAGGAATGATCGTTAATACAATATGAAACGTCGGTGACAAAGGACCAATGTAAAAATTCATTCCTCAACAGGACGACTATAGACTGGAATAGTCTTCCAGCATAACTGTTCGAGCCCTTTCCTGGCAATATAAATATTTTTTAGAATTGGTGCAGAAAATTTAATTTGGACGATTGATTTATTGTTAATTTTAATTTTTTCTATTGATGTCCGATTTAATACTTTATTTTTGGTGATTGGTCAATCGTCTGACTTACAAATTTTACTGTTACCACCTGGCGAGTAGCCAACTTGTAACTCTTTTTGTTAATAGTAATAATAATTGTATTTTCATTTTTTTTACACTTTGTTCTTGATATATATCAGCCGATGTATAAGAATGTAACGTAGCAAGCGGGAGTTTTCCAGAGGCAGTATTACGAGGGATTCAGATTATACCAGTCAAATGTCGCATATTATCACCACCGCAGCATTTTACTTATAATTGTCATACCACACTCAAAAATTAGCTACTAAAGAAATACTCGCCGATATTTTTGGCTTTCAAGTACTAGGAAATACCTAACCTTCTTCCTTTCCGTTATAATTGAAGAATAAACCGGCAGAAAATGCAATTCCATTGACAGAAAGAAACTCGTTCCACTGGAGCCTTAAAAAAATTTACGCCAATTAACACTACACCAACAAAATACCTGTTTGTAGGAAATGGTTGCAAACGATTATAACGCCAAGTTTTTCAGTGTTCCTTCAGGTATCTAATGGTCATCGAGAGCGAATCCGTAATACCACACATTAATACCCTATCTCACATTCCTACCGTCTAGTATTTCACTTTTCTCTATTAGACACTCGTTTTTAAGTATCCCACCGGTTACAGGTAGGTTTTTTAGAAAATCAGATAAACTCCTGATCATCTACACTTCGTTATATACCCTTCTTCATCCCATCCATAAAACCTATTCCATTACTTTCCCTTCTTCGCTTGCTCAACATCTTTCCCTCGATCACATTCTTGAGCAACCCATTCCTTATTACTTCCCTACCTATTCCAGATTTCGTTCAGAAATTTCCTTCCCTCGCCAACCATACCAATTACTTCCTCATTTGTATTCCTTTCCGTCCATCGCACATTCTCCATCCTTCTCCACACCCACATCTCAAACGCCTGCAGCGTATTCTCGTTCTTCTTTCTCACGGTCCAATTTTCTGCCCCACACAACGCTACGCTCCATTTCAAGCTCTTTGCCAGCCTCTTCTTCAAATACATACCCAAGGGTCTCGTCATCAGCCCCCCTATATTACCAAGCGCTTCCTTAATTAACGCTATTCTCCAACTTATATTTTTGCTGATATGCCCATGTTCTGCCACGAGCGAACATATAGTGTCACACAACTTTTAAAGGCATTAAGGTGGGAGCCTCTAGAGACTCGTAGGATACACGCAAGGCTTAGTTTACTTGAGAAATTTAGAACTGGTGTGTTTCAGAGCGACACAGAGAATATTATCATGACGCCTCACTACATCTCTGCGTCAGACAGACACGATAAAATAAGAGAGATACATTGCCGAACAGATACGTACAAAAACTCCTTTCCGCGCACAATAAGCGATCAAAATAAAAACTGAGCTCCACTAAACACATTCCCATAATACACGTCACCATTTCACCTCCGAAATCCTTACATCTTTGCACGGCTTGTGTCCTCAGCCTCCCTGCCAAACTCCCAAGCGGCGGCTCGTTGGGAAGTAAGTAGACGAATTAGATGTATTTTTCTACATTAATTTCCCTAACATGGCTGAGTTCTATCTCCATTTAACTCGACGCTTCGGCACCGCGATTCTTCCTACAAGCGCGAGCCGGGCATCTCTACGGGACGTCAGCAATTCGAGGGAAGGGGGAAGGGGAGGGAGGAGATGGCGGGTGTGAGGGGGTTGACAAGGAGGATTGGGGGGTGGGAGAAGTGAAACGTCGCCAGGGGAAAGAGAGCACTTGTCAGGGTGGCTGAGGCCATTGAGTCATGCGGCCACGAGGTGGCCTGGCGAGGCGAGAAATCAAATCAGCGCTGGGGACTGACGCGGGGCGTCCAACGCCCGAGGCCGGCCGCGAAGGAAGCGGAGTGAGACTTAAGGGCGGGATATAGCGGTAGCAAAACATAACGGCAGTTGCCTTAAGGTAGTTTGAGCGAGATAGTTCCCTAATCATAATGGAGACCATATTTTAATTGCACGTTTTAATTTCAGCAGCTCTAGGAAGCATGAAATAAATATTGCATTATTAATGGTGCTATATTACACTTCTACACAACTGAAGTTCTAAAAAATTAAATAAAAATATCTACATAAGTCTTTAACTTGACTCATTTTTTACGCGCGGTATGTTTAAAACTCCTACACATCGGAAGTGTTTTTGTGATTCTGAAAAAAATACTCGGGGGACAATATGATTTTATTAAAAATGGTTGAGAAAACATGCAAACTACGCTCTGTTAGTTTTTAGACGACATCTAGACGTGAGATTTTCCTCATTTTTTGATAATATCTCTGACGTGCATACACGTACCATTCCCAATGTAAAATAAGTGGTATTTCAGGCAAATATCTCGGAAAGTAATGTGGTAAGGGGTTGTATTTTGATATCTCTGGAAGGATGAGATATATTTCATTAAAACGAGACTGCATAAATTGATTTCTAGGAGAAGTGATGTTTCGCTCAAACTACCTCAAATCTCTAGATTAGAAAAATGCGAACGTATGTCCTCGACCGATGTCGACAACTGAAGAAATTGGGGTATATATCTGACCTTTAAACGAAGGAGTATTATGCAGGGTGTAACGACAATGTGCGGACAAAATTTCAGGATACATTCTTCACACTTATGGCCAGTTGCAGGAACAACATATAAATATCCTCAAGAGCTTTGGGACCCATAAGACATATTCAATGAGTCTTTCAGAAACATTCGGTAAATATAGTGGTTTCATAAATGGCTTCATAACTTATGGAATGGATTTATGAGCTCCATAAGTAGCCAAGATGGCGGAAGTGCAATGAACCGCTAGGAGACTTAATTACTTGATAAAAGAGTTTTTTTTGGGACGGATAACCAGTTCTTTTACCCTAAATGAATAATTAGTATGTGCACTGCCAGTATTACACATGATAAACTTTCATACATTTTATCCAGAACTAGAAGATTTGATCATAAATCGGAAGCAATCCACGATTCGTAGATAAGTTATGAAACTGATAGATGCGTTCCTGAAACCCGAACATTTTTTTGAGGTACACAACTTCATGGAATTGATAACTGTTGATTCCATAACTAAACGTTCTTGTAACCGGCCCTTAGAAGGAGAATATCTTACAGGAACTAAGGGTCCGGAATTCCTTTTTTCTAAGTTAAAACTCATTTTCTACGACTCTTCACTTTTCATTAATCATGGGAAACACAGGAAAAGTGCGTAGCAGCGTACTCATGGAATTCATTCTTACACTAAGTCCGTAACGATCACTTAAACAGTTGATGATCTGTGTAAGGCTATGAAGTGAGTTTCTAGTCAACACAAGCAATGGCGTAAGTCGCACGTCAACATTACCTTCGGAGAAACGTAGGCAAGAAACAATGTCGGTGAAACTAAGGATTATAGCTAAATCAGTAGAAACCGAGAGGGAATATGGAACTTAGTCTACGTACTATTTTAAACGTAAAATTTTCCATTCGAGCTCATACTAATAGAATCTATTGGAGGTTTTTCATCTCAACCTCGGATATACAATAATAATAGTTTGGTCAAGGATAAGCAGTAAATCAAGCTAGTCCCTCCTTGCCGACGTCTCTGAACTTAATGCACTCCATAATCAGGGATAAAATCATGATACAGAAGGTCAGCAAGAAAAATATCGAACGCCACCACCCAAACAAATAATGGCTACTTTCCATCAGTTATTACAATAGAATAATTTTCGCGGACTAAACCTTAAACGGTAGGTACATACTTTCGCCCGGTTTGCATTGCATTCTAAAATTCATTGAAAAATTATTAAAATGAGCATTTCCAATCATTGCATGTTCAAATGATATGGTACGAAGTCACTCGCAAGGATTACACACCAAGGGTTGAAATTTGCCTAGAAAAAATCATTTGACTTGACAGGGATTCAAACCCGGATCTCCCAATTGCTGCTCAGGTGTGCCAGTCAGTTACAATACCAAGCTCATCATAGTCCAACAGGCTTGGTGGCGTAACTGGCTAATACACCTGAGCAGCAATTGGGAGATCCGGGTTTGAATCCCTGTCAAGTAAAATGATTTTTTCGAGGCAAGTTTCAACCCTTGAGTAAAATGAGCACTCATTGATACAAGATCCAGGCTCCAGCCACCTTTACCGGAGAGGGCGGGAAAGCGTCAGAGACGCGTTTCACGACAATCATGACGATCCAAGCCCAGGTGTATCTAATTACGGTTATGCTGTTCGCAATCCATTGGAAATCACATTAATACAATTGGATTTGGACCCAAAGATAGCAAGAAAATGTATTCTAATGACGGAGCTTTCTGACGCTGGCGACGAATGATTACCAACTTAGGAACTGTGATAGTGAAATAACTTCACTCTCCTATGTGGAGTGAGTTTAAGGGCGAGGGTTTCGTCCTTAATAAGTATTATTCCGCAGCTGCCACTATGTTTCGCCACCACCACGCAACCGCAGTTTCCTATCGAGAATGGAAACTGTTGGTGGCGCTCGCAATAAATTCATTTATTGTTTTGCAGTGGAAGCTCTAATGATCGTCGCTCATCGCCCGTTGATGTCGCCGTCAACGTGAGCGAACCATGTCGATGTCCATCTTTTCCCTTTTCCTATGTCAACGAAAGCCTTGACGGTCGACTAAAGGAGTTTCTTGTGCTTTCCTACTCATCAAAGTGAAAATGTGAGTTTAACAACTTCCATAAGCTCTCTTTACGGCATTGGCTATTTGTGACCACCGTTTTATGCTAGCATAAGGCACAGAAATATCAAATTCCACTCATAAACGTAACATTCAAGCGACAGATGAGTGTCACATGCCTGGCACACAGAAGAGCTGGTCACACGACGCATGAACTCGCAAGAGTCCACTCATGAATGAACAACTCATCAAAAATCCCTTGAGTGACTATACCAGCGAATACTTTCATGCATGGCCAGAAAATGGCCCCAGTTCTAATCATGCTAATTTTTGCATGAAGCGCACACCATTTGCTGCAGAATATCCTGCAAGCCACCTCAAGGGTGTATGCCAGGGGTTGATTTATTGCCAACGAGCATAATACTAAAACCCTAATAAAGTTATAGAACTACGAATATTTATGCATCAGCGAAAATGAAGCTACTATGAATCGTTTTACTAGGCCTATATGTAAGATTCTCAGTGTGTTCAATCTAAAAAAAATCTAACTCAAGACTCAGAAATATGCAACGATTATTTACGTAATGCAATTTATTTTCCGCGTGAATTACGAAAGCGTCTCAAGCAATCTCACCCTCACGAATTGGTTAGATTCCTGTGACTGGGTATCAAAATTGCATTAACCATTGAGAATTTCCTATATCTATTCATGATTACTCCTATAAATCCATGCATCTCCTATTTTCCGAGGCCAAAATTACGAGCTCAAGATTCCAAAGACAATGTACAGAAGCTGATCGAAAAAAAAACACTATGTTAGCCTTCTTCTATTAAAGCGTCTCATGCGTCACTCGGGTGAAATGGCGCTCATTTGGGAAAAAAGTCCGTAAAATAACGTAAGAGAGGCATCCTAGAGATGAGTATTGCTGTCGGTAAAGATAGCTATCGGATCTTCCAACGCAAAGGAGAGATCTGATTGACTGAAGTGGGTTTAATATAAATTATCCCAAAAAACTTTTTACTTGAGCCAAACCAGTCTTGGGAATAACTTATAGATCATGGATTAAGTTTCCGGTGGAAAATAAAACTACGATGTAAAGAGGATCGTTCTGAAATCACAGATTGTCTCTCAAATTTATGCGCAGTTTGAGAGATATTTGTCAGAAAATACGTACATTCTCTTTTAGTCCCGGCCAAATAAAATCTTGCCCGCAATAGAAAAACAGCTTAAGCTGGCAGTGTCCAGAACCATCATTAATCTATAAATTCCCCAGTCTAACGTATGTGGCAATTTTAAAATACTCATATAATCTTGATGTGACTCTAGACATGACTTTTGCATCGCACTAAAATTGTAGATGTAATTTTTAAGTGAAAACAAGCAACTTCTCGCAGAAAATCAATCGAGAATCACTGATGTAGCCCTCAACCAAAATGTTTAACCTTATGATTTTATCAATAGGTATTTAATAGTTTCGCTCGTCAAGGCACCCCAAAAATTTAATTAGTAGATGTAAACGTTACTTTTAAAAATTGATTCGCGACTCTTTGAGTGCGCGAGATTGTTTAAAATATCAGTCGCAAAAACTGTTCAAACATCTAATAACACTAAATGCGCCCACAGTTAATTACTTCTTTCGGGACATTACGACAAAGAACATTTCAATCGATGGCTAAGATTTAGCTCGGAAATAAATATGAAATGGTTCCAAAATTGCGAAGACAGATTGAGCCTCGACGGTGCTTATGGAAAAGGGCACGAAACCCCCACGTTAAATGGTATGCGTAATATTTAACTTAATGCTTGAGAAATTTGGGGGCCATATTGGATGATCTTAATTAACCAATTAAATTTTGGAATCTAACGAAAAAGAAAACAATAAAAAGGTAGCCGATCTCATTACAGAGTTCACAGTTTCTTCGGACCTTATTCAACACTGGGACTTGTCATTTCCTGCATAATTCGGGTTATACGGAAATTTATCTTGCAGGATACTTTTAAACAATGAAAAGGCCCAGCAATTTTTCGTGATTTCGCGAGAACTAAAAATATTAGCAAACAGCAGAAAAAAGGAGTGCAGACTTAGCGTAAGGATCTGCGGCATACATAACTTCTGGGCTTGCGCGTCACCAAGTTATAATTTCAGAGCCGCCATACTTGAGGCCGAGAAAAATGGGGTCGAGTAGCCTCGGCAGTCGAGTCCTGGTGCTCGCAGTCCCATTCGATCTCTAAAAGGGCTCGTACCCCCAAGGATATCCCACGGACAAATACTATTAAGAGAGCCACTCACAAATCCGCCGTTGACGCCTCCTTCTTCTTGGGCGGCTCGACAAAGTGGATTTCGATGAAACGGTTCTTGCTTCTCTCTCGCTCGCAGAACATGGTGAGCAGATGGTCCAGTTGCTTGTGGACGGGCAATGACTTGAGCAGCGGTGATATGGTCGGCATCGCGAACACGGCCGTGCTGCCGTCCTCTTGGAGCTTAACGAATTTCGTGTTGTACACGTCTAGGAGGCTTGGATTGTTTTGCATTTTCTGCATCTGCTCGAGGACCATGTACAAGTTATCCAGTCCGGAGCATAGTTTACGCCGCTTATGACAATACTCGAGCACTGTGTTACGGAAATTTCGAATGCCAGGCAACGTCCCGGGGGTGGTGCTACTTTCACTCCGCGAGCTAACAAACACTGACACATTCCCCAGTTGCTCCACCATCTTGTCCACCACTTTGATCGCGTGCTGTGCCAAATGCTCCGGGTCACCGTGGCTCCAATCCTGCACTACTATGTTCACTACAATCTGCACTATTGGACCCCTCGAGTAGAGAATCTCCGTCTCCAACACGGACTCTAAATGTCGTGCATCCGTGCCATTCAACCGCTTACTGATGGCGCACTTGCGAAAGCGATCACGGCTGTTACTAGTGACTAGGTTTCCGAGCAGGAGGAGGTTGCGGTAGTAGAGGTCGGATTGGTTAGTGGCCGGCTCGACGACGGCGGCGGCGGCCGAGGGTGACGTCAAGCACTGTCCGGCGCAAAGCGAGAGGCGGGGCTGGTAGCGCCTCGCTGCATGACTCGGCCTCTTCCTCATGGACGCCCGGCGCCGCGGGTGCCGGGCCGGAGCGAGCGCCGACGTCGCGATCGATGACGCTACGGCCGAGTGTATGGCGGACTGTGTGACGGCGTCCTCGTGGGTTCGCGGGACAGCAGACAGACTAGAGGAATGGCATGCCCTGTAGAAGAGCATTCAAAGGTTTTGGGCAGATATGAAAGCAACTCTCCCTTAGCAATCCAATACACAAAGAAGAGGCCCGTCAGAGTGACGTGTAAAGAAGCCTCGATTTTAACACAGACATATTTGTTAACATCTTCATTCACAACCATCCCGAGAGATGTTAAGTAATTAACCACTTGCTAATATATCACTCTCTATGTTTAGTAGGTGTACTGACCTGTTTCGATATCATAACATCATCATCAGGGGTAAAATACCTCTAATGAAAATGTTATTGTTTGTTGACCACCGTAAACGGTCTGGGAAATAAACATAGAGAGGAATATTGCAAAACGGTTAATTATTTAACTTGTAAAAGTTCTATCAAGTTACTTGGCCCACCATTGCGTGATTTGTGAGTGAGTTGCGTGAATACGTGACAGAATGACTATCAGCGCTGATGGCAAACATTATTTACGATCCTCACTTTGCTATCAATACTTTTCATGCTTCAAATAAAATGTCAAGTCACAAGTTCTAATTATGTTAAGCGTCTGTGTAATGATTATTGTCCCCATCAAAAAACACATAAAACAGTTTATGGTAGCCACCTGAAAACATTTTGTAAAAATATTTGGTGTGCAAATAGAATATTTTTATATACATTTTTATCATTTTTATAAAGCAAGCCTCCTCGGATAAGATTAAAGTGAGGAGGCAGGTGGATGAACAGAGAAATGGAAGCTTAAAGAAATAGATTGAGAGGTGAAGAGAAATCAAGCATCGACGATAGAGATAGGTAGCATATCCCAACATCCCATTTCATGAGTGGTGTCAAATGCATGGAATTTCATCCGTCAATTGAATAGCTATGAGTCCTTTCATGGAACACGCACACCTACACCAGCGATGGCATGTCAAGAAGTGCTAATAGTAAACGAGTTACTTGAGATGATTACTTTTCCGGTAACCGTTTCCCGTGACCGATTCCTTTTTTAAAATAATTTTTAACTGGAAATCTACTTCAAATCACGTGAGTAATCGTTATATTTGTGTGATTGCGAGGGAAAATTGAAAGTTCGCGTACCTCGGAGATTTAATGCTAACGAGAGGCCGTTTTAACTGCCGTGTAAATTCTGATTCTAGTGAATCTGGCAACGTCAAGTCTCGGTTCTCTATGATTCACGGAGGTATGACGCACCTGAGTTCATGGGACTGAGGTTTGAAATAATAATTCCACAGCAGGAAATGTTTCTCAATCAAGCACTATAAATGTTTGCCCTTGGTAAGGATTATATTTCGTTCAAAATTCATCGTAATTTAAATGGTATACTTCAAATTTTTCTGCAACTAATTAAGAATTGAAGGATAATAATGAAAATCTTTTTGTGTTCTCTCGTATTAGCAATGGAGTACCTGGATTTAAAAGTGACCCATATATAAATGGCAAATATTTCCATGAAAAACTACGTGACTTACTAAATATCTTCTTCTACAAAAATTTACTAATAAACTTCCTTAATACTGATGGGATAAGAGTACTAAAAGTGGAAACCAATCGAAATAGTACCAGTTATCTAACTCATCACTGTTTCAAAAAGTAATTTATTTGTGTTATTGGTTTCGATTCCCCCAAAGGTGTAATTGAGCCCGATCACACTTTGCTAGCACTTTCTCATCACTGATCTACACTCTGAGAATAAATTTACGCACCAGGTCTATTTTTCAAGACTTTTATTGGTGTCTAATATTTATACCGTAAAATTGCGATAAAAATTAATAAAATGTAACCTAATGCTTGATTTGTGACAATTTTATCCTATAATTGAAAAAATCTCTTCAGGTGGACCCGGTAATTGTTTAACCTTTTGCTCTTTTGTCATTAATAAGTTTAAAACTAAGTGATTACCATAGACTCCCTCAATACCGGGAAGAAATGCACGTAGGTAGGATTATTAGCATGATTTTAAAATTGGGGGAAGTGCCAATTATTTATAAGTACCATGTAACTCTTTGTTTAAAATTGATATTGAATTAGCCACAAGAGAAAATTGCTTTGTTTTACTTGTTGGCTTGTGAATTTGTATCATCAAAATTGGCAATGATAGTGAATCTAATTTTACAATGCTGAGCTCATCACCAATTAAGAGGTCCTATGCCCTTCGGTTACCCTAATAATCACGAATATTCCTCCTATAATTTTAAACTCTTCTACTGCCCAAGAGCCGACAGCGCTATAAAAATTTCCCATGACTACATGGACAATCTATATCCTCCACTAAACTGACACCCGCTAATACAAATCACGGATATGATCCTCATAAATTTCGACTTTAGTTACTTCGCGCTGTTTGAACATCACCACCTCCGCCAATTTCATACCTTCGAAGCTTTCTTACTCGGCTCCGACGTTGAACTCATGATCAGCTTTCTAAATAATATCTCATAAAAATTTTTCAACTTCAAGCCAAATTTGCTGGCTAAAAAATTCAATGGCCAAATCTCCGTTTCATTGATGACTAACTCATGAGTCAACAAGCCATTATTAGTACCATGTGACGGAAAATTGCATTTATAGCCATAATATCATGAGCAAATACCTATCCCTTGATAGTGCTTGACAAAAAAGCACTACAGTCCACTAGAATCCAATCTTTGTATCCCTTTCGACGGAACATGATTCAAGCCAAGGGTGGTAATGGTGGTAATATACCCTGTACGCAAGGAGAGCACTCGTTTGAGGACGAAAAATGACCCTCGCTCTACTAATAAGTTTATATAAAAGGAGCCAACTTCATCAGAATAGCTTCTTCACGCGAATGGACGAAAAGTTGACGAGGAAGGGGAAAGTTCGGGTTTCATCCCTCAGTGACGTAGAGTAGCCGAGCAGAAATAATTTAACAAATCGGACAGCTTTTCAATGAGTATAAAACTTTGGGCCACATTCTATAGAATTTTGCCATATTTTATAATGCTTTGAATTTTTAACGTTTCTAGGCTTTTAAGTATGGCACCGTAGCGTAAAAAAATGGGACTGTTATTCCCTTAAAGGAGTTTGAGCGAAATACCATTTCACCCAGAAATCAATAAATATGGTCTCATATTAAAGAAAAATATATCACCCTCCCATCGACATAAAAAATTTAACCCCTTACCACATTACTTTCCGAGATATTTGCCAGAAAATATCTGCCCTTTTATATGGGAAATGGTACCTACGTGTATGCACTCCACAGAGACCTTATATTAAAAATGAGGCATTTTCTACACTTATATTTCGTCAAAAAAATCAACAGTGTGTAGTTTGTGTGTTTTATCAACTATTTTTGAAAATTAATCATACTGTCACCGGAGTAAATTCTTTGGGATCACAAAAACCTTCCGTTTTGATGGAGTTTCAAACGTACCGCGTGAAAAAAATTAGTCAAGTCAAAGATATATTTGGATATTTTCATCTGATTACTTACTATTTCTATCGTATAAAACTATTTTATTGCACCATTAATAATGCAGTATTTAATTCTTATGTCTCACAACTGGTGAAATTAAAAGGTATAATTCGAATTAATGCAATATTTAATTCGTATGTCTCACAGCTGGTGAAATTAAAAGGTATAATTCGAATATGGTGTCTATTATGATTACGGAACTATCTCGCTCGCACTACCTTAAACTCCAGAAATGGGTCCATTTTTTTTATTGCTCCATACGTGAATTAAAAAATACATGCACGCGGTTTCAGCTGTTCCGTCGCGGGGTAGGCATAAGTAAGTAATGAGAGCAAAATTATCCAAATGATTACCCAGATAACGTGAAAATCCAATGAGCCGGTCCTGAGTTAAGGTTTAAAACCAAATCTACCAACAGTAATCGATCGCAGCTTTAACGCGCATGTATGGTCTTTCCTTTTCCTCTCACCGTTTCGAAGAAATTCTTTCACTCCAGCATTCAAGAATGAAAATTCGATTCCACCTTAGTGAAGAAACTTGGCATTTGGAGAGCTACCTCAAAACAAGTTTCTATTTCATGGAGAAAAATTTTTACGGGTTTCAATGTGAGGCTTCCAGCATCGATCTTGCTTGGCAGTTGTACGCTTTCATGTTTGAGCATTTTAAACACCCATTTTCGCTATCCCCTAACTCGGCCAGTGATGAATAGCATTAGTTCTGTCATTTTTTCGAATCCAAAATTACATTTGAGGATATAACGTGACGAGGATATAACGAGAAATGTGAAATGCTGAGCGCGGCAGAAAATACGAAAATGAAAACAAACATGAAAAAGTTGAGGCGTTGATATGATATTTGTAGTAAAATTGATTCCACGAGTTTACTTGCAAGTGGGTATTTTTCCATCCTTGGCAAAATGTTGAATGGTTATAGCAAATATCAGTTAAGTCAGCCTATTTCATACAGAAAAAATAATAAGACTTATATTACAAAAAATCGCTATGAACACTCCCGTCCTCTGTTTAATGAATTAAAAATACTCCCACTGAGGTACTTGTACTGCTATAAAGTAGTGAAAATCTTTTATTTACGTAGTGGTTACAGTCCATCTTTATTAGGGAGTGATATCATGTTTAATTTTCGAAGAGGTTTCTGGGTCCCTACACCCAAACCTAATCTCACAATGTATAAAAGATGTTTTCTGTATATGGGGCCCAAATTGCATAATCTTCTGCCAAATAATGTCAAAGAATCTACCCATTTCAATAGGTATCAAAGACTGATTCTAAAATGGTTGTTGACATTTGATGATATAGAAACATTATTGTAAAGGGTCAGTAAATTTAGTATATAATTAGTATGTTGTATTTTCAATTGCATTTGTAGTACAATTGCCTTATTTTTTAAGTTCTTAAGCCAGCACAGAGATAATATTTCTTTTTTTTACGCACCTCTTTTGTTTGTATATTTTTCATATTTTGTTAATCGTGGTTTGATGTGTTCTTATCCGCATTAATGATTTTGAAATTAGCCTAAACACAGGCTCAATGCCTTATAGGCTATATTACTTCCTTAATACAGAAAAAAATATTTGTAATAAAACATGTTAGGAAGAATAAACATTATTATTATTATATTGCTTGCTATTACCTTTTTTGTATATTTCGGTAAAATATTATTAAATATAGTCAATTTAACTTTGCGGATGGTGAAATCGATATGATACCAGTCAAAAAGTTACCCAAATATACAAACCATACGAAAATGAAGGATAAGAGTAATAGTATTTAGTGAAAAGAATTATCGGCCTGCGTTAATGCTCATTTACTCGCCTGCCTCTGAAAAAATGCACGGCTCTCCCGCGGAATGACAAGCAGATATGAATAAAACAGCAACTCTCAGATATCCCATTGACAAATTAGGCTGCCTGAAGGACGTATTCGTAATTAAAATTAATTTCGACCACCTAGGACGCATTATGAATAAGAAGAATTATTCCAACAGCTCAGGCTACTTCGCGCTATCACTACTGATCGATAAATATCAACATTGCTGACCCTGTTCCAACCACAAAACGCAGCAAAACCCATCTCCACGCCGAATATTATCTTCGTTCCGTTAGAACTCAATAAGGAGGAGTGCTGGGAAATCAACTCGAATTCACTCCTGCTGTTGAACATATAATCAAATCGATAATATTGCTTGTCAGAGCGTTCGGTTCACAAAACTCAACTCATAACCAAGTTGCCTACATATCAATTATAGTTGTAAATCTTCATCAGGGCTATAAAGGATAGTATAGGGTGTTCGACACATATTTAACATCGTCGGCTCTGATGGTGAACAAAACAGTAACTCTACCACGCTGTGTGCGCTCACCTCTAGGCCACGAGGTAACCATCTCCAAAACTTAGTTAAAGCGTCAATTTGTGGATAGCTTTTGAGTTTTTATAGGATCCTAATTTTTGAAGTTAGCATGCTGAATTGTACAATACTCGATTTTTTTCTGTTTTAGGCAACGTTGCACCACCTCCATTTTTGAGATACACACAGAGAGTGAATCTCCATTATAGCTCATGTTGCCAGATAAATATTGATCGCTTTATGGCAGGTTTTTAAACAAATGAACCTATTTGTCATTTTATTTGACGTAAAGCGTAAAAAAATTGACGATAGCTACTTAAATCTCGGTGGCATTATTGAAAATGACGAGAAACGAGTCTTGAGAGTATACTTCACCTGCGTCCATATAATAGTAATTCATATAAGTGCAAGAGCAGAGGATACTTTTCAAAGGAAACCCGATCCCTACTTGAAAGTCTAGTGGAGGCCTCAAGTACAGTACTTCGTTTGTCGGATGAGACGTTAAACCGTGGTTCCCTTAGCGCCTTTCGTTAAGAGCAGGCTAATTCCACCCTTCCTCCCTTAACTGTCCCCTATAGCGCCAATGATCTTAGCTGTCGGTCGCCTCCCCAAAATCCAATTCAATTATATAAATGCTATAGAAAAAACACTTAAGTAAGTTGACACACTCTTTTTACAATCAATGACGAGTTTTTACGCGTTGTGTCAATTTTTAAAGGTGAAAACGTAAAATCTCATGCGTAATTCAAACCTGTCAACAACTAATGTTCAACGCAGAACTTATAGCTTCTCGTCATTTAAAAATTTATTCCAGCCATTTTCATTGCTGTTCGATATAATACTACTGATGAGCATGAATTTTTACCTTTTTCCCTCATCATATTTTATTATTTTTTTCCGGTTGCTCATTTTTCGTTGTTGATGAAGCAAAACATTACCTAGTCTTTCAGCAGGTTTTCGCAAATTTTTCAATACCCCTTCTCATAGAGGTGTATCTCTGAAGTGAGTTTTTCCGTCAACGATATAAGCCTAATAATACTAAACATTTGAAAATATATGAGCCCATCTTTTTCACACTTTCTCGTCATGTTGTGCGAGCTCATAAACTTGAGTCTTGTTGCGTATGTATGTCGGAAATGGACGATAGCAGTTTAACGATCAATCCTCCATACTACCTGTTTTTTTGACGCGTAACAGGTCATACTTCTTTTTAGATTTCAAGTATATATTGACGAGGGGTAAGATAGCAGAAGGAAGCTTTATTGTCTCAATTTTGCACCAATATTATAACTATTACGCGTCGAAGTCACAGTCGGTGATTATTAAAAGAGTTTCCAACTCAATTTTCTCCAGGGCTTCCGTGACTGAAGATTTCCAACAGATGAAGCCTGGAACTCTCCGATCAATTGAAATAAATTAAAATCGGCTGCGACAAAAAGACATAAATGGTCCATCGTATGGAGTCCAATGAAATTCCCACACCGAATACATACTTCAAGGAACTACATTACGCTTTCTGTGGCGCATTTTCCGTAAATGGACGGTTCCAAGAACGCTTATTTATGGAATCAATAGTTATAAGATCCATGAAGTTACTGGCCTCATAAAAATATTCGGGTTTTACGGACATATATACCAGTTTCATGACTTATGAACCAATAGTTAATTGCTTCGAATCCTTGTTCTAATCTTCCACTGTAGCATGAAATTTATAGTGATTTATCATATGTATAATTGCTAATTGTTATTCAATCAGTGTAAAAAAACTGGCCATTTGTCTTAAAACAACTATTTTTATCAAGTAATTAAAATTCCAAGCGGTTCATCGCGCTTCCGCCACCTTGGCTACTTATGGTGCTCATAACTCCATTACATAAGTTACGAAGCCATTTATGAAACCAATAAATTTATCGAATGTTTCTGCAGCGCTTACTGAATGGCCTCCATGGCTTATTGGTCCCATAACTCAATTGAATACATATGAGTCGTCCTTGCAACTGGTCATAAGCCGAGCAATAAAACGTGAGCCTCACCAAAAAGCGCGTCCGCATTTTTTTGACAGCACTGCGAATCAGCATGAAAAATATTGGAAGAGGTAGTGGCAGCGAATTTTAATCGTGAACAACGTTCATCGCGGCGTAAATATCTGAAGCTTGAATTTTCTCTGTGTATATATACAAGCAGCGAATAATTTAGCCATTTTAACGTGGCAGCTGACATATGTGTTGATGCAGAAAGCGTGCGACTTCGGTGATTTAAGAGAATACAGAGGGAGTGGTAGCACTCAGGCTAAAGCATTTGGCTTCGAAATTAAGGGATCCAAGTTCTGGATGAGCAGCACAGGAAATAAACATGCGGTATTGTTAGAAGAATGTCTGGGAAAATTTTGTGGTAATCCTGGATATAAATTAAAATGGAAACACCACGTTAATTGCCTAACTAAAACACTTCGGTACTGCATCTCAAAGTTATACTTTTTACGAAACAAATTTCCATTGAATTTTCAAAAAGTTATCTATTTGGCACTGGTTCAGTCAAAATTAAGTTATGGCTTAAATTGCTGGAGAGGAGCCTACAGAAATACAATAAACCCCGTACTATTTCTGCAAATGAGGATAGTACGAGTGATAATGCACAAAAACCGTTTCTCTCATGCATTCCCACTGTTCTGAGAATTGAAAATATTGCCTCTCAGAATTATATATTTTTTTGAAGTCTTAAAGAATTTTTAAGAAGTGGCGACGAAGCAAATTTGCTACCCAGGACACAAGTCTTTAGCTTGCGTGAAAGAAATATTGTTTCTTTACCTAAGCTAAATTTAACTTTATTCCAAAGATGTTTTTTATATATATCACGAAAAATATTTAATGTCCTTCCGACAAGCATCAAGGAAGAAAAAACATACGAAAATTTCTGAAGGAAATAAAAAATTTGTTATTATTGATAAAAAAACGAGGTTTTGTTCTGTAATTTGCATGTAATATTTATTGAATTAAATGTAAAAAATAAATCGTTATTATAATACCATTTTTATAGTAAGTATACCTGATCATGTATTTCTGTGCCTAATTTTTGTAGACACTATACATCATTCTGTAAATATCTGAGTTATTTTTGTTTTAGTTTATAATTCTTCACTGTATTGTTAAATATTTGATTGAAAATTTTAAATCATTTGTTTGTTGCTATTGCTTTTGCATGGATTATCTGGTAGTAGCACCAATACAGGCTCATCCTTGTGGTTGTCTATCGTGTACTACTCTGTAATTACTGAAATGAATTAAATCATTACTATTATTATATAAAAATTTCCCTTGCGACAAGAGGAGGATGTTGCCACTTACTGTGAGTTACTCGATCTCACATGCCTTAAGGTCCACTATATGTAAGTTCTGCGATCAACTAATGCTTACTCTTATGCAAAGGGAATTGAAGTTGATAAATACAAAATTTTTATTTTTCACGAGTACGAGTTTTCACGAACCAATATTTCACGCCTATAGTATTTTTATGTCCATCCCAAATCATTATGTATATCTTATATATTTCCCATGAATATTTTGATCACATAAATGTTGTTACAGGGATAATTTTTATAGCTATTAAATGAATGATGTAAAACCTGTTCCATACATAAACAGAATAAATCTGGAGTTAATAAGATGTGTTTCAAATAAAGGTGTCAACGATTTTTATAATTGTGATATTGCTGTGCAGCCATCGTATGATGTATGTGTTTTGAGTTATTTTTTGGAGTTACGGAGCCTCTTTTGTCTTTTGCAGCGAGAACAGCTAATTTGTTTATTACACATCTACATATATGTATTACCCTGCGAGCCACCACAAGGGTGTTTGGCAGGGGGATATACCACCTCAAGGGTATTTGGTATCATAAATTCTGCTGTTTTATTATTTCACCAGCACGACGATGCAGATGTTGAGGTGCCTCAGCGGAGGAGATCGTGGACGCGGGGAGGAGGAGAGGGATAGGCGCTCACCCGGAGGAGGAGTAACTGGTCACACGTAGCTGGGACAGAAGCGTGGCGAATGGTGAGTCGTTGAGTGCACATTTTAAAAACTTTTCAAGAAAGTTGAATATAATTTTCGGACCACACTTCACTCAAGTACATCCATTTATAAGTTGGACATAACCACGCATGGTGTAATATTAATGACGCATGGACTATATTTTGAAAGTTTGTCTCAATTCAATCATTGCTACGAATTTCCAATCTTTCCATTAACAAATGATGTGGTACAAAGTCACTCACATGGGTACATATACCAAGGGTTTAAATTCGCAATAATCATTTGACTCAGGAGAAAGAAATGACCACTTCCTTTGAGTTCCTCGATCTCACATGCCTTAAGGTTCATAATATGTAAGTCCTACCATCAATTTATACTTACTCTGGTGCGAAGAGAATCAAAGTTGATAAATGCAAGTCCTGGTTAAGTCAAATGATTTTTTCATGGCGAATTTCAACCATTGGTGTACATTTCTACGACTTACGGCGTGTAATTCGAAATCCAAGCAAAAATTGTGCGTAAATACGTGTTTTACATTCGACATAGTACCTAAACATTGATTATCAATCATTGTAATTGTATGAAACATATGTTCTCACGCTTAGGAGAAAATCTGCAAATATGCCATGGAATTATTCCGGAATTTAAGTCAACTACTATAAGGCTACGTGTTAAAATAACATTTAGTTACCAAGTTACCGAATCGGTGACATGTAATTTTTTTCGCTTTTGTCTCTTCGTATAACTAATAATAACACGTATAAGAAGTATCACACAAATCTGTGTACATACGAAAATCCCTCCAATCTCATGAAGATAGGATGGCCACTCCCTTTCCCCACGAAGCCAGAAAACTCGTGGCATGATGTGCATAGTGATAATCTACTACCCCTGGTTAAAATACACATTTTTTTATTTAATCCATTAATTTACCGGTGCACATCATTGGTAGACAGTAAAAGTTTAAAAAATGCGTCACTTGTCCAACGCTAACTTATCGCGTGATTCATCTTCTTAATGGTTCATTACACGTCCATCATCTTGTTTGCTAGAGATATTCGTAAGTACTCGATTGGTCCAATTCAAATCGTGACAATTTATTAGATCAGTAACTTCATTCCATGTTAGTGCAATGCATATTGAATAGATACCCCGAGTTATTAAGTCACATCTTTCGTGAATACGTAATTGTTGTTTCTGTGACTGACCGTAAGGGAGTCGCAGTAG